>CM074789.1:10656474-11949460 GCA_037355745.1 Pseudo-nitzschia multiseries | reverse complement strand
GCCTTCGATGCCTTTTTGCTGGCGGCGAGCCAGGGTCGGCCAGGTGATCCTGACGCTCCCGTGGGGGTGTTCTCGCTGTGGTGGGAATGGCGTCGGGGATTTGCCTGAGATCGGTCTTTGCCAGCACGGCGCTGTACAACCACTAACCTGCTGGTCCATCTGCACGGAATTCCGCGGCGGCTCGCCAATGACACCTCCGACCCCCGGTCCGGCGACCCGCACTACGTCGTCAGCTACCACGACATCTCCTGGGGGGATTGGTCGGACCGGCTGGAAGCGCTTTTCGATGGGGGTGGGTGGTTCTGTCTCTTTGGGCTGTCGGACGGTGCAGATCATCGCCACCGGATCCAATCTCTACTTTTATGACGAAACCCTGTGCCGAAGCGGACCTGGGCGATCCTGGCGGGGGGGACCTTTTCTCTCCTGGCCTTTGTTCCGAATTTCCGGCACTACCGGTTGCGGTCTTTTTTTGGGGGCTGGCTTTTTTGTTCTTTCTTTTGTTCCTGGCCAACATCGCGACGACTACACGGCCTGGTTCATGACGATCTCGGCCACCCGGGAGGGACCCGTGGACGGCGTTGTCTACGATGCCCCGCAGGATGCCTGTGCGACTGGTGCGACTACAATTTGTGTCGTGTGCTGTGTGTGTGTGTGTGTCACTAGTCTGCTGACTTGGGTGCTTGTTGCCGATTGCTGGTTGCTGGTTGTTGGTTGATGTGTTGGCTTATTGTGATTTGTTTCATTTTTCTGATGTGTGCGTTTGCATTTGCGCATGCACGTTGCCCGCAGGTTCCGGGGCATGGTCGGCCTGTTGTTTGTTTCGGTGGGCGCCTCCAACATCGAGGTGGCGGACGTCATGGACGACCATTCACTACGATCGAGCGTACTTCCACTCCTCCTCTACGTTTTCACCTGACCATGCCCAACGCGATTTCCGTTAAGTTAAGCACATAGCACACGACTGTGGTAGGGTATGGGACGGTATGGTATGGTAGGTACGGTGGTATACATCGATGCGGGCAAGAGGAAAACGAACAATGAAATACTGGAATGAGGATCAAATCTGGTCTCCGTTTTCGCCTTGTTCAATTGTTGGTGGTTCTCACGGCATGGTCATGGCGTTTTGCGATTCCCGTGGTGCGGTGCATTGTGTTGCATTGTGTTGCATTGTGTTGCATGTATTCACATTCCACAGGCGTATCATTCCTACGGCGAAACATTGCCCCCGGCTCAACCAAAAACGCATTTTGGATTGTACGAGCCAAGGCTGCGAGGGATTTCGGGATTATCATGATGAGCATCAATAACTTTGTGGCCTTTGGGTTGTTTCTCGGACACTGTAAGCGATCGATCGATGTGGGTTCATTCATTCATTGCATTTTCATCATTGCTTTCTTCCTTGGAATTGTTTGTTGCGGGGTGTCCTGTGTGTGTCTGTGTGTCTGTGTGGGGGGGGGGGGGGGGGGGGGGGGGTTCTTTGCGAGTGGGGGGTATGTGCATTGGAATGTCGTGTGCGTGGTGTGCGTGCGTGTTCTCACGGTACGTCTACGTTTCTGTTGGTCTGGAACTATTTACTATTTATGATATACTATGGTAGAAAGATTCCACATCTGGGAACACTTTCTGGGCATTCATCACAGAAAGCTGCTTTTGGATCCGTGCACTGGCGCGGTTGCCAGTCTGCGGGCTGGGGTAGATGTGTTGTTTGCGATCGCCTTTCCATTCTATGGCGCTATCAATACCGTCTTGGGTGCTTTTGTAAGTCGAAGTCGAGTCATGTTTTGGTCCGTCAGCACCGCGGGTGGTGTCTTGGTGGCACCGCAGTTGCGAACGTTTTCCTACAGGGTTGTCGATTCGTGTCATGTGGACCTATGGTATGGTATGTTCTCACGCAATTGCGTGTTGCACTGCGATTTTTCCTTCCTTCTCGGAACAGGACACATCCTTCGCTACCTACATTCTCCCATTGGTAGCATTTAACAAGGTGTTCGAACGAAAAGATGATTTGGGGCAATGAGACATGGCAAAGCCCTTCCGGCCTTGTGTCCATTCTTTTCTAAACTTGCGATGATGCGTTCGCCAATTATGGTTTGCGTTCGTTCTCTTGGTCTTTGGAGTTGGGTTTGGGGTACCGTTACATGTTTTGCGTGCGTTGCGTTGCGTTGCGTTGTGTTGCGCAAAAACAACATAGCTGGGAATCCTGGAAAATAAAAATCATTTTGTGTGTCCAACCCCCTCCAATTTCATGGGAGAGTATCCACAATCCACAGGGCAAAGCTACTTTGGGTGCAGTTTTGCATTACAGCACCCTTTCGCTTATGGCATATTTTCACTCTGATTCTCCAATGATAAAAAAAATATATACTACACGTACTACACGTGCGTGTACAGGGATGGTCGCGATAACCAACTCATTGCCCAAATCCATCAATTTGAATACTTGCCGAATGCTATGGTTGTTGAAAGGATATGTCAACAATGAGAATATGCGCAGCCGACGCACAAGCCAGGGAAAGAAAGAGGAACACAGGAGGTCCACAAAACCCAAAAAACCCCCCCCCCCCCTCCACCCCCCCCCCCAAAAAACTAATACTTGTACTTCGGTAATATACAAATATGACGACGTGACGGGATTTCTGTTTTGTATCATCATATTTTTGCTGACACCAGAGTCAGAGTCAGCCGAAGCTGGGCATCTTCCTGATGCCCCTCCGCCTCATGACTAATGCACCAAAGAGTAAGTCTTTATCGTGTGAACTGTTTGCCATGGTCTGAAGATATAGAACTTTAATAGAATCGCATTAGAAAAGCGAAAAACCACAATTACGTTTATTGTGTTTTTCAAAAAATAAATGTTTTCGAGGAAAAATTAAGGTTTTAATACCGAAGTATTATTTTGTCAGATATTTATTTGCGAAGGACAGACGCAGCGGACAAAATAAACGTCAGTGTTTTGTGTTTTTATTCTTCCGATCTTTTTCGTGTGTCGCGTGTGAAATCAATTTGAAATGAGGAAAGGAAGAAAATCGATCGATCGGCACGTTTCTCGTGATAACCATGCGGTAAATCTTACGGCATGTCATTGTGTCCAAATTGTGTCAACGTTTTCTTTTGGCCCATCCCTCTCGCGAAACACACCATCAATAATAGCTTATTCGTGCTATTATTATTATTATTATTAATTTTTGCTTACACATTCTGAAAAAATGTGGTTTTCCAAAATAACGACGTGCATGCTGCTACCCGCATGGGTTATGGCATCGCTGGTCGCAGCGAATGCCTTTGTACCCGCATTCGCCTTCCACCATCCCTCTGGCAGCAGCGGAAACACCATTGCACCACCTTCCACTTCGCGCCACCACTACCGAGCAATTGCCACGACCCCATCATCGCGATCGGCCTCGACTTCTTTGAAGACAGTCGAGAACCCCGACGACAGCAACGAAGGAGAAGAATCGTCTAGCACAACATCATCCAAGGCCAAAGATATCCCACGAGGCGGGGGAACGAATGTGATTGACGACAAACCACCGGCGCTCCCCACACTGACCGATTTTCGAAAGTTTGCCATCCCCTGTCTGGGATTGTGGGTAGCCCAGCCGCTGCTGTCGCTGGTCGACACCGCTTTTGTCGGTTTGTCTGCCGCGGTCCCCGCGGAATCCGCGGCCCAGCTGGCGAGTCTCGGGCCGGCCACTACGTTTTTTGATGGGGCAACCTACCTCTTTGCCTTTTTGAACGTGGCGACGACCAACCTCTATTCGACGGCTCGAGCACAAAAGGGAGAGCAGTCCGACGAGGCCGAAGCGGTCGTCTGTACGGCCAGTCGAGTGGCGATGAGGTGTGGTATTGGCATCATGCTCTTTTTGCTCGCTTTTGCTCGACCCCTGCTGGCTCTCTACATTGGTATGTTGAATGACATTGTACTGCTTCTGCCTTTGTCGACAGCAGCGACGCATGTTATGTTGTGATGCGCCTGCTGTCAAGTATTTTTGTATTTGATGATTGCTGGTCTATTATTCGATGAAATATTCTTGTCGTCATTCTCACGACAAAACAAACCGAATCAACTCCACTCGACTCGACTCGATTCGTCTTGACTTAACTTAACTACCTCTTTTCCATGAAGGCCACGGAGCGGATCCAGCACTCATCGACTCGGCCGTGGATTACGTCAAAATCAGAGCCTTTTCTATGCCGACCTCGTTGCTGCTCGGAGTTGTCCAATCGGCTCTCTTGGGCGCAAAAGACTCCGTCACACCATTGATTGCTGTTCTGTACTCGACCGTGGTCAACATCGTTGGTGACTTTTTGTTGGTGCGTGTCTTGGGGATGGGACTTCGAGGAGCGGCGGTTGCCACCCTCCTCGCTCAATGGGCCGCAACGTTCGCGCTGCTCGGACCGGCTCGCAAGCGGCTGGTTCGCGACCACTCCCTGGGACTGTGGAAGAAAAAGGCACCGGTGAATGGGAGCCACCTTGTTACGTCGCGAGCCTTTCTCGGTTTTGCCGCTCCCGTCCTCACCCTGATTCTAGGAAAACTGGCCGCGTTTGGATTCATGACGCACTCGGCGGCAGCGGTTCCCGGACAGCCCATTCCGTTAGCCTCGCACCAAATCATTTTGTCTCTGTTCTTCTTTGTCAGCCCCTTCATGGAGGTCATCAGCCAAACGGCCCAGACCTTCGTGCCGCCCTATCTGGCACCCGTGAACGACTACGTCGAAAGCAGCGAAGAGCACACACTCGACGATCCCATCGTCAAACCCTGGCTGGACAACGCCTTTTCGCTCGGAACCAACCTGTTGAAACTTGGATTCATGTCGGCAACCGTCGTGGCCTCCCTGGCATCGCTAATTCCGGGATTTTTCGGCGGCATGCTCACGTCCGATCCGGTGGTAAAGGATGCCGTGAAGCCACTGGCAAAGTATCTGTGGGCGGGGGCCTTTTTGACGGCACCGGTTGCGGTTTCCGAGGGTCTCTTGCTGGCACGACGAGAGCTCAAGTACTTGGCGGGTGTCTACCTCTTGACTACCGCCTTGCTTCCTTCGGCGTTGTTGCGGGTCAAGGACGTCGGGGGTACCGTCGAGCAGGTATGGGCGTGCTTCGCCGTGTTCCAGCTGTGCCGGGCCGGTTTTTTCGCGGGTCGCATCTGGTCGGGATCCGTCCTCAAGGCAATCACGGGCTTGTTTGGCAAGAAGGAGGAACCCCCTGTAGCACCTAGTGCCATCGATTCATTACCGGCTTAATTTAGAACCACTACTTAGTTGTTACCAACCAGTAGGCCAGTAACAACAACAAACGCAGGGAGAAAAAATCTGAAAGGAAATCAAAGAGTTCTAATGTAATCACTAGCAAGAAGAATTATTATGGTGTGTCGAAATTCGTTCGTACTTCGACGTGTTCGTAGTACCGTAGATCGTTTTCAAAATTTGAATTTGACGCGGGGATCCATGTCCACCTTCTCGTACAAAAAGTATAGCATCTCCGCACTCTGTACCGGAGCCTTGACCGTCACCGACACCCATTTTCCCATCACCTTCGTCGAGTGCTTGATGTTTTCCAGCTCCGTTTCACAGGCTTCGGCCACGAGTGCCACCATTTCCGTGACAAAGGTTCCCTCGTTCGCACCGACAATTTTCATGGTAAAGATCGAGGGATAGTCCACCAGGGCTTCGAAGACGCGGGATTTTTCTCCGGTTTGGGTGTCCGTGTAGAGCGTGTATCCCTGGTCGTCGCGTTCGGGTTTGGTCGGGTCGTTGACGGGTTGATCCGGCGTTCCGATCGCTACGTAGGGGGTGATCGGTTTCCGTTTCGTGGTTTGCTTTGGTTGTTTTTGTTGTTTTCCGAATCCCTTGGTGGGCACTCCGTTGATCGTGCTCGGCTCACTGGCAAGCGGCTTTTTTCGTCGTTGTTGCATTAATTTGGAAACGGCGTCGTCGAAATCGTCGCCACCGGATGTCGCTGCTGCTTCGACCGCGCCTTTGCTGTCGGCATTGGCATTGCCCTTCGTGCCGTCTTTGCCATCGTCGTCGGAAGGCGGTGGGACCGGGTGAAAGAAACTTCCGGCGGGTGCCTCGTCCTTTTCGTCGTCACCCGAGTCGGCCATTTTCAGCGAACACGGAGATGTAGGCGTAGACGCAGGCGTAGACAATCGCAATGGCAACGACAACGACAACGAAGCACTTTGTGCAATAGAGAATGCACGTGCTCCTTCTGGGCCACAGGTTGACAAGAGCAGAAGACCGGTGGCGGCCACACAAACAGAACCAATCGCTCTGCTTCTCGTTCTCTTCATCATCGTACCGTAGTTGCTGCAACGGTGTTAACAATTGTGTACTGTGATTGAGCTCAGACACTAACTTCCGGTATGTATCGGCAGCTAGACGTTGTAGCGGTACTAAGATTACTATCGGTACGAATTGAGAATGAAGCAACACGAGGAGTTCGGTACAATCGACAGAATAATCTTACGGCAGACAAGTTCTGTACCGGTAAGGATTATGGATGGCGCTTGTTGTTTCATTTTTGAAGTATGGTACCAGGTACCGCACGAGTACGTACCGTACGTTAGTACGAGTACGAATACTCTACGACGATCGCATGAGAACAGCTCATTTACCGTTAAATACGCGCGATAATTTTAACCGCAATTTTTAGTCTTGTATAAAAATGAGGTCTTTTCAGTCACGAGGTGTGCGCGTGGAATGCGTAAATAAACGCGCGAGGATTAACTTCTGGACGTTGTGCTTCCAACGGAATCTTCGTACGATTTTGGAGAACCAGCGCCCATCGAAAATTCAGGAAATTCAGGTGGATCGGATTTCACCTGTGATAGTACGTACCGTACGGTACGATACAGTGTCAGTGTGCGACTGTGTTGTGTCACAACATTACAAGTATCTGCCGTCTTACCGGTATCATACTTGTCTTTTTCTCTCGCGGCAGAAAAAATCTTGTCGTCTGCTGCAGTTTCATTTCGTTTCTCAAAGAAAAAGAAAGAAAAACAAAAACAAACCAACACCATGATGCTTCAGGGCAGAGCCATTCTGAGAACGGGATTGATCCCCCGTGCTTGTTTTTCCACGGCGGCAAAAGCACCGGCGGCTGCCGAGCCGGCTACCCCCAAGCCTCCGGCCCCGGCATCTCCCCCAAAGAAAAAGAAACGATTGGTCGTTGCCGTCGGTGGCAATGCCCTGCAGAGACGAGGGGATCGATTGACCATCGAAAATATGCTGGTGCGTACAGTGGTGTGTCGTGTCGTGTCGTGTCGTGACGTGACGTGACGTGACGTGACGTATTTTGGTGGCGTTTCTGGAAGCAAAGGGATGGAGCGAATGCACAGCAGGCATCGTGTTTGTCGAAACCTACAGCATCGATTGCACCGGTACCGGTACGGTCAAGAAATTCATTGCATTATTATTATTTTTGATTCACTGATTGACGCGAAATTTTCCCGCTTGCTTCCTTCTTTGGCATGTCCCCGGTCTGTCTTGTCGAAACAGAAAGCCGCAGCCGAAATGGCACCTACGTTGGCGGAACTCGCAAAAGAGAATGAATTGGGTACGACGAAGTGTCTCGTGGCTCGTTTCTATCGCGATTTGATGAACCGATAACGACAACGATCTTGATAACGAAACCGAACGCATCCATCTCACGCTTCGCATGCTGCGTGTATTGTTTGTTTGATTGATTGGTTTTTTTTTTTTTTTTTTTTTTCCAGTGCTGACCCACGGAAACGGACCGCAGGTCGGAGAATTAGCTCTGGAGCGTGCGGCGGCCACCTTTGATGTCCTGGGAGCAGAGAGCATGGGCCAGATCGGTTACGTCCTCGCGCAGGCAATGTCGTCTGCGGGCTGCACGGCCGTGCCGATACTCACGCAGGTCGTCGTCGATCAGTATTCGGAAGCCTTCAAGGATCCCACCAAATTCGTCGGACCGATTTACGGAAGTGTCGAGGCCCAGGCACTGGCACAATCTCTCGGGTACGTACATGCATACATACATACATACATACACACATACATAAATGCCGGTATTTGAGTGCACCTCCCGTTGTTTTTGTCGTGACAGAGGACCGTCACCCCGTGCGGATGCGTTGCTGGACTCGAGAGTGAAAATAAGTCGGGTTTATTTGTGCTCACGTTTGAAACTTTTTTCACGCGGGATCTTCTCGGTCGAACGCATCTTGTTTGTTTGTTTGTTTGGTTGGTTGGCTGTTTGGTTGGTTGGTTGTGCGATCGATCGATCGATCGATGATAGATGGACGGTCAAACCGGACGGAGAATATTTCCGTCGCGTGGTCCCCTCCCCACCCCCGCTGGAAATCCTGCAGATCGAGGCCATCAAAACCCTGCTGCAGCATTCTCCGGGCATCCTGCCGATCGCGTGCGGGGGAGGAGGTGTCCCGGTCGCTCGCGTGCCGGCAAACCCGAACACGCTGCTCGGTGTGGAAGCCGTGATCGACAAGGACGTGTGCGGGGCCAAGCTAGCCAACGAGCTCGACGCCGATGGGTTCATCATCCTCACCGACGGAGGAGGCATCTGGGAGAATTTCGGCAAACCGGAGGCCCGGGAAATGATGGAGGCGACCCCCGAGTACCTGAGGGGAACCAAAACCGGACAGAAATTCCCCGGATCGATGGGTCCCAAGGTCAACGCACTGATCGATTTCGTGGAACGATCCAACAAACCCGGTGTGTGGGCCGCCGTTGGCGACCTGAAGGATGCGGCAAAAATCGTCACCGGGGAGGAAGGGACCTTCATCCGGGAGAATGTGGAGGGTGGTGTGAAGTGGAGAGAAGGAAAGTCCGGACCGCCCCGAAAGGAGTCCAAGAGTCCGCCGCCGTTTTAAACGAACGAGCGAACGAACTCACTCAACGAACGAACGAGCGAACTCAACGAACAAACTGAAAAAAGTATGGACCACTTTTTCCGTACCGTACGACCGTGCCGCGTTCTCTTTGACAAACAAACACAACAATTGATAAAATCAATTCACGGGCAGTCCCAATTGTATTGTTTACAATAATAATATCATATTAGCATAGGTGTATGTTTTTTGAAAGAAGAACTGCTGTTGGTGTTGTTGCTGTTGCTGTTCATCGCCCCACGTTCCGTCGACCCGATTCGATGCGATGTTGCTGTTGCTGTTGCTGTTGCCGCATCCTCACCGTGTACATCGCGACGTTTTGCACAACCCCCAGTATCTGCTCGTAGGTCAAAAAGGTGAACGCGGCGGTCAATACCGTTTGCAACAATTTCGCCCTCATTCCCCGAAACCAGGCCTTGCACCCGGCATTGTTCGCCCTGTACAGCTGGATCAAACAATCGATCGTTCCCTCGTACTGCTGTTTTTGTTTTCGTGATGGTAGTTGTTCGCCAGCAGCTGCTGTTCCCCTGTTGTTGTTGTTGTTGTTGTTGTTGCTCATTCGCAGAAGAGTTTGCGTCAGTTGGAGTGGATACGTGCTCACCGTCGCAATCGCCTTGGCCAGCGCCGCGAGCACGAACGCTTCCGCGGCACCCAGGGCCAGCGTCGCATTGGAATTTGCATTGATATTGGCACTGGCACTGGCATTGGCACTGGCGTTGTTTGCCCCCCTCCGCCGCCGCCGCCGGGCCGCCTTGGAGGACAGGAGCATCCTCTTGAATTGTTCGTAGCACACGAATTGGATGATGGGATTGCTGACGAGCAACAGCGAGGCGTCGGTGCCCTTCCACAGCTGTCTCGGACCGCGGGTCTTCCACAGCTTCCAGCACTCGCGAAAGAGGTTCTGGGTTTCGGTGGATCCCGACACGATGGCCATGTTGGTCACCCACAATGGATTGGTCAGCAGGACGTTGCCAACCCCCGCGAGACAACTCGACAGTAAGCTGAGGGCGGGGCTGCTGCTACTGCTACTGCTGTTGTCGGTGGAAGACGACGACGACGACGACGACGCCACCCGCGCCAGCCAACGCTTGGCAGAGGCGTGCAAAAAGAAAAAGACGAATTGACTGGAGCAACAAGAATCGCATCACACCGCATCGAATCGAATCGCAGACACGACAGAATGAATCGTGTCAGAAAAAATGCTACTACTGCTACGCACTCATAAAGTCTGCACCCAGAATAGAGTTCGCCCACGATGGATATGGTGTTGGGAAGGCACGACACGTATCTACGCACCTCGTAAAAATAGTGGAAATGATGGGTTTCACTCCTTTGTACAGCACGCCTTGTTCCCGCAGATCGAGCAGGCATTTTGCAATGCTGTTGTCTGTGTTGTTGTTGTTTCGATCGCTTTTGTTGTCGTTCTCTCCATTGCTTTTGTCGTCGGAATTCTCCTCCCCAAAGCGAATGCTGCTAAAGCTACGTCCATCGTTGGAACACGAATTCATCGACCAGGACGAGGGAGAATCGACGGCCGCGGCCCGATCCCACGACTCTTCCTCTTCGATGGCCATTATTCCACTGCTCTCGCCGACACCATCGTCGTCGTCGTTGTTATTGTTGTTGTTGTTGTGCTTGTCGTCCCCGGACGGATACGGGTAGGAACGGGTTGGAGTGGGTAGGTTGCGGATGGGAGAGACCACGATCGCTCCGGCTTCCAGGCGCTCGTGCGGCCGCGTCAGCGGCGATTCCGATGAGCAGGAGCAGGAGCAGGAGGACTGTTCGGACGCCTCGTCTTCCACGGCCGCCCGGGACTGCAGCTCGATCCTCGCTCGTTCCAGTGGATATAGCAGCAGCAACGCTAGGGCCGATCCGATTGATCCTCCCAGCGCGTGGACGATGGGTGGCGCCTCGTTGTTTGCCGGCCGTTGTTGTTGTTGTTGTTGTTGTTGTCTCGTCGTTGTCGCGGAATTCGAATTCGCCATGGCAGAGGGTGTGGTGGTATCTGTTCTGGTGCGTGTTGATGTTGGTTCGTTCGTTCGGGTGGACCGACTGCGAGGCTTTTGTCGATTGCGTCACTCTTCTCAATCGATATCGAATGTGGGGAGATCGATGGAATGTTCGTGTCCGCCGATCGCAATCCATCCAAGTTGGATGTACCGTACAATACCCTAATTACGGTGTGATGTTTTGTAGAGTTTGCTGTAGATTCAAGATGACACGAGACGAAGATGAAGACGGGAAGGAAATTGAAAATTGTCCGGAATTGGATTTTTTTCAAACTTTTTGTTCGGTCTCCAGAACGCGCGACATGCGCGCTCATCCGATAGTTTTCTCGGAAGTATAGTACGGTATGGTATGGTAAATAGATAATATGCAAGAGTATGATACAGTGGTTACGTCTTTTCTTGGTCCAAACTCCCAACTCCCAACACCAACGCAACATGACGTGTCTCGACTTTTGATGAATGACTGAATCAATCGTTTTGTCGGAACGAGGTCAAATTACAGTACGAGTACGAGTTCGTACCGTACGGTAGCAAATTAGACGACTCGCACTTGACGACAACACCGAACCGAAAACCTCAGATCGAATCGAAACTGAGAAGACGTCTACCGTACTCGTACCTTAAAATTACAAATTACGTATCTAGATTCGACTTTTATTGTTGCTGCCCAACCCCAACCGGATTACTTTCTTTTTTCTTCGATTGCTTCAACTTCCCGGGATCTATCTTCCGTTGCCCCACTTACTTACAAATAGGCATCCCAAAGGAAAAATAGGAGGAGACAATGAAATCGCCTTCGTTCCGCTCGACGGCGTCGCTGACGATGATGGCGACGATGCTCGCAACCCTCCTGGCACCGGAAATTCTTCGCACGACGAATGTGAATGCCCTGCAGACGGCACCGAAGAAACCCGCCACTGCCGGCAACTCCCGTGGAAGCAGCAAGAGCGGCTACACGCCCCCGGTTCCCCCGGCCGTGTCTCCCGCCACCAATCTGCCCAACGAATTGTACCAGTGGAAGGAGGGCCAGCAGATCCGCTACCAGCGTGCCGGACCCCTCGACGGAAAACCGGTCCTGCTGGTGCACGGATTGTTCGTCAACAGCGACCACTGGAGAAAGACCATTCTGGGACTGGCCGAGGAGGGGTACAACACGTACGCCATCGATCTATGGGGATACGGGTACAGCAGCAAGCCCCCCCTGGATTCTCCCGAGGCAAAGGCCGTCAACGGGGAGTCGGCGCGATTCGGGAACGACGACGATGACGATGAAAACGAAAGCGGCAGTGGAAACAGCGACGGCAGCATTCTCAAGGGCGTGGCGCTCGGGTCTGCCAACGGCAAGCAAACCCGCGTCCGGGACATCGATCTGCGGCACCCGATCCGGTCGCCCTACAATTTCTACACCTGGAGCGACCTCCTAACGGATTTCTCCCGCGACGTCATTGGCAAGGGAAGTGGCGGTGGTTTTGGTGGTAGCTTTAGCTTGCCCTCGTTCTTTGCCAAGCCCAGTCAATCCCCCATCACGCTCGTCAGCAACTCCATCGGGACCATCAGCGCCCTCCAGGCCGTCATCGACGAACCCGATCTGTACACCGGCGTCTGCGTCGTGACCCCCAACTTTCGGGAACTCCACAGCGCCGAGATTCCCTTCCCGGGTCTCAGCATGCCGGTGGTCCGGACCATCCAGAAGACCCTCCGCGAGAAGGGCCAGGGCCTCTTCGACGCCCTGGCGACCAAGGGGACCGTCCGGGAGATCCTCAAGGAGCCCTACGAGGTCACCTCCGCCATCGACGACGTTCTGGTGGACGTCTTGCTGGATCCGCTCCTGCTGGAGGGGGCCAGCAAGGTCGTCTTCGACACGCTGTCGTACAGCGCCGGGCCCCTCCCGGAGCAGCAGCTGGAGGCCATCGGGAAACTGACGCAAAAGCCGGTGTGGATCACCTACGGCAAGGCCGATCCGTGGACGCCACCGGCGCGGGTGGACGCCCTCGCCTCCAAGGACTGCGTGGAAAAGGTCCTGCCGCTGGACGGGATCGGGCACTGCCCCCACGACGAGGCACCCGAGCTGGTCAATCCCTTCATCCTGGAGTTCCTGGAGCGGGTGCACTAAATCGAATCGAATCGAATGGAATGGAACGGAATAATGGAATCGAATGGAATCGAATGGAACTAGAAGTATACGCGTGCAAAGTGGATCACACAAATGCAAAAACGGAACTAGAATGAAACGGAGTGGACCAGAACGTTTCTTCCTACAATGGATGTATTAAAATAATATTGAGGAAGCAATTATTAAATAGTATCGCTCATATCCAACGTTCCCTCCGTTTTCCACCTTGGGCAATGCTTCACCATCTCATTGAATGCGGCCTCTGTGATCTTTGTAACGAATTGTTGTTGTTGCTGTTGTTGTTGTTGTTGGATGTGTCGTGTTATCACTCCAAAAAAACCGTTTGCCGCGACTGCGATTCCAATGGTTTGGACAGCAGTATCCATACCGTCAATTCCCCGTTCCCTCGTGGAGGTTGCCCCGCAGGCTTCCTGCCCACCCAACACGGAGCCACTGCTACTGTATCATACTGTACCGCCCCCAACGACTCGGAATCGAACCAAAAAGAAAGGAAGGAAGGAAGGAAGGAATCACCGCTTTTCTTGCCATGCCTAGTACGGTACACACCCGGTACGTAGTATACCTGTTTGTTCGCTTGCTTGCTCCTTGCTTGCATGCTAGCAATGCACAACAAACCCACTTTTCCTACTACTACCTCCTGTTTGTTATGGTTGCAATCGTGCGATGGTGTTGTGTGAGACCGGTGCATCATCCTGCATCACCGGACCGTGTGGCACGATGCCTCTACTGTAATTGTAACTGTAACTGTAGCAGTAACTGTAACTGTAACTGTAACTGTCACACACCCCAGCCACACCACCCTCGTTGTGTTGTATCTCGTTCTCTGGGCCCTGATGCATCCCGGTGCATCGGATCCACGATTGATCCCTCCGTATCGCACGATTAGTCGTATTCGGACGCACGTACCATACGATAACATCATGTTGCAAACATGTACGTACGAGTTAAATTACCGTTCGGAACAGTACTCGTAGGTACGTATCTTACTGCACTCTACAGGCTACGTTCGATTCCCGTATTCGTACGGGACCGTCGATCACGAATGGAAGCAAGTGTGACCGACACAACTCTCTCATTTTTTCTCATCCCAACCAAACTACTAATACCGTACTAGTACCGCATCGCACTTACCTCCTGAAGCCCTCTCCGAACGAGAACGGTCCTCCCAAGCACGATGACGATGATTGATTCATTCCGACCAACGGTATTTGAAAAGAAAAAAATCAGATTAAAAAACGCAGTCCGCACGTGTAAGTAAGTAATTACACGTAGGTAGCCAGTAGGAGTGAATGAATCTTGGTTCTGCGGCATCCCACTTTCTTGCCGTATTCCGGGTCTGTTTTTCTCGCTTTGCTTCTCTCTCATTTTTCTCGTTTCTGCTTGGTGCATCTGCGTCTGCGTCTGCTTCTCGATCCGGATCCATCAAATCATCCCATGGAGATTGTCGATCCAAAATATTTCACGGCGATCGCTTTGTCCTCGACATCGACATCGACATCGACATAGACATCGACCATGACGACTCGTATTCCTCCTCCTGTTCCCGAGAATCAGAACCAGCAGCCGCCAAACGCACAGCCAAAACAGCAACATCCACATCCACATCCACATCCACATCCAAAACAGCATCGGATCCTTCCACCTCCCGAGACGATGATTGCATCCACAACTCCTACCGGAATTCCAACGGCATCTCGTCCAACTTGCCTCCGTGAACCTTCTTCAACTCCACCCGATCCCGGCGGTGGGATGCTTCCGCCACCTCCCGTGCGTGCCAGAGCCGTTGGCACTTCGAGTGGCAGCAACAGCAGTGGCAGCAATAGCATCAGCAGTGTCATCGGCAGCCTGAGCAGTGGCAGCCTGAGCAGTGGCATCAGCAACAACAACAACATCATCAGCAGCAATGACAGCAGCATCAGCAGCAGCAGCAGTAACAACAACATCATCATCAGCAATGACAGCAACATCGTCAATGATAGCAACAACAACAGCAACAGCAATATCAACAGCAACAGCAACAGCAACCGCAACGGCAGCAGCAATAGCAGCAATACCGGAATTGCTCCCTCCTTGTCGTCTCGGGTAGAAGCTCTTCCGGAAAATTCCGTCATTACCCCGCTTCGGTCGGTTCCCAACGAAACAAAGGGTTGCAATCCAATCTCGGCTTCAAACGATGCAGCGCTTGGACCCTCCCAGCTGCCACCGGCAGTTGTGTCCGCCACGACTCTCGCTGCCACTGCCACTGCCACTGCCACTCTCGCTGCCACTGCCACTCTCGATGTCGCAGAGGAAACCAATCCACCAGTACCAGTACCAGCACCGGCACCAGCACTAGCACCGGCACTAGCACCGGCGGTCGCAGTCGCGGTTGCGGTCGATGCCGTTCGGGTGACTCCCCATCGGCGGCAGCACATTCAGCACATTCCTCCTCGAGGCTGCGCCCCGCAGGCCTTCCCGAACAACCACTCCACTAATAACCAGCACATCAACATGAACTCGAACATCAACAGCAACAGCAATAGCAACACCGATCACACCGGTGACACCGAAAACGACGCCCCTGAGATGTCCGAAAAGACTTTCAAAGCTTGTCCGACAACCGCAAAGTCGAAATCAAAGTCGAAATCAAAGTCGAAATCGAAGTCAAAGTTGAAACCGAAAGCTAACAAACCGAACCCGGTTTCATCAACGATCCTAGCCGTCCTGGATCTCGGCTGGCAGAATCCTCCCTCGGGATCCCCCGTGTGCCACAACACGAGCTATCAAAATTCGGGAATGGCAAGCATTCGATCCCTCCGGGTCGTGACCGTCTCCCGCCCTGGTTCCGGGGACAACGATGATGACGATGACGATGATGATGATGATGACACCAACGCCAACAACATCAACAACATCAACAACATCAACAACATCAACAGCATCAACAGCATCAACAGCATCAACACCAACAACACCTTTCCCGTCAAGCTATGGAATATGGTTCATTGGTCCACCGTGGAGCATCCCTCCGTGTGCCGCTGGTCCGGGGACGGACTCTCCGTTTTCCTCAATTCCAAACACAAGATGCTCAAACCGATCCTCAAGCGATTCTTTCGGCGTACGTTCTGTTTTGCTATGATTCGTTTTGTTTTGTTCTGTTCTGTTCTGTTCTGTTCTGTTTTGTTCTGTTTTGTTCGGGAGGCTGTTGGATTTGCATGACTATTTGATATTGCTCTCGGTGAAATGGTCCCACGATTCCGATCTAGTTCAAAGTTAACCAGTCGCCTTCCCACTCACAGTCGCGTTCGTGTTCGTGTTCGTGTTCGTGTTCACGTTCACGTTCATTGCACTACATTTCATTCCATTCCATTCCATTCCGTGCCATACCACTCCACACCACATATTTTGATGGAATGTGGCACATAGATTCCAATTGGCTCTCCTTTTCTCGGCAGCTCAACAACTACGGTTTTGTTCCAGAGTACCCGTGCAACAGCTACAGCAACAGCAACAGCAACCCCAACGAATTAGTGAAGGAGAAAAGCGGTTGCGTTGGCAGAGACGGAGACGGAGACGACGACGACGCCAATGGCAGCATTGCAAATGGTGCATTCCCCGCGGCTCGGACACGAACTCCGAACAAAAATCCTTCCTCTCTCCCTCCTCCTCCTCCGAAGAGGGGTCGCCGCTACCCGTCTTTCAAATCCTACCGCCACGCCGAGTTTTACCGCGGCTTGTCCGATCCCTTGCAAAAACTCCCGGCCCGTCTTCCGTACCTACCCGGAAAGCACAAGAGGGAGCTCAAACAACAACGGCAGCGAGAGCAACAGCAAGACGAGCGAGGCGAGAACCAAGACGAGCAGAACCAAGACGCGAAACAACCGCCACGCGGGAAGAAACTAAAATCGGGACTGCGGAACGCACAACCGGGTGATCCAGAGCAAGAACCGATGACCAAACCCAAACACAAACCCAAACACAAACCCAAACACCCGAAGCTAAGGAAATCGAAACTGTTACCGCGGGACACAGGACCAGAACCCAAACCCAAGCGCCGCAAACGGAACCCAACGTCTAACTCCGAAAAAAACTCAAAGGTTTTCCCCCGAGCCGCTGCTACGACCAGCGACTCCGGTCTTGCCGATGACGATACTTTTGTGGCTTTTTCTGCTTCTTTTGCTTCTTCCCCTCCTTCTGACCACCACCAGGGGAGTCAAGCCACAACCGAGCACGTCACACGGAAGAAGGTGGATGAGGATGGCAAACCCAAGCATCCTTCGACAAAACGGACGAAACCAAAGAGAAAGGGTGATGTTCACGCAACAATCGACTACAACAACTACAACCAAATGATACGAGACATAAAACAACCACGAACCAAGCACAATTCCCACAAGGTCAAAACGAAACAAGAAGCCAAGAAGAAGAAGACGAAACAGAACACAATAAACGACGAACCCGCAACGTCTGCATCCGTTATGGTCGACACGTTCCTGAAAACCCCCTCCCCGTTTCGAAACCGCAACCAAACCAATGGCGGTGGCAGCAGCGGCACCTTTCGTTCTTCACCACCGCCCCTAGCTCGCTACCTCCACCCCAAACCGGATCCACAGCTCCAACACCGGGAGTACCGCCAAACCGAGGAAGCATCAAAAGCGAAATCGAAAATAAAATCAAAATCGAAATCAAAATCAACACCGACCCAACAGGAGCAGCAGCAAAAACCCGAATCTATCGGGCCGGCGGTGGAGGGTTCTCCTCCTCCGCGCAACACAACCCCGTCCGAATCGGGCAGCCCGTTTCCCGAGTCGCTCCTGACGGTAAACTTTTTGAAGACTCCGTCTCCGCGGTACTCGTACCATCGCA
This sequence comes from Pseudo-nitzschia multiseries, assembly GCA_037355745.1. Lineage (NCBI taxonomy): Eukaryota > Bacillariophyta > Bacillariophyceae > Bacillariales > Bacillariaceae > Pseudo-nitzschia > Pseudo-nitzschia multiseries. Next base: position 11,931,608 of record CM074789.1, on the reverse strand, counting down.
GTCACAGTCACAGTCGCAGTCGCAGTCGCTGTCGCAGCATCAGCAGAGCTAGTACAACTACTAGTAGCGGCGGTACCGTTACAGTTTCGACTCCCGTGGCCAGCAATCGGTCTTCCGCGGTAGCGCGGTCCCCCGACGACGGTGTGCACCTGCTCTCGTGGGCCGCCAGAGCGGTGGAGAGCCCGGCCTTCCACCGGGCACCGACTCGCGGCGCGAGCCTCGGATTCGTGGACACCATCGAGTGTTCTCCGATCTACCCGCTTCACGCCTTGCCGGCAACGATTGCGAACACGATCACGAACACGAGCACGAACATGAACACGAATACGAATACGAATACGAATACGAACACGAACACGAATGACAACGGCACCATCCGGTGTTCTCCGATCCGTGCTGCCTCCGCGGTGGTGCCGGCAAGGGAGGCGGTGGAGGCTTCGTGCGAGGCATCTCCCGCTGTTTCGGAAGCCGGCGATGGCGATGTCGATGTCGATGTCGATGGCCACCAGGGCATCGAATTTGCGGTCGTTGGACCCTCCCCCCTTTGTTTTCGAAACCACCAACAGACCGAAACCGACCTGGAACTCTTGCGGCATTGCCTCGAAGACGTCTTTGCAGCTACCGTCTGACGGGCGTTCCGATGTTCGGATGGACGCTATGCGGTACAATGCGATGCGGTACGATGCGATGCACACCCACCTACAGGTCCAACCCAACGGAGACAAATCAATCAAGCAGGCAGGCAGGCAGGTACACAGGCAGGCACGCACACAGGCTGCTCGTTGGGTCGGGACGGCAGGTGCGAAGCGTTCTGGGGAAACGCTTCGTCCTGGAACAAACTAATGAAATAAACCAATATCATAGAAACACAAAACTAGACACAGTGATGCTTTCGGGTTCTAGTGGCAGAACAAGCACGGCATTATGGCTGCGTGCAGTATCGGTGGCTCGTTCAAAAGCATTCGGTGCAATCGTATTACTAATGGTCATGCTGCTACGGTACCAGCATTCCGTTGGTAGCGATGTGTGCCAAGCACGGCACGCACGGCACTGTACTGCACGGTACTGTATTGCACTGCACTGCACTGTACTCTGTGGCGTTTCATTCCTTATACTAATTATTGTAATCGCAGTCGGTATGCAGTATGTAGGTATACTCTTTTATCGCTGTTTCTTTCTCGTTGCCACCAATCCTCTTCGTTTCAATTCCTTCTCCCAGTCCTTGTCCTCGTCGATGTCCTCTTCGTGTATGTTGCCGTGCGTCTCCACGACAAACTGCCCCGACATGGGAATCAGGCCCAGGTGCCGGGCCCGCTTGATGAGCTTGGCAATCTTGCGCTGGTCCTTGGCCCCCAGGCGCGACTGGACCCGGTTCATGATCTGGCCCGACGGCGTGATGTACCGGCGCAGCAACGCCAGGTTGTTGTGGTGGAGGAGGTGCTTCGGAATCGGCTTGGCCTTGCGGCGGTTGACCAAAAGGGTCGGGCTCAGGTCGCTCGGGAGGAGATCCGAAAACGGATCGTCGTCCCTGGTGTCGTCCATGAACCGCATGGCACTCGAGGACATCCACTGGGTGTTCAGCTCCTCGGTGTCGGCGTAGCCGCCCAGCACCGAATCATCGTCGTCGTCAAAGTCGTACTCCCCGTTGGTGGGTTCCACCGGGATGTCGTCCTCACCGATGCCCACGTTGTGCTCGTCCTTGGCGTACTTTTGAAAGATCTTGAACTCGGCCGGGCTGAGGGGTTTCGAGAATCCCGTTTCGTCGACGTACGCATCCGCTCCGTCTTCCAGCTTTCCGCGAAAGGCCTGCGATTCCACGCTGCGGCCGAGGGTGGTCATTCCCGCATTGTCCTCCCGGATGCGCTTCGCCAGAGCGGACAGCTTGATCGGTTCCGGGAACGGGGACTCGTCGCCGGGCCGCGTGGCGTCGATGTCCCATTCCTTCAGCACCTTGTCCAGGAGATAGTCCTCTTCCTGGATGGGATCCATGTTCAGGAGTTTCTTTTGGGATTCCGTGAGTTCTTCCTCTTCTTCTCCGGTGAACCTTCCGGTGATGGCATCTCGTTTGTAGCGCGGCGGATTCTTCGGGCCGAGGTTTCCGAAATCGTCTCCGTCCTGGAAATGAACCCCGAACGGGTCGTCCTCGTCTGTCTGTTGTGGTTTTTGTTGTTGTTGTTGTTTTTGGCTAGCGGATTTGTTGTTATTGTCGCTGTTATTTTCGCTGCTGCCGAAGAATCGGACAAACGAGTTATGGTTGCTTTGGGAGGCGGACGCGGACGCGGACGGAATCGACGACAACCGAAGCAGAGATTCCCGGTGCGTTGTTTGTATTCTATGTTGCATTATCGCACCACCCATACCAGAGACCGACCTCCGGCCACAAGAGGCCAGGAGAATTCGAATAGGACCCGCCATTGCAACTCAAACTGATGTAGTGTGTTGGAAAGGAAAGGAAAGTCGTGTGCGTCGCTCCTCCGAGAACGAATTGGACTGCTGCGACTGGTCTCCTTATTTCTTTTCCGTCTCTCGCCGTGTTCAGTGGGTTTGATGATTGATCTCCTTCACTCCTTTGACCTTGTCACTTCTGTTGTGTTGTGTTGTGTTGTGGGACAACGAGATTTCCCCTAAACGGTTGAAGAGCAGACATATCCATGAAATGAAATTTATACGAAATTTTGGAATTTTTTGAGATTTTGAGATTTTAAACTAAAAAATCCCATTTCTTAGAATACTCGTACCGTAGGTACGTACCGTAGGGATATCCATAGTTGTTGTACTATCTTCTCCCAATCCCTACGGTAGTACCGTACCGTACGTACTCATCGTCAGTATTCTCGGGATACAAAAAAAAATTTAACCCAAACACCTACTCGTACCGGTACGAGTACCGTGAGGGTGCACAATATAAATACAACCCAAAATACAACAGTACAAAAACCATGTAGAACTCTACGAGAGTAGAATAAGCGCGCGCAAATCTTCAGCGAGAGAAGCTACACGAGATCAGCGAGAGATGCTACACATCAGCGAGGCACAAACTCCGCTGAATTCTGCATCAAAAAAACTTCCAAGTCGGATCACTGCAAATAACACGTGAAAAATGCAAACACAGAAATAATTTTGGTTCATATCATGACAGAAATTGTTCATCAATTACATGTAACATCTACTTCCGCCGTAATCGCTAATACAATCGATCGATTGATCGATTGATCAATCATTCCCTCAAGGCACAAAGCCCGCTGGGATATGCGTCAAACAAAATTCCAAGTCAGATCACTGCAAATAACACGCCAATATACAGAAACAGAAACTATTTTTATTCATATCACGACAGAGATTGTTCATCGATGATAGATCCGATCGGCGATCCGATCAATCATCCGATTGATCATCCGATCGATTGATTGAATCAAGGCACAAAGCCCGCTGGGATGTGCATCAAACAAAATTCCAATTCAGATCACTGCAAACAACACGCCAACATACAGAAACAGAAATAATTTTGATTCATATCACGACAGAAATTGTTCATCGTCGACATCGATTACATGTAACATCTAATCCCTAATACAGTTGGAGACCAATACGATCAATCGATCGATCGTATCCTACACTAGGTACATGAAAACTTGAACTTCGAAACACCCTGCTATCAGCAACAACAGGGGGGAGATCCCCTATCCAATAGCAACACACTCCACTCCTCCACTTGACAATCCACCAATCGAACGCCGCCGCCCTCAACGAAGCTGGAAATTTCCTCCCTGCCTCTCATCTGGGAACATCTTCTGAATCAGCTGAGTCATAGTACAGTCTCCATAGCACCTCTTGATCTTGGCAATGGCTGTGTTCACATCATTCCCCCGGTCTAGGAGGCGCTCCATACATCCCCAAAGAACCTTCCGATTGCAATACTTGTACTTCACTCGGCCTTGTTCCACGGCAGTGAACTCCCTTGCCGGCTTCCTCCCTCCAATGCCATTCTGATACTCATCCCACAATGCTTGGATAGTTTGTGGTCTATCAAAGAGGAGTGCTGGCCTTTCTGCGACAGGAGCTCCTTGACGCGGATTTGCGGATGGTCTTGCTCCTACTACTCCTCCTACTCTTCGAGCTGGTGCTAGTGTCAACGCGCGAACCATCTGGGTAAGGATCTTAACCTGTCGTTTGAGCTCAGCAAGCTCTGAGATCTGATGGTTCCTCATCTCTGCTACATTGGTTTGAGTAGTGGATAGCTTGGCATAGATAACGTTTCTCCACTGCTGCCCTCCTCTACCAAACGCGCCTCCGCCATCTCCTTCTTCACCCTCAGGGATCTCATCCAGCCACACAATTCCATCAATATTGGAAGCAACAACTTCAGCTCTATGAATAGGATTCACCCCATCCTCAAGTCTCCCTTGCAACAGCTCATATCTGCGAATGATCTGTTGCTTCAGTCCAAGGGGTATATAATCTGCAACAGCAGGATCAAAGCAAGCCCAAAGCAAGGGCTTTGCTAGGATAGCAGCGACGTCATCCCCAAAGGCTCCTCGAATCGCAGGAGCTACTGAAGCACAAAGCCAGTCATCTGTTAGGCCACTGTTATCCTTCTCCTTGTACAAGCAAATCCCATGATGGGAAAGCTTGCTACCAGCATTGATATCTGGCCAGTCCAACTGCACATCCAAGTACCAATCTTGAATACTCTTAGTCTTCCATCTAGCTCTATAGTTTACATCATCACGAGTCGCGCCTCCTCTCCTAGCCATAGTTGTAGCCCACTTCTTCACTGAATGAGTCCCTAGCCTTTGCTGCCTTCCAAGGGGCCTAAACTGATCACCTTCTATGATAGCCTTCAGACCCTTTTGGTATGCCGACTTGCACTTGTCGGCTTCCTTGTTCTGGGCTTTCAGTGGCGACCTGGAATCAGTATCACCCTCAGCAAACAGCCACTGGCTCAACCGGCCAGCGCCACTACCAAGCCATGCCTCCAGGTAGATAGCAAGGCCAATTAGTACACAGTATCTGTGATCCATAGCGCCCATCACGAGTTGTAATGGACAATTTCCCTCGTCATGGACGTTCTTCGACCACCTCATCTGAATCGTAAGATAGCCAGGGTATGTAGTACTAACCTGCAAGTTAGCCTTCTTCATGTGTGATGTGTCATCTCCTCTTGCAATCAAGTGCAGCTGGACTTGGAGCATTGCCATATGCCGGAGGCTTTGGAGGCTGTTTCCAATGGCTGTGAGGTCAAGCATTTGAGCAAACTCTTCATGTGTGAAAGCCCTATCAGCAGACGTTTCGACGCCAAGCTGCCGGGTTTCCTTCTTAGCCACAGCTTTGATCAGTCGATTGATCTTGATAGATCTAGTAGGATTGCCAGTCTTGTTTGTTTCATCCCAAGCTGCAGTGTTAGTCATGAAGTAGGAGATAGCTTTCTTCCAATATCTCAAAGTGCTAGAACGGCCACCAACTGGATTATCGTCTACTCCTGGATCCTCCATCCCATACACCTTCAAGCACATCCATTTGTAGATATCATCAGGGGTAATCACAACAAGCTCTTCCTGGTTGAACACCCGGTCGGTGGCGTATTCATGCCCTCCAGCAATGAAGGACATCAACTCCAACAAAATCTGGTGGTATCTTAAGAGCTGAGTGGGGACATTCACATCATTGGGTAGAATTGGATCCGGTCCCCTTCGTGCCGGTCCTCTTGTTCGACGGGGGGGGATTGTTGGCGCTCTTCTTGTTGCTGGGGCCGGCGGCGTTGTTGTTGTTGTTGTTGTTGCTGGTGGGGCCATTGGCGCATCCTCATCGTCGTCGTCCTCGGCGTCATCTAGGACTTCGTCATCATCAGCAGCTAAAGCTAAAGCAGCTAGCTCCCCTAGGCCATTCTCCTCCTCCTGCTCGTAGTCCTCCTCCTCCTCCTCCTCGTCATCCTCGTCCTCGTCCTCCTCGTCCTCCTCTGGAGGCTCCGGTTCGTCGTCGTCAGAGTTACCAGCATCTTTTGCTTCTGCAGCTGCTGCAGCTCTTTGCATGACAGCGCGTGCACGCCGGATTGCTCCAAGGTCCTTTGCTTGCTGTACAACCCGTGCCTCCTCCCTTGGTGTTCTTGCTGCAGGATCCATGGCAGCTAAAGCTGCTGCTGCTTGGGCTCGAGCACGGCGTTCACGGGCCCTTTCACGGGCCCGAATGTTCTTCGGATCCATGCTCAGCTGACGCGGCATCTTGTTGCTTGTTGCTTGTTGCTTGTTGCTTGTTTTGCTTCGATCGATTTGCAATTAGACAATCGATTGCGATCAAAAAAAGTGAGCTTTTGGCTAATCGATCAAAAATCAAGTGATCTAATCTATCTAATCTAAGAATCGGAGTGCGATCAATCGATCGACAATTTGCATGTGGATGAGAATTAAGAGAGCAAAAGCACATAAAATTATTTCGTTGTGACTCGCTATTCGGGAGTTGCATATAAGCGAGTCACTTGCTATCCGTGAGTTGCATAAGTTGCGCACCTCCGTGGGAAAATGCAGGGCTACAAATCAACCAGTAGTGCAACTATGCTAAAATTGAAAATGCAACCCGTACTCTACTCTTAGTAGTACAAAAAAATTTGTGTACCCCGCCACATGGTGGGGTACCAAACATAATACTAGTGCCTACGTAGAATCGTGTAGCCGGTTGTACTAGCCCAGGTTAAATGCAACCCGGGTTGCATTCATGTGACATCGTACAAGTACCAGTATTTCTGTTGGAGGGGCGCCGACCGCGCGCGTGCCAAGGTATCAACGCGCCACTCATCATTTATATACATTTAGTACAATGGCAACAGTCGGCAATCATCCGCACACAATCATAGTTTAATTATTATTTGTATCTAACCAACAGGGTTGATTGCACTCTTTAAGGTTTCGTAGTACTACCGTACTAGGTCTACTGCTGATTTCAACAATTTCAATATCTTCAATAACATACTCGCCAATTATTGAATATTGCTTGACTGGTAACCCACAAACTCATCTATTCTACAGTACACGTAGCTCCCGCTCCCGCTCACTCTTCTCTTTTATTTCATCATCCTTTTGCTGGAGATAGTGTTGATTGTACCGATATCGGTACCGATATTGGCACCGGTATCGGCACGGAGGCTCAACAGTAGTAGGTCCATAACCCAACCAATCACTCCTAGTAATCCTGCCGTAGGCCCAAACTCGAGGCTCGTCGAAAGGTGGGCAATGGATGGGCACGATCGAGGAGGAATCATCGACCAAGAGTAAAAAGAAGACGCGTGCGTTTCTCGGTTTAGATGTGGTATTCGATGTGGCGAGAACAAGAAATCTTCGGGAAGTATGATGTATACATACGTATAATACAATATCGACACAGTATTAAGTATTATTGACAGTCCAATATCATTGTAAACTAGAAGTAAATAAATTAGATACTTTGCACAATTACTCAATCCAAGGCAAGAAACATCCATGTTGCGATCGGCGTGCTGCTGGCGTCCCTTCCCAACTACAAATCGGATCGGATGGAGAAGCACGTGCGTGGAGACAACCTCCAACAACAGAAGCCGTACACAAAACAACTCGTGTTCATGCTTCCTCCTCTCTATACCATTGGATGGTACCTACGGTAGTACGAAGTAGTTTGGTTTGATTTTGTTGTTGTTGTTGTTGTTGTTGTTGCTGTTGTTGATCGGATCGGATCGGATTGGGTTTGATCAGAGTCCGACCAACTTGTCGGAGACCTCCCACAACTTTTCGGCGGCTTCGACCGTGGCGTTGGGATTGGGCATTTCCAGCGGCCACCCGCCGGCCTGGCACGATTCGTCCTTGAAGATCCCGAACTGCGCGTAGTACTTGCCGCTCTCGACGTCGTCGTCCAGGATGCAGTGCAGGGACGTCTGGATCCCGCCGTCCTCCGGTCGGATCATGTGGCCGCTGAGCAAAAAGAATCTCCGGAGGGCCGCTCCGACAATGCCCGCGATCGTTCCGGTGCCGAGCATTCGGGCCGCGATGTGCTTGTCGAGTGGAGTGTACACCCATCCCGGGTGGTTGCTGGTCGAAATGAGCTGGTCGGGGGGGATCCTGCGGCTGGCCTCCAGCGCGTGGAGGTAGTTGGCGAGCTTGCTCTGGCCGTACGCGGTGCCGGGGTCGTAGTCCCGGGTCTCGAACATGGGGTCGTCGAAGTCGATCTTCGGCGTGGACTTGGCCATGGAAGATTCGGCAGCGGCGACGGACGACACCGCCAGGAATCGGGACGGTTTTTGGGTGGTCTTGGCGGTTGCGACCAGCATCGGCGTCAGCAGTCGCATCAGGAGGAAATGGCCCAGGTGGTTGACCCCGAACTGCATCTCGAATCCGTCCTCTGTTTTTTGTGCATCACACGCCATGATCCCGGCGTTGTTGACCAATATGTCGAGCCGGTCGTATGCGTCCTGGAAGGCCTTGGCGAACGCCCGGACGCTCTCCAGCGACGCGAGGTCCAGTGTCGTGAGGAATTTTGCGCTTCCCGTCGCAGTTGCGGTTGCGGTTCCACCAATGTCCTCCGCGGCGGCTATTCCCTTTTCCTCGCTGCGACAGGCCACGATCACCGTCGCTCCTTGCTTGGAGAGCTGACGTGCGGTTTCGAGGCCGATTCCGGAGTTGGCTCCGGTGACGATCGCGACCTGCCCCGAGAGGTCTTTCTCGAACAACTTGGGATCGCAAAGAAGTGTGGTAGGCATGGTTGGTTGGTTGGTTGGTTTTTCGGAAGTACTTGTACTTCTAGTATGTTATGATGGGTTGGTGGTGAATCTAGGTTCGTTTTGTTTGGCTACGGCTTGTGCTTCTGCTGTCGAGTTAGCTTTTGGGTTCGATTTTGCAATACAGTGATATCTTGAGATAACAGTACGTAAATACTACATATCACATCATAGTATTATGCCTTGTTCCTTCCAAAAGATCGGCGTTTGTTGTTCCATTATTGCTTTCAGTATTTAACATTCTCAAAAAAAGATGGATTCGCAAGTTTCAAGTTTGTATTGAAATCACGATGAAAACAAAAAGGATCACAAAAGCAGATGTCTGGTTTTTTTAGCGAAGAATGAATCAATCCAACAATTCACAAAATACATACCGTATTTGTCAACCGTACTACCTACGTAGGTATGCTGTATCTTGATGCAAGATTAAAGGTAAGGCGATATCTGCTTCTGCTTCCACCTTCCACGGTACCGGGTCAGTCTCACCCTTTTTTTAGTACATTCATACACTTTTGCCATACAGTTTTCAAACACTACAATACCCACTAAAGGTAGGATAATACTTGGAATTTGAACCCGTGGCATCATGTGCTCAGCAGCCACTAGCACTCCCGCCTCCTGAACACCTGACCTCCACCTATATGCTGGCGAACCTAACATATTACGACAAGTCAACTTGGTTGGGGTCGCCCTTGCTCTGGTGAACCATATGCCCCCTCTGGTGAACCGATAGGGTTTTGCCCCTCAGCTGAACACTGTACTGCTGGGTCAGGGGGGGTAGGGGGGTTGGGGGTCTATTAATGTCTAATAAACTGCGCTCGGCACCACAGATGCCAATTCATACTCCGCTCTGCGGCGGGAATCATACAGTCTATACAGTAAGAGTTGGATAGTACCTAATTTTCAAAAGTGTTTTTTTGTACCTTTTAAAAGTGTAACATATTCAAGCAATTCCAGTCTCCACAACCAGCAATGAATGTCCGACCTTCTTTCAATGACAAAATTCTCTCTGATGGTATTTACTCTGACGCCCCTGCTGTCAATGGAGGCTCCAAACTTGCCCAAATCTTCTTTGGTCAAAAATCTCATATCATTCATGTTGAAGAAATGCAAACTACAGGAGACATCCTCTCATACTTCCAGAACTTTGTCCAGAAGTAGGGGACACCCCCTACGCCTTCTCTGCGACCATGGCTCTTAGTACCAGTCCCGTAAAAGTGTGCTTGACTATCTCAAGATGCCCAATTCATACTATCCCTGACATGAAAGGAATTTAATACCTTCCACCATGGTTGTGGTAATCAGCCTCGTACGGCTGAATTCCCACAATTCATAAAAATCTGAAATCTGATGTCAGCAACAAATGCCACACCAGCCGCCCTTCAATATTGAAGTCTGGATGAAATACATATCTTAATTCCTCTATGTGCAAGACCATTGGATTTCAAGTTCAACACCTTTACAACTGTTTAGCAAACAAAGGCAAGTTTTTATCAACACCTCTTCAGAGTGGTTGACAGCTTGCTCACAATCTTAGTTTTAGTTCAATTAACACATACATACATACACATTGTATTACTATGCCACCTTCTACTTACAGGCATATGACACTGTTTAAACAGTCAAATAAGTGCTTCGGCCTACTACACTACTATACTACTCAAGTAACTACTCACAGGCAACCAACTGCTCCTTTCCAGATTGACCACTAATGATGAGTTCTTCTGTCATCCCATTTAAGTTTGACTTTGACCAAGAATCTATTGATAAGATAGTAGAATTCAAACACACCAGCACCACTAGTACCAATGGTGGCACAGAGACTGTCAAGGTGAAAGTACCTCTCATTCCTGCAGGAGTATCCCTTTTCCAAGTCCTTTTCATCATTAATGAATTCTCACTTGCAAAGCAAATTCTTTCCTCAACAACAGGACCAAAGCAATTTGACAGGTTCTCTGATCTCGTCAGAGACTATGCCGATAGGAATTGGTGGAATGAGTATGTATGATTCAACGTACCAAACCAAACTGTTGAGAACTTCCCAACTACCATTGATGCCTTCATCACCTACAAATTCAACAACAACACTGACCCATATCAATGCCACAAAAGGTTCCTTAGCAACATCAAAAAGACCACCAATATGACTGGCTGTACACCAGTTTGTCTCCATGGTTACCTTCCACAACCATGTTATCCTACGGCTGCTTCCAGGACATCCACCTGAGAATGCAGCTATCAATGATGAAGACTTCAAGAGTTTGATTTTTGAATCCATGCCAATTGAATGGAAGGATGCCTGCGAAGAACACCACTCCCCCTATGAAGACACCCTTACACAAATTGTGACAAGGAAGGAGAGATATCAAAATAAAGAAAACAAGAAAAGTAAGAAAAATAATCAACAAAATAATTCCTCCCAAAACAGGAATAACAAGAACAACAATAGCAACAACAATCAGAACAACAGTAACCACTGCAACAACAACCAAAACAGCCACAATGGAAGTAATCAAAACAACAACAATTGATCAAACAACAACAACAATAGCCAAAACCGACAACAAGGCTCCAACAACAGCCAAGGCAACAATAACAATCCCTCCACACAAGAGTATCAGACACCTCACCTTGCCCTATTCATCCAGGAGCAAACCACACGTGGGGACAGTGCTACCTCAATGCCAAGGATCCAAATCAACCTAACCAGAACAACAACAACAACAACAACGCACATGTGAATGATCGCAACTTCAACAATAACTTCAACAGCAATAATAGCAATCAATCAAGCAATTCATCTTCCTATGGCAACAACTCACATGAGCCCGAGCAACACACGTGTGTCTTCATCAATGAACCAGAAGAAACACCTCTGACAAAACCTTGGCCAGATCTCTTCCACATAGATATGGATGTTGACGCCAAATACTATAATTTGGACCTTCAGAGATTCCCTATTGTGAATACCCACAACAATGATAGTAATGTTGCTCCTAGCAACAACGATGTTGATATTGCTCCAATTTGGTCAGAGTCTGCAACTCAATTAACGGCACGTCCAGAAAGTACTACCTGAAGACACTCTTTGATTCCAGATCCATGGACAATCTCATTGTCAAATCAGCCATTCCTGCTGAAGCCAAAAAACACTCACTTGCTCATCCAATTCAAATGCAAACAACCAATAGTAAAGCCACTTGTAATCACTATGTGATCTTGGAGAATACCATGTTTCCAGAGCTATCCTACTCCATGATAGTGCTGAAGATCAAGTGTTTTGTTGTCGCCCAGAACATCAACTACCACCTTCTCATTGGAAGAAGAACAATGAGAGACCTCGGAATGAAGATTGACTTTGAATCTTGCACCATAGAATGGTGTGAGAAGATCATGCACTTCTGTCCTTGGAACTACTTTGATAACAAGTCCATGCTCCACAAAGTCATGTCAGTAGAGCCACACTCTGTTGCCAAAAGCTATTCCAATCAAGCTGCTCAGCAAGCGTATGCTGATGGCGCCTCCAAGTATGAGAAGATAGACCTATACAAGCAAGCTAGCGTCTGAACAAGAACATCTCTTGAACCATGAGAAATCTTGCTTGCTGAAGATCCTCCTTTAAAACCAAGAATTTTTTGAAGGCTTGAACGACAAGGAATTAGGCATTTTCCCTAATCAAGATCTTCACATTGATCTCCAGCAGGATGCAAAGCCATATCACATCAAACAACCATATCCAATTCCACTCCACCAACAGGAAGCTGTGAAGAAGGAAATCGATCAACAAGTCAAGCTTGGCATCATCAAAAGATGCTATACAACTGAATAGGCAGGGAATGCCAACCTTCGTAGTCCCCAAACCAGATGGCTCCTGTAGACTCCTTAGTGGCTTCTGTGAGCTCAACAAAGTCACCAAGAAACCCCACTATCCACTTCCAAAGATCCAAGACATCTTCCACACAAGAAGAGGGTTCAAATATGTCACCCTTATCGATGTCAGCGTGCAATTCCACACCTTCAAGCTTGACGAAGCCTCCACTTGGTTCTGTGTCCTTGTAACCACGTTTGGCAAATTCCAACTTCTTTGATTGCCAATGGGCTTTCTCAACTCTCCAAGCTGGGCCCAAGGTTGTATGGAACAGGCAGATGTTCCTCCATTTGAAGGACATTGAAGTATACATTGATGATATTGGAATCTTCTCAGACACTCTTGAATCTCACTGTAAATCTGTCTCTTGTGACCTTTCCTTGCTCAGAGCCCATAACTTTGCAGTCAAGCCCTCCAAGTGACATTGGTTCCAATCACAATCACAATCACAATCACACCAATGACAAGCACCAGCATGGCTTGGCCACATAACATCATTTCCAGAGATGGAATCAGACCAAATCCAAACAAGATCGATCCAATCTTGAAACTGACTTTTCCCTCAACAACGACCCAACTTCGATCCTTTGTTGGGATGATCAACTTCTATCAAAACTTCTATCCAAAACGCGCAGAAGTCCTTATTGCCCTGCTTGTTACAGACCTCTCTGGTAGATCCAAAGGAAAGCTCACTCCAAGAACTCCACCAGAGCTCATCGATGCCTTCAACAACAACAACAACAACAACAACAACAAAGCCAAGGTCATCATTGCAAAGGACATCTTGCTTGCCTTCCCTGATCCAAACAAGCCCTTCCGTGTCTATACCGGTGATGCTTGAGACTACCAACTTGGTGCTGTTGTTCTTATCCAAAAAGGAAGAATCATCCTCTGCTTCTCCCGAAAACTCAACGCTGCTCAACGGAAGAAACAGTACCCGCCCAATGGTCGACCTGTTGACAAAGAGATGGTGTTTTTGTATTGTTGAAGTTTTCAAGGAATTCTTTAGACCTCCACCAGCAATCCTTTGGGGTGCAGAAATTATAGTATGGACAGACCACATAAGAAACTTGACTCGCCAAAACCTCACAACAAGTCACACCAGGATTACTACAAATCCGACAACAATTGGCTGAGACTGGCGTTTTTTGCAACAGAGTTGTAACCAAGAATTAACATCGAGTTTACATCCAGTCTGTCAAAAAATTGTTATTAAATAAATTACTTCGTATTAGAAACCCCTTGTTACAGGCTCCATAAATACCAAAGTAACAGTTTACATAACAATTTTGGAGTCAGTGGAGAACTCTTTAGAAATACACCAATTTTTTGGTTATTCCTAACAAATACTCCAGCAATTTTTGCTTGTTCTTACCGGTACAACAAAAATCTTTTTCAATGTTGTTTCATACTGATTGGATTGTGTACCGGTACTAGTACTTGGCACCAAGAATTGGATGTAAACTCGATGTAAATTGGTTTCATTTTGGTTGCAAAAAGCGTCGTCGGTCTCAATTGTTGTCGGATTCGTACCGGTAGTACCGTACTCGTACCGTAGTACGGTATGACTTGTTGGCGAATGCTCCTCCTTGAAGAATTTTCCGCAATGGTTGCGACTCGTGACTCGTTACGCGTTACTCGTGACTCCCGTAAGTCATTATCCTTTACTGGGTACGAACGTAGGAACATACCGTTCTTTACGAACGGGAAACGTGACAGTAAGATTATATTACGTAATCTTACCAGTTACGAGTAAGTACCTACTTACCTGTTACAATGGTAATACCATGGCTCGCACGGGAGAGCACGTGCACTCGCAAAATCGACGCCTAAGTAAAATTAAAAAAAGGGACTCACGAGTTTAAAACAGACTCAACCGGCGCGAAAAAGGTGCGGGGAGGGGTGTTACTTTGGTAATTTCGAAAATATGCCGTAGAAGAGCTACACAAAATCTAGTAGTGTTTTCTGCTCCGACAATGGCATGATACTTTAGTAATTTCGAAAATATGCCGTAGAACTGCTACACGATTTCTAGTAGTGTTTTCTCCTCTGACAATGGCATGATACTAAAGTAATTTCGAAAATATGCCGTAGAATTCCTACACAAATACTAGTAGGGTTTCCTGCTCTGATAATGGGATGATACTTTGGTAATTTGCGAAATACTTCGTATGAGTGGTACATAATATGAGTAGAAGTGGTACGTGAGTTTCTAGTAGTAGTGTTACTCTGTAGCTAGTACGCGGTCGTGATTTCCAGTCGTATTCTGAGCACTCTTCACCTAGCACTCTTTTTGATACTCCCAGAACACACTAATACACAACAAAGTAGGGAACAGGGTATATTCCAAAAAAAACTCTAGAATTAGTCTGTAGACCTATTTCTTGCCAGAGAGCAAACTATGGTAAATATTGAGGCTTTTGGGCCCAAAATGGCCACAAAAAAGGGAATTTTGCACTTGAACGCAGTAGAAACACCCAAAAAAAACGCGTACTTCCTACCATCGAATTTGCGATCCCCATTCAGGCAGCTCCACATCTTCCCAAGCACTAGGGCGGTGAACCTCCGTAATTTGCACTTCGGGGTCATCGGATTGAAAAAATTCCCTTCCGTAACGAGGACGATGTGTGCTGTGTGAAAACACTTCCACTGGAGTAGGGCCCCACGCCCCATAATCCTCCATCCGGTAATAGCGATTGCTACCAAAAGAAACACGACGCTGGTCTTGATGAGGGGGAGGACGTTCTCGCGACCCTCTTTCAGCGAGAGACGGACGCTGCTTGTACGACGAAGTATTGGTAGAAGGGGGACGCGGGGGCGGCTTTCGTTGATTGTATGAATGACAACGCGGGGGCGGCTTGCGTTCCTCGTAGCGGGGTGGTGACGGCTTGCGTTCCTCGTATCGCGGTGGCGGCTTCCGTTCCTCGTATCGCGGTGGCGGTTTCCGTTCCTCGTATCGCGGTGGCGGCTTGTGTTCCTCGTAACGCTGTGGAGGCTTGCGTTCCTCGTATCGTGGCTTGTAGGACGGAGTTTCACCAAAAGAGAGCCGTCGAGGTTCTTGACGACGAGCCACGCGCTCGTATCGCGGCTCGTAAGAATGAGTATGAGGGGGGCGGGGAGGCTCTTCGTAACAACGCTCGTTGTCGTATCGACTGCCGCCGTGGTCCTCAAAACGGTGTGCGGGAGGACGATTGTAGCGAGGGTTGCAATGGTGATGATCCTCGTATTGCGGACGATCCTCAGCAAACATACCGCGACCTTTGTAGTGGCTCTTGGGCCTTGGCGTTGAGCAAGGTATCACTTCATCGTGGTAATCTCGACGGCGATCGGTGAATGGCAAAGGAACTGGAGAAGGCTCATCGCCTGTAGTGAAAGAAATATTGGAGGGCATTGGAGGGGGAGATTCATTGGGGACTTCAAAGGTCTGGGTCATCAACCCCAAATTGCCAGCAGCACAATCTGAAGGGACAGAATCGTTGGAGTGGTCACCAAATGAATGCTGGACAGATACTGCGGGGGAATTGTCCACGGGCAGAGCAGGATCTTGGGATTCATCTGCAGAAGAAGCTGGAGATGGTGGTGCAGGCGACGGCAATGGCGACGGCGCAGAAGTGGGAGGTAGAGCGTGCGTGCGAGGTAGAGCGTGCGTGCGAGGTAGAGCGTGCGCGGGACGAGCTTGCGCGGGAGCTGGAAGCGGCACGCGAATCTTGGAAGGGGATCCATGCTTTGCGCGAACAGCAGCATCAACAGCCTGCTGATCAGGGAGGATGTAATTGGTTGTAGTATTCAGATGAGCATGCCCTCCAAGGCCCTTGACAAGAAAAGCAGAAACACCAGCATTTGCGACCTTGGAGATAGACTCGTGTCTTTTGCCATGGGCAGTACACCGCTCCGCGTTCTCATATCCACTCCATTTTGCAATTAGAACCAAGATTTCGTTGATACGGTTCTTTCCAATCACCTGATTAGCGCTAGGATTCAACCGCCAAGGACGTCCCTGTTTCTTCCAGATCTGCAAAGAGAGAGAGGAAAAAACAGCGCGAGATGGTTAGATATGCAAAAAACAGAGATGCGATACACAAAAAACAAACGTACGGCACTTGCCTCTAGTTGTTTCTTTGAAGCAGACTTTCGAAAGATCCGGTTGACGCCTTCACAGTTATCAGGTACAAGCGAGAGTAACTTGATGGTAGTTTGATACGTAGACATAGGATCCCCATTGTATGGACATGGAAGAGTAGTTTTCTTGGTATTGCGATCATCCAGCACAGGATTCTTCAGGGAAAGACTCCTTTTCTTCTGTCCGTTGTAGTTTGGCTTGAGTCGTATGTATTGAATACCAACAAACTCCCCCTCAGTGAACACACCGGTTTCGAAGTCTTCCTTGACGAGAGAACTTGGCTCAAGACAACCGCGAAGAGCCCATTCGGTCATGATGTTCTCCATCGCACACCAAACAAAGTGTTCAAGGTTGTTGAACGGATCCAACGGATTGCTTGGATCGTTGATAGCTTTGTTCCGTTTTTGGTACCAATTGGCATCAAACCGAGCCTTGTTTGGACAGGTGCCGTAGTCGGCCTTGTAGGTTTTTGCAATTTTGAAGACATTCTTCCAGTAGGCTTGGAATCCTCCAGCCTCGTTGAAATCTTGGGTCTGCGAGTAGGTGATTCCGTTCTTCCGGAAGGTAGCAAAAAGACACCTGAACTTCATAGAGACGACACCCGACTGATACTGTGCTTGCGCAAAAAGCCTTGGATCCTTGGAAAGGTCGCATCCCCTATATTTCACCTGGTAAAAATCCAACGAGTGAATCAGCATGCACCAGTTGACAAGTGCTCTCTTGTTGGGAGCAATAGGAGCCCTTGTTAGAACATAGAAACGGCGGGTTTTCATCAACGGTGCTTCGGGATCCGGAATGTAATCAACAAGTGGGGCAGCCTCCGGATGAGCCGCGAGTGATTTGAAGAAGGCAAACTCCAAACTGTTCTTGCTCCTCTCGTGTCTCGTAGTATTGAAGGTAAGTGCCTTGATCCTCTCGGTGGTGGTTCCCAGAGCTGTGGGGTTCTGCTTAAGTGAATGTAGAATGGCTCCAAGCGAGAAATTGCCTTCAGCAGCGGCCATTGCAGCTTCGCGGAAGTCACAGTCAGAGTCAACAGAGAGTGTTGGAATCGCTGGAGCTGTTACAGAAGGTATATGAAACTCTGTAACAGTAACACCAGCAGCAGCCGCAACCACAGCAGTGTCCACCTCTCCATCACTCTCTTCCTCTTCTTCATCGTATGATACAGTAGGAACAGCCACATTGGCCGCCAATATCGAAGGAGATGAAGAAGCTGGCGCCACCAAAGAATGAACCGGCGCGATCGAAGGAGGAACTGCTGGAGCAACCGCCGGATCCGGAATCGAAGGAGCAGCAGCGTCGGCAGCCGGAATGGAAGGAGGAGCAACAGCGGAAGCAGCAGAAGCCTCAATCAATGGAGGAGGAGGAGTAGGAGTAGGAGCAGCACCGGCAGCCAGAATTGAAGGTGAAGCAGCAGCGGGCCGAATAATAGGAATAGTACTAGCAGCAACCATAATCGTAGGGGCGGCAGCAGCAGCAACCGGCGGATCTGGTCTGAAAGGAGCAACCGGCGCTGCTGGTGGAATTGAAGGAGCAACCGGCGCCCGGATTGTTGGAGGAGCAAGAACCGGGGCAGAAAGAGGAAGGGTCCGCCGGGCGCGCTTTTTCCTCTTTCCAACAGGAGTGGTGGTTGGAGAGGCGGAGGGACGAGGGGGGTACTTCTTCTTGTAGGGGTTGGTCAATGAAGAACTCGTGGCTGCTACAGACCGACGATGGGTTGTTGTTGTTGCTGTTGCAGCATTCGTAGTAGACGACCGAGTCCGAGAAGAAAGATCTTTACCTGGAGCAGTACTAGACCGAGTCCGCGGAGCAGGAGCAACCTTGGTACTATTTCGGCGTGGAATGGTTCGAACCATGATGGTGGTTGCTGGAAAGAACTAGTATTCCCATGGTCAAAGAAAGAAAAAAGAAGCAGCGTCGTGAGAGAATGAATACAAAATGACATCGATGGCGCCGTCGAATCAAATGAAAACAGCATGAACATCTTCCCCCCGAAGCAAACAATGGACCGGCGGCAACGGCTTACAGTGTGATAGTATGATGGGTTTGTTGTTGTTGTAATAGGAAAGGAAGCAGCAGTGTAAAGGGTCTATTCCCATGGCCGGGGGAGAGGGAAGTTAGGATTTGGTGCTGTTGCAAAGTGGTCGATTATGAAACTATGAATTACCACGATGGAAAAACAGCAATAATTAAAGTTTGTAGTAGAGATTCTACATGATTGTACACAAAATGAGAAGGAAACAAAATGAAATCACTCATGCTGCTGCTGCTACAGCTGCAAATCCTGGGCGTTTGTTCCCTCTTTGCCTTATATATAACGCAACACCCGGGGATGGTTTTTGAGAAACGCTTAAAAACACTGAGCTGCTTATGGTAAATAGCTTAAAAATAATTATGACCGGTAAGAACGGCTGGTATATTTAGGGAGTTTTGCTCAACACACGAGATTGCGTGTGTAAATCTCCAAAGATTACTTTAGTAATTTTTTACAGATACAACATGGTGTACTGTGTGCAAGGGGGTTCAACGTACAAAGTTGTGTGTGCAAATCTCAAAAAATTACTTTAGTAATCTTTGACACATACAACACGGTGGACTGAGCACAGAGTAGAGTGACTTGCTTAAAGCACGGAGTTGTGTGTGAAAAATGGCTGAAATTACTTTTTGATTTGCCAACACGGAGTAGAAAAAATTACTTTAGTACGGTTTTCTCATACTAAAGTAATTTTTCACACATACAACACGTGTGACTGCGGGAAGAGTAGAATCCGCGCACAAATTTACCATGAAAGGGGGGGATGTAATCCGGATCGAAATAGGAAGCAGCCCCCCCAACAAGCAACAGCAACAAACAGCAAGCATTGGTCCCTAGCAAGAACCTCCTCCTCTTCCTTTTGTGCTCTCCCTTGCGACCATGGTATTACATACCTAATCACCCCTCCTCCTTGCTCTCCTCCTCGTAGTATCTGGGGAGGAGGAGGAGTTTTCTTTAGGGTGCTCCCTTTTTCCTTGGGCGCAGCCCAAGGAAAAAGGGAGCACCCTAAAGAAAACTCCTCCTCCTCCCCAGATACTACTCGGAGTCGATTTGGTTGGCAAGACTCATCCCTCTCTAAAGAAAAATTCTCGGCGCGCGTGCCTCGAATTTTTCTTTAGAGAGGGATGAGTCTTGCCAACCAAAACGGAGGAGGGGTGATTACATATAGTACGGTACATGCTGCTGACTGTACTACACGACATCTAACTAAACTATGAAGTACCTACGGTAGTACGGTAGGTATCTGATGATTCTTCCGAACGATGCAACAGCTCTAAACTCGCAATTCCGAAACCTTTTCCGGTAAAACTTCAGTTTTTTCGATCATCTCTCTTATTGTTGGTCCAACATTTGCTAAGGCATTGTTATTATTATTCGTTGTTGACATGCAGCATTTTTTTTCATTATTGAAGCGTTACTATCGGTACAATAGTAGTATCTGTACTGTAATGAACCAGTCCGGCATCATGATGTCACTATTTCTTATAGTACAGGATGAATACTACTATTATTTATGTTCCATCTACAAAGGGTTCTTCACTACAGACTGGTATTTAAATAATCGAAACATGCTGGTTGTTGAAAGGGTGTTAACGTACGCACTGATCTTTCCGGACAGTCGGAGACGAACAAGTGCCTCAATCAGAACAGGAGTCGTGAGGTTCGGTCGGTGTGTCAATGATTCGGTTCGGTTCGGTTCGGTTCGGTTTTCTTTGCGTTTCTTCTCGCATTGCTGCGGGCAGCCTTCGTTCTAACTCTTGCTCGAGCAGAACAGAACAGAGCAGAGCAGAACGAAAGAACCTTTGCCACCGTAATCTTACTTACGTGCCGTACTATACCGAACATTGTGAATGAATGAATGAATGAACGAATCAGTCCAGCAGTCCATACCGCACGGTACATATATTCCGCAGTGGTTCCGTGTCCCATCCATCGTGCAACAAACGATAAGTGGTGGTGAGACAACAACAACAACAATACCTGCAAGGAGATCAGATTAATTCAGATTAGTTCAGATCAGATCAGATCCAATCCAATCCAATCCAATCCAATTTGTTTGCTGCTCTACCTAGCTAGCTAGCGCAACAACAAAGTTCACTAACCATAACACGATGGCGACTGTTGCACGATCTATCGAAACAACACCGAGCAACAACACGCGTTCACACACGCACAGTTCGCACACGCACACGCACACGCAAAGGCACGCGCGATACCCAACAATGGTTGCGGGCAGCACCTCGGTCGGAAATCCGTACGGCGCCCCGATGAGACTGTACTTTTTCCTCCACAATTTCGAGAACCGGAGAGAGGACTTCAAAACGGGAAGCATCGAGGCGGACGATCACTACTGGAGCCTCAAGGTCATTTACTTGGCCAACACCGTCAAAATGTGTCTCTGCCTCGACCAACACCACCAACACCAACACCAATCATCTTCTGCCTCGGGTTTGGCTTTGGCTTGCGCTTCCACCGGTCCCGCTCCGTTCCCCTTCCACGCAAGGGTTCGCACGCTCGTTCGCGCCGCCGCCGCGAACGCCGGAGAGCACCACTGCCGCACCTTTCACGGGGTTCACGAGATGGTGGTGTGCCTGTCGAAGACGCTCCGAGACGATCTCCTGGAGTGCTGCGACGGAGCCGGGACCCTCACCATCGAGGTCGACGTGGAGACCGCGCCGGAAACAACGACACACGAAGCAACAGCAACAGCAACGGCAACCACCGGGAAGGCGTGGTATCCCCGGCTCGATCCGAGAACGAGAAACAGAAACGACAGCGACAACGACGAGGACAGCGATCTCGGTGGTTCGTTGCGGTTGTTTCCCCTGAAGCACCCGCCCGATGTTTGCTTTGTCGTTGGACCCTCCAAGAAGGAATTCTGGACCCACAAGCAGGTCTTGAAAACGCGGGCCGGTCTATTGCACGAGTTGGTGCTCGCGGATGACGATATCAAACTGCCCAGCGAGGACGAATCCGCGTTCGAGGCCGTCATAGATTTCATCTACACCGGAAACAAGCCAAGGCTGGACAACAGCAGCAACAACATCAACATCGACAACAGCAACAGCAACAATAATGCTGCTGCTGCTGCTGCTGCTGCTGCTAATCTCGAGTTGGAGTTTGCGGAATCCGTCCTGGTGATGAGCGATCGGTTCGGGTGCACCGACCTCAAGCTGTTTTGCGAGTCCGTGCTCGCGGACAAGTGTTTGGTGCCCCACACGGCCGCCCGGTTGATGGTCCTGGCGGACTCGCACTCGTGCGCCCTGCTCAAGGAAGCCGCGATGGAGCTGTACGCTCTGTGTCCCCACGCCGTGGTAATGGCCGGCAACAACAACAACAAAAACAACAGCAGCAGCAGTTGTAGCAATAGTAGTTGTAGCAATAGTTGCGGCAAGGACTGGGCCCTCGTCGAGGATTCTCCGAGGCTCTTGTCGGAGCTGTTGCGGTACACGAACATCGATCGCCGCCAGCGGTCGTGGCGGACGGTGGGCGCTTCGGCGTGTCCCGAATGCATGACCGTGGCGTCGCTGCGGAGGGACCTCGAACGGAGCAACCTGGACGTCGATGGCAGCCGGGAGATGCTGGTGGAACGATGGAGGGAGCACCACAACAAGGGAATGGCGACGAGCTATTGATTAATTAGTATTCCCACTACTAACGGCAAGGAGAACGCTTCTCGTGTGTGAGCGGAACTCGGTGACTGACTTTATGCATACAGTTATCGGGTTTGTTGCATGGACATGTGTATATACATCTATATATATATATATATATATTATATATATATATACCCCTTTCGGTCGGCTTGAGTCAAAAGCAGATCTTTTCGGCGTGGCGACAGATCCATAGTATCGCTTATTTCATACATACCGTAGGTATAACCGTAATGTTGAAACTAATCTATTATTACAATACCGCAAGAAATAGCAGTGGATCGTGTTGGAACTCAAATTGGAACTCCAGGAAGCGAGGCGAAACTCTCATAACCGCTTCGCTTCGCTTCGCTTGATCGCATATGATGTTTGCGCTTCGTTTGGCTTGTTTGAATCTCTGGTGTCTCTACGTAGTTGCAGCCTGATCCGCGGAATGATCGTGAACGGGGGGCAGATGGGAGTGCTCTTCTCGCAGCAACTGACAATCGTGGCCGGGATCGTTGTGGGACCAGTGAAAGGTGGTCGAAAACACGAGCAGGTGCATCGCCAGCACGTAGCAAAACAAAAAGGTTCG
Organism: Pseudo-nitzschia multiseries; assembly: GCA_037355745.1. NCBI lineage: Eukaryota > Bacillariophyta > Bacillariophyceae > Bacillariales > Bacillariaceae > Pseudo-nitzschia > Pseudo-nitzschia multiseries. Next base: position 11,908,621 of record CM074789.1, on the reverse strand, counting down.
CATTTCCTTGGTGCCCAGCATGGTCTTAGCGACCACGTACACCGTGCGTTCCATGGCGGACATTTCTTGGAGTTTCCGTTGCCGTTCCGACTTGCTGAATTGACGAAAGGGATCGACGGACGCCTCGTACCGTTGTTCCAGCGCCTCCAAATCCAGGTCGCGGGAATTCTGTCGCGAGTAGACATTCGAACGACCGCTCGAGGAGTTTTTGTTGTAGCTCTGCAGGTATCTCATTTTCTCAAACAGCTTTGTGTTGTCCGCTCGCAGAGACTCAGAAGCGTCCACCTGGACCTGCAATTCTCTCTTGAACGAATCTCTCTCCGCCTCGAGCGCGTCGCATCTGGCCCGGAGACGATCGCGCTGCGACATGATAATGTTGGCAACCGAGCGGTCGTCGGACATTTTTTCCTCGGCACTCTTGGACGAAGGTACCTTGGTATCGTTCGCGCTTCGTGGCGGAGGAGGGGGCGGAGCGCTGGGATCCAACACACTCTGCAATGCGTTGGGGTCACTGGGAGCCATGGTCATTATCTCGTTGTCGGGCGCTGGCTTTTCTTCGTTCGGCTTTGTCGTGGACGATGAAATGGCTCGATCCAGGTCCTGCTCGAGGGACGCAATGACGTTCTCGGCATCCGCCTTGGCTCGCTCGAGTTCTTTCATATCCTTTCGCAGAGACTCTTTCAGCTCCGTCAATTCGTTGTTCTGGTTCCTCTCTTTCACGAGCTCGGCTTCCATTCGACGCAGTTTCGCAAGCAAGACCGATTCGAGGTCTTTCCCTTGGTCTTCGTTCCGTCCGGCAATTTCCGGATCGCTGTCGGGCATGTCGGGATCCTCGGCATTGTACTCCAGGCGCTTCAGGATGCGCAGTTCTCGCTTCATGCTATCTACCAAGGATTTCGATGGGGCCGCTTCGAGTTGTTCGGCGGTGTGCGACAACTCCGAAGCCAGTTGTTCGTTTTGTTCTTGCAGTGCGTCGATCTTGGATTGCAGGATTCGGTTGTCGTCCAGCATGGCATTGTCCTTGATGCCAATCTCTTCTCGCAGGGCATTCACGGTGTGGGACAGTTCCGCCACCTCCGCTTCGTACGCCTGTCGCTCGTTCAACAAATCCGCTACGTGGATGCCACCGCTCGAGGGCGCCTTGCCCAGGGGCTTTCCGTCGGTGGACCCCTCCAGGGCCGCCAACTTGAGGCGGAGCTCGTTTCGTTCCCGGGACGCCTCGTGCAGCATGACCCGGACACGTTCCGCATCGTCCACCAGGATTCGACGCTGGGCATCCCACGCGGCCTCTCGTTCTCCCGCGCCCTCGGAGGCCTCCAGCATGTGTTTGTTGGTGGCCGCCCGGCCCGCGAATTCAGCCTTGAGCTGCAGCTGGAGCGTCTCCACCTTTCGTTCCATGGCGGCTTCCCGCTCGAGAGCCTCCGTGGTCCGACGACCTTCCGTCTCGGCGAGTTCCTGCTTGGCGGCTTCCAGTTTTGCCTGCAGCTCCTCCTCTCCTCCCTGTTGGAGTTCCTCGATGCGCTTCTCGAGCTTGCGAATGGTAATGTCCTGGTTCTTGAGCGATCGGAATTCCACCTCGTATTCGGCCACCTCCCGTCGGAGCTGCATGATTTCTTCCTTCTCTTCCTTGTTGCTGCTGCTACTGGCCGCAGCGGAGTACTTGGCGGCTCGTCCTTCCTCGATGGACTTTTGGAGTTTCGCATCGAGGGAGGCATTCTCGCTGGAAACCTCTTCGACTTTCTCCGCCAATTGATAAATTTGTTGCTGCTGGGCGTTCATTAGTTCCATTGCAGCGGCCAAGAGTCCGGACGGATCTTGCAAGTCTTGTAGCGCGTTCGTCAGTTTGTCAAAGGCGCTCTCGATGCCCTTGCTTCGTCGTGTGAGATTATCGATGTGCTCTGCACCAAATGAAACCAGGAGATTCGATCAATGAACAAATGAACGAATGTATGTATTAATGTAGGAATGTATGAGCAAACCAAGTACCATGCAACCCGCACAGAACACATCGCATCGCACACATCCGGATCGTTTCGTTTTGTTTCGCTGTCTCGGACCGTGTTTCGAAGACAAGTAACGAACGAACGAATGAAAATGAACGAACGAATGTGCCAACAACTCAACTCAACTCAACTCACCCTGGTAGGACTTGATCGTAACCCTCGCTTGTTTGGAAACCGCATCGATCGCCTTGATCGCCGACGCGACGTTTTCATCGGAAGCCGCAGCCGGTGTCGATCCCAGTGTCTTTCCGGACGTCTCCACGTTCTTGACCAATTTCTTGAAGGACTTGGTGGTGTCCGCCAGCTGTTTCCGGGCCGCCTGGCTGGAATCGCGGGATTCCTTGTTCTCGGAGGTGGTGGCCTCCCACTGCGTTGCTCTGCCGGCCCAATCGAAGGACTTCCAGGTTTTGGAAGCCTTTTGCAGGGCGACGAGGGCCGTGGCATCGACGGAGGCTCCGGACGAGGGAGGGGCGGGAACAATGCCGCTTCCCCCGCCACCGCCGCCCATCATTTTCATCATGGTGGTATATTGCGACTACGCGTAGGACCTAGCAGTTACTCGAGAAAAGTATATATTGTAGCAAGAACCGGACCGCAATTCCAAACTTTACGACGGCATTCAGAGGAGTTGCGGAAGATTGACAGAGGATGGGTTTTCGTTAGCAATGTCGTGCATGACTGTCGCCAGAGACATGAAGAGACTCCTCCCGTGTTCTTGTTCTAAGTTTCGAACAAAACGCCATCGTATCGTACAAAACCGGTTAGAACCGGTTGTATTTGGGGGATGAAGATGCTCCGTGACTTCGTCGATGCTTCTTATCAATTTTTTAGGTATGAACGAATGAAGGGGAGATTGGCCAAGAATTAGTCGACCCCGAATATAACTTATGATGATTCGTCGATTCTTCATAAGAAATCGTACGTACAGAACATATGATAATAGTTGCAAGATTTTCAACCTGTAAACTTTTCACCCTTGTTGCTGCCACTATCAACCTGAAAAATATACATAATCTTAATGTAATAAGGCTAAATACTGTAACAGTAGCATAGACTATCTACTGGAGTGGTTGCTGATTCGGCAGTCACAAACCATTCCTGTAGCAATACAGAGAACGTCAGTCAGGGCGGGTCGTCATACTAGGTTCAACGATTCATACGTACTGCCTACGAGTTTCTCGACCAGGGATGGGAAGAAAAGTGCAGTACCATAGTGTCAATCGATCGGACTTTGAAATGATGACAACGCCAAGTGGTTCTGGACCGGACATTCTTCTTTGGGGTATGGAACTGCACAACCGCAAGCTTCGGGAGGCTGCATGCTAGTCGAATGCTGCACTGGTTGGACTAAGCGCAGTCACTCGACTCCTCCGAAACAATCGGAACGAAACTCTCGTGAACTCTATTGCGTTACCATAGAGATTGCGTTTGTGCGAGTACTGTAATAATAATGTAGTATGAATATGAATACGAGTATCACGGATTAATAACAAAGAATTAGCATTGGATCGTTTCTCTTTCTATAGAATGGTTTCCTTCAGAGTTGGTGGGAGTTAAACCTCTCGGTTCCCTCCGTATCCAATAGTAGGGTACTGTATCCTAGCGTGTCGTGCACTGGTACTGTACATCTTCCAGTCCAGTCCAGTCCAGTCCACGAGTGAGGCTGCGACGAAGGAATAGTCGCACCAGCTGCAGGATAGCTTCGGAACGGGTTCTTCGATTCGATCGCTCTATAGGTACAAGCACCAAAGAGCCGTGCTCCCAACCAGAAGCATAGTCGTCGCACCCACCCCCGCCGACGCAGGAGCCGCCGACGGGGCGTCCGTGGAGACGGTTGGCCAGACAAACTCCAGCTTCGATTCCGTTGGAGCGGCCGAGGGCTGTTTCGTGGTTCCGTGCTTGGATGGCATGGCCGAGGGTGCCGTAGACGGTTCTCCTGTGGGCATGGACGAGATCGTGGGTTGGGAAGAAATGCTAGGTGTTCCGGTCGGAACCGACGACGGCGGCGACGATACCGTCGGAGTCTGGCTGGGAGTCTCCGTCGGGCTGAGTGTCACGTATCGATTGCAAATGGTCTCGGTTGCTTCGACACAGGTGGGTTCAAAGGCGTCGAACTGTTCGACGGTCTCAAAGACGGAAGAAAACGGACACAAGACTCCGCTGCTGTCGCTCACATAGTTCTGGTCGCTTCGAAAGGTGTTTCCAAAGACTACAACATTGGAAGATCCCACCAGATTGTCCATGAAACACGTTGTTTTGACTTCCACGGGACCTAGTGATTCGATAATGTAGCTGTGGGTATCGGGCCTGGTGTTGTTGGATACCATGTCATTGTTGACAAACAAACTGTCAAGGACCGTGATTCGATTCTGAACGCTGTTGCTGTATATCAGAGCACTTTGAGAGCCACTCCCCCAATAAGTGTTATTCTGTGATATCCGAATTAAGACCAATCGCCAAGAAAAAAGTATTCCATTAGTAAAGTCTTCCCAGAAAATGGCAATTTGTTGATTTGATTTGATGCAATGCGTTCTTTCCAAGCGATCCAAAAACAACGAACAACTAACTTACCGTGAATTCACAATCCAAAAACGTGGTCGAAAGCTCCGCTGATGGGTTAGAGGAGTCGAAATAATCCAGCATGATTGGCACCGTGGAATTCGTAAAATCTCGGAATTCGCAGTCCCGGAAGGTGATCGATCCGGGTTTGTTGGCCCAGAGCGAGTGCTCCAGCGCCCCGATGAAGACAATTCCCTCGATCCGGACATTATCCAGGGTCTCGTCACCGATCCCGAGAATATTGGTTCCGTCTATTTGGATGTCACCTCCCGTCACCCAGCACATATTTTCTCGGGACCCCTGATCACCGCAGCGGATCGTCACGTTGGGTCGGAGGGGAAGTGGCGGGGCGGCATTGCCCACAGGGGGCTGGATCAGGTTGTAGTCGAAATCGAGGTACCCCACCTCGTAAATTCGGCGTGGACAGAGAATGTACATGCGTGGAAAGGCGGTGTTCGTCACGCCGGCTTCCCTCCGGTAAATCTCTTCGAAATCATCGATGCAGGATTGTCCACGGGTCCCTAATGGCAACAAAACGGCGCACAATATTGCCAGGTAAACGCCGCAGCGTTGAAATCGCTCGAGGAGGTGCATTGTCGAATGAATTATGTAATTGACTTGTAAAACCCAACCTATTAAAAAGAAAGATTACCAGCTGATGCAGACCCTGTCGTACTGTAGGTGCAGCTTCCTTTTCTTCGTTTTCGATCGATCAACAGCGATAAAACCCAAACCACGTTTGAGGTGTGGGATAAGGCAGTGCTGAACAGGCGATGAATGCAAAGAGAGTCGTCGTTAGCGGTGCAGGGTCTTGTTGGATTGGGTTCAACCGGACCTGTGGAATAGGAGTACTTGTTCGAGATGTGCCATCAAAGTTCCGTGCCCCATCTACCGGTAACTTTGTCCTTGAGAGAGGAAAGATGCAACAGTATCTACTCGACGAAAACAAATCGTGCAAAACTTAAGTGGGCATCCAAACATCCCACGTCTCACCACCACTAACAAACCTGAGGCATTTCTTATTTTGCGCGCCGACCATTTTGCGTGTGTGTCCTCGTCCCTGTGTATAAGATTTTTATCTCTCAACGTCTTAAAACCAATAATATTTGGAAAAAGATGCGTCCCTGCGAAATCATGGACAATCTTTTTCTTCGGGCGTGAAGATTTTAACAATGCTGTTTTTGGTCGCACGTCCCAGCGTGTCACATGGAGTTCGCACGTTCGTTCATTCCCACTTCGTGTCCAATCCGGAGGAACCATAATGCACAACTTCTTCTTCTTGCTTGTTGTTCTTGTTGTCACTCCTCAACAAACATACAAAGATTGATAATAGTAGCTCTAGATGTATGATTGAAACTCCACCTAATCGATTGCATTGCGTGCTATTGATGGATTCGGTTTTGCAACCAATGCCACCAGCCAGTCCTGCCAAAACACATCACAGCCGTTCTCTTTACTACTACTAGTAGTAGTACCAACAGCAGGAGCAGCAGCACTCATGCATCACAGTTCTTATGTTGTTTAGTACGTGTAAACAACAAGAAGATTCTTGTGTTCCATACTAAACCTATTTGTGATCTAATACTAGTCTAAAGTGGATAATATACTATTCTGATATCAATTGTGAGACCTGAGAAAACAACTGAGTATGATTGGGTGAATATTGCTTCTTTTCTGTGACCTGGCTGCTGCCAGAGAGGTTACTACGTCACATACATGCCTGTCTAGCAGTGTTGCAGATAAAATAAATGAAAAAGTTACTTCACCCTTGAATTGTGTTATGACTCTTCCAAGATTTTGTAAGCATTTTTTTGTCAACACATTATATATACAGAACTTACTATAATATTTACGTCTTCACACAATATGAGCAAAAATAGTTGTGATCAAGTCAGAGTTTTGCATGCAATACATGGTGCTTCTTGTCTGAGCAAGTCATCAAGCCATTTATTGCAAATGGCATTATTATTTAGGGTTGATAATTCAAGTAATGTAGAGGAGGGAACTGAGTTGAGCATTTGCTAGCATATTGGTTTTCACAACAAATTATATCTGTCAAATTTTTGTGTATTCAAATAGGCTCCTGTAACTGCCCGGCTTATCAACAAAGAAAGTACCTAATTTTTTTAGATTTCACCAAAAAGAATGGTTCAGACTTACATCATGAACATTTTGTGTTTTTGAGCAGTGCATGTTTCAAAGAATTAGGCTAAATACTTTTAGATCGATGTTCTTTGGAATTGATTAAAGTGTGGTTGTAGTGGGGAATCCAGCTTGCTAGCTTTTACTGCAATGAACAGAGGTGCAATAAAGGGTGAGTGCTGCTGAACATAAATTGAGGTTCTACAGTATTTATTTACAGGATTAATGATATTTGTGAGTGAGGAGAGGCACTCTTCAAGTACAATGCTGTTGCAGTTTAGGTATGTGCCCTACAAACTTGTTTGATTTTCTTATCTCAAAAGAATCAACTTGTACAATTAGTGGAATAGTATTATTTATAGTACTGCTGCTTGTACTTCATGGGCATCAGAAAACACAAAAAGCCTCTGTCCAAGTGTTCCTCCATGCTTACAAACTACATTTAGGCCAAGGCCAACAAGACCCAATTGAAAAGATGAAAATCAATCAATTAAATCCACAGATTCCTGGGTAAGAAGACAGTAATGGCTGCTTCTTGACACAGTAAGTGTCACTTCTTCCACTAATTGCCATTGTCACTCACTTGCCTTCCATTCTGTTGTTCCATTTCATTTGTTGTTTCATTTGTTGTTCCCTTGTTCCATTTTGGGTGTCGACCTTTCCTTCCTTGGCTCATTGGTTTGTTTATTGTGATTTCGTTTTGTTGTTTCATGGTTCCGTTGTTTCCTTGTTTCATTTTGTCCTTTCATTTGTTGTTCTGTCCTTTGGTCATCCTTTTGGCTGTGACATACTTTTGACCACATCCTTTGAACCTTTGGTTGTCCTTTTGACCGCAATGTCCTTTTGACCACGTACTTTCAACCTTTGGTCATCCTTTTGACCGCAAGGTCCTGTACACGTTCTTTTGTCCTACATCACATAAACAATGCTCTGGTTGCATCAAATTTGTGCAATGTTTTTAAAAAATTCGAAATGTTTTGTTGCGCGCATGATAAATAATTCTCTACGTATTTTTGCATGCAACAATTTGAAGTAGAACTAATTTTGCAACCATAGTTTCAGCCTCAGTATTATGGTTGCTTAACGATTTTTCTATTTTAGAATTTTGTTTCATGCTTACCCCAATAATATTTCATTCTCCATTTGATTTTTGTTTTTTCCTTACAAATCTCATCTTTTCTAATAATAACCTCAATGTGCAATGATATTGTCGTAGCAAATTTCTTCACAAATTTACTATGAGCTTCTTGATAACCGGCAATCTATTATGTTATGTTGCTTTCACAATAGTCACACTACAAATATTGAATACCAAACGCCAACAAACATATTTTTGTACTAATGAGAAAGTAGTTTATCCCCATTTGCAATAATCTTTTACATTTCACAATACTCACACTACAGTTATCAAATACCAAATGACCAGTAACATAATTTGGAACAAAGATGAAAGTAGTTTATCAGCTTTTGCAATCATCTTGTTTATTGTATTCAATTTGAATAGAAGACCCGGAACAAGATTGTGCAAACCGTAAACTAATAATGAACTAGCCATGCTACTATAATATTGTTGTTATCACCAATTACTCTGGTGAAGTTTTCATGTATTTGATGTAAAATTTGCAGTCCTTGTCATCCTCGCCAAGAGTCTCAAGCAAGCTATGTTTTCGTTTCTGTCTTTTTTCCTTTTTACTTTCTTCATCCTCCTCATTATCTTGTTGTTTATGATTGCCATTTTGGTGTTGGTACATTTTAAGTAGTTCCATCTCTAATTCTTTTGACTGTTGTTCCTCCCTTTGTTTTTCTAATTCACTTACTATGTATTTGTAAAGATCTTGTCTCTTGTGACTCCATCCCTCCTTATTTCCTGACTTACCATCAGTGAACTTCTTTCTCAACCTTGTGCCCTTTGTTGTGTTTAGCCACAAGTCGTAGTCATTGTAAAGGAAAATCAATGCAAATGCTGCATCGCTTGGGATGAAAATGTTACTGACTGTTGTTCTGACTGATTTTCTTTTGAAGTCTGTCTGTTTTGGTGACACCGCTCCAAGAATTCTTTTCATGAAGTATTGGAATTCTGGTGAACTTTTCTGTCAATAGTCTTTGTGCATTTGGTACCTATTTTCTGAGTTCACGTTTCCAGTGTCCGTGGTTAGAACCATTCCTGGGAAACTATCTGGTATCTGGTTGTTCCTTTTATTGTCTATGTGTCAGTGTTAATAAGATGATAATGTTACAAAGAATGATGAAAGAGTGCATACTGACAATCATTTTATTGTCAATTCTTACCTTTGTAGTTTTTCCTGGCAAGAGTTTGAACATTGTGCCTACACGTAGTGATTATTGAGCAAAAAAATCCACTCCACTTTTGATCCTTTATATCGATGGTATTTGGTATTTCATTGTTATTCCCTACTAGTTTTACAATTCTCACTATCATTGACTTAACGAATTTATCATGTGGCGGGAAATTAAATTTCCTGAACGCTGCTGTTTCTTTGGCGTATTTGGTAATGTTGTTTTCAAGTTATTGTTGTCAGTGTTTTTTGTTGTCTGTAGAATATCACTGTTGCTACTGTTGGGGGTTCTATCTGTTTGGCTATCGTTTGTGTTTGTTTGGTCACTTCCCGATACACTGCCGGTCCGGCTGTTTGTTGTACAAGTCACAACGTTTTTACCCGTCACCGGACTGCAACTATGTTCTACCATTATTTCTTCCTTAAATCGTGAACAGCAACTTACCGTTTTTGCCTTTGATTGTTTTGGTGCGCAAGATTTATGATATTGGTGTTGTTTTGGGGGAAGCGTTTGGATTTTTTTTCATTCATACTGTTCTAAATAGCCGTGGTAAAATTATTATGTGCTGTAAGTGCTTGTTTTACTGCCTCCTGATAAGTGCTGTATTACTATTAATTTTACTTGTATTGTTGCACTTACTGACGCCTGCCTATCTTTTGTTTGTGCATGCCGTGATAATCAGGAATGTGGTGTACTGAAATTTTTGGCGCGGACCTGAACATTTTGATGTTCCCCAGCCTATCACTCCCTATGTTCATGTATTTATTGCTCTTCCATTTTATGCAACGGCGTTGCAGGAAATGCCCTTTTTCTTGTTTTGGGAACTCGTGCAATGTGGTTGAAACTACCCCCTTAATTAATTTTGGCGCAGACCACAATCTGTAGGTTCCACGGAGGATAGTTGTATGTAGACCAAGCATCGATTCAAGTTCTTATTGTTTTTCCATTTTCTGCAAAGGCGTTGCAGGAAATACCCTTTTTGTTGTTTTGGTACTACCGTACTACGGAGTACATTTTTTCAATGTACAGACATGATGTTTTTGTACACAATTTTATGACTACTAGACTTTTTGTATTTCATTTTTGTACTGAATGTACATTTGTGATTTCATACTGTATTTTTGTGCTATATGTTTCGTAGAGCATTTTTGTACGGATTGTACATATGTGATTTCATACTTGCTTTTTGTAATATTTTTTTACTACCTGAACACACCAAGTACCGGTACATATCGGCAGCACCATGGGACACAGAAATTATGGGATTGAAAAACAGACAGACTTTAAATAATGTAACTTTCCTTGCCTGGATAGGATTGGTTGATATTGATGACACTGCATCTAGTGGATCAAGTCCTTCATCAACGGTGAACATGGCCATTGGAAAAAGGACATACTACAACATAATTAGTACCGTGCGTACAACCATACATAGACCAGTACCTATTTTTTTGTTCCTATTCCTGGATTTTTTGATAAAATACAGACTAATATGTAATTAGAAATTCCAAAATCGAACATTTTTTGTGATTTGTCCATGAATATTGTTCCTGTTATGGATAAGATGGATCATGAAAGAAACAGAAGTGGGTTATCTGTGATAGTTTGTGTGTCACCCCCTGATGAGTACATTTTGGTCCTGGATTTTATGGAAAAATACACATTAATCTGCAATTAAAAATTCACATACCATACATTTGTTGTGATTTGTCCATGAATATTGTTTTTGTTATGGATAAGATGAATCATGAAAGAAACAGAAGTTGGTTATCTGTGATTGTTTGTGTGTCACCACCTTATGAGTGCATTATTGTCCTGGATTTTTTGGAAAAATACGCACTAATCTTCAATGAAAAATTCAAATACCATACATTTGTTGTGATTTGTCCATGAATATTGTTGCTGTTATGGATAATATGAATCAGGAGAGAAACAGAAGTGGTTTATCTGTGATAGTTTGTGTGACACCCCCTGATGATGAGTGCATTTTGGTCCTGGATTTCTTTTTGGAAAATTGCACACAAATCTGCAATTAGAAAACTAAAAACCATACATTTGTTGTGATTTGTTCATGAATATTGTTCCTGTTATGGATAAGATGAATCATGAAAGAAACAGAAGTGGGTTATCTTTGATACTTTGTGTGTCACCCCCTGATGAGTGCATTTTGTCCTTGATTTTTTGGAAAAATACACACTAATCTTCAATTAAAAATTCAAATACCATACATTTGTTGTGATTTGTTCATGGATATTGTTCCTGATATGGATAATATGAATCATGAAAGAAACAGAAATGGGTTATCTGTGATAGTTTGTGTGTCACCACCTTATGAGTGCATTTGGGTCCTGTATTTTTTGGAAAAATACACACTAATCTTCAATTAAAAATTCAAATACCAGACATTTGTTGTGATTTGTCCATGAATATTGTTGCTGTTATGGATAAGATGAATCATGAAAGAAACAGAAGTGGATTATCTGTGATAGTTTGTGTGTCACCACCTTATAAGTGCATATGGGTCCTTGATTTGCCTTGGAGGGAGAATACCCACTAATATGCAATTTGGAGTGCAAAAATCAGACATTGTTTGTGGTTTGTTCATGAATGCTGTTCATATTATGAACAAGACGAATCATGAAAGAAACAGAAGTGAGGTATATAGTTTGTGTGTCACCCCCACCTAAGTGCATATGGGTCCTTGATTTGCCTTGGAGGAGAATACCCACTAATATGCAATTTGGAGTGCAAAAACCAGACATTTTTCTGTGATTTGTCCATGAATATTGTTCATGTTATGGACAAGATGAATCATGAAAGAAACAGAAGTGAGATATCTCTAAGATAGTTTGTGTGTCATCACCTAGTAATAAGAGCATTTGGGTCCTGGATTTGGAGGGAAAATACGCACTAATTTGCAATTAGGAATTAGAAAATCAGATATTTTTTGTGATTTGATTTGGAGGGAAAATACACACTTTTTTGCAATTTGGAGTACAAGAATCTCACACTTTTGTCATTTGTCCATGAATGCTGCTCATGTTATGGACAATACAAGTCATGAAGGAGGTAGAAGTGAGACATTTTTGATAGTTTGTGTGTCACCACACAATGAGTGCATTTGTGTCCTGGATCTGGATGAAAAATATGCACTAAAAATGTATGATTGTTTTGCACCAAACTGCACATTAGTACATATTTTCCCTCCAAATTGAATACGGAAAATGGGCTTATTAAGTGGTGACTCACAAAGTATCGTGTCAATTCAATTTCTTTTTCTGGAATTTTATCTTGTCCATAATATGAAGAACATTTACAATCCAATCACGAAATATGAATGATTGTTGCACACCAAACTGCACATCAGTACATATTTTTGCTCCAAACTCAATGCAGAAATGGACTATTTGAGTGGTGACGAACCAAGTATCAGGTCAATTCAATCTTTTTCTGGCACATCTCACCTTGTTCATAATAGGAAGAACATTCATAATCCCATCACTCAAACTGTTTGATTGTTTTGTGCCAAACTCCACATCATTAGTACATGTTTTCCCTCCACGTTCAATGCAGAAATGGACTCATTGAGTTGTGACTCACCAAGTGTCAGGTAAAGTCAAATGCTTTGTGTGGCACATTTCATCTTGTCCATAATAGGAAGAACATCTATAATCCAATCATCCAAAACGTTTATTTGTTTTGCACCAAACTGCACATTAGTACATACAACTTTTCCTCCAAATTCAATGCAGAAATGAACCATTGAGTGGTGACCCACCAAGTATCGGCAGGTCAATTCAAATTCTTTTTATGGAACATTTCATCTTGTTCATAATAGGAAGAACATTCATAATCCAATCACTAAAAATGTCTGACAGTTTCACACCAAACTTGACATTATTACCTATTTACCCTCCAACCTCAGTGCAGAAATGGACTCATTGAGTGGTGGCTCAGCAAGTGTGCAGTCAATGTAATTTCTTTTTCTTCCATGATTAATCTTGTCCATAATATGAAAAATATTCATAATCCCATCAACAAAAATGTATGATTGCACCAAACTGCACCACATTGGTGCATATTTTCTTTCCAAATTCAATGCAGAAATGAACTCATTAGGTGGCGACTCACCAAATATCAGGTCAATTCAATTTCTTTTTCTGGCACACTTCATCTTGTCCATAATAGGAAGAACATTTATAATCCAATCACCAAAAATGTACTTTAATGAGTGTCAAATGAAAATAATTCATGAGCCATTCAATCAAAATGGGAGTACTGTTTTTGGATTATTCTCAGAAAAAAAAGTGTGCAGGTATTACTAGTTGTACTACCTGATACTGCATGAAAAAAGGTAAATAGTTGGGTACTGTGCAAAAAGTGTACATAGGTAGGTACCACGCTCACCCACTACCAGATTGTACAGATGAGTTGGGTATTTAAATACATAACCTTTGTGTACATAATTTATTCTTTGGAAAATTTATGGTGCAGGAGGGGGGTGGCTTGCACTGGTGGTACATGCTTTACTTATATAGAAAATAAAGGCCATGTACAAGCCAGCAGACACACAAAAGAAGGCAGTGTGCACAGCACACACAACACACACAAAACCACACACACACACAGAAAACTGTACACACAGAAAACCACACAAAAAGAAACACATGCTTCTTGGTCGGCATGGTATTTAACAAAAAATGTGACGTGCAACAAATCCCCATCAACATATTGGCAGGGGATGTGGTCAAACACTTACAACAGCAGCAGAGGAAACAGCATAAAGGTGCGGGAAAGGTACTATTGGTACAGCAACAAACCAAGGCAACCATGCAGGGAGATGTGAGATGGAATGACAACAATGACACACTAGAAAAAGTGAGTACAATTACCAACAGCAGAGCTCTACATCTAACAAAATAATCTTAAGGTTTTGAACGATGCTTGTGAAACAGTGGACAAGCAGCTAAGAGAATACATAAAAAACTTGACAAGAAAAAGTTGGATGCGTAAATACATGCTGGTGGATTTGTTGTTGAAATTGGACATTTCTGAATCTAATTTTTGTCCAATGCCACTAACATGCTGCCTCGTCTCTACAAATGATACTTCAGTACAGCCAATAACAGCATAGGTAGAGTCCCTGTCACATTCCCTGGTACTGTTGAGTGGTCAAAGACACAGCAAATGCAAACAGAACAACAAAAATGGAAACAAAAATGGAGCAACAACATAATGCTGAAACAGAACATCAAAACGCTGGAATGGAACAACAAAATGAAGTGGCCGCAGCAGCAAGCAACGGCAGCAACAATGTGGGCACAGTAGCAGCAAGAGCAGCAAAAACTAAAGTTATGAACACCACTCTGGACCACGATGCACGGCAATTTTACAGCAACAAACACAAGTGACAAATGTTCATCCAGCAATAGCAGTCTCAATTCATGCTAATTTAGAACTCAAATTAATTATGAATGAACAGTACATACACAATATAAAAACTACTAGTAATGGTGAACTAAATATTGAGAACATTAGAAATATTGAAAGGATAATAATCTGTTGCAATAGGATTTAATCAAACATAATAGAATTTAAATTAAAAAAGGAATATAGTAGGAGTTCAGAAAAAGACTTCACAATTAGGAGAGCAGAATCTAATTGTTGCTACGTAACATAATGATTTGGTATTAATACTGAGTCAACAACTATTTTTTATTTGTGAATAGAATTAATTGTTGTGGGTACGGAAGAATGATTTGGTTCTACTAGTGACTGATATAATTTATTTTTAATCATGATTAGAGTAAGAAGGAGCATTGCGTGCACAGAAATAATGCTGAGTTTGAAAAGTTGCCTGGCACTACTAGGTTGCAATGGACTCTGGAATTTCAGGGTGTTGAAAAATCTACCGTGTTAAAAACATGCACAAAATTTGTGCGCGATAAAAAATTTGCACCCTGCGAAACACCAGTTCTCGGACGTACATCACATCTGCCAATCAAAATTACAGAATGACCTCAATCAAACAAGTACCCTCATACTATTCTAGTGTGGTTAATCTAATCAATCAACGAATCAACGAATCAATGAATCAACAAATCAACGAATCAATGAACCAATCACATTTGCTTCCATGCCTACACAAAGAACCAAAGTAACCAATTGAATTATTGAATTGAAAAAAGAAGGACGACAAAATCTAAATCCAACGGCAAACTTCTACATGTTCATCTATTTCTAAGCAAGAAAGCTCCCACAGCAAGTTGTACATTCCAAAAGCAGAGAAAACCGCACCTCGTTTAGCACTCTTGCATGTTCAAAATGTATGTATTATTGTTTGTAAGCAGTTCTTGTTTCATTTTTACACAAAGCTATTGCCAATTTTGGTTGGTTTTGATACTGGATATGAGATGCATCCATTCAGTACAGTGCCGTAATAAGCCAAGTAATGTTCTTGTTTGGCTCCCAGCAGTACAAGTTCAAGTGTAAGGCTAAGTATCAAGAGAGTAGAAATGTGTTGAATTAGTACTGCACACCATTGCTGGTCACATTAACACTGATGATTCAAATTGGTCTCATGACTCATTTTGTACCTTTTTCAGACCAATTAAAGGGCAATTTCTGAGACAATATTTTTTTGTCATTTATTTATTTCTAATCAATCTAATTAAACCACTCTAACACAAACCAGCCAGAACCAAATAAAGTGCCAAATAACAAATGAAGCACTAAACGAACCGATCGGACTGCGGCAAGCTCCATACAACTCAATTCGTACATCCTTTTAATGTATTCAATCCTCCCACCATCAAGATGTACTATCTCTAGCATATCTGGGGCTGCATACTTAATGGTTTGAACACTCTTATGCAACTTCTCTGCCATGGATTTTCCCATCAGTGTTTCTTTAACCGTGATCTATGCTTTCTTCAATTCCTGCAATTTCACATCCTCTTCATTGGTCCACTCCATTACTCCAACTGGTGGATCATTTTTTGCTTTCATTAGGGCGGCAGCACGCTGCTCTTTTTCACTCCAGCAGCAGCCCAACCCCCTTCCAATCATGGACCACTTCCAAGGGTTGGACTACTAGCTTGGACAATTTACTCCCAATCCCCTGTTGCTCTTTCCTTCTTTCAAATAGAGCAGCCATTGTTTTCATAATCTTCATCTCCACAAATATTTATTTGCGCTTTTGTATATTTTTTGGCCAGGAATAGGAGGTCCTCTTCCTGGTACTGGTGCAAAGCTGAAAAAAGTAGCATGTACACATCCTTGACATCCTACACAACCTTTGTAAACTCAACACTATCCATCCCTGCACTTGCGTTGCAATTGACAGCCGGCAACCTTTCTGTATGCTTGTCAAATCCCCATAGTAGTGCTGTGACTCCACGACCCTCTAACTCTTCCAGGAATTAAGGCTGGATCCATTTGTCTCCCCCGTGCTTCACAATACTTTTCAATTGTAAGTAGGGAGGGGGTCTGGGTTCCCAGAAGTACATCTGCTGTCACAGATAAGGGTTATGTGATGACTGCTCTTGTCAGCCCTGTTTGCAACTACAGGAGCCCAGTTGTTGCTGGGCCTTTACTGTGTGACAGGTCGCCTGTTGGATTTGCTTGATGTTCTTGTATCAAGCGATATACCAGCCTTGTTAACATTAACAATCCGTTGTAGTTGTCTAGGAGGGAAGAACAATTCCTCTTCTTGTACTACTTCTTGCACAGCAGCCTTCACTTCAGCTGTTGGCAAGCAATCAAAACCCATTTCAAGACCAAAATTTCTTATTGTGTCAAGAAAGTGCTGGTCCCCTGCAGACAAGGACACAACACGTTAATGCTATCATTGTTTGCTTCTTCTTGTGGCCCACTTTGCATGTTGTTCCTCCATTATCTTCAAGTTTTGCTGGTTGCTGGAAACTTCTAGACGTAGTACTAGCTAGTAGTAGTTTGTTGCTTCTCCTTAGCAAATATTGGTTGAAGCCATTTGTACAAGCAACAATGAATCAGGAGGATCCCACAATGGTCGTAGTGCTTCTTTAGTAATTACACCAGTTGTGACACACACACAGTCAGCAGCTGTTGCAATATCTGACTGCAAGCAATCCCCAGCAAATTGGGTACCGTACTTGTACTATCTCTGTGAAGCCGCGAATTACTTGCAGCATCGAGCTAGTACCGGTACGTACTCGTACCACCGGTAGGAGTGGAAGCGGAGTAGCAAAAGGACAGGTACACCCCACCCGGATTAGGGGTAGGGGCAAGAAAAATGGTCCCAATTTTGTCCGCCAGATTCGCCCTTAAACTAGCTCGTACTTGTTGGCGAAACTTAACGGTTCGAACGGTCAAATCTTAGGTGTAACTAGCGTTAAGTAACGTGTTCGATACAATGACCGAATCTAGTATCATCGTAAGCCCAACTGATAAAAAGGTCGCAAGTTCTTCATCAATCCGAATAGCGAGCGAAGAACAATGACGGGGCAGGACTCATTTTTTGGGGTCACGAATTGCTCAACCCGTATGACCCGATGACCATTACTATCCATACGATACAGCTGGTGCTTTTCTTACTACGCGTAATGCTAGTTACAGTATCCGTACCGGTACGTTGCGCGACCTACCCCGCACCGAACACCCCGCGCGGAGAGGGCATCGAAGCACACTGGTCGGTCCACCATGGACGGCACTGAACGGCGAGTCGATGAATGACAGAATGTCAAGATGGTTCGAACCACCAAGAACAAGCAGAAGATAATGGCCGACGGCGCACGTACCTCGCCGTAAGGTTCTTTAGTTCTTATTGTCGTTGTTGAAACTTAGGAAGTAGAAGTATCATCTAGAATAATCACCATTGCACGTAGAGCTCCGTACCTCTCCGTACGTACCAGTACGTACTCGTACCCTAGCGCACACTACTTGCCTTCGTGCCTGTTTTGTCGATCCATACAAAGCATTCGCTCTACCGTACTAGCCTGCTCGCGTTTGGTTCGTTTCGTCGCAACACCAACAACAAGAGACGGCAGTCCCACCGGAAACAAACAACGGAGGGAAAAAATAATACTCGAGTCGATTAATTTCTGGAATACTTTCTGCTCGAGAGATCATCGAATACGGTACCGACGGCCGCGGTTAACAACCACCAACTACTTACATGCATGCATTGCGCGTGTTTGTTCGACGGATTGGGGTCTTTTTGGAACGTTCAAAACTATTGTATCAATACTAGCCTAGTACTATCATCATCCGTGTTGCTGCATTGGTAACCACACAGTACAGTACTTGTATCATAGACTAAATACTACACGTGTACGCTGCGTGAAGTGCCGTCATTGTTGTGGCAATCGAAGCTAATCAATCCAACAGTGGTGACATTTCAGCAGGTGCAAAGCAAAGCAATACAAATCGGATCGATTCCAACAGTGACCGATTACGAACACCGAATCTTTGGCGTCATTTCATTTACTATTTCATTTCATTGAGCTATCCGATAAACGACCACAGACCCAAAGCTTTCTTTTCGTTAACGCGGAACCAAATATGAACATATTCAGTGCCAAAAAGAAAAAGAAAGACAACAGCAACAACAACAGCAACAACAACAATCACCTCCCAAACAACAGCAGCAACCATAGCAGCAGCAAGGCATCCTCCACAGCAATCGACCACGACGAGGACGACCGCGATAACAGCAACCGCCGAGACAGCTTAGAGCAGCAGCAGCAGCACGATACTTCCGCCATGGATATTTTGGTAGACAGCGGCAGCGACGAGGACGAGATTTTCGACGACGAGGACGACGATGGATCCAACAGTGGAAGAGGATCAAGGAGTGGTGGCTCTTATCGTAACGACGGGATATCGTCCCCGCAACCACAAGGATCCAAGCGCGGCATTCCCAGAGCGGTGGATTCCCTAGACGACGAGGACGATGACGAGGATTACACGGAAGAATCGGACGATGACGACAACGGCAAGGTTACCACGGACGATGACGATGGTGACGACGATGACGACGATGATGATGACGACGAGGACGAGGAGGAGGACGACGAAGATGGAAGCCACCATTCGCATAACACGGACGGCGACGAGGAATCGGAGGCTTCGGCCGATGCAGATGAGAAGAATGGAAGCGACAGTGGCGAGGATTACACGGACGACGAAGACGAAGGCGAAGACGGATACAAGCCGGGTGGATATCACCGTGTGAAAATTGGCGAGGTCTACAACCAGAGGTACGTAACGCAACAGTAACAGTAACAGCAACAGCAACCCAAGAGGAAGCGGACGCATTCGCAAATCTACAACAACATAGAATGAAGAACGATAGTACCGACACGGGAAGGATCAATCTTCGATGATGCCTAGATTCTGCTGATTGCAACCGGCTTTCTGACTCTTTCCCCCCTTGTTCATCAAACCTTTCATCCGTTAACGTATCGTAATTGTGAACGTCTAATTTTGAAACTGAAACTCTGTAGATACGTTGTCATAAAGAAACTGGGATGGGGTCACTTTTCTACTGTCTGGATGGTCAAAGACCGAAAGGCGGTTCAAAATAACGAGGCAGAACAGTTTTTGGCACTGAAGGTCCAAAAGTCTGCGGATCATTACACAGACGCGGCAATGGACGAAGTTGAGCTACTGGATTGCATTCACAAGGAACGAAACAAACAGCACACCCTGCCCAAACACAAGAAAGATTCCGATGGCGTGACCGCGGGAGAAATGGCGGACTATTCGAGGTACTGCGCCACATTGCACGATTCCTTCTTTCACAACGGTCCCAA
Organism: Pseudo-nitzschia multiseries; assembly: GCA_037355745.1. Lineage (NCBI taxonomy): Eukaryota > Bacillariophyta > Bacillariophyceae > Bacillariales > Bacillariaceae > Pseudo-nitzschia > Pseudo-nitzschia multiseries. Next base: position 11,888,826 of record CM074789.1, on the reverse strand, counting down.
CGGAAAGCATATGTGCATGGTCTTCTCGATGCTGGGGTGCAACCTTCTTTCCGTCATCAAAGCCTTCAACTATCGCGGAATTCCGATACCAGTTGTTAAGAACATGATTCTGGGCATCTGCAGAGGTCTGGATTTCCTCCATCGCAAGTGTCACATCATCCATACGGATCTCAAACCGGAAAACGTGTTGCTCTTGTTCGACCATGGAGACGGGAACTCCAACGGTACCGACAGCCTCACCAACTCGATGGCAAACATGAACCTCGACAAAAACAGCGAGCACTATGAACTGGCAGAATCCATCAAGCAATTAGAGGACGAACTTCAAAACCCGAAGCTCAGTCCGTTGGAACGAAAGAAGCTCAAGAGACGATTGAAGAAGAAACGGCAAAAGGCCCGGAAAAAGTTTTTTGGTTCCGGCGCAGACGGTGCAGACAACACGGGCGGAGACGACGATGGCGACGAAGACGAGACCGAAGAAGAGACCGAAGACGACGAAGACTCCCCCGCCTTGTCCGACTGGGAGTTGGCTCGAATGCTAAACAACGCCTCCAGCATGATTTCTCCCAGGTCCGTCGACGACGGAGTTGTGCCGGCGACCTCCTCGGTTAAGCGGAGGTTGAACCACAGTTCCTTCATCACATCTAACTTCGGGCATCGCCAGGAGCAGGCCGACAAGAAGCTCATGGGCTTGCTGCAAACCGTGATCGAGGTTCGTCGACCATCGTCCGAGGAATTTGCACGCGCCTTTAGCACGGCGTCGGCGGCAGAAAATTCGGACGAGAACGGGGTTGCCGAGGTTGCATTCATGCTTCGTGCCTTTACTCCGGAGGAGGAATTGGCAGAAGGAGTGTCCACGGCACTGGGAGGAATACCATGGGAGCTTTCCGAAGACAAGGCTAGGCGAGAATGGTAAGTTTTCGTGTTTCTTTTTCGTTTCTTTAGTTAGGTGGTCAAAACAATATGTGCAAGTACGAACACTAGGACGATACACTCATTCCGGTTTTTCGTTTGCAATCACTTCATGTTCTTGTTTCAACCTTGAACCTTTAGGAAATGTAAAATCACTGCTCCCGCCGTTGGAAGGTATAACTCGGGAGGAAGCGCCCCGTCTACATGTTTTAGATTGATTCAGAAATGCCGAAACAAACTCGATGCCGACGAAAAACAGACATTTTCGGACCTCGCTCTGCTAGTGGGGGCGAATTTGAGTGCAGATGGGGAGAAAGACTTGGCAAATAAGAATGCACAGAGGGCGCTCCCATATTCGTTGTTCAAAGTGAGGTTTCCCGTGTCATCGACCTACGTAGTCTTGAGTTTCTTGGAAAGTCGGTTACACGGAGTTGTCTTTTTCAATTACCTTCGCGACGAAGGCAGCCCTCTCATGGATGACATCCTTTTCGGACCGCTAGCCGGGCTTGTTTGCGAGCACCCGCTAGCGACACGGTCGAAGAGTGACAACGCCAATGGTTCCTTGTCGGAAGTCTCCTCGTGCTTGTTCGGCTTTGATTTGCGCCAAGTGAAAGATTTCCAGGCATTACCATCGTTAAAAGAGGACGGTTCGGCATCTCTCGATCTGGATAGTCCGTCTCTGGATCGAGTTCTGGGATGGTGGATTGCCCGCAATCCGATCAAGGACCGGCTGAGGTCCTTCCTAGGCTTTGATCCGACTTCGGATGTTTTGAACGCAATGGGACACAAAGATTCAATGAACGGCTCGGACGATTATTTCAAAGAAGGCGGAAAGACGGCAGATGGGAACAGCAACAACCCTACCACTGCAAAAAGTCCGAGAGCGTCGCCTCCCGATCTGTCCGATCCCAAATCTTTGCTCAAGACAAAATCGGTGATTGTTGATCTTGGAAATGCGTGCTGGACGCACAGACACTTCAGCGAAGACATCCAAACGAGACAATATCGTGCTCCCGAAGTGTTGATTGGCAGCAAGTAAGTACCTTGTGCCGAACCATTGGTCGGTTTCACCTGATCTCCTTCTTCTTTTTTGTTTTAAAATCACGAAGCCTTTCTAACTCATTGCACTCTTTTGTGACTTTTCTTCCAAAGGTACAATACTTCGGCCGACATGTGGTCGTTGGGTTGCATGACCTTTGAACTGTTGACAGGGGATCTGTTGTTTGATCCAAGGGCAGGAGAAGACTACGATCGCGACGAAGATCACTTGGCCATGTTCCAGGAGCTTCTTGGTCGAATGCCCAAGAGATTGGCTCTGGAAGGCAGATACGCCAAACAATTTTTCGACAAGAAGGGATCCCTGAAGCACATCAAGAGCCTCAAATTCTGGCCGATTCAGGACGTCCTGACCGAAAAATATCACTTTTCCAAGGAAGATGCGAACGCGGTAGCCGATTTCATGCGACCCCTCCTGGACTTTGATCCGAAGACGAGGGCTACCGCTCTGGATGCCCTGCGGCACAAGTGGTTGAGACGGTGATAATAATATTTTACTTAAGCTCTGCTTTACATGTACTACTATGTTACGTGGAAGTGGCACCGGTTTTGGCGGCAAACGGTTTCGACGATGCACCTTTCATCCATCCACTCATCCCGACTGCCGGATTTAGCGAGAAAAAATTAGAAAACCGTGCCCAAATCAAATTAAAATCATCGTTTTCTTAGTCTATTGTTAGTATAGTATTGATTGATTGTGTTCGAGTTCCGAAACAAAACACTAATGCCGAGATGCCTCTACTCTGCCACAATCGACAGCAGCGCGTGGTACTACCGCAATGCTACGGTACCGACGACGCACTGCAATAACTGCGAATTGCAACTCATTGCAATTGCAATTGCAATTACAACTTGTCGCGATGCAGAATGTTGCTTCCGTATTCTTCGTAATCTGTTTTGGAGGTCCACATGGACTTGAAGGTGGCGAGACTGCCCAGGATGGATCCACCGACAAAGGCCGAGTTGACGCGCTCGGGAGGGGCCGAGATTCGTATTTTTGTGTGGGCGGGAGACCGGGATCGGACCTCGTAGAGCATCCGGTCACCGAATCCGGGCAGGAGCGTGGATCCACCGGCCAGAACCACCTGGGAAAACAGGGTGGATCGGAGGTCGATGTCGCTCTTCATGATGGAATCGACCAGAATGTCGGCGACGCCCGCCTCCTCGGAGCCAATCAAGGAGGGATCGAACAGAATGTTCGGGGCGTCGTAGCGCTCCGTCGAGAGGGTGACCCCCTGTCCGTCGGGCAGTGTGTATTGCGTTCTGGAATCCTTTTCCGTCGAGTCGTCGGCCACCGGGGTCCGGGTCACAAAACACGTCTCCTCCTTCATGGTCTTGACCAGGTCGGCCTCGGCAGTCGTGGTGAAGGAGAGTCCCGACCGGCGGAGGAGCAGCTGCATCTGGCGCGTGACGTCTCGGCCGGCCACGTCGCTCCGGGTCACCGAGTGGGGGAGGGCGAATCCCTCGTAGACGGGAACGGCGTGCGTGACACCCTCACCGACGTCCAAGACGACGCCGGTGGTTCGGCCCGAGGCGTAGAGACTGAGGACCGCGGGAGGGGCAAAGAACAAGGCGGGAGCCCGGAAGGTCTCGAAGAAAATCTCGGCCACCTTGTCTCGGTTTTGGCAGGGGTTGAGGGGGGCCTCCGTCAACAACACCGGGTGGTCCTCGGCTTTGACATTGATGTTGGGTTTGGAGTAGATGTGCTGTTTTTGGTGGGTGCGTTCAGGAAACAAGAAATCGGTAAAATCCGGTCAGTCACACAAAACAACAACGAAAACATGAGAAACCCGCTAAACGCGCCTTTCAAGTCAAAGCCAAGCAAGGTCATGCTATGCTGCATCCCTGTGTGTGACCTTGCTGCATCCCTGTGTGTGCGTGTTCGTGTTCGTGTTCGTGTTCGTGTGTGTTTGTGTTTGTGTGTGTGTGTGTGTGTGTGTCTAACGAACGTACCTCCCAGAGTGCTTCCATGGCATCCCATCCTCCGTCCACTATGTGTCCCTTGTCCATGGGATATTCCAAGAGAAAGGCGCCCCGGTGATCGTCTAATTTCTTTCCAACAAAGATGGAGGAGGGACCGGTAGCAACGGAGGACGACAAGCTCTGCTCGGTTTCCAGTGCCCCACCGGGCATGATCCGCGTGTGCTTGGTTCTGCCGACCTTGGTGCCAATCACGACCTGTGTTTGTTCGTTTATTTTTGGGAGTGGTGAAGGAGGGACGGATTGTTTACGTCGGAGCAGAGTGCGCAAAGAACACAGCACAAGACAACACAAGGCAATACAAGAATTTTCAAAAAAGGTTAGCACACAATTTGGAATGCAAAGGGCGAATCACAACACAATTGAGCATCTCCAATTCTCGTGTTTCTCTCCGCAGATGCAACGCAACGGTGGAATCCATTCTTGTCACTCCGAAAAAGACAAGATAGTCTCCCACGACAAACTCCTGGAACGCCACCGTGCACGCTGAATTCCTGCCTCCGTAGCAAATGCCGTATTCCCACCTCAACTTGCCTTGGGTTTCGAGGTTCCGGCAAATCCGGCTTTCAGGGTCCCCGTTCCGTTATCGATGACCACGGGTTGGTTGAGGAGCAACGAGCTGCCCGAAGCGTCACCGGGTGTTTCTTCCGACGCCATGGTTTCGAACTGGTTTACAATACAACAACAGCGGTGTTTTGTTTGTTGGTCTTGGTTGGTTGGCAACGGATCGCTGGATCTCTCGAGCTTTCACGACGACAAAGGTGCTGGACGATTGCGGTGTGTATCGCGGTGCGGTAGTGGGTAAGGCTTAGTAATGATAGTTGCTCGTCTTTGTTGGGTGCAGTCGTAGTAGTACATACTTGTACGATACCTGTATGGGTAATTACGAGCGGAGCAGTTGACTGACTTTTTTCCCCGAGAGGCACGCAGCATCGGCAACCTGAGGCATTATCATTTTTTCTGATTTAATAAAGCACTAAGTTAGTACTAATCGGTCCGATGATGGAGCCATTTTCAATCCATTTGTTTCCGTTCGATAGGAATGCACGAAGTCGTTGTTAGGTCGTTAGATCGTTCGTCCATGGTGCATGCACGCATGAAGCAAGTAATATTACGAGGTAAGAGCTGTATGTCTGCGTGGTTGTTCTTGTACGAGTAAGATTACCACTGGTAACGATTGATGACAGACTGTTTTGCTGGATTGATTCCATCATTTATTTTTATCTTCGAAAAACTATTCCTTCCGGTTTGAATGAATGAATCAATCTGAAATCCCCATCGCGAGTTATGCACCGAGACAAAACTTGTCACCATACACGACACAATAATCTTACCCCTGAACCATCCTTCCGTATGGAACAACATGCACGCCCCTAGGTGATCCGATTGCAAACCCTATCCAAAGTGCCCAAGTGCCTTCCCACGTCGAATGGGAATCAGAGCTGCCCCGAATCCACCCATCCATCCACCCATCCATCCATCCATCCTAAATAATGGTCGAAACAAAGGAAGAACGAACCATTGGCTGCGGGGCTAGCAGAGCTGCTTTTATCACCAAGTCCACCATCGGATCACGGCTCATCGTCTGCTCCGTGTTGGCACTGCCCGCGATGGCCTTTGTTCCGTCGGTAGTGCAGGACCGTCAACTTCTTGTGCACAGACGACGGCCCCACTCCCGTATTGGCAAGGGACCGGGTTTGGGCCCACCGTTTGTCCTTGGAACGCAACAAACCGTTCCCACTACGCAAAATAGGGCCGTTACCGCCGCCGCCGACAGTGATAACGATAAAGACAGCGATTGCGACAGTCCATCCAACAAACAGAACGATTCCGACACTGCCAAGAACGGTGCCATCCCCGAAAAAATTCGCTGGATTTTCGACGACGCAGACGGGGAATTCCTGGTCGACGACGACGAGGACTACGACGGGGAGGAGGACGACTTTTTTGACGATTTGTTCCTGACGGACGACGAAGAATTCGATGACTACGGCGACGATGGAGGGTTCATCACCGACGACAACGACGAAGACGGACCCGATGCCAGCCTCAGCGAGGACGATCTAATGGCGTTGCACGACATGTATCCCGACTCAGTGGCGGCATCGCTATCGCCATCGCCACCCGCAGCAACCGTACAACCAGGGACCGGGGATTCCTCGGCCTCGCGTCGCGATCGCGATAGTACTGCGGCAGGAATCACCACCACCACCACCACGACCCAAACCGTGGCCAAGTCCGATCCACCCCAAAGCAACAATGGCACGGTGGTCTCCCTGGACAACATCCTGGCAACTCTCGAGTCAGATCTGTCCTATTTCTATCTCCGGGACGAGCTGGGGATATCGGAAGACATCATGTGGAAGATCACAAACGAGGCCCCGTCCGTCCTCGGACTCAAGGCCAACAATGTTCGCAACAAGGTCCGTGTCTTGCAATCCCTCGTCGGATTTACCGATGCCGAGATTCGGCAGCTGATCACCTCCCAGCCGACGCTGTTGCAACTGAGTGCGAAAAAGAATCTCGCTCCCACCATACTGTACTGGATTCGACAGCTCGAGATCGGAAAGAAGGAACTCAAAACGCTGATCCTGGGGTGTCCGGCGCTGCTCAAGTACGCGAGAGCCAACATCCACGGCAAACTCGTCTTTTTTCAAACCACGATGGGATACTCCCTCTCCGAGTGTCGCAAGATATTGATCCAAGACCCCCGCCTCATGATGTGCAGCGTCAAGAACGGACTCATACCCCGGCTCAATTTTCTGCACAAGGAGGTCGAGATACCCCTGTCCGACATACGGAAGATCGCACTCAAAAACCCGCGGATACTGCGCATGAGCGTCGAGGCCAACCTCACCCCCAAGTGCATCTTTTATTTCATCATGACGCTCCAGATGCAAAACAAGGACGTCGCCAAGATGCTGCTCAAGTATCCCAAGATCCTCGACTACAACCTGGAGCACCACATACTGCCAATCCACCACTACTTTTTGAGCCTGGAGTTCTCCACCTACGAGTTCTCCCGCATCCTCCAGAGGTATCCGCGACTGATCACCTACAGCCTCATGCGCATCAAGCGCCGGATCGGGTACCTGCGGTTCGAGCTCTCCTTGGAGGCAAACGCCATTCGCCGGATTCTCTACCAGTGTCCCCAGATCGTGTCACTGGGCCAGGAAAATCTGGAGGAAACAGTGGAATTCTTGCTCCGGACCGTGGCTCCCGGTGCGTCGTTGTCGGACAGCGGCAGCGTTGCCGCCGCCGCCACCGACGACGACGACGATTCCGGCAGCAGCAGTGGTAGCAACAGCATTAGTAACGGCGACGATGCCGGAGATACCGAAGAGCTTGCGGGCGGCGACGAGCTGGTGGATGCGGACGATCGCGACGCCCTGGCGATTGTCCAGATTATGGTGACGGGGTTGCCTACCTTGTTGCCCCTGAGCATCGAAAATAATCTCGGACCCAAGGTGGAGTACCTGAGGGACCGACTGGGACAGGAAGAACTCTCCGATGCACTCCTGCGAATGCCCGCCCTGCTCGGCTATTCCCTGGAGAAACGGATACGGCCGCGGCTGGAGCGAATCGAGGAGGCGCGGATTCCGGTCGGGAAAATCACGGTCGGCATCACCCTCCGGGAAGACCTCTTCGATGGCTGGCTGGAACGACAGATCCAGAACCGGTCCAAAAACCTGCTCAAAAAGCAAAAGAACAAGGCCGGATCTCTCGCGAAAACCACCGCTAAAAGCAAAACACGATCGACGAAAACGAAAACAAACACGAGATCGAAACCAACCGCGATCGTGCGATCCCCGGCGGCGGAGGCGGTTGCGGATTCTCCCGCCACAGAGGAACGCGGGGGAGCGAACGGAACCGGAACGCTTGCAGAAACAGCTCCGGGGGACGGCGGAACCGTCGGAACCACGGGAGGCAGCAGAGTCGTAGAGGAAGGCGGGAAAGTAATCCACTGGCGCCGGAGGTGATGCAAGAATGCACGGTAGTACTAGTACCGTAGCTCGCAGAACCGCGGTACCGGTTGATGGATTTCCACCTGGGAATACCTGAATACCTGTAATCATAATATAGAGTACTCTAGTATTTGGGTTGCCCTTCCACGATGCATGTTCCCTTAGAAGAGGCCATATAGCGTATAATACGCACTGCACGTAGAAGAAAGATGCCAAGAAAGGGTTTGCTTTTCGCGGTGCAAGTGAGTACCGTGCGTAATCATACTCGATCCTTCTCGTTTCCCGCTCTACGCTATTCTTTCCTGTTCCCAAACAAGAGAAGAGACACTGCTTTGGAAGCAACACGGTATCGTACCGGAACAGTAGTTCGAGCGACGGCAAACACTGCCAAAAAACGAAATCATCACAACACGGATTAAGTTTGTGCCTTCCTTCTGCCGTACATTCAATACTGAGAAGCAGATGAGCTCGTTCATTCATTCATTCGTCCTCCACCACGGTTCCGGAGCAAAACTCATAGTGTGCTCGACTCGTCGTTGTCGGAATGATTCCGACGAATGACTGACTGACCGAATGACCAAAAAATGAAACAATCAATTGGTCGGTGTTCCGAAACGGATCATGCTGCAAACCACACGAATGACTACAACCCATACCGGTATATACAACCCGTGTGTTGGTCTCACGTGAAACAAACTAAACGTATCTACCGTATTCATATTATTATTGTTCAATGACAATGACTTTTTGAATCAAATAATTACGATACTAATGGTATTGAAACAAACAATCGTCGCGAAGTCGCAACCAGTCATACAGCAATCAGCGCTGTGCTGGGAGTCTGTGGGACGGGACGGGACAGGACGGTGCGGGGCAGGGCAGGGCGGGGCAGGGCGAGGCGTTGTGGTTGGTTGGTTGATTCACTCACTCACTCGTGCAGTTCGGTGTAGATTCGGTATGCATTCGGTGTACGTGTGTGCATGGTGATGGACCTAGGCAACTTGTGTGTCTTGTCTTGTCTTGTCTTGTCTTGTCTTGTCTTCTCCTCTCTCGCGTTGGGAGTGGTGATGGAGTATTTTTGTTTGTTGTTTTGATACCCATCTGATCGATCCGTTCGTTGTGCTGGGGAACGGCAACGGTACGATATGGCACGAATATACGCACGGGTGTTGCATCCAGATGTCTTGTGGCGAGCTCGTCGTTGATGCGATGCGATGCGATGTAATGCAAAACTCTCATACGGGTCGGAGGAGATGCACCATCTCTAGGCGTTGGAAGGTATCGGGTTCTAGCACTCCATTCTCGACCGAATCGATGACGGTTTTGTGACTGGCCCACTGTGCTTCCTTGCACGAATACGTGTACGAGTACGTGTCATCGACCGAACTTTCTGCGTTTGCAGTTGCACTTGCGTCGGTGTGGGCATTATTCGCATTCGCATTCGCATTCGCATTCGCATTCGCATTCCCCGAGACGTAAATCCTGGTGAAAGCGGGACGAAAACCGGCCATGAAGTCCATCTCTCCGAGAAGGCCCGTGACGATGCACAGTACCGCGGTGTTGACGCCGCTAGTCCAATCGCGGAGGATCTTGTGGAGTTCGGGTATTGTGGTTGTGGTTGTGCCTGTGGTTGTGCCTGTGGTTGTGCCTGTGGGTGTCGGCATCATCAGAAGCAGCAAGGGTGCCACCGCGGCGACGTTCGTGGCGATGCACACCCAAAAGACGCGGACCACTACCTCTGGGTAGATGTCGAAGCAATCAAACCCGATTTTTCCTCTGCGGAAACTCCAAAAGGTACTGCAGAGCGCGGCGAGCTGGCAGAGCGCAGAAAACCAAACGAACTCGCGAAGAAAGTACGTGTCGCAGAAATTGAAATCGAAATCGTTCTTGTGCTTGTGCTTGTCCTTGTCCTTGTGCTTGTGCGAGCCGGTGGCGGATTCCATGACAAAGAACCCGAGGACGAGCGCGATGCTGCAGCAACGGACGGCGGTGGCGGAACGGCTCCGAGATTTCGATGCCGATGCGTTCTTCTTGTGGTGGCGGTGTAAGAACAAAATTGTCACAGCCGTGAAGGAGTAGTAGTGCGACGCGAATTTTAGAGCGGTGCCGATGTGGTCGAGATGACGACGGGCAAACGAAAACGATCCGGGCTTGGAGTGTTGGACGATGTCGATGTCGTCGTCGATGTCGTCGATAATACTGGCGTTGTCGTTGGCATTCGAGCCGGAGTAATAGTAATACCGAGCACTCGAGCACAACGCACCGAGACATTGCAAGACGCAAGCTTTCAGTGACAACCGAGACAGATGGTTGTAAGAGAGGCGGCGGCAAACAAATCCCTGAAAAGCTAGAACGACGAAGACGAGGAAGAGGAAGAACAGAGCAAGGCAAACGTCCGACACGATGCAGAGCGGAACCAGAATGCCCTCTGTGTCGTGGGCCGATGGGTTGGGTGCCAGTGACATTGCTTATTGTTATGATTATTTGTGGTTGCGTTGCTTTGTGTTGTGGTTGGTGTTGGTGTTATTTTGTGGTTGTGTGTGTTTAAGTTGGGATTTGGATTTGGATTTGGATTGGCTCCCATAATTCCTTGCACGACGAGGAACGCGCGATCCCTCCGGTTGATACCATATACGACCTTATACGAGCTAGTAATGCGACCTAGTTTATGGCCGCCCATCTCCTCAATCGTGTAATGGTATAAATAATTCGTACGATACTTCTACAACACATATCTGTACCTTTGCTGTGTCGGAATCGTATATCGACTCCGTTGCCGATTCATCTAACATTATTTTGGATCGACAAAGGGAAAATTCAAAAATGAAAAATGGGACCAAGATCCATTACTCGTGGACCAACGGATGTCTTAAGTACTTTTGGAAAAAGGCTTAATTTACTTTGTATGCGTAAGATTTTACGAGTACCGGTACGAACGGGTATTGGGAAAAAATGCATGCAACATTATTTGGATTACTTTTTCAGAACAAATTTAGTTTTTTGTGTACGGTTCGTACTTACGTACTACGAAGTAGTATTGTACTGTGAGTTTCATCTTGACAACGAGTACGTACGTACCGTCGGTAATGATCTTACGTCTAGGTCATGCAAACGACATGGTCACTGTATGCGGCCAGCACCACCACACAACAATCTGACTGTACTTTCACACGGTTTCTTGAATATCATAACATACTGTACTTGCCGGTGGTGGGTGGGTTAAATGAAATTGTTGGGTTGCTCTAGAATTCATTCCTATGTCAATTTTTCCAGCTGTGTCATTGGAAATCTTTGGGGAACGGGAAGTCATAACCAATCATCATTTTACCTATCAATTTTCTTCTTGTTGGTTTGCACTACTAGTACTAGTAAAGTACTATCTGCACAGCACAAACCCATCCATGCACTTCCATGATTGTTGTATAAAAGTTGTCCATAAACATAAACAACCAGCTTCTCACTTAATTCTCCAAGATGTCTAGTAGTATAGTACTGTTTGATCAGCCATTCCAGAATCTCCCAGCATGTAGTAGTAGTAGAACCATTTGACAATCCAATAATACAGCCCCAAAAGAAAGAAGGTTGTATCCAGTTTCTGCACCACAGAAACAATAAACCTTAATTTGGGAAATGGTCAAGAAGTTTTTCCCCACAACATGTCCAGAGATTGTTTCATACTCATCCCACCAAAACATACTATAGTACTACAAATACCAACCAAGAAGAAGTCGAGCAAGAATGTTTCAATCCAAACAGAAAAATCGCAATTGTCTTTTTGCGCAAGACATCACACATCATCTCCTTTTCTTGGGGTAGTTAGTTTTCTTTGCAGGGAGCAAAAATGAATTTCTTCATCATTCTTGTACAATTGTAACAATCACTCACTTGTTTTGGTTTGACCCAAAAAACACCATACAAATAGTTTTGTAATTGTTTGGGAACATGTTGCAACAACAAAGAAACTGGAACAAAAACAAATAAGAGTACAAACAAAAGTGACGCCAAGGCTTTGTCATCATTGGATCAGAACAGCCCTACAATCAGACAAACATCTTGTTCTTTGATCATTGAGTTTGGCATTGTATGGGGTTTTGCCTTTGAATTGGATTCCTTCAATCATGCGCCAGTCAAATGGCAAGGGATCAACCATGATTGTGGATTATCAAAGAACTGTGTGTGTATGACAGTGGGTCCACCCCCTGATTCACAAGCGGGGGGAGAAGGATGCAGAAAAAAAGTCGTAGGTTGCGGAATTGGTCGTCAACAAGGATTGGGAAAGCGGCCGTTGGCGTCGGCAAAGTGAGGGAGATTGGGACGTTGGAAAGAAAACGAAAAGCGATCAAAGATCTTTGGAGGATAGGTATAAAAAGATCAATAGAAAAAAGGAAATTGCAGATTGGAGGGAGATTGATCTCTTGCAAGAGTGATAAACGAGGATTGCGGACAATTGGGATGTCGCCGGTAGGCTTGGGACAAGATGGTATTGATCGTGGATTGCGGAGAATCAGAAGATTGCTGGATGAATTGTTCTGTCAGAATAGTTTTACGGGCACTGAAGGTGTGGATGATTGCTATCGGCGCATCCGATGCAGTGGGCTTCTATGAAAAAATGGAAAGAATGGAGTAAAAGTCAAAAGGGCATTTGCAAAGTGAAATGGGGAGTAAAAAAATGATGGTCCAAACTTTGCATGTCCAATATTACTCTTAGTAGAAATATGAAGGTGTCCATTATTTTTGCCTTCCTGTACTACGCAAAGGAGATTCTGAATGAACAATTAGGATCAGGCTTGTTTTTTGTTCCATACCTTCTACACAATAATTCAAGTAGTTTGGAATCTACCTTCTCATATTTCAGAGCCACGGGCAGGGACACTTCACAGTTGCTTGAAAAAGAAATGATTGGATGCAATGTGAGAGCATCAACAAGACTTGCATCTTCTTCATCCTCATCCTCATCACATCATAGTATAAACGAAAATCTTTACCTTTATAAATCAGAATTTGATATAACAGCTGGTCCTAAACAAAGAGAAAAATGGGCAAATGACTTAATGGAGGAAAGGAGAGCAGTTTCAATGTCAACAGATATTTCTGAGATTCAAAAAGTGTTCATTTTTCCACCTGACATGACAATAGATGATAAGATGAAGTCCTGGCTGAACATCATTGGAAAAGTTGAAAATGGTTCAAGTTATTCAGAGGTTTTAATGAATAATGATGCATTCATGGATTATGCAGCAGCAGCTTCAATGCTCAAACAAGGGATAAAAGAATGGTTCAAGAAGATAATTCTAGTAGGACAAGCTGATGTCATGTTTGATAGTCTCTGCCAAAAAATAAATCTCATGCTGCTGAAGTTTCTTGTTGAGACTGCAGAAGAAAGAAAGAGAGCAAGCAAGATCTAAAAGAGCAGCAATTGGGATCTCATTCCATATGAAACTATTCAAGATGCTTCAACACAGAAACATGAATGGAGTTATCTCAGGTACTACTTCAGATGAAGAGAGAAGAGGAATTGCATCAATTGTATTGATCTTGAATGAAGAAACAAAACAAAAAACAGAGGAAAGGTCTAGTCAAATATGCTGAATCAAAGATGGCAAAAGAGCAAGGGAAGAAGAAGCATCTTGATGTGAGATATGTGAATAAAATCCTTGGGTGGGCAATCTTCCATTCTTTGAGGCTGAAAAAAAATCGAATGATCAACAGCATAGAGGAGGAAGAGAGTGAGAATGGTCTTCAGTTGCGGAAAGAAATTGATTTCTTATCAGGTATGAGATTTTATGTAGAAGAAACCCTCCAATCACAAGTATATCTGGATAAGTGCTGCTATTACAGTTTTCTTGGGTCATCAAATAGAGGAATGTTGACTCTAGTGAATGAGCAACATTTTCATTTTGGAGTGATGTTGATGAAGAAAGATTCAGCTTCTGTGGACCAAGAGAAGCTGGGCACTGATCCTGATGTAACAGCAAATGCAAAGGATGACATTTTGAAGAATGATGAGCTGCTGGAAGTATTTCTGGTGGACTGTAGCAAAGGTAAGAATGTTTACTTGGGAAAGCTTAGTGAAAAGAAGAAAATATTTGCAGAGTTGGTTGACAAGGTGATCAATGCCAGATTCAGTGAGGAGATCAGAGCATATAGAGAGGAGCATACTACAAGAGGGACCAAGTATAAGGGAAAAAGTCTTACAATGAGAGAGGAGATTGATGTTATAGGTTTAAGAAAGAGAGCTAGCAACAGTGATGCTGGCAGGAGCATTGAGGAAAGGAAGGAAGAATAACATGCATGTAGTTAGAATATTAAAGTGTTGAAGGTATAATAGTTTCATTAAAAGAAACAGTAACTACTCTCTCCCTCTAGTAGTTTCATATGATGGTAATTCATCCTCAATAAGGATGTAGAAAGAAAGATAATGATATTCTTGAACTAGGTTGAAATGTGTAAGATGTTGTTACTCTAAAAATCGACCAAAAGGTATATGATGTGAAAATTTAAAGAGATGTGAGTTCATGGAGACACTCTTATTTTCACTATCTAATGTGTGTATTTTTTACTGTGTTGGGGCTCTCTGTATTTTACATGGTAGAGATCTTCCCCGCTTATTTGTTACCATCATCATACCGATACTTGTTGTATTGCTGTATTAGTATCGTGTCGGTCTTACTGTATTGGTCATTTGATGGTATCGGTCACTTAGGAGGTTAAGTAGTTCATTCGATGGGCCTCGTGCTTGATTGAGATATACGGAGTAAATGAGAATAAATGAGGCCCATTTGGATTCGGTATTGATTTTCATGATTGCAATAAGTAATTTCCTCACGGGGTGTTAAGTGTATTCGTTTTGAATGCACATAAGGAATCCAAGTGTCTACTTATCGATCCGGTCTTTAAAGGTGTCTTGTTTCTAACTGATTAACCTGTTTTGTTTATAGCCTTAAGTGGGATCGTTTTTATCACTTAAGGATTTCCAAGTAGTGGAAGTGCGTTCGATTCTAAGTCAGATTCGTTCACGAGTATTCGTATGTACGTACGTACCTCTGCTTCGTTTACCGTAGCGTTCCTACGGTGTTTCTGTTGTTGTATTTTTAACCGACTATTAAATTCCTTTCGTGACCAGAAGTACCAAAGCTACCGGATGGTAGTTTTCATATTCGTACGAATCAATGAGTCCCGTATCATTCTAAGTAATCGATTCCCACGGCATATCGATTCCCACGGCGCGTCGATTCCCATCGCGCATCAACGGTGAGCAATCCCTGTTTTACAGTATTGCCATTGTTCTTCGGTGAGCAAACTCTGATTTCATAAAATATCACACGAGCTAGGGGAGCAAAGCCTTTGAATCGGACCCTCAACGAATCGGATTCAGAAGGAAAATAATACCGACAACATAAGAAAAATGTTCTAATTTTGAATCGTTAATAAATACAATTTTGTGCATAATCAGCCCAAACGAGCTAAATATTCAGCTTCCTCATTAAAAATTGGTCTAGAATGAATCCTGTAACTAATTTTAATATTGATTTTTTATTGAGTTGCTATCATTTGAAAGTGTAGTAGTTTTACTAGCATTATGCAGTAAAAACAGACTTGTAAAAATGTAGCTGGGGAAGTTTTTACCAAATCCTCTACCATCATGGTTTCAAGGACCCTCTTTTTTTCAATTTTTTCTTCTCCTACGGTACAGACGGTGTGTCGCGCCCCTCTAAAATTATGAATAATGTATTTAGGCTCGTACGAGTACGAGTACTTGTACATTCTACTAATACTCGTTTGTACGGTGGTACGGTAAGAACCGTAGATGATGATGGATCTCCGTCTTTGAGGATTTTGAATTGCGACTGCCAAGTCCTTTCCTTCTCACCTTTCGAGCAAAACAACGAAAGTCAAAGGAACCGTTCGATGGAATAAAACCAAACGAAACCAAACCCGACCGATTCGACCGGCGCACCCGACACGGAACCCTTCCCCATTCCATCGCCGACACATTGCCGTTACTATATAGTTGCGCGAGTTAGTTCGTATCCTTGACACCAAAGATATCAAGAACAGTCGATACGCACGTACGGCAAGCACGGACGCATCGACGCATCGACGCATCAACGCATCAACACACAGCCCCAGCCCCAGCCCCAGCCCCACCAACATCGACAGGAATTCCGTTACACACCATACCATACATCGAAAGAATGAGCAGCTTCCAGTCGAAAATACCGATCCCGTCCTTTGCGCCTCCTCCTGTTAAATCGCCATCGGGAAACGCTTCCAAAGGGGCAAGCGAGCGAGAGCAACAACAACAACAACAGCAACGACAGCAACGACGGAAACAAAAACAAAAACAACCACAACGGGAAACAAAAGCCCAAACCCAAACCCAAGCCCAACCGCCGCACGAGATGAAACAGAAACAGGACGCGGCCGCCACGATCCGGCTTCCGGTGAACGAGCAAGCCATGATTCGGCTCGAGAGCGCCCTGCAGCTGCACCGCCACCAGCGGCAACAGCAGCGGCAACAGCAACAGCAAAGCCCCACCAAACGACGCGATCGAATAACAATCATCTCGTTCCGAGACTTTTGCACCATTGCGTCCAAGGTGGATACGGCATCAACATCAACGGCAACATCAACGGCAACCACCACCGATAGCAGCGGCGGCACGTCCGAATCCAAAACAATAACCTTAACCGGTGTTGCCGACAACGATGCTGCGGATTCGACGCAATCGCAATCGCAATCACAATCGCAATCGATATCACAATCACAATCACAATCCCGGAACGATACAATTCTCACGGAGGATTCGCTGGGACTCTGGAAACTCTCCAAGGAAGAACGGTTCTGGCACGATCTGTATTGCGTGGCGGTTCCTCTGTTGTATCGAGTGGGTGGCGACAATAACAGTGACAATGACGACAGCAATGACGACAGCAATGACGACAGCAATGACGACGATGCGGTGGACCGGGGCCAAACGAACCATGCTCCCTCCAATAACAACGACAACAACAGCAACAGCAACAGCAACAACAGCAACAGCCACAGCAACAGCAGCAACAGCGATCCAAAACGAGGACGGATCGTCGCGGCTGCCTCTCGATTGGCTCTCACAACGGCGACTACAACCGCGGGAACAGGAATCGGGGGCCACGGCACAAACCGACTGGCCGAGTTGCGCCGTCTCTCCAGAGAGGCAAGGACCCGCGGTATCCCGAGGGCGCGATCGGATCGTGCCTTTGGTTGGCTCCTCGAACTGCGGCAAGCGACCACCACCGCCGCCACCACCACGACGACGCGGAAGGGGCCAACAACCATCCAGGACGGTGCCGGAAGCAGCAACGACGGAACCGTGAGCCAACAACAACAAAAGCAGCAACAAAAGCAGCAACAAGAGCAGCAACAGCAGAAACCCAAACCGAGCACCGCCGACGTCCTGCTCTCGGACCCCACCGGGGGCTCCTCGGCACCCACCGATGGCGGCGGGAGGGATCCCGGGACGCTTATCGCCACCGATGTTACCGCGTTGTCAACATCGAAAACGTCCACCATCGACGATCGCATCCGTGCCCGGGCGAAGGAGCGGGAACGCAATCTCGGGCAGGTCCGGGACGCCCGGAAGGACCCCCGGGAGGAACGCGTGGCAGTCGCGGACGCTCTGTACTCGTACGCGTGCCACGTTCTGCGTCGCAAGCGATCGTTGTCAAAGAGGGTGCCGCGGTCGTCGCAGTCGCAGTCGCAGTCGCAGTCGTTGTTAGAATCATCGCGGGGTTCGGATCGCTTTGCAACACCTGCATCTTCTGCCGCTGTCGCTGCCGCTGCCGCTACCACCGTTCCTTCCTTTTCGTCTTCCTCCAAGTGCATCGTGTCCTTTCGAGAGATTGTCCAAAACGGACTCGCCAATCGATCCAGAGCGGACGTCACCCGCCTCTTTTTGGACATTCGACAGGTCCTCCTGTCGTCAGAGTCCGAGTCATCGGCATCATCGCCGCCACTCCCGACCTTTCTCCGGTGGAAGAATCCCAAAACGGGCCGGACCAACGCCAACGCCAATGCCAACGCCAACGCCAATGCGGTACCGATTGCCAAGAACGCCACGGTGTGGATCGATACGACCGATTTCAAGCGGGTCCGGGAGGTCCTGAACCGCCAACAGCAGCAGCAACAGCAGCACCAGATACCGCCCCACAAAACCGCCGCAGCGGACACCGAGCTTGGCAACGAGGAAGGGAAGACGACGAAGAGGAAGAAACGTGCGAGTGCGAGTGCGATGACGCACACGGACGAAGCATCCACATCCACGTCCACCTCCACGTCCACGTCCCCACCAATATCCACCAAACGACCCAAGAAGAAGACGAAGAAGAAGAAAACCCGACCGAGCTAGCTAGTGTATACACACGGAATTAGTTCATGCAGTGCCGTGTCGTGCCGTGCCGTGCTATCTTGCAAGACTTTGCTACAGCCATTACTACTATTGCTTTTAAACGATGTACGTACGTACCAGTGACAACTACGGGAAAGGGTAACGAACAATGGATCACATGTGTATGCTCGCTTCTCGCTGCTCTCGCGTTGCGTACGTGTACGTGTACCGTGCGTGTATATAGAGTTTCCGCGCTATTGACTACAGTAGTAATCAGTACGAAATATAATACTATAAGTATGAATACAGTTGTTGCAATCTTGGTTTCAACATGTATTATCGCTACTTTACTTCTACCGATGATTGCTATAATATTATAATGTGTTGGGTGTGTTGTCAAAGACAATTGATTCCTTCCTTCCTTCCTTCATAGTCGTTCGGTTCTTATTCCTCCTCGCTGGCACAGGGTGTCTCCCAGGGTCGGTGACACTCGCTCGAGAACTCGCACCAAAAATAACCGGCCGAAATGAGACATCCGTGCACGTCTCGGTTGTTTCCGAGGAAGGTCTCGGTCACCGAGGCAGCAAACGACGACGACGACGACGACGACGACGAGGAGGAGGAGGAGGAGTCTTTGTCTTTGTCCGTGTCTTTCTCTTTGTCTTTGACGGGATCGTCGCGGTCGCTGCCTTCCTTCGCCACTACCACCACACTATTGTCATTGACGTCGTTGTTGCTGTTGTTGTTGTTGTTGTTGTTGTTGTCACTGTCGTCCGCCCCGGTGGCCTTGGCAAAGCCCACCGTTCGATCGTGGTAATTGAACACGGTGTAGTATTCCCGCATGAAGGTATCACCGAGAATCCACTGCGGGGCCGGGGGCGGGAGGTAGGTCGCCAGAAAGGTGAACAAACACGTTCCCTGTGACCGTGACCGTGATTGGATGACCGTACTGGGCCCCGGAATCGTGTACTCGATCCCACCGATCGTAAAGACGACGTCCGGGATGGAAGCGATCGTGTCGCTGTCGCAGTTGTCGAAAGTGTACTCCCCCAGGATGTTGGCGGTGGCACCCACGGCGTTCGCAAGCTCGTCGATCTCGGACTTGGGTCCGGCGATGAAGGAGGTTCCCGAGTCGACAATGGCGGTGAGTTTGTTGTTGTTGTGCTTGTTGTGCTTGTTGTTGTTCCCTTTGGTGGTATCGTAGTTGTCCCCCGCCCGGACCGAGTCCATGGTGATCTGCCAGTAGTAGGTCGCGTCGTCGTCGAGTTTGACGTAGTTCAGGGCGTCCCCCTCGAATTTCGAAGCGTCGTACCCGCCGAGGGTCAGTTCCCCGTTTTGCCCGTCGCGCCGTCCCAGCGAAAAGGCAAATAGTGGCTGGTCCACCTGGTTCTGGAGAATCGCGTTCTCGAAGACGGTCGTTTTGAGACCGACGCTGAGGCCCGAAAAGCCCATCCCGAGGATGCCGTCGAACCGCCCGAAATCGTACAGCATTCCGAGACCGCCCGCGTCCGTCACCTGTCCAAAGTCCTGGTGCTCCACGACGATGTCGCCCGCCGCCAGGGTCACGGATTCCCTGGAATAGAATCCGGTGACGCTGCCGCTTCCGTAGACGATCTCGAATCGCTCTCCCGGTTCGTTGCCGCTGCCGTTGCCGCTGCCGCTGCCGTCCTCCCGGTGGTAGGAGGAGCTCTTGGTGTCGTCGTACTTGTTCTTGGTGGGACCAAAGGGAATGCCACAGTGGGTGCACCCGACCCTCGGGACCCACAGATCCGAGGATCCCGTGTCGTAGATCACCCGAAAGGATTGGGGGGGAGTGCCCAGTTCGACGACACCATAGTATTGGGCGTTGTCGTAGTCCTTGATGGCGATGGACTTTCTGTTGCCGATGCCGAGTTTGCTGCCGAGTTCGATGCCGAGTTCGATGGTGCTGATGTTGCTGTTGCTGTTGCTGTTGCTTCGACGAAGATTGCCTCGGCTCGCACGCCGAGCAAGAGCAAGAGCATCCCGCTCTCGTTTCAGGTGTGCGGCGACCAATTCGTCGTCGGATCGTTTGTGGAGAGTGATGCGAGATAGGTCGGCGGTCACTTCTCGTGTGACACACGCCAGCAGCAGCAGCAGCAGCAGGGAGGAAGAAATCAGTGTTGTTGGCAACAATACCGTCACCGAAAGGAGATCGATCGAGCCTGGTGGGGATGCAATGGAATGGAACGAGAATGAATAGGAATAGGAATAGGAATAGGAATATGCATAGGAATAGGAATAGGAATAGGAACCGAATCGAGGCGGCAACAAAATCAGGAATGGTAGTATACTATACAATAATATACTATGCATGCTATGCTATGCTATGCTACTATATTCTTGATTCCTGCAAGAAGGCACCGATGATGCTCCACGGATCCCAATATTGTTGCGCTTCTTTGCAAACTCTTTGTTGCACTTACGTAGAATCATGATGTTCTTTTCGTTCCACAGTGATCGCTTTGTGATGATGGGGGATAACTATGAGATTCCGATGGTTAGTCTAGTATTAGATCCATGCATCATCACTCAATACACAAAAAAAAATTAATAGAAGTAATAGTATGGTATCGTTGGCGTAATAAAGGATCCTACCGTACAACGGTACGAGTACTCGTACGTACCGGTAGCACTGAGAAGCTTCTTAGTTTCGTGAGAAGCTTCTTATCTCGTACTCGTACTCGTACTCGTACCGTACACGTGCCGGTAAAACTACTAGTAACACTAACACTACTACTAACACTAACCCTGGTTTAGGTTTAAATAATACTTCGTAATACTCCTACTTCGTAATAATAGTGGGTGATCCCGTAAACCTAGTAAGGGAAACGAAATTCATCTGTTCTTGCTTGGTCATACTTTCATACGTACCTAGTACTGGTGGTGGTGGTCTCTAAACTTTAAACACATTAAAATTGTAAGCCGGACTGCTGATCATCATGTCTGCACTACTAAATGCCATGTCCTTCGCAACCGTTCGCGGTACTACTACTACTACTACTATGCGAAGTCGTTTGGTGAAACCTCCTGTACAGGAGAGCCTGCTGCGCTCCGTCATGGTGGTGCTGGTGATAGTAGCTGGTGTTTCTCTGAACCCAGCAGCAGTCTGAATAAATACTACTATCTAGGAGGGAAAAAGAATGAATCTAAGGGAGGGTTGGGGGGGGGGGGGGGGGGTTGAGTTGTTGCCGCCCAACGCGAAACGCGCGGAGCTGCAACAAGCAAGAAAGATGTGGTGGTGTATGGTGCTCCTACTACTACTACTACTACTACGCTGGTTATGCAAGAGCCTGAAGCAGCAATGTCTGCTGTCAGAGAACAAAGTAGTACTGGAAGGAAGCCTGCATCATGTCAATCAAGAAGCTACTACTAGCTGCCGACAAAAGAAGAAAACAACAAGTCTGCAATAGTAGTAGTACTAGAATCAAAGAGGCCCGTCACAATTATTTGCACTGCATTGCACAGCACAGCAAGCGAGGACGGTATCATTTGGTTGTTGTTGACTACTGTCAAAACGCTCAGGAGGCAGGCCAGCTTGCTTCCCAATCTTGGAGCAACCCAGCCAGGGGACACATATTACACAACCCCTCTACTAACAATTGCAATCTTGGGGATTGTTGATCATTGCTCATTTGAAGGCAGAAGTTCTTGTTTGGATGACACTTTTGCCTACTATTTCCAATACCGTATTATTTGTGCAGTATGTTTTTGATTTTTGCGTCTTGGCTTGGTTTGGCAATATCGATAAGCATGGTGTAGCTATGTATCCTAATCGTTATCGTTGCTACCAACGGCGGCATTGAGTGTCGTCATGGTCATCCAAAGAGTTCCTAAAGAAAGGTACGAGTACTACTAGTAGTAGTCCAGAAAAGGTTTTCGTAACCGTGTTATTTCTGTGGTTGTTTTTGAATTTTTGCTTCTCGACTTGTTCTCCTTTGTTCTACAATTTACTCAGAAAGAGAAAACTTGGATTTTTAGGCGCGCAAAAGATTGTTGGGCGTTTCATCATATTACCGCGCTTAGTCTCAAAATTCATTAGCTTATTCTTACTTTGTACTCGTAAGAGTTTAGGTGCTAATTCAAGGCCCTGTGGGGCAGGGGGGGGGGGAGTTGTTGTAATGGAAAAGAAGGGTGTGAATTTTTGTTTCGGGGAAGATATTTGATAGAACTGTCCTTTATGTGATTATAGATATGCTTATATGGTATGATAATGTTTTTAAGCATGGTAATGTAGAAACGTCCCACATTTGGGTTCAAGACAACCCTAAAAACGAAAAAGTCAATTTTCTGTTTCCGCAACGGTTGGATAGATTCATACTTAACCTTTCCACTGATGTGTTCAGCATCTTCTAACTCCAGATACTTATTGAGTTACAGTGTGTTTCTGTTTCTTTCATGATTCATCTTATCCATAACAGGAACAATATTCATGGATAAATCACAAAAAATGTCTGATTTTGGAATTTCTAATTGCAAATGAGTGTGTATTTTCCCTTCAAATCCAGGACCCAAATGCACTCCTCATTAGGTGGTGACACACAAACTTTCACACAAAACTCACTTCTGTTTCTTCTATGATTCATTTTATCCATAACGGGAACAATATTCATGGACAAATCACAATAAATGTCTGGTTTTCTAATTCCTAATTGCAAATTAGTGTGTGTGTTTTCCTCCAAATCCAGGGCCCGAATGCACTCATTAGGTGGTGACACACGACCCAAATGCACTCATAAAGCGATGACACACAAACTGTCAAAGCTAACTCACTTCCGTTTCTTTCATGATTCATCTTATCCATAACAGGAACAATATTCATGGACAAATCACAAAAAATGTCTAATTTTCTAATTTCTATTTGCAAATTAGTGTGTATTTTTCCTTTATGTCACTCGCAACCAACAACTCTTGGCAGGTACTTGGTGGTCTGTCCTTTTTCCATTTTGAATAGTCTGTCCTTTTTCTGTTTTGAATGGTCTGTCCTTTTTCCGTTTTGAATGGTCTCTCCTTTTTCCATTTTTTGATGTTCTGTCCTTTTTCCACTGCTGGCTGACACAAAGGGTTTTTAAGGGTGTTCGGCTCGTTAATCATCAGTTATTTTACTAACGTTAAAAAAAAGTGTTTTCTATATTTTTCAGAGCATGATATATTCGATATACTAAAACAAAAATATCAATATAACTTAACCTAAGGCATATTCTTCCATAAATACATAAAAGAGGAAGTGTTTTGAACGTAAAGTCACTACCAGAGCCTACGACTAAAAAAATTAAACTGTCTATTTTTTGTCTTTTCCAACCCCCTTGGAATCCCCCAACCTTATACAGTTAGAACAAGGGAAAGTTGTAGCAACAACTCCCCCAATTTTGGTATGATACCACATGCGGTGAACCGCCAAAATTAACTCCTATTTGACCTACCTGTCACACCAGAGGTTCAAACCTCTCTGAAAACACACACAATGGTACAAATACAAATACACACACACACACACACACAACTTTCATGTACGGCGCTACAAAAAATCTATTCCCACGTACAAACACACACAAAACGGTACAAACACACACAAGTGAAACAACCTCAGAATGCTTACTGCTGTGCTAAAATGTATTCATATCTCCCAATGCGCACGATGAAATAAGCTACAAATATATCATTGGAAAGAGCACATTCTAATGCTTCTATTCATGTAGTGCCAACATTTACCTGGGCTTATTAATGGAGATAAGCCAGCCGTGACAGGTGGCTATTTATTAATTTTTTCATTACACGGGAAACACCACGCAAAAGTACTAGCTCATAACCTGTCAAAAAAATGTGTTAAAATTAACACCGAAACTCTTACTGGTACTTCATATTAATTGTGTATTCCCAGCGTCCAAGTTTCACTTGCCGGTCGATTTCCTTCTTCACAGCTTCTTGTTGGTGAAGTGGAATCAGATATGGTTGTTTGATGTGATATGGCTTTGCATCTTGCTGGAGATCAATGTGGAACTCTTGATCAGGAAAAAATCTAGTTCCTTGTCCTTGAGTCCCTCAAAAAGTTCTTGATTGTCAATGAGAATCTTCAGCAAGCAAGATTTCTCATGGTCTGAGAGGTGTTATTATTCAGATACTTACTTGGGAGGTCAGTTTTCTCATACTTGGTTGAGCCATCCACATACACTTGTTGGGTGGATTGGCTGGTTAGTGTAGCTCTCAGCAATAGAGTGTGGCTCTGCTGACATGACTTTGTGAAGCATGGACTTGTCAGTGAAGTAGTTCCTGGGATGAAATTGCATGGTCTTGTTGTACCATTCTATGGTACAAGCTTCAAAGTCCATCTTCATTCCAAGGTCTCTCATGGTTCTTCTGCCAATGAGGAGGTGATAGCTGATATTTTGCGTGACAACAAAACACTTGATTTTCAGCACTGTCATGGAATAGGATAGCTTCAGAAACATGATATTCTCCAGGATCACATAATGGTTACATGTTGCTCTGCCATTGGTTGTCTGCATTTAAAGTGGTTGAGCAAGGGAGTGCTTCTTGGCTTTGGAAGGAATGGAGGATTCAAAGATGAGGTTGTCTGTGGATCCAGAATCAAAAAGGGTCTTCAGATAGTATTTTCCTGGTGTGCTGTTGATGGAGTTGCATACACTGACTTTGGTTGGAGCAAGATCAAGGTCTTTGTTGTCATTGCTGCTGCTGGAAGTAGCACTGCTATTCTTGTTGAGGGAATCCAAGGTTTTTGGAAATCTTTGAAGGCCGGAAATATTTTATTCAGGATTGATTTCAATATCCACATGAAAGAGATCTACTCAAGGTTTGACTGGAGTTGTTTCTTCTGGTGGTTCATTGATGAAGACACACAGGTGTTGTTCCGGCTCATGTAAGCTGTTGCTGTAAGAGGATGAATTGCTTGATCAATTACTGTTGTTGCTGCTGGAATTTTGATCATTTGCATGCGCGTCATTGTTGTTCTTGTTATTATTCCTGTTAAGTTAATTTGAATTGTTGGTATTGAGGTATCATTGCCCTCAAGAGTGGTTTGCACCAGGATGAATAGGATAATGTGGGGTTTCTGAGACTCTTGTAGAGTTGTTGTTGTTGTTGCCTTGGCTTTTATTGGAACCTTGTTGTTGGCTTTGGTTGTTGTTTGATTGATTGTTATTACGGTTGTTGCGGCGGCTACCATTGTTACAATTGTTTCCATTTTGGTTGTTTTGGTTGTTGTTGCCATTGTTGTTGCTGTTATTCCTGTTTTGAGAGGAATTGTCTTGGTGATTATTTTTCTTACTTTTCTTGTTTTCTCTGTTTTGGTACCTCTCCATCCTTGTCACGATCCATGTAAGGGTATCTTCATAGGGAGAGTGGTGTTCTTTGTAGGAATCCTTCTATTGAATCGGCATGGATTCAACTATCAGACTCTTGAAGTCTTCATCATTGATGGCTGCATTTTCTGGTGGGTGTCCTGGAAGCAGTCAAAGGATTACATGGTTGTGGAAGGTAACCATGGAGACAACCTGGTGTACAGTCATGTTGGTGGTCTTCTTGATGTTGTTGAGGAATCTTTTGTGGCATCTGTATGCATCTGTGTTGCTGTTGAATTTGTAGGTGACGAAGGCATTGGTGGTAGCTGGAAAGTTCTCAGCAGTTTGGTTTGGTATGTTGGATGATACATACTTGTTCCACCAGCTCCAATATGCGTAATGTCTGAGGAGATCAGCATTTTTTTCGTATTGCTTTGGTCCTGTTGTTAATGAAAGAGTTTTCTTTGCATGTGAGAATTCATTGATAGTGAAAAGGACTTAGAAAAGGGATGCTTGGGCAGTAATGGGAGGTACTTTCACCTTGACAGTCTCAGAGACTCTATCGGTGGTACTCGTGTGCTTGAACTCTATCTTTTCAAGGGACTCTTGGTCGAAGTCAAACTTGAAAGGGATAACAAAATAACTTGTCATTGCTGGACAATCTGAAAAAGGAGCGGTTGGTTGCTTGTTAGTTGTTACTTGTTACTTGAGTGAAGGATAGGTCAAATCAGTTATTTGACTGTTTAAACAGTGTCGTATGCCTATAAATGAAGGTAGTAATATGACGTGTAGGTATGTATGGGTTTGAAAGTGAACTAAAATAAAGATTGTGAGCTTGCTTAATCAACTACTCTGTAAACGTTGAAAGCACGCTTAAATTTAGTAAGCATTGGAAAGGGGTTAAACTTGAAATCCAATGTTCTTTGCACATAGAAGAATTAAGATATGTATTTCACATGGACTTCAATATTGAAGAGAAGAGCTGGCTGGTGTGTCATTTGGTCTGACATCAGCATTTCAGATTTTTATGAAGCATGGGAATTCAATCGTGAGGGGTTGAATACCACATAGTTGCCATCGGCTACCGGTTTTTGAGTACGCATGGTGTGGGAGAATGAACAACACACAGACACTTCAGTCATGAGTCACTGACACATTCCATCAGTCATGAGTCTCTGGCACATTCCTGCGCATTAGTCATTGTTCAATCCTATATGAAGATCAAGATAGTTTTCTCCTCGAATATCATACCAAATTTGAATTCTCAAAAAAGAACACAGTTCTTTTCCAATCTTAACATAGATCAAACCTAGAATCTTCTCAAAGTCGTCTTTGCTCAATAGCACACAATTTCACCTACAGCTTAGTTCAGATCTTGCCGTATGCCTCTAAAGGAAGTAGTACAATGTGTAGGTATGTATGGATGTGTTAGAAATGAATTAAATTCAGGATTGTGGGAGTGTGCACTGAGGGGAACAAGTTCTTGCACATGTAAAACTAAGATATACACCATTTCATGTGTCCTTTAATATAGAAAAGACTGGCACACATCATTTTAACTGACATCAGAATTTGGAGAAGTTCTGATTTTAAATGAATCACAGGAATTCAGTCATATGGAGCAGAATAACACATTCTTCTTGTTGTTGTTGTGAAAATCTCAATTCCTTGCTCAGCAAAATTTATGTTCATGCGCAACTATGGTTCACTAGTTAGTGATAATTAAATTTGCGTGATATGGTTTTATATTGCAAATATGGATTGGTTGAACATTTTTTTTGGTTTTGCTTGATGGTATACAGACCCTTGCTTCTTTTCCTCTAAAGCTGCTAGATTTTGCTTTCTGTTGAAAATCATAATTCGGTCTCCAGCCTGATATTCATGCAACTTCCTGTGGCTGTTTTCTTTCATAGCATTCTTGTCAATTTGAGTTTGTTGTTTGTTCCTGACCATGGTAAGATCTGTAATAACTGGAATGGGGAGAAACATACTGCGATGGAAGACAAGGGAACCAGACATCATTCCAAACATTTTTTGAACTGTTGATCTGACAACAAACTGAGCCACAGCAAAAATACTGTCAACAATGTCAGTTGCTTGCTGAAGTGTTTGAGGTGGTTTGTATTTCAGACTTGATTGTATTGTGTACTTGTTTGAGAACTGCATTTGCTTGTGGATTTTGAACTGAACAGACCCTTGCTTTGATACCAAGATTGTCAAGATGAAGTCTGAATTCATTGCTCATAACATTTGTTCCTTGATCTATGATGCAATTTACAGGTTTTGGAGATTGAGAGAGCAATCCATTGTCAAGGTCGTGGGTAGCCACGAAACCAGTTGGATTGACTTGTGGCAGACACATTGTTTCCAAGAGATTGGGGCACATATCCATGATGGTGAAGCCATTAAATTCAATTGTTCCTTGAACAGGGATTTTGATTTTCCAAGGACCAATTCTATTGATTGAAATGGTATCCCAGGGAACATATTGGTGTTGTTTGGTGGCTAAATGGCCATGACTTTGGTGGCTATTCTTGTACCTTTGGCACATGTCACAAGTTTTGCAGAAGGCATTGACTTGGTCTTTGAAATTTGGCACGTATACAAATTGGTTGCTGGTTTGATGGAGTCTTTCAAAGCCAGCGTGTCCAAGCCCATGGTGGTATTATTTGATGATGGTTTGGACTTGATTTGGAGGGAGTAAAGGTTTCCTTTGACTGTTGGATTCACCAATTCACAAATTGGTACCATTGGAATTTTCAGTTGTATACTTTGGATTAGTGATAATATTGGCGTTGGCAGCTTGGTTGGCGACCAGTTGAGTGGAGGCTAATGGATACATTGGGATATCTTCCAGATAATTGATTAATAAGTCCAAAAGATTGAAGGTGTTTGTTGCAATCTTGGAATCAAAGTTGAGCTTGTCAAGTTTGCCGGGGGGCAGAGATTCCTTCTTTTCCTCCCGGGATTGTTGAGTGGGAAGTCTGGAGAGGGTGTCGGCAGTCACATTTTTGTTGGCTTTGGTGTATCTAAATCCAGGAAAAAATCTTCAAGGAGCATTCTCCAAGTCATAATTCAGTGACTCCACAGGTTTTGGCAAGTAAGGTTGATGTGGTCTGTCCAAATGATGATTTCTGCGCATCAAAGAATGGACCAAAATTCCTTTAAAACCTCAACAATACACAGCCTTTCTTTGTCAACTGTTGGGTATTTCTGTTGTGCTTGATTTAACTTTTGGGAAAAGCAAAGAATGGTTTTGTTGTCTTGGATGATGGCAGCTCCAAGTTGAGAATCTGAAGCGCTGGTGTAGACATGGAAGTGCTTGTTTGGATCTGGAAAAGCAAGGAGAATATCTTGTGCAATGAGGGCTTTGGTTTTGTTGAAGGCTTGGATTAACTCCAGAGCCGGTTGGAGTTTTCCCTTTGATTGGCTGGAGAAGGCTGTAAGTGGAGCAAGGGTTTCAGCTCTTTTTGGATAGAAGTTCTGATAGAAGTTGATCATCCCATGGAAGGATTGAAGATGGGTGATTGTTGAGGGAAAGGTCAGTTTCAGGATGGGTTAAATTTTCTTTGGATTTGATCAAATCCCATCTGTGGAAATGATGTGGCCCAGTCATAGTGCTTGGGATTGGAACCAATGACACTTGGCTGGTTTTACAGAGAAGTTGTGGACTTTTAGGAGGGACTAAACTTCAGAGACAGATTTGCAGTGAGATTCAAGGGTGTTGGAGAAGACTCTAATATCATCAATGTATACTTTGATGTCTTTGAAATGGAGCAGCATCTGTTCCATACAGCCTCGGCCCAACTTGGAGAGTTGAGAAAGCCCATTGGGAGCCTGGGGAGCCGGTATTTTCCAAAGACTGTCGTACCCAAGACACAGAGCCAAGTGGAGGCTTCAACTGGTTTGAAGGTGTGGAATTGCATACTGACATCAATGAGAGTGAAATATTTCAAACCTCTTTGACAATAGAAGACATCTTGGATCTTTGGAAGAGGATAGAGGAGTTTCTTGGTGACTTTATTGAGTTCTTGAAAGTCACTAATGAGTTGACAGGTGGGACATCAAAGGTTGGCATTCCCCATTTCGTTGCATATCAATGCTCAAGGATTCCAAGTTTCACTTGCCGATCAATTTCCTTCTTAATAGCTTCTTGTTAGTGAAGGGGGATTGGATATGGTTGTTTGATGTCATATGGCTTTGCACCTTGCTGGAGATCGATGTGGAACTCTTGATTAGGGAAAATATGAAAAGTTCTTTGTGATTGGTATGAATCTTGAGAAGGCAGATTTTTTTGTGGTTGGAGCTGTGTTCCTGTTCAGATACTTACTTGTTGAGGGCTGTTCTTTTTGGTATTTGGTTGATCCATCTGCATAGGTTTGTTGGGTCAATTGGTTGGTGTAGCCTCTCAGTAATGGAACAAGGTTCAGCAGATATGACTTTGTGGAGCATGGACTTCTTGTTGTCAGTGAAGTAGCTCCTTGGATGGAATTACATGGTCCAAAAGTACTGTCATGGAATAGAATAGCTCCAGAAACATGATATTCTCCAGGATCACATAATGGTTACAGGTGACCTTACCATTGGTGGTCTACATTTGGATTGGTTGATTGAGGGAGTACTTTGTAGCTTAAGGGGAAATGAATTATTCTACATTGAGGTTATCTGTGGATCTGGAATCAAAGAGGATCTTCAGATAGTATTTTCCAGCAACTTTGTTAAT
Source organism: Pseudo-nitzschia multiseries (assembly GCA_037355745.1). Lineage (NCBI taxonomy): Eukaryota > Bacillariophyta > Bacillariophyceae > Bacillariales > Bacillariaceae > Pseudo-nitzschia > Pseudo-nitzschia multiseries. The sequence continues at coordinate 11,858,507 of CM074789.1, read as the reverse complement.
GGAGTTGCAAACACTGACTGTTGTTGGGGCAAGATCAGTGTCGTCAACATTTCTGTTGGAGACAATATTATTATTTTCATTCTGAATCCGGTCTGTTCTGACTTTGATTCAAAGGCTTTGGAAGAACAGCAAAGCTGCGTTAGTGTGTTAGTAATCACACAATTGTACTTGACGCGTATTCAATGTGTTTCGATACTTTGTGCAACAAACAATCTTACGACAAGGCGAGACTATGGAAATGCCGGATCTCTTCTCACTACCAATTCAACGGCACAGTCAGATAGATCTTAGCCTATGTGATTGTAGATTTACAAGTAGTTGATAGCAACTAGTGTAGAATTTTGGAGATATAATCAGTTGAATGTTAAAAGTACGAGATAAAGTGAAATCTTGCCGTGATGCAAGATATATCTTTTTTTGTGGTGAAAGACAGTGCACCTGCTAATGCAGCACTGTGAAATTACTTGCTGATTTATTCCGTACACGTATTGATAATGTATATATATATATTGTGTGTGTGAGAAGCTTCTGGCAACGGTTTTCTTTGCTCGTGAATCAAGGAAGATTCTCATGTGATATTTATTGTTGGAACCAAAGATTGCTCACTGTAGAATCAAGGGCAATGTTAGAAACCAGGGATTGCTCACTGTCGATACGCGATGGGGTTGATATGCAATGGGGATTGGTATGCCGTGGGGTTTGAAATGCGGTGGGATACGTTTGCGTTTAGAACATAGGCCATAATCAATCTCTTGACTTAATCGAACTCATCAACTCTTTCCAATAGAACAAATTGTTGCTGTACGAACATTGGCATTACTGGACACAAAAGGAATTTAATAAATATTGCTATTCTGTTGAGGGAATCTGGGGTTTTTGACGCTGCTTCAGGAAATCTTTGCAGGTCTGCATTGTAGTATTCCAGATCAATTTCAATGTCTACATGGAAGAGGTCGATCCAAGGTTCTGGAGTGGTTTCTTCAGGGGCTCCTTGATAAAGACACACATGCGTTGCTCTGGTTCATGTGAGTTGCTGCACTAGGACATTGAAGAATTAGTTGATTGACTGCTCTTGGAGTTCTCATCATTCACATGAGCATCATTGTTGTTGTTATCGCTGCTAGTATTTTGATTGGGTCGATTTGGATTGTTGACATTGAGGAAGCATTGTCCCCAATTCTGGTTTTTGCCAGGATGAATTGGACAAGGTGAGGAGTCCAATATTCTTCTGGAACTGTTGTTGTTCTGGTTGTTATTGTTATTTGATCCTTGTTGGTTGTTTTGGTTGCTGTTTGATAAATTGCTGTTGTTGTTTTGGTTACGGTTATTTTGGTTGTTGTTGTTTCCATTGTGGCAGTTGTTGTTGTTGCTGCAATTGTTGTTGCCATTGTTGTTGCCATTGTTGTTGTTGTTCCTGTTTTGGAAGGAATTATCTTGGTTGTTTTGCTGACTCTTTTATTTGATTTGTTTTGGTATCCCTCCATCCTTGCGACAATTTGTCAAAGAGTATCTTCGTAGGGGGAGTGATGTTCTTCATAGGAGTCCTTGTATTCTGTTGGCATGGATTCAAAGATGAGGCTTTTAAAGTTTTTGTCATTGATCAGAGGATTTTCAGCTGGGTGTCCAGAGAGTAGTGGAAGGATTGCATGGTTGTGGAAGGTAACAATGGAGACAAACTGGTGTACAGTCATGTTGGTGGTCTTTTTGATGTTGTTGAGGAATCTTTTGTGAGTTTCGATATGTGTCTCCATTGTTGTTGAACTTGTAACTGATGAAGGCATTAGATCAAAGAACTACTCATATCATACCTTGGGTCCTTGTGTGAAGGAGAGTCTGTTCTTAGCGTGTGAAAATTTGTTGATTGTGTAAAACAGCACCTGAAAAAGGCATACTCCTGCAGTAATGAGTGGCACCTTGACCTTGACAGTCTCTGAGACGCCGTTATCTGTTGTGGTGTGCTTGTATTCTATCTTCTCAAGGGACTCTGGGTCAAAGTCAAACTTGAAGGGAATGTCAGAGTAGCTTGTCATTGCTGGACAATTGATCCGGAGCATTGGTTGTTTGTTACTCAAGTGAAAAGGAGGTTGAAGCAGTTATTCAACTTTTTAAACAGTGTCATAGTATGCCTCTAAAGGAAGTAGTACAACAACATGTATGTACTATGCATGTAGTATGAATGTGTTAGAAATGAATTAAATTGAAGATTGTGGGAGTGTGGGTTGAACTGAGGGGAACAAGAAGTTCTTGCACATGTAAAACTAAGATACTATGCATTCCATGCGTTCTTCAATATAGAAATGACTGACATGCATCATTTTGACTGACATCAGAATTTGGAGAAGTTCCGGTTTTAAATGAATCATGGGAATTCAATCGTATGGAGCGGAATACCACAGATCTTACTCATTAGCACTGAGTTAGTTCTATCGTACATACAACGTACGGTACATACCGTATGATTCCTCGTTGTAATTGGGTGATTTCCGAAATACTTTTATGTACTACATAAACCGGATTTTTTTACTTGACCAGTCTTTTTGTTACAAATCATAGTTGAGGTGAGCTCACGTCGACTATGATTTGTAACGTTATACTTTTTTATTGGAATCCACATGTTTTCGCGCCATACTTCTTCGTCGGACATTATTCATACGAAGAATTCTACATATATTCCAAAAGGAGATAAAATGAGATTCCACATTCCAAAATGAGATTTATGCACTAGCCTGCCAAAAAAAGTATCGACAAAATTTTCATTCCCAAAATACTAAAAACAGAAATCTATGTACGTTATAAAAAAGTATTTCGGGAATCACCCATTGACGCAAGGTTTTGAAAGGTCATTATTATTTTACTTCGTTGTTCAAAAAGTTATAATGACCCTTTGATTCAATTCACTAGTAATTCGGGACTCAACAATTGGACAATTGCCATCGCCGTTTTTGGCTCTCGACGAATGAGAGAAGGCCCCCCCCACCCGAGCGAGTAAAAGGTCTCACCCTACCTACGGTGTGACTGCGAACCTGTTGCGAACATCGAACATCAAAACAGAGGGCGCAAACCAAGACTACGTTCAACATACGGTATTACATACGAAGTACCCCGGAGTAGTACATTACATCATCAGACAACACAACATTACGAGTACGAGTAATTACCGGTCCATTGCATCGTCCGACTCGCACTCGCACTTGCATCAGCGCAAACAATAGACACTGACACTAATTACCCAATTCAAAAAAAAAAAAAAAAGCAATAATCACCCGCTACGGTACGGTACGGTACGGTACACTTCGCGAACAACGAATAACGAACAACAAACTTTCACGAGAGGCGAACAGAAAGCGCTTGCTCCATCCATCCATCCATCCATCCATCCATCGAACAGAACGAAGAAGACTACATACCGTACTATACCGTACGTGCATACAATGAACGGGAGCATCGATGGATGCAAACGGGCTACCGCGTCGGCCCCGTTGCCCGACGTCCAGGTCTTTTTGTCTCGACCGACGTACCCGCTGGGGGGCACCGTGGTCGGGACTATATTGATCCAACAGAAACAACAACAGCCGTTCCGGAATGGCAATGGCACAACCGTGGCAGCAGCAACCGCAACCACAACAACACCAAAGCCGTCCCTGCGATCGATCCTGGAATCGGTGACGGTATACGCCGCGGGATTTTGCAAAATCGATTCGCGGTGGCACGACTACAAGAGCTACACCAAAATATACGGAAAGGAGCACCCGTTCATACGGCAGCTGCAGCAGGGCAACAACGAGGGCGATGGCAACGAGGGCCGGTTTGATTCCGACCTGCTGGAGCAGAGCGAGGACACGGTTTGTTTCTGGGCAACGAACGGAATGGAGGCCCTGGATTTGCCCGAACGGTTGGCGGGACGACGCTGGAACAACAGCGAGACGGACTTTCAGCGCGGATTGGGAGGAGACGACGACGACGATGACGACGACGTCACGGACTTTGGCGACAGCGCAAACAGCCTCGTCCTGCTGAACGGAGCGACAAAGGATGACAGTGGCAAGGACATTGGCAAATCCAAGGGCAACAACAAATACAAGGACAAGGACAAGGACAATGGCGATACCATCGACGCTTCGATCCACAATGATATTTTAGCATTTACCTTTCGGGTGGACATTCCGTCGGATCTGCCGCATTCGGTCTACGCGACGACGTGCCGATACTTCTACACGGCCAACATTCTCGTGAAAACCGCCACGCAACAACAGATCCTGAAACGAAGCTTTCAGGTCGTCACGCCCGCCAGCAACAGCCACAGCGGCGAGGAAGACGACCACGACGACCCAACACGAGCACGAGCACGAGCAAGAACCAGTGCCCGCGTCAAGTTTGGACACTGCGTCGGATTGGCGCATTCCAGTGGTCTTCCCTGCCATCTCTCGGCGACGGAGATCAATCGGCCAAAGGGTCAGCTGGTGGTGGTGCAGAACCAGTGTCTGGTGCAACAGTACCAGCACAACAACGACGTTCAGACGCTCCGGGTGTCCAATGCTTCGGGACGGCCCGTTTGTATCCTAACGGTGATCGGATCGCAGACCCTCTCTCCCGGGTCGCGGGTGCACCTGCAATGGGATTTTCCGAACGAGTTCGAAGGACCACAGACCCAGAAGAAGAACGGCAACGAAAAGAACAACGACAACGAAAAGAACAGCGACGATCTCAACGACGACAACAACAACAGCAACAACAACCCGGACGAATATTGGATTCCCTGCCACCAGGTTTGTGCCTGTTTGCAGGGGGAAGAATACGCCGTCTACGAAGACGGAACCAAAAAACGGACACAATCCTTTCTGTTTGATACCTGCCACGAATGGGTCGAGGCCGGGGTCACCGATCGCGTCTCGAAGACTCTGTGGTTGAACAGCAGCAGCGGGGACGGGGCCGACGGGAATTCGAGTCACTACGAGGGTGGTGCCCCGCCCTGTGATCTGAAGACGGACGTGATGGAGGTGTCGACGTGGTGTCGGGTCGACATCACCGTACGCGAACGCGAACAAGAGACCGCGAACGCCAACGCGAACGGCGGTGGGTACCACAACCTCACCCTGCGCATACCCTGCAAAGTACGGGACGGCAGCAGCTACAGCTGGAAACAGGAAGAACAAGAACGGATGGAACAGCAGGTGCAACCCCTGGACGAATTGTTGGATATCCAAACGGAAAACACGAACACGAACACGGCTGCAGCATTCCCCGTCAATGACATTCGTTCGGATCTCAAGACACTGTCGCTGGCGATGGAGCAGATAGTGTGCGGCAAGCAGAAACGAATCATCCACCAGCAATAGCTATCTACACGTACCGTACCGTACCGTACGGCTGGCCAATCGGAAAATAGGACAGATACGACAACAGCATCGCCTCGTAATTCATCATCGCGACACATGAGTACAGTAGTTACGTTTTGCCATCTTTTTCCCAATAGTTTCATTCTCTAGACAGTATCATTGTTACGCGCAGAGGTTTGTTATTAAATTGACGTTTGTTGTTGAGTGGATAGTTTGAAATTACTGTGAATATTTTTCCAACCCCTTCACGGTGAATTTGTATGGCACCCCGGCGTTCTTGACCGTTCGAACACAGAACATGGGAGAACTGTATCCGTCGTGCTGTTCGATCGGATATCCCTCCCCGATTCGAATTTTTTGTTGGTCCTCGCCCTTGAACGTGACGTACGCCACGTCGCCATCGGGCGCGAGGAATTCGACAAAGGCGACCTCTCCGGCCTTCAGCTTGTCGTTGAACTCCGAGTAGGGGACGCTCGGCTCGTCCAGCGTGCTCGCATCGAGGCCCCCGAACTCTCCCCCCCGGTAGTTGAAGGCGAGGCCGTTGAAGGCGTTGACCTCGTTGCCCTGCCGGGTCTCTCTGGCTTGTTCCGCCAGCGCCGGAGGCGCCGAGGCACCAACGACAACGGCGGCCGAACCGCCGATCGCAACCAACGACCGGACGAACTCACGGCGGCCGCCGCTGCTGTTGCTGCTGCTACCGCTCTTGTTGCTTTGGTTCGGTGCAGGTGTTGTGCTCCATCCTTCGACGGCGAGGACGGCCGAGCACGCAACCAAAACTGCAGCAAAGAGTGTGTGTGTATGGACCATTATATTTTAGGAATGCAAAAGTTTCTTGGTATCGTAATACGCGTATCTTCGGATGTGTGTGTATGTAGAGAGAGAGAGAGAGAGAGAGAGACAGAATGATGGAAGAATTCTACCGGTACTTTTCTCTCTCGATTGGTGAGGAGGAAGGAGGTGGAATGCGGTGGAATGATCGAAACGAAAACGGAAAAAAAGGGATGTTCTTCGTTTTTCCGATCCCTGATTTGCTTTCTCATCTCAACTTCAATCCGCATTTTCTGGGATACCGGTACGTACCGATAAGAATAAGTTAGTTTCGTTTTTGGTTAACCGTCCTAACCGCAAGGACGCGGGTCGACCTGCAGAATTTCTTTGTAATGAGAAATATGTCATACCGTAGTACGTACCGATAACTCCTATTCCAGTATTACTTCTACTATTTCCCGGGATGTTATTGATAGTATTAGTAGGAAGTATTTATTTTAAAGGTTCAAGAAGGCAGATTTTACAAGTAAAAAGGTAAGCCGCCACGGCGTATTGTAATTTATACTATTGAAATTATGAATCTCCATCGTCTAATACCCAATACAATGATGCTATTATCTCGACTGTACGACTGGATGTCGACAAATTGACAATGGCTCTTGGAGAGGAATCAGAGAGAGAATGGCTCACTCGTTCCCTGATATCAGCTGACTCTTGGGAAGGAACCAGAGAGAGAATGCAACTGCCTCATTGCTGTGTATATTTTTGGTCTACATCGTGCCCGTACCGGTAGGTCGACAACAGTCGTAGAAGAAGCGTGGTTTCTCTTTTTATTGCAAGCAGTGACGCATCGTCGGAGGTGCAACGGTATCAAAACTGTAATGAACCGGGCCCTCCTGTTTAGAAGAGCTTCTGGATGTGCGGTCAAGAAAATTGCAAAGATACATCGACGCAAGCACGGACTTGTTCGTTTCGGAGAAAAAATGCTGCCATCTGAAAACAACAGCAACAACAATGCTTTCATGATTTCCCGATGATTGTTGCAAATGGACGATTCACAGTTCCCTCTCTGTTGTTTCCCTAAACCTCATTCTTCTACCTTGTATAGAAACACCCAGCGAATACTAAGTATTGCTTAGTAATGTAGTTCTCGGAGGACGACATGCGTCTTGTATTGCGAAACAAACTGGGTAGAAAACAAATCTAATGCTTTGTGGCTGTCACGTTTCCCAAAATCTGTAGGTCAAAATGACTTGATATCAAGTTAGAATAACCATTTTGGTACGAGCGCAGAGGAGGGAATGTCCCCTACATTGGACGAGCTCTCACGTCGACACACCTCAAGCATGAAAATGACAAAAATTGACAAGAATTGGAAGAGAAGAGGAGAGGATTGAATGGACGACATCATTGTGGGGAGACGATATTGTAACTTCTGGTCTCGGCTAGTTTCCAGGCATTCGATGATATTATGTATTACTGTCAATCAATGGTGTGGTGTGTTTTGAACAGAGCAGACTGTTCAATGACCAGACAATCTTAACACAGGGGCTTCTAATCCCATATCAATCGATTGTAGCATCTTTTCGTTTGAGGCTCGGTCATCACTACCCTATATAGTCCATCTCGAAATCTGTCCAGCGTTGCGAATCACAGGCGTTCTCACAGCCGAAATCGAATCGGATCTCATGATGGTGATCACTCACTAGACAAACCGTAAAGACCGGCCGCCCCAAATTTTCGAATCCTTTTTCATCCCATCCCCGTTGGCGACTCTTGGCATCGGCCTAAATTTTTGTTTTTGTTTTGTTTTGTTGGGCGTACTTCTGTTTTGATGAATGTGCTGTTCACAACCAATCCTGCTCCCGTTGATTCCTCGAACGGTACGCTTGTCGTATTCGAGACACGATGTTCTCCCGAATCGATCGCGGGATGTTGTCGACGCCGTGCTTGGCTATTGTTTCGGACAGCTCGTCGAGGGTGATTTCCTCGATGCTATCGGTTCCTCCGTTGCTTTGCTGGATGGCTTCGCGGGTTCGGTGTTTGACCTCTTCCCTCCAGGCATCTCCGCCCGAATGCACCATGAGCTGGGCGTATGCGGAATTTTTCAGCCTGTCACGTCGCGTCACGTCACGTCACGTCACGTCACGTGTGCGTCCAATGGTGCGGTGTGGTGCATGGGGCCAAGAGAGCAGAACACGAAGCGATGAGACACCACCAACAAATGCCACACAGGTCGAGACATTCCAATGGGAATGAAACACAACATCCGAAAATCGACATCCGATCCCAACCACGGGCAGCTCAACCCGGCACCACCGACGAAGGCAGCGGCGCCAGGAACCGCCAAGGCCTAAATATCACGAGACACTAAACGTATCTGTATCGCATTACGTTTCTATCGCGTTGTTTGTGTTTCTACGGAATGCAAGACGTACCTGTCGAAGTCACCGCTCTCGTGAAGGTTTTTGAGCATGCGATTTCGCTCTTTCGTCTCGTTCTGAGTGAGCTTCACGGGTTTCTTCTTCTTCAATTCCGTCATATCGTTGATGGGTATGGGGTCTCTCAAGTATTAGAAGTGTCAGTGCTATCGTAGTTCATACCGGTAGTACGGTACTGGTAGGCGAAATCAATCATATTGTGTTGGTGAGACATGAAACAGAAACTCGAAAGAGGGCTCGAGGGAACTCGGTTGTAATCTTAGAAACACTTCAGCACCAAAAAATAACGTACAACTTTTACGAAAATCTACTTCTGTACGAAAGTTCGTACTCGTACTCGTGCCATGTACGAAGTGATTTTTTGTCAGATTTTCTGCGGAACAAATCAATAGTCTAAGATTACTTGGGCCTTTATCTACCATGGTACGACTAAAATGACTGGGTTTCCTCACTTCGAACTAGGTTTCGTTTGTGTCATTTAGATCGACGGAACCACTGAGTTTTGCCTTACAGTCCTTCGCAAGCCCACGAATAGGTTATCAAAAGCGAGGATTAGAGTCCGAGCAAGCAGCAGCGGGTGGCTAGGAAAACATTTGTTATACGGTACCTACCGGTACTAGAAACATGAAAGTGACGGACCGAGGAGTATGGAATACCTCTGCTCCGAACCCAAGAGACTGATTTCGGAGTCCAACATTTTGAGAGCAAACTCGATCGGTGATGTCCGCGGAAATATTGGCCCAAAGCCGAAAAGAATACTTCGTAATGTTCATGGACCAACGAACCGAGCTTGAATCTTCGTTTCAGACCTTCACCCATTTCCCCTTCGAGGATTTTGCTGCTACTGAGACATGACAGGTTATAGTACTAGTAAACAAAAATCCCTGCAAGAAACTTGCCATTCGACTACCAGTACGTCAACAGATCATTGGGACACAACTGCAATTCCGGGAACAGGGCCATTTCATCAAGTTTTCTTAGATGTTATCCTGCCTTCATTCCCAACAAATTTCATTCGGTGGTTGTTGGTTTCAAACAACACAGCAATACTAGTAAAGCTGCGCTGTCACCTTTAAAACACCGGAATGACTGACAGAATCTACTAGTACTCATTCCTTCACATCCGGCATATATATATATATATATTCTCTGTCAAAATCGAACGACAGAGATAAAAAAATGTTCGCTGAAAGTATGATGTTCTTTTTACATTTTTAGAAAGTATATTACAGGTTTTGTTTTCGGGTTGTGATCGACGCGCATCCCTTGTGCAGTGTGGGTGTGGGTAACAGTCCTCCGCATCCTCTAGAACAAGATGCCGAAAGACTCGACGACGGGTTTGTGTTGAGCGAATTCGAGCAAGGCGTACAAGGTAATGGCTACCATTGCCAGCCGTCCATTCTTGATTTCGGAGAGCTTGGCCCATCTGGACAGGGCGTTGTCCTTGGACGTTACTTGCAAGGGATCGATCTTGAAGTCTCCGGGGACGTATCCCGGCTCGTTGACTTTCGTCAATCCGTACACTTCGACGGCAGAACCGAGGAGGAGGACAAAGCCCCAGTAGGCGATCGAGATCTTTCCGAGTCCACCGTTCAAGACGGAAGGAACTCGGCCGGCCTCGTCGAGAGCGGCGGGAAGGTTCATGGCCTCCGCCAACGATTTGTCCCACAATTCACTGAGTGGCCACCCGGCGGCGGCCAACATGGCGAGCCGAGCGTGCTTCATTTCCGCTTCTCTCATGCTGAGCAACCATTTTTCGTCCTTGGCAAAGTTGAGAGGGTCAAAGCCGACGTCGCCAGCGTACGATCCGTCGAGGGCGGCCGGTTGTTCCATGAAGGGAAGAGATTTCGAGTAGACCTTGGGTGCCTCGGTCGAGTACAAAATCGAGGTGGATGCCTTAGATGACGGGAGCGAATTCGACTGGAAGGCCCCGACCGAGGTACCGGTTGCCATAAAGGCCATGAGGGAGACAGAGCTGAAAGTCTTCATTTTTGTATTGTGGTGTTTGTGGAAAGAAGGTTGTCCGAATTGTGATAGTAGGTGGGTTGTGTGTGAGAGAGCGCAATCTTAGTGAGTGGAACCGAAGTTTAGGATGTGCACGAAGGACGCTTGGTGTGACGTTCGGAATTCTTTTCCATTTCCCTTCCAATCCAAAAACAACGCTGGTTTACTGACGATTTTTTTTGTGTCGGAGTGACTCAGCATCATCACGCACAAAGCGCGTGCTCTCGACGCGATAATTTTGTTCTTTTCTTTTGTGACAATGAGAGGCTCCCCCGACGCGACGGTCTGCATTAAGGGTTATGATTGGTCGAAAGAGGATCCATGTTGTACGCGACCGGGTCTTGTCCGCGTTCTTGCCATAACAATGAATCGGAATTGATTGATGGAGTTGTAAGATCTTACGAGTAGTCTTACACTAACTACGAGTACTCGTACTCGTACCTACGCTACGAGTACGCGTATCGTCACTTTCACTTTCAATGCGGTAAATTAAGCTCCATCCTTAATTATAAAGGACGAAAAGCAACCGGCCAGACGTATGACGTACGTACCGTACGAACCTGAATAGGGAGTGAATCAAATGGGGATGACACAAAATGCACATGTTCAAATCGAAGAACATCTAAAAGTGAGAAGGCATAATCTTAGGCACCGGAATGGGACACAGGACATCAGAGTGAAGAAGGCCTACCATAGGTGCGTATGAAATCGGGTCATAGGCCCAGATGCCGCAGCCATGCACCGAAATAGGCCTATTTTTTGACGTGATACGACGAGCTTGAGGTCATAATAGGCCGACTTGCAAGGGGTACGGTACGAAGACGAGTATTGCAAGGGGTTTTGCAAGTCCCCTTACAACCCCCCCCCCCTTTTTGTTGCTCGTTCGGTTCAGCTCATTTGGTGTCTCGAAATTCAAAAAAGAAGAACGTTGTTGTCTACCGGTAATCTTACAACGTCATTCATCGATCACCGCAATTGCCGCTCCAGATTGAAGTGAAGCTAGGCCGTGTCTCGCCACATGCGTGACTGAACCGAAAGATTCTTGCTTACTTCTCCTATTTACGACCCGCGCTTGATGCGATTGGATCAGATCAGCGTTCCAACAGGCTCGAGGGTTCCAGCAATCGATCTCTAACTCACTCACTCACTCAGAACTAGAAGTAAAATAATAGAAGTTTGTACCGTACGGTACTACGAACGACACGCTGATTCATTCCTAACAACATCTGATCGATGCAGGATGCAACCGAATGGGTGGAGGTTTGTTTAATAGGCAATAATTTGTTTGGAGACAACACTAGCTTCCCATATTATATTTCGTATAGAAACGCAATCAACTCGATGAGGAAAGAGCTAGTTCCAGTGACGCATGCATCGAATCGGATTCCTTTGAAGTGAAGTTCGTACCATACCCACCTTTTTCGCAGAGTCCCGCAACGAACATTCGATAGAAGCTACTGAAAACGACAACATCGAGTGTTTGCACGATTCCCATAGCAGCGAGCTTTCATTAATTCATCATGAGGGAACAACGCAACGGGAGACCGATCTACTTCACAATTGCCGCTACGATGCTGGTCTTTCTCTTGGCGGCAGCCGTCGGACCCGTGTCTTCGTTTGGCAGCACGGCCGACGTCGGGAGTTCCTCGTCATCGTCGTCCTTACAGCGCAATCAGAATCGCAACCGACAGCAATCATCAATCGCGACGACGGCACTGGCGTCCCCGCTGTCGGCTACAAAATCACCTCTCTTTCGCAAGGGTTCGAATGCGCCTTCCACCACCCAATTGCCCCTGTCTCCATCGGCATCATCAGCATCGGCATCGTCCTCTCGATTCCTGGTCGCGAGACAGTCGGCATCCGCCACGGATCTCGAACCAGAGACGACGACGAAAAAGAAGCGATCGCTCCTCCGCCGAATCCTCTGGAATGCCAATCCACTCGCCGGTCGAACCGACGATCGCTGGAAGGGCGGAGAAGCAAAGGCCACCATTGCGTCCCGGCTTCTATTTAGCTACGTGAGCCCGCTCCTGGACGTCGTCGGCGGCAAAAACCTCGAGAATCGCACGCTCACCGAAGACGATGCGTTTGCCCTGGCCCAGGAACACCGGTCCATGGACTACGCCGTCGAATCGTTGGCGGGCACCTATGACCTGGCCCGAACCAAGGCCCGGCGTCGATTGGAAGAAAAAAAGCAGCAAGCCAGCAGCAACAGCAAAAAAAGCAAGGAAGTCGTCAAAAACTCGGAATCCCTCGTTCTGTTGAAAGCCATCGTGCGCAACCAAAAATCCTTGCTCCTGCTGACGGGCATCCAGCGATTGACCAACACCTTCGTCCAGGCCTTTCCGTCCCTGCTGGTGGCGCGCTTTCTGCGATCGATCGAGGCGGGCCCGACGGCTCCCATCCAGGAATCCTTCAAGGCGGTCGTCCTCCTGGTGGCGGTCCTGTGCCTCAAAATGGTCACGGAAAACCAATTCTTTCACAACGTGGTCAGCATGTCGACGAGGATCCGGGGTTCCGTAGAGGGTTTGATCTTCGACAAGTCCCTGCGGCTTCCCGAGGGTGGAAGCGGGGTTCTGACGAAACACATCGGCGGCGGAAAGAAGACGTCCGGTGCCAACAACGGCAGCAAAGCCAAAATCAAGGAGTCGTCCAAAAAGGCGCTCGGATCAGGCGGGGTAAGTCGCAAGAGAAGACCGACTCGGTGGATCACATGCAATCGGATCGGCATAGATCGTCACATTTCCCCTTCGGACGACACCGTCTTACCTTTTTTCTTTTGCTTTTGAAAACGATTGATTGCTTTGCTGCATTTCTTTTTCTTCGCGTTTAAAGGTCTTGAATTTGATGCAGTCCGACGCGTCGAACATCGAAAGCGCCGCGATGCAGGTCCACACACTGTGGGACGGCCCGTTGCAAATAACGATCTACACGTATCTTTTGTTCCAGTGCCTCGGGTCGAGTGTCGCGTGGGGCCTCGCGGTGCTGTTGTCCGTCATTCCGGCAAACAGCATCGTGCTGAGACTATCGGATCGTTTGGCGCGCCTCGAAAACGAGGCGAGAAGCGCACGAACGAAGCGAACCAACGAAAGCATCACGCACATGAAATTGCTCAAGGTGCAATCGTGGGAAAAGGTGTTTGCCAACGACATCAAAAAACACCGCCGCGACGAACTCAACCGTCACAGGACGAGAGGTGTGGTGCGAGCCGTGAATTCGGCGATATCGAATGCGGTTCCGGCGTTGGTATTGGTCGTCACCCTGACGGCCTATGCCAAGACCGGCAAGCCCATCAAAGCGAGTACCATTTTCACTGCCATTTCACTGTTCAATCAGCTTCGGTATCCGCTTTTCTTTTACCCAATGCTCATCGATTCATTGGTGATTGGACGAAATTCACTGCGCAGGATTGCATCGTATTTGACTTCCGAGGAGCTGACTCCGTACGTCCAAACCCTGCCACCGAAAATCGACGGCGGTGGCGAAATCGAGATCAAGCACGGGAGTTTCCTATGGTCGACATCCAATCAAATCAAAGACGGAGAGGTCGCGCCACCCGATTCTCCGGCACTGTGCGATGTGAATCTCAAAGTCAATTCCGGAGAAGTGGTAGCCGTGGTGGGCCCGGTGGGAAGCGGGAAAAGTGCGCTCATCAAAGCCGTGCTAGGAGAACTGACTGCCGTCCCCAAAATTATTGTGGAAAGCAGTGACGATTCGGATGCGAAGGAATTGTCCCAACCAGAAGATTTAATGAACCGACCGGAAGTTACCCTTCACGGTAATATTGGATATTGCAGCCAAGAAGCATGGGTTCCAAAAGGAACGCTCCGAGATGCCGTTGTGTTCGGTCGCGATTATGACGACGAACGGTACTCTCAGGCTCTCTATGATGCGGGTTTGGATCAAGATATTGCATCGGGTACTCTAAGCTCCGATATGGATGTCGGAGAGAAGGGTTCCGGTCTTTCCGGTGGGCAGCGGGCCAGAGTGGCACTGGCACGCGCGTTGTACGGTGACCAAAACACGAAAGTCTTGCTCTTGGATGACTGCTTAGCAGCTCTCGACGCACGGGTTGGGTCCATTGTCTTCGAACGAGTCATCAACCGCGCCAAGGCTTCGAAGGCGGCAACAGTTTTAGTAACGAACGACCCCTCGTTGCCTAGACGTTGTGATCGCGTTGTGCTCATGGGTTCGACAAGCAAAACTTCTCCTTCGACAGATTCCAGCTGTTCGACAATCGTTGACGTTGGAACGTACGATCAGCTGCTTGCTCGAGGCCACGCACTCAATAGTTTTTCGAACGATCACGAACCAAACGACCAAGACGAAACACCCCATCGGGTTCACGAGAGTACGAGAATCAAAATCCAACACAATACGGCGGACACGGACACAATACGTGTCGTCGGAGGCTACAAGCTCGGTTCGAATGATACCGATAATTCTCGACATGCCGACCCTGATGTTCGAGTGGATATTAAGAACAATCCAGATTTATTTGCCGACAGAGTTTTTCCGCGAGAAGCAGACGAAGAGGTCAATGATTTTGACACCAGTTCAAATTCGACCAAGTCTACGAAATCGCATCCCACGACACGATCATCGGAAGCTGCTCTGGTATCGACAGACGATAAAATGACAACTCAAGCTGTTCCTCTTTCCACATACATGGGCTACTTGAGGGCCGTTGGGAGTCCGGTTCTTGTTATTGGAATGGTCGCATCCTTCGCCGTTGCCGAGGGTGCCAGATTCTTTCAACAGTTTACTGTCTCAAAATGGACCGAGATGGCTGGATCGACCAGCATGGCAGGTGCATTGGGAGGCCATTATCTGAATAATCTTGCATATGCTGCTGTTGTAGCGTCATTTTTCTTATGGCTTCGAAGTTTTTCAACCATGCTCGTTGGATTAAATGCATCCACTTTTTACCACAATCGAATGGTCGCTTCCGTCTTTCGTGCCCCGATGTCATTCTTCGACGCGACACCCTCAGGGCAGATTTTGTCTCGGTTTGGTAAGGAACTGGAGACAGTCGACCGCGCTTTACCGGAGAGTGTCGCAAGTTTGCTCTACTGTTTTCTTCAAATCTCAAGCACGGCGGTGGCGTTGTCTGGGGTCATTTCACCAGCTATGGTGGTGCCACTGACGTTCGCCGGGGCGCTTTATATTCGAACAATGAAACGGTTCCGTCCAGCCGCACGTGACATGAAGAGGAGTGAGCAGCGAACAAGGTCACCTATTTTTACACACTTTGGAGAGGCACTTCGCGGAACCGAAGTCATTCGCTCTATACCAGGTGCAAAGAAAACGTGGTCAACCCGTCACCGAAAATTAGCTGATATAAACTTATCTGTCTTCTCCACGGTAAAAGCCCTGGATCGATGGTTGTCTATAAACTTGGAAGCTATCGGTAACAGTATGGTATTCATCACGGCAGTGAGTTCTGTTTTCTTAGCGAGAGCAGGTCGTCTTCAATCTGGTTCTGCAGGATGGGGATTGACACAATCCCTAGCCATTACCGGACTGATGGCATGGGCCGTTCGGAATCTCACAATGCTGGAGTCACAGATGATGAGTGTGCAACGAGTTACTGAGATAACAGATATTGATGCAAACGAAGATAACAAGGACGTGGAGAAAGATAAGCTTCAAATGCCTCGAGAAATGGACGAGGCTGGTGAGGCTTTGAAACTTCCCTCTAAATTGGGTCTGAGGAAAACCCCGTTGACAGAAAATGCACTTGCCGCTGACGGATGGCCTTGGAAGGGTGGCGTTTCATTCAAAAACGTGTCAATGAAATATAGCCCATCATCGCCCCTTGTCTTAAACGAAGTGACACTCTCGGTACCTCCTGGGAGTACATTGGGGGTTGTAGGACGAACGGGGTCGGGAAAAAGCAGCTTGCTTTTGACTCTTTTCCGCATTGTTGAAATAGAAGCCGGAGGAGCAATTGAGATTGACGGCATCGATATAAGATCAGTTTCTATGGAAAAATTACGAGATAGTTTGGCCATCATTCCGCAAGACCCAGTTTTGTTCGCGGGAACTCTGGCTTCAAACCTCGATGCAACCGGTAAGGCAACCCTAGATGACATGTGGAAAGCATTAGAGGCGGCGTCTCCGGATCTGGTTCGACACTTCAAGGCACTTGGAGGCCTCGAGAGCCAAATCAGTGAAGGTGGAGGAAATTTGAGTCAGGGTCAGCGTCAATTGATTTGTTTAGCAAGAGCCTTGATTAAAAACTCCAAGATTCTTGTCTTGGACGAAGCAACAAGTTCAGTAGACGCTCAAACAGACCAACAAGTACAGGACACTATTCGTAAGGAGTTTGTTGAGAAGGGGGTCTCTGTCATAACAGTTGCACATCGACTTGATACTGTAATTGGATATGATAAAATCGCAGTTCTTGGTCAAGGTCATGTACTTGAATATGGATCTCCATCAGATCTTCTGAAGATGAAGAATGGCGAATTTCGAAGTCTAGTTGATGCTGACAAAGCAAACAAGAGGAAGGGTGGCAAGAAAATGGCTAAAGCGATTTAATCGTATTCGAACGAAAAAAGATTTGGGATCAAAACTAGCAAACCTCAAAACTAGCAACTGTTATTTTGGTCATCTTTTCACTATACTCGACTTTCTCCTGCTAGGCGGAAGTAGAGAGAGCGATTCTCCCCATCTATCTGTATCGTCGTCATCTTCAGGCACATGATCGAGTAATTGTTTTAGATACGAAGCGGTTTTCTCGGCTCCTTCAGTATCGCCTGAGTTTAGCTGGGCAGATATTGCAGAAGATTGAAGTTCAGTGGCTATCTTCACAATCTTGCTTGACTCGGGAGCTGATAATACAGCTTGAGCGTATTTCGTTGCCATATTTCCAAGTACACTGTTCGATATGGCTTGGCGTTCAAGAAATTTGGCAAACGCCTTCGCATCTGCATCAACTGGCGTTCTCAAGCAGCGGAACAAGTTGTACGCATGCGGATGGAGCTCATAAAATGCCACTGTTTGATCAGGTGCACCGAAACTCTTCGTCTTGTCTGTATGAGCCATCGATTTCATGATATTAATACTTTGGTGGAGAATCTGACTTCCTCCAGGATGAATCGGAGAAACATGGTTAAGATCAATGATTGCGCCTCCTATTTGACTTAGCATGTTACTTTCCTTTGTCCATTTCGGAGGAACCCCATATGATTCGTTTGTAAATTCAAACTTCATTCCATATGAGTCAGTAAAAGCCCGTAATGGCATAATTGCGCTCTTGACTCCGCCACAACAGTAGGCCAAATTTAGTTTATCGGCCTTATATGTTGCAATCAATCTGCTTTGGAACGACTCGCATTCAAAGTAGTAGGCGGATATCCTGTGACGCCGCAAAACCGTGGTCTCTTCAAACGACCCATTTCGAATGACATAGCGCATAGGACAGTTACGCCGGCTCCGATCTCCGGAAATATAACCCATCACGATGGCACCAGGATTCATTGCGGTGAAGTCGAGCCAAGTTTGCGAATTACACATGAACATATCTGATGATTTGCACTGATGAACAATTGTATAAGATCCTGGGCGAGACCTAATTTCATCTACCAAGCCCACGAAAGGGGATATTCCTGTTCCAGATGCAACGCAAACCAAATTGACATCTTTTGGTGGCAACAAGAAAAGTGTAGCAGGAGAGAAAGAGCAGTGCACTTTTGAAATGGTTGGATCACTCATCGAAGAATATCCGTGATGGCGAGCATGATCGTCAGGTTTTGAAACAAGTAGAAAGACTCTGTCCAATTCGACCCCGGAAACCGAATAGATCCGGGGTGACACAGGTTCAAGTGATCTTATTCTTTCAGTTGGGATCGAAGGAGGAGGGGCAAACATCTGAGATGATCCTCCAGATAAATCGAGGGGAGAGTGAATCCAGTGCAATTTGTTGGAAAACTCATCTCTAATGCTACCTTGCTCAATATATCGAGCAATCATCTCGATCGGAACGCCATTACCGTTATTTTCTTCGTACCGATTCCATCCCAGTGCCTCCCACAGCCCATCCCAGCCCCAGCCATTACCAGTATTGATCTGTAAGTTGATCATATCATTCAACTTAAAATATTCCTGGCTCATTGATTTTAGTGAGTACAACCACGAACGTGTCTGTCTGTCATCATTCGGAAGGATAACTTTTACAACGTCACCGTATTCGTACAAAAGCCCAGTTCCCGACAAGTCCAAGGCTACAGTCGTGAAACCTCCTGATTCACTTGTTGAGTAAATTATCTTTTTAACTTCGTTCATCAGTGGCGGAAGACGAAGTTTCCATCGATCATCAGCTGCCATACGCATGTGTTTAAACATCGTTACAGCGAATTTATGGTTATCAATGGCATCCAGTGAATCATTAGAGGACATTGTCAACTTGCTGGAATTGGTACTTTTGGAGTTCTGTTGTTCTGAGGATATTGAAATGGGGCAACCGGAGTTGCTCCTCGTTGGGCTTTCTGGGAGTTGCGTTGACATTGGACACACAGAAGTGCTGACTTTTGGGCTGTCGGACTGTCGCTTGGACGTAGGGCACCCAGAGTCGTTGCTCTGGGGGCTTTTGGGATCTTGCTTTTCGGAAGATGCAAGGTGATTGGTGCCGCTGGTTGAAGATTGCACATTGTTGTGGATATATGAATAAAGCTTGCGGCAGTGAGCCTGCAGCACACCTCCTTCGCCAGCGTAGCATTCGATTAAATGGTTGTATGCCGTGAGCAACTCTCTGGACGGTCTTATGACCTCAAGAAATCCACGAAGCGATGAAAATTCGTCGAGTTTGGAGAGGCAGTGAATATATTCTCTTTGTGGTCGCGGAAATGTCTGATCAATAGATCCCACTGCCGCAACAAGGCCAAGATTGGTGTCTTGGCTGTCCCTTTTGTACTGATATCGGCCTAGCAGCCAATCAAGAATATGAAAGTATGGAAATTGTGTACCTGTTGTACCCTTTCTAGGTTCGGGTCTGCCATCCTTGGTGCTTCGAACGAGAACGCCATTGGAAAGTGGTTGAGTTTGCTTGATGGAAACGTATTTTGAATTACATGCCCTTTTTTTCAGATCCGTTGACATTTGCTGAAACTCCTCCTTGCATTTGGAAACGCTAAATGCTACCTTGTAGAGCAAGTCGTACAATCGGTTCATTTCGTAATTGTCTCCGTCATGCACAGAACTCAATTCGGCCTCCAAAATATTCCTCATCACGGAGAGAATATCTAACACGTCAAAGGGTAGCGATGAAAGCGAAAATCCCATGCAAGCAGGAACAAGCTGGTTGATCTGTTCATGATTGTTGCCAAAAGCAGGATACAACATAGTGATGTTATCCAGACGAAACTCCATTTCTTCCTCTATGCCCAAAATGGCATCATATGAATCTCCATAATCCGAATGAGAGTGTTGTAGATTCTCGTCGACAAATTGCGCTGCAGAATCATCAAATGCATAGCTAGAACCGCCACTTTGCTGTGTATTTTCGCCAAGGGAAGATCTGCGCCCGCTAATACCGATATTTTCTCTACCACCAGCATCAACCATTGTAGATGCATGGGCCTGCTCTTCAATCAACATTCGAAATGTATTGGTGAACCGATAGAACAAATGCCTATCTTTTAGTAAGTGATGTTGCTTGACGTGTTCGAAGAGTTTCAAGCGTTGATTGATTGCTAGAGCGAGCTCTAAACAATCCTTACGGTTATCAGCCACGTTGTGTTCCATGAGTAAATCAATCATCTGTTTGCCAATGAAGCACCGTTTATACGTACGCAATCGATAGCGACGGTCTTTGACTTTCACCTTGCCCATCACGTGGATTATTGACATTGTTTCATGCATCGAAGCGTGCTTGCGAGGGACAATCCGAGCACTATCGTAAGTTAACGACAGTCGGGCCACTGTCCTCGTAGTTATATTACTCAAAGATTCTTTCCAATATTCATTTCTAGCCATACCCACCGAACTCAGATTGATCTCGCTGCCTTCATTACCGACCTGCCGAGGATTCATTTGGTCCTCGTTGTCGTTGCTATGTACATCCGGATCCTCACAATCGATATTTGACTCTTCCAATTTACCGCTTACTGCCATGAATCTCCTGGTCTTCCATTCATCTCTGAATTGATAAAAGCAGCCATGATCCATCAGCTCATAATTATCGTTGCTGACGTGAGTGAATAGGTTGTACTTTCGGTTGACTCTTCGCAACAATCGCACGGCGTCTTCTCTGTTGTTTGCAAAAGAGTTTTCTAGCACAATATCGACGCATTGACTCCCCAAAAAGCATTCTGGATATATCCTGATGTTCTGGATACGATCTTCACATTCACATTCCCGAAGCAATGCCGCAACAACGACGTGCTCAGTTCTCATTGAAGATATTCTGCTCATTCGACGTCTGGATGTGCCCATCGACAGTCTTTTTCCGAACTCAGCACTGACGTCGCCAAGAGCATCGGTCAGATTGGATTCTTCTTCCGCATCGCTCTTCCAAATCCAGTTTTCTTGCACCAAGAAATGGCCAGATAGTGTCGGTTCGATCTGAAGCCGCCGCGCCACTTCGATGAGAGGGTATTCGATCCAGTTTGGCAGTTCCGTTGTCTTGGGTCCGCCGGGTGCACTATTTCCGTACAGGTGGCTAAGTGTTCCAAGCAAGAGAAAAATGCGTGCCGCATCGCGATAGTCGCGATAGTCTCTTTCAGACAATTCAACGGCGGGATAGGGAGCTTCTTTCAAATACATATGCAAGGGCGTGTTGCCGTAGAGTTGTTCCGCTTCGGGAGGAAGGTCCTTCACCATTTCGGGGTCGGGGCGTCCGTAATCGGGTCCTTCCTCCATTGCCTCGTAGCATTGAATCGGCCAAAAAAATGTTTTGCAGTGCTTCAGTTTGAGCTCCCACGGATAGAATTTCCCCTTCAGCGTTCCGCCCAGTCCACCGGGTGCCGTGAAGCCCCATTCCCGGGTTAGGAATCCGAATTCTCCGTGGCGATGGGTTTGCAGTACCGATTGCAGCGACGTTTCGACCCGCGTCAGATTGTCGAGAACGCTGTTCAACCGTTTGCGATCGAGTCCGGTCTTTGGCGCCGTGTGGTGATTTTCATTATTATTATCATTATTATTTTCATTGTGTAGCTTCCCATCGAGAGAGGTGTTCTTGTCCTGTGCGTTTTCTTTCGGGGAGAACGTAGATTTGTTCATCACGGGGATCAGGATGCATCGATGGAAACCGATTGATTCGAAGAGCCTTGACCGTCGAGGGGGGGGGGGGGGGGGGAGCAGGTAGGTATGGAATACCCGCAACGTACAACTATGAGTAGTATGAAGTATAACAGATAGCCCACACTTCGTGCTACCGCGGTGGATCTCGATCTAAAATCCGCAATGTGGGAACAGAGGCGGTACTCGTAGTACAGGTTTTTGAGTGGAGAGGAGGGATATCACAGATGCACAACAGCCAAATAATGTAAGAAAACTCTTACCGTGTTATTTTTTTTTTTGATAATATCCCGAGCAGCGGCATTTTGCTCAGCACGTGGCGCTACTACCGGTACGGACCCGAAACTTACTTAAACCACGCATCGTCCCTGTGCAGTATTCCATAGCGCGACTCGTACATTAAAATCGGGAAGATGGCAGGGCAATGTGCCCTCCTGTGCCCCCACTTCGAAACATAGTACTACTGAATATGTAGTACGATAATTAACCTATTACCAAAGCCAGTTACAAGTGAGAAAGAATGGCTAGAATAATTAATACCCTAAAAACATACGGGAAACAACACTTGCATGATTCAAGTGAAAGAATAGATGGAATATAGGCAACCTAAAAACATAACTCCCTATCTTTTAACGCTTGAATAACCGCGTATGATTAGTTCCAGCGGAGAGGAAGTATGAGTAAGATCTTACGAGTACCAGGGCGCACACAGTACGACACGTACACCGGTAGACATACACGTATCTAACTGCCAAAGATATCTAATTGATAACTTCCACGTGGAATGGGTGATTCCCGAAATACTTTTTTATCGTACATAAATTTCTGTTTTTAGTATTTCGGGAATGCAAATTTTGTACATACTTTTTTTGGCGGGAAAGTGCATAAATCTCATTTTGGAATCTGGAATGTCATGGCATGGACAATAATCATAGCCAAATTTGTCTTCTTCATACGATTAAACATGTGGGTTTAATCCGTTCAGATTTTTCAGTGACGTTCAGATTTTTCAGTGACTTCATGATCAAATTTTTCACTTTCACCGACTCAACCTTTCAGCGACTCAACCGACGACAGGTACTCAACCGACGATAGGTACTACTCAACGGACAACATAAATAGTTGCCCATCCGTTGACTATGTCACTCGAGTTGCTTGTTTGCTTGTATCTTCTAGAAGATGAGGAGGAGGATGATGACAATGATGATGCGGAAGAAAGTCGACGAAGAGATAGGAGAACACCAAGGATAGCCCTACGCCATCATTCTGAGTCTCCCTTTCTTTATCTATTCAACTCAGGCAAGGAACAGGCTCTTCTCAACTGCTGTGGTGTCGACCACACAGTTTTTAGAGAGCTTCTTGGTCTATTTGAACCAACAATCGATAGTTACACAGTCAATAGATACACCGATGCTATTCGGAAGAGGAAGGTTAACCCGAATGGAGTATGGAGTGGAAGAAATCGTGAGGCAAATGCAACATGCTGTCTTGGTCTAGTACTTCATTGGTTTAGAACACGAGGAAGGGGGGCATTACCTCAGCTGATGTCTGGTTTGGTTCCACCTGTTTAAGCAAGCTGGACATTCAAGGGAGTTTTCAACTCCCCAAGTGCCCTGTCTGTTGCTGGATTCCCTGCAGCCAGGCAAAAAATCACTGGGTCAACAATTGCCCCACACTCAAGGAAAGGGGCTGCACTATCACATACGATTGGATGTAGGATAAGATTAGAACAAAGGGGACTCAAGATCAGTCCTCCTTGGGCAATCAGAACCAAACTGATACCCCAAGATCGTGGCAAGCGACAAATAGGACGAACAAGAAGTCCATCAACACTGTAGATTCCACACATTCCCAGCTGTCTCTGACTTCACGTCCGAGAACTGTTTCTCTACCCCCCGCGGGCTATCGCGCGGTATTTTTACAATTCTCGACCCTATTTTTTAAATTTCCTATCTTTTTAGGTCGCGTGTCTACTAAAAAACCTCGCGCGTCGCACACCTTTACTTTCGAGACAATATCTCGTCACTCCTCAAATAAAATAACTATTTTAGGGTTAAGGATATCATATTCGTTTCGTGACAAGCACTATTTTGTGTACAACTTGTGCACGAATGACTTATTTCATTTTCTCAACATGTTTCCACCATACCGGTATAATGGGCTCCGACCCAAATCCTCCAACTCCAACTCAAATCCCAACTCCAACTCCAAGTCAAATCCACCCCAGGCGGGCTATTGCACTCAAGGGTTTGGTTCCTGTTTAATGGCAGGAAGATCCGCTGTATTTTCAGAAGCTACACTGTCGGAATCGCCACCAAAATCTGGTTCGCTCTTAAATAACCCGCTTGGTGGATTGATGCTGCTGGTTACATTCGGAACGACTTGATGATTGCTAGTAGGATCGACGCTTTCATTTTTAACATTTGGATGATTGCTTTTTCCTGCACGAATCTTATGAATCATTTTTTGGAGTCCAGCAATCTCTTTCTTGCGATTAACAATCATTTTCTTGAGTTCTTGTTCGAGATCGGCTGGGTGCTGTTCCTGAACCACCTTTTGTATTTTGTAAATTCCCTCCATGGTTGGTTCGACTGTCGATTGGAAGATACGTATTAGTAGTATCAGTAGAGTAGATTATCTATTCGAAGATTAGATAGTAGTAACACCTAACACGTTGGTATTTGTTTTGCTCGTCGGAACAAAAATGAAATAATGAATTATAATGATGAAGTACTAGTGAAAATAATGTATTACTAGTATCTACTAGTAATAACTCATGCAAAATAGCGTACTAGTTGGTTTTACGGGTACATGAAAGTCGGAATCAACTCGATCGCAATCAACAAAACAATTGTCCACGATTTCCATTTCGATAATCAACAACGCAATTGTCCACGATTTCCATTTCGATTCACATTTCCATACACCCTATGGAAGAACTGACGCGCCTGCCAACAAATGTTTGGAAGAACTGATATGATTGACCCGTCCGGCGCTGTGTATTAACCCTCTTAAGGAGTTGACTGTACGTACTGTTCACTACTAAACATATTGTATGAGGAATGTTGTAATCATCACTAAGTAGTAATGCATTTACTTTACGGACCATTTTTGCAATCGAAGTATGGTAGTAAGGAAATCTACCGTACAAGAAAACACATCACACACAAAATAATATGAAGTACATTTAATTTTTTCCTTTCAACGATTCATCTTTTCGACCTCCTTCCTCTCAACCCATTCTACTGCTATTTTCCTTCAAACAACTCAGCAACATCATGCCTCCTGTTATTAAAACGTCTCTTCTATTCTACTGCCATGGTTGCTGGGATAAGAAAGGAAAAGAATCAAAGGAGTTTTTAGGATATAAATCCATTTCAAATGGTAACTTGAAATACGTCTCCACCGGCCTAAGAAAACATCTCTGGCATAGAGATACGTGCCGGGATTTTTACCATAGTCAGGGTCTAATTAAACGAAAGATCTATAACTTCTCCACCTCTATCAAAGTGCAGCCTACCTTGCCGTCTGTTCAACATTCTCCATCAGATTTTGGGATGACTATGACACAAAACGGTCCATCTGTTCCCCCTTCCTATCTCTCCCAGCACCACACCGTCACAAGTCAATCAGCCATGGGTCTTCATTCTGTTCTAAACCAACAGATTGTACATGATGTCTTTTTACCGCCAATGGATCAGAACGCCATTGAATCTTACATGGCTGTTTCTGCTGTTCAAGATGAAGATGCATTCCCGCTGAATAATAATATCGACAATTCCGATGACGAGGATGACAATGACAATGACGTAAATAAAAATAACGACAACAATTGTACCAACAACATAGATTGTGGAGACAACGAAGAAGATCCCACTAATGGTTCTGATGTTAACGTCGCTACTGCTCAGCCAGCCCATCCACCACCATCTTTTCATGAAATCATTAATCTGAACGAAAGAGAGGATACATTTCAAAGCCACATTCTTGTTGGATTGATTGGTGCTGGATCGATTGGTGTTGGATCGATTCGTTTTGCAGATCGATTCGTTTTGCAGATCGATTCGTGTTGGATTGATTGGTGTTGCGCCGGTGGAGGAGAAGCGTTTCGATGAGTCGTTGCCGAGCAACGATTCCTGGTGGGTTTGCCGGCAATCCTATTCAAATAATATACGATAAATGAACAAAATGGGTGAGTATCTATTGATGTAGTACATAGGGTAAATAATAACAACAGAATAATATAATCTACATGCCAATGGATTCAATGGTGACGTTGATACGATCGATGCCGCACCTTCAATGTCGAGCGCTGGTGGAGGAGGATCAATTCGATGCCGACGATACGATGCCGAGGATTCGTATGATTCGATGGTTGCTTCCGATTCCGATTCGATGGTTGCTTCCGATCCGTTCCTGTGAAAATAAGAAGAAAACAGAATGGAATCAGTAATAGTGGAAGACCAATCAATTGCCGTTGCCGTTGCCGATCCCTATCTCTCTCATTCGTACCGTTGCTTGTTCCGACGTTCCGACAATCGTCCCGAGGAGATTATTGTTGCTGCTGCCGTAGATTACTTCTTACTCCTACGTCACAAAAAACAGTATCTTGTTCCTGGAGATATAGAGGCAAGGGATGCAGGATCATTGATTTCAAGACGTATATGTTTGGGGACCTAAGTCAAACAATATCTATCCATCAATTCCCCTCTCGTCCAATGCTTTGTATTGTCATGCAGTACAAGGCTGTTATTTCGGACTGAAATATCTGAGAACGGATCGTTGTGCTCAAAGAGGGTCGGATCCCACGTTCCTGGACGGAGTGTTGATTGCAAGAATCAACACTCTACTCAAATAAGTTGGATGTAAGAAGAAGGCAGATTATGAAGTGATTGGTTTTTTTTGTCGCGAGGTAAAAAAAGTGATTTTTTTGTCTGTCGCAAGGTAAGAAAAGATTATTACTGTTTGTGTGGGAGAGAGTTTTTTTTTCGTCGTGAGGTAGAAAAAAATCATCGATAGATCGAAGTAGAGGATACTACAATCTTCTGTAGAATTCTACACGTTTTTTGTACTAGATAATTCGTACGTACGAAGAAAAAAAATCAATCTAGTACGTACGAAAAAAAAAATCAATCTCGTACCAAAAAAAAAATCAATCTCGAACGTACCAAAAAAAAATACTTCAACTTATGTAGATTTCTACACGTTTTTTGTACTTCACAATTTTCATTACTCAATCGACGTAGGTTTCTACACGTGTACGTTTCTACGTGTTTTTAGTGCTAGATATTTTCGGGTATTGAATCCGTTAGGGTTGGGGTTAGGGTTTAGGGTTAGGGTTAGGGATGATTAATACACGCTTGTTGTACAAGATAAATACTAGTAGTGTATCTGCGTAGGTTCCTACGCGAGTAGATTACTACACGCTTCTTGTTGTACAAGATGCATATTAGTACTGAATCAGCGTAGAGTAGCTTACAAGTCACTTGTTGTACTAGATAAAACTTATTGGGTAATAACGACAAAAGTATCTGGTCCAAGCCATGAATACATTCATCATGACTCATCAAATGCATATTGGGAACAACTTTGTCACACAGAATGCCCAAAATGTTGTGGTTTGACTCTCCAACTGGCAAACATGAGGGTATTTTTGGTGCAATTCCAGGGTACAAACTAACTTATTGGGTAATGACTCAAAAAGTATCCAGTCCAAGCAATGAATACATTCCTCATGACTCATCAAATACATATTGGGAACAACTTTGTCACACAGAGTGCTGGAAATGTTGTGGTTTGACTCTCCAAATGGCAAACATGAGGGTATTTTTCGTGCAATTCTAGAGCACAAACTGAGTTATTGGGTAATGACTACAACAATATCTGGTCCAAGCCATGAACACATTCAACATGACTCATCAAATACATATTGGGAACAACTTTGTCACACAGAATGCCCAAAATGTTGTGGTTTGACTCTACAAATGGAAAATATTAGGGTGTTTTTGGTGCAATTCCAGGGCACAGACTAACTTATTGGGTAAGGACTCAAAAAGCATCTGGTCCCAGCCATGAATACATTCATCATGACTCATCCAATGCATATTGGGAACAACTTTGTCACACAGAATGCCCAAAATGTTGTGGTTTGACTCTACAAATGGCAAACATGGGGTATTTTTGGTGCAATTCCAGGGCACAGACTAACTTATTGGGTAATGACTCAAAAAGTATCTGGTCCAAGCCATGAATACATTCATCATGACTCATCAAATGCATATTGGGAACAACTTTGTCACTCAGAATGCCCAGAATCTTAAGGTTTGACTCTACACATGGCAAACATGGGGTATTTTTGGTGCAATTCCAGGGCACAAACTAACTTATTGGGTAATGACTCAAAAAGTATCGGGTCCAAGCCATGAATACATTCATCATGACTCATCAAATGCATATTGGGAACAACTTTGTCACACAGAATGCCCAAAATGTTGTGGTTTGACTCTCCAACTGGCAAACATGAGGGTATTTTTGGTGCAATTCCAGGGCACAAACTAACTTATTGGGTAATGACTCAAAAAGTATCTGGTCCAAGCAATGAATACATTCATCATGACTCATCAAATTCATATTGGGAACAACTTTGTCACACAGAGTGCTGGAAATGTTGTGGTTTGACTCTCAAAATGGCAAACATGAGGGTATTTTTCGTGCAATTCTAGGGCACAAACTGAGTTATTGGGTAATGACTACAACAATATCTGGTCCAAGCCATGAATACATTCAACATGACTCATCAAATACATAATGGGAAAAACTTTGTCACACAGAATGCCCAAAATGTTGTGGTTTGACTCTACAAATGGAAAATATGAGGGTGTTTTTGGTGCAATTCCAGGGCACAAACTAACTTATTGGGTAATGACTCAAAAAGCATCTGGTCCCAGCCATGAATACATTCATCATGGCTCATCAAATTCATATTGCGAACAACTTTGTCACACAGAATGCCCAAAATGTTGTGGTTTGACTCTACAAATGGCAAACATGGGGGTATTTTTGGTGCAATTCCAGGGCACAGACTAACTTATTGGGTAAGGACTCAAAAAGTATATGGTCCAAGCAATGAATACATTCATCATGACTCATCAAATTCATATTGAAAACAACTTTGTCACACAGAATGCCCAAAATGTTGTGGTTTGACTCTACAAATGGCAAACATGGAGGTATTTTTGGTGCCATTCCAGGGCACAGACTAACTTATTGGGTAAGGACTCAAAAAGTTTCTGGTCCAAGCCATGAATACATTCATCATGACTCATCAAATACATATTGGAAACAACTTTGTCACACAGAATGCCCAAAATGTTGTGGTTTGACTCTACAAATGGCAAACATGGGGTATTTTTGGTGCAATTCCAGGGCACAAACTAACTTATTGGGTAATGACTCAAAAAGTATCGGGTCCAAGCCATGAATACATTCATCATGACTCATCCAATGCATATTGAAAACAACTTTGTCACATAGAATGCCCAAAATGTTGTGGTTTGACTCTACAAATGGCAAACATGGGGGTATTTTTGGTGCAATTCCAGGGCACAAACTAACTTATTGGGTAATGACTCAAAAAGTATCTGGTCCAAGCAATGAATACATTCCTCAGGACTCATCAAATTCATATTGGGAACAACTTTGTCACACAGAATGCTGGAAATGTTGTCGTTTGACTCTCGAAATGGCAAACATGGGGGTATTTTTAGTGCAATTCCAGGGCACTATTAAATTCCTTTCGTGACCAGAAGTACCAAAGCTACCAAAGGGTAGATTTCCTATGCGCATGAATCAATGAGTCCCGTATCATCTAAGTAATCGATTCCCACGGCATATCGATTCCCACGGCGCATCGATTCCCATCGCGCATAAACGGTGAGCAATCCCTGTCTTACGATATTGCCATTGTTCTTCGGTGAGCAAACTCTGATTTCATAAAATATCACACGAGCTACAGGAGCAATTCCTGACCTTAATGATAAACATTTTCATGGAGTCTTCCTAACGGAACAAGAGAAGAAAACCGTTGGCATGTGATTCTCACACAATACATATACATGCATACAAATATATATGGTCAACGACCAATACATGTACGGAAATAATCAGCGAGTAATCTCAGCACTACGCAACAGCAGTTGCAACGTATTCATCTCAATAAAAGAGATATCTTGCATTTCGGCAAGATTTCACTTTATCTCATACTTTTAACATTCAACTGATTTATATCCCAAAATTCACACTAGTTGCTACCAACTACTTGTAATCTACATACTAAGGTCTGTCTCGCTGCAATCTGAACAAGTCACAGCAAGAAGAGATCTGGCGTCTCCCTAGCTTCGCCTGTAGTCCGATTATCTGTTGCCGAAAGTATCCAACCACAATTGTCACGCGTAGAGTACAATCGTTCGTCTACTAACACACTAACGCAGCGTTGCTGTTCTTCAGAAGTCCTTGAATCAGACTCTCAACGGATCGGATTCAGAAGGAAAATAATAGATTAACAGTCGCAAGCTCTAAGAAGGCTTGCACACAAGAAGGAACAGGAACGGAATTAATCATAATCCCTACGCTGGCATATGCACGTCGCACATCGCACAAGAAGCAGTTCCCATTCTCAGTCACCACGCACTTCCTTCCAAGACTCCGAACCGCCACAGATGCCGAACATACCTGAACCGGTAATGGCCGGCAATGCACTCGGAGACGAAGAGAAGAATGACGCCGAAGTCACCACTATCGAACGCTTTCCCAGCTTCGATGCTGATATGAGAACGATACTCATATCAATATTCAACGTAACAAGTGAGATTACTAGCAAGTTGTGCCTAGCTCTCAAAGAAGGCGGATTATGCGAATGGAAGTCGTTCCTCGACGCACTTATCGAACCGGATTTTGCACGTGAACTTACCTATATGGAACAAGGATTGGCAACGCATATCCCTCGCTCCATCCAAAGGACCATAGAAGCACTTGCGGATTTCGCTATCGACCTACAAGAAGGCGATGTTGTTCTAGCAGAAGAAATGAGGAACTGGAAGGATGTAAAGTCATATACTTACAGAGAATTCCAGTCATTCCGCGAAGAACGTGCCCAACGCTTGTGTAACGAATCTGTTCTGAACCCACCACCTCCTCCGCCAGGAAATAACAAGAAGTCACCTCAGCAGGTAAAGTACGAATCATGGTGCCGAAAAGCACGAGATGAAAAGTCCTTCACACCCCTCACGAATGACTCGAGATTTGAACACTGGCTCGTAGGTTTCAAAGCGAAACTTGAGGCATACGACATCGATACAGAGACATTCCTCGATGAAACTTGGCCCCCAGCCACGCTCGTAGGTTACACCCGTGACCTCTACATCAAACAATGTGCCTTCTTCTGGGTACTAATGTTGGAAGTCTTCAAGAGTGACCTTTCTGCGTCATGTGTACACAGTCATTCTACCACTCGTGATGGGCGCCAGGCCTACTTCGACTTCGTAAACCTTCATAGCCAATCAAAAGCAAAGGTATACGACAACTCGACCCAGCTACAAGCGTTGCTCAAGTTGAACCTTAACAATTGGAAG
The DNA here is from genome assembly GCA_037355745.1 of Pseudo-nitzschia multiseries. NCBI lineage: Eukaryota > Bacillariophyta > Bacillariophyceae > Bacillariales > Bacillariaceae > Pseudo-nitzschia > Pseudo-nitzschia multiseries. The sequence goes on along the minus strand of CM074789.1, from coordinate 11,827,088 downwards.
GAATCCAAAGTGAAATTCATCACACATTGGTTTGACGAATTGAATCATCTCAACAAGCTCCGTCCTCCCAACAAGCCCCTCGAGTATCACACTGTAAAATCAGCGTTATGTCAGGCATGCTATTCCAGCTTCCAACTAAGCGAACAGTTTGCCAAAGTCAAGGATCCAGGTGGAACGAATAGCAACGTGACGGATGCAGTTGCCGAAGCCGCTGCTATCAATGATCTTAAAATCACGCTTTTACTCGAAGCAACTCGACTTGATTCTCAGTCTGCGATGTCTGCTCCTCGGTCGACTGTACGTGCACACGTTCATGATTTCTCCTCTGACTCGACTCAACACCATGATGACTATGCTCTTCCAATCGAATTTGAAGGAGATTATCAAGATTATGCTGTGTTCAAGGCTGGACGTACACCTGACCCTACCACAAGGTTGCCTACTAACATATGGAAGGCCTTGTCACGTCAGGACATGAAGAGTTGGCTCAGTTTTTCTCCGGAAGGCAAGAAAATCGTGGTTGCCTCATTGCGACACGACTTACTTAACACGGACCAACCTGACCCCAACAGTGTCAAACCCATTACCCGGAAGGCATACCAACATGAACACTCGGTATCTTTTCAAGAAGACGATGCTTCGACCAAGGATGAACATGCCAATTCCGCAGCAGACCTACATCCTGCTGTGGAGAATGATCGTAGAGGCGTTTTCCATGCGTCTCTAGGTGTATACAAATCAACGACCTCCTCGTCTAAGGACCAGCGACCTCTCAAGTCTTCCGTGTCACCCGCGCACCCAGCTCGATTCCTTTCAAACAACCCTGACATTCAGTACAAAAAGGACGGTGACACCCAAATACCTGTCGGAACACCATCGTATTCCGCCAATTTTCACCAGTGGTATACTCCCGAGGATGATCTCACATTTCCTAATGATGGTCCCGTAACGTCATACACATACCGTGTACACAAAACTACGGTTACTAGCCCTGGCTTTGCCATGGTTGATCGCGGCGCGAATGGCTGCATCATCGGTAATGATGCATGTCTCATCTCCAAGGATATCCCACCACGATATGTTAACGTCACCGGCATTAACAATCATCAGGTACAGAACATTCCCATTGCTACATGCGGGGCATATTCAATGTCGAACAGAGGCCCCGTCATTCTCATTTTCAATGAATGTGCCTATACAGGACGATATCCTTCTATATTGTCATCCGGCCAAATGGAAGCATATTTTTCCACTGTAGATGACACGTCCATCAAAGCAGGCGGAGGACAGGTCATCACCACCTCCGATGGCTATGCACTGCCTCTTAGCATACGACACGGCTTACCATATCTTGCGATGCGAAAGTATACGACTGTCGAATTTGACACGTTACCACATGTTATCATGACATCCGATAAACATTGGGACCCATCTGTTCTCGATACCACGATCAGTGCAAAGGATGAACAATTTCTCCAGAAATATCCTCCTCAACCACAGCAACTCCCCTATGCCGATTACGACGAATATGGGAACCCACGCTGCCTTGAAGGACTCGATATATCTGTTTCTCCCGGGTCCTCCACGGTTACATCCCTCAGCTCGTATTCCAGCCATACCACCCGATCTCCCTTTCTTCCGATTGATGATCATAAGAACAACGATCGCTCCTTTTGGCTTACTTCCACTGACTACGCTCATCAAGAACGTCTCGCATGCTGCGCGCCAACCGCAGTCTCTGGAACAGTCACTGCGTTCACGACAGATTGTACAGCCAGTGACACTACACGCATTGCAGCTACACCACGCGAAAGATACCCCAACGAACATGACTACTTATCCCTGAAACCTTTCTTTTGTTGGGTTTCCACTGATCGCATCAAAGCTACTTTTGAAAACTCAACCCAATACGGTTCGTTAGCGGTTAGCCCTGATGGTAACATTTTCAAACGGTTTCATTCCCCTCAACCGGCCATGAACGTTCGTCCCTTTAATGACGATGTTATGTCCGATGCAGTCTATTCAGATGTCCCAGCAATTGATGGTGGATCCAAGATTGCCCAGATCTTCTTTGGCCGCAAATCGCATATTATTCACGTTGAAGAAATGCGTACCACCGGCGATTTCCTATCCTGCTTTCAGAACTTTGTTCGAAAATGGGGCAGGCCCATCCGCCTCCTTTGCGACCACGGTAACTATCAATCAAGTAAGAAAGTCATGGATTACCTAAAAATGTTATGGATTGGACTCTGGCAAAGTGAACCGTACCATCAACACCAGAATCAATTCGAACGACGATACCAAACGTTCAAACGCATTGTCAATCGCGTCATGGATCGTACCGGCACACCACCACACATGTGGTTACTGTGCATGACATATGTAGCGGGTCTCCTCAATGTTGTCTCTGACCCTACACTGTCCGACAAACAACCAATCTTCATTGCCACGGGTACAATTGGCGACATCAGCGCATACACCAGTTTCTTCTGGTTTGAACCTGTGTATTTCAAAACCAATGACTCTCCTTTCGGTACCAAATCTACCGAACGCCTAGGTCATTTCGTCGGCATCGCCGAACATGTTGGCAATGGGCTTTGTTTTCGAATCTGGGTATTATTTTCCTTCTGAATCCGAGTCGTTGAGAGTCTGATTCAAGGACTTCTGAAGAACAGCAACGCTGCGTTAGTGTGTTAGTAGACGAACGATTGTACTCTACGCGTGACAATTGTGGTTGGATACTTTCGGCAACGGATAATCGGACTACAGGCGAAGCTAGGGAGACGCCAGATCTCTTCTTGCTGTGACTTATTCAGATTGCAGCGAGACAGACCTTAGTAATGTAGATTACAAGTAGTTGGTAGCAACTAGTGTGAATTTTGGGATATAAATCAGTTGAATGTTAAAAGTATGAGATAAAGTGAAATCTTGCCGAAATGCAAGATATCTCTTTTATTGAGATGAATACGTTGCAACTGCTGTTGCGTAGTGCTGAGATTACTCGCTGATTATTTCCGTACATGTATTGGTCGTTGACCATATATATTTGTATGCATGTATATGTATTGTGTGAGAATCACATGCCAACGGTTTTCTTCTCTTGTTCCGTTAGGAAGACTCCATGAAATGTTTATCATTAAGGTCAGGAATTGCTCCCGTAGCTCGTGTGATATTTTATGAAATCAGAGTTTGCTCACCGAAGAACAATGGCAATATCGTAAGACAGGGATTGCTCACCGTTTATGCGCGATGGGAATCGATGCGCCGTGGGAATCGATATGCCGTGGGAATCGATTACTTAGATGGATACGGGACTCATTGATTCATGCGCATAGGAAATCTACCCTTTGGTAGCCTTGGTACTTCTGGTCACGAAAGGAATTTAATACTCCCCATGTTTCCTTGTGAAGGGTCATCACGCTCTACATGATGCTTCCATCATCCTGGAGAAGGTCGCCAGTATTACCACAGAAGTGGAAGATGGGCCTGAGCAGTGGATACACAACTGAGTGACTCCAATGCTTGGTGAGAATGTCTGCACAGTTATCCTTACCTGGGATGTGCATCATTGCAATGAAACCTCTCGCTATCATGCTCCGTACGTAGTGATACGATAGAATGTTATGACGCTTATGCAACCTTGCGTAAGGGAAGGTCGACGTCTGGATCATCTTTTCGTTGTCACCCCAAGAGTATGAGATGTCATGGACTCGTGTTCCGAGGTATCGGAATGAATGGCGTAGATCGATAATCTGTTCGATGCAAGTTCTTCCTGCAACAAACTCAGCTCCAAAGGTGGCTGTTTCCGTAGTAGACTGCTTCTTCGAGAACCACATCATGGGAGTCTTGTTCGCGAAATGAAGAATGCCGGTAACTGCCTTGCCACTGAGAATATCATGCATGAGGTTGGCATCGTAGAAGTGTGATAACACTACTGTCCTTCCAAGCGGTGCAGGAGCGTCGTCGGGTAGCTCCTCAGAATGCTCCCCATAGACGGTATTGGACCAGTCGATGGTGTCGGGTTTAGTCAATATAAAATCGGGCGGTTCCACACGGAATCTGATTTTAAAGTGTCTAAATTTGGAGATATATCCATAGATACGTTTAGCACGTTCGAGATGCCCATCTCGTGGCTGGGCTCTGAAACTTGAGAGCGTCATCACGGCTGTTTGTACATCGAAACGTCCAATAGCGATGATCCATTGCAGTGAACCGATCATACTTTGGTATTTCTGTATACCGGTTTCTTCAAGAAAGGCTGAGGAGTCCAATTCAGGATGATCGTTCTCCGCGATGGGCGATCGGAACCTAGTGCTTGGTTTGCATCCGAACATTTGTTCGTAAGATGCTTCCATCTTTTCGATGAACTTTATGGGATTCATGCACAAAACACCATGTTCGTCGCGCTCAAATCCACATCCTAAATGAAAGTTCATAGGTCCGGATCCCTTCAATTTGAAGTTATATGGTGACGATTGCAATATCTTCAAGAAGGAATTGGGATCGGCCATGCAGAGACATAGGTCATCTACATATGTGCATATAAGCTCATACACACGTTCACCATGCTTGTTCGTTCCTGGTTTGAGGAATATTTCCGGTTCTGCGCGGGATCTTTCGAAGCCGAGTTCGATGAGACAAGCCGCGAGTAAGTCTCCAAAACACTTGCCTGAAGACCTGAGACCATATAGGGCTTTGTAAATGACCAATAGGTGACCCTCCAACGATCCGAATTCGGGACCTGCCTTGATGCATACTTTCTCGCAGGTGACTGCTTCTAAGTAGGCGTTACCTATGTCGGTACCCCATGCTTCTAGATCGTTGAGTTCAGCTAGGAATAGGCACATACGTAGACCGCGAAGAGATACGACGCCTGCGTAAACACTGTGGATAGGAGCCTCAGTGAGATTACCATTAGCAACGAGGCGAGCCTTGTGTCTTCCGTCGTGTTTGACAGCGTATATCATGTGTACCTTGATCTGTTGGAATCCCGGGGGAATGGAGCTTGTCTTGTACACGCCTTTATCAATGAATGTATTGTATTCATTGAGTTGTGCCATTTCAAGAGTGGTGGCATCTTCCCATTTGGTGTTCCCGTTGGCTTGATCAAATTGGAGGGCTTCTTCGTGGTTACGAGGCACTTTGAATCCATATTGATACTGCGGAGTGGTACGGAAAGAACGTAGTTTGGCTTGATGCACGAGTCGATCAAGTTTCTTGGTTCGTCGGGCTAGGTTGGTGATTCTCCTGAGACGTTTCCAACCTGGGAGGTCAAGCAAGTTGTTGTCTTTCCCATATTTTGCAACGGTGACCGGGTCATCAGCTGCAATATTGGCCAGAGGTTCATATGTGCGTTCCATATTCTCCCATTCAATCCAGAGGTTATACTTGGAACCTTTGTATTGAGGGTGCTTGTTATCCAGTGGACCTTGGTGTCCTAGGATGCGGCGAAACGACCAGAGTTTGCCGTCTTCTTGTGTTGAATCACGGTGTATGTAATTCATGACGTCATTGTATGCAATGATATCATCGAGTTCGTCATCGGAGTGTTTGCACTTGAACTTGATGAAGTCTTTATTGCGTTCAAGACTGTCTTCAACATCGACAATGGTGAGACGTTTCCGGGTGCCATCGGGATTGGTTACAAGGAAGGAACGTCCTTGTAGATCGGCAATCGGGATCGTAGGAATGGTAATAGGTTTGCCATCATCGTCAAATTGTGCGTTGCCTTCTTCGTCGGTAACAACTACCTGAGATGGGTCTACTGAAGGAGTAGCGGGGTTGATGTTTGGAGTTGTGACGTCACTAACATCAAAGTATGCTAATTCCGGTGGATCAAAATCATCTTCAGTAAGGAGAACGCCATCAGATGTCTTGCTGAAGATGTGTTCCGTAGGAGGACCATCAAGACTCTCCCCATAGTTGTTAGGGAGTGGAGAAGGTGACCAGCTTGGGCTGTCATCGACCTTCTTATAAAGAAAGCTCGGTAACGAGGGTTGGGTGGGTGGTTGAAGATTTGGTTGAGTGCCAGGTGCGTGGGGCGTGAGATCTGTTGATGCAGATGAAACGGTGTCATCGGCGGTGTCAGAATCAGCAGGTGAACCATTAGGGGAAACTGAGCTGTTGGGTTGGGCAGACTCGTCAATGAGTTTATTCTGATTGATATGCTCCCCATGTTTGAAAGCTGGGGCTTCTCCAGTGGCGTATATACGGGGTAAGGAATCCTTTGCATTACGCCATTTGATGAAACCATCATCAGTAAATAAGCCCGCGCGCTTGTTACGTGACTCAGGTGTAAGAGCAGATCGAACACCGGACCGGTCTAGTAACTTGTTGGTAACTGGATCCCAGATTCGAAAACAAAGCCCATTGCCAACATGTTCGGCGATGCCGACGAAATGACCTAGGCGTTCGGTAGATTTGGTACCGAAAGGGGAGTCATTGGTCTTGAAATACACAGGTTCAAACCAGAAGAAACTGGTGTATGCGCTGATGTCGCCAATTGTACCCGTGGCAATGAAGATTGGTTGTTTGTCGGACAGCGTAGGGTCAGAGACAACATTAAGGAGACCCGCGACATATGTCATGCACAGTAACCACATGTGTGGTGGTGTGCCGGTACGATCCATGACGCGATTGACAATGCGTTTGAACGTTTGGTATCGTCGTTCGAATTGATTCTGATGTTGATGATACGGTTCACTTTGCCAGAGTCCAATCCATAACATCTTGAGGTAATCCATGACTTTCTTGCTTGATTGATAGTTACCGTGGTCGCAAAGGAGACGGATGGGTCTGCCCCATTTTCGAACAAAGTTCTGAAAGCAGGGTAGAAAATCGCCGGTGGTACGCATTTCTTCAACGTGAATAATATGCGATTTGCGGCCAAAGAAGATCTGGGCAATCTTGGATCCACCATCAATTGCTGGGACATCTGAATAGACTGCATCGGACATAACATCGTCATTAAAGGGACGAACGTTCATGGCCGGTTGAGGGGAATGAAACCGTTTGAAAATGTTACCATCAGGGCTAACCGCTAACGAACCGTATTGGGTTGAGTTTTCAAAAGTAGCTTTGATGCGATCAGTGGAAACCCAACAAAAGAAAGGTTTCAGGGATAAGTAGTCATGTTCGTTGGGGTATCTTTCGCGTGGTGTAGCTGCAATGCGTGTAGTGTCACTGGCTGTACAATCTGTCGGGAACGCAGTGACTGTTCCAGAGACTGCGGTTGGCGCGCAGCATGCGAGACGTTCTTGATGAGCGTAGTCAGTGGAAGTAAGCCAAAAGGAGCGATCGTTGTTCTTATGATCATCAATCGGAAGAAAGGGAGATCGGGTGGTATGGCTGGAATACGAGCTGAGGGATGTAACCGTGGAGGACCCGGGAGAAACAGATATATCGAGTCCTTCAAGGCAGCGTGGGTTCCCATATTCGTCGTAATCGGCATAGGGGAGTTGCTGTGGTTGAGGAGGATATTTCTGGAGAAATTGTTCATCCTTTGCACTGATCGTGGTATCGAGAACAGATGGGTCCCAATGTTTATCGGATGTCATGATAACATGTGGTAACGTGTCAAATTCGACAGTCGTATACTTTCGCATCGCAAGATATGGTAAGCCGTGTCGTATGCTAAGAGGCAGTGCATAGCCATCGGAGGTGGTGATGACCTGTCCTCCGCCTGCTTTGATGGACGTGTCGTCTACAGTGGAAAAATATGCTTCCATTTGGCCGGATGACAATATAGAAGGATGTCGTCCTGTATAGGCACATTCATTGAAAATGAGAATGACGGGGCCTCTGTTCGACATTGAATATGCCCCGCATGTAGCAATGGGAATGTTTTGTACCTGATGATTGTTAATGCCGGTGACGTTAACATATCGTGGTGGGATATCCTTGGAGATGAGACATGCATCATTACCGATGATGCAACCATTCGCGCCGCGATCAACCATGGCAAAACCAGGGCTAGTAACCGTAGTTTTGTGTACACGGTATGTGTATGACGTTACGGGACCATCATTAGGAAATGTGAGATCATCCTCGGGAGTATACCACTGGTGAAAATTGGCGGAATACGATGGTGTTCCGACAGGTATTTGGGTGTCACCGTCCTTTTTGTACTGAATGTCAGGGTTGTTTGAAAGGAATCGAGCTGGGTGCGCGGGTGACACGGAAGACTTGAGAGGTCGCTGGTCCTTAGACGAGGAGGTCGTTGATTTGTATACACCTAGAGACGCATGGAAAACGCCTCTACGATCATTCTCTACAGCAGGATGTAGGTCTGCTGCGGAATTGGCATGCTCATCCTTGGTCGAAGCATCGTCTTCTTGGAAAGATACCGAGTGTTCATGTTGGTATGCCTTCCGGGTAATGGGTTTGACACTGTTGGGGTCAGGTTGGTCCGTGTTAAGTAAGTCGCGTCGCAATGAGGCAACCACGATTTTCTTGCCTTCCGGAGAAAAACTGAGCCAACTCTTCATGTCCTGACGTGACAAGGCCTTCCATATGTTTGTAGGCAACCTTGTGGTAGGGTCAGGGGTACGTCCAGCCTTGAACACAGCATAATCTTGATAATCTCCTTCAAATTCGATTGGAAGAGCATAGTCATCATGTTGAGTCGAGTCAGAGGAGAAATCATGAACGTGTGCACGTACAGTCGACCGAGGAGCAGACATCGCAGACTGGGAATCAAGTCGAGTTGCTTCGAGTAAAAGCGTGATTTTAAGATCATTGATAGCAGCGGCTTCGGCAACTGCATCCGTCACGTTGCTATTCGTTCCACCTGGATCCTTGACTTTGGCAAACTGTTCGCTTAGTTGGAAGCTGGAATAGCATGCCTGACATAACGCTGATTTTACAGTGTGATACTCGAGGGGCTTGTTGGGAGGACGGAGCTTGTTGAGATGATTCAATTCGTCAAACCAATGTGTGATGAATTTCACTTTGGATTCCTTCCAATTGTTGAGGTTCAACTTGAGCAACGCTTGTAGCTGGGTCGAGTTGTCGTATACCTTTGCTTTTGATTGGCTATGAAGGTTTACGAAGTCGAAGTAGGCCTGGCGTCCATCACGAGTGGTAGAATGACTGTGTACACATGATGCAGAAAGGTCACTCTTGAAGACTTCCAACATTAGTACCCAGAAGAAGGCACATTGTTTGATGTAGAGGTCACGGGTGTAACCTACGAGCGTGGCTGGGGGCCAAGTTTCATCAAGGAATGTCTCTGTATCGATGTCGTATGCCTCAAGTTTAGCTTTGAAACCTACGAGCCAGTGTTCAAATCTCGAGTCATTCGTGAGGGGTGTAAAGGACTTTTCATCTCGTGCTTTTCGGCACCATGATTCGTACTTTACCTGCTGAGGTGACTTTTTGTTATTTCCTGGCGGAGGAGGTGGTGGGTTCAGAACAGATTCGTTACGCAAGCGTTGGGCACGTTCTTCGCGGAATGACTGGAATTCTCTGTAAGTATATGACTTTACATCCTTCCAGTTCCTCATGTCTTCTGCTAGAACAACATCGCCTTCTTGTAGGTCGATAGCGAAATCCGCAAGTGCTTCTATGGTCCTTTGGATGGAGCGAGGGATATGCGTTGCCAATCCTTGTTCCATATAGGTAAGTTCACGTGCAAAATCCGGTTCGATAAGTGCGTCGAGGAACGACTTCCATTCGCATAATCCGCCTTCTTTGAGAGCTAGGCACAACTTGCTAGTAATCTCACTTGTTACGTTGAATAATGATATGAGTATCGTTCTCATATCAGCATCGAAGCTGGGAAAGCGTTCGATAGTGGTGACTTCGGCGTCATTCTTCTCTTCGTCTCCGAGTGCATTGCCGGCCATTACCGGTTCAGGTATGTTCGGCATCTGTGGCGGTTCGGAGTCTTGGAAGGAAGTGCGTGGTGACTGAGAATGGGAACTGCTTCTTGTGCGATGTGCGACGTGCATATGCCAGCGTAGGGATTATGATTAATTCCGTTCCTGTTCCTTCTTGTGTGCAAGCCTTCTTAGAGCTTGCGACTGTTAATCTATTATTTTCCTTCTGAATCCGAGTCGTTGAGAGTCTGATTCAAGGACTTCTGAAGAACAGCAACGCTGCGTTAGTGTGTTAGTAGACGAACGATTGTACTCTACGCGTGACAATTGTGGTTGGATACTTTCGGCAACGGATAATCGGACTACAGGCGAAGCTAGGGAGACGCCAGATCTCTTCTTGCTGTGACTTATTCAGATTGCAGCGAGACAGACCTTAGTAATGTAGATTACAAGTAGTTGGTAGCAACTAGTGTGAATTTTGGGATATAAATCAGTTGAATGTTAAAAGTATGAGATAAAGTGAAATCTTGCCGAAATGCAAGATATCTCTTTTATTGAGATGAATACGTTGCAACTGCTGTTGCGTAGTGCTGAGATTACTCGCTGATTATTTCCGTACATGTATTGGTCGTTGACCATATATATTTGTATGCATGTATATGTATTGTGTGAGAATCACATGCCAACGGTTTTCTTCTCTTGTTCCGTTAGGAAGACTCCATGAAATGTTTATCATTAAGGTCAGGAATTGCTCCCGTAGCTCGTGTGATATTTTATGAAATCAGAGTTTGCTCACCGAAGAACAATGGCAATATCGTAAGACAGGGATTGCTCACCGTTTATGCGCGATGGGAATCGATGCGCCGTGGGAATCGATATGCCGTGGGAATCGATTACTTAGATGGATACGGGACTCATTGATTCATGCGCATAGGAAATCTACCCTTTGGTAGCCTTGGTACTTCTGGTCACGAAAGGAATTTAATACTGGGATCCAGTTACCAACAAGTTACTAGACCGGTCCGGTGTTCGATCTGCTCTTACACCTGAGTCACGTAACAAGCGCGCGGGCTTATTTACTGATGATGGCTTCATCAAATGGCGTAATGCAAAGGATTCCTTACCCCGTATATACGCCACTGGAGAAGCTCCAGCTTTCAAACATGGGGAGCATACCAATCAGAATAAACTCATTGACGAGTCTGCCAAACCAAACAGCTCAGTTTCCCCTAATGGTTCACCTGCTGATTCTGACACCGCCGATGACACCGTTCCATCTGCATCAACAGATATCACGCCCCACGCACCTGGCACTCAACCAAATCTTCAACCACCCACCCACCCCTCGTTACCGAGCTTTCTTTATAAGAAGGTCGATGACAGCCCAAGCTGGTCACCTTCTCCACTCCCTAACAACTATGGGGAGAGTCTTGATGGTCCTCCTACGGAACACATCTTCAGCAAGACATCTGATGGCGTTCTCCTTACTGAAGATGATTTTGATCCACCGGAATTAGCATACTTTGATGTTAGTGACGTCACAACTCCACACACCAACCCCGCTACTCCTTCCGTAGACCCATCTCAGGTAGTTGTTACCGACGAAGAAGGCAACGCACAATTTGACGATGATGGTAAACCTATTACCATTCCTACGATCCCGATTGCCGATCTACAAGGACGTTCCTTCCTTGTAACCAATCCCGATGGCACCCGGAAACGTCTCACCATTGTCGATGTTGAAGACAGTCTTGAACGCAATAAAGACTTCATCAAGTTCAAGTGCAAACACTCCGATGACGAACTCGATGATATCATTGCATACAATGACGTCATGAATTATATACATCGTGATTCAACACAAGAAGACGGCAAACTCTGGTCGTTTCGCCGCATCCTAGGACACCAAGGTCCACTGGATAACAAGCATCCTCAATACAAAGGTTCCAAGTATAACCTCTGGATTGAATGGGAGAATATGGAACGCACATATGAACCTCTGGCCAATATTGCAGCTGATGACCCGGTCACCGTTGCAAAATATGGGAAAGACAACAACTTGCTTGACCTCCCAGGTTGGAAACGTCTCAGGAGAATCACCAACCTAGCCCGACGAACCAAGAAACTTGATCGACTCGTGCATCAAGCCAAACTACGTTCTTTCCGTACCACTCCGCAGTATCAATATGGATTCAAAGTGCCTCGTAACCACGAAGAAGCCCTCCAATTTGATCAAGCCAACGGGAACACCAAATGGGAAGATGCCACCACTCTTGAAATGGCACAACTCAATGAATACAATACATTCATTGATAAAGGCGTGTACAAGACAAGCTCCATTCCCCCGGGATTCCAACAGATCAAGGTACACATGATATACGCTGTCAAACACGACGGAAGACACAAGGCTCGCCTCGTTGCTAACGGTAATCTCACTGAGGCCCCTATCCACAGTGTTTACGCAGGCGTCGTATCTCTTCGCGGTCTACGTATGTGCCTATTCCTAGCGGAACTCAACGATCTAGAAGCATGGGGTACCGACATAGGTAACGCCTACTTAGAAGCAGTCACCTGCGAGAAAGTATGCATCAAGGCAGGTCCCGAATTCGGATCGTTGGAGGGTCACCTATTGGTCATTTATAAAGCCCTATATGGTCTCAGGTCTTCAGGCAAGTGTTTTGGAGACTTACTCGCGGCTTGTCTCATCGAACTCGGCTTCGAAAGATCCCGCGCAGAACCGGAAATATTCCTCAAACCCGGAACGAACAAGCATGGTGAACGGGTATATGAGCTTATATGCACATATGTCGATGACCTATGTCTCTGCATGGCAGATCCCAATTCCTTCTTGAAGATATTGCAATCGTCACCATATAACTTCAAATTGAAGGGATCCGGACCTATGAACTTTCATTTAGGATGTGGATTTGAGCGCGACGAACATGGTGTTCTGTGCATGAATCCCATAAAGTTCATCGAAAAGATGGAAGCATCTTACGAACAAATGTTCGGATGCAAACCTAGCACTAGGTTCCGATCACCCATCGCGGAGAACGATCACCCTGAATTGGACTCCTCAGCCTTTCTTGAAGAAACCGGTATACAGAAATACCAAAGTATGATCGGCTCACTGCAATGGATCATCGCTATTGGACGTTTCGATGTACAAACAGCCGTGATGACGCTCTCAAGTTTCAGAGCTCAACCACGAGATGGGCATCTCGAACGTGCTAAACGTATCTATGGATATATCTCCAAATTTAGACACTTTAAAATCAGATTCCGTGTGGAACCGCCCGATTTTATATTGACTAAACCCGACACCATCGACTGGTCCAATACCGTCTATGGGGAGCATTCTGAGGAGCTACCCGACGACGCTCCTGCACCGCTTGGAAAGACAGTAGTGTTATCACACTTCTACGATGCCAACCTCATGCATGATATTCTCAGTGGCAAGGCAGTTACCGGCATTCTTCATTTCGCGAACAAGACTCCCATGATGTGGTTCTCGAAGAAGCAGTCTACTACGGAAACAGCCACCTTTGGAGCTGAGTTTGTTGCAGGAAGAACTTGCATCGAACAGATTATCGATCTACGCCATTCATTCCGATACCTCGGAACACGAGTCCATGATATCTCATACTCTTGGGGTGACAACGAAAAGATGATCCAGACGTCGACCTTCCCTTACGCAAGGTTGCATAAGCGTCATAACATTCTATCGTATCACTATGTACGGAGCATGATAGCGAGAGGTTTCATTGCAATGATGCACATCCCAGGTAAGGATAACTGTGCAGACATTCTCACCAAGCATTGGAGTCACTCAGTTGTGTATCCACTGCTCAGGCCCATCTTCCACTTCTGTGGTAATACTGGCGACCTTCTCCAGGATGATGGAAGCATCATGTAGAGCGTGATGACCCTTCACAAGGAGACATGGGGAGTATTAAATTCCTTTCGTGACCAGAAGTACCAAAGCTACCAAAGGGTAGATTTCCTATGCGCATGAATCAATGAGTCCCGTATCATCTAAGTAATCGATTCCCACGGCATATCGATTCCCACGGCGCATCGATTCCCATCGCGCATAAACGGTGAGCAATCCCTGTCTTACGATATTGCCATTGTTCTTCGGTGAGCAAACTCTGATTTCATAAAATATCACACGAGCTACAGGAGCAATTCCTGACCTTAATGATAAACATTTTCATGGAGTCTTCCTAACGGAACAAGAGAAGAAAACCGTTGGCATGTGATTCTCACACAATACATATACATGCATACAAATATATATGGTCAACGACCAATACATGTACGGAAATAATCAGCGAGTAATCTCAGCACTACGCAACAGCAGTTGCAACGTATTCATCTCAATAAAAGAGATATCTTGCATTTCGGCAAGATTTCACTTTATCTCATACTTTTAACATTCAACTGATTTATATCCCAAAATTCACACTAGTTGCTACCAACTACTTGTAATCTACATACTAAGGTCTGTCTCGCTGCAATCTGAACAAGTCACAGCAAGAAGAGATCTGGCGTCTCCCTAGCTTCGCCTGTAGTCCGATTATCTGTTGCCGAAAGTATCCAACCACAATTGTCACGCGTAGAGTACAATCGTTCGTCTACTAACACACTAACGCAGCGTTGCTGTTCTTCAGAAGTCCTTGAATCAGACTCTCAACGGATCGGATTCAGAAGGAAAATAATAGGCACAGGCTAACTTATTGGGTAATGACTCAAAAAGTATCTGGTCCAAGCCATGAATACATTCATCATGACTCATCAAATTCATAATGGGAAAAACTTTGTCACACAGAATGCCCAAAATGTTGTGGTTTGACTCTACAAATGGCAAAAATGAGGGTATTTTTCGGTGCAATTCCAGGGCACAAACTAACTTATTGGGTAATGACTCAAAAAGTATATGGTCCAAGCCATGAATACATTAATTATGACTCATCAAATTCATATTGGGAACAACTTTGTCACACAGAATGCCCAAAATGTTGTGGTTTGACTCTCCAACTGGCAAAAATGAGGGTATTTTTGGTGCAATTTCTGGGCACAAACTTACTTATTGGGTTATGACTCCAAAAGTATCCGGTCCAAGCCATGAATACATTTATCAGGACTCATCAAATGCATATTGGGAACAACTTTGTCACACAGAATGATGCTTTAAATGTTGTGGTTTGACTATCCATATGGCAAACATGAGGGTATTTTTGGTGCAATTCCAGGGCACAAATAGTCTCATTTGGTAATGACTACTACCAAAGTTTTTGTACCAGGCCATGAATGCATATAACATGACTTACGAAATGCATGTTGGGAACAACTTTTAAATGCATATTGGGAACAACTTTGCCACACACAGTACAGACAATGTTGTGGTTTGTAGATACAAATGGCACACAAGACAGTACGGTATGTTAGGTGCAGTCTACGAGATTCTACATGTGTGACTAGAGGATTGAAATACATAACCTTAGTGTGATCAAAAGTTTCCCTTCTGAAAAAATTATGGCGCGGGAGGGCTGGCTGGCACAGGTACGTGATCTACTTCTACAAATATATAACAGCGCGCCCAAGCTAGACGACACACAGAAGAAGTTAGGGCAAACAACATAGTACAGAACCCACGGAAAAACTCTACACACAAAACATCGTACACATACTACACGAAACACCGTACACACACACACACATGACACACACAACACAAAACACCGTACACAACCCGACAAAATTATTAGTACACACACAAAACCACACAAAAAGAAACACATGATTCTTGATCGACACCGTATTCAGAAAATAAAATAAAAAATATGAATGCTATCGGAAAGACACGACGAAGAAAAAAATCCGAGGGGAAGACCCTTCGAAACAACAAAACCATCCGGCCCGGTGATCATCAAAATACAGGGGACAACAACGGTAAGAAAAAAAGAGTGAAAACAAACACCGCAATTACTAACAAAGTGTGTAACAGTAATACCAAAACTATGAATGCATCAAAGGGCAACAGTAAAAAAAATGGTACCGACAACACAATTTCTACTACTACAAACACGGAAGAACAAAACACCATCAACCAGAGTAACGAACCAGCACTGAGCATTACCAACACAACCACCACTACAGTAACGAACCAACAGAAAGAAGGAACAAAAACCAATGTGGTAGAGAAAACATCTAACGGAGAATGCTACAATTTAGAGGATGTTGCGGAACGTATCATGAAAAAAATCCAATATGACAAATTGGCACAGGAACTGGCAAAACACTTACGGCAACAAGAGAGGGAACCACATATAGGGGTGGGAAAGGTAGTAATGGTACCTAAACAAACGGAGGCAACCATGCAGGGAGAGGGGACTTATAATGCCGGCGACACAAGAGAACGAGCAGTAAGTACAATTACAGACAAATGTGGGCTTATAACAGACAACGATATGCTTAAGGCTTTGAGTGATATGACTGAAACAGTGGACAAGCAGCTAAGGGATTACGTCAAAAAACATTGGTACCACAACATGAAGTTCCCTATCAATGACAAGGTAACGGCGCATGTAATACAAAGAGCTGTTCAATCAAGTGCGGTTATGAAGCCACCAAATATTCCACTTGCGTCATTCTGTTCCTTTTACAGGAAACGAGTAGGGGCAGTACTGACTGCATTGAGGCACAACTCACAAACATTAGCGAGAAAAACTGGATAGGTAAATACAGGTGGGAGAATTGGTTGTTTAAATTAGGAATTTTGGAATCTATTTTTGGTCCGACAACACTAACATGCTGCCCGTTGATACTGATGATACTTCCATACAGTCGATTACAGAAAAGGTCGAGTCCCTATCACATTCCCTGGTACTGTTGCAGTTATTCAAGACACAGAATATGAGGACACAGGTATTTTAAACCCTCAATACAGAACATACAAAGACGCAGAAGATGAAGATTTTTATTATTTTGTTACAAGAATCATGTCGGCAATCAATCCGACAAATTCCAATTTCAAACAACGGAAGGAGAGGCACTTGCTGAGTGATATATTTACTATAGCAGATGAAGCATTTGCATTGGTACTGATCTACAATGAGCATCATGTATGGGTGAACCAGCAGCGGCGAAAGGGTGATGCCACGATTCCGCGACAAAAAAAAAAATCTGCGATTCAGACAGTGGAAGCAGAAATGGATGGATGGAGGAAGGACAAGAGTTGTTCAGTGACTTGTGCGACAAAATTGGTGAGATGCGAAAACACCCAGAAACAGGAAGGAAATTGGAAGAAATGATGAGGGACAGATTTAGGAACAAAAGTTCAACAGATTACACCGACAATAAGCATGGCGATGCAAATATTACTAGTAGCAGCTCCACTAATTGTAGTGGACCAAAAAAGAAAAAGAAAAGAAACGTCTATATTGATCTGGCAATAACAGCATCGATGAATGAAAGTTTATCTATTGGTGAACTAATGTAGAAAATAACAGTACATACATAATACAAACCTACTACTAATCTTGAACTTAATATTGAGAATATTAGAAATTATGGAGGATTCGTAATACGTTGCAATAGGAATAAATCAAGCATAATAGAATCTACATTTTAAAAAGGGAATATTGTAGTCGAGAAATATAATTCACAACTAGGGGAGCACTATCGAATTGTTATTTGGGAGATTAATATTTTGGAATTTATACTGAGTAAAGATTTCTTTTTTATTCGTGAAAAGAATTAAGTGTTGTTCGTACGGAATAACAATTGGGTTCTGGTAGAGACTGAAATAAATTATTTTTATTCGAGAGTAGAGTAATGTGCATCACGCGCACAGAAATAGTGCTCTGTTAATTTATAGCCCACCACTTGCCCGCAAATTTCAGGGTGTCCAGAAATATTGCCGTGTTAAAATCACGCACAAAATTTGTGCGCGAGAAGTAAATTCGAACCCCGCGAAACAGTTCTCGGACGCAGATGCAGCAAGTGGCCACACCAATAATGCCCAGCAATTGGCTGCAAGTACTAGTAGTGATTGTTTCAGTCCATTTACTGACATGCACACAGATAACATTATGAATGACAGTGATACCACTTACATGCAACCCATTTACGATCAACTTTGTAGGATCCACTCTGTGGATCACAGGGGGGTGCACACTTGCATTGGTGTGAATAATTAAATGTGCAGACACAGCGTCCAAAAGACGGGTAACCCTGCCACTGATCAGACGACACTTGTCCCCCCACTCTGGTGCAACATCCAATATTTTCAAGGAGATACAACACTCTATCCAGTACTCCCCATGTGAGGGCAATGTTGTGCATATGGGGGATGGAACACCAATCCTAGTTGCTAGGACTGGAGTGGTGCTGTTTAAGATTTGCGGTAAGGTTATTTGCAAGGAACATGTGTTACATGTGCCTGAACTTAATTGCAGCTCATTATCAATCACCAGGCATGGTATCAACCAGCAGCCCTGGTGTTTGTTCTTGGTCGCAGGCGGTATGACACATTTAATATACTATCCTACCTTCACCATCAGCATCCCAATACCAGATGATGGGGATCCCTGACTACTTAGAGACACTTACCGCGGATGATGCCCACAATATTGATTTTGGGGCTATTGCCACTCCTGAGCCCTTCAGTCATTTAAGAGCCGTGTGGCTTTCCTTGACCCCGCCCATCAGGGTCAACACTTTACACAATCACAAGCTAATGCCCAACTTGGTACCCTTGAGTAACTTCTTTTGAGTTTAGGTGTGAGCGGCAAGCAGACCCCTTGAGACCAAGCATTGAACTAACTCCCATGTAAAAGAGTTCAAGTCTGCAGTTTCTGAAATACATGCCCAAAAGAGCAAGGTCCTCAGCACCAGCATCCCGCCAGCAACACACTCTGCAGAGTCCGCATTGGGGGGCAAGCATAAGTACACCAGATACGAGCTTAAAAGCTTGTTTGGGGGTCGACAATGATCCATTGTCAGATTACTGTGTGCTAGCAGATTTGGGGGATGGCCTCAATGCACTGAACAACCAAAATGACGTCCCTACAATTGGAAAATTGGTCAATGGGAAAAAAGAGAGATAGTTGCCAGCAACTAAACGGGCCATCAGCCCCCTTGACAAGGTTGGTATGGACATAGGGTATGGGCTGCCATCTTCCCCTGCCTGGTGAGCATAAATTCACCCTTGTTTTGGTTGATCAACAATGTACCACTTTCACATGGATTTACGGGATGAGCGGAACTTCAGGGGCAGATATAAAAGGGGCACTTTGGAAACTCTTTGTTAATCCAGGAGGTTTTCCAAGCCAAATCCAATGTGACTTTGACACTTTTGTCCCTGGGGGACAAGGCTATACTTTGCTTTGTTCCCATGGATGCTGAGTTCAGGCTGCACCACCCAACCGACAGTTGCAGAATGGTCTTGTGGATGAACGGCATTGGCATACTATCCGTGAGAGTATGGCCCGGTCCTTTCTTGCTGAGGCAAAGAAGCTGCCTTGCATGTTCTGGTATTGGGCCATCCATGAAGCTGCCACATGGGTCAATATTCCCCCAATCACATCCAATCCCAATAAGCCAACTGACCCAGACAGTATCATGACTCCCTTTAAAGCCTTCTAAGGAGAAGTTCCCAATACTGTAGCATTTTTCTTTTTGGGTGTCTAGGGTGTTTTTGTTGGACCAAGGATGGGACCAAGGACCGATCCAAGTTTGACTCCCAAGGAATGTTCAGCATTGCTGTCAGAAGAAGCAAATTTGCCAATGGCGTGATCTTTTATAACCCCACATTGGACAGTTGTGTCACATCTGCCAACTACTTCCTCGACCAGAATAGATTGCTTGCGCATGAATTTCCATATATTTAGTACAATGGGGGGCTTACCACCTCTCAGCTATCTGATTGAACTGCTGATACACCACAATCTTTCTCCATTAGGGGCACAGTTTTTACTTTTTTTGACTCAGACAACATATGTGCTGGAGTTGTTCAGACCCCACCCACTATCTTGTCCAAATGGTATACCATACGGCTTGACAATAGGATCCTTCTCAATGCCCCACCTGACTGCTGTGTATACAACAAACATAGGTCCCAACCATGGGTACCCTGTCTTCCTCCTTCAGATTCTTCACACATACATGGCTGCAACAAGATTCTCAGGTCACCTTGAATGTCAATGACGTTTACCACCACGGTTACCTCCAACTGGATCCAGATAAGAATCTATGGGAATTTGTAACATGCACCCCAGATGGCCAGATTGGTTTAGCCATTTCCCTAGCCGGCCTCCGGGCAACACGTGTTGGCTACTTCCCCTAGTCTAGCCAAACCTTCTTTAGCTCCCTCCAGCATAGGACAAGGAGGCATCCACCCCACTAACCGAGACTCTGTGGTGTGGAGGGCTGCCTACAATGAAGAGTATGGCGCTTTGTGTGGACTAGTAGTAGACATATTCACGGAGATTGCTGAGGCCAAATACCAGTCCCTTGTCGCCCAACACAGAGACGCTGCAGCAGTAATCCCTACGATGAATTTCTTCACAATCAAGAAAACAAAGAATGATGTCTGGTCGAGCCAAATCCAGCATCGTAGTCCTAGGCAACCTGGAGAAACAGATATGCTAGGACAAAGGAGATTGATGCGCACCAGTAAAAATGCAGCGGCAAATAGACTTCGTTACATTTTGTTCGATATATCTTGTCCATCTTACGTACTTGTAGCGTTGCAAAAAGGCCCACCGACAAAATTTACTGCGACGTTGGATGAGATCTTTTTGCACGAGAAATACAATACGACGGTTGGCTTTTTCCGTACACTATTCAACAGACACAGCAATCGCAAAGCAATGGCCAAATTTGGGAAAATGAATGCAGATGGATGTATTTGTGCGAAGGGCAATGCAAATCGAGATAGGCCCAAAGATTTTCTACCATTTCTCGGCCATGCATTGGATGCCGCGAGCCGACAACGAAAAAAGATCGTAAAATGGAATAAAGCATTGATCAAAATTGTATTGTCGTTCTTTGACAAAGAAAGACGTCTAAGCGATTGTCGGAATGCCCTCCGTGGAATCGTGCCATTCTTGTCCAAAGATCCCGCCCCACTGCGAAGGGACCAATCTCGCGCCGGACGCCTGCCGCAGAGTGAGCGCCAAGATCTTCAGGGCGGCCACGGACGCCGGATCCAACCGGGTGACGGCCCTTGGAAAGGTGTACCAATCGTACGGGTCCTCCTCGTCTTCCTCGTCCCCGACCTCGCCAGGAGGCGGAGAATTCGCGTACAGGGGGTACAGATCGACCCGAATGGGCCGGCCGTTGGGAGCATACAAGGCCACTGGAAGTACGTGTGACAGAGGCCTCAGTTCGGAGGGATCGACGTCCGCAAATTCTACCACGGCCCGAATCGCCGCTTCGTGGGGAGTTTCGTCGGCGAGGGGAACCACGGAAGGTATCCGCATTCCCTCCCACTCTTGAAAGACAGACCTCACCAGGACGCAGCGGTTCCCCCGCAACAGAAGACCACCAATGTGGTGCTGGCAGGTAGACCAATCGATGGATCCTTCGTTTTCGTCGTCGTCGTCGTCGTCTCTCGTTTTGTAAATAGTCAGCAATTCGGGTGTCATTTCGGTGCAGTTTCGTTCGTACTGTTTGGAATATCGATTCATCTCCACCTTCATTTCCGACGCAAACAACATCTTTCCGACATCGTTGCAAAATTCCGAATCGTATGCCTTGGGTGTTCGTTTTGCGTCTCTGCGCTGTGCAACGAGCAGACACCAATTGCAAATGGGACTTTCGGTGACAATTTCTGTCGCCACGTTCGGAAAGAATGGCTTTAGGATCGAAAGCTTGTTGGAGGCCACCGGTGGGTATACCAGGTTGAGCTCCACCGGGTACTCCTTGGGGCGGTCGCCCTCGTTGACCACCCAGTGCGTGTTGACGCACTTGGTCGATAGGTCCGGCCGCAAGAGCCACAGCTCGGAAATGGTGTTGTTCTCCTCGAGGTTGTAGGTCGCGTCGATGCTTTCGAGGGCCCTGTACAACTTGAGGAGGAACGAACAGAGCTCCCCCTCGGCCGAGAGGGCCACCTTGTACAAAAGGAGCTTTTGAAAGAGTCGGAGCAGCTTTTTGCCAAATGCCTTCGTGAGTTCTGCTGTTTCTTCCTCGCTCGCAAGCGCCTCGCGATACTCGTCGAGGCTTTCAAACATGTCGCGGAGGTCTATCACCAAGACGGTAGCAAATCTTGATTCCACCTGGCGGACTAATGTTCTCTGGATCGGAGCCGCTAAGGGGTACATGGCGTGCCGCCGTGTCAGTTCCTCCTCCTCGTCGCCGTCGTCGTCATTGTCGTCATTACTTGTCGCGGTGTTGCAAAGCCAGATCAGGGTGTTTTCGATCGGATCAAATCCTTTCGCCTTGAAGGGTCCGTATTCTCCCACAAAGGCGTAAATCGAAGGCATCTGCCAAATCGATTTGTCGTGTCCGGTTTTGCGAGACATGATGAGCAGTGCAGAGCGGTGGAAAATACTGTCGAGTACGAGTACTGGTAATACCAACGATACCCGTCGGAGGGCAAAAAAATCGAATAATTTCTGGCTGTGTGTGGAAGACTCGCCACCTGAAAAAAGCCTCCGACAATGACAATGGTGTTTCTATTCTTCACTCTTTGGATTGGTCTGGTCTCGTGGAGCACATCTATTTTGGGATTGTTGTGATGGGAGGAAGTGCGACTTGTGGCCTTGGTCCCAAGAGCCTATGGTACGAGTACTCGTACTAGTATCGTTACAACATGGCCCTGATTAACGTAAAAGGCAAGATCGAAAGAGCCTGACCCTGACATCATTTTTTACCTTCCTACCGATAAGTACTCGTACTATTGTACAGTGCGTATCTTACTCGTAAGTCTTACCGTACTCGTAAGATACTCGCACCTTCTTGTTGACGAATCTCGTTGGAACACGACTGAAGACCCACGACTGGATCGTACGAGCAAAAAAGGCTTTTTAAAAATTGACGCTTCGCAGAAAAATTTAGACTTATCATGAGGAGGTAAATAGGTTTAGAGGTTAATGCCATTCACGTTCAAAAGACTGGTTATGAGCTTACTTTTTTGTGTGTCATTTCACTCACAAGGCTAAAAACTGCCATACCGGTACGAGCGCCTGTCCCTGCTATTATATCTCATTAACTAAGGGTCAGTAAAAGTTGGTAGCACAGGCAGATGAAGAATCCCCACATTGAGGGCTCTTCATCGATGTATTTGTAGCTTATTTACTCCAATACTTTGGGAGAAATGAACACACTAATAGCATAGGTAGTAACGATTCACATGTTTTTTTATTTTGTCGCTGCCTTTTTTAATTCTTGGTACTGTTTTTGTCGTAGGAATGTCCAAGTGGATAGGTTAAGAGTTAGAGGTTAATGCTACTCGCTGACGCTCTGTAGATTCTGGTACATTTTTTACGTCCGCATGGCATTAACCTCTAAACCCGTACAGTAGTTATACTCATACCATGAGAGTGCACTCTTTTGACACAGAACCCAAAATACACAATACAAAAAACGTGTAGAACTCTAAGATGCATTAGGGGCAGGCAAACATTCAGCAACATCAGGGACATCAGGGACACACGTCAGCGAGGCACAAAGCCCGCTGCAATGTGCATCAAAAAAACTTCCCTGCAAATAATGTGGAAAAATATACACAAACAAAATTCTTTTGATGCATATCATGACAGAAATTGTCCATCGCTTACATGTAACATCTAATCCGTCACACAAACCAGGGTTCTTCGGGAATCACGCGCATATGTGGACTGAGCTCCACTAGTCCCCCTTTGTAATTTCATCCATTTTTTAAATTAATGTCAAACTCATAATATTTTTACGCACAGTATATCTTCCTACCCCACCGGCAACTGTTTCCAATCTGGTGGCCTGGAACTGAATTTGATGCCTGAGACAAATAGAACACGGTCACAATTTATGAATTGGTTCCTTATTTCTATTACTACTGACTAACAATGGTCCACACTTCTAAATATCAGGTTCATTGTAAACGTTGCTACTTGTACTTGCCTCCCATTACTACTACCCGTACTGGAAAGAAGAAGGTCACCAAGAAGAAGGAATCCCCATTGTTTATAGCAAGATGAAGAAAGAAAACAGGAGTAATTGTTTTGCCTGCTCTTCTGAGCCATATTTCACCTAACAAAACATTCTATTCTTATTACAACCGGTGTTTTGGGGTAGACCATTTTGCATCTTCCCTATTCATCAGAAAAGTGAAGAAGCAAGAGGATGCTAGTGAAAAATTTGGTCTATCAAAACCCCTAATTGTCCACTGAGCAGTGGTCTAGTAGAAGAGGTGTTCAACAATCAAGCTATGTGTGACCCTTCTGTCAAACTGATGGAGCATGCCTTGATTGGTTGGGAATTAAACAACACTGAAGAAGACTCTGTTTCTGATGATAATTTTTTGTCCTAATGATGATGATGACAAAGAAGGAATTGACAGTAAAGCCCCCCCTCTTCGAGTGTTGATAGAGAAGGCAACAACATGCCTCTTGATGTTTCCCCTCCTTATTTGAATACAAACACAGCAATTATGACTCCAATTGCTGGAAGGCATGTATCTGAAGAACTGAAGGTGAAGATCAAGTTAATGAAAATTATGCGGAATCATAGCATACCTTTAGTTGCAGAGAAGGAATTGTTTGAATGGGCAATCGAATCCAAGCATCTTAATTTATTTTCATGGACAAAAAGAAATCCCATAAAGACCCGGTCAAGAGTCACGAAGGACATTTATGCGACTTTGCCTAAAATAAGAGCTGATGGCTTTGAACCTCATCTCATTGATTGGTGTTATAAGAAATTGATTGGTGACGAAGTTGCAGGTCATAAACAAATCTATGCCCAGTCATTCCAAAAAGCACTTCATCCTCTATTAATCAGCCCTTTCATCTTTGTAAGATGCCTGTAATGCTAACGGATGGTATCAAATGGTCTAATTTGCCGTGGAACAAGAAGAAATGGTATGTTCGAATAAAATTTGCAGTCACATATTTCATTGGTGATAATCCCCAGCAAGACCAACTTTGCAGACATTATCAAACAGCAATTATAAAGATGATCTGTAGGTATTGCAATTATCCAAGGGCACTTGGTAATAATGCCCATGTCAATGTTCTGAAGGTCCTCATTTCAATCAAAAATGAAAAGATGAAGGTGTCTAAGGACAATAATGGAGAAGAGCATTATTCTGTCCATCTATAGAAGATGTCCAATTTCACTGCTCCAACATTGGAGGAAGGAGTGAATGCTGAACAGTATTTCAAAAATGTCTCCCACCACTGTGTACAAAAAATAAGTTGTGTCCAAGCAATCAAACTTGCTACAGTACAATTTAGTAACAAATTAGAACAAATGGTAATTCATTCTCCAAATGATTACACAAACTCATTGGTTTACCAAAATAACGTAGCTTTGCACATAACAAACCAGATAACACACAAAAATAGACATGGGAAGACGTCCCAATCTGATAAAATGTAACATATTGGAGCCAACGTTCAACCACAAAACCTGCAACGCCGTTCCAGCACAAAAGTTTAAAAATTACAAAAAGAAACAGACAACAACTGACCATCATGCAACACTGTTTGTTGCACAATTTTGAGATTTTCCATTCACTATAACCGGCTATAAAAAGTAAAACCTGCAACACCGTTCCAAAACAAAAGTTTAAAACTAACGAAAACAAACTGACAAAAACAAAGCACAATGTAATGAGATGCCTTTGCACAATTTTGAGATTTTCCATCGGCAAATTTGAACAACAAGTTTCAAACAGAAAGCCTGCAACGTTGTTCCAGCACAAAACTTTTGCAATGCTGTTGCATGATGGTTGTCATCAAATGTACAGAAATGGATTCACCCATCCAGCATAAGTTCTTACTGTAATAGATTACTTTTTTCATCATACATCTGACCTCACCAGATATTACTATGCTTGGGCTAAGACTATAAGGGTGGAACATACAATTGTTGGGGTAGGGAACACAATAATACTGTGGTCTGCGCCAGGATTTTCTGAGCACCACATTCTGGATTGTTATGGCGCGTGGACAAAGGAGAGGCAGGTGTCAGTACAACCCCTCTCACAAGTGATACAATACAAAAATTAAGTGGTGATACTGAGCTCCTCAGGATGCAGTAAATCAAGCACTTACAACAACTAATAATTTTAGCACCAATATTTCCAAAAGTCTGAATGACAAAAATAATCTACATACTCCAAAACAAATCAACTCCCATAAAACTAGCGTGCCAAAACACTGGACAGCAAACACGGTAAGTTTCTATCCGCAATTTAACAAAGAAATAATGGTACAACAAATTCACAGTCTGGTGCAGGGTGCAACTGTTGTTCCACATAGAACACACAGACCAACAAGCAGTGTATCAGGAAGTGAGTCAAAAAGCACAAATGATAACCAAACAGATACAACCACCTACAGTATCAACAGTGATGCTGGACATACAAGAAAAGAACGCAATGACAAAAATATTAAACAGCAGTTAATTACTGAGTATGTCAAGGAAAAAATGTTCAGGATTTTGAAATTCCTGCCAAGTCCGTTCTTCATACAGGCAAAGATTGCCAAAATCATAAAACTAGAAAATAAGAATGAAATACCAAATGGAATTTTCTTCCTATCAATCACTACCTGTAGGCACAATGCTCAGACTCTAGCCAGGAAATACTATAAAGTTAAGAACGGACAACATCATGGTTGCCAGTATACACATTTTCATCATCTCTAACTCAATTGCCTTCTTAACACTGACATCTAGATGATTGAAGGAACAAACAGATACCAGATAATTTCCTAGCAACAGTTCCAATCATGGACAATGGAAATGAGAGCTCCAAAAATAAGTACCAATTGCACCAAGACTCTCAACGGAAAAATTCACCAGAATTCCAATACTTTGTCAAAAGAATTCTTGGAGCGGTGTCATCAAAAGAGGCAGACTTAAAAAAAACATTACCAACAACAATCATTCACCTCAAGCAATGAAGCATTTGCATTGCTTTTTCTTTACAACAGCTACAAATTGTGGCATAACACATCAAAGGGCACAAGGAAGAGAAAGAAATTCACTGACAGTAAGTTGGGTAATAAGGAGGGATGGAGTGACAAGGGACAAGATCTTTACACGTATGTCCTGAATGAAATAGAAAAATGAAGGGAGGAGCAACAAGTCAGAAGATTTAGAGATAGAACTACTTAACACATACCAACAGCAAAATGGCAATCATACACCCCAAGATGACGAAGACAAAGAAAGTAAAAAGGAACAAAGACGGAAGCAACAATGCAAGATGATTGAGACTATTGACAAGAATCACAAGGACTACAAAGTTTACATCAAATACATGAAAAGGTTACAAAAGTAAATGGTGGTAACAACACTATACTAGTAGCCCAGTTAGTTCATTATTAGTTAACATTGGTTTGCACAATATGTCTGTCTTCTATTAAAATTAAACTGTATGAATGAGATTCTTGCAAATGCAGATACAATACTTTCTTCTTTGTACAAAACTATGTTTGTTGGCTTTTTGTATTTCATATTCGTAGTGTGAATGAGTGATTCCCACCACCATAAAATGAATGAAAGTTTCCAACCAAAGTGAATAAATCTATTCACATAGTATATATATATTTATTCAGTACTGAATATAATTCAGCAGTTGAGATTGCCTTGACCGCCTTGACTGCCAGATTTTTATGAGCTGAATAAACACCAAATAACTCCAACGGAATCTTAAAATCATACTAAAATCAAATATTTCAGTCACCCAACACATGCTGAATGGTGTGCACCTCTATTGCCGTTAGGTGGTAAAACAATTCCACTTAACACCATGAATAAACAGGTTAAAGGGTACGAACCAAGATATCATAAAAAACCAGATCAATAAGTAAACACTTGGAGACCTTATGTGTATTCAAAAGAATAAACATAATTGCCCGTGAGGAAACTACGTATAGCAATCATGAAAAGCAATGCCAGTTCGGAATGGGCCTCATTTATTCCATGTATCACGATCAAGCAAAAGGCCCATTGAATAGACTACTTAATCTTGCCGGCCAGCCCTGCTTGCCAAAATAGGCGGGTAGGTGGTGCGGGTAGCGATTAAACAAACAGTTACTGTATCCAAATTCCAAATTCACTCAGAGTGAACAGTTAATAAAAAATATTCATCCCTTGGGTGATTTCAATCCATTCACTCGTGAATATTTTTTATTCACTTTGGTCTTTTATTCACTAAACGGTTGTGGGAATCACTCAATATTGTGAAATGGACATAACACAATAGATAACTGGTTATCAAGAAGCAAATACATTTAAGAAGAAATTGGTAATAATGCGACAACAATATCATTGCACATAGAGGATAACATTACAAAAAATGAAGTTTTGTAAACAGGGAATATTGGGGTAGGCATGAAATAAAGTTGTAATATAGAAAAATTGTGAAGAAATCATAATAATGGGGCTGAAACTATGAATGCAAAAATAGTCCTCCTTGAAGTTGTTGTGTGCGAAAATACATAGAGAATTGTTTTCAATGCGCACAACAAGCATTTCCAATTTTTTTTAAAATCACACAAATTTGATGCAAGCACGAGCATCATTTATGTGAGGACATCGCTAATACAGTTACTAGAGACCAATTCAATTGATCAATCGAATCCTACACTTGGCACATAAAAACTTGAACTTCAAAACACGCTGCTGTGAGCAACAACAGGGGGGGGGGGGGGGGGGGGGGGGGAGGCACCCTATCCACCAATAGCAGCAACAGCAACAGCAACAGACTCCACTTGATAATCCACCAATTGATCAACTGACAATGACACATATGCATCTTCTTAATCAGCTGGGTCATGGCACAGCCTCCATATCACCTTTTGATCTTGACAATGGTTGTGTTTACATCATCCCCCCAGTTTAGAAGCCTCTCCATACATCCCAGATCACTTTAGGATTGCAATACTTGTACTTCATCTGCCTGCGCTCCATGGCAGTGAACTCCCTTGCTGGCTTCCTCCCTCTGATTCCATTTTGGTACTCATCCCACAGGGCTTGAATGGTTTGTGGTCTATCATGTAGAGTGGCCGGTCTTTCTACCACAGGAGTACCTTGGATGCAGATTTGCAGATGGTCTTACCCCTCCTACTCTCCAAGCTGGCGCCATTGCCATCCCATGAACAAGCTGGGTAAGGGTTTTAATCTGCCGTTTGAGCTCAGCAAGCTCTGAGATCTAATGGTTTCTCATCTCTGCTACATTGGTTTGAGTAGTGGATAGCTTGGCATAGATAGTATTCCTGCTCCACTGCTATCCCTGCCCTCTACCAAACGCGCCTCCACCATCTCCTTCTTTGCCATCAAGGATCTCATCCAGCCACATGATTCCATTGATGTTGGAAGCAATCACTTCAGCTCTACGAATAGGAGGGTTCTCCCCATCCTCAAGTTGCCCTTGCTGCAACTCATATCTGTGAATGATCTGTTGCTTCAGTTCAAGAGGAACATAGTCTGCAACAGCAGGATCAAAGCAAGCCCAAACAAAGCAAGGGCTTTGCTAGGATAGCAGCAACATCATCCCTAAAGGCTTCCCAAATTGTAGGGAGCCACTGAAGCACAGAGCCAGCCATCTGTCAATCCACTGTCACACTTCTCCTTGTACAAGAAGCAAATACCCCTGTGGGGAAGCTTGCTACCAGCATTGATATCTGGCCAATCCAACTGTACATCCAAGTACCAATCTTGCATACTCTTAGTCTTCGATCTAGCCCTGTAGTTAAAATCATCCCAAGTACCTCCTCCCCTCCTAGCCATAGTTGTAGCCCACTTCTTCACTGAATGAGCTCCTAGTCTTTGTGCCCTTCCAAGGGGTCTAAACTGGTCTCCTCAATGATAGGCTTAAGAGCCTTTTGATACGCCGTTTTGCATCTGTCTGCTTCCTTGTCCTGAGCCTTCACTGGAGACCTGGAGTCAGTATCCCCCTCAGCAAACAATCACTGTCTCAACCAACCGGCCCTACTACCAAGCCATGCCTCCAGGTAGATAGCAAGACCAAGTAGTGCACAGTAGTACCGCAAATCCATTGCTCCCATCAGCAGTTGCAATACGCAGTCCCCCTCCTCATGTACATTTTTAGACCACCTTATCTGACTGGTAAGGTAGCCTGAGTATGTTCTAGGTGTTGTCCCCTCTTCCAATCAAGTGCAGCTGGACTCGCATCATCATCACCACGTGCCTGAGGCTGGGGAGACTGTCTCCAACAGCAGCGAGCTCAAGCAAACTCTTCATGGGTAAAAGCCCTATCATCAGACATTTTGACGTCAAGCTGCCGGGTCTCCTTCTTTGCCACAGCTTTGATCAGTTGAAAGTACTAGCAGATCTTGATAGATCTACTACTAGTAGGATTGCTGGTCTCATATGTTTCATCCCAACCTGCAGTGTTAGTCATGCAGTACCGTAGGAGATAGCTTTCTTCCAATACTTCAAAAAAGTGCTAGAAGTAGATCGGCCACTACTACTACTAGTAACTGGAGTATCATCCGCTCCTGGATCCTCCATCCTGCCATACATCTTCAAACCCATCCATTTGTAGATGTGATCTGGAGGAGTAACTGTGTTGAGCTCTTCCTGGTGGTTGAACACCCGGTCCATGGCGTAGTACTATTCATGCCCTCCAGCAAGAATGAAGGACATCAACTCCAGCAAGATCCAGCAGTGATACGGTACGGTATCTTAAGAGTTCTTGAGTAGGTAGTAGGGGGCGTTCACATCATTGGGTAGAACGAGCAAAGTTGTGCTACCTAGTGGTACTAGTAGTAGTAGCTGCAGTTACTGATTATGGATATGCCTTGAAATACGCATCCGAAGAAATATAACGAGAAACAAGAATGTGACCAAGAAGTTGTGCTGCTAGTACTACTACTAGTTGTACTAGTTACTCGGTATGGTGAGGCCTTGGAATTTGCGTCTGGCAGACTGAAGAGAAGAAACTCGGGTATGTATCCTCGCGGCTGTGTTTGTTGAACAGCAACAACAACAACGTGAAGGCAGCAAGATTCCTGGCCTATCGCAAGAAGAAGGCTCGATCATTGATTCATTGTTGTGCGGACCAATTTCTTTCCGGCAGCAAAGAACTGGCGTTTAATCGAAGCTTCGTTCTGTCGTTCCCTCGATCGAACTATTATTATTATTATTTATTTATTTGGTCGAACTATTATTATTATTCGATCGATCGATCGATCGATCGATCGATTGTTTGTGTCCTTGTGTTCGTGAACGGTATCGTATCGGCGTCGCTGCTGTAGAAGCGTAGAGTGAGGCCGCGTGATCACGGATGTTGTGTTATCGGCATCCAAGTTTGGCGTCACTGTTTCGATCCGGATACACACACGGTGCTGATACGAACGCATCGGCGTCGCTGTCGCTGTCGCTGTATCGTGCCGTATCGTGCTGTATCGATGTTGCGATGTTGCGATGGAACATTGCGTGGTATCGTGGTGGCATTGGTGGTGGTGGTGTTTGACACTCGCATCGGATCGCATCGTATCGTCGTATCGCATCTTATCGCATCGGCTTGGGTCGAATCGGCGTCTCGTACCGGTACCGCATCAACTCTGATGCTGTAGACAACATTGCTGCAATCACGTTTCGATCTGGACACGCATCGGGGTTCTTCCACGGTAGCTCTTGGATAATTATTACGAAGTAGTAGTACCGTACTTCTATTATTATTATGTATAGTACTTTGTATTATCCAGAGTGAAAGTATATACGATAGAATATTGATGCCAAACGTCATATTGATGAATTGTTACTACAGTACTTTTTATTGTGTGTTCTTGTTCGATTTCCTCGGGAGACGACATTTACAAACGCATTCTGTACACAACACAACACAACACAACGCAACGCAACGTAGTGCAGCGCTGCCCTTGTTATTGCTGGCATACTATACTATACTAGTACTATACTTCGTACTATATTATAACAATAATAATAATAATAATAATATACTGTACTCATTGTTGGTTGGGAACAGAGACCGTTTTTTCTCTTCTTGCATGCATTTGCATTTGCATTTGCATTTCCATAACATTCCATTCCATTTCATTTCATTAACTACGTACTGCGATCGTAAACGGGATCCCAAATCCACAAATTGATCAGCCATTTTTCTCCCCGAATGACGGGTTTTGCCGCGTGCTGCGAAAAGTCGTCCATGTTGCCATCGGGCAGTTGGGAGTAAAACAAAATCGCCTTGCCGGCCTCCGGCTTGACCTTTAGTTCGTGGAACGATTTGCCGTTGACGTACCGAGGAAAGGCCGTTTCGCCACCCGCCAGGTCTTCGTTGAGATAGAACAGGATCGTGGCAAATCGGGCGCCTTGTTCGTTGTCGTCGATGTGGGAATAGCCAAAATCGTGGTGTGCCGTGTATTCTTGTGTGGGATCGTAATGAACCAATTGTAGTGTTTCCGCGAGGGATTCCCTCGTTTTGAGTTCGGGGTATTCCTTCTTGTCGCGGCGTCGCAACAAGGACTCGTCGATTCGTGTCAAATCGGCGGCGCGTCGGTAAATGGTATCCAAGATCGGTGATTTTTCTCGGGGGACCCATGAATTCCGGCTGGTTCTCACCTTTGTAACTTTTTCCACCCGAACATGCTTATTTACGTCTTCGACGCCGTCCCCGTTGCTTCCTACATCCCCCGTGGTTGATTCGGCGAGTGATATGCCCGCCGCCATATTGAGAATGTGTGCCACCTCGCTTTTCGACAAGAAGTTTTTGATTTCGAAGACCCGCGGAGCGCAGGACAGCGCCGTCAGGGTCATGTTCATGTATTCGAGCGGTTCTTGGGTGGCCTCGTCTTTTGTGCGGTATTCCTCGAACGGTCTCGGGTCGGATTCCTTCAAAACTCGTTCCGAGGCAGCGACCGTGACGGGTTCCAGTTCTTCGCTGGGTGGCAAGCTTTCAAAGTGTGTCTCTCTGGTTGTGACCCAGTGCTGCTGTCCGAAGTAGTCGGCCCTCCAAATGTGATGCATGGGAGGAGCTCGGGGTCCGTTGTCTCCGTAGTTGGAAAGATAGGATCGGCCGGTGAATGCTCTGTATTGCTCGTCGTAGAGGATTGTCTTTCTCCACTTGTCGTACTGCGATCGCTCCTTCTCGTTGAGATGTTTTTGGAGATTTAGTTCCGTCTTCTCTGGGTCGCCTTCTACGAAATATGGATCGTAGACATAGAGGTTGTTGGGATAATCTTTGATGACCCACTCCTTCATGCGATACTTGGGTTTTCCGGGCTTGGACAGGAAGAATCGATGCGTCGGAAACGTTCCCGTTCCACCCGAAGAGAACGGAGCGTAGTGTCTCATCAAGTGAGCGGTTCCACCCGCGTAGCTCTCCCAGTAAAAGTCGAGGGGCTGCTTCGACATGTTGATGAATTTACCAGCCAGACCATTGAACGCCGGTTTGACGCGCTTGTAGTTCTTGTTCTTGTTCTTCCCGCTACCATCCTCATCCTCATCATCATCATCATCATCATCACCACCCGGTGGTTGGTAAAAACTGTTCAGTTCGGGTTCGACGTACACCATGGTCGTTTGCGGGCCATCGCCGACGTCGTACGTGAATTCTTTTAGTGCGGGATCCGGCTCGGTCTGACCGCACAAGCTCCAGGTGCAGGTTGGTTGTTCTACTTCTGCTTCTGCTTCTAGTTGTTGTTGTTCTAGTGCTTGTTCGGCCCGGACGAGCCGCACTCCACCCGTGTCGTGGAATGGGATCAGCGATGTCGCACACAAGGCGACAAACGCCAACAGAAAATGGCTCGACGAATGACGCATCATCATCATCATTATTGTTGTTGTTGTTGTTGTTGTTGTTGTTGCTTTTGTCCCGTCTTGTCCTGTCTTCTCCTGTCCCGTCTTGTCTTGTATTGTCTTGTCGGAATCGATGATTGATTGATTCGTCAGGAGATAGGATTGGGGATGTGATACGGTGTTCGGTTTCGATTCCTTCAACCGAAAGTACGATAATGGAACTGTTCGGTTCGGTTCGGTTCGTTTCGTGCAGTCACAACGAAAACTCGTAATCAATGCCAACGCGATTGCGAGCTAACGCTTTTTGTCTACGATGGTATACGAGTACAAGTAAGATTAACCGGTAGTATCCGTACAGTAAGATTTCACCGTAAGTTACTCCTTTTTGCGTACCGGGACAGTATGACACTTTCGTACCAAACAACAGCGGTCTTCATTGAATGTCCCTCGTCAACTTGTACGTACGGTAATCTTACCAGTAATCGTAAGAATACTGTACTCTGAAACGCGAAGCGGTGTGTGCAGTCTTCACAGTTTGTGAGTAATACCGTACGGGATCCGAACAATGCATTACGTACCGGTATAGTACGTACGAGCAACGGAGTACGAAGTAACTGTCATTAAAGATTTAACGTTTGATACGAGTATGGTCCAGTAAATAGGGAGAAACCGTACGTTGGAAAAATAATTATGACCAGTCGATCGATCGATCG
The DNA here is from genome assembly GCA_037355745.1 of Pseudo-nitzschia multiseries. Lineage (NCBI taxonomy): Eukaryota > Bacillariophyta > Bacillariophyceae > Bacillariales > Bacillariaceae > Pseudo-nitzschia > Pseudo-nitzschia multiseries. Next base: position 11,792,614 of record CM074789.1, on the reverse strand, counting down.
ATCGATTACCCACGATTCAAGAAAATCTGAAAAGCAATGCCACAACACCAGCCGGTCTTCAACAATATTAAAGACTGGATGAAGAACATATCCAAATTCTCTATGTGCAATGTACATTGAATTCTAACTCAACGCCTGTTTACTGTTATAAGCTGGCCGCAATGGCTCCTCGGAGAAGTTGTCAGAGCAAGCTCACAATCTTAGTTTTCAACCAATATTGAAGACTGGATGAAGAACATACTATCCAAATTCTCTATGTGCAATGTACATTGAATTCTAATTCAACACCTGTTTACTGTTATAAGCTGGCCGCAATGGCTCCTCGGAGAAGTTGTCAGAGCAAGCTCACAATCTTAGTTTTCAACCAATTTTGAAGACTGGATGAAGAACATACTATCCAAATTCTCTATGTGCAATGTACGTTGAATTCTAATTCAACACCTGTTTACTGTTATAAGCTGGCCGCAATGGCTCCTCGGAGAAGTTGTCAGAGCAAGCTCACAATCTTAGTTTATAACCAATATTGAAGACTGGATGAAGAACATACTATCCAAATTCTCTATGTGCAATGTACATTGAATTCTAATTCAACACCTGTTTACTGTTATAAGCTGGCCGCAATGGCTCCTCGGAGAAGTTGTCAGAGCAAGCTCACAATCTTAGTTTTCAACCAATATTGAAGACTGGATGAAGAACATACTATCCAAATTCTCTATGTGCAATGTACATTGAATTCTAATTCAACGCCTGTTTACTGTTATAAGCTGGCCGCAATGGCTCCTCGGAGAAGTTGTCAGAGCAAGCTCACAATCTTAGTTTTCAACCAATATTGAAGACTGGATGAAGAACATACTATCCAAATTCTCTATGTGCAATGTACATTGAATTCTAATTCAACGCCTGTTTACTGTTATAAGCTGGCCGCAATGGCTCCTCGGAGAAGTTGTCAGAGCAAGCTCACAATCTTAGTTTATAACCAATATTGAAGACTGGATGAAGAACATACTATCCAAATTCTCTATGTGCAATGTACATTGAATTCTAATTCAACACCTGTTTACTGTTATAAGCTGGCCGCAATGGCTCCTCGGAGAAGTTGTCAGAGCAAGCTCACAATCTTAGTTTTCAACCAATATTGAAGACTGGATGAAGAACATACTATCCAAATTCTCTATGTGCAATGTACATTGAATTCTAATTCAACACCTGTTTACTGTTATAAGCTGGCCGCAATGGCTCCTCGGAGAAGTTGTCAGAGCAAGCTCACAATCTTAGTTTATAACCAATATTGAAGACTGGATGAAGAACATACTATCCAAATTCTCTATGTGCAATGTACATTGAATTCTAATTCAACGCCTGTTTACTGTTATAAGCTGGCCGCAATGGCTCCTCGGAGAAGTTGTCAGAGCAAGCTCACAATCTTAGTTTTCAACCAATATTGAAGACTGGATGAAAAACATACTATCCAAATTCTCTATGTGCAATGTACATTGAATTCTAATTCAACACCTGTTTACTGTTATAAGCTGGCCGCAATGGCTCCTCGGAGAAGTTGTCAGAGCAAGCTCACAATCTTAGTTTATAACCAATATATAAGCATTAATTTAGTACCTTTATTTAGAGGCATACGGCACTGTTTAAACAGTCAAAAAACTGCTTCGACCTATAACTACTACTATGACTACTTCAACTACTTGAGTAAACACTACTACAACTGCCAACAAGCAACTGATCCTACCAGTTGTCCAGTAAGAACAAGAGGAAGACAATGTCAAGCTACTATTCCATAGTACCTTTCAAATTTGACTTTGATCAAGAAACCATTGACAAGGTAGAATTCAAGAACACACATGAATTCAATGGAATGCCAGAAGTAACCAAGCTCAAGATTCCCTTGATTACTGCAGGATCAACCAAACTACAAATTATTTTCACCATCAACGAGTTCATGCAATCCAAGAGGACCCTCAATCTAACTACATGTCCAAGATTATATGACAAGTTTGTAGACCTCCTCAGGGACTACTACACCGACAAGAGTTGGTGGAATAACTACATATCAACCAATGTTCCGCAGAGAACTGTGGATAGCTTCTAAAACACAGTGGAAGAATTTGTCAATTACAGGTTCAGTAACAACCTTGATGCATACCAAAGCCATAGAAGATTCTTCACCAACATCAAGAAGACAACTACCATGATAGTACACCAATTTGTTGCCCAAGTCAACTTGCACAACCATGTTATCCTTCCACTGCTTCCCGGACACCCACCAGAGGATGTAGAGATCAAAGAGCAAGAGTTCAAGAATCTAATTTTTGAATCCATGCCCAACGATTGGAAGTACATCTATCAGCAACACCACTCTCCCCACAGAGATTCCCTCTCTGAAATGATGATTAGATTTGAGAGATATCTGTACGCACATAATCGCAAAAAGAAATCAGATAATCCATCCCAAAACAGCAATAACAACAACAACAATGGCAACAACAATTGCAACAACAATTGCAACAACAATAATTGACGCAATCGTAACAACCAAAACGGCATGGAAATAACCAAAACCGACAACAATGCAACAACAACAACCAAGGCAACAACAACAACAATCAACGTAACAACAACCAATGCAACAACAACAACAACAACAACAACAGCAAAGGCCCAACCAGAATATCCAATGACTCACCATGTCCAATCCATCCTGGTACCAACCACACTTGGGGCCAATGCTACACCAATAAATATGGAAACAACTCCAATCAGTCCAACAACAGCAACAGGGACAATACCGACTTGCATGTGAATGATCACAGTTCCAACAATAGCAATTTATCCACCAACTCCTCTTCCCATGGGAGCCACTCAAATGAATCTGAACAACACATGTGTGTCTTCATCAACAAACCGGAAGAAACCATTCCATCAACCCCTTGGCCTGATCTCTTCCATGTAGATATGGATGCCAACGAAGAATATTATAACTCCAATCTTCAGAGCTTTCCCACCAAAAACATCAATTCCGACAACAACAAGCAAGATGTTGCTCCCAGCAACACTGGCGTTGACCTTGTTCCAACCACAGTAAGTGTCTGCAACTCCATCAATGGATCTCCCAGCAAGTACTACTTGAAAACCCTCTTCGATTCTGGATCCACGGACAACCTCATTGTGGAATCATCGATTCCCACTGGGGTCTAGAAGCACCTTCTAGACCAACCAATCCAAATGCAAACAACAAACGGCAAAACCACTTGCAACCACTATGTAACCTTGGAGAACACCATGTTTCCAGAGCTATCCTACTCCATGAGAGTCCTGAAAATCAAGTGCTTTGTCGTAATCCAGAATATCAACTATCATCTCCTCATTGGTAGAAGGACCATGAGAGACCTCGGAACGAAGATGGACTTCGAAACCTGCATCATCGAATGGTATGAAAAGACAATGGACTTCCATCCTCAAAATTACTTTGAGAACAAGGCCTTGCTCCACAAGGTCATGTCTGTAGAGGAACCCCATGCTGTAGCAGAAAGCTACTCCAACCAAGCCATCCAACAATCTTACGTAGATGGCACCTCCAAGTATGAGAAGACCGACCTCCACAAGTTAGTCAGTGAACAAACTCATCTCTCGAACGATGAGAAACAAGCCTTATTACCAATACTGCTCCAAAATGAAGAACTTTTTGAAGGCTTGAATGACAAGGAATTAGGCATTTTCCCTAATCAAGAGTTCCACATTGAGCTCCAGCAAGATGTAACTCCATTCCATGTGAAACAACCATATCCAATTCCACTCCACCAACAGGAGGCCGCAAAGAAAGAAATCGAACAGCAAGTGAAGCTTGGCATCCTTGAAAGGTGCTACGCCACGGAATGGGGAATGCCAACCTTTGTAGTGCCAAAACCAAATGGCTCCTTCCGCCTTATCAGTGACTTCAGAGAACTCAACAAAGTAACCAAAAAGCTCCACTATCCACTTCCCAAACTCCAAGGTATCTTCCACAGAAGAAGAGGGTTCAAATATGTGACCCTTATCAATGTCAGCATGCAGTTCCACACCTTCAAACTTGATGAAGCCTCTACCTGGCTTTGTGTCCTTTTTACGCCATTTGAAAAATTCAGGCTCCTTTGATTGCCAATGAGCTTTCTCAACTCCCCAAGCTGGGCCCAAGGCTGTATGGAACAGATGCTCCTCTACCTCAAGGATATCGAAGTATATATTGATGATATTGGAATCTTCTCTGACACGCTTGATTCCCATTGCAAGTTGGTCTCCTCTGTCCTCTCCTTACTCAAGGCCCACAACTTCTTGGTCAAGCCCTCCAAGTGCCACTGGTTTCAATGGCAAGCACCTTGGCTTGGCCACATTATCTCCAGAGACAGCATTTGACCAAACCCCAACAAGATATCTCCTATCCTGAACCTAGCCTTTCCCTCAACAACAACCCAACTTTGATCCTTTGTTGGGACAATCAACTTCTATTGCAACTTCTATCCAAAGCGCGCAGAAGCCCTTGATCCACTTACAGATCTCTCTGGAAGATCCAAAGGCAAACTCACTTCAACTCCCAAGCTCATCGCAGCCTTCAACCAAGCCAAGGCTCTCATTACCAAAGACATTCTCCTTGCCTTCCCCGATCCAAACAAACCCTTCCACATCTACACGGATGCTTCAGATTACCAACTTGGCACTGTTGTCTGCCAAGATGGAAATATTATCCTCTGCTTCTCTTGAAAACTCAACGCCGCTCAACGAAATAACCCAATGATTCGACAAAGAGATGCTCTGCGTTGTAGAAGTCTTCAAGGAATTTTGAACCATTCTTTGGGGTGCTGAAATTGTTGTGTATACCGGCTACATCAATCTTACTTGCCAAAACCTCACAAGCCATTGCATTATGACTTGGAGAATGCTCCTTAAAGAATTTTCCCCAGTATTCAAGTATATCAGAGGCAAAGATAACATCATTGCTGATGTGCTCTCCAGGCTCCCCCTCCAGCAAGACTCTCTGGAGGAAAAGAAGGAGTCCGCAACGCCAACTCCCGAATCCATCGGACGAATGTTTGGCGTTTGGACATTGCTCCATACTCAACTCCTACTCCCGAATCCAACGGACGATGTTCTCTCTCTTTCCGAATTGTTTCTCAACTGCCCAGAAGATATCCCCATGTACCCCTTAACCTTCGACCAACTCGCCCAAGACCAAGCAGCCAACGTAGAGATCACTACCAATCCTCGGTACACAATCGAAAACTTCAACGGCACCAACTTGTGAATTGTTGAATCCAACGGTCAAAAGAAAATTGTACTCCCTCCAAACTGAGTACAAGCCACAATCAAATATTACCATCATGTGCTTGGCCATGCCGGCGCTGAAAGATTGTATTGAGCCATTAACCAATTCATATATGCGGCAAACTTCAAATACCAAACCAACTCCTTCTGCAGATCCTGCGATGTGTGCCAACGATACAAGAATAGCCACTAGAACCATGGACAACTCCCTACCAAAGAACACCAATATGACCCTTGGGACACTATTGCAATCAATGGAGTCAGTCCCTGGAAAATCAAGATCCCTGGCCATGGAACTGTCTCCTTAAATGGCTTCACTATCATGGATATGTGCATCAATCTCCTCGAGATAATGCAAGCCCCACAAGTAAATCCAACTGGCCTCATGGCAGTCCATGCCCTGCTCGACAATGGCTGGCTCTCCTGATATCCCAAACCAGTAAATTGCATCATCGATCAAGGAACCAACTTCATGAGCAATGACTTCCAACTCCATCTCGCCAACCTGGCAATCAAAGCCAAGGTTTGCTCTGTCCGCAACCCTCAATCCAATGCAGTACTTGAAAGGGTCCATGACACCATGAAATCAGCAATGCGAACTGAGCTCAATACCAACCCTCCACAGACTCTTCAGGAAGCCACAGACATCATCGATAGTGTCTTTGCTTCCGCTCAGTTTGCTGTTAGATCAACCATCAACAAAATGTTTGGAATGACACCTGGAGCCCTTGTATTCCACAGAGATATGTTCCTCCCAATTCCTGTAATCACTGACTTGGTCATGGTCAGAAACAAACAACAGGCCCAGATAGATAAGAACGCAACGAAAGAGAATAGCCACAGAAAGCTTCATGATTATCATGTAGGAGACCAATTTATGACAAAAAATGAAAAGCAAATTCCTGGGGCTTTCGAAGCAAGAAGCAAGGGCCCCTACACTATCCAGCAAATTCATACAAATGGTACAGTTTCCTTTCTCTTAGGAAACCATATAATTCAATGAATGAATATTTGGAACCTAAAACCATATCACACCAATTAAAAATTTCTTATCTAAGGAATACTGGTCGCACACGATTAACAAAATTCTGTGCCACCAATCGAAACTTTTATGAGAAGGAGAAGAGTGTGGTATTCAAACCCTCACAATTGAACTACCCACAATTCAAGAAAATCTGAAAAGCAATGCCACACCAGCCGGTCTTCAATATTGAAGACTGGATGAAGAACATATCCAAATTCTCTATGTTAAATGTACGTTGAATTCTAGTTCAACATCTGTTTACTGTTATAAGCTGGCTGCAACGGCTCCTCGGAGAAGTTGTCAGAGCAAGCTCATAATCTTAGTTTTTAACCAATATATAAGCATTAATTTAGTACCTTTATTTAGAGGCATACGACATTGAGAGGAATAGTGACTGACTGATACAAGTTTAGTGGTTGATGCCACTCGGATACATAGAAAGTGTACATAAATCTACAGAGCGTCAGCGCCTGCTATCATTAACCACTAAATCTTAACCTGTCCGTGCAAAGGCATTCCTACGGCAAAAACAGTACCAAGAATTAAAAAAAGCAGCCACGGAATTAAAAAACCATGTGAATTCGTTACTAGTACCTATGCTCTTAGTGTGCTCATTCCTCCCAAAGCCTTGTAGTAAATAAGCTACAAATACATCCATGAAGAGCTCTTCTCAATGTGCTGGGGCTTCATGATTTGCCTGTGCTACCAACTTTTTGCAGGTTCTATAGCCTGAGATACAATACCGTGAACAGGCACCCCCTGCCGGGCAGTTTTTAGCTTAGTTTGTAAAATAACACATAAAAAAGAGGCTCATAACCAGTCTTCTAAATCGAGTGGCATTAACCACTAAAGTTGTAACTCCATTCTCGCCAAAGCGGAGTTTTGACTGGGCTCTGGGATGACATAAAAGCAGCAGTACGAGGAATGCATAGTATGCGGTCATAGCTTTTTGTTGTCCCATTCGAATCAATGGACAGACATCATCATCGTCTGACATGCCAAAGAACAAAAAATCAAGAAAGGGCAGCGGTATATTTCATGATTCTCGAAATATTTAATTCCGATATTTACACACCATGCCTGACACTGACATCTCATTCATAGGGCACCTCTCCCTTGATAATTAATCCACCTCCCAAGCTGCAACAACAAGGCAAGAAGCAAGTGGGACCGCATGCAGCATGCAATGGCACTTCTTGTAAGGGCACGTGCAGTGGCACGTGCAAGCGGGGGGATTTTGACCTAGTAGTATAGTATACGTTTGGGTTGTATTTTTCCTGTGTCCCATCCAGAGAGGAGCACAGGAGCTCGGCATGCCGGTGAACCTGTGTTTGTGCTGAATACTAGTTTCATGGTACTACATCGAGGTCCACCAGTTCCTCCTGCTCCAACAACTACTCTGCCGCCAGACCAGCACCAGCAGGAGCTGGCTCGGAAGCAACAAGCAAGGCAACCAAAATGCAGCGGCAACATATGCTAGTACTAGTATGCTGATCCTGTTCCTATTACTACACAGCCAAACAAACACCACACGAGTCACCCCAAAACCACACAACAACTCTGTCTCTGTTTCAGCCTGTGCCACCACCAAGGCCCCCACGGTCCATTGGATCTGTGCTTGTTATTTATGGTGGTAGCACCATTATTTATTACACAAAACACAACATGAGAGCTGGCTGGGACAGTGTGGGGCCCATTACTTGCAATATTTCTAGTGTGGAATACTGTACTAGACGACTTGTCATCTACTACTAGTAGTGCTACTAATTATAGTAGATTAAGATGATTTTATGAGAAAATTGGAGTGATATCAATTAGTTTGATGACGAGACAAAAAAATGGTTTTCTCTGAATGATGGTGTTAGCAGGTTCCTGCTGTGCTCCAATCTGGATGACAACGAAACTCAAAAAATGATATGACCACATGATGTTATGTCCCCGATCACCATCTTTTTTATAATATATATTACAGTTTGCAGGATTTCACTATAATATCACAAGTGTTGTTGCCTGTGATCATAGTATGGTTGGGGGGAGCAAAAATTTTTAATTTGTAAGATACAAAAGGAACAACCAAATTTTGCACGAGGGGGGAAGCACTACTAGTAGTATTAGTACTAGTAGTGACTAGTGTAAAAAAACATAAAAAAACACAGGCCCAGTGCACATGCCGTCATAACTTTGCGCAAGGAAACACTAGTAGTAGTAGTGACCAGCAGTAAGAAAAAACGAAGAAAAAAAAAACAGTGCACAAGCGCGCCATAACTTTGTAAGGGGGAAAGACTAGTAGGCGTAGTAGTAGTAGAATTAATTTTGAAAAAAACACAAAAACAATGTGCACAGCATGCCATAAACTTTGCACGAGGAAACAATTACAAGGCTAGTACTAGCTTGCTGCACCGTACAGGGGTCCCTAGCAGTCAATGGTGGTAGGTTGGTCATGGTAGATTGGCCCCCTATCTGGCTGTTCAATTCACTGGTGACCAACAGTCTGTACAAGCAAGCAATCCTTTTTGGAGGATGAGCTGCAGACGAGCATGGAGGAAATTATTTGATATGAAGTGTTCAGTGTTACAATGGGATTTACAACAATTATTGTGTTGCTCTTAACTTTGTATTGTTCTAAGTGCTTATTCCAGGTACACCGCAGAGTTTGTATTTGATGGTATTGGTGTGTTTGTTGGTTTGGTGTGTTTGTTGGGCTCAATGTCTTTATTGGGTGTGACAAGTAGGGCAAGTTGGTGTCTTCTTTGATGGTTTAGTAGTGGGCAGGTTGGTGTCTTCTTTGGTGGTTTGTACTGCGCTTGTCTCCACCCGGGACAGCAGAGCTCGTCTCTCCTGTTCCACCCCCCCCCCCCCCCCCCCCCCCCCCCTCGTTAACAAAGTAGAAGCAGTCCGAGATGGTTAGTATTCTGCTTGGACCTAGCTTGGTGGTTGAGTGGCCGGCCTAGGGGTGTGTCTTGGTCAAGACCTCCACGGACCCAGTGGCTATGCTGCCTTACTCACATAGGTGTTGCTGGCGCCCTTGATGTAATGACTTTGTCACTGGTCATAAACTACTAGTAGTAGTCATGGATCCAACTTAAACTTAAACTAATCCGGGCTGTAGTGGTGCGCCATAAACCATCATAGTCCTGCCAACGTGAGTGTGAAAGCACTCTTATCTGTTGGATCAACATGGCATCCCATTCAACAACCAACCTGCCATCCAAATCTATCTGAGTCCTGTTATTTTTTTTGGTTTGAGACAAAAAATTATGTGTTTAATCATGTTTGGAATACAAAAATGGTGTTCTCTGGCATGTCAGGTGCCTGTGCTCAGTTTGGAGCAACCCCTATGGCCCGGGTCAAAATGAGAAGGAGTGGTGTTAATGCAAAGTAATATATAAAAAAAGTGTTATGCTCAGTTGCATAGAATTTAAGTGCTACAGTAGAGAATTTTCCACGGGAATGGCAAATTAGGCACCAGCACCTTTGCGTTAATTGTTGGGGGACCGTTGTTGTTAGGAATTTTATGGCATCTCTCACATAATGTTATTGTGCCTTTATTTTAACAGTTTTCTCTGGCATGTTAGGTGTCTGTTCTTTGATTTGAATGGGACACACAAAAATATGACCACATATGCATGATTATTTTATGTCATCCCCGCTCAGTCACTAGCTAGTGACACGTAGTGGTAACATTGAACTTCTCTGTGTATGAAATTGTGTGCTGTTGAGTTTTAGTGTCTACTATGACTTTGAGATAATTCAAGAAGCTTCCCAGCTAGTTCAGTGATACGATTGGAAAAGAATTGGGTTCTTTGATAATCGGAATTTGTATGACACTTCAAGGAGAAGGTTCTATTGATGTTTGAATACGATTGAACAATGACAGATGATTGGGAAAGGTGTCATTGACTCATGACTGTTGGAGTGTGTCAGTGACTTGTGACTGAAGTGCCTGTGCGCTGTTCATTCTCCCTTACTATGAAAATTTATGATGGTTTGGCTGGGGTAAGGTGACAGATGCTAATGCATTCATGTTGGCATCCGGGTGGGATGGTAACAGTGTTGTTTGTGTGGACTTGTAGTATTGGATAGGGACCTTTGCAAACAAGATCGAGTTTGTTGCGGTCATGTATGTTGACAAAGACGCCTTGGCCTATAATGAATTCCTGTTTTGTGAGTTTTCGGTTTGCGTGAAGGAGGCGGTTGTCAATTTGAGCTTGTCAATGTTTGGTTAATGTGATGATGTCGGCGTGAAGTGGAATATTTAGGAGCATGTCGCGATTGAACACAAGTGCGCCGGGTGAAAAGTTTCCAAGTGTGAAAATGGGATTGAAGCAGAGAGCGTGCATTGCTGTTGATATGGCTTCATTGATGAGGTCGTTGGCTTCAGTTTCTGTTTTTGGGGGTTTGAGATTGATCATTGTGCGTATAATTTGTCTGATGGTTTTGTGTCAGGATTCGATGATTCTGTTGGCTGTAGGGGTGTGAGGAGAAATGTTGATTGGTTTTATGCCTGCGTAATCTCATGGAAATTGCAAGTCGTGTCCCTTGAATTTGGGATCGTGATTGTGTACGATCCGCATGGGCGAGGGTAACGGGAGTGCCAGCAGTTTTCAAAGAGGCGTCTGACGTTGTCAGCTGTTTTGGATCCTGGGATATGAATTATTTCCAGTAGATTGGTAACTGGGTCAATGCATGTGAGGGCATCAAAGCGGAGGTTTATCTTGTTGATTTTGACGTTCCATGGTCTGATGCAGTTGATGTGTACTTCTGACCAAGGTCTTATGGGTGCTGTGCGGGGTGCGAGTTGGCCAGCTTGACAAGTACTGGTGCGTACAAGTGGACAGATGAGGCAATTTGAAATGACATTAGGGCAAACAGCTCTGAGGTTGGGGTGATGAAAGTGACAACCGAGAAGGGTTTTGAGTCTGTCCATGCCTGTAGTGTGAAAGGTGATTTCATGGTACCATTTTACAAGGGGCGCAAGCATGTCGTTAGGAACGACAATTTTCCATGGGGAATTTGGTGTTAGTTTGTCGAGTCAGCAGACAATGTCTACGCTTCCAAGTTTTTGTATGAAAAATTGTCGTGGGTCTTTGTGTGGTAGTGTTAGAACTTTGGGATCATGCATTTGGTATTGCCTTTTTGGTCAAATCGTGGGTAGTATCAGTCGATGTATTGTATGATGGCATTGCCATTAGGCTCTCGGCCATGTTAGAAAAAGAGAAGGAATTGTTATTCGAGACATTGTTGTCAAAATTTGTTGTGGCAAAATTTGAAGTGAGGGTAGTTGGTGTACAGCTGAGGGAGTCTGTGATTGTGTTTTCTGGGCCTTTGATGTAGTGGTAAATAGGGTTGTATTCTTTGAGGATTAGTTTCAATTGGAGGACACGCTAGGTGTTGTACATTGAATGTTTGTACGTTAGGTTTTTATGGCCGGTGTACAGATAAATGAGTGTGGCAAGGAGCATGGGATGGTATTTTTTGAACGTTTCAATGATGGAGAGAAGTTCCGTTTTGATTGTTGTGTAGTTGGCTTGAGCTTTGTTGAGCTTTCACCTGAAGTAGGCAACTGGGATATTGTTCTGTTTGATGACTGCTCTAAGTTGGAAGTCGGATGCGTCAGTGTAGATGTGAAATGGAATGTTGTGATCTGGGTAGGTGAGCATCATTTCAATGACGACCATTGATTTCATTTCTTTGAATGCTTTTTGGCAAGTGTTGTTCCATTGAAAGGTGCAAGAGATTTTTAATAGATTGGTGAGTGGGGCTACTAGAATGTGAGAGTGTCAGGGCCACATGCCGCGATAATATGTGACGAGACCAAGAAAAGCTCTGAGTTGTTTCAGAGTTTTAGGTGGTATCATGGCTAGTATGGCTTTTCCTTTTTTGATGTATAGTTAAATGCCGTTTGGTGTGAGCCAGTGGCCAAGGAAATTGGTTTTCTGGATGATCCGTTCGCATTTGAGCGGGTTGATTGCAAAACCTTTGTTTTGCAGTCAAGTAAGGACGGTGTCAATGAGATGTAGGTGTTTGTCAAAGTTGTTGCTGAAGCAAGCGATGTCATCAATGTATATTTCAAGATTTGGTATATCATGTAGGACCCTTTCCATGATTTCTTGTGCCACGTCTGGTGATTGAGAAACTCCCATGGGTAGACAATTGTATTTGTAGAGACTGAAGGGAGTCGTGATGGTTGTTAGACCTTTGCTTTTGTCGTCAAGAACAAATGTGTAGTATTGCATGGAAATGTCCATTTTGGTGAGGTATGACGTGATAAGATGTCTTGAATACGCGGGATGGGATAAACTTTGCGCTTGATAGCTTCATTGAGAGCATGGAAATCTGAGACCCATCTGATTTTTCTGTCTTTCTTGGGAATGATGAATGTTGGCAAGATCCATGTGGAGCAACCTTGACGTGGTAGTACGCCGATGTCAACCAGGCAGTCAAGTTCCTTTTTGAAAAGATTGAGTTGTGTTTTTGGTACAAGATAAGCGCAGGAACAATTTGGTTTGACTGTTGGGTCGATGTTGAGGTGTATTTCTTTGTCAGGGTACTAGTGCTTGAGTGCCCCGTCAAAGATGGTTTGGTATTTGCAAAGTACGGTGTATAGTTGTCTACACTGGTCGTGCGTCAAATGAGTGCATTTGTTGCAGACAGTTCATATGTCATGTTGATTGTAGGTGGAATTGAGAATGGCAATTTTGTTTTCTTTGAGTGCAAAACTGTTGTCTTGAGGACTGGCCATGCCGATTTGCTTTGCGTGAATTTGAAGAGCAAGGGCAGCAGAATCTGCAAGTATGCGCCGGAATGTCCGCATTGGAATGGTTTGTTTTGCTGTTTTGATGCAATTTGCATGAAAATTTAAAACTATTTTGAAATAGCAAAGGATATCTCATCCTAGTATCATGTCGTAGCAGCATGGTGCTTGGAAGATGTGTGGGTCGATGGAGGTGAGAGTTAATTCTGGGGCAAGTTTGGGGAGGGTGAAGTGTTGAAGCAAAATTTGTTGGTTGGAGTTGAATTCTCCAGCCATTGTTACTCCTGAGATTGACACGGTGACGGTGGGAATGATTGAAGCTGGTAGGGTGTGTTGGCTGAACCAAGTGGTTTTGAAGCCAGAATCACATAAGATGAGGTATGGACGAGGAGAAGGGATGGTTTGGATGAAGCGGGTGATGGCAATTGTATATGGAACTGATTCCGTCTGCGGTGGTTGTCAGTAATCAGGATGGTGGTCGTCATGATTGTCATGATGATAGCAATCGTCATCTTCGTCATCATATTCCTGTGTTAATGGGGCGTCCTGGTGTTCTTGGGGTTTGTGGAAGTAATTGTCTTCATGGTCTGGTACTTGTTGAAACGGTTCAGTATTCGATTCATTGACTTTGTTGTTGTAGTAAAAGTTGTCGCTCGTTTTGCGATGATGAGCGCCGCCTGATTTCCCTTTATGGTATGATCACATCTTGTACAGGCTGTTCCGTGGTTTGTGTACTGGGGGACTCTTGTCCGCTGTATGTGGAGAGTGACCCAAGCAACCAGAGTATGGGCGTTGGTAAGGAGTATATTTGCATGCTGGTTTGTACCCCTGATAAGGGCGGGAGGTATGATTGTAGTTACTTCTAGACTTGGCAGTGTGTGACTGGTGTCCCGAAGAATGAGTAGGTGCGGACCCATTGTAGGATGAGTTGTAACGATGATGCGGTGCGCGAGTGTTGTAACCATTGTTGTTGTACCCGCCATTGTTCTGATTGTAGCAATGGTTGGGCTGGCGGATGGATTGTTCAGCGTCGTGATGAAGCCACTGTTGTTCCATGAATGCGGCTAGACATTGGAATGGAAAGTTGGCATCATTGAGTTGGTTACCTGTCTCATTGAACTTCAGCTGCCAGGTTGGAAGCATGAGCCAATAGAATGTGTTCTTCATTTCTGTTTTGTCAGGAAAGAGTTTCTTCCTGTTGAGCCCTGGCAAATGAACACTGAGAATGCTGATGAGGCGGAGACGTCCGGCGGCGGTGAAACAAATTCATGTGGTATGGTTTGGTTGCGTTAGACATATATTCTTGCTGAATATAAACACATTGGAGGGCAAAAACAATGAGAGGAAGGCACAAATGTTTTTTGCAAAATGCACATCTTTAATGTCGGAACCTGCGTTGGTGGCAATTTTGTCCCAAGTGTGCTTGAGATCACCTCCAAGGACTTCGCGTATTTTTATAGTGTTTGGCATTGTTCTTGATGTTCGAATTATGTTGTCCGTGTCCAATGGTATCAATGAAGCCGACAATAACCCAAATGAGACGTTTGGCGTTGGTTGAATTGGGACAGAACATAGTGTCCTGTTTCTTGAGGATAAGCGGCGGAGGTGGAGGTGGTAAGGTTGCGCTCGTGCCTGTGCTTGTGCCTTGGGTTGCCGGAGTGGCAGTTGCGGTAGCCGCGGCAGGAGCGTTGGTGTTGAACCTGGTGACGCTATGCACGAGATGAATGGTTGGGTAATCCTGATAACAAATTACGGGTTTGAAGAGGAAGGGAGCCTGCTTAGCAGCTTGAAGTTGAGCCACAGCAGACATGGTGAGTTAGGGGTTACGGTTAGTTTTTAGATATTTGTATCGATAAAAAAATTTAAAGTGATATTGCGATTGAATTCAATATGAACTACGCTGTGTATGAAATTGTGTGCTATTGAGTTTTAGTGTCTACTATGACTTTGAGATAATTCAAGAAGCTTCCCAGCTAGTTCAGTGATACGATTGGAAAAGAACTGGGTTCTTTGATAATCGGAATTTGTATGACACTTCAAGGAGAAGGTTCTATTGATGTTTGAATGTGATTGGACAATGACAGATGATCGGGAAAGGTGTCGTTGACTCATGACTGTTGGAGTGTGTCAATGATGCGTGACTGAACTGATGGAGTGTGTCAGTGACTCATGACTGAAGTGTCTGTGCGTTGTTCAATATCAGTCACGTATTCTTTTCAGTCAAGAGTACGAATATTTTGTATGGCTCGTACGGTACGTATGTCTGAAAAAGATGAGATCAATCCGGTCTGCCGTTCAGTTTGGCAATTGGCATTCACTGTCTCACGTTGTTTCTGTTTCTACGGTACTCGTACGGTATTCTACGGTTCGTGGAACTGTGTCTCAACTCTCAACTCTCAAAACAAATCGAACATTCGTATGCATTCGTAGTACCGGTTCGTAATTACCATGCTTGTACGGTACCGTACGAATAAGTTCTCCTACCGTGAGAGTAATCGAGTTGAGGGTTGACCATGGGCTTGAGCAAGGTACCGGTACTACGGAGTATTAGACTGCGCTGATTACAATATAACAATACACTGCGGTACACTACACTACACTACACTACAACACAACAGAATACAATACAATGAATTGCAACCCTGACTTTCCTACCCGAGGTCACAGCGAAACAACAACACGATGATCAGCACTTTTTCGGTACACGTAGTCTGTGTCGCCCTGTTTGCGATTGGAGTGTCTCTGTTGTCTCTACAACCGTGGACAGCGATCCTTTCGAGCAACAAGTCACTGTTGTCGTCGACCTCGACTTCGACTTCGACCCTGGCCTTCCACCCAGAGTTGTACCACGGCGAGGGCAAGACGAGTCGGTTCTTCGAGGGATGGTATCACAAACTGGTCCGAACGAGAATTGGCTGTGGCAGCAGCAGCAGCAGCAGCAACGCGGACAACGAGATTGAGATTGAGAGCCACAGAAATAACAATAACAATAACAATAACAATGATAAGGATAACGATGCCACCCTCGGTCCGGGTGTTGGTGCCATCTGTGAGAGCGAGAGTCTTTCGATGGCGGTCGTTCCGGGGGTCTTTTATGACAGCGGCAACAACAACAATAGCGGCAAGAACGAATCGCACGCATTTATATTTGTTACCATCAACGGCGAGAAACAACACTACTACCGTTTCGATCTCGAAAGCGAATTCCGATACCGAACCCTTGGTAACAGTCCCGGCGAGGGCCACGAACACGGCGACGATTGCCAACGCAACAATGACGACGAAAACGAAAACGAAAACGACTGCAACCGCAACTACAACTACAACTACGACGATTATTACGTCGAAATCGGAACGAACCGGTTTTCCAGTCACGGCATCTCCCTGGATCTGGTCCCGCGATCGGGGGACGACGCTTCCATTGCCCTGAGAGGAGACGTGCGATACTTACCCGAAACGTTGTCGCCGTGGCCGATTCCGTCCGTTCGGAATCTCGGTGCCATGGGGCCGGTGGGGTATTTCCTCGCGCCCTTTTTAGAGTGTCACCACGATGTCTTGAGCTTTGATCACAAACTCGAGGGAAGCCTGACCATTATTTCCAACTACACCAGTGAGAACGATGATGACAGTGACAATGACAGTGACAACAGCAACAATGACAACAGCAACAGCAAGGTAGAAGAATTCTTTGACACGGACTTCTGTTCCGGCGACAATGGTGACGATGACGATGCCGCTACCACTGCTGCTGCCGCTGCCACTGCTACGTGTAGTTCAATTTCATCACGGGGATACGTGGAGAAAGACCGCGGCCGGTCCTTCCCCTCGCTGTGGATATGGATGCAGACCAACTCCTTTCGCAAGCAACCCCAAAACAGCGGAACGTCCGTCTTCTTTTCGGTCGCTCGGATACCGATACTACTCACGAACACGAACACGAACACAAACACGAGCGTGTTCAGCACATTCCTCGGAAAAGTGCTGCCCGGCTCGTGGGCGGAACCCGAATTTCCGGGATTTACGGCGGCCGTTTGGCTCGGTAGTGCGAGTAGTGCGAATGCGAATGCGGACGACGATGGAGCTGCTGCTGCTGCTGTTGCTGCTGCTACCAACACTATCGATTTCGATACCGATACCGAACGGGAGAACACGAAAGGCCAGAACTGTCGTGGCTCCACCAAACGGTTGATCCCCTTTGCAACGTGGACGGGTGCCTATTTCGAAGACCTCGTGGTCGACGAGGAACGCGTCGTTGCGGTGTTGAATTCGGGTGGCATTGGCGGCGGACTCTGGAAATCGTTGTTGTCGTTGTCGAAATCATTGGTATCATCGCGGACAATACAAAACTCTGCTCCTGCTTCGCGCAACACCTGCGACGATGTTACTGCGTGTAGCAACGACTCGGGCATTACTACTTTTATTCGGTTTGGACGATTCGCGAGGGCGTGGATTGGATCGTGGTTTTTGAATTACGATTCCAGAAAATTCCGATACCGGCTCGAACTCATTGCCGATCGCAGGGTCCCACACGTCTTGCTCTATGCTCCGAAAACAACGACAACAACCAGCAGGATGGAACCCTTCGTGAACGAAGCCCTGAATGCAAAAATCCGGGTGCGTCTTTACGAATACGAATACATCTCGGTAGAGGAGCAGGCGCAGGTGCGGTTGCTCCTCGACGACGTCGGGGAACACGCCGGATTGGAAGTCCACCAGAATGTGCAGTACTTGGTCGAGAATCTGTGCGGGAAGCCTACGGCGAACCAATTTACGTGCCTGTGAGCACGTCCGTACAGTAGAAACGAAAGAAAGTCACTTCGAAGGAATGAATCGCATCTCTGCCGCACCGCACCGCACTGGGCCGCGTGTGCCGCAACGAATCGCTGCCGCACCGCGTGTACAGCACGTACCGTACACGTACTGCTATTATACTGTAGTTGTTCCGTTCCCACGGCACACCAAAATAATGGGAAGAACCAAAAACCAACATCGTTTGCCCTCGTCGTCCCAGGGATTGAATGGCTTCTCTGCCATTGTCCGATTGGAGAAAGAACTCTTTCGGTGAGGATGAAACAAATAAAATAATAATAGACCGTTACAAACATACGGTACTTTCCCGCCATGATCATGAGCAGCGATACCGTCAGAAATCCACAAAATCCCAACGTTGGGTACGAGTAACGCTCAACAGAATATCCCCTTGGTACAAAGTTCGTTATACTGTAATCGATAATTGGTTAGCTGCAATAATTTTGATAATTTAGTAATAATGTACAAGACGCTTTTTTTAATCGCGTCACAAGCAATGGACTAATCTATCTACCCCACCCGTTTTTTTTTGTTTTTCGACGACGACGGTAACCGGATCTCCGCGTCGCAAGTGGCACACCGTCCCACCGGTTTTTTCTCGAATATGCTCAAGCATTGATTGCACACGAACGCAATGTCCAACATAGCCCTCGTGTCAAAGGATCGCGGTCGAAAGTCAACCTCGTCGATACCGGGAAGATTGAGTCGGGGACGGCACGACCGTGGCGGCAAGAAGACACTGAGCAAGATCTCCGTCAGTGCCTTGTTGGATTGCGAAGGTCCCTTGGGTTTCATGAGCAGGCCACCGGTCAAATCACACGTTTGTTCCAGGTATGGGCTCGTTTGGGTGCCGTGATTCGATTCAACGATGAAACAACCATCCACCACGACGCTTTGCTTGACGGATGCAAACACACAATTCATAAAGGCATTGTAATCCGACGGACGGTCGTCCGACGCCTGAATCAGCAAGATGCGGGGCGACCACGCTCTTCCCTTGTTGTTTTTCCCACCGCTGCTGCCGCCGCCAGTTCCACTCAATGCAGTGATAACGCCTTCGTCGTTCCCGTTTTGCCGACTCCAAGAATCGTGATCTCGCAGGGCAGAAACCCCGGAATTCGTAGCGACCAGGAATCTATTGATCAGACAAAGTGAAATAGAAAATCCCGATGCCATTGCGGCGAGAGAGGCTGTCAGTGGTGGTGGTGGTGGTGGTGGTGGTGGCTGACGGCCATCGGTGTTGCTGTTGCTGTTCAAACCGGAAGATTGTTTTGCGGCTGCCCGCGCTATCAATTCTGCCACACCCTCCATGAGATCACTCTGGATCTTTCTGCTGTCTAATTTCGATTCCGGATTGGCAAAGTATTCTTCCATGTCGTCTTTGCGAGGATGAACGACGGCGACTTCGCTTCCCGCGACTCCCACCAATATCAATGCTGCGTCCCGTTCCAGACTGGAATACGCCGACGAGAAGGCTTGCACCGCCGATAAAAGATCATCCAGCGTCGCGGGACCTACGCTGTCCTTGCCCTTCGCAAAACGTGCCTTGTCCTGAGCATTTCGCAACATTTCTCGTTTCCCCCAGGTAACGGGTGAGACATCTACCACCAGGACGGTCAACGATCGTTCACCTAGGCGATTCATCGTGCGGTGCAGACAAACAAACGCTTACAGTACGTAAATAATACAGTAATAATAAGAGATTATTATTGACATCAAACAATATCAGATGCCGGTCTTGATAAATTGTGCGCAGTTGAACTGTAACGGTTGCTTTTACTGCGTACAAACGAGATTCAGGGTTCTTTGGGAATCACGTGCATTTTTGGGCCGAACTCCACTGGTCCCCCTTTGTAATTTCACCCTACCGGTACTTATTGAAATTTATGTCAAACTCACAATATTTTGATGCACAGTACATTTTCCTACCCCACTGGCATCTGTTTCCAAATTAGTGGCATGTTACTGAATTTGATGCCTGAAACAAATAGTGCATGGTCGCAATTTCTCGATCTCAATCGGTTCCTCATGTTTATTGTTATTACTGGCTATCGTACTACGGTACGTCCGAGAACTGTTTCGCGGGGTCTGAATCAACTTATCGCGCACAAATTTTGTGCGTGATTTTAACAAAGCAAATTTTTTGCAACACCCTGAAATTCCTACCCCCGCACAATCCTAGTCAATGCCTTAAAATCATACAGAAAATAATTCTGTGCGCGTGATGCACGTTACTCTAATCATGATTAAAAATAATTTATTTCGGTCTCTAGCAGAACCCAATTATTATTCCGTACCAACAACACTTACTTCTATTCACGAATAAAAAAGGAATCTTTACTCAGTGTTCATTCCAAAATATTAAGCTCCAGAATAACAATTCGATTCTGCTCTCCTAATATTGAATTCTTTTTCTGGACTACGATATTCCTTTTTTAACTTTAAATCTTATTATGTTTTGTTTAATGTAGTATTATTCCTCCGATATTTTTAATATTCTCAATATTAAGTTCATAATTACTAATAGTTTTGTATTATATATGTACTGTTATTTTCTACATGAATTCAAGTGATCAATTGACATTCATCGATGCTGTAATTGCCGGATCAATATAGACCTTCCTTTTCTTTTTCTTTTTTGGTCCACTACAGCTACTGGAGCTGCTACTAGTAATATTTGCATCTCCATGCTTATTGGTGTATGGTGTCAAACTTTCTTTCCTAAATTTCTCCCTCATCATTTCTTCCAATTCCCTTCCTGTTTCTGACTGATTGCGCATCTCAACAATTTTGCCGCACAAATCACTGAACAACTCTTGTCCTTCCTCCATCCATCCACTTCTGCTTCCACAGTCTAAATTGCAGAAAAAAAATTTGTCGCGGAATCATGGCATCACCCTTTTGCTGCTGCTGGTTCACCCATACATGATGCTCATTGTAGATCACTATCAATGCAAATGCTTCATCCACTACAGAAAAAATATCACTCAGCAAGTTTCTCTCCTTCCGTTGTTTGAAATTGGAGTTTGACGGATTGATTGCGGACATGATTCTTGTAACAAAATAATAAAAATCTTTATTTTCCGCATTGTTGTATTTCCTGTATTGAGGGTTTAAAATACCTGTATTCTCATTTTCTGTGTCTTGAATAACTCCAACAGTACCAGGGAAGGTGATAGGGACTCGACCTTTGCTGTTATCGGCTGTATGGAAGTATCATCAGTATCAATGGGCAGCATGTTAGTGGTGTCGGACCAAAAATAGATTCCAAAATTCCTAGTTTAAACAACAAATCCCCCAACCTGTATTTATCTATCCAGTTTTTCCTCGCTAATGTTTGTGAGTTGTGCCTCAATGCAGTCAGTACTGTCCCTACTCGTTTCCTATAAAAGGAACAGAATGACGCCAGTGGAATATTTTGTGGCACCATAACCGCTTGTGTTTTAACTGCCATTTCTGCTACATGTGCCGTTACCTTGTCATCAATAGGGA
The DNA here is from genome assembly GCA_037355745.1 of Pseudo-nitzschia multiseries. Taxonomy (NCBI): domain Eukaryota; phylum Bacillariophyta; class Bacillariophyceae; order Bacillariales; family Bacillariaceae; genus Pseudo-nitzschia; species Pseudo-nitzschia multiseries. Next base: position 11,771,228 of record CM074789.1, on the reverse strand, counting down.
ATTTCATGTTATGGTACCAATGTTTTTTTATGTAATCCCTTAGCTGCTTGTCCACTGTTTCAGTCATATCACTCAAAGCCTTAAGCATATCGTTATCTGTTATAAGCCCATATTCGCCGGTAATTGTACTCACTGCTTGTTCTCTTGTGTCAACAGCATTGTAACTCCCATCTCCCTGCATGGTTGCCTCCGTATGTTTATGTACCAATACTACCTTTCCCACCCCTATATGTTGTTCCCTCTGCAGTTGTTCGTAAGTGTTTTGCCACTTCCTGTGCCAATATGTCATATGGGATTTGTTTCATGACACGTTTCACAACATCCTCTATATTGCAGCATTCTCCGTTGCATGTTTTCTCTACCACCTTGGTTGTTGTCTCTTTTTTCTGTTGGTTCATTACTGTAGTGGTGTGTGTTTTGGGAATGCTCAGTGCTGCTTCGTTACTCTGGTTGATGGTGGTGTGCTCTTTCATGTTTGGAGTGGTAGTAGTGTTCTCGGTATCATTTTTTACTGTTGTCCTTGGCTGGGTTAATAGTTGTGGCATCACTGCCACAAGTTTTGTTAGTAATTGCTGTGTTTGTTTTCACTCTTCTTTTCTTACCATAATGCATTTGATGAGTCATGATAAATGTATTCATGGCTTGGACCGGATACTTTTGGAGTCATTACCCAATAAGTCAGTTTGTGCCCTGGACTTGCACCCAAAATACCCTCTTTTGTGCCATTTGGAGAGACTAACCACAACATTTTGGGCATTCTGTGTGACAAAGTTGTTCCCAATATGCAGTTGATGAGTCGTGAGAAATGTATTCCTGGCCCAGACCGGATACTTTGGGAGTCATTACCCAATAAGTCATTTTGTGCCCTGGAATTGCACCAAAAATACCCTCATGTTTGCCACTTGGAGAGACAAACCACAACTATTTCCAGCATTCTGTTGGGCAAAGTTGTTCCCAATATGCATTTGATGAGTAATGATAAATGTATTCATGGCTTGGACCGGATATTTTGGGAGTCATTACCCAATAAGTCATTTTGTGCCCTGGAATTGCACCAAGGAAAATACCCTCTTTTGTGCCATTTGGAGAGACAAACTGCAACATTTCCAGCATTCTGTAGGTCAAAGTTGTTCCCAATATGAATTTGAAGAGTCATGATAAATGTATTCATGAACCGGACCAGATAGTTTGGGAGTCATTACCCAATAAGTCAGTTTGTGCCCTTGATTTACACCCAAAATAGTCTCTTGTGTGCCATTTGGATAGACAAACCACGTAGAAAAATGCTAACATACATCCCGTTTGCAAATTCAGTAATTATTTTTCTTAATTGTGGACCGCTCACAAATTCTTTCCCCCCTGGTACTATTTACACTGTAGAAAAACACTACGAAAGATCTGGTGTGCAAATTCACTACTAGTACCAGTATGTACTAGTACTTGGACTAAGTAGAATTTTTTTCGTACCTATGTAGGTATGGTATAAACATAGGTATTCACTATAACGGTTTTTAGCCGCTTGCTGAGTGATTGGGCATAATTTTATTAATTAAATTCGAATCGTTAATTAAATATAAGCGCGCATGCCGCGCGCGCTTGGAATAAAGAATAATAAAGAGTAATTAGATTTTATTAATTAAATTTGAATCGTTAATTAAAAAGAGTAATTTGATTTTATTAATTTAATTCAAAACGTTGATTAAAATAGAATGGCTTCAAAAACACATATAATTGTGAGTATCTGGCACTATCAGGAATATATTACTGCCTTGAAAAAGAACACTCAAGAATTATTTTTAAAATTAAGGTTCTGAATTTATTTAATAGATCTTATTATTATTTTTAATTAACGTTCAGAATTTATTTTATAGATCTTATTAATTTTTTTTGTAACGGTCACTCACTAAAATCACTCACACTGTGTGAGATCACTCACACTGTGCGAAAACTTTTCGAAAACACTCACTGTGCGGATCACACTGTGTTTGCGAAATTGTACTTGCGACCCAAAAAAAATGCTCTTTCCATTCATAATCTTACCCGACTTATTTTGAGCAGAGTTGCTTTACCGTACTTTTACGATAGGCACTCCGTCCGAGAACGCGGAATCCCACTGAACTGATCAGCAATGATCACTGGTAGGCAGGTGATTCAGGCTCGAGATATTTTAGTGTGAAATAACAGCCTTGTACTGAAAAAAGAATTAGAACGCATTGGATGAGAGATTGTTTGCTGGAAAGATATTGTTGTTTGAGGGCCCACAAACATATACGTCTTGAAAGCAATACATCTGCATCCATTGCTTCTATCTCAACAGGCACGAGGTACTGTTTTTTGTGACATAGGAATAAGAATTCTTCAAATCTACGGCAGCAGCAAGAACAACAATTATCAGAACATCGAAACATCGGAACAACGGAACAATTGACAACAAATAATGAATAATGAATCGGATCGGAACAATGGATCGGAACAATGGTAAAACGAATCAGAACAATGGTACGAATGAGAGAGATAGACAATGATACTGCCTCCGGCATTGCTGATAATGTATTTCCTCCCTTCTGTTTTTCTTCTTATTTTCATAGGACTGGATCAGAACAAAGGATTGGAACAACGGGTTGGAACAACGGGTCGGAACAACGGATTGGAACAACGGATCGGAACAACGGATTGAGGTGCGGCGAATCTTTCCTGGTGTGGCAAATCTTTCCTTGAGGTGCGGCGTTCTCCCTGCAACATCGGACCGGAACAAGAATTGGAACAATAGAGGTGCGGCGAATCTTCCCTTGAGGTGCGGCGTATTTCCCTGGAGCATTGGAACATAGGACCGGAACAAGAATTGGAACAACGGATTGGAACAACAAATATTGTTCCTGTAGGTTTGCATGTAAATTGTATTATTCTTTTGTTATCGTTTACTCTACATCAATAGATACTCACCTCATTTTTTTCAATTATTATATCATTATAGGAAACATTGATTCATTTAAACAGCAAGCAGCCACAGCAACAGCAAGCGGCAACGGCAACAGCAACAGCAACAGCAACCGGTTACAGCCAATTGTCGGCCAGTACAGCAACAAATTGTTGTCACCACTGAATTGTTACAGAAGCAATAGCAACATCAACAGCAATGGCATGGCAAAGAATCGTTGGCACCACCGAAGCAACAACAACTGTCATTGTCAGCAACACGAATCAAACGCAACACCAAATCAAGCTGGAGCAACATCTATTGGACAGCAGCAACAGCAACAGCAGCAGCAACAGCGATTGAGTCAAAACAGCAAGGGCAACAAATCGTCTGCACCAGCACCAGCAATCAATCCTCAACATCAATCAAGCCGCAACAGCAACAGTTAGGGCAACAGTAACAGTGATTTGTCTCCTCCTCCTCCTCCTCCAACAACAACAACAACAACAACGGCAATTCATCTCCTCCTCCAATGGCGCTCCTCTGTTGTTCCGTTCAATAAAAACAGTGATACGGTAGAGTCACAACCAAGATCGGTCGAGTCATGGATTCTGATCACTAGAATATGGTACCGGGTCAGGATGAACAACAACAGCAACGCGGGCAACGGTTGACAAATCAAGGGGAATCGTCCGGCAACAACAGCCAGATCGGCAGCAACAGCAACAATGGCAACAAATTGGCGAATCAGTGGGAATCATCCGGCAACGCCGGCAACAATGGAAACAACCACAACGAATCAGCAAATGGACGGCAACTTTTGCAACAAATCAATAAATCGAAAAATCAACGGCAACAACGGCAACAGTGGCACAAAGCAATTGCCAGCAAAAGCAATGAAGCAAAAAGCAAAGAGGAAACATGGGAAGACATGTAGAAAGAGAATGACTTCAAATTTTCTCAAAAATGCAGCACCATCATCGTCAACAATCCACCAAACTTATAACCACTTGTTGGAGATAAAACCAAAGAAGGCGCATCAAAGTATATATGCAAATCTCCAACATGTCGTGCAAATAGCATTGAAAACAGTAAACAAAAATGGGTTTAAAGGAAAATTCATGGAAAAAAGTTGGGGTTGGAAAACAGTTGGAGAGAAGAAATATCCATCGGCAGAGGCTGTGTCTATTGACAGTTTCAAGACATTGGGTAGTATTTTAGTGTTCGCCAAATTAGAACCATCATTGCGAATCTTTGTGGAAACTTCCAGAAAAATTGCAAAACAACGCTTGGGTAAACTGGAAAATATCAAAATTACAAGAACATTTGCTGGGAAAATTGTTGAAGCTAAACCAGAAGTTGTCCGCGGAAACAAGTGTACTAATATCAACAATGGATATGCTATTATTGGGAAGAGACCAAATTGATTGTCATCGGAAATTGGTGTGTATGTTTTCAAAAACAATGTGGACCTGACAACAAAAGAAAACCTTGAACTGACAGCGCTGCACATTGTGAAGGAAATGCAGCTTCATTTAAGTCCTCTGGCCAAATTTGTCAACCTTGAAACGACCGTGATGAATGAGGTTGTTAGTTGTACAACACTTAATTCAATTGGTCATCATGCAATGGCCTTCTCTATTGGAAAGGATTATCATTCAAAATGCCATATCAATGAGTATATATTCTACACTCGTTTGACAGTTATTGCTCCGGTGCATGTAAGTGATGATGAGGTTATATATTACTTTGTGTTCCACAGCTATGGAGTGAATGGGCCGTTGAAATCAGGAGATACACTGCTCTTTAACCCTTTGGTGTTGCATAGATGTTTGAATCCTAAATACGAAGACTGTTCTATTATGAGTGCCTATGTATTGCGCAAAACTGTGCTAAGAGCTAATCCTCTATAATAATATTGAACAATAATTTAAAGCTAACCGTTCCATTTCCACTTGCTACTCAATCTGAACTGTCAGAACTATTGCTGTCTGAACTGGATAGATAATCACTGGATTTGTTATCATTCAATGCCATCTCATACGGTTCCAACTGGATGTCATCCTGTAGGATGCATGCATTGTACAAAGCTTCATAAGACGGTGGCGTAGTAGCATTTTTGCTTTCAAAGAAATCAAGCCACGAGATATGATTGGATATCACGAGCCAATCACAATTGGTTATGCAGCCATCTTTTCCTTCCTTTGGGACAACTGCCAGCTCAGAATGGATAGTGTTGACATGAAATAGGTAGAGAGAATTCATGAGGCAGCCACGTTTGACAAATTCAGAAGCTTTTTTCTTTGGCTCATCTTGAAAACGAGGAGCAACGGCATACATCCCGTTTGTATCAATCGGATACCCACCAATACTACTGTATGGCTGCTTCAAGTTCTGTACAGTCAAGAAGCATAGCAGTTGGCACGAAATGAGCTTTGGATTGTTATTCAAATCGAAGTTCAATTTCATCAAACACCAATCCATCCACATGGAGTTGAGCAGAGAACTGTCAGATCTATATGAAGAAGGATGCGAGCGGAATAAAAAATTAGAGCCGCAAGCAACATCATGACAATTGTGTTCTGTAAATTCACAAATGTGCAAAGGATTCTCCAATAAAGGTAGCACAGAGTCACAAACAAAGTCAAGTATGACAGAAGGAAAAAATGGTTTTGTTTTGTTCATAGAACAAAACCACTTCATGGTTGATTCACCATTGTCGGTTCTCATTATTTGAAAATGAGAGCCGCCACCATCAGGGTGTTCAATTGGAGGAGGGTCAGACGGATTCAAGTTGTAGTGATATGTTGCCTGGCTTAGCATCATTTTCTCTGACTTTCGCTTGGCCGTTTGACCGATTAGTGATGTGGCATTACCTTGCGTGTTCTTGGAAGGAGCTTTGATCTCAGTTTTATGGTGAGATTCATTTGGAGCGCTGTCCCAGCCTGCGGGGCTTCCCCATAAAGAGATATAATCTGTTAGGGGAAAGTACAGGTGATTATTGATTAGTTTTGTTCCCATCCCTTTTCTGTGACATGTTGAGTTTATACAATTGATAAAGTGCACGATTGTTTTTGGGAGATTCTTTAAGGAAGCATTTTTCATCCGACCGTGTTTAAGAAATTCTTCCATTGATACAATGAGCTGAATTACCTCTATCTGTTTCTTTACAAAATGATGGTCCCGAATAATGTCAGATCCATGTTTGGAAACCATAGCGATGAGAATAGAAATAAGCATTCCAGAAAAATCATGCCCTTCTTTCTTTGTGGTTGATAGAAGCTGAGTCCCAAATTTGGTGTGAGGAAAATCTCTATCAGACTGGCGTGATAACAAACCACCGTACCGTTGTGCTAAATGGCCAATAGTGTTAGCAACAGCCACGCCATGCTTCAAATTGGGGGCATAAACACATGGAACACTTCCGCGGAGCAACAATTCAATTGACTCAACGGCCTGTTTGGCGGTGCCAAGCTGGTGCATGTGCAAACATTCCCCAGGAGTTGCAAAATGAATGTTGTTCTGATTGGTACCAAAGCATAGATCATGAAATACATTCTGGATGTTGTGATGAGAGTTATTTTTGAAGTTCTTATTGATATCATTTAGATCAGTGCCAGGAAAACAATGAAAATTGACAGGCGACCACTTCTTTGTTGCAGGTTGAACAGAAGGAATGTTTATGTTCAGAGAATAGCAGTTGCAGTGACGGCACATCCGCATGACACCCTTATTGAAGGAGCTGTATTTTCCACACAATTTATCATGAAGTTCTGTGTCGCCAATAACATAGGCAATGGCAAATTTCATTTTTACCTTCCACTGTTGATTTGCGTACGGAAGATAATTCCATTTGATACCACCGTCTTTGTTACATGCAGCTTTAAAGAAACAAAGCGCAACTTCCAATCCATTATGGAGATTCTGAATTTTTCCTTTGAAGTGGCAGGGCAAGAGTGTCTTGTTGACTCCCATTCTGGGCTGGGATGGAAGTAAATAGTTGTCCATGCTTCAGGTTGAGCACGGGTCTCCACATTAAAGATACCAAGTGTCATGTTCAGTGGCGTAAGCGTAAGTCTTCCATGGGCATCCAAAGATATGCCATCCATGTAAAAAATAATAGGAACAAGAATTTCTTGGGAATTGGGATTGCAAATTTCTTTCCAAGAAGATTTCCACCACAAGCCATGATGCAATTCTGAGATTACAGAATGAGGATTCAACTCAGGATTATTGTCAGGAGATAGAGGGGTGGAATAGTTGGGAAATGAGAGGTTTTCTTCTCTCATTAGCTGCTGGTCAGAAAGTAGAGAATAAATGGCATCCTTAAAAGAACGGACATACACCTGAGTGGGTTTATTGTCAGGTAGCCAATTCAGTACATGAGAATGAAATTTCATATCAGAGATACCCAGATTGGATTGGAGATTGTCAAAAATTGCTTTCCAAGATCTAATTTTGGCATTGCAAAAATCAAAACCCGTTCTGATTTGACTTTTCTTTGCCCACTGGAAAATTGATTTGAATGTGTTCAGTGGCAATTTATGACTGGCCATTAAATTCATGAGTTCCAATTCGGCAAGAAGATGATGGGGCAGCGGTAGTTTTGTGTGGCTTTGAAATGCCTCCTCTCTTTCATTCAGATTGATGATTTCATGCAAAGATGGTGGTGGAGGGGCTTGCTGAGCAATATCGAAGTTAACATCAGCACCATTAGTGCTGTGATCTTCTTTGTTGTCTTCACAATTTATGTTATTGGTAGAATTGTTGTCGTTGTTTTCGTCATTGCCATCGTCATCGTCATCATCATCATCGTCATCGGCATTGTCGATATCATTATTCAGCGGGAATGCATCTTCATCTTGAACAGCAGAAACAGCAATGTAAGAATTGGTATTAAAAAGACATCATGTACAACCTGTCTGTTTAGAACAGGATGAAGACCCGTGGCTGATTGACTTGTGACGATGTGGTGGGAGAGATGGGAAGGGGGAACAGATGGACCATTGTCTGTCATAGTCATCCCAAAATCTGACGGAGAATGTTGAACAGACGGCAAGGTAGGCTGCACTTTGACAGAGGTGGAGAACTTATAGATCTTTTGTTTAATTAGACCCTCACTTTTGTATAGGTTGTAGCATTGGATATTGTAGCCGAGATGTTTTCTTAGGCCTGTATGAGACATATTTCGAGGTATTACACTCTTTTGACCCAGATTTGTATCCTAAAAACTTCTTGGATTGTTTGCCTTTCTTATCCCAGCAACCACGGCAGTAGAATAGAAGAGGGGGTTTGATAACAGGAGGCATGATGTTGCTGAGTTATTTGAAGGAAAGTATCAGTAGAATGGGTCAAAAAGATGGAGGCCAAAAAGATGGATCGACAAAAGAAAAAATTAAATGTATTATTTTGTGTGTGATGAGTTTTCTTGTACGGTAGATTTCCTTACTACCATACTTCGATTGAAAAAAAGGTCCGTACAGTAAATGCATTACTACTTAGTGATGATTGCAACATTCCTTGTACAATATGTGTATGGTACAGTCAACAGCATGTTGTGAAGATGACAAAAAGTCATTCGTGCGTAAGGTTGACACAAAATATTGCTTGTCACGAAAATAATATGATATCCTTAACCCTGAATTTGATATTTTAGTTGAGGAGTGATGAGATATTGTCTGGAAAGGAGAAGCATGCGAGACCCAAGGTATTTTAGTAAACATGTGAGCTCAATAAGGCAGGGAATTTTGAAAATAGGGTAGCGAATTTTGAAAATACTGCGCGATAGCCCAGAGGGGGCGAGAAACAGTTCTCGGACGCTAGTAACAATGATGTTCCGCACTCCCAACGTCCGATAACTGTCATGCGACCCCACGCGACCCCTCGCAAGCCCTATTTTCAGAAAATCGACCTTGCGTTTGTTATGCGCAAGGGTATTTTTTTAAATTCACAATTTTTGTGGTAAAGATTTTCGACCCCCCTCAGATTGCGACCAAAATTCTCCCCGAAGAGTCAAAATATCCATTGATCTCTCCATTTTGACTAAATTGATTTAAAAAATCTATTTCTCACTACCACACTTTCTAACCTTAACCCAAGATATGAAATAAAATTAGTTTCAGAAGTGTTAGTTCACTATGTTTCCGCGTTGTTTTCTACGGTATGTCACGTCCGTGTCTTCTTTCATACCATCGTGCCTTGTAATGCTCGCTCCGATAGCATCATGCTCGTTTTAACGAATTTTCGTAGAACTCTACAGCACTACTACATACCTTCCTCCTACATGATTTCACCACCATTCTTTCTTTTATTTTGTTTCCAAAAATGCTTTTTTCGTAGATATCTGTCCGGGTGTATTATGATAGTACTAGCAGTAGTAGTAATGTAGGTATGATAGTATTGATTTCTGTTTGAGTGGTGAAGCAATTTTTTGTACAATTCATGTCAACAATCATGGAACGGCATTTCAGAATTCAGTAACCGGAACGGCTTTTCATGTCTTTGTGTTCGAATCATGTTTAAATTTGAAATCTCTGTGCCAAACAACTTCCTAACCTTAACCCAAGATATGAAATAAAATTATTTTCAGAAGTGTTTGTTTGCTACTTTGTACTATGTTTCCGCGTTGTTTCTATGTCACGTCGTGTCTTCTTTCATACCATCTTGCCTTTTCATGCTCGATCCGATAGCATCATGCTCGTTCTCATCATGTTCATTTAACACCACCATTGCAACCATTTCTTCCCCTCCCTTCTTCCAATAGAAGAATATGTCACAACCTAGTAAAAGTCGCCTGTCACTTCAAGAGTGGCTGTTATACAAAAATACCCAAATCATTTATCTGCTGTAGCTGCTTGTCCCATAAGGGCAAGTCAAAGACATTCATCGGAAGCAGACAAGATTCCACTTCACACCAATCATACTGATATGTATCACGAGGCCTGTCACGTCACCTTGATTCAATACCTGTTTGCCGTGCTTTCTATTTAAACCACAACCTAATGGAATTTTCATCATCTGCCAGAGAAGAATCCACTACTACAGTTTGTCATACCCCTTCACAATATGGCCTGTCATTGATGGAGAATGGTCCAATTGTTCCTTCCGCTTCTGTTGCTGCCGCTCACTCTAACAAGGCATCCTCTAACGAAACGTTCAACTCTGTTCTAAACAGTCAGGTAGTACACAACTTATTTGTTCCACCAATGGATCGAAATGTAATGGAATCACAGTTGTTTCCTTCAGAAGATAACAGCAACAATGATGACATGGTTATTCATGAAGAAATTTGCCTTCCTATTCAGAACGATAATGGTATGGATGCTGCGGAACCCACAGCATACCAACCAAACATCAATGTAAAAGAGCAATTGATCCGATCTCATCTTTCTTTTTCACCTACCAATAGGCTCATTGCTGAAATAAAGCTCATGAATCTAATGACGAAACACAAGTTACCTCTAAACACATTCAAATCTATTTTTCAATGGGCAAACGAATGTCAAACTATTCATGGTGTTGACTTTAGCTCTATCTACCCCCGCCATCGAGAAGCCATATTTAGTGAAATCAAGTCCAATTTGGGTATTTCAGAGACCAAGTTCGAGCCACACATAATTAACTGGTTACCTTGCAATTTACCCACCCAAATATTTGTTTGATCCTTCCCAGACGCACTTCATTCCCTTCTGACCAATAAGGAGTTGATGCAAGAAACCAATTTGTCTTTTCCAAATGTCGAGACTCCTCTTTCACCTGAAAACAACCCACCACTCACCAATGAAACATACATAACAGAACTACACCACGGCTCTTGGTGGACGGAATCGTGGAAGCAGATCTGCAATGAAAATGATGAAATCCTTGTTCCGATCATTTTCTACATGGATGGAATCAGCTTGGATGCACATGGCCGTCTGTCACTCACTCCTCTCAACATGACTCTTGGTATTTTCAATACTGAAGCAAAAAAACGACCTGACGCTTGGACCACAATTTATTTTCATCCCGACACTTAAATTGAGAGCATAAGACACACGAAAAAAACCACGGCGAAAGATAATATTCAAAATCTACACACTGCGCTTGCATCGGCTTTGCAATCTTTCAAGGAAGTATGTGAAATGCAGGGCGGGTTGGAGTGGGATTATCTTCCGTATGCAGGAAAAGTGTTCAAAGTGAAAATGAAATTTGCAATTGCCTATGTTGTTGATGATACAGAACTACACGACAAACTATGTGGAAAGTATGGATTCTACACGCAAAAGGTGAAGAAATTGTGCCGACATTGTACATGTCCTACACGTGTCATCCATAAACCAAAAGCCCAAGTGGAGAAACTGACTCGGCTCTGGGTTCCAGAAGATTTTGAATCCCCCCCAAACAATTCTGCACGGGAACACCTGGAGTACTTCAAAGGAATTTTGCACCATCCCATAAAAAATGCTTTTCACAGCCTCAATTTTGGTAGTAACGTCAACAACATTCACTTTACTACTCCCGGTGAGTGTTTGCATATGCATCAACTGGGTGTAGCACGTTGGGCAGTAGAATCACTGGATTCTTTGTTAAAAGGTAGTCCTAAGTGTTGGTATGCCCCTGCTTTAAACACAAATGGCACATCAGCTACTATTGACTCACTCGCGCAGTTATACGGTGCTCTTTTGTCAAGGCAATCGGACAGAGATTTCCCCAGAACCAAGTTTTCCAGTCAGCTTCTCTCCATTACCAAAAAGGAGGGTAATGATTATTCGAGAATGCTCATTTCCATTCTGATCACCCTTTGTTCCGATGTGGCAATAAACATCATCAAGGACGAGACATTTATTCAGAAACAAGTAGAGGTAATTCAACTGATCCTCTCCATGGAAGAATTCTTGAAGCATGGGAATATACCCATTTCTGGATTGGAAAATCTCCCCAAGATGATAATCCATTTTATCAATTGTATTAATTCTACCTGCCTCAGAGAGGGAATGGGTACAAAACTGATCAAAAACCATCTATACTTTCACCTTGTTGAGTACATTAAACTTTGGGGACTTCCATGCGGATGGGATTCTTCTTATTCGGAATCACTGTTAATTTCCTTCTGAATTGGCTGTTGAGCTGATTCATTCCAAAGGCAAAGAAGAGCAACGGAAGCTCTATCTGCAGGCCGGTTGAGGTGCCGGTCTGTTGTGGTCTAATATTTCTCTGATATCCACTACGACTGGATGCGAATCCAATCAGATCTATTCTGACTATCGACCAATCGACGCAATCAGTTAGATCTTAGGCTTGTAGTTCTACAAATGAGACGCAAAGGAGGCGTCCGGTGTGCAAGGTTTAAGGTTGAATAATCAAATAATCTAAAAGAATAAGCGATTGATCTTGCTGGAGAGCAAGATAGCGCTTTAAAGGTCGTACTGCCGCTAATACAGCACGATACAGTAAAATATCGTGTTGCCGCTAATACAACACGGTATAACGTGTAATGTGTTGTCGCTAATACAACACGTAATTTTGTGCAGCAAACAAACAGGTTTGTGAGCACAAAGATCGAACCTCTGCTGTCTTTTCTTGAAAACAAAACACTTAACGGGATGGCTAGCATATGCTAGTTTCTGCCGTGTATTCTCTCTTTGATCTCTTAAGTATCGATAATTTGATCGTACGAGTGACGATCATTTGGCTCGCAAGATTGAGCCATTTGGTCAATAATGAGACACCTGGCTTACAGGATCAAGCCATTTGGTCAGAAAATGAGATATTTAGCTCACAGATTGAGCCATTTGGTCCATAATGTTAAACATCACGATTCGCGAGCAAGTAGGCTGAACTCGTGTGAGTAAAGAATGAGATACCACTGTACCACTGTTACATACGCTATGCCGGACATGAAAGGAATTCAATAATCACACCATAAAACTGAAATCAAAGCACCCTCGAAGAACACTCAACAGAATGCTTCGACATTGATAATGCAAACGGCAAAGCAACAGGAAGAAAAAATGCTGCTACGAGTAGCTACTTCCAAGTTTAATTTAGTGACGGCAGAAGATGTTTCTGGTAATCGAAGTCCCTCCCAAAGTTTCTGGTTCAAAATTTCACGTTTTCATTAACGACGATGGGGCAAGTACTATGAGATGGGTTAGGTCATCGAACAAAACAAAACCCTATATTTCTCCCGTCGTGTTGTCTTTTGTATGTCAGAATGTGCTTCCACTTTTGGAGGACTCTACGTTTGTGAAAGGATTTACTGAGCATAACAGGTTTGACGAATGCACACAGTAAAATTACTTGTTTCGGAGCCACCCTTCATATTGTTCCGATGGTGGCCAACTCAACTCTGTCTGGTATGATTGGGCCTTGTTTGATGTCGACGCATGTGAAATACCCTGCCATATTATGTGTTTCCTTGAACTCTACAATCTGAAGCAGCCTTACTCATTTGTTTCTGAGTACGAAATTGCCGACGAAGGCATTTATGCAGTAGTGACCAAGTTTAAATCCACTCCAACACCAACAGCTTCGTCGTTTGTGACCAGAGGTGAAGTAGACGACAATTCCCTGTTCTTATTTCATGTCGACAGCATACTTTCTGATGTAGCAGTTGTCCCAGAACTTGATGCAATTGGTACATTGCAATCAAACTCATATCTAGTTGTCTCGAATTGAAGGGCTTGGCTGGATGAATTCCACAAGACAACGTCATCTTTGCCTAATGAAGAGGCACTCTACTCCCAATGCACTATTGTTGAACAGGACAGCGACAATAATGATGATGCTACTAATTCAGGTGATGACAGTTCAATGTCATCAAACGATGATGACGATAGTGAGGTCCTCTCTGATACATCCAATACTTAATTGTTTACCTAGTACAATATCAATAATAACTTAGTATTAGTGAAGAATTGAATGCTCCTCCATATTGATCGTAACATATTTCTCCTACGTTTTGATTGATAGCTACTCCGAAATGATTGCACAATGTTGCAGGAAAACAAACAAAGTGAATGGAACGTCTAACTTTAAATTATTATTAATATATTATAGAGGATCAGCTCTTAGCACAGTTTTTGTCGACACATAGGCACTCATAATATAACAGCCTTCGTATTTTGGATTCGAACAGCTATGTAATACTAATGGATTGAACAATAGAGTATCGCCTGACCTCAATGGAACTTTCACTTTATACGTTGGGAGAACAAAGTAATAAATCACCTCGTCATCACTTACATATTTTGGAGCAATAACCGTCAGCCTTGTATAGAACATATCGGCATCGGTATGGCATTTTGAGTGATAATCCTTTCCAATAGAAAAGGCCATAGCGTGATGGCCGATTGCATTCAGTGTTGTACGACTAACAACCTCATTCATCACAGTTATTTCAAGGTTGACAAATTTGGACATTTCACATAAACAAAGCTGCATTTCCTTCACAATGTGTAGTGCTTTCTGTTCAAGGTGGTGTTGTGTTTTCGGTTCCACATTCTTTTTGAAAACATACACACCACTTCCCGATTTCAATCAATTTGGTCTCATCCCAATAATACCATATCCACTGTTTACACTGTCACATTTGGTTCCTCGGCCTATTTTGGGTTTAGATTGAACAATTTCCGCAGCAAATGTTCTTGTAATTTCTATATTTTTGGGAGTACCCAAGCGTTGTTTTGCAAGTTTTGTGGAAGCTTTCGCAAATATTCTCAATGATGGTTCTGATTCGGCGACTGCTAAAAGAAACTTATCGTCAGTACTATCCAATGTCTTGAAACTATCAATAGACACCGCCTCTTCCAATGTGTATTCCTTTGTTAACTGTTCTCAACTTGTGATACAGTGAGATCTTTTATGTACCGGTGAGGTTGTACGTACCAACACATGTGTGACGGTGATCTTACTGGTAATGAATTTGCCTAGTTTTGTCCAGCGGTATCCTACGACAGTAGCTACGTACACAGAAACCGTTGTATCCAGGTATATTACAATAGTAGTACTAGTAGTAGTAGTAATGTAGGTATGATAATACTAATGACTTCTGTTTGGGTTGTGAAAGGTTTTTTCGTACAATTCATGTCATCAATCATGGAATGGCGTTTCAGAATTCAGTAACCGGAACGGCGTTTCAGGCTTTTTGTTTGGAGCATGTTCCAATTTGAAATTTCAAAATGAAGTAGTAGGTAAGGTTGGGTGGTGGTGAAACGGTTTCTTGTACAATTCATGTCAACAGTCATGGAACGGCGTTTCAGATATCTGTAACCTGAACTGCTTTTCAGACGTTGTTTTCGAATCATGTTTCAATTTCAAATCTCAAAATGAAGTACTACGTACGGTTTGGTGGTGAAACGGTTTCTTGGACAATTCATGTCAACAGTCATGGAACGGCGTTTCAGAAATCTGTAACTGGAACTGATTTTCAGACGTTGTTTTCGAATCATGTTTCAATTTGAAATCTCAAAATGAAGTACTACGTTGGTGAAACGGTTTCTTGTACAATTCATGTCAACAGTCATGGAACGGCGTTTCAGAAATCTGTAACCGTAACTGCTTTTCAGGGGTGGTGAAACGGTTTCTTGTACAATTCATGTCAACAGTCATGGAACGGCGTTACAAAGTTTGTGTTCCAATTGGGTTTCAATTGCAAATCTCAAAATTACTGGGTTTTAAACTATTTGTCGGAAAATCTTAACATAGATTACCGTATCTCAAAATGGATGATCGGTGTTTCGTATCGTTGTGGTTTGTTTTGGTAACGTTTTCACTTTTCGTTTGCAACGGCGTTGCAGGTTGTACTATTTGTTTACCGTAAAAGTGGAAATATTTGTACATTGTTGCATGATGTTTGTTTGTTGATAGAGTCGCTGTGGTTTGAAGTTGAGTCGATCCTGTTTTTCGATTCCTCATTTGAGAATCTCTTGATATGCGACAAGTTATACAATTGTAGCAACTTAGATTGCTTTTCACACAATTCTATTTTCTTGTTCTCTAAATTAGCAATCAAACAATGAGACTTACGAGAAGTACCGCTAAATGTATGGCTAATTCACCACCAGATGAAGTCACAGCTGCAGCCGCAACCCCAACCAACGTAGCCGGCCCAAATGCAGCGCCAGAAGTCAACGGTACTCCATCATCTACTCCACCACAAGATGAAGGGGCAGCCGCAGACCAAGACAGACCTTCAGGTAATACCCCAACAACGTTGTTTGCAAACGATCCAAAAGCTCATCCGGCCAGTCAAGGGCGTGCAGTCGATAAACCGAGGAAGAGGAAACACAAAAAATCGAAAAGTAAGTCATGTGGTAGAAATACCAGCAGTCGTTCCCGCAACACCACATCAAGGAGTCACAGGTGCTGCTCGACCTTCGTCGTCTTCGGGAAATGAAGGCGGTCGAAGTTTGTCATTGGAATTATTTGATGATGACTCCCAATACAAGGATCACACGGATGCAATGAAAAGACGTGTCAAAGCTTGTCTGAAGCAACAGGGTCCTAACGGATTCTCTGAGAATACTTTGACTGACAAACTCATCACTGCTGTCAGTCGTGACATCGAATCTGTCTTCCGCCATCTCATGAACAAGGTTTTCATCCTTACTAAACTTTCTTCTTCCGGAACCCGTCCTGACTTCAGCAAGCAAGAAACGTCAGACAAACCATCCTCGGGTCCTATACCAAGGGTTGTTGACGTGATGGTAAATCTTTTCCTACGTGACTCCGGGTCGCAGTTGACAAAGAAGGTCTGTATCTTGGATGCAAAGGGGCTGACAACTCGTTTCAAGGAGTACAAAATGAAAGAAAAATGGAACTCCTTCCAGTCAGCCCTCAACTCCATTATCAAAATCGATGAAAATACCACGGCAGGCGAAACACAATTTACCCGGGTTGAAGGACAAGACGAAGTAGCGGAAGGCACGTCGCATTCTGTCTGGGCAAAGAATGTGGTTAACTACGACACCATACTGAAGTACATGAAAGTGTATTTAAGCTTACTGCTGTTAGTACGTACGTTGTGTCCAATTCCCCCCTGCACCTTCACCGGAAACAGAAGGACCGTTTTTCAATCAACGATTTAAAGACGATGTACAGAAAGGGAAGCTATACGTCCGGCAGATGGTCTCGTTCTTTGAAGGTCTTTCCTTTAACCACGCATTGAGGCATTTTCTTTCAGCGAGTCACTCCTTTGATGATTTGGTGAAACAAATCAATTGTATGAGGGGTACACAAGTTGTTGGTGCACCAACAAGAGAAGGTGTCGCAGCAGTCAAGCTAGTGCCCTTGACTGATTCCCCAAAATACCTCAAGTTGGAATGGCCCTCCGATGTGTCCAAGATACCCCTTGCGTTTCAAAAGGTCCTCATGTATTTGTGGGTATGCTTCCAGCGACAGAAGGCAAGAATTTTTCAAGAACTCAGCCTTCACCACTTCGCTGACGAGTCATTACTACATGACAATTTGTACAACGAACTATTGCCCAATCTCTATGAGTCTTCGTTTTTGGTTGGACGTTACAAAATACAGGGAGTGGACAATATGGTGGGGATTATTCCATTCAATCTGTTATCTTCTCTTCACTTTTGCAAGATTATGGAGCACCGGAAAACTCTTAACCAGTTGTACAGAGTAGGCGTTGACTTTGCCAAACAATTGGTCACTCTTTCTACTGAAAAGAAAACGGCCGAACGTGACATATTTGTGGACAATTACGATCCTGAGGACAAAGTTCACGTGAAGACATTGTTGCAACATTACCTCCTGAGTTTGTCCTGTGTTGACAATGTTGTTTCCACGCCAGACCAACTTGAACAGGTGAATCTTGTTTGCGACGAATTGCTCGACTATGTTCTAACATCTCGTTTGTCCCGTGGTCCTAACGGTACACGTGTTCCAGGTTTGTAGGGTTATGGTTTCAAAGGCAATAATGAAGGCTGTACTTGGCAACAAAGAAAAAACTTCTTTAAACGTTGACCATGCACATGAGTGTCTGGACGATTATTTGAAAGCAGAGCAAAGGTCTTTGTCGTCGAACTCTAATCCAGGTGAACCTCACCGCAAAGATTGGTTATTCATTTTCACCAGTGACGGTCCTCAATCCGTTCAATTTGAAGAACAAAGTCCGCCTGAGCTTGTGAGAGGTAAGGAGTGTCGACATACTTACCCTATCGCAAAAGAGGACTACAGCTTATCCGTCACAAGGTTCCTTAATTTTGATGAGAACTGCACGTACACGGTGGACGATCGATTGTTCTGGGAACATACGAGATTCGTATTCCGTGATATTTTCATCACACGACCGGAAATACTACTCCAAGGTTGTAAGTTTTTTGAGAGGTCTTTGCGGTTTCTGACAACTTACAATTATCTACCTGAAGGGGGACAATTGTTCGTCCCCTTGACAAAGGAACCTTTGTGTTCGGTTTTCAAGAACAAAAATAACGTGTTGGAAGCAAACTTGCAAGTAAGTTTTGTTTCAGGAGAGGATGAAAAGACTTTACAATCCGATGGCGACTCATTGATCAAACTATTTGAAAAAATCAAGGTACCCAAGAGTCAGAGTTACAGAGCTACCGACATTGCAAAGTGGGACTTCATGAAGGTGCACTTGAAGAACTTTGAGACGTTCATCGAAGAGAATGACACGTATTCCGTCTGATGGATAGTGTTCACTAACAAAGTGATCGATGGAGTGGAATCATTCTTTTGATTTCCTTGGGAAGACAAATCGACCGACAGCTCTAGTGATAGCTCAATTGATGGAGGTAACACAAACAATGATGATGAAGAAGAAGACAACTGTAGAAGTAGTAAATGGCAACGTACCTCCAACAGAACCAAACGCAGTTAAAGAGAACGCATCAACGAAGTCAAAGAAGAAATCGTTCCTTAGGAAACCAAAAAAAAAAAACAAGACTGCATCAGACGAATCCAATGGAGAGCCGAAGTACAAGGAGAGGAAGGTTTCTCCGAACCTTGGCCACGTTGAAGATCTTGGATACCTTCTGCAAGTTCCTCGTCCAAAACCAGCCAACGTAATAAGACAGATGCGCTACGGAAACGTTAAGGTGTTGTTTGCAGATCCTGACCCGGTGATCTGGTATCCTAAATTCGCAATTGGTAGTGAGGTGACAATCACGGGTCTGCCAGCACCTGGAACTGGTGTTGTGAAGAGTTATGCATCGAAGAAGGACCATTATCCTCAATACCCTGGATACATGGTGCACAAGAAACTACCGGATGGTACAACAGTGAAACGCGCAACCTGGTTCCCTTACAACCGTGTGGGGTTGAATAAACCACAGTTCACCAAGTTGTCGGAGGTCTTCAAATAATGAAACAATGCTGTATTGGGTATACGTTCATAGCCTTCGCCACGCACCACCATAGAACACAAGAGCAAAGAGGGACCTAAGCGGGAAAGAAGTTATCATATTACTACAACGTCCGTCACTACTAGTAGTTCTTCTTCTCCACATTGGATTCAGATTAACCAAAAAATGATTGTGTACATAAGAAATATTCATAAGTAAAATTGAGTACCTAGTACTAGTGGAGTACTACTACAACACGCAGTACTGGATCATTTGAATTGTTTCATATTTGTCTACTATTACATGTTCTTGTAATACTGTAGTCATAGTAGTACATGGATGTTCATAGTGGTTAGTAGTTCAAAGTTCTCAGAAGGTTGTACCTAATACTAGTACTAGTATTAGTAGTACAACCAATACAGAATTCCAATCTGATAGTAATTTGCAATTAGAAAATAGAAAATCTGACATTTAGTGTGATTAGTCCATGAATATTGTTCCTGTTATGGGTGAAATGAATCATGCAGGAAACAGAAGTGAGTTATTATCTGTCATAGTTTGTGTGTCACCACGTAATAACTGCATTTGGGTCCTGGATTTGGAGGAAAAATACACAGTAATTTGCAATTAAAAAATAGAAAATCCAATATTTTGTGTGATTGAACCAGGAATATTGTTCCTATTATGGGTGACATGAATCATGAAAGAAACAGAAGTGCGTTATCTTTCAAAGTTTGTGTGTCACCACCTAATGAGTGCATTTGGGTACTGGATTTGGAGGAAAAATGCACAGTAATTTGCAATTAGAAGATAGAAAATCTGAAATTTAGTGTGATTAGTCCATGAATATTGTTCCTGTTATGGGTTAGATGAAACATGAAAGAAACAGAAGTGAGCTATCTGTCATCGTTTGTGCGTCACCACCTAATAAGTGCATTTGGGTCCTAGATTTGGAGGGAAAATACACACTAATTTGTAAATAAAAAATAGAAAATCCAATATTTCATGTGATTGAACCATGAATATTGTTCCTGTTATGGGTGAGATGAATCATGAAAAAAAAAGAAGTGAGTTATCTTTCATAGTTTGTCTGTCACCACTTAATAAGTGCATTTGGGTACTGGATTTGGAGGATAAATACACAGTAATTTGCAATTAGAAAATAGAAAATCTGATATTTAGTGTGATTAGTCCATGAATATGGTTCCTGTTATGGGTGAGATGAATCATGAAAGAAACAGAAGTGAGTTATCTTTCAAAGTTTGTGTGTCACCACCTAATGAGTGCATTTGTGTACTGGATTTGGAGGAAAAATGCACAGTAATTTGCAATTAGAAGATAGAAAATCTGAAATTTAGTGTGATTAGTCCAGGAATGTTGTTCCTGTTATGGGTGAGATGAATCATGAAAGAAACAGAAGTGAGTTATCTTTCATAGTTTGTCTGTCACCACTTAATAAGTGCATTTGGGTACTGGATTAGGAGGAAAAATACACATTAATTTGCAATTAAAAATTCCAAAATCAGATATTTGGTGTGATTAGTCCCTGAATATGGTTCCTGTTATGGGTGAGATGAATCATGAAAGAAACAGAAGTGAGTTATCTTTCATAGTTTGTCTGTCACTACCTAATAAGTGCATGTGGGTAATGGATTGGGAGGAAAAGTACACAGTAATTTGCAATTAAAAAATAGAAAATCTGACATTTAGTGTGATTAGTCCATGAATATGGTTCCTGTTATGGGTGAGATGAATCATGAAAGAAACAGAAGTGAGTTATCTTTCATAGTTTTTGTGTCACCACCTCCTAATAAGTGCATTTGGGTACTGGATTTGGAGGATAAATACACAGTAATTTGCAATTAAAAAATAGAAAATCCAATATTTTGTGTGATTGAACAATGAATATTGTTCCTGTTATGGGTGAGATGAATCATGAAAGAAACAGAAGTGAGTTATCTGTCGTGATTTGGGTATCACCACCTAATTATTGCATTTGGTTACTAGATTGGGAAGAAAAATACACACTAATTTGCAATTAAAAATTCCAAAATCAGATATTTGGTGTGATTGAACAATGAATAATGTTAATGTAATGGATAAGATGATTAATGAAAGAAACAGAAATGACTTGTTATCTGTCATGGTGGTTTGTGTGTCACAACCTAATTAGTGCATTTGGTTACTGGTTTTGGAGGAAAAATGACCAGGGACCAAAACTATTAAAACATTCATAAAGACTAAAGTATCAGCCTTAGAATTGTCAATATACTTTCATACTCTAACCAATCCATAGAATGAACAGTGTTCATCCTTAAAACTACAGAAACTAACAAACTTTTGCACTCAAAAAACTTAGGAGCAATCACTATTTAGGTTACTACTTCATACAAAAATAAAGAAATAGAACTAGTAGGAACAAAAAGTAAGGAGGGAAGTACTACGTATGGACCGTTCTAAGGGGGAGTCGAACCACAAGACACAGTTACTTCAATATATCCGAATCCTTGCAAGATGACGAAGTTTACATGACTTAAAGTGCCGTAAGAATTATTCATTAACAGTTTACAACGAGTAATTGAACAAAAATACCTCAGTATTTGCCCAACGTACTAAATCATTATTACAACGAAGAGCAAAATGGAGAACACAACAACACAATCAGCAGTACAAGAGGAAGCCTTTGAAGCCTAGGTATCTTTTGGATTCGGCAGAGTACTGTGCAAGAATGACAGAGCTAAATGACGGTGACGAAAACAAGGAGAGAAATCCATTCTTATATCATTTTGAAACTGGGTTCGATGCGCTATGTGCCAAAAACGGCTACTTGGTACTCACAATACTTAATGGATGCAACAAGATAGACGACGTTAGAGATAGACTCGACAGCCCAAAAGGGCATTTCGATGAAGAAGAAGCTTTAGAAATTTGGGAACAATGCTTGAAGTACGTAACTGAGGACATATTTCCTTTCTACAAGGAAGGCGACACTGATGCTGTTGACCACGTATGGGCTTTGGGTATCATTGTGGCACACATTTTATGCGGTTATCCAGCATTGAAAGGAACGGAGGACATACAGTGCTACAACAACGTGGGTATTGGACGACCAGTACAATCAGGAGAACGGGAGAGGCTCAAACTCAATGGTCATACATTTCCACCAAGAAAATGGTGTAACCTGATGCCGGAAGCCAGAAAACACATAAAGCAATGCATACTTTTTCACCTGGGTAACCGTCCCTGTCTGACAACCCTTTGGTTCAACGAGTGGTGCACAATGACTGAAGAGGCAATCATTGAAAAGTACAGTATAATGTACATCGAAGAAACCGAGGACGGAAAGGAACGAAACAAAGAAATGAAGAAAAACAACAAGAATAAAAACAATTGGAATTCATTCATGAACAAAGCAAAAAAGCAGTCTAAGAAGAAAAGAAAAAAAACTCAAACAATTTGCAAACAAAGAGAAAAGGGAGGAAGGGGATAGAAAGGAGAGAAACATTGTGCACTGGCTACAACTTTACGAAAAACGTTGGAATTCACCGGAAGATTTAGAGGAGTACAATAACTATCCCGTTCCTTGTGGTGTGTGGGGACTTGTGAAATAGTGCTAGTAACAAGCTTTACTATGGCAAAATTTACCCCTACTTACGAATACGTGCACGATCCTGTCCTCGTTAAATACGTAAATATAAAAATTAACTACTGTGAAAAACTTTAGTTACAAATGAAAAAGTCAGAATTGCCGTTCCAGAAAACTCAATCTGAAAAGCCGTTCCAGAAATTTAAACCTGAAAAGCAAATAAAGACGTTCTGTAGATTTTCCCAAACAGTGAATTGTTATCTACAACAGTGTTCGAGACACATAACACAGGAAACGCGGTTGCAGATATCGTGCTTATTTTCCATTACAGGCTCATCAATGCAACTAGTTCCTTACAAATGAAGAAGTCAGAATTGCGGTTCCAGACAACTCAATCGGGAACGCCGTTACAGAAACTTAACCCTAAAACGAAAATGCATACGTTGTGCGGATTTTCCCTAACAGAGAATTGTTCTCTCCAACACCTTTCCATACAATGTGCCTGTTTTTGGTTCCACAGATTTCAATATAAAGTGGTGTGATATGGTAGTAGGATGGGGAACATCAAAATAAATTGGTATCGTACAATCTAGTACCGTTACTAGTACTACTTGTTTGGAAATAAGAAGCGAATGTACGGAAGAAAAAAAATGACGCTGCTAGGCAGACAGTTCTTTTTGGTTGGCCTGCGCTCACAAGCCCGCTTAGACAAAGACAAATGTATTGCAAATTGCTGAATTCGTACAATGGATGCCAAAACAAGGCAGCATAAAAATTCACAAAATTGCCAAAAACACCGACAATTGAAAAATTATAAATACAAGATGCTGAAACAAAAATGGTCCAACCTACCCAAGGCAAAAATAACATGTCTCCAAGAAAAGAAAATAGCAGATATGGCAAACGCAGTCAGGGATGGAGACACTAGAGATAATACCAAAAATACAAGCATTACAAACATGTCCAGTGAGACGAACAAAAAAATTGCAGCAACACAAAAAGGCACCACCACGGCTGAAAGAGAAACACCACTAAAAAGAAAAGCGGAAAACATTAGTATGATGGACAGCAGCGACAGTGAAAGTGAAAGTGACACTGACAGTGACAGTGACACTTATTCGGTTAGTGAAGACAATGATGGGAGCTCCAACAAGAATAAGGATACTAGTAGAGAAAATATCAAAGAGAAAACAAAACAAAAAACTACAGAGGGCGGACTACACAAGAAGAAATACATGAACAAAACGGTGAAAACATTAACAGAAATAGCAAATGAAGATCCAGATCTACTAGAGAATATCCTGAAAATGGCGAGACAAGGTAAGAAGGGAGAGAGTTCTAAAGAGAATGCTGCAAAAACTACGGACACGGTTCCATTGAAAACAGTGCGGGGCGGCGATAGCGTTGATAAAGTGAGTACGTTGAGTTGTGGAACTATACATAGTATGGAAACAAAAACTATGAAACTATTGAAAACATGTAAAGATACAATTGAAGGACAGGTGAGGGCATATGTGAAGAAGGAATGGTATGGTGGCCTGAAATTTATGACAACAAACACACTCTCCAATAAAATAATCGTGCAAGGAATTGATGCGTATGTAATATCCGTTCCAAAAAATATACCCATTAAGAAATTCTGTGCCTACTTTGATAATGCAGTACCAAAAGCCCTGGCAAAATTGAGGCACAATAATCAAACATTGGCTAGAAAAAATTGGTTTGGTAAGTGACGGCGTAATTGTTGAATCATCTGGAAATTATGGTACTTTCGACGTTCTTCCATATGTGCCTACGACCGACGTACAACTAACCCCACCATACTATGATATCATACTGCCATTTGTTGTCATCACCGCAGCTGATAGTGAAATGGCAAAAGTGCCGGCATCATTCCCTGGTACTGTAGCTCTAAATACGGACTCGATGGAAATTCTGGCGAAAGAGTACCGGCGATACGGAAATGCGGCAAATGAAGAATTTTATTATTTTGTGACAAGAATCCTGTCTGCCATTAATCCGGGAAAGACGAACTTTAAGCTGAGGAAGACAAAGGATCTTATTAGTACCATCTTTACTGTTACGGATGAGGCTTTTGCCCTGATGGAACATACACGACACAAAAGAAAACAAAATACATGAAAAAAAAATATTGCGATTCAAAAAGTGGAAGTGCAAATGGATGGGACAAAGAAGGACGGAAAGTGTTCACTAAATTGTGCAAGAAGATACAAACGTTAAGAGAAAATCCCAAAACGGGTATAAATTTGGAGAAAATAATGCTAGAAAGATTCAACTCAGAAAGCAATCCTACCAGTACTGGGTTGAAATATGGTGGCACTGTTGCCAGTAGTCTTGCTGAAGAGGAAAGCGAGGATGAAAACTATATTGATCCGGCATGGAGGCAATTGCTTGACAAAATGGAGGAAGTTTAGGCCTTGTTTTCAGAATCGATACTGTTCATTGTGTCAGTCCATTCACTAATTTGACGAGGGTTGGTTCACACCTACGATACGGGTAAATCTTCAAGGAAAGTGATTAGTAGGGTAAAAGGTACATATCTTACATACGTTGCATACCATGGTTGCAAATAGTAGATTGTGTGACAAATACGATTAGATTGTACAGAAGGAAGTACTCATACATATCATACATATTTTGCATAGGATACTACTAGGCAAATTCTTGACCCAAATAATTCAACTGTAGTGGTAGGTAGTCGCAAGCGATGATATTAAATTTTAAACGTTGTTTGTTGCAAGCACAAATATTAAATTATAAGGGTAGTGTGTAGCGAGCAATGGAGATACATTTTAAGGGTTGTGTGCCGCGAGCACTAATGTTAAATTTTACTGGTTGTGAGACGTTACCTTCCGTATTTAATTTTTGTAGGTGTGATTCGCGAATGTTTTGGTAGGTGATATTAAAATTTAATAATAATTATTCATGACCCAAGGGGAAAAATTATCGCAAACCAGGTATTGAGAGTTATGAGGGCGGGCTTGATACTGACCCAGTGAATCACACAGAGGCTTGGGTGTGAGTCATGACCTTGCGTATTTAATTTTCAGTACGTGCGATTCACAAACGTAGGGGTAGGTGAGATTAAAAATTAATAGTCATTATTCATGACCCGACAAAAAAAAATATTTGCGAACCAGGGATTGAGAATACGAGAGAGGGCTTGATACTGACCTAGTGAATCACAAGGGGGATACAAAAAAGGGTTGCGACAGTACCTTGCGACAAAAAAAAGGGTCGCGTGACAGTTATCGAACAAAATATCAGGTTTATGTTAAATTCCTTTCGTGCCTAGGTTGGTAGAGGTACGAGCTCGAAAATAATGAGACCTCGAACGATCGAGTTCGATACTTAAACTGAAAGAGAAGAATCGATCGTCACTCCACAGGATCGATCGTCACTCCAATCGATACTTACTACTCAAAGAAAGAACACACACTAGAGGTTCGCACACGCAATCTCTTGTTAAGTGTGCTGTTTTCAAGAAAAGACAGCAGAGGTTCGAAGCGCTGCTCACGAACTTGTTTATCTGCTGTGTAAAAATACGTGTTGTACTAGCGGCAACACGGTATTTCCACGTAACACGGTATTTACCCGTAACACGGTATTTTACCGTATAATATATTCGTAACAAAGTGCTGTATTAGCGGCAGCACGCTTTAAAGTGGTAACTTGCTCTCCAGCAAGCTAACACGCTTATACTTTTAGATTACTTGATTATTCAACCTTAAACCTTGCATCGGACGTTCTTGCGTCCTACTGTAGAACTACAAGCCTAAGATCTAACTGACTGAGCCCACCGGTAGTCAGAATAGATCTGATTGACGCCGAGTCTTCAATCGTAGTGGATATCAGAGAAATATTAGATTACAACAGACCGGCACCTCAACCGGCCTGTAGATACAGATCGTGTTGCTCTTCTTTGCCTTTGGAAAAAATCAGCTCAACAGCCAGTGTCAAAAGGAAATTAACAGATTAACAGTCGCAAGCTTGTTGAAGCTTGCAAAAGAAGACGACGACGACAGTAGAAGACATCGACGCCCGTCATTTGATTGTGTTAAGCAACAATAAACACCGACTACAATTATCCATCGATAATTGCCTTAATCCATACGCGATAATTGCAAAACACAACAATGCCCAACATCCCGGCTGCCGGCAGAACGAGAAGCAGGTCGACAGGACGATTCCAAACACTCCAACCTGGGAGCGCCGCAACCACCCCCCGCTTGCCCACAACTGACACGGTAGAAACCGGCCACCAGAACAATCCAACCCAAGATGACGAGGAGAACACATCCATCGCCGACCTCTTTCCTTCATTCGACCAACCATTAGCCACCTTTTTGCATGAATCCTTCGATGTCCCAAAGGAGTCCCACAGCACCTTGTGTGAGGCGCTCGTAGCTGGGCAGTACAAGACATGGCTGGACTTCTTGTACATCGAGAATATAGGTGATCTCGCCTACCTCGAGAGAGGAACAAGAACACCGCTTTACCGGCATGTACAGATGACTCTACAACGAGTTGTTGATTTTGGACAACATCTCACAGAACAAGGACTGGACTGGGAAGATAGAACCCACTATACCAAGGCCGCTTTTAAGAGCTACTGTCGAGGGATTATTAGAGCCAGAAGAGAATCTGGGACTGACATTGAAACAACGGCGCGCACTATCGGCACATCTCAACGACAACAGGAGAGACCCTCCAAACCAATCGAACAGCTCAGATATGAGTCATGGACCAAGAAATCACGGGATGAAACCACATTCCCAACCCTGAAGAATGACGCAACCTTTGAGCGTTGGCTTGTCAAATTCAAGGCTAAACTGGAAACATCCGATATAGATACGCACACATTTCTCGATCCAAGCTGGCCTGATATACCACTCATCGGGTACGAGAAGGCCCTTCATGACAAGCAGTGTGCATTCTTCTGGACTCTTGTTCTACATGCCCTCCAGAGTGACCTCTCCTACTCCTGTGTGCTCAGCCATACCACTTCTAGAGACGGCAGACAGGCATTCTTTGACTTTGTCGCATTGCATGATAGGTCCAAATCCAAAGTGTATGACACCTCTATTGTGATGCAACACCTATTGGACATTGACTTACGAACATGGAAGGACACCAAAGTCAAGTTCATCACCCAATGGTTTGCTCAGCTAGACCATCTCAACACACTACGCGACCCGCAGAGGCCACTTGATTTTGATACCGTTAAAACACACCTTTGCAAGGCCTGCAGTAGCAGCTTCCAACTCAGTGAACAGTTCTGCAAGGTTGATGATCCACCTGCAGCACAGGATTTGACCAAGTTTAGACAGCATGAAGCCGCTGCTATCAGTGAATTGAAAAATACCCTCCTCCTTGAAGCCACCAGACTGGACTCTCAGGCTTCCCTGTCGCAACCTCGAAGTCGGCTGTCTGTCAAAGCCAATACTCATGATTTGTCTTCTATGACACAGTCCACATATTCTGCCATCACTGATGACTCGGCCTCATATTTACCTCCTATTGATTTTGATGGTGACTACCAGGACTACGCTGTTTACAAGGCTGGCAGAACACCAGATCCAACCACAAGACTACCATCTGCAGTTTGGAAAACTCTCTCTAAACAGGGTATGAAGCACTGGCTTGGCTTCTCAGCTGACGACAAGAAGCGACTAGTTGCCTGCCTACGATCTGAGCTCCTTGATGTTGCATTATCACCGGATCCCAATTCTAGCAAACCGATCACACGTCGGATCTATGAACACCACACTGATCAGCAGGTCCCCTCACCTGATATTGAACAGATCCTCTCACCTGCTGAGGAAAGCGCAGCCAGATCTGCATTCCATGCATCCCTTGGTGTATATCGGGCATCTTCTCAATCCGATAACAGACCGCTCAAGTCTTCTGTTTCTCCCGCACATCCAGCTCGTTTCCTTGCAGATAATCCTGATATTCTTTACAAGAAAGAAGGCACTGTCTATGTCCCTGTTGAACAGACTTCACGGTCTGTAAAATTCCACTATTGGGCATCACCGGACTGTGAATCTCATGTTTCACCAGCAAACCCTGCCGCTATTTACCGCTCTAGCAAAACTACTGTATCCACACCCGGTTATGCCATGGTTGACAGGGGTGCAAATGGATGTATCATAGGAAATGATGCATGCCTTATCTCTAAGGACATCCCACCTAGATTTGTCAATGTAACTGGTATCAACAATCACCAAATCCAAAACATCCCTATTGCAACGTGTGGCGCCTACTCTGTTTCCAACAGAGGTCCGGTCATTATCATCTTTCATGAATGTGCCTACACTGGACAACACCCATCTATCTTGTCCTCTCCTCAGATGGAAGCATACCACTCGATTGTAGATGATACCTCTCTCAAGACCGGTGGAACCCAAGTCATTACCACTACTGATGGCCATGTCTTTCCACTCAGTATATGCCATGGCTTACCTTATCTTGCCATGCGCAAGTATACCCGTGCAGAATTTGCTCATCTACCTCACGTCGTCATGACAAGTGATCTGCATTGGGACCCATCTGTGCTAGATACCGCATATACCCCCCAGGATGATACCTTCATTCAGAAATACCCGCCTGTCTCCACATCACTTCCATATCAAGATTATGATGAATTTGGCGCGCTTAGGGATATCAACATTGGCACCTCCTCTACAGTCACCTCATTCTTGTCCAACAGCACTACTACTTCCTCCCTACAGGCTTTGGATGTTTCTGATACTTCATTTTGGCTTAGCCCCACTGATTACATCCATCAAGACATCCTGAGTAGGTGCTCTAATCAATCTCCTTCCACCTTTCTCACTGCTGCAGCCCATGTTCAATCGCCCACTGATACCGATTACCTGTCCCTGAAACCCTTCTTTGGATGGATCTCCCTTGACCGTATCAAGGCCACCTTCAACAATTCCACACAGTATGGCTCATTGTCTCTTAGTCCCGATGGTAACATCTTCAAACGGTTCCAATCACCACAGCCTGCCATGAATGTCAGGCCTTTCAATGATGATGTCCTCTCTGATGTCATCTATTCAGACACCCCTGCTATCAATGGTGGTTCCAAGATTGCTCAAGTTTTCTTTGGTCGCAAATCTCATATCATCCATGTTGAAGAAATGAGGACTACTGCTGATTTTCTTCCTTGTCTCCAAAATTTTGTTCGACAATGGGGTAGACCACTCAGATTGCTCTGTGATCATGGATCTTATCAGTCCAGCAAATCTGTTCTTGACTACCTCAAGATGATGTGGATTGGCTTATGGCAAAGTGAACCATACCATCAACACCAAAATCTTTTTGAACGGCGATACCAGACCTTCAAACGCATTGTCAATAGAATCATGGATCGCACGGGCACTCCACCACACCTCTGGCTTCTTTGCATGCGATATGTTGGCCGCCTCATGAATCATTTGTCTGATCCCACTCTCTCTGACAAACAGCCTTTCTTTATTGCTACTGGTACCATTGGTGATATCAGTCCCTACCTTAGTTTCTTCTGGTTTGAGCCCGTATACTACAAGACTCCAGATACACAGTTTGGCTCTCAGACCACTGAATGCCTTGGCCACTTTGTTGGCATTGCTGAACATGTTGGCAATAGCTTATGTTTCACCATCTGGGATCCCATCACCAATAAGCTCCTTGACCGCTCTGGTGTACGCACTGCTTTAACTCCCGAGCATCGCAACAAACGTGCTGGATTGTTCACTGATGATGGCTTTCTTGCATGGCGCAAGGCCAAAGATGCTTCCATCACTCCTAAATCTTCTGGTGATAGTCCCTCCTTTCGACATCCTTCATCCCCCAGTCCGGTCCCAGCATCATCTCCTCTGCGCCTTCCAAAGCCATCCTTGCCTACCTTCCTTTATTCCAAGGTTCCTAATACACGAAGCTATGTCCCTTCTCCACTCCCTAACAACTATGGGGAGATTCTTGATGGTCCTCCAACCTCTCACATCTTCAGCAAGACCCCTACCGGCGTACCTGTCACTGAAGATGATTTTGGTCCCCCTGAGCTAGCATATTTTGATGTCAGTGACGCAACACCTCCACCTATCAATCCTGCTACCCCATCTGTTGGTCCATCTAAAGTAGTTGTTACTGATGAAGAAGGCAACGCCCAATTTGACGATGATGGCACACCCATCACCATCCCTGCTATCCCTGTTGCCGACTTGCAAGGTCGCTCTTTTCTCATGGCTCTCCCTGATGGCACACAGAAAAGAATGACAGTTGTTGACATTGAAAACAGTCTTGAGCAAAACAAGGACTTCATCAAATTCAAGTGCAAGCATACAGATGATGCACTTGAAGATATCATAGCATACAATGACGTCATGAACTACATCCACAGGGATGTAACTCAAGAAGATGGCAAACTTTGGTCTTTTCGACGCATACTTGGTCATCAAGGTCCCCTTGACAACAAGCACCCACAATACAAAGGTTCCAAATACAACCTATGGATTGAATGGGAAAACATGGAGCGCACCTATGAACCTCTCTCCAATGTAGCTGCAGACGACCCTGTTACTGTAGCCAAATATGCAAAGGACAACAACATGCTTGATCAACCTGGTTGGAAACATCTCAAACGCATTGTTTCCCTTGCCCGAAGAACCAAGAAGCTAGACAGGCTAATCCACCAAGCCAAACTTCGCTCCTTTCGAACTGCTCCACAGTACCAGTATGGATTCAAGGTACCTCGCAATCATGAAGAAGCCATCCAGTTTGACACAGCCAATGGCAATACCAAATGGCAGGATGCCATAGCGCTGGAAATGTCGCAGCTTCAGGAATATGACACCTTTATTGACAAAGGTATCTACAAGGCTAGCAATATACCCATTGGCTTCCAACAAATCAAGGTCCACATGATTTATGCAGTCAAGCACGATGGCCGACATAAAGCCCGGCTAGTTGCAAATGGTAATCTCACTGAAGCTCCCATTCACAGTGTGTATGCAGGAGTTGTTTCACTTAGAGGCTTGCGCATGTGCCTATTCCTTGCTGAACTGAATAGCTTAGAAGCATGGGGAACCGACATTGGGAATGCATACCTAGAAGCTGTTACCTGTGAGAAAGTATGCATCAAGGCTGGTGCTGAATTTGGATCACTAGAGGGTCACCTACTAGTGATTTACAAGGCTCTATATGGACTTCGATCATCTGGCAAGTGTTTTGGTGATATGCTCGCTGCCTGCCTCATTGAACTAGGTTTTGAAAGATCCAAGGCAGAGCCTGAAATCTTTATCAAACCTGGCAACAACAAACATGGGGAGCCAGTATACGAGCTGATATGCACATATGTTGACGACCTTTGCTTATGTATGGCCAATCCTGAAACCTTTCTGGTCATCCTACAGTCTGAACCTTACAATTTCAAATTAAAAGGCTCTGGTCCAATGAACTTTCATTTGGGATGTGGTTTCGAAAGAGATGAACATGGTGTGCTCTGCATGAACCCCATCAAGTTCATTGAGAAAATGGAGGCCTCATATGAACAAATGTTTGGCTGCAAACCCACCACTAGGTTCCACTCACCCCTTGCTGAGAATGATCATCCAGAGCTAGATTCATCATCATTCCTAGGTGATACTGATATCCAAAAGTATCAAAGCATGGTGGGCTCACTCCAGTGGGTCATTGCCATTGGACGTTTTGATGTGCAGACTGCTGTCATGACCTTATCAAGCTTTCGTGTGCAACCTAGGGAAGGCCATCTCAACAGAGCCAAACGAATCTATGGATATATTTCCAAGTTTCGTCATTTCAAAATCAGATTCAGAGTGGGCATACCAGATTTTGTACTCACTCAAGGCAACAGTACAGACTGGTCCAATACCGTATATGGGGAGCATTCTGAAGACCTACCAAGCGATGCCCCTAAACCCCTAGGTAAGGTAGTTGTATTGTCTCATTTCTATGATGCAAACTTAATGCATGACATCCTAAGTGGTAAAGCTGTCACTGGTATCCTGCACTTTGCAAACAAGACCCCCATCATGTGGTTCTCCAAGAAGCAAGCAACATCTGAAACAGCAACCTTTGGCGCCGAATTTGTGTCTGCTAGAACCTGCATTGAGCAAATTGTTGACATTCGACAGTCATTCAGGTATCTAGGTACTAGAGTACACGACACATCCTACACATGGGGAGACAATGAAAAGATGATCCAAACCTCTACATTCCCATATGCGAGGCTACACAAGAGGCATCACATTCTATCATATCACTATGTTAGAAGCATGATCGCAAGAGGTTTCATCCTCATGCAACATCTTGCAGGTAAGGATAACTGCGCTGATATCCTCACCAAGCATTGGGGACACTCAGTAGTGTATCCTTTACTCAAGCCCATCTTTCACTACTGTGGGAACACCGGTGATTTGTTGCAGGATGACTGCACCAGATACTAGAGGATGCTCTCATGTGGACACATGGGGAGTGTTAAATTCCTTTCGTGCCTAGGTTGGTAGAGGTACGAGCTCGAAAATAATGAGACCTCGAACGATCGAGTTCGATACTTAAACTGAAAGAGAAGAATCGATCGTCACTCCACAGGATCGATCGTCACTCCAATCGATACTTACTACTCAAAGAAAGAACACACACTAGAGGTTCGCACACGCAATCTCTTGTTAAGTGTGCTGTTTTCAAGAAAAGACAGCAGAGGTTCGAAGCGCTGCTCACGAACTTGTTTATCTGCTGTGTAAAAATACGTGTTGTACTAGCGGCAACACGGTATTTCCACGTAACACGGTATTTACCCGTAACACGGTATTTTACCGTATAATATATTCGTAACAAAGTGCTGTATTAGCGGCAGCACGCTTTAAAGTGGTAACTTGCTCTCCAGCAAGCTAACACGCTTATACTTTTAGATTACTTGATTATTCAACCTTAAACCTTGCATCGGACGTTCTTGCGTCCTACTGTAGAACTACAAGCCTAAGATCTAACTGACTGAGCCCACCGGTAGTCAGAATAGATCTGATTGACGCCGAGTCTTCAATCGTAGTGGATATCAGAGAAATATTAGATTACAACAGACCGGCACCTCAACCGGCCTGTAGATACAGATCGTGTTGCTCTTCTTTGCCTTTGGAAAAAATCAGCTCAACAGCCAGTGTCAAAAGGAAATTAACAGTTTATTGTAAACATTGCTACCTTGACTCTCCTCCGATCACTACTGGTTACAGAAAGAAGAAGGTTACCAAGAAGAAGAACCCCCCTTGTTTACAGCAAGACGAAGAAAGAATATGGGAGTAGTTGTTTCTCCCGGTCTTCTGGACCATATTTCACGTAATCCAGGTACATGTTATTCTCACTACTACCGGTGTTTGGGGGTAGATGATTTTGCATCTTCCATATTCATTAGAAAATCGAAGAAGCTAGAGGATGCTAGTGAGCAATAAGGTCTAACGAACACCCGTAACGGTCCACTGAGTAGTGGCGTATTACTACCAGAGGTGCTCGCCAATCAAGTTATGTACGACCCTTCTGTCAAACTTATTGAGCGTGCTTTGATTGTTTGAGAATTAGTATACAATGAGGATGATGATGACTCTGTTTCTGATGATATTTTGTTTTCTTGTAGCGATGACGATGAGGATAAAGGAATTGACAGCACAGAGGTCCCCCCTCTTTGACTGTCAGATTTACGACACCAAATGTTGGAAGGGACCTATCAGACAAACTGAAGGTCAAGATCAAGTTAATGAAAATCATGTGGAATCATAGCATACCATAGTTGCAGAGAAGGAATTATATGAAAGGGCTATTGAATCCAAGCAGCTTAATTTGTTTTCATGGAGAAAAGGAAATCCTATACAGACAAGGTCAAGAGTCATGAAGGACATTTACGCAACTGTGCCTGAAATAGAAGGTGATGGCTTTCAACCTCATCTTATTGACTGGTGTTATAAGAAATCAATCTGTGCTGACGTTACTAGTCATAAACAAATCTACGTACGATTGTTCCAAAAAGCACTTCATTCCCTGTTAACGAATGTGACTTTGGTAAAGGAAGACAATCTGTCCTTCCCCCATGCTGAAGACCCAACCTTATTAGTCCGTTATCCAGAACTACAAGGTGATATTGATATAGACAAACTCCATCACCGTGAATGGTGTATCGAGATGCAAAACCAAATCCAATGAAATTTTGGTGCCTATTATTTTCTACATGGATAGAATTGCAATCAACAATAGTGGTCAAACCACTCTTACCCAACTGAACATGACACTTGGCATATTCAACACCTTAACTTGGAACTCAAGGCCGGATGCCTGGGAGACTCTATATTTTCACCCAACAGGTACACGTG
This sequence comes from Pseudo-nitzschia multiseries, assembly GCA_037355745.1. Classification (NCBI taxonomy): domain Eukaryota; phylum Bacillariophyta; class Bacillariophyceae; order Bacillariales; family Bacillariaceae; genus Pseudo-nitzschia; species Pseudo-nitzschia multiseries. The sequence continues at coordinate 11,736,038 of CM074789.1, read as the reverse complement.
ATAAAGGTGACAAATCGATTGACAATGTGAACAATCTTCACTCTGGCCTTTGTTTGGCTCTTTCATCTTTGAAAGATGCCTGCAACCAAACAGATGGTATCAAAAAATGGTATAATTTGCCGTGGAACAAGAAGAAATGGTCTGTTTGAATGAAATTTGCAGTCGCTTATTTCATAGGTGATCCTCCCAGCACAACCAACTTTGTGGACATTATTAAATGTGGAATTCAAAGATGATCTGTAGGCATTGCAATTGTTCAAGAGCACTTGGTATTAACGCTCATGTGAATGTTCTGAAGGTTCCTGTTTCAGTTAAAAGTGGGAAAATGCAGGTGTCTAAGCACCAAAACGGGGAAGAGTATTGATCCGTTTGACTATGGAAAATATCCAATTTTACTGCTTCAACATTGGGGGAAGGAGTGAATGTTGAGCAGTATTTCAAAAACATCTCTCACCACGGTGTACATAATGGCAACGCTTTTTATGATCTTGATTTTGGAAAAATCCCACATAATATTCATCTAGCATCACCAGGAGAGAGACTCCATTTGCACCAACTTAGTTGCGCAAAGCGTGCAGCGGAGGCATTCTGTAAGGCATTTTTTAGGAAATAACAAGCAGCTTCTTGGTGAGATGGAAAGGATAGCTGGTTACTATGGTGCTGCTGTTCAGAGGCAATCCAATCGTGACTTCCCGCAAACCAATTTTTTGGAATCAATACATACAGCGAAGAAGGAGGGGAACCAGTACATTGGAATGCTTTATATTCAGATGCTGTCTTTTCTGTCTGCTGGAGGCCGTCAATTGTTGTTGTCTTGAAAGACGCCATCCAATTTTGAGAACAAGAGCAGGAAGTGTGACGACAAAATTGACAGACGTATTTACGCCATTGAGTTGTTGTTGGGTATGGAAGAGTTCCTCAAATACGCTGGAAAGTTTGATGAGGTTTTCAAACAAGACAAGAAAGGTGTTTTGAATCTTGACAAAATGGTTGTTCTTTTCATCAACTGTATAAATAACAATCTGCAACAAAGTAAGGGAGAGGGTAACAATCGGGTGAAGAATCACATGTATTTTCATTTATCACAGTACATGAGATTATTTGGTCCTCCAACTGGGTGGGACTCTGCTGCGAGTGATAGCAATCATAAAACTGAAGTGAAGGCTCCTGCTAAGAGAACCCAACAAATCAAGTCCACACTAATCAAGCAAACCTGCAAGCGATCGATGGAGTATGATACTATTGATTGACTTGACCATGAATTTGATTTGTTTGAACGTAGATCCATGACAGGACCAAATCATCCTACAGAGGGTGGTTGGTCAGCTGGGTCCAAGTTTTTAATTGGTGTTATGGATGGTTTGCCTTACATGAAGTGGGATGAAAAAAACGCAAGTGTACCCTGATTCCATTGGATGTTCTCAAGTTTTGTTGCAACATGGTCCTTCCAGCTGTGGGCACCAGCACACTTCGTGGATCCACGGAACACAAGAGGTATGACAAATATTGTGAGATGAAGTTACTATTTTGGGCCCATCCATTGTTTAAGTCTGATTCTGGACAATTGTCCAACGTATGGTACAACTGGGAAATTTTTCAACTAGACCTCCTCAATAGGTGTGGACTACAAGTTTATCCATGTCAGATTCTGTACCTGCTTTACCTTGAAGGTCCTTCCCCCCAGGGAAGCTCCATTAGTGGTTTCGAATTAGTGCACAATGGTTACTACGCTGTCACTTGTTGCTTTGTTTCTGTGGACCCAATACTGAGCAAGAGGGAGAAAGGGAAAAAACACCAGCATGCGATGGTAAAGCAAGAGGAGTTGCGCAAGCAAATTGTATTTGTTCAATTGCAACGCCATTGAGTCTGAAGCTACTGTTGTTAGAAACCATGGTAGCCCTGACCAATACTTTGTCCTGGGAAATTGTGAACAATGGTTGTTTAATTTCCGTGAGACAATGACTGCATTGAAACAGAAGAATATAGAATCAATAGTCTGAGATGGTGAAAACCCTACATGAATATAACAAAGAAATCTGTATTTTATAAAAGTCATACTTTGACTTAAATCAATTGACGTATTTTTTGTTTTTCCATTTTCTGCAACGGCATTGCAGGAAATGCTCTTTTCGTTTTTGGGGTGTACACTGAACAACTTTAGGTTTTTTTTGAAATGTTGTGTATTTCTTGTTTTTCCATTTCCTTCAAGGACTTTGCAGGAACCGCCTTGTTTTTGTTCTACCATTTTCTGCAACGGTGTTGCAGGAAATGCATATTTTTGGGGGTTATGTCACCCAATTTAGGTTATTTTTCAAAATGGTGGAATTGTGTTTCGAAAGCCCCCTAATTCCAACAGCATGATGTCTTGTTGTTCTTAGAGCGTTTTTTGTGTACTGATCAGAACTTCATTAATTATTCAAAATGGTCCAATCGGATTGCAGGAACCCCCCTAATTCCAGTGTGCGTGTCTTCATTGTCCATTCATTGATGTTTTTGTTTTTTACCAATTTCTGAAACAGTGTTGTGTTTGCGTTGTTTTTGTTGTACTTTAAACCCCTTAAGGAATTTTTGAAACGGTTCAATTGGGTTGAATCCACCCCCCTAATTGCAGAGCCATGTCCTGACGTTCATTGATTCCTATATTTTTTGTTTTTCCAGTAGGAAAACAACAGAAAGGAGTGTATTGGTGAACTTTGAAATATTGTTTAATATTGTTATAGAGGAGTAGTAGTCCGATTGTTGCCATCCGGTCATTGTTGCCGTTCTGTCCGTTTGTTGCTGTCTGGTCGTTGTTGCCGTCCAGTTTGTGTTGCCGTCCAGTCGGTGTTGTCGTACGGTCATTGTTGCCATCTGGTCGGTGTTGCTCTCAGTGTTGCTCTTGGTGTTGCTCTCGCCGATGTTGCTTTTGGTGTTGCTCTTGCTGCTGTTGCTCTCGCTGCTGTTACCCTCGCTGTTGTTGTTGCTTCTCTAACAATTTGTGGTGCCGACGATTTGTTGCCATGCTGGCTGTGGATTTGTTGTTGCTCTCGCTGTTGCTTTTGCAGCTGGATCGCTGTTGCTGTTGTTGCCATTGCTGTTGTTTGCTGACTTTTGCTGTTGCTGTTGCTTTTGCAGCTGGACCGCTGTTGTGATTTGATCGCTGTTGCTGTTGCGGCTTGACTGCTGTTGCTCTCGCTGCTGCTGCTGTTGCTCTTGCTATTGCACGTGTCGTCAGTTTGACTATTGAAGAAATCTATAACAATATATAATAATTGGGTAAAAAATGAGGTGAGTATCTATTGATGTAGAGTAAACAATAACGACAAAAGAATAATTTACATCCAAACCTACATGAACAATCATTGGTTGTTCCGATCCGTTGTTCCGGTCCATTGTTCCGATCCGTTGTTCTTTGTTCCAATCTGTTGTTCCAATCTGTTGTTCCAATGATAATTGTTCTGATCCGTTGTTTCCAATGTTGTTCCAATTCGCTGTTCCAATGATCGTTGTTCTGATCTGTTGTTACCTTGTTTCATAATAAAAATAAAAGAAAGATAGATTAGAAACCAAAAGAATCGCCACTACTACTCTAGCGACGCACCTCTCAGGAAAAATAACAACGCACCTTTGTTCCACTGTTTCTGTCCTTTCCACCATTGACTTGTTGTTGTTGTTGTTGTTGTAGCTATCATCAGTTTGCCTCATTGTCGTCCCTGAAATAAGAAGAAAAGCAAAAGTGAGAAAATACATCATCTATAATGTGGTTGGCACTATCATTGTCTATCTATCTCACGCTGTTGTTGTTGCCTTTGATTCGTGTTGTTGCTATCGTCAGTTTGCCATGTTGCCCTCCCAATTCGAGTTGCCCAATCGTTGCTGCTGCCATTGATTTCATGTTTGAATGAAAGACTTCTTACTCCTATGTCACAAAAAGCAGTATCTTGTTCCTGTTGATATAGATGCAAGGGATGCAGATTTTGTGCGTTCAAGACGTCTATGTTTGTGGGCCAATTCAAACACTATCTTTCCAGCAACTAACCTCTCGTCCAATGCTTTCTACTTCTTTTGCAGTACAAGGCTGTTATTTTGGACTGAAATATCTGAGAACGGATCGTTTTGCTCAAAGTGGGCCGGATCCCACGTTCTTGGATGAAGTGTTGCCAGAAGCACCACTCTACTCAGATAAGATGGATAATAAGGTCTTTCAAAAATTGATTTATAAATGGAAAGTGAAAAAATGATTCGCAAGCAGTGAAAATAACACTGTAAAATCACACTGTAAAATCAATTTCCGTTTTCGCACATCACACCTCCTTTCTAGAAAAGCGCCGGTAACACACGTACAGACGTACGAACATTCGGGAATACACACGAATGAGATAACACACACGTATGACTAACAGGCAAATAAGCGAGCCGACTCGCTGAATCGCTAACAGTAATAGAGCACCGATAGAGGTTCGATCTCAGAGGTCATATTACACGTAATTGCTCACAAATCTAAATACTAATACTTGAAATCACTGAATACTGCTAGTAAGAATATCTAGCAGACTACACGTGTAAACGCGTAGTGACGAGAGGAAAAATAGAGTTTATCAGACCCAAATGGACTCAAAGAGTCTGGGTAAAGAAAATGAAAGCTGATTGCCGACTGATCACCGGTTAATCGCCGTCTGAAGCCAAAGAGGCTGGACGTTAAAGACCCTCTCCAACAGAAGAGACTCAGGCGCTTAGAAGATTAACAACACTAGCGCAGCAGAGCACACCAGGCTAATACCCGTGGCTTCTACTGAGGTTTGTAGGGGAGAGAAATGAACACCAAAAGCTTGTTACCCACCAAAATAGACACTTGCAAGAGGTCCCCAACGATGGGAACAGCAAAAGATGTGTCGAAAATACAACGGCAAAATAACGTCCGGAATAATGCGATGTACGTGTGTTCGGTACTGCGAATCGTATAACGGCTACAAAAGAACCGTTAATAAAGAGAGGCATGCGACCCCGAAAACGTGACCTCGGAAACAAAGCAAATGGGAATCAAATTCAATTCCTACAGAAAAGAGCCCAAGTATACTCACTCGTATACAAATGATATGATAACAAAACCAGCCGAGGTAATATACATACCCAGTATTGGATAAACACATACACAAAAAATAGAAATGACGAAAAATGCTGGACCAAATATTTAATAAGAGACGAACGAATATTCGATACCGTTTCGATAAAAGGGAAACAACTGTTGAGCTTAAGTATAGAGGAACTGAAAAATTGGGGTTCCGATAGGAATCAATCCTCATACCGTGGATATGAACCTGTTTACTAGCAAAAGCACGTGGAAAGAAAAACACTCCACAAGTTGCTTCAGAACTCAGAAAATCACAATCACAGCTTCCTCATGAAAGCAAAAGCTAACAAACCCCTTATTACAAGCCTAATTCCTACAGCATACTCCGAAACAACACACCATGGCGCCACCAACCAGAGCTCAACTAGCTGCAACCGCGGCAGCAGCAGTAGCAGAAGCAGAAGCAGTGGACGCGGCCGCAACAGAGGCGGCGGGCAACTTGATAGGCTTACTACCTCCATCGGTAACAACAAGATTGGACCCACAACAGCTTGAGCAACTCACGGTGACCCTGGTCGCAAGACTATCAAGCAGGGACATATCCCTATCAACGACAGCAAGAGAAGCCAAAGAAAGGGCAGAGGCCAATGATGGCATCCCTGGCTACGAAGGAGAAAGGTCGCTGACCTCAGCCGAGGTTTGTTTCAGGAAAATCCTCGAGTCCTTTGGGGTCAACAGGCCTACGGCAAACGAAATATTCAGGCATGGATATTCTAACATGAAGGCCATTGCAGACCTCGATTCAGAAGGAATCAAGTCCACTCTAGGGTCGCTAACCAAGGCAAAACACCATCTATGCCCGGATCCACAGGAAGTCTTTATTGGAAGGGCATTTGGCGATCGACTGAAGCTGTTTGTGGCTTGGATCAAATTCCAGCCTATGATAGGCGCAACGGCCACCGAAGTGGACTGGATCAAGGACCCAACGGCCGAGATGGATATACGGGAACGTTTGAGATCTACAAAGGAGGACGATGAAAATACGGCAGTTAAGGATCTAACACTACCCGACAAACTGACTACAATGTCAAAGTTCAGGGAATTTGATGAGAACTTACGTGAATATCTACGGCATAAGAGGGGTGTCACCAAGACATCCCTACTTTACACGATAAGACAACAATCTGCAGTCGGAGAAACCGACAGGTGTGGAACGGTCGGATCGGGCCCAGATGACACTTACCCTGACTGGACTGAGTATGCAATAAGATGCACGATTCACGCCAACTCTCATTGGTCTAAAGACAACAATACTCTCTGGGGGATATTGTTTAAGCTGGTGGGATCCGGACCTGGTTGGTCCTATATACAAAGCTTTGGGACCAAACACGGGGTAGGGGGTGACGGCCGAAAGGCATACTTTGCCCTCTACTCTCAAGCCTATGAGGCAACCAACGTAAAACTAATTGTCGAAGCAAAAAGACAGTTTATCCGGGAATCGGTGTACACGGGGGATTCCAAACACTACAATTTTGACAGGCACAAAAGGCTATGGCATGATGCAAAACAAACCTTGATAAGATACGGCGCATTCTCACCTGAGGACCAGTTTGTGTACGACTTCGTACGATCCCTACAGGATGTACGACTCGAACAATCCATCCCAAATGTAATAACAGAAGAATCGGACTATTACGCAAATTTTGAGAAGGCTTCGGCGTATCTTACTCGAATGCTCGGAGTAAAGAAACTCCAGAATCAACCACAAAAGAGGGGTAGGAATGTGTCAGCCTTCACTAACAATAAAAAGAGGAAAGGTGACAACAAACGCGGCAACTTCTCTTCCAACAAGCCACAAGGCAACAACAACAACAACAATAGTGGTGGCTCAAAGGCACAACCAGGGACCTATAAAGGGCCCGTTGAATGCAAGTTCTATCCACGAGAAATATGGTTGAGCATGTCCCAAGAGCAGCAACAAAAAGTCCGAGCGCTAAAACAAGCAAGGAATGCAAGCAATAGCGGGGGCAACCAACAATCAAAAGTGGCAGCAGCCACAGCTGCAAACCCTCCCAATAACCACAGTTCAGCTGGGAACCAGTTTGGCTGTCACAGCCACATTGGAAACGGGAATGGGAATTGATTCGCCGGCCGGGGCCTTAAGATAGAACCTCGGGTAGGCCGGCCGATAGTCCATCTCAAAGAGATGACCCAGTCATCCAGTGTTAAGCCAGGACGTTGCGAGCTGGATAGCCATGCAGACACAACTGCAGCTGGATCTAACATGGTATTACTCGATTCACTGGATTCTATCATGACATTTGCTGATGTTGCTCCATTTTCAGACGTGTACTCACCAATGAAAGATGTTCCTATTGCCCGTTGTGCTACTGCTTGGACAGACCCAACGGACGGTATCACATACATATTGATATTCGGACAGGCCCTCTATTTCGGAGAATCATTGCAGCACAGTCTGATATGCCCGAACCAAATCAGAGAATGCAATTTGAATGTGGTTGAAGACATACCAAGAAGATACTGCAGTTCTTCCAGTCACAGTCTTATCTTTCGGGCCGACAGTTTCGAATTGGCAATACCATTGTTAGTTGATGGTGTTCTGTCATACTTTGACACGCGGAAGCCGACACGCCGGGAACTCGATACATGTGACCAAGTCCTTCCAACCGACACTCATACCTGGGACCCATACGCCCCCCACTTCAGAGAAGATGAAGAAGCAGCAACCGCGTCGTCCCCACGAGTAGTGGCCGCCCTCTCTGGAGGAGTTTCGACTGGGACAACTGAATCTTGGATACGCTCCACGGACAACCCTATACTCATCAATGTAAAACACAAGGATTATCGCCTCAGATACCTACAGAAAATCTGTACAACCCGTACTCAACGGCCGGGGTATACTCAACAAGAGATTAGCGACCGGTTACACTCAGCTTTTGTTAAGAGTACCGGGGACAGAGAAAGCTCGGAGATACTCCGAATTTCAGCTACTTCAACCAAAACTTCGATTTCCCTAACAGAGGAAGAGCTTGCCATCCAAAAGGAAGCAAAAGCTCGGACAAAAGAAAGGAAACTACTCCGCCGCCAACAAGATGTGATAGATAAGGAAACTTCCCTAGAGAAGAGGTCATTTATCCGGCGCGGACAATGGGGACCTCTGATAAGGATTCTGGAGAAAGTGGATAGATATGACTCAGAAGCCATTGCAAAGATGTGGAACATCAGTGTTAAGAGGGCCGAAGAAACGATTAAGGTCACTACCCAGGAAGGCATAAGAAACCTTACGCAACCAATCACCCGAAGGCTGAAGACCCAAAAATGGAGAAACAGGAAAGTACTTAAGGGTCGGTGGTTCGCTGACACCATGAAGTTCAAAGTACCGAGTATCATCCGGAATGATACTGACGCACAGATCTTTACCAATGGGAAAGGATATGTGGCATTCTATCCAGTAAGAGGGGAGAAACGATGCCACGACGGACTATCTTGCTTCATAAATGAGGTAGGAATACCGGAACACCTCGTCACTGATGGGGCAAAGGCCCAAGGAAATCATGAGACACACAGCACCGGATGGACTAAACTTCGATCGGAGTATCACATACGCCAAACCTACATACAGCCCCATTGTTGGTGGCAGAATACGGCAGAACACAGTGCAGGGGACCTAAGGAGATCAATACGATTAATGACTTCTAAGAAAGGAAGCCCGAGGAGGTGCTGGGCCTTTTGTGGAATGTTAGCGGCCGGAAGGTTAAGTAACACCGCATCTGGGGACCCATCTGCGATGGGAAGAACGGGGTTTGAGTTAGTCCATGGATATACTCCAGATATAACCCCATACATGATACACGATTGGTACGATTTCATCCGGTGGTACGACCTACAGGATAAGTCGGAGAAATACGGAAGATGGCTGGGCCCATGTGGAGATACTTATGGAGGTGGCGATTGTCACTACGTATTGTATAAGACTGGAAAAGTACACATAACAAACGGCACACGGCCTATATCTGAAGTGGAATGGAAACACCCAGACACTATCCTACAGTTAGAGGAACACAACAAGCTACTTAATGAAAAGATCGGCGATGAGGCAAAACCCTCGGATACTTACCTGGAAAACGAGTTAGGGGAACCACCCTTGGGCCTATTTGATGGCAAATATGAGGGTGAGGACGAGGTACTTATGGCTGAGCCAGAGGCGTCTTCCCCGGACATTGATGACTTAACCGACAATCTTGATGAGTACCTTGGAAGCCAAGTGCTACTGCAGATAGGGGACCAACGGATTCGCGGTACGGTTAATAACCGGTACAGGGACGCAAGCGGAATCCTAGTCGGAGAAAAGAATAACAATCCACTCCTAGATACAAGGTCCTACGAGGTTTCTATGCCGGACGGATCCATTGAGATCTACACAGCAAATGTGCTAGCGGAGAATCTCTATTCCTCCGTGGACGATGAAGGGCGCATGTATTGTCTCCTGAACGAGCTACTTGACTATGAAAAGGATAAAGAGGCTCTGACAGTACAACAGGCAACTATCACTACTAAGTCCGGACAAACTCGGACTAAGCCAACAACCAAAGGGTGGAGAATCCTAGTCAGTTGGAAAGATGGAACTTCCTCTTGGGCAAAGTTAAGTGACATGAAGGAAAGTTTCCCCGTCGAAACGGCCCTGTTCGCCAAGGATCAAGGCATAATAGATGAGCCAGCCTTCAAGTGGTGGGCCTAGCCTTCAAGTGGTGGGCCTATCGGGTAATTCGGAAGAAAGACCGGATTATCTCCAGCGCCAAGACCAAATATTGGACCAAATCCCATAAGTATGGGGTTAGACTACCGAAAACAATTGCTGAAGCAAGAAGGATAGATGAGGAATCCGGCAGTGACTATTGGGCCCGGGCTATTGCAAAAGAAATGAAGAACAATTTCATAGCTTTTGAGTTCAATGATGAGGACAAAGTACCGGTGGCACATACAAAAATCACTATGCACATGGTATTTGATGTGAAGATAGACTTAACTCGGAAGGCCCGACTCGTTGGGGATGGGCATAAAGTGCCCGAAATATCACGGGAGTATACATACTCAAGCGTGCCCAGCAGGGATTCGGTTCGGATGTTCTTCTTAGTTGCTGCACTTAATGACCTTGAGGTCTTAAGCGCTGACATCCAAAATGCATACTTAACCGCACCAATTAAGGAAAAGTACTACACAGTGGCCACACTGGAACAAGGATTTGCACCGGAGTTATGTGGAAGGCCCTGCAAAATTGTGAGAGCTCTGTATGGATTACCAGTAGCAGGCGCATCATTTCGATCTCATCTGTCTGAGCACTTAAGGGGACTTGGATATAAGTCTTGCAAGGCGGATCCAGATGTATATATGCGACCGGCTGTAAAGAAAGATGGCTCAGCATATTACGAATATTGCGTGGCATATGTGGATGACATCCTTGTATGTGGGATGGATCCAAAGTTCCAAATGGATGCAATCGAAAGACAGTTCAAACTGAAGGATGGAACTGTTGAACCACCCACTTTCTATCTAGGGGCGGATATTGGTAACACATCTGTTGATGGGGCCGAGTACTGGTCCATGTCTTCAACAAAGTATACCTCCAAAGCCGTTAAATCTGTTGAGGAGGAATTGAGTAAAGGGCAATATGCCTTCAAGATACTCCCAAAATCTGCAAAATCACCATTGGTAACTGGATATAGGCCCAAAATCGACGCCTCACCGGAACTTGGTTCGGAGAAACAAAACTATTACCAGGGTTTAATAGGTATACTCCATTGGATATGTGAACTCGGGAGGCTAGATATTGTAATGCCTGTTTCACTTATGTCCCGGTATCTTGCACAGGCCCGAGAAGGACATCTAAACCAATTGTTTCATTTGTTTGCATACTTAAAGAATTACAGCAAATCAAAGTTGGTATTTGACTGTTCCATCCCAGAACTTGATGAATCAGTTTTCCATGAATGTGACTGGGCCGAATTCTATCCGGAAGCGGGGGAACTAATTCCTCCGGATATGCCCGAGCCACGAGGAAACTCCGTAACTACCACATGTTTCGTGGACGCCGACCATGCTGGTTGCAAGGCTACTAGGAGGTCTCATACGGGAATCATCATCTTTGTTAACAGGGCACCAATCCTATGGTTCTCTAAGAGACAAACAACTGTTGAAACATCCACGTTTGGCTCAGAAATTGTGGCACTCAAGATCGCAATCGAAATGGTAGAAGGCCTACGGTATAAGCTCAGAATGATGGGCATACCTATAGAAGGACCAACAAACATGTATTGTGACAATGACTCGGTTGTTAAGAATGTAACACACCCGGAAAGCCCTTGTAAGAAGAAGCATAACAGCATTGCTTACCATAAGGCACGCGAATGCATTGCAGGAAAGATTATCCGGATTGGAAAGGAACCCGGTGAAACTAATATTGCAGATCTACTCACTAAACTTATGGGTGGGGTAAAGCTATTCTCCTTATGTAGGAGATGTATGTGGCGGTGCAAATAAGGGACCGGCCCTTAAGGTATCTTCTACAAGTACTTAACAGTACGAGTACGAAGACACGGGGACTCTAGAAAAGCGCCGGTAACACACGTACAGACGTACGAACATTCGGGAATACACACGAATGAGATAACACACACGTATGACTAACAGGCAAATAAGCGAGCCGACTCGCTGAATCGCTAACAGTAATAGAGCACCGATAGAGGTTCGATCTCAGAGGTCATATTACACGTAATTGCTCACAAATCTAAATACTAATACTTGAAATCACTGAATACTGCTAGTAAGAATATCTAGCAGACTACACGTGTAAACGCGTAGTGACGAGAGGAAAAATAGACCTTCGTGCACTATTAGTGCACATATTGGTTGAATTTTTTTGAAAGGTAGCAGCTAACTCAGGCGGGTTCGCTGACTCACCATTGAATTTTTTTTGAAAAGTACCGGCTCACGAATCGGCTGGCTCGCTGAATCACCGTTGAAATTTGTTTGAAAAGTACTGGCTCACGAATCTTTGGCTCACAAATTGGCTGGCTTGCTGAATGACCGTCAAAATTTGTTTGAAAAGTAGCGGCTCATGAATCTTCGGCTCGTGTTTTTCAAAAACTGCTATCACTCACTACATTCGTGATAGCCTCAGTAGCCAGCCTACTTGTAGTACTGTATGTGCAATGCTTGTAGTTCATGGGTGTGTTGGTGGGTTAAGCAATGCTAGAGGGGGGAGCCGGGAACTCCAGCCTGTTGGTTGTTTTGCAGGCTGTAGTCCGGTCCCTTAGTTTGCTGTGCCCACACACACCGGCGCACAGCCTGGCTTAACAGCTTGGGCAGTTAAGCCTTTGGCTGTTAAGCCTTTTCTGCCATTGGTCCACAAGCCACAGGGTGGGAGCTGGATGGAGACTGGACCTGGAGGAGACAGGAGGCCAGACTGCGAGGGTGGGAGATTCCCCAAGAGGAATCAGAGAGAGCTGCCAGGGGGAGTGGGGGCTGCCGCTGGCACCCACTCTTCTGGCAGGAAGGAGTATGTTCCATTGTTGAACATTACAGAGGCAAGATTCTGGAAGATGGGGAGGGACTGCTGGTGCAAGTATCTCATCATGCAGTCACTGTGCCATCTTGCAAGGAGCTTGATGACATTAGAATCACATTTGCCCTGGAGCAGGGCCATAGCCCCTCCCGCTCGAAGGGACCGAGCAGAGATTGCTGCAGGGGAGATGCCGGTGGTCTGATAGAGGGTCTGGGCATAGACTCTCATGGAGGATGTGACAGTTGCTGCGCGCACGAGGGTGAGAACCCCATGGTCAAAGTAACTGGCAAGTTTGAGGTCTGGGCTGAAGGGATGGGTGCTAGTACAGCAGCCCCTGAGGTGGAGCACTTGGCGCGCGCATGCTGCTACAGGGCAGCATAGGTTGTCACCACTCCTTGCATGAGCAACTACCTCACCTTTGTCCCCATTCTTCTGTGTAGTGAATGTCAGGGTGACGGAGGTGGCAGCAAGGAGCTCATGTCCAGGTCCATCATGGTGTACAAATTTGGAGCCAAGATAGAAGGAGACCTCCTTGAGGTGGAAGGCTTGGTCGTCCCTGGTAGTACCAGTGTACTCCCCAGGGCGCAGACAGAAAAAGAAGGCTATGCAGATCATGTTTGCAATGGCCTGTCGGGTAGGGGATGGGGAGTCATAGTATGCAAAGCGAAGTGCATGCATGACAAGGGTGATGGGGACTGGTTTGACCCGGCACGGGGCTGGGTCTAGCTTGGCATAGGCCTTGAACTGGGCAGTTAGCCTGAAGTCAAGACTGCCGGTAGAGTTGGTTCTTGGGTCTTTGGACCCCAAGCAGGCCAGCGTCTGGCCCACTGACCGGAGGGTGTCCGATACTGTGCAAGATCTGATGGGCTTGCGGCTATGGGATAGTCGGCCGTCATGGAGGCGCTGGGCAAAGACTTGGAGGATGGGGATTGGATCTGTAACAGAGTGGAGGGTTGGTTCAAAGCCTTGAGACACACAGAATTGAACCCATTGATTCCAATGGGCATCCTTGCGCTTGGCATAGAGCTCAGTGACTGAAGCGCGCATGGTCTTCTGGATAGAGCCAAGGTCAGAGCAGAATGCATGGGAGGCTTCAGGGGACATAAGATCCAGGGCAAGTCCTGAGGGTAGGTGGTGTTGAAATGATTGAGAAGGGCAGTGTCAGAGAGGTCAGAGCGAGAGAGCAAATCAGCTAGGTGATTCACAGGTCCAGGGATGTAATCCCTGAGGGGGACATATTGATGGATACGCTGGTGCATGGACTGAATTCGCAGGAGGTAAGCGGCAGGCCCAGTAGTAGTGGTGGCGCCTTTCCTTTGCCAATAGACCGCTGCTGTGTTGTCATAGCAGTTGTGAGTGGTTCTGGATTGGACACAGGCCGCTTGGGCAAGGATATCGTTGTGGGCAATGGAACCAGCTAGCTCAAGGTCACTGTTGGTGATGGTGCCATTGGGGTTGTCAAAGGTGACTAGTTGGGAGGAGACCCACTTGGGGAATGCATGCCTCCACATGATAGGCTGCACCGCGCCAGTGGGAAGGGGGACAAAATGGATGCCCCCCATGCCCATCCCAGAGGCATCACAAGCGCCCATGGTGGCAGGAAAAGGATCTGGCACCAGTTCTGCAATGGAAGTAGGCCTGTTGGATAGATCATTGGCCAGCCATTGGAAGTCGCGAAGGAAGCTATGGACGCGCTTGGTGAGCTGGAGGCGCTGCCTGCCCGGTTCCTGGTGGCGGAAGGCTTCTTGGAGGATGGAGAAGAGGCCAATTGCGCCAGGGATGGCAAGGGCCGTCGACCGGAGTTCCCCAAGGACTTGGTGCCATTGTTTGATAGGAACATGGCGCTGGTTGGGGGAGATTGAGTGAAGAATCTCCTGGAGGCGGTCCACTCGATGGGGAGGCAGGCTGATGGTTTTGTTGATGGAATCAATGAGCCAGCCCAGGATGACTTTCTTGGTGGTCCACCTGGCGTCCCCTTGGCGCATTTTCTTGAGGGAGGCTGGTTCCTGTCGGAAGGGAGTGTCCGAGGCATCCAGGGGCCGGAAGACTTTGTCCAGAGACTGGAAGAGCACCCTCTTGATGGCGCGTCGGGTCCACTGGTTGCCTTGAGCAAGGCCACAGAAATCATCCACATAGACATCCCAGTATCGAACCGGCTTCTTGCTGGGAGTGGTACTATGAGAAGTGGGCAGGTGAGGCACCATAGGAGCAGGCATATCTGGGGGAGCTGGAGGCGCAGCAGGCGTGGCTTCAGAGAGGAGATCCAGCCGATGGGGGGTGAGCCTGGCCGCTGCCAGACCAGTGGAGAGGGTGGCATTGGCCAAGTCTGCAATGGTTTCTGTACAGGCACAGAAGTTCGGTGGGCTGGATGTCCACCCCATTGGGTTGGTGAGGGGGATTCCAATGAGGGGTGGCTCGCCCTGCCTGGAAGGGAATAGCACTCCTAGCTTCGTGGTGTCTTCTGGTTTCAACTGGACCCGGTAGAAGCCATCAGCCAGGTCTATCTTGGACATGTACACTGGACCGAACCTGTCGTTGGCTCGGTGCAGCTTGGAGAGGAGCCGGGGAAGGGTGTGGCCAAATTGCATGGCTTCTGCCGGGGCCAGAGGGATGGTGTCTTGGTTAACGTCAGAGTAGGTGTAATCAGAGATCATTCGGGGGCGCCGGCCTCGCTGGGGGACTAGCCCCAGTGGACTCAGCCGGAGGTTTGGAAGGTCTTGGATGAGGCTGGCTGGGAGGACAGTCCATTGCTGCTTGTCCATCATGTCGGCATACTCCTCGCGAAGGAAATCAATGCCCAGGTGGGAGGATTGGTGTGGCCCTCTGCTGATGGCTGTTGCAATCCTGGCTGGGTCCCAAGGAGGTCCCGACATGGATGCTGGGGTGCCTTCTTTTCCAAATTGGTCTAGGATGCCACGGGCTGGATGGGGAAGAGTACCCACATGTGGGTGGATATCACCTTGTCCCCGAATGGTCCGGATGAAGGCCTCCCAGCTAGTGCTGTTGTTGTAGACAGTGATAGCCCGGTTGATATGCAAGTCCAGCCTGTCGATGGGGTAGCGGGAAGTAGTGGCTAGGGGCGTGTCGCTTGGAGTAACTAGGGGCATGGGCTTAGGGGGAGGTGGCAAGAGTTGGCAAGTGACTTGGGGCTCGGACCAAGGCACATTGGGCGCCAGGACTAGGGGTTTGGACCTAGGACGGAGGGGGGTGACTTGGGGATTGGACCGAGGCACGGTGGAGCCAGTGACTGGGGGAGTGGACCAAGGCACTGCTTGGAAGAGCCCCGCTGCTGTTGAGCATGGGGTGGTGGGATGCCCTGCTGCTGCGAGTAGCTGAAGGGATGGTGCAGGCAAGGAAGGGTTGCTTGTAGGGAGGATGGAATCTGTAGATCTTGTAGAGATTTGGGAAGGCACATACAAATTGAGGATGGTACCTGCGCGCGCGTGCTGTTTGTGCTTACCTAATTCATGTGTGATTCTTAAGTGAGGATTAGATTCGTTAGATAATGGATTGTTACTTAGTATGGTCCTCCCGGTTGATGTGGAGGGCGCGACGCCATGAGTCGGATGGCGCTTGCCGACTGGTCAGGCATATGCCTCCTGGCACCATTGCCAGAGCTGATCTTGCTCGGTGGGAGTGATGGCCACGTGGTCATATATGTGCTTGCAGCCGCTGAAGCAGGCACCCTTGATGTGCCACGAGTGGCATCTCTCTTGCCCATCTGGTCTGGAGAGGGGGCCTTTTCCTTTGTCTCTCATAGTTTGTAGGGCTTCCCTCATTTTTGCTGACTCCAGTTTCTTGACAATGGGATGATTGCTGTCTTGGAGGCGGGAGTCCCGGTGTGGATTGGTGAGTCGTGTCTGTTGAGTTGTGGTCCCTCCTGTCGAGTTGCGGACTCCCAGGTTGCTGGAGGGACTGTTGCTGTTGTTGTTGTTGTTGTTGTTGTTGCTGAGCCCCGTGGCGCCCACCTTGGTGGGGGATGGAGGAGGATCCGGTCTTTGAAGTAGTCTCAGGGCAGCCACATTGGAGACATTGGGGAGCCAGTTGAGATTTTAGGTCATCCGGAAAGTGTGGAAGTCCACCCCAAAGTCGGGGGATGGAAGGATGGAGGCTGCCTCCCACTGTTCCTCAAGCCATCCCCTGACCCGGATCTGGAAGTAGTAGACTACAATGGCAGGGGTGAGGAATTCGCCCACCTCATCTGCAATTGCTCTTCGGAGGGGCATCTGCTGGATCTTGAGCCTGCGGAGGCCTTGTTGGTAGCTGGTGACGACATCATGGTTGAGTCCTAGGATGGTGGCTAGGACGGCCAGGTAGCTCTCCAGCTGGGTGGTGGCTTCAGTCCAGTCGACAGGGATGTAGGCCTTTGTCTTCTGGAGCTCCAGGGAGTCCTTCAAGGTGAGGGAGTTGCCTACAGTGGAGATCATAGTGTCATATGCTGCCACAGTGGAGGCTGCCTCCTGCTCCCTTTTCAGGGTGGCGGCAGACCCCCCCGGGGGTGTGAAAGCCATGGGGAGTATTCCATCTGCCACATCAAAGGGGTCAGTACCATGGAAGTTGCCATCCTGGAACCTCTTGAGAGCGGCGGTGGTAATCAAGGGGGCTTGGATCCCCAACTCCGAAGCCCTGGCTGCCACTTGGCTTTGGAAAATCATGTGGGTCCTCTCGTGCTTGCTCTTTTGAGCCCAGGCCTGGTAGATAGGGGGGAGGTTCGCTTCTTCCTGTTTACCACAGAGCAGGAGCAAGCGCTGGGTGTACAAGGGGCCCCAAGTGGTCTTCACTGTCTGCGACCGCTTGTGGTCCATATTCTCACTCAGCTTTAGTTGGTGGTCTGTGAGGGCCGTGACTGCTGCTGTGAGCTTTGGGTCTCCTGCTGGTGGAGCCCCAGTTTGCTCCAGTTCTGGCAGGTCCCGGTACATCACCTTGAGCTTCATGTAGCTGATAAGGCCGGTCTCGTTTCTAAAGAATGGACCTGGCTGCTGGAGCTTGGGGCTGCCACCGGGTTCTGCAGCTGTAGTCCCGGCTAACCTGAGAGTGTTAAACAGGGGGGTGCAGGACTCCATTAGCCCAGCCATGTTGAGCCAAGGATGGAGGATCTCCATGGCTTGTTTTGGAGAGAGCCCCTTTCCCAAGAGAAAGTGCACCAACTCAAAGGGAATGAAGAAAGACTTGTGGGCTTGTATCAACTCAGAGTGGGCGGCCCCCTCTGGTATCACTGGGATGGACGTTGCGGGGTGCGCCTCCAACTCCGCCAGGTGATGATCCAGGGTTAGCACCCGCGTGGCTGTTGTGGGGGACAGCATGGCTGAATCTACTAGCACCAGTTCCCCAGCTTCCCCTTCATTGTCGTCCAGGTACCCAAAGGCCTTGTTTTTGTTGGGGCTGTGTTGAGCCAAGGGCCCCGGGTACTTTCGAAGGCCATGCACCAATCGGAGGCAGGGCAGGCCTTGGGAGTCAGCTACAAAGATCCCCAGCGCGCCCACAGCCTCAGCCTCAAAGAGGTTGAGTAGATGTTCCAAGAGGACCTGGGGGGGGGGAGGCCAGAGTGAAGTAGCTGAAGATGGTCAAGTAGGCCTTGTTGCACTCTGCCGTGCTCCCAAAGGGGCTTGGAGTAGTCCGGAAGTACTCCGAGTAGGTCAACATCGGAGCCGCCAATCGATTCGCGGATGGACGCGTGGGTCTATTCGCTGCGGGGAGACGTCGTCGCTGGTATCACGGCCGGGCCTATTGTATGATGAGGGGGAGCGGCTGTGTGAGTGTGTTAGTAAGAGCAGACTGACGGCGGCGCTGGTGGTACGGCTAGTCTCGATGAGACACTAGTACTCCGGCGTTGGATCGTCGATTGGCTAGTGTGACTAGGGCGTCAGTTGCGTCACGGGTTCGAGATAGGATGACTATCGCTGCTCGGCTGTCGTACGGGTACAATAGGATGACTATTGGACCAGGACGGATTTGCCAATTTTATTCTACTACTAATCGTTTTAGGAGCAAAAGAGTGAGCTGCTTGCTTTGCGGGGAGGGATGATCCTTTACAGGCTTGTTCTAGTGCTAGCCTGTAATTTTTGATTGCAGACGCGTCTTTCGGTCGCAAGCGCTCCATTCCTACGAGCTACCGTGATACAGTGACACAGTGATACATCTTATCCGGTGATACAGGGAATCGGTTGTGTTTCCTTGGTACCATTGGGCTTGCTAGGGGAATCCTTGGCACGCTTGTTGAGGCTATCGGGGTCTAAGCGTGTGCTTAGAAGCTGGTTTTAGTAGTGATACAGGGAATCGATCGTGCGTAGCTCGTAATTCTTCTTCTGGTAGCGCGTGATACAGGGAATCGCTTGTGTAGATCGTATTCCTTCTGGTAGGGCGTGAACTGCCGTAGGCTTGCGCTTTGCTGGAGGAATCCTTTGCCGGCTTGTTGAGGCTAGAAGCTGGTTTTAGGGATAGTGAAATCTACTAGATTTCTCCTAGGTTTTCCCCCGGTCTGGCTCTCTACCGGTTGTAGGGAGTGCCACGTGGCACTACCATTACTTTCATTCGGCTCTCTACATCAATTCTCACGGTGCGTTTGTTGTCCCTGGAGGGAAACCGAACCCATGACCTTGGGTATAGTATAGCCACGTCCCTCTACCTGGCTGAGTTTTGAAAGGTACATACATGCATTCGTACTGAATTCTAGTAGATAATTCGTCATACTGAATTTTTGTGCTGAATGTACATGCGTGTTTTTGTACTGAATTTTCATACTGAACCCTTGTACTCAACTGTACACAATGCATAGTACTCAAAGTACTATCCAGGGTCAAAAATGATTCCAAAATTCATAATGCCTAAAGTATCAGCTTTTGTTTCTTGTCATTTTTCTTTCATAGTCTACCCCATCCATAGTTTGAGCAATATTGCCACTCAAACTGCAGAAATGTTGTGGCTTGTCACTCCAAATGACACACATGAGACAATCTTGGTGCAAATACAGTGCCCAAAACAATCTGGCACAAATTGACTTATTGGGTAATGACTCCCGAAGTATTAATTAATTAACATACATATTTAAGTAACCTTAACCACTGAAGGTGGATCTAAACTACTCAGTCTGTATCCAGACTTTAACACCACTTCAATCAAAGAGAGTTTGAGCCCCAAGTTGTAGAACGACAAATTTTTCAAACGAATCCTGAAAGCAAGCAGGGAGGGTACAAAAAACAAACTGATGAATGATGCCCTAAGCAGAAGCCTAACAGGAGGCAGCTGCCTACAATCATACAGTAGGAATGGGATACATATACCATAGGAGGAGCAGCGCCGCATGACTCCACAGCAGGCGGGCTGGTCCTACCTAGGTACGGTATGTGGGATGGAAGTACCTAAGTGGAATCCATTTAGTAAGAAGAACAAGGCAGGCTGTACACTGGAGGGGTCCTATGTAGGATGGAGAACCATAAAAGAAAAACACTTAGGGAGCACAGGGGCCATGGTCTTGGAAGAAGAAGAACAGGTCGGGCTGTGGACTGGAGGAGGGAAGGACAGCAGGGAACTTGAAGTTTGACCCGCCAGACCTCTCTTATCTTGCAAGAGACTTGAAGAACCGGGTGGGACACTGGAAGGAGGGTCCTATGTAGAAACGGGCTCTAATCAAAACCACTTAGGAGCCAAGGGGCTGTAGGTGTGAAAACAGATGCCAGCTGTAGCGCACACCTGATGGTATATGGAGGAAGTAGGGCCTTAAGCGAAAACACTTAGGGACCAGGGGCTATAAGTGAATTCACACTTATAGGTCAGGGGAGGAACATAGGGGAACTTGAAGCTCGACCTGTGAGACCTCTCTTATCTTGCAGGGAACGGACTTGAAGAACCAGGTGGAACACTGGAAGGGTTTTATGTAGAAACGAGCTCTAATTGAAACCACTTAGGATCCAAGGGGCTGTAGGTGTGAAAACAGATGCCAGCTGGAAGGCACACCTGAAAGGTATATGTAGGAAGTAGGGCCCTAAGCAAAAACGCTTAAGGACCAGGGGCTTTAAGTGAATTTGCACTTATAGGTTAGAGGAGGAACATAAGGGAACTTGAAGTTCAACCCGCGAGACCTCTCTTATCTTGCAGGGAAAGAGACTTGAAGAACTGGGGCTGTATACTGGGAGGGTCCTATGTAGAAATGGGCTCTAAGCAAAACCACTTAGGAACCAAGGGGGCTGTAGGTGTGAAAACAGATGCCAGCTGTAGGGCACACCTGATGGTATATGTAGGAAGTAGGGCCTTAAGTGAAAACACTTAGGAACCAGGGGCTATAAGTGAATTTGCACTTAAAGGGTCAGGGGATGAACGTGGGGAACTTGAAGTTCAAGAACCTGTGAGATCTCTCTTATCTCACAGGGAAAGAGACTTGAAGAACCGGAGGATATAAAGTATACTGCAACGTCAACTTGCAAATACTTAAGGGTCAGGACTTAGGAACCTTTGAGAAGGGAGGGTTATGTGTATGTTTGTCAACTTCAACTTGAAAAGACTTAAGGAAATCAAAACGATAAGTGAAAAGCACTTAAGGGGCTTGAGACAGTTCAAAAGAACCTCGAGGAGTGAAGAACGTTGAGTGTAACAGGATAGAGCTCTAAGTAAAGATACTTAAGAGCCTTGGGGGAGAAGCTTGGAACAGATCAAAGTGTTAACACTTTGCAAAAACAGAGAGAAGAAGTAGCTTTGTGGGTTTAGTACTGGTCTACTGGATTCAGTGTAGGTAGAATTAGTACTGGATGCGAGGAAATTAGTGTTGGTTTTCGTGCTCGATGCCCAACGATGACAGCAACGGACCGACAATGGTGAATAGGAGACCACCAAAGGGACCAAGGAAGGCAACAAGAGACTGAGCTGATAGCAAAATTGAAAAGACCAGGTCTTGGTTAGTACGTGAAGGTCCTGGTGTTGTTTGTGGCGGAGTAGAAGGGAGCAAGACATGGCAGGGGAAATTTTGTGTAGAAATCTACATGTTTTTAGTACTGGAACATTGGAACGTCGGACAAAGTTGCGCGAGGCAAAATTGTCATGACTCCCAAATTATTAGGTCAAGGCCACGAAAATATTTTTCATGACTCATCTGATGCATATTGGGAACAACTTTGCCACATACAAAGATGAAAATGTTGTGGTTTGTCTCTCCAAATGGCACACAAGAGATTATTTTTTGTGCAAATCAAGGGCACAAAATAACTTATTGGGTAATAACTCCCAAAAGTGTCAGGTCAAGGGCATGCATTATTTTTTCATGACTCATCTGATGCATATTGGGAACAACATTGCGACACAGAATGCTGGAAATATTGTGGTTAGTCTCTCCAAATGGCACACAAGAGAATAGTATTTGAATTTCTAATTGCAGATTAGTAGTGTGTATTTTTCAAAAAAATCAAGGACCCAAATGCACTCATAAGGTGGGGACACACAAACTATCAAAGATAACCCACTTCTGTTTCTTTCATGATTCATCTTATCCATAACAGGAACAATATTCATTGACAAATAACAAAAAATGTCTAATTTTGGAATTTCTAATTGCAAATTAGTGTGTATTTTTCCTCCAAATCCAGGACCCAAATGCACTCCTCATTAAGTGGTGACACACAAACTATCACAGATAACCCACTTCTTGATTGATCTTATCCACAACATGAACAATGGACAAATCACAAAAAATGTCTGATTTTTGAATTTCTAATTGTAGATTAGTGTGTATTTTATCAAAAAATCCAGGAATAGGAACAAAAAAATAGGTACGGGGACCATCGACTGTTGTACACATGGTACTACGTATGTTGTAGTACGTCCTTTTTCCAATGGTCATGTTCACCGTTGATGGAGGACTTGATCCACTAGACGCAGTGTCATCAATAGTGGTGCTGCCGGTATGTACCGGTACTTGGTGTGTTAAGGCAGTAAAAAAATAGTACGAAAAGCAAATATGAAATCACATATGTACAATCGATACAAAAATGCTCTACAAAACATACAGCACAAAAATACAGTATAAAATCACGTATGTACATTCAGTACAAAAATGAAATACAAAAGTCTACTAAAAGATTGAGTACAAAAACACATCTGTACATTCGAATAATGTACTCCGTAGTACGGTGGTACCAAAACAACAATAAGGGCATTTCCTGCAACGCCATTGCAGAAAATGGAAAAATAATAAATACGTGAATCAATGCTTGAGCTATGTACGATTATCCTCTGTGGAACCTACGGATTGTGGTCCGTGGCAAAAGTAATTAAGGGGGTAGTTTCAACCACATTGCACAAGTTCTTCCCAAAACAAGAAAAAGGGCATTTCCTGTAACGCTGTTGCAGAAAATGGAGGTGGGGAACATCAAAATGTTAGGGACCGCGCCAAAAATTTCAGGACACCACATTCTTGATTCTCACGGCATGCGCAAACAAAAGATAGGCAGGGGTCAGTAAGTGCAACAATACAAGAAATATTAATAGTGATACAGCACTTCCCGGGACACAGCAAATCAAGCACTTACAGCACGTGATAATTTTCCCAAGACTATTTAGAACAGTATGAATGAAAAAAACATTACAAACACTTGCTCCAAAACAGCAGTGTCATCATAAAACTAGCGCGCCAAAACAATCAAATGAAAAACGGTAAGTTTCTGTTCACAATTCAACAAAGAAGTAATGGTAGAACATAGTTGCAATCAGGTGACGGGTACCACCGTTGTTACACATACAACAAACAGCCCGGCCAGCAGTGTACGGGGAAGTGACTGAACAAACACAAATGATAGCCAAACAGATAGAACCCCCAACAGTAGCAACAGCAATATTCTACAGCAAACAAAAGACTCCAATAACAATAACTTGAAAAACAACATTGTCAAACACGTCAAAGAAACAGCGTTCAGGAAAATGAAATTCGCACCGGACAATAAATTCGTAAAGGCAACAATATTGAACATAAAACTAGGGAATAACAATGAAATACCAAATACGGTCAATATCAAGGATCAAAAGTGGAGTGGATTTTTTTGCCAAACAATCACTATGTGTAGGCACAATGCTCAAACTCTTGCCAGGAAAAACTACAAAGGTAAGAATTGACAACGTACTGGTTGCCGATATACACTCTTTCATTGTTTTCTCTAACACAATTGTCTTCTTAACACTGGCACGTAGACGATGAAAGGAACAAGCAGATACCAGATAGTTTCCCAGGAACGGTTCTAATCATGGAAACTGGAAACGTGAACTCAGAAAATAGGTACCAATTGCACGAAGACTATCAACAGAAAAATTCACTGGAATTACAATACTTCATGAAAAGAATTCTTGGAGTGGTGTCACCAAAACAGACAGACTTCAAAAGAAAATCATTCAGAACAACAGTCAGTAACATTTTCACATTCACCCCAGGCGATGGGGAAACATTTGCATTGTTTTCCTTTACAACGACTACGACTCATGGCTGAGCACAACAAAGGGCACAAGGAAGAGAAAGAAATTCACTGACAGTAAGTCTGGTAATAAGGAGGGGTGGAGTGCCCAGGGACGTATTCTTTACAAATACATCCTAAGTGAAATAGAAAAACAAACGAAGGAACAACAGTCAAGAGCTTTAGAGAGAGAACTACTTAAAACGTACCAACACGGCAAACATAAAATACAAGATGATGAGGACAAAGAACGTAAAAAGGAGGAACGAAGACAGAGGGAACAAGAATGTGACATGGTTGAAACTCTTGACAAGCATGACGAGGACTACAAATATTTCATCGAATACATGAAAAGTTTACCAGAGTAATTGGTGATAACAACAACATTATATTATCGCGGTTAGTTAATTATTAGTTTACAGTTTGCACAATATATTTCCAGGTCTTCTATTCGAATTGAATACAATGAATGAGATTATTGCAAAAGCTGATATAATACTTTCATATTTGTTACAAAATATATTTGTTGTCTTTTGGTATTTGATAAACCTAGCGTGAGTATTGTGAAATGTCACAGATTATTGCAAATGCAAAAAATGTGTTTGTTGACTTTTGGTATTCGATATTTCATAGTGTGAGTATTGTGAAATAGGCATAACATAATTGATTGCCGGTTATCAAGAAACTAATACAATTGTGAAGAAGTTCGTATCAACGTTACCACAATATCATTGCACATTAAGGATATTATTGCAAAAGATGTGTTTTGTAAGGAAAAAACAAAAATCCAATGGAAAATAAAATATTATCGGAGTAAGCATGAAACAGAATTGTAGGATAGAAAAATTGTGAAGCAACCATAATACTGGGGCTGAAACTATGGTTGCAAAAATAGTCCTACTTGAAATTGTTGCGTGCAAAAATATGTAGAGAATTATTTATCCTGCGTGCAACAAAATGTTTTGGAATTTTTAAAATACATGGTACAAATTTGACGAAAGCATGAGCATCGTTTATGTGACGTGTGCTTGGTGGTTTCAAATCTAGTGCTGGACAATTGAGTACAGCAGCCATGCCTACTATATGCAGCAGGGGGTAAAATGTCGACTCAGAAACTCTTGCTATCTCTCTGATATCATGCACTGATCCACCAGCCAAGTAGCAAATTGTAATAAAAAGTATTACTTCCTTGGCTACAGAATCATTTGGTAAGTCATTGGAAATCAATTGGTGAAGTACATCAAATGCTTTCAATGACATACAAAGACACCATTTGAATTTTCCCTCTGAGACTCATTTTTCCTTGAAATTTGACCAACTCATCCTGCTGCAAATGGATTTTGGCTCACACACAAGAGAAAATGACGCCAAAAGGACGGTATTTGCACTTTCATCTTCACTGCTATCATTGTGTAAAAACAAATTATATTGCCATGTTGTCACTGCTGCTGTTGCAACTAATTGAAGACAAACTTCCATCACTAGAGCTAGTAGCCATATTACTTCTGGTTGCACCTACTAGTCTGTTGCAGCAAGAATGATATGAATAAATGGAGTAAAATGCAGCCGATGAATATTTTGGCAATTTTGGCGATTTGATTTTGGGAAGTAGAAATTCATGTACCACAACGTGACTCACATCGTTACTAGGTCATAATATAGAAAACTTGAGCTGTCAAACCTAGATATCAATCTATGTAACATAACAGGAAGGCATGCTTTCTATGATGATTGATATTACTGCAATCTGGATTATCTCTCTTCATCCAATCATAATATTCAAGCATACGTAAACCTATGATAAAGCTGTTATGGGTCTATAATAATGGTATAGCCCTTTACTCTTATGTAGTGCAAATGCTATTTGTATACAGAAAAAAGTAACCCACACAGCAAGGGCATAATATGGTAAACCTAGGCTTTCAAACACAGATATCAATGTATGTATCATATTAAGAAGGCATGTTTTCTATGACGATCAATATATTTTCATTGACAAACGGAGACCTTGTTAAGACAATGACAACATTTATGAAGGAATGTCATGTAACTGTCCCTGAAATAGAAGGTGGGGGATTTGAGCCTCAGCCTATCGATTCGTGTTATGAAATAAGTTGCTGGGCGTAAACAAATCTATGTCCAGTTATTAATTAATTAATATACTTATTGAAGTAACTTTAACCACCAAAGGTGGATCTAAACTACTCAGTCTGTATCCAGACTTTAACGCCGCCTCAATCAAAGAGAGTTTAAGCCCCAAGTTGTAGAATGACAAATTTGTCAAATGAATCCTGAAAGCAAGCGGGGAGGATACAAAGAACAAACTGAAAATGAAGCCCTAGGCAGGAGCCTAGCATGGCAATCATACAGTAGGAAGGGTAGGAGGAGCGGCACTGGGTGCATCAGTGGGGGGAACACTGGGAGCAGCACTGGTGCAGAGCTTGGTGATATACTGGGAGCAAGGCGTGGAGATGCACTGGGAGCAGCACTTGGTGCAGAGCCTGGTGATACACTGGGAGAAGTGCTTTGTGAAGCACCAGGAGGCGCATTGGTGTAACACTGGGAGGAGTACTAAGTGCAGCACGTGGGGAAACACTAGGAGCCACACTTGGTGCAGCGCTAGGAATGGCACTGGGTGCCGCACTTGGTGACACAGTAGGAGCAACACTTAGTGCAGCGAGGAGTAGAACTGGGTGCAGGACTTGGTGACACAGTAGGAGCCACACTTGGTGCAGCACTAGGAGCAGTACTGGGTGCAGCAGCACTAGGTGTAGCCCATGGGGAAGCACTAGGAGCACCGAGTACAGGACTGGGTGAAACACTGGGAACAGCACTGGGTGCAGCACTTGGTGAAACACAAAGAGCCACACTTGGTGCAGCGCGAGGATTGGCACTGGTGGAAACCAGAGCCCACAGAGTAGGCCCCAGACCATTGCCTTGGCCAATCCCACTGAGAGGAATAGGTTCATCACCATACACAGGACCAGACCTGCCAAAACCAGTTTTGATGTGATGTGTGGTGCGCTGGAGTGTGGACAGGAGAACCTCACAAATATGAGCTGGGATCCCAAAGCTCTGCAGAGTGAGACTGGCAATGGGATGTGAAATGCAATCATAGCAGCCCTTGGCATCATTCATGGCAACCGCCCCAGAGCAACGCTTCCGACGGAGGACATCACAGATGAGCTTCTTGTTGAGACAGGTGCTAATGGCTTTGTGATGCTTCTGACTGCCGTGTTGGTCAACTGCCACCGCATTGGCACGTTCAGCATGAGCAAGAATGCATTTACCAATCATCTTGTTGTTGATCTGGAACTCAGGGGACATCAGTTGGATGAGTCTCATCTTGTCAACTCAGTATTCACCAGGTTTCTTGAAGATCTCCACATTGGTGATTACCTGCCAAGCAGAGGGAGAG
Source organism: Pseudo-nitzschia multiseries (assembly GCA_037355745.1). Lineage (NCBI taxonomy): Eukaryota > Bacillariophyta > Bacillariophyceae > Bacillariales > Bacillariaceae > Pseudo-nitzschia > Pseudo-nitzschia multiseries. The sequence goes on along the minus strand of CM074789.1, from coordinate 11,708,562 downwards.
AACCCAACAGTGAGAGGGGCGGACTTCAAGAGTGTGTCAAAGGAGTTCAGCTGAGGGTCCAATGCAAAGGATTTGTGGTGGGCAAAGCTGAGACAGGAAGGCTCTCCAGCAGTCTGTTCCTTTTGGCGTTTCCAAGCAGCAGCATTTTCAGCCGGGCTAACAGAAAAGTCAAAGGGAACCAGATGCTGAATGGAAGCAGGCACTTGAAGGCAGGTAAGAAATTTGGAGAGGTACTGGTCAGTCCCTGTAGGAGGAGTGTAGGTTCCAGCAAGGACCTCAGCTGAGGCAGGACCAGTTCCCAAGTAGCCAAAGGCCTAGATGAAAGGAGTGGACATAGATGGAGTGTCAAGGCATTGTTGCTGGCAACAAACATTAGATTCAGCCATGGCAGGCACCATAGTAGACTGAGACTCCAAGATCTGTTCAGTGCCATCAGGTCCAACTGCAACAGCCTTCAGAACAGCAGTTGTATGAAGACGACCGCAGATAGAGCGGGCAGCAAGCCCTAGATCTTGTTGGAGGCGTTCACGGCGCATGCGAGCCCAAACCTGGGAGGCACTCTGGTTGTGGGGCTTGCCTTCAGCAAGAAGAGCATCCACCAGGCCTTGGTTGAAGGAGTCACGCCAAGATGGGGCCAGAATTTTGATGGCGTGGTATTGCTTGTAGGCCTGCTTCAAATGGAGGACAGCAGTGGGAAAATCACAGTGTTCACCCTTGTATAAAGAAAGCTTGCATGCCAGGCGCTTCACAATAGTGTGGCTAGTAGAGACACCTTGCCGAAGCTGCACTATCCAATGCCAGAAATCAATTGTGTCAGGGTAGACTTGCAACTGAGGAGACCAAGGGATCATGCCCGCACAAATACAACAAAGGTGCTGTGCAACAGAGAGCCGGATGGAAGCGGAGGTTTTGTGGAGAACACCATAGGTAGTGATAAGAATGTCACGCACAGAGGTATCACCAGAGACATACTGAGTCAACAGGTGCTCAAGCTTGGTCTGTAGAGCAAACACTCCGGCAGTAGCAAAACCATGCTTCACCCTCTTGATATAGCGCTGATGGAGGTGAGGGTGGGAAGATTTGAGGCGGGGCAGAGAGGAAGGCACAGGGGGTGGAAGATGTTTACCCATGATGCTACCATTGCAGACTTCTATCCACAGCAAGCGATGGTCAGAGGCCATGCCATGCTCTCCACCAAAGGGGCAGTAGCCAGCTCTGAAGACATCAACATGCTCAGTAACCCAGAGTGCATCAATGGGAGTCCTGGTGGTATTCCTGTTGTAGGTGACAGGTGGGGAAGATGAGGGGTGTGTAGTCAAGATAGCATCCTTGAAACCAAGTGCTTTGATCTCAGAGGACAGACCATCAGACCGGACGTCAGAATTATGATCAATCCCCAAAATGACTGAGTCACCAACCTCTAAACACGCTTGAAGGGCAGCAGTCAGGTCATGGCGGAATAGGATGCGGGGGTTGGGGCAAGGAAGATCCTCCTTGGCCTGGAAATAGCAACATTGTTGGTTCCAGACAGAGCCAAGATCCCTGTCATTTTCAACAGGGCAGTAGGCAGAGAAAATGGTAACAGTAGCCTGAGCCCTGCCTTGAAACTTGACAAAGGTTCACCGGCTGAGCCCAGAGGGATCAGAACCACGGGCAAGCTTGTGAGAGTGAAAGAGGTGATCAATGGTGGAGCCAGTACCACCAGGCAGGCGCCAAGTACAGGAGGAGGCCTCATGTTGGTTGCTAGCAAGGTAGGAGAAACTGGAAGGGCACACCTGTTTGATACGTGAGTGGAAAAGGTCACAAAGGAGAAGCTTGGGTTCATTTAGACAGTGCTCTGCATAGAGAGCAACACTAGCCTTGCTCTGGGCAAAGCGCCGAGAGTTGTGACAAGAGCGGGGCATGAAAGCTGACCTACGCTGAGGGCTAATGTTTTGGAAGGTAATGAGGGTGGAGTTGGAAGAGGGCGCATGGGGAAAAGGATGGCCAAAAGCATCAGAATCCTTGGCAACAAGGGATTCCCCATGGAGATTAGATTGGACAACGCAGGAAACGGGAGGAGCCAAGGAAGGGGAAGAGGAACTGGAGGAATCCAGGGGGGGGGTTTGAGGTGGAGGGCATCCCACCAGGCCCCATATGAGATATCCTAACCATGATCAGAAGCATACCGTGTCTGTCGCACGGAGAAGGAAAATGCCAGAGCATAGCTGGTGGAGACATAGGGCAGCACTGGATACTGCGCTAAGAGGAGCAATGAGTACGGCGCACAGAGAAGAACAAGGGGCCGTACTTGATTCAGCCCTAGGGGCAGCATGAGGAGCAGAACTTGATGAGACGGCTGGTACACCAGTGCTAGTAGGGACACTGTGGTGAACACTTGGCGAAACACTAAAAGCCACACGTGGTGCAGCAATAGGATTTGCACTGAGCGCAACGCTTGGTGATACACTAGGAACCACACTTGGAGCAGCGCTGGGGGGAACACTGGGGGCGGCACTAGGTGCAGTGCTAGTAATGACACTGTTGGCAGCACATTGTGAGACACGTGGAGCAAATCTATGTCCAGTCATTACGAAAGCACTTCATTCACTAATAACAAACCTCACATTGGTGAAGGAAGAAAATCTGTGCTTCCGCCATGCTTATGACCCAACATTACCTGTTTGTCATCCGTGACTTACTAGAGATAGTAACATTGATATAGATGAACTCCATCATGGGCAATGGTGGATCAACAATACTTGGGAAATGAGGTGCAACAAAGAGACAAATAAAATTTTGGTGCCTATTATACTCTATGGAGTCGCAATCAACAGTAGTGGGCAAACAACCCTCACCCTACTTAACATGATGCTTGGCATATTCAATACTTTAACTAGGACTTTGATGCCAGATCATGCTTTGGAGATGATTTAGTGTTTCCACCCCACAGGATCATGTAGTAAAGGGGATGAATCTATTGACAACGTGAACAATCTTCATTCTGGCTTACAAGCAGCACTTGAATCATTGAAAGAAGCCTACAAGCAATTGGAAGGTATCGTCCAATCGGCGGGCATGCCCTGTATTTTACGGGTTTCCTGGGCATTGTTTGAAACTGTACATAAAGCATAGGGAGTGTTTCGCTTTACTCCCAAAGTCTTCATATTTGTAATGGAAAAACTTGCCCTGTTGCCTACTCAAAATGGCTGGCAAGCAAAAATTTGACATTTTGGATGTACCACCAGATGAGAAACTTTCTGTACAAGACCATGTAGTAGTACTTCTCAGTGGTTTCATAGTTGACCACATTTCAAGTACACGCCTCTTGTGCTTTTTTCTCCAGTGTCTTGAGGCTTACTAACCTTCCCTAACAAAGAAGTCTGAAAGTTATCCCACTTTGTTTTCGTTTTGTAGTTGTTGCATTGGTCGTTAATTTCGTTTCTTGACAAAATGGCTAAGTTCCCACTGACAATATTACCAGTTTGATAGAGAAATAGATTTACCGTCACATCAATGGCCCTGGGAATAACCTCCTTCTTGGGTTCTTTCGCCTTCTTGTTTGTGTTTGTCTCCTTCTTGGTGTTTGACTTCTTGCTGAAGTCAGGCAGGGGGTTTGAAAAAGCAATTTTGGTTACAATGTAGTAAACCTTATTTGTCAGCTGACCAAATGCCGTTTGGACTTCCTCACTTACTGCCTGGACAAATTCCTCAGTGGTATAAGGCTTCTTGTCTTTCACTGACGACAAGAGATCTTCGTTCATTTGATTTCAGTGACTTCTGCAGTCAAGACTGCCAGTAGTTACTCGGGTGGACCATCTTGAGGAGTATGGTTATCAACAGTGGCAACATGATTTACCTCCGATGGTGGAAACATACCAGTTCCACTTTCTGTCCCAGGAGATGGTGCTAATGGAGGATTCCACCTGGAACTCCCTTGTAGACTTCCTTGTGATATTTAAGGCAGGGGTGTGTGCCTTTACCAGATGCCATTTTTGATGTTGATTTTGCTTCCTTCCTTACTACTTTTGATTGTCATTAGTACTAGTCATAGCTGTAAAAATCTTTTGTTTGCAAACAAGCAGAATTGAAATTTTTGACAACCGGTAATTCACAATCAAAACAAACTCTACCCATAGAGCCTTGGCCAAGCTGCAACAAATACAGCGGTCTGGGGAGACCTGGCCAAATACTAATTGCTGGAACCAAACATAAAAGGCCATCTCCAACAGCAGAAAAGTTGAAAATGGATAAAATGAAACCTTAATACACTGTATGAGGCTATTTTCTGCCTGAAACCGTGTTCCCACAATATTACCATGCTTGTATGACTTTTAGGGTAAAACATAGGAATTGTTGGGGTGGGGAACAGCTATACCTTGTAGTCCATGCCAGGATTTTCATCTACTCCATATCCGGGACTCTCTGTGACCACGTGAAGAAATGACAGGCAAGTGGGAGTACGACACAGCCACCTCCACTACAAGCTATAGTAGTACTACAAGAAGTCTCAAGAGGACATAATACACCTCGTACTACTACTACTAGTAATGATGGTAGCCTTGCAAATTCCAAGAATCTTCATCAAAATTTTGGATTTCCACATACTTATCCCATACAGTGCACTTCCCATAACACTACTAGCGCATAGAATCAAACAACGACAACAACAACAACAAGAACAACAGTAGTAAGTTTCTCTTCACAATTTAGAAATGGTAGTACAACAAATTCACAGTGAGATTCCTGGCATAACTCTTATTACTGGTGGAAGAGGAGAGCAGCGTATCGGGAAGTGATTGGACTAACCTAAGTAGTAGTAGGGAAGGGGGACTTGGCCTGCTGGGAGATCACAGAACGACCACAGTAGCCAGCACACTGATACAACCGGGGACTGTAGCAATAACAACCATGACCTGTCACATAAAGCAAATAGAGACACTCCTAAAGCCGGAAATTGCCAAGTATATCAGGCAGACATTGGTGTTCAAGCAATACAAATTTCCACCCAGTAGTGAGCACAGTGTAGAAACGATTGTTATGAAAATAGCAAAAGACATATAAAGACAAAATATAAAAACAAGGAGTCTTTCTGTGGCCTGTTGGAATGGAACTGTGAGCAGATGTGTAGGCACAATGCTGAAACTTTGGCAAGAAAAAATTACAAAGCTAAGCAGGCAAAAAGATGCTAGTTTTGCATGCACATATTTTTATCCACGTCTCTCACTGTCTCATTGTCTTCATCCTATGGTGGCACATAGGTGACGACAGAGACAAACAGATACCCACAAATTTCCCTGTTCTGGTTCTAATCATGGACAATGGCAATACAGACTCCAAAAATAGATACGGATTACATGAAGACTATTGACATAACAAATCTTCTCAGTTCCGTTACTTTGCGAAACAAATGTTTTGAGCGGTGTCTCCAAAAGAAAATGGCTTCAAAAGAATGTCATGCCAATCACCTCCAAATAAGATTTTCACTCCTGGCGATGAAACATTTGCATTACTTGTTTTTACAATGACTACAATTTGTGGATAAACACAATACATGGCCAAAGGAAGAGAAAGAAATTCACTAATGGTTAGTCAGATAGAAGGGAAGGTCGGAGTACTGAGGAGATGAGGGACAAATTGTTTTCACATATGATGTCTTTAAGGAAGTAAGGAAACAAAGTAAGACACAAGAATTGAAAGATTTAGAGATGTTTCTGCTACAAATGTTTTGTCAGGAAAATAGCAGAGGTAGGCCAGAAGAAAAGGAGGAGGGCAAAGAAAGTAGAAAGGAGCGGCAATAAAACAAGGAGGCACGGTATAACCTGATTCAGACAATGGACACATGCAGCGAAGTGTACAAAAATAATGACAGAAGGGCTTTAGTAGTACAGTAGAATTATTAGTCTCTGGATAAGTGCCGCTAATACCATTCTATTTGCATGTTGAATTCGACTATTATTTTAGGTTGATTTGAACAATAGTATATTTGTCATCTTTTGAAATTTAATATTCATGGGGTTATTGTGAACAGCCATAACATGATTTCTTGTTCAATACAAAAATACGTTTGTGACATTTTTGAATTGCACATTCCTGTGGTTATTGTTAATAGGTGTAAAATAATATATTAGGAGGTGCCAAGAACTGAAAATTTCTACTGAAAATGTGTTGTCAGAAGACATTCCAAATAGGGAGATGGCAATTTGATTGCAAATTGAGGATAATATTACAAAGAAATATATACATAAAGGCGTAACAAAAAACAAGAAGTTTCAGAAATACAACTGGGGGAGGTATGAAATAATTTTATACCAGGTAAAGTATTTACGGCAACCGTGATTCTTACCCCTAAATTCAAGGTGACTACTAGATCAGTTCTCTTGGAGCATGTTGCGTGCGTAAACGCCTCTCAAATTGTATTTAGAGTGTGCAACAAATATTTCTGAATTGCTTTTACAACTCACAATTTTTAAGTTCCCCTGAGCCTGCCTTACGTGACGGGACATGGTTGTCTCACTCTTATTCCCCTCTTTTCTCGGAAGTTCGGCACAGAGTGAAAGGGAATTACAAGCTGATAGAAAAAGAGAGCCCCCCAAAGTTTCATTCTATCCAACGTCAAACAATGCTTTACAAGCTTCTCTCTATCAAGACACCCCTCCCTGTTCTCCTCTTGAAACATTTGATTTGGTCATGAACCACTCCTGTTTTTATCAACTCATTCCTCAGCTTCTTTCCATCCTACACAATGGAAAGTACTGACGTTATTGTTACCAGCTTGATAAGGCCTACTACAGTCACTAGACATGGAATGTCCTAGATAATCTTCATTCCTTGCAAACTGGACTCAAAGGGAGGCCTTCTCTGCCTACAAGTAACCAGCCGGAACAGTCAGAAAAGAAACGTTCACTGCTGGAACTGAGCTACCATCCTTCAATAGGTAGTAGACTTCCCTGGGAGTGCAAGTAGCGTCTTCGTCTTCCATATCTTGAAGCTCCTTTTTGCCTGCAACACATCTCATGGCATCCATTTTACATTTCACACACCCCTCTTTATTTTTGTCATCTCCGCCACCCTTTCCATTTCCATCAGACTAACAAGGAAGATCTTCTATATGTGCCTGTCACAGTTGGTTGTTGGTTGTTGCAACCCATCACCATCATACACTGATTGAGATATTTCAGGTGGTTCATAATTCTTGCGTTTTAGTAATAAAAGGAGGCTTCGTCTGCGTATCCTCCTGTACAGATGGGCCAGTGTGAGTGCAAGGACTACTTACATCAGTATCACACTGACAACAAGGCACTCTGAGAAAAGAGATCTGAGTGAAGTAACAATCATCCTCTTGAGTGACCTCCTCTTCATCTCTGCAGTGATTTGACATCAAACAATCGGCAACCAAAAGAGCTACAGCACTCAATAACAAATTGTTGGCACGGACCTAACTTTGGTTCTACATATTTAGTAGATGTTTGATGCATCAGCAATAGATTTTTAATAAGTATGATTTTGATAGATCAATCAAACTCAATTCCTTACTGGCCTGAATCGAATCCTATTACACTTGTAAAGTTCGGAAAGCGTGCGAATCACACCTTGATTTCTTTGTATCGCTTCAAAACCAATCTCATATCCATGTAGCTATCTCGCAAGGACTCAAAGTTGTAATGCGTATCAACATGATCTTTCCAGGCGATCAGGTAAAGTTTCTCACACTTAGAAGGGAGCCGACACACTTTCTCGAGCATTTCAAAATTCATTTGTTGATCAATAAGGAAGATCGTGCCCTCTCGCAGTAGTTCTTTTGAAGCGAAATACACCATGTATGGGCCGAAAGAAGCAAAAATTCCACAAAACATACCCTTGAAATTCCTGTCCTCCGGTTTCTTTTTTGGAAAGGTACATGCCATCGACAACTCAATCTGCACTGCCTTGATACAATAATGAACCGAACTGTCCAGAGGCACTTCATCAAGGATAAAAGCTTTGCCTTCTTTGGCCCACCTGTTGAATTCCTTAAAATTGAGACATAATCTGTCAGGTGGCCGGAATATCTTGTCTTTCCCTTTTGCCATCACGTTCAAGGACCCTAGGGCCATGTATCTCGTTTTCATTCGCCCTATCCTAGTAGTCGCCTTGTCCACAAAGTAACTCCACACCTCATGTCGTTGTTTGAGTTGGAGGAATAATTTCGCAAAACCAATTAACACGTCAAACAATATGTCTAGCCAATCACCAGTGAGTTTTCGATATGTCCCAAATAGTGTTCTCAAGTCCGTAAGATTCCTGCCAGTTCCCTTCAGCTTTATCTCTCTCAAGGTCTTGAGCTCACAATCAGAGAAATTCCCCTCCAGAATCACAGAAAGATTCTTCAAATTGTCATCATTATCTCCCTCGCAAGAATGAGTGGAAACGGATGATGCAATACATGCATCTGTCTTCCTACCAATATAGATGCAAAGCAATGGTTGAGCATCCAAAATCCTAGTTTCATCATATGTTCCGTGTCCGTCAAAATTATTACTGACAACAGATTCAAGTCCAATTTGCAGCTCAAATGCTACAAACATAGCAGAATTACCTGCCCAATGGTATTCTGGGACAAGATCAAAAAAATTCAAATTGTAGAGGAGTGGCTTGGTGTTGTTCTCCTGCGAACTATTGACTTTCAACCTGTAAGGAATGATTTCGCTGCCAATCGTGCGGTCGGAATAGTATCCCCCGCAATTTTCTCGAAATGGCGCCTCTATTGGTATCGTCTTCATCTCGGAGATTTGATCTAAAAATTTTACCGCTTGGTTGTCTACAGGTTCGAAGTCAATGATGTCAGGGAATTTACTCTTGATTCTTGAGATCACTGAGTCGAAATGTTTCGTGTCCTTGAAGACGAGAGCGCCGCGAGCCATGTCACCAACAATGTTGACACGGGTTTGCCCACGTCGGATGTACACTTTATTGAAAAGGGACTGGAGGCTCTTCATCGTAGGGCCTTTTAAGTCGTAGCATTTTTCTTCTAGTTTTTCCCTTCTACCTTCTTCGTCAGCAGCCAATTTTCCTTCTGGAGTGTCTAGCTCTTCAAGGTCTTCAACAATCCAGTTTACAAGAGACGAAAACACTGACTTTCGATAATTGTTTACGCTTGGCGGTTCATCCTTTTCCAAGTCTTCCTTCCCCTTCATTGCATCGGCCAAGGCTGATGACCGATAACGCTCACCGGGAAATTTTGGTCTTCGTGATAAACGCGGAGAATCAACTTTAGAATTTCCTGCTGATACCAAACTCCTGTGCTAGAGAAGTCACCAAAGTTGATAGGATTTTTGACATTCGTTAGAGCCTGAATAGCGGCCGCCCTTTGAATGGCATCTTTCGCATCGCACTTTATCAGCCTTGAAAATTCGTCAAGTAGCTTCCCGAACAACAATTGTCGGGTTTGGAGCTGGCCACGAAGTGTTTCTTTAAGAGCTATATCGCCACGAGCTACTGCTGGAACTTCCAAAATCAGATGTTGCCAACGGAGCAAATTGGGTTTTTTATAAGATTTCCACTGGTTGCCCTTCCGTACCAATGCCAGTGTTGGTACTTGCTGCTTTCCGATGACTTTTTGCCGCGAGAATAATACCTACTTGTCGATCGGAACCATATTCTTTCCAGTAATCAAGTGGGGTCTTTCTAAATTCGTTTGTCATGTTCACTGCTTTGTGCCCCATCTCATAAATTGCCTTCGTTATCTCGATGTCCAATTCAAAGATGATGCAGAAGTGAAGCGGTGTCTGGCCAATCATGTTTCTCTCATAGACAGCATTTGGGCAGGCCGTAAGAAATTCCTTGATGAAAGGCAAAGGATACTTCGAAAGCAACATCTGGTGTAAGATAGTGTTGCTTTCGATTGGTTCTTTCTTTGCCTTGTGTATTTTTGAAAAATGCACTCGAGATATTGCCTGACAACCGAGAAAGGCCCCTCCAAGTTCCGTCAAATTGGCTTCTATAAATACCGTTTTCAAACTTTCACAGTTATGAAAGAAAGTTGCATCTAGTCTTTCCACCCCTTTTGGTATATTGATGGATTCGAGCACTTTGCAGTCCTCAAAAGCCGAGGCGTTGATTATTTTCAGACTCGATGGCAGTTTCACTTGTCTCAGCTTTTTGCACGATTGGAAAGCTTCCGAGCCTATACTTTCCACTCCTTCCGGAACTTGGATTGATTCGAGTTCTGTGCAAAATTGAAATGCACCATTTCCGATTTCTGTCAGAGTTGACGGAAGTTTTACAGATTTCAAATTCGAGTTGGCGAAACCTTTTGCGCCAATGATTTGAATGCCTTCAGGTACTTCAACAAGAGACCCAAGGTGCTCTGGCAAACCAAGTAGGTTAAACACTTTAAGACTCGACGGAAGTTCTACCTGTAAGTTGCCGTGACCACAACGCGCGAAAGCGGCTTTGCCAATTTCCCGCACTCCTTTTGGGATATCGATGGACAGAAGTTCTTCACAGCCATAAAAAGTGTTTTCCCCGATTTGTTTCAGAGTCGATGGAAGAAAGATCGTTGTCGATTTCTTGCAACCCCAAAAGGCACAGTCACCGATGGTTTCAGCACCGAGGATACTGATGGATCGAAGTTCTTCACAGCCACAAAAAGCATATTTCCCGATTTGTTTTACAGTCGATGGAAGATCGATACTTGTCAATTTGACGCAACCGAAAAAGGCAAAGTCGCCAATGGATACAACACCCTCTGGAATAACAATAGATTTCAGTCTATCACACTTATAGAATGCTTCTGACTGGATCGATTTGACAGAGTTGTCCACTACGATTTTTTCTCTCTGATTCCAAGATATTCCCCCTTTATGGGTAGGGTTTAAAAAATCGAGAACCATATCTTCGAAGTGCGTTGCGTTGTTTTGTTTGTTTTGTTTTGTTTAGTTGCTTACGGTTTCTTGGTCGTCGTGTATATTTACGGACGAGTTCAATACCTCTGGTCGCTTTCGACGAATGCTGTTCTAGCTGTAGCCGTTTCCGCTCCAGTTTCCAATTTGGTACTTGTTTTCTTCAGTTTTGTGGTTTTTATGTTGGTTGAGGCTATGCCCATTCTGTGATACAGTATGCGTTTTGCCGGAGTCCGTTTTCAGGAACACCCACTAAGGTCGTACGAGTAACGAACTTGGGTAATCTTATTCATACGTGTAGGCAAAAACATCGTAAACTGCTTCCGAAACAGGCTGCAAGATGATAGATACAAGAGGTTGGAATAGTAGGAACAAGGACGACTCGACGCGTAGCTCTTTTCAGTTATTGAAGGCACAAAATTGAGTTAATCAGTGATTTTTCATCAGTTGGGATTTCTTATATGAAATTCAATCCAAGTTTTTAGACTGAAAGTTTCAGTGCTGTAAGTAGTGTCCCCCACGAGAGCTTAATGATCTACTCCGGGGTACGAAGTACTGAACGAACCCGAAGTATTGAATAAAGCAATCGTAATCGTAATCTTACCGGTAAGAGTTTTACTTCGGAAATTGAATTGAAAACACCATAATATGGATCAGTTTGGATTTTCTGAAATTGAATTCAATTTTTAGAATTGAAAATTTACTTCCGTGCGTTATTCAAATAAGGAATTGCTAATAGCTGCCCCACCCCCCCCCTCCCCCGGGAATAAAAAATTAATACTCGGTGGGAAGTAAAATCAATAGTACGTACTTCGAAATAATAATAATAATTCTCGTACTTCGTGTAAAAAAATAATACTCCGTACGAAGTACGGTAGTATAACGAGCCTCCTTCGGGCCATTGAATTCTCTTGTAAAGATTTCTACAGGTAACGGAACCTAAATCAGCATACTCGCACTCCGGACTATCTAGAAGTTATAAGTACGAAGTGCGTACGGTAGGTACGAAGTACCATACTTCTCAGTAATTAATTATGCTTCTTTTTTTCCGATTCTTGACACTTTCCTTCTCCTGTCCACAGTATTTTACCGTCGCGTGCTCAAAACACCATCCATATCCATATCCATATCCGCACCAGCAACAATAGCAACAATAGCATCTACAATAACAACGATGGCAAATACGGATAACAAACTTCGAACCCGTCACACGTTTATGCTGAAGAAAATAGTCGACGATGACGATGTCGATGGGGGCTTGCGGTTGATTGGGACCTTTGTCCAAATTGTCTATGATCTCGATGCAAATCAAGTCAACAATCAAATACAGAAAAAGAAGGCGTTCTTCGATTATCGCTTCAACGAAATCAGTACAACAGATAAGGATATTCATGTTCGACGCACAGAAAGCATGAGCATAAATGAAAACGGCAATACTACATCGGCGTCTCGGACAACCCTCGAGGTTAGCATTCTGTTGCAAATCCGTTCGCTCTTTCCCTTGTTTCCCTTTCAAATCAACCTCGCAACTGCTGAAATCGAATTGAGTTCGGTGTTTTCCAACTCAACCACGGTTCGTTCGAATTTGCTTCTCCACAAACATGATCCTAGGAACATTATTTGCATCCAGAATTTGAAAAGCAACGATGAGAGAATTTTGAAAATATTTGAGGAATCTGCGCAGAACGACGACCTCACTGACAAAATTCTAGACAGCATGGACAAAACAAAGGTTTACAACGTGCTTTCTCCCTACCCAGAGGTTTCCTTTGAGTACGACCGCAACAAACAGTATTGTTCACGTTTTATTCTGCACTTTTATGTTGAGAATCCTGGTTTCCACAAACTGGTTTCCATTCTCCTTCCAATGATCCTCGTCACATTTGTAGCCACCATGAATGTCTGGAATGATATGAAAAGAGAGGACGGCGATATTGCAGCGAATCACCTGCAAGTCACATCCACCCTGACTCTGACAATTGTATTTGTGCTGCCACAAATTGTGAACAGGGTTAACCACCGAGACAAACTCCTTACCAAGGACAATGTCAATATCATGGTCTTCTTTGTCGCCTTGATACTTGCAAGTATACCAAAAAACCTTGCTAAAACTGGTATTCCGGAGCTAGTGGGGGTAATTTTGATGGGATTGTCGTTGCTGCTGCCAGCGTACCACTACATGCTTTATAGTGGCAAACGACGAAAAATCAAAGCCAAGGCGCAGAGATCCACGACGGAGCAACAGTTCTTGAAAGAAGGAAATTACAAGCCGGACGGCATCCCGGAAAACTTTGCCGAGGTGGGTGACTTGTTGGAGCCAAGATAATTTGAACAAGAAATGCTACGTTGCGAGCAGCGACAAGAACTATCTTTCGTGGAATACTACTGAGAATACCCGAGGAGGTGTTGTTGCCGGGGCAGACGTCGTAAATGGTGCTGCGGGGGGAGTATGAAGTAAGCGTTTAGGTGTTACTCCCTCCGTCCCAAAATATTTAGACATTGTGGCCACTTTTGGGCGTCCCTAAATATTTAGACTGTTATGAATTGATGTGTGTAGGAACATGTAGAACTAGTACTAAATTAATCAATTACGGAGCATTCTAAACTTCTCTCATGTTCAGGGCTGCCAATGTCTGCTGAGCAAAAGTCACAGTGTCAGCATCACAAGTGATAGACACAGGGAGGTTGTCCTCTTTCAAGAGTTTTTCCTTGCCCATATGACGGAGTTTGTAGCTGTTGTTACCTTGGACTTTAATAGACTCTTCCAATGCACACTGAAGAGATAAAAAGACGCTGTTCAGAGCAATAGTGCTGGTCTCAACCAATGCTTCCTCCACATGTGCAATCAGCTGGTCGATGTTCTTGGCCCTCTTCTTGTATTGCAGAGCCTGGATGGAAGCAAAGAAGCCCAAATCTAAGACATTGAAATCAGGACTATTTGGTGGTTGTGTTGTCACAGTGATATTCCAACCAGCTTCACGAGCCGCCTCTCTCACTGCTGCCCTAGATCGCAAATGATGGGGTTTTGCATTGTCCTCCTGTATAAAAATAGGCCTGCTCTTCCAACGTACTGGAAACTTCTCTTGAATTGCAGGGAGCACTTTCTCCAATATCATCTTCTGGTATTCAGCAGCATTGACAGAAGGGATATTCTTTGTCACCATTGTTCCTCTTGGACGGTTCACTGAATTGCGCTGAGCAGGTTCCTTCACAACAAAAGGCCAGATGCCTATCTTGCCATCAAACCCAGCGTTCCGGTCAGCATCATGCCTTGGATGAGCCACGGCACACAGAAACATAACTTTTTCAATGAACCGTTTTGACTTACAAGTAGAGTGTGGTTCAGCTTCACCAGAGCACAAGTAGGTTTTTTGGTTTGTCGTCTTCATGAAGAACCACTTCTCATCAATGTGAATCGTGTCATACATATCTTCAAACTTGCCATCAGGTTTGATGCGAGACAAAGCAAACTCAACTCTTGCTTTTTTGTTTTTCTCTGTGAGGAAGGGTTTCACAGCCCCACTGTGTCTGAGTATCTGTCCCTTCTTAACATAGTTACCCAAGGTGGTTCTGGCAATTCCACTTGCAGCAGAAAGAGTACGCAAGTCACACCTATCTTTGTAAGAGACTTTCCTGACAGCCTCTTCCACAGCAGCAAAGGTGCTCTTTCTTCCTACAGTTTTTCCTATTGGTAGACAAATCCCCAGCAGGGCAGGTTCCAGGATCCACTGTTTTCAGGTACATCTTCCAAACCCTAGAGCAAGTTCTTGTAGTCACGCCAAACAATGCAGCGGATTCTTTGAAAGCCCCCTTTGGAAGCTTTGCACTAGTGGTGCTTTGCTTTGGTAGAAGGAAGTGGACAACAGCTTGACGCTCATTCAGAGTCAGGTTTCTATTGCGACGGGGAGGTACTTCATCAGTAGGAAGTACTTCAAGGCTTGGTGGTGCTACTAGGCTTGTCATGATGCTGGGTTGTTGTTGCTGTTGCTGTGTGTTGTTTGCGTTGTTGTTGCGTGCCTGTAAGATTGTGAGAAAAAGGAATGTACTACTAGGTTGATTGTTGAATGCTGCTTTGGATCAATCCGCGCCGTCTTGTACGGTACTGCGATTCGAGACCGTGCCCGTGCCCGTGTGCTTGCTGCCGCTGCTTTGGATCGATCCGCGCCGTCTTTCTTTGCAACACTCCCCCTTGTAGAATCTGTAGGTCGTCTTTTGCAACACTCCCCCTTGTAGAATCTGTAGGTCGTCTTTTGCAACACTCCCCCTTGTAGAATCTGTAGAAGAAGAGTACATTCGTGCCAGTGAAAATCACGGTGAAAACACACGGGGCAAGGAAACACATGAAATCACCGTGTTAAAAAAATTCGCGATGAAAAAATTGCGCGAACTAAAATCCCCTCTCAGTCAGTTTTTTGCATCAGTTGAGTTTTTTCAACTGAAACCCGTGAAAATGGCATGCTTCCGGTGCATAAAATGGCTCTCTTTGGAACACCTATGAAAGTACAAGAACATTCTTCATGTTTCTAACCACTATGCCCTTGCAAACATTCAGTGCCTTAGCTTGCATGTGGAAGCATCCTGGACGTTAAACCGGCAAGTAGAACCCTCTTAACCGGAGGAATCACTTTTGCAAGGCGTGACAGCCCTTCTTTAACTCCCTATGAAAGGTACACCAATACCACTGAAGTGTCTAACGTTTAACCCATCACGAGGAGTTGATTAAGGAGAGTTCAACCCAAAAAGCCCGGTTGGCATCCATTGAGTATTGACCTTATTTCAAGTATTAACGTCCATACTGTCTAAATATTTTGGGACAGAGGGAGTAATTTCAACACATTTTTGTCGACAAGTTATGAGCTAGTACTTTTGCATTGTGTTTCCGGTGTACTGAAAAAATTAATAATAGCCACCTGTCACGGCTGGCTTATCTCCATTAATACGCCCAGGTAAATGTTGGCACTACACGAATGTAAGGATTAGTGCTTTGCAGGGGCCCTGTGGAGTTGTTGTGTACGTATTTTTCTTACATATTTGTAGTATTCTATGATTCCATTCTTCCATGATCCCATTCTATGATTCCATTCCATGATCCCCCTATTCTATGATTCCATTTTATGATTCAATTCAAGAATTCACTTATTCCATAATTCAATTCTATGATTCAAGTCTATAATTCAATTCTTTGACTCGAGTCAATGATTTAATTCAATGATTCAATTATACAATTCATTTCTATGATTCAAGCCTATGGCTTGTGTCAATGATTCAATTCTATGCTTCAAGTCTATGCTTCAAGTCTATGACTCAATTATATGATTCAAGTCTATGACTCGTGTCAATGATTCAATTCTATGCTTCAAGTCTATGATTCAGTTCTGTAGCTCAAGTCTATGATTCAAATCTGTGATTGACTTCAATGATTTAATTCCATGATTCACCTTGGTGATTCAATTCTATGATTCAAGTCTATGATTAGATTCCATGATTCAGTTCGTTGATTCAATTCCTTAATTCAATTCTATAATTCAAGTGTATAATTCAATTCTATGGTTTGAGCCAATGAATCAACTCAATGATTCAAGTTTATGATTCCATTCTTTGACTCAAACCTACAATTCTTTTCTATGATTCATTTTTATGATTCCATTCTATTAGTCATTCTATGATTCAATTCCATGATTCAACTTTTTTCATTTTAATGATTCAATTCTATGCTTCAATTCCATGATTACGATTCAATTATATGATTCAATTCCATGATTAAAGTATATGATTCCATTCCATGACTCAAATCTATGATTCAATTATACAATCCAATTGCATGATTCAAGTCTATGGTTCCATTAGTTGACTCCAATCCATGATTCAAATCTATGACTCAATTCCATGATTTAAGTATATGATTCAATTCTTTGACTCAAATATACCATTCAATTCTAAGACTAAGGTCTATGATTCAATTTTTTGACACAAATCTAGGATTCAATTGGTTGCAATTCAATGGTTCAAGTCTATGATTCACTTCAATGATTCACTTCAATGATTCAATTCCATGATCCAATTCCATGATCCAAGTCTATGATTCAAGTCTATGTTTCAATTTTGATTCAAGTCTATGAGTTAGTTATATGATTCATTTTAATGACTCAAATCTATGATTCAATTCTTTGATTCAAGTCTATGGTTTGAGTCTATGGTTCAAGTCTATGATTCAATTCTTTGACTCAAATCTACGATTTAATTCTATGACTCAATTCCATGATTCAATTCCATGACTCAAGTCTATGATTCAAGTCTATGATTCATTTATATGACTCGAGTCTATGATTCAATTCAACAATTGAAGTCTATGATGAAAATCCATGATTCAAGTCTATGATTACAGTGTGCGACTCAAACTTACAATTCAATTCTATAATTCAATTTTGTTATTCCATTATTTGACTCAAACCTACCATTCCATTCCATGATTCAATTCTATGACTAAGGCCAATGATTAAATTCTTTGACTCAAATCTACAATTCAATTTGATACAATTCCATGATTCAATTGTACGATTCGAGACTATGATTCAAGTCTATGATTCAATTCTATAATTCAAGTCTATGATTCAATTCTATGATTCACTTCCATGATTCAAGGCTACAATTCCATTCTATGACTCAAAACTATGATTTGATTCTATGAGTCAATTCCATTATTAAAGTTTCTGATTACATTTTTTTACTCAAATTTATGATTCAATTCTATGACTAAAGTCTATGATTTAATTCTTTGGCTCAAATCAACCATTCAATTTGTTATAATTCCATCATGTCTGATTCAAGTCAATGACTTGCGTCAATGATTCAATTCTATGATTCAAGCTTATGATTAAATTCTGTATATCAAGTCTATGATTCAAGTCTATGATTGTTAACAATTATTCACTTTAATGATTCAATTATACGATTCACCTCAAGTGACAAAACACTGATTCAATTATATGATTCAAGTCTATGTCTCAATTATATGATTCAAGTCTATGATTCAATTCTATGATTCAATTTTGTAATTGAAGTCTATAATTGAAGTCTATGATTCAATTCATTGAATCAAATCAATGATTCAATTCAATGATTGAAGTCTATGATCCAAGTTTATGATTCCATTCTTTGACTCAAACCTACAATTCATTTGTATGATTAATTTTTATGATTCCATTTTATTACTCCATTCTATGACTCAATTCTATGATTCAATTCTTTGACTCATTTCCACGATTCTATTCCATGATTCGAGTCTATGATTCAATTCTATGATTCAATTCCATGATTCAATTCTTTGACTCAAGTCTAGTACGATAAACGTCTATGATTCATTTCTATGATTCAAGTTTATGATTCAATTCTATGATTTACTTCCATAATTCAAGTCTATGATTCCAGTCCATGACTCAAATCTACAATTCAATTCTATGACTCAATTCCATGATTCAGCTCTATAATTCCACTCTTTGACTCAAATCTACAATTCAGAACCAAGATTCAAGTCTGTGACTTGATTCTATGATTGAAGTCTATGATTCAATTCTGTGGCTCAAGTCTATGATTCCATTCTATGATTCAAGTCTATGATTGAATTCTGTGACTCAAGTCTATGATTCAAATATATGATTTAAATGTATGATTCATTTCAATGATTCACTTCAAGAATTCATGATTCAATTCCATGATTCAAGTCTATGACTCAATTCCATGATTCAAGTATATGACTCAATTCAATGATTCAAGTATATGATTCAAGTATATGACTCAAGTCTATGACTCAATTCTATGATTCACTTCCATGATTCAAGTCTATGATTCCAGTCCATGATTGAAATCTACAATTCAATTCTATGACTCAATTCCATGATTCAGCTCTATGATTCCACTCTTTGACTCAAATCTACAATTCAAAACCATGATTCAATTCTATGACTCAATTCTATGATTCAAGCCTATGATTGAATTCTGTGGCTCAAGTCTATGATTCAATTATATGATTTAAATGTACGATTCATTTCAATGATTCAATTCTATTATTCACTTAAAGAATTCATGGTTCAATTCCATGATTCAAGTCTATGACTCATTTCTTTGACTCAATTCAATGATTCAAGTATATGATCCAAGTCTTTGACTTGAGTCTATGATTCAATTCTAAGCTTCATTTCCATGATTCAAGTCTATGATTCCAGTCCATGACTCAAATCTACAATTCAATTCTATGACTCAATTCCATGATTCAGCTCTATGATTCCACTCTTTGACTCAAATCTACAATTCAAAACCATGATTCAATTCTATGACTTAATTCTGTGATTCAAGTCTATGACTCAAGTCTATGACAAGTCTATGACTTGTGTCAATGATTCCATTCTATGATTCAAGTCTATGATTGAATTCTGTGGCTCAAGTCTATGATTCAATTTTATGATTTACGTGTAGGATTCATTTCAATGATTCAATTCTATTATTCACTTCAAGAATTCATGATTCAAGTCTATGACTCAATTTAATGATTCAAGTATATGATCCAAGTCTTTGACTTGAGTCTCTGATTCAATTCTATGATTCACTTCCGTGATTCAAGTCTATGATTCCAGTCCATGACTCAAATCTACAATTCAATTCCATGATTCAGCTCTATGATTCCACTCTTTGACTCAAACCTAGTACAATTCATAACCATGATTCAATTCTATGACTCAATTCTATGATTCAATTCCATGATTCAAGTCTAAGGCTTGCCTCAATGATTCCATTCTATGATTCAAGTCTATGATTGAATTCTGTGGCTCAAGTCTATGATTCAAGTCTATGATTCAAGTGTACGGTTCATTTTAATGATTCAATTCTATTATTCACTTCAAGAATTCATGATTCAAGTCTATGACTCAATTCAATGATTCAAGTACTATATGATTCAAGTACATGATTTGAGTCTATGATTCAATTCTATGATTCACTTCCATGATTCAAGTCTATGATTCCAGTCCATGACTCAAATCTACTTTGGGGTACAATTCAATTCTATAACTTGCGTCAATGATCAAATTCAATGATTCAAGTTTATGATTCAACTCTTTGGCTCGAGTCTATGAATCAAGTCTATGATTCAATTGTACAATTCATTTCAATGATTCAATTCTATTATTGCTTCACTTCAAGAATTCATGGTTCAATTCCATGATTCAAGTCTATGACTCAATTCTATGATTCAAGTATATGATTTGAGTCTATGACTCGCGTCAATGATTCATTTCTATGATTCAAGTCTATGATTCAATTCTACGTATTGAATTACTAAATTCAAGTCTATGATTTCATTCTACATACCATATAGATCCAGTTCATACTCATATTTCATACATACCATGCTTGAGTGATGCTTCATTTTCTAATGTGGTGAAAGAAACTATTTTTTTCAATTTTTAGTTTTTCTGCTGTAACTCTAAAAATCGACCAAAAGGTACATGATGTTGAATTTAAAGAGATGTGAGCTCATGGAGATGCTCTTATTTTTACTATGTATTTTGGCACTGTGTCGGGGCTCTCTGTATTTTACATGGTAGAGATCTTTCCCGGTTATTTGTTACTATCTTCATTGTACCGATACTGCTGCTGCTGTTGCTGTGTTAGCGCCGTGCCGGTCTTACTGTATCGGTCATTTGATGGTATTGGTCTTTTAGGAGGTTAAGTAGTTCATTCAATGGGCCTCATGCTTGATTGAGATATATGGAGTAAATGAGAATAAATGAGGCCCATTTGGATTCGGTATTGATTTTCATGATTGCAATCAGTAATTTCCTCACGGAGTGTTAAGTGTATTTGTTTTGAACGCACATGGGGAATCCAAGTGTTTACTTATCAATCCGGTCTTTAAAGATGTCTTGTTTCAAACCGGTTAACCTGTTTTGTTTGTAGTCCTAAGTGGAATCGTTTTTACCACTTAAGGATTTTGAGTAGTGGAGGTGCGTTTGATTCTAAGCAGAATATTTGTACCTCTGTTGATTTCTTTGTCTCCTCGTCACATTTTTTTCGAACGTTTCTGTTGCCGCCATTTTTTACCGACAACACACCCCTTGATTCAACACTTATCGATGAAAGAAGTGTTGAATTACTAGTCGGTTCTCCATCTTGTAGAATTGTAGGACCTCAGGCATCTTGGATGTAAACTTGGAAGATTGTAATCATGAAACGGAGAAGCATGAGACATCGATGAGTTGTTTGGAATTGATTGAAAGGGAGTGGAGGAATCAGCCGTATCAATTGAACTGGAGGAGTAACTCGTCGAGTCAAATCGTTGGAGATAAAACGGAACATTGATTCGTGTCCCCGAAGGGGAAATCGGGGAATTGGAGAATCAAACGCGTAGAGACCAGTTGAATGTTGAATACGATTAATAGATCGCAGGAATCGATATGCTCGTATACTGGAGCGTAGAGTCAGATCGTAGAGGAGTTACCAATCGGTATCAAAGCTTGAATTGCCGGTGGTTGGGAACGATAATTATCCAAGTAATCAAAGATATCCATCACAATCGTAGTACCAAATTGGGATTACCGGAGTCAGATAATTGATAAGGCGAATCGAAGATTTGATCGTAGGGTGGTAGGCATCGTAGAATCAAATCGTACTGGAGGCGATTGATTGATCGTTGCAGACGATTGTATGAATTGGATCAATCATTTGATCATAGAAGAAGACGATTGATATGTCTTGGAATGAAGTGTAGATTTAATCGTACCCTCATGATTGGGAAACAAGACTTGTGAGTAGTCGTGATGGCTGTCTTGTACGGAAGAAAGGATTGTTGAGTGTTCAATCAATATGATGAATCGAGGAAGGGAGAATAGACGGGTTGATGGTGGCAAGTCGGTCATCCGCAGTGACAAACCCGACAATCAATTAAACTGGAGGTGTTGAGCATCAACGGAGGGGAGATCAATGCTCATGTTAAATCGAATGATTGGAGATGATCGTATGTAGATGCAGATATTGTATCACGTAGAATCGGATTGTTCAAATGGTCCTAAATTGATTGCGTCATTTTGATCTTGTACAATAGACAATGTCAATGGAGATTCGAATGTCGACAATGTCGATGGAGAAAACCACAGATCGGACAATCGGGATCGACTCGTGAAAATTGGATCATATGTAGTCTTAGACTTAATCGTGGAGTGATAGCAAAGAGAAGAAGAAAGTTGTCAAGATAAATTGTCGCAGACAAGACAGAATATTGATTCATGTCCTTGAGTTTCAATCACGTTGTAGATAGGTATGAGCAATTGAAGTCTTGAGTATCAATTGAACTGGAATAGGAGACTCAGAGCGTTGACAAGGAGATTGTTTGGTATTCTTGTGTTTCGATCGAGTGGCAGACTGATATGGATTAATCCTTGATTGTTGATTGAACGGGGGTGGAAATCGCGAATTGAACTCTTGTATATCAATTGATTGGAGAATTGATTTACCGTAGAATCACAAAGAGACATGTCGTAGAATCAAGCGTCGACGGAGGGGACGTATGTTGAAATCTATCATTGCCACACGGAGAATAGAGTCGAAGCAAATTGTTGAAGCAAATTGTTGGAGATAAAACGGAACATTGATTCGTATTCTTGAAGAAGGAATTGGGGAATCGTAGAATCGAATGAGAAGCATCGAAGATGATTGATGGATCGTGGAAGAGTTGTGATCGATTCAAAAGAAATATGATTGATGAACCCTGTATCGTGGGTAAGGTCAAGCATATGGAGGAATCAACTGTATCAATTGAACTGGAGCGGAGGACTTAGAAGGGAAAGAGGATCTCGACAGATGGGAGTCATATCTTCAAAGATGAGATTGGAGGATCATGTAGAGAGGGGCCGTATAGACAAAATGAATGTCTGTGGGGACGAGAGTGACAATGTCCAAGAAATTGATTGTCTTGAGTACCGACTGAGTCGGAGAAGGAATCGATCATAGTGGAAAACGAATGTAGTCTTAGTTTCAATTCAATCGTCAAATAGAATCAAACAAGTCGATTAGCGATAAGACGGATTGATTGAACTGGAGGGGAAGGATCGATTGAGGATCTCAACGGAGGGGAGATCAACGAGGAGAAGAGAATGGTTGGACAATGCTTGTTGGATATCGCGGATGGGATAAAGAGTCGTGGGATAGGCTCGGATGTAGGTACGAAACGTGATGGATTGGATGACGTGAGTGAGATTCATATCTTGGGAGATGAGATTGTGGAATCAGAATCGACGCATAGAAACTTGATTGTAGATAGTCTTAGATTCACGGTAGTTGTTGAGGTGATTGATTATCGTAGGAAGACCAATGATTCAAATTGTTGAGAATCAATTGATAAAGGAACCGAGGGTCAATGGGACGCGCCGTAGAATAGGATTGATCGGAAGGAATGTAAGGAGACTGGGGAAAGACGAAGGAAATCAAATCGAATGCTTCTTTGAGATCAAAAGTAATCATAGTATCGATTAGACTGGAGTCGGAGATCGTCAAAGAAAAAGAATCAAGGTTGTCGAGTAGATCCAATCGTAGTAGAGGATGAAGAGAATCGAATCATAGAAGTCGAGTGAGCAGTATCAACGACGATTGATTGATCGTGGAAGAGTTACCAATCGTAATCGAGGGATTGATTCTACGTAGAATAGAATGGAATTGAGCGTCGAATATGATGGTCGTGGGATCAAATTGTCGACCGTGGGGATGCAGAGAAATGGAATGATGATATCACGGAGTCAAATGCTTTGAGTGTCGTAGGAAAACAATGCCTTGAAAGGGAGATCTATCGATTCCAGGATCAATCGCTTCAAGCCGTAGAATGGAATCGCTTGGATATTTAAAGAGTCATGAGTCATGATTGATCGTCCACGACGTAGTGTAGGGTAACACGTATGGTCTGAACCGGCAACACACCCCTTGATTCAACACTTGGTGGAGGAGTGTTGAAGTACCAGTCGGTTCGTTGATGTTGGTTGTCTTGTTGTTGTTTCAGTGGGATCCTTGGTTAGAGAGATGACTTTGCTTGGAGTCTTGGAGTACAGGAAGGAACTTTGTGTATATGAAAAGAAGGTCCTTGAGGTTCATAAGGGAAGGCCCGTAATATCAGGAAAGGCTGTGCAAATTAGATATCATGCATTTATCCGATACACACCCCTTGATTCGGATGCACACCTTTGTAGTCAACACCGGATGCACACCTTTGTAGTCAACACCAAGGAATGGAGTTCCATGGTCGTGGATTATAGGACCGTGGAGTTGGGACTCGTAGGACACCCCCCGAGGCACGAGCAGGGGAGGAGAGTAGAGAGCAAAGCGTCATACCCAGAATCAGAGTTGTATCAAGACATAGGTATTCGTGGAATCCTCTGGGATTGTGGAGACAAGTTGGATGTAGTCGTATCAAACGTCATCATAGATATAAACGCGGGCGCTCCAGTATTGTAGGATTGAACATAGATGACACAATGACGATCTTAGAAGACCAAAGGGGATGACAAATGATTGAACTGGAGTATCAACTGGAGATAGACGAGACAAATCGTAGAAATCGATGGCGATTGACTCAAAGGCAGTTGATGGATCAATTGTGGAACGAATCGTAGAAGACGTTTAGGCTTTGATCGGAATATGGATACTCAAGGAGGGTGGAATTTCGTAAAAATTTAGGGCAGATCAAGTGTCGGAAACATTCAGGGCAGATCAATTGACAGATCGAAGGATCGAGGAGGCGTGCAACTCGGGGTTCTGGGGCTTGACAAGGGATCGAATAGGCAATCAAGTCAATCGGGACGTATTGAGTACATATCGTGTGGAAAGATGTGACGTCGATGATTGGAACGGAGACTTGCAAGTGATCATGATGGCTGTCTGGTATAGAAGGAAAGTCCCTTGCAAGAGAGCCCGAAAGTTGACAGGCCAAGTGATGACCAGGTGGAACGGAAGGCGGTGTGATCATACATAATGTGGTGTGGGTAGATTTAAGTATCTTAGATAGAACAGTTGATCGGAGATCAATCGAGTCGTAGAACAACGCGATTGATTATCGAGGCAAAGATGAGTGATGGAGCGATCAAATCATAGTCACAAGGCGCAAGGCGTAATCACGTATGATGACCAACAACGCGAAGACGATTGTTTGGTACGTGGATGACTGATTGGACGTAGATCTAATCGGAGATTGGATCATGGGAATCAACTTGAGTATCGGTGGTGATGTGGGATCAAACTGTAACAATTGAAGTATCCGTAGCCATCGGTTGAATTGGAGGTCGATCGAACTGTAGAACGCTATATAATTGTGGAGTCGGAGTAAGTTGTAGATACATATGGTTATGTCAATTTGTAGATGTGTAGCATCATATCAAACATATGTCGCAGGATTGCTGAAGTGATGACTGATGGACATGAGAACGGGTTCAATGAGATCTGACTGTATGTGGATGGAGTCAAGTATTTTACATAACGATTGATTGGGGATCAATCGTCTGATCGTGGGGCGAATCATAGGACTTGATATAAGATGGTGGATGGATCATATAACAAATTGTAGAGTTGGTTGAATCGCTTCTGAAACCGTAGAATCAATTAGTGCCCCATGTAGGGTGGCGAACATAGTTAACTGGTGATCGAGCTTTTTTTTTTGACGAGGGAGGCAATTTGGTGGGTTAAGGCAACTTGCAATGTTCAGTCAAAAATATCGTAAAGCGAATTCATCGACAAGATATTATCATATAGATGATACAGCTTGACCCTGAGGGCATCCCAATGTCGTTTGGAGAGACTGAACACAGGCTGATGATTCGGTTCCGAGCAAATTTGGTAACGGCGTGGGGATTGCAATGATTGTATGTATGCAGGAGCGGCGTTTGGAGGGTCAGTGCCCTCATCAAGCACCTCAGATAGAAGTAGTGCTGGTGAGGGTGAGGGAACTGATTTTGTCAAGCGCTGGAATGTTGCAATTTTATTCTGAGGATTGAAGGTCCATACGAAGTTGGTCGGCCCCCAAGGGGGGGCAGAGTGATGGTCTGAACTGGGCAATCATGTGGATGGCGTTACATGCGATGCAGTCACAGTGGACTTGTCCTGGCATTGGATTGGAGGACTAGTGGTGCGTTGGAAGGAGATGAAGTTGGATCAGACTCGACGGAAGGAGACTGAGTCGCTGTTGGGGGAGTAAGTCCATGTCCATGTGTAACTGGGAGGAAAGGCCATGCGGTAAATGTGTTTAAACGCAATGTACTCAAAATGGGGATCTGGTAGGTCAAAGCAAAATTCATTTTCATGGGAGATAATTCTCCTGGAGAATTG
The DNA here is from genome assembly GCA_037355745.1 of Pseudo-nitzschia multiseries. Classification (NCBI taxonomy): domain Eukaryota; phylum Bacillariophyta; class Bacillariophyceae; order Bacillariales; family Bacillariaceae; genus Pseudo-nitzschia; species Pseudo-nitzschia multiseries. The sequence goes on along the minus strand of CM074789.1, from coordinate 11,682,346 downwards.
TGGGATATTTGCCACTCGATTGGTGTATGACACGATGGTGGGCAATGGTTTCAGAGGCTCGGATTTCTCAGAAGCTGCTGCTCCACTGTTTCTATCGTAAACCTTGGCAAATTTGTATGGATACCAACCTTTTTTGAACCCCCAATGTTGGATGCTGAATTCCAATTGGATGGTGGGATCTTTATATTGATGATAGTTGAGCTTTGCCGCCTTTGCTGCAGGAGCAAGTGTGTGATAGTCATGAACGGGTCGCCTTGTTGTATCCTTGTCAATGTGCCAAATGGTAGAGTTTTCCAGAAGCATTGTAATGTATTCTTTACATTTGGGAGATACTTCCGATAGAGGGAGATTTTCTATGATGGCTGCGGTGACAAGAGATTTGATTCTGGAAATGGCGTCCGGCTTGAGGGTCTCAGCACCATGATTATTGTCGATGGTGAGTATGCTGTTAATATTAGTCAATTTCTTGGGGTATGCCGCGTTGAGTAGGTTTTGGGCGGCATTGTTCTTGCCAGCTCCTACTGGTTTTCCAAATGAGAACTGTATGACTTCAACATAGTTCCAGTCGCTGCAGTTGTCATAGTTCCGATCAGTTCGTTGTGCCATGGTGGAAGGAAGAACAAATCGGAGAATGCGATTCTAAGAATGAAGTGGAAGAACGTTCGATTACAATGCAACGGCCACAAATGTGTCGTCCGGGACGTTTTCAGGAAGCGGGACCAAGGAAAAAGAAGATGTGCGGGATAGCCGAGGAAGGAGTTAACCAGCAGAACCGACAAAATGACCGAGCGAAGGTGCGTGGGATGACCAAAGGAATGTTCCGAAGGAGGAACCAAAGAAAGGGCCAAAGAACGGGGCGGAAGGATTTAAACAAGGGAAGGACCAAAGGAACGTTCATCGGAGTTGTTGCACAGGATCGACGTAATTAACCGTTCGGTGGAGAAAAAAACGTAGCAGATAGGAGGGAGATTGGTAGTGAGGCGCTCAACAGCGGGCTCACAAGAATCTGGAGTATCCGGACTGGCGCCGCGCGGATCGTAGTTACAAGAATGTAATTAACCGTGGAACGTTCGGTGGAGAAACAATCGTTGTCCCATCAATTTAATTGTCCGGTGTGTGGGACGACGGGGAAATAATGCAATCCTCGTCAGTAGTATTGATTCAATGTAGGTCATGGATCGAAGTATCGAAAGACCGCTGGAATAATCCGCGGAGGTGCGGTGATAATCGTTGGCATCAAAGCTGTCGTCCGGGTTATAAGTGATAGTGTTGATGTTGTAGGCCGTGGAGGTAAACGGGATAGTATTGCAATATCAAATAATTGGGTGGAGTGATTGAAGCAACTATCATAAGATGAGTTGCAGTCTGTTGTGGTTTGAAATGGTGCTTGGCACAATCAAACAGGCATCAATGGTCCTTTATGTGGATGATGGACGCGGAAGAAAAATATGGAGTATTGCAATCGGCGTGTCCGGTGCAATGGGCTTCTATTAAAGACGGCGATGGTCTTTATCTTGTATTAATGTAATCGTAATCGTAATTGTAATCATTTGATCCTCATCCTTGGATGTGTATTACAGAGGGAGATTCTTAGTAGAAGGATCTGTAGATACACCCCTTGATGTGTATGCTTGGTTGTGTATTACAGAAGAAGATTCTTGGTAGTAGGATCTGTAGATACACCCCTTGATACGCGAGCAAGGAGGAGAAAAGGAGAGAAAGAAGGGAAGGTCTATTGATACAGCCCGTTGCCGGGTCCCATACCAAGTATACTCTGGCTGTAACCAACAGTGGAGGTGCTGTACAGGGCGGAGATAGGTAGCTTAAGGTATACACTTGTTAGTGTAAATTATAAGGGCTCTATAACCTGTTGCAACTCTAAAAATTGACCAAAAGGTACATGATGTTAAATTTAAAGAGATGTGAGCTCATGGAGATGCTCTTATTTTTACTATGTATTTTGGCACTGTGTCGGGGCTCTCTGTATTTTACATGGTAGAGATCTTTCCCGGTTATTTGTTACTATCTTCATCGTACTGATACTGCTGCTGCTGTTGCTGTGTTAGCGCCGTGCCGGTCTTACTGTATTGGTCATTTGATGGTATTGGTCTTTTAGGAGGTTAAGTAGTTCATTCAATGGGCCTCGTACTTGATTGATATATATGGAGTAAATGAGAATAAATGAGGCCCATTTGGATTCGGTATTCTTGATTTTCATGATTGCAATCAGTAATTTCCTCACGGGGTGTTAAGTGTATTTGTTTTGAACGCACATGGGGAATCCAAGTGTTTACTTATCAATCCGGTCTTTAAAGATGTCTTGTTTCAAACCGGTTAACCTGTTTTGTTTGTAGTCCTAAGTGGAATCGTTTTTACCACTTAAGGATTTTGAGTAGTGGAGGTGCGTTTGATTCTAAGCAGAATATTTGTACCTCTGTTGATTTCTTTGTCTCCTCGTCACATTTTTCGAACGTTTCTGTTGCCGCTATTTTTTACCGACAACATTTTCAAAGATTTGTTCTTGGATCCAGTACATACTCATAATACATACCATGCTTGAGTCATACTTCATTTTTAAGGGGGTGAAAGGAACTACCTAGTATTTTTTTAAATTTTACTAGAACGATCTTAAAATCAAATACACCTCCACTACTTGGACATTCTTAATTGGTAAAAATGATTCCACTTGAGACTACAAACAAAACGGTAATCAGATTAAAAACAAGACACCTTCAAAGACCAGACCAATAAGTAAACACTTGAAATCCATAAGTATTTGAATGGATACACTTAACATCCCGTGAGGAAATTACTTATTGCAATCACAAAAATCAATACCGATTCCGAATGGGCCTTATTTATTATATATATTCAGATCAAGCATAAGGCCCATCGAACGAAACACTTAACCTTGCAAATGACCAATACCATCAAATGACCGATACAGTAAGACTGACACACGACACTAATACAGCAACAGCAGCAACAGTATCGGTGCGATGAAGACCATAGTGAGAAATAACCGGGGACGATCTCTACAATGAAAATACAGGGAGCCCCGATACAATGCAAAATACATAGTAAAAATAAGAGAATCTCCATGAGCTCACATCTCTTTAAATTTAAACTATTCGTTATACCTATCTGGTCGATTTTTAGTAGAGTAACAACACCTAAACTCTTAGTTGTTAGAATAGGTTGAAAATATGGTTCGGTGTTTACAGTGTTCATATTAATTAGTATCGATTAGGAAAATATGAGTCCTCCAACTTGCTCCATTTGATAGTTATTCACTCAACCCTTTCATGCATTATCTCGTATTAATCTACAACTCTTCATGTGATTTATATATTTGTTACTTCATTGTTCTTTATGCAGTGACGTGGCCCTTGACACCCTCTTGTGATTGATCTCTATTGGCTTAGTTCAATTGTTACCATTCCAGTATAATCTCTTATACATAGGTCTGTTGTTAATCATAATCTAGTCTTCTGACAGCATCCAGAAGTGAGATTTTACTTAGAACCACTCTTCTTGTTGAAGTGAATCCCACTTAACAAGATTCGTCTCCATAAATCGACTCACTCGATTCATTCCAACAGTACTATTAGCTGTTGAATCACGTTAATCACAGATGTGGTATTCAACCCCTCACGGTTGAATTCCCATGATTCATTGAAAACCGGAACTTCTCCAAATTGTGATGTCAGTCATATCAGCACGCTAGCCGGCACTTCAATATTGATGACAGGATGAAATATATATATTAAGTCCTATATGTGCTGCAAAGAGCTTTGTAAGAGTTCAACGCTTAGTGTTTACCAAATTAAAGCAAGCTTTCAACGCTTTGCTCACAATCTTAATTTTAATTCATTTTTTCATACATACCTACACGTTGTATTACTACCTTCAACTAGAGGCATATGACACTGTTTAAACAGTTGAATAACTGCTTTGACCCTTTCACTCAAGTAACAAACAAGCATCCAACTGCCCCTTTTCTAGATTGTCCAGTAATGACAAGTTCTGTTATCCCTTTCCAGTTTGACTTTGACCCAGAGTCCCTTGAGAAGATAGAATTCAAACACACAAGTACTTCCAATGGAGTCGCAGAGACTGTCAAGGTCAAAGTACCCCTCATTACTGCAGGAGCATCCCTTTTCCAAGTCCTTTTTATTATCAATGAATTCTCACATGCAAAGAAAGCCCTTTCCTTAGCAACAGGACCAAAGCAATATGAGAAGTTCTCTGACCTATTCAGAGACTATGCCAATTGGAACTGACGGGATGAGTATGTATCGGCCCTAGTAACAAGTTGAACAATAGAAAACTTTCCAACCATGGTCAATACCTTCATCACCTACAAGTTCAACAACAACACCAACACATATCAATGTCACAAAAGATTCCTTAACAACATCAAGAAGACTATCAACATGACTGTACACCAGTTTGTCTCCATGGTTACCTTCCACAACCATGTAATCTGAGGACTACTCCCCAGACACCTTCCAAGAATGCATCCATCAATGATGAAGACTTCAAGAGTCTAACATTTGAATCCATGTCAACATAATGGAAGGACTCTTATGAAGAACACCGCTCCCCTTATGACAATACCCTTACACAGATAGTGACAAGAATGGAGAGGTATCAAAACAAAGAAAACAAAAAAAGTAAGAAAAATAATCACCAAGATAATTCCTCCCAAAACAGGAACAACAACAACAACAACAACAACAATCAAAACAACAATCAAAACAATGGTAACCACCGTAGCAGAAACAACCATAATCATCATAATGGAAATAATCAGAATAACAATAACCAATCAAACAAAAACAAAAACCAAAACCGGCACCAAGGTTCCAACAACAACAACAACAACAAACAAGGCAACAACTCCAGAAGAGTACCAGAAACCTCACCTTGCCCAATTCATCCAGGTGCAAACCACACTTGGGGACAATGCTACCTCAATGCCAACAATCCAAATGGACCTAACATAAACAACAATAACAACAGCAACAATGACTCACATGCTAACGACAGAAATTCAACAGCAGTTGATCAAGCAGCTCATCCTCCTTTGGAAACTTACATGAGCCTGAACAGCACATGTGTGTCTTCATCAAAGAACTACCAGAAGAAACCACTCCAGAACCTTGGGTAGACCTCTTACACGTGGATATCGAAAATTGATTCCAAATATTATAATTTGGACCTCCAGAGGTTTCCAAAAACCTCCAGTTCCTTCAACAATAATAGCAATGCTACCTCCAGCAGCATCAACGACAACAAAGACCTTGACCTTGTTCCAATCACAGTAAGTGTGTGCAACTCCATCAACAAGATCCCTGGAAAGCACTACCTAAAGACCCTCTTTGATTCCAGATCAACTGACAACCTCATCATTGAATCTTCTGTTCCCTCTGGAGCTCAAAAATACTTCCTTGCTCAACCAATCCAAATGAAAACAACCAATGGTAAAACCACTTGTAGCTATTATGTAATACTGGAGAATATTATGTTTCCAGAGCTCTCCTATTCCATGAGAGTGCTGAAAATCAAGTGTTTTGTTGTCACCCAAGATATCAACTATCACCTCCTCAATTTCCATCTAAGGAACTACTTCTCCAACAAGTCCATGCTCCACAAGGTTATGTCTGTAGAGCTGCAATCTGTTGCTGAGAGTTATATGCAGATGGCTCAACCAGGTATGAGAATATTGATCTCCACAAGTTAGTTTCCGAACAAGAACACCTCTCCAACCATGAGAAATCTTGCCTCTTTAAGATCCTCATCGACAATGAAGACCTTTTTGAAGGCCTTGATGACAAGGAATTATGCATTTTCCCTAATCAAGAGTTCCACATTGATCTCCAGCAAGGGGCAAAGCCATATCACATCGAACAACCATATCCAATTCCACTTCACCAACAAGAACCTGTGAAGAAGGAAATCAACTGACAAGTGAAACTTGCAAAGTGAAACTTGGAATCCTCAAAAGATGCTATGCAACTGAATGGGGAATGCCGGCCTTTGTAGTTCAAAACCGGATGGCTCCTGTTGGTTCATTAGTAACTTTACAATTTTGCCTCGCGCAACTTTGCCCAACGTTCCAATGTTCCAGTACTAAGAACACTTAGATTTCTGCACAAATTTTCCCTGCCATATCTTGCTCACTTCTACACCACCACAAACAACACCAGGACCTACACTTACTAACCAAGACCTGGCCTTTTTGATTTTGCTATCAGCTCAGTCTCTTGTTGCCTTCCTTGGTCCCTTTGATCTCCTATTCACCATTGTCCTCGCTGTTGCTGGTTGTTGCTGGTCGTTGAGCATGAAAACCAACACTAATTTCCTCCTACACTGAATCCAGTATTACTTCTACCTACACTGAATCCAGTAGACCAGTACTAAGCCCACAAAGCTGAAGTTTCGCGAATCAAAGTTTTGCAAATCGCCAAGCGAACCACTAACACGACTTCTTCCCTCTGTTTTGAAGAAGCTCCTCCCCCAAGGCTCTTAAGTATCTTTACCTAACGCTCTACCCTGTTACACTCAACGTTCCTCATTCCTCAAGGTTCTTTCAAACTGTTTCCAAGCCCCATTAAGTGCTCTTCACTTAACATTCTGGTTTCCTTAAGTCTTTTCAAGTTGAAGTTGACGAACACACACATAATCCTCCCTTCTAGAAGGTTCCTAAGTCCTGACCTTTAAGTAATTGCAAGTTGAGGTTGCAATATGCTTTATATAACCCTCCGGTTCTTCAAGTCTCTTCCCCTGTGAGCTAAGAGGACTCACAGGTTGAACTTCAAGTACCCTTCTGTTCCTCCCCTGACCTTTAAGTGCAAATTCACTTATAGTGTTGTAACTCTAAAAATCGAGCCGAAAGGTATAGGATAATTGAAATTTAAAGAGAAGTGAGCTCAGAGAGACGCTCTTAATTTTACTGTGTATTTTTACTGTATCGGGGCTCTCTGCCGTATTTTACATGGTAGAGATCTTCCCCAGTTATTTGTTACCATTCTTGTACCGATACTGTTGCTGCTGTATTAGTGTAGTGTCGGTCTTACTGTATCGGTCATTCAATGGTATTGGTCATTTACAAGGTTAAGTGTTTTGTTTGATGGGCCTATGCTTCTTCGATGAGTAGGAAGATAAATGAGGCCCATTTGGAATCGGTATTGATTTTCATGACTACAATAAGTAAGTTCCTCACGGGATATTAAGTGTATTCGTTTTGAATGCACATAAGGGATCCAAGTGTTTACTTATCGATCCGGTCTTTGGAGATGTCTTGTTTCTAACTGATTAACCTCTTTTGTTTGTAGCCTTAGGTGTATCGTTTTTACCAGTTAAGGATGCCGAAGTAGTGGAGTTGCGTTTGATTATAATGCTCGATCATCGAAAGTACCGCACCCTGACAAGGTCCGTATTTTTTCGCCGACAACACACCCCTTGATCCAACACGTTATCCGCTCGACATTTTGGATTACTGTCGGTTCATGATGAATTAGCCTTGATTCATGTAGGCATTGTCGATTTAACCTGGATCGATCGGATTGGGTCATCGAAGTGATCAAAAGAATTAACCTGATAATCGTAGTATCGTCGACTCGTCGAGTAAATCCGATTTGCTTGTCAAAGCATCTTGACGCAATTGTAGTACTGAGATCGAATCGTGATCCGGTTGCCAATTGAAGAATTCTTTGAAGCGTGAGCGTTTGAATGATTCAACCTGGGTAGTGTCCCATGATGTATCCCCTTGATTCAACACTTATTGATGAAAGGAGTGTTGAATTACAAGTCGGTTCTCCATTTTGTAGAAACTCAAAAAACTTAAGTATGAGCTTGGATATCGGATTGGGAGATTGTAATCGTAGAATTGAAAGATTGATATCGAATCGGAAGATTGGAATCGTAAAACGGAGGAGCGTGAGACATCAATGAGGAAGGAGACATCGAATACGATTGATAGATCGTAGGAATCGATATGATTGCAGAATCCAATCGTAAATCGTAAGTGAAAAGAAGATTAGATTGGGGAACCAGAATCAACGAAGAATTGTTGACGAATGTCAATCGAGAGAACTGTAGATTGGAGAATCATGATTGACTCATAGGGACACAAAGAGGAATGCCGTATAATTGAACGCTTTGAGTGTCGTAGGAAGACAACGATGTAAATTATTTGTTGAGCATCAAAATCAACTGCGTCAGCCTGAATCAAGTCGACATATCCTTAAAAGGGGATCGAATCCAAGGTAGTAGGATAGATGGGTTGAGACAGAGAAAGATGATTGAATCGAATGTCATTGCCACAGTTGGTAGAAGTTGCATTGAAGGAATGCAAGGATACCGAGGGAATGAAATCGATCCAAGGGGGAGATATGATCGTAGAATTCGAGTGAGAAGCATCGAAGACGGTTGATTGATAATGGAGCGGAATGGAACATCGATAACCGATTGATTGGAGAATCAGAATCGATGGAAGTCAAATGTAGTCGTAGAGACAAAACATAAGGAGAGAAGGTTGATGATCAGGGTAGATACCGAATGTAACCGTAGTTTTGATTGGAGGCAGAAGTTGTCGAAGATCGATGATCAGAGTAGAAACCGAACCAACTGAATTGATTAGAGACAAGGCGGAACGAGTCGTCTCAAATCAATTTGCTCGACGATGTAAAGGATTGGTTGGGGAATCCGAATCACCTTATATAAACTTGATCGTTGATAGCCTTAGATTCATCGATTGAACTATTAATGCCAAGCGTAGGAAAGAATCAAATCGGAGATCGCGGGAATCAATATAGTGGGAAAGAATCAAAGCGGAGATCGCTGGAATTGATATAGTGGAAATCGGATGTAGTCTTAGGTTCAATTCAATCGTCGAATAGAATCAAACGAGTCGATTACTGATGAGGTGGATTGATTGAACTGGAGAGGAAGGATTGATTGTGGATCTCAATAGATGGAAGTCATATCTGCGAAGATGAGATTGGCGGTTCATGAAGGGAGGGGCCGTATAGACAAAACAAATGCTTGTGGAGAGTGACGATGCCCAAGGAATTGAACTTTCTGGAGTACCAACTGAGTCAAAGGAAGCGATCATAGTGGAATCCATAATCGGAGAGAAGAAGAGATGCTGATAGACCAGCAGGATTGGCGCTCGAGAGAGGGATCGACCATAGTATAAATAGAATGAAACTTGTCAAATCAAATTGGAGACAAGACGGGTTATTGATGCGTATCCTGGAAAGGAGACTGGGGAATATGAGAATCGAATACTGTGTAGGTGGTACTAGGGATCAAACGGCGAGGATTGCTTGGGGAATCAGAATCGCCTTGTATAAACTTGATCGTAGGTAGTCTTAGATTCATGGCAGTTGTTGAGGTGATTGATTATCGTAGGAAAAGTTACCAAGCGTAATCGAAGTTTTCATTCAACCTTGGAATAGAGTCAAGGGAATGGGTTAGAGACAATACGGGTCGAGTCATCTCGAATCGATTTCAAGCGTCGACGAAGGGGACAATTGATTAGGGACGAGACGGATTGAGTCGTTGAGGATCAATTGCTTCAAGCCGTAGAATAGGATCGTCGTAGGGATGGAACAAGAGGGGATATCAAATTATCAGATTAGAAATCGATTGGGTGTCGAATACGATTGATAGATCGTTGTAATCGATATGGTCGTAGAATTGAATCGTGCGTCAAGATATATCGAGTTGTTGAATCAATTGAGTATGTGTGCTGTAGAGATGCAGTCGGACATCAAGTCGTTGAATCAATTGAGTATGTGTGCTGTAGAGATGCAGTCGGACATCGAGTTGTTGAATCAATTGAGTATGTGTGCTGTAGAGATGCAGTCGGACATCGATTCGGTGAGTATGAATTTATCATAGGCCAACAGCAGAGTGGAGAATAAATAGTAGGATCGATGGAATGGAAGATCAGGATCAAAGCGATATCTGGAACCAGAGTAGTATCGAGACATAGGTATTCATTTGAGGATCGATTTTGTAATCAAAGCGATGACGATTGATAGTCAAATACGATTGCTAGAATCGGATCGTAGAATCAAATCGTAGAAGGATCGTAGAATGTAGAGATCAAACGAGTTGATTATAGATGAGACAGATCAATTGAACTGGAGCGGATGGCTCAATTGGGGATGTCAACGGAGGGGAGATCGATTAGTGATGGATATGGATGAATAGAACTCTTGTATGTCCATGGGTTGGAGAATCACAAAGAAAGAAGATTATAGTGCATATGGGTCTAGTGGATGCCATTCTAATCAAATGCCATGGTTGTGGATTATACGGAGAAGCCTCAGGGCGTAGGACATACACCCCTTGATTCACAAGCAGGGGAGAAGGTTGAAGTGCAGTACAGATTGTAAGTGGGTTCGGTGTGTCATGTTGGTAGACACCTCCTGATCCGGAGCTGATGGGAGCGGCCAATGGAGGAGACGATTCCCAGTGTGGGAGAAAGAATTGAAGGGTCATCAATTGTAACCAAAGCTCAGTTGGAAGCAAGGAGTATCCAATGAATCGGAGAGAGTGGGTGTGCAGCAATGTTGTAATCATAGCGGAATACAGTGTGCCGAGTATTGACTGCGGATGACACAGTGTCATGGAAGGTCCTCTTGGATCTAAACGCTTGAATGGGATGCTTGAGTAGGCTGGACCGGATGGGTACGTAGTCAATCGAGTCGACGGAGGGAGAATCGATTGGTTTGGGAGATTAATATCAAAAACGTCATCTGGAACTAGACATAGATATTTGTTTATCAAAGGTATCGGTTATAAGCGTAGCGTCAAAACCGAGTCACCGAAACCGAAGAATCGAATCATACAGTTGATATGGAAGACGAATCGTGGAAATTGTGGGATACACCCCCCTGATCCGGAGCCAATTGCATTGACCGGAAAGGAGGTGACGATTCCAAAAAGGTCGTAGAATCCAATGCTGAAACCGACGGAAATGGAAGATCTTGAATTGAATCGTAGATTTAAACGCAGATCAAATCGTACCAAACAAACATATTGCGATGGTAGACGAGGTACAATTGGAATTGGCGTGCTTACAGTGGCGCATCGAACGTAGCTGCAAGATGAGAACGATTGATGGATCGTATATTGGTTGGAGGTTGCTGGATCATAGAAATTGCGCGATACGGAATTTGAGTATTGAGTTGTATGGTACAATCCATGGGAACAGAAGCCATTTGATCGTAGATGGATGGATCGTAGGAGGTGCTCGATACATAGCTTGAGGATTGACGGCTAATGAAACATCAAGTCGGAAAAGTCGGTTGATTATTGAGAAACGGGGACATTGATGCAACTCGGAGGCATATTGTTGCGTTATCGGAGGTCTAAACGCAAGTGCGCCAGTATCGTTGTATTCGACATAGATGACGAAGTGTCGATTGAACAGCATTGGAGAGAATTCATGGGTCGTATAACGAATCGTAGAAATCGATGGTAAGGAAGATCGAGGTCAGCACGTTACCCGGAATCGGGGTGGTATGAAGTCGTAGATATTTGTTTGAGCATCGATCCTGTAATCCAAGCAAAGGAATAACCAAGGTTTGTAGTGTTCGGAGCTTCAAAACCGAAGTATCGAGTCGTTCGAGAGTGAGGCAAATACGATTGAGTGAGTGGTCATTGAATGACTCGTAGTACTTCGTGTCAAACATAGGTCTTGGAATAACTACTAGTTGTTTGCTGGTGTAGAAGCGAGCAAAGAACTAAGATCAACAACGAAGCAATTGCTGCTGGTGGTGAACGTAGTGAACAGATGAAAGTTCGTCGTATTTGACAAGGGAGGTAATTTGATGGCTTAAGGCAACGAACTATTGATGGAGAAGCTGCGGTCGGTTGCAATTTTCAGTCAAAAGTATCCTAGAACCAGTTCATTGACAAGATGTGTTGTTACTCTAAAAATCGACCGAAAGGTATAGGATAATTGAAATTTAAAGAGATGTGAGCATATCGTGAGATTGCTCTGTTACTGTGTATTTTACTGTATTCGACCCGTCGTCGATCATGTGTAATTCGTCATAAGACAGAGAACACATGATATGACCTAAATGTCTGGATACTTGAAGTCATTTTTATCTCTGGAGGAGTATAAGTAACTTTTTCAAGTGTAGAACGGATGTAAATACCGTAGAACGTACGTAAGTACGTTACGTGTATTTTTGACCGACAGCACACCCCTTGATTCAACACTTAGTGAAGGAGTGTTGGATTACAAGTCGGTTCTCCATCTTGTAGAACTCTAAAACTTAAGTATGGGCTTAGATATCGAATCGGAAGATTGTAATCGTAGAATTGGAAGATTGATATCACGTAACGGAGAAGCATGAGTCATCAATGAGGAAGGAGAGGTGCTTGAGTATGTAGTGGTCGCGAAATCGACAGGAAGTGAGAAGGCTAATCGTAGATTCGCCAGTAGAAGAGTTATCAATCGGAGTTGAAAAGAAGATTAGATCGGGCAATCAAAATTGTCAAAGGATGATAGCACGGAGTCGAAGCCGTGTGTATTGGTTGAGCGTATTGGATATCACAGATGGGATAAAGAGTCGTCCGAGAGGAGGAATTGGCTTGTTGTTCACAATTGTACCGTAGAATCAGGTATTGGTGCTGATCTTAGGAAGAAACGGAACATCGATAATCGATTGATTGGGAAATCAGAATTGACTCGTAGAAACGCAAAGAGACGTGTCGTAGAAACGAGTGGAATCGGATGGGATTCATTTCTGACTTGGTAGGAAGAAGATCTATCGATTCCACGATCAAATATCAAACGCCGACGAAGAGATTGAATCGTAGGAAACGGTTGAGTGTGGAATACAATTGAGAGATGGTAGGAATCAATATGATCATAGAATTGAATCGTAATTGTTGCATTGTTTGGATGGCTCAGACGCAATTGCAACGGCTTGAATCAAACAAAGAGATTCATATCTTGGAAGATGAGATTGGGCAATCAGGATTGACGCATAGAGACTTGATCGTGTCATTAGAGACTTGATTGTGCCATTATTGGATGCCATAGAAATACGAAGAGACGTGTCTTTGGAGAAGAGGAAGACGGACCATGAAAAAGAGATCAATTGTACTGGAGCAGAGGGCTCAAAGGCCCATCGGTAGACTCCTTCTGTGTGAGATCTGATCTAGCTCGTGTGTGAGTCACGCTTTGAATCATATCTTCGTCTTGATACCGTCAGAACCGGCAACACACCCCTTGATTCGACACTTGGTGGAGGAGTGGCGAATTATCAGTCGGTTCGTTGATTTGTGTTCAATCGGTTCGTTGATTTGTTTTTAGTGGGATCTGGATCTCTTGCGCGCGATGATAAGTAAATTTGTTGAGGCTTACGAGGAGAACTCCTGAAGGTAGACGCGTCCAAAGGAAGCGTTAAGTGGTGATCCAAGGCACACCCCTTGATTCAGATGCACACCCCTTGATTCAACACTTATAGAATTGAATTCCATGGTTCAATCGGGTTCCATGGTTTTGAACGATATAAAACCGTAGGACGAGTTCCATGGTTCTATCGAATTCCATGGTTGTAGAAACAAAGGGAGTCGAATTGGATCAAATGGTAGAAATTGAGCAGGAAACCGTGAAATTGATCAAGCATCGGGTAATCGTCGATCGATAGGACCAACTGGAGGGAGGTAAGCCAAATCGGAGAATAGAATCAACTGTTGGTTGGAACCGCTTGAATGGTAGGAACGTGGAACGTTGGACAGATCGAGTTATAATGGAAGGTTGGACAGATCAAGTTATAATGGAAGATCGTGAATAATTGTAGAAGCGCTCAAGCATTGCCTGGATGGGTGGGAGGCCAAGTCGGGGATCAAAAAGGATGGATAAATCAGACGTCCCGATCGAGGTTGTGAAGGGATTCTGTGCGTCGTTCTGGTATCCCTCCCCTGGGAGAGAAATCGATGGTAGAATCGATGGAAGTGACGCATGTTGTTGGAATGACTAGCTGTTTGCTGGTGGAAGAGCAGGGAACGTCGCAACGCGCGGAGTAGAGTGATGAGTGAATGCAACTAACTATGGATGAGGAAGTTGCGGCCGGTTGCAATTTTCAGTCAAAAGTATCATAGAACCAATTCATCGACAGGATGTTGGCATACAAGTGATACATCTTTATCTTCAGTGCATCACGATGTCGTTTGGAGAGCCGCAGGGAGACCGGTTGATGGTTTGGTTTGAGGCAACTTGAATATTCACTGTGTTTTGATTGAATGGGACATGAGAAGACAGTATCATTTGCAGTTGTGTCAAACAATGGGAATTGTGAAGGTGGCTTGAGAGGGACAGTAGCGGGTTTTGGCAAGCAATGGAATGTCACAGTTTCACTTTGAGGGTTAAATGTCCATCGGAAGTTGGCTGGTACCCAAGGTGGAGCAGAATGATGATCTGGGCGGGGCAATGTGGATGACATTTCAGGTAGTGCGTTCAAAGTGGGCGTGTTGTGGCGTTGGGCAGAAGTCACAGTGGCCTTGCCCTGACGTCGGTTAGGAGGGCTTGAAGAAGTGGCACGTTGAAAAGAGTCAGAGCGGATGCGGCGGAAGGAGACCGATTCACTGTGGGGAAAATAATTCCAGGTCCAAGTGTAATGGAGATCACGAAGTGCAGCGGAGTTCGAAGGGGTATTGATGTGATTGGAAACAGTCGGCTTGGTATGAACCAGGGCAGTGGTACCAGAAGGTTCAAACGTAGGATGGGAAGGAACAGGAAGAGTCTCGCTAACTACAGGAGCAGTAGGCTTGGTGCGATGCTTCCTTTTGGGAGGAAGTGTATCAGTTGTTTTATTTTTGTCAAATACTGCTTGTAGGTAGTGTGTAAGTAGAATCTGCTCACATTTTTTTTTGTTGACCAATCGGGATCGGGAAGGCGGTTTGACAGACGATCCTGTTTTGTCTGATGGAATGCCAGTTGTAGTGGTATAAACCTTGTGGAATTCATATGGGTACCAATCTTTGTGAAATTTCCAATGGATGGTATGCAGTACCAAGTTTATGATTGGGTGTCCCCGTTGTGCACGTTTAGCGGCTATATCTAACACTTGTTTGTCTCTAACTCGTATTCTCCCCCCGATGGCTTTTGAATGCCAAAAAATTGTGGTGTTGGCAATTAAGGAGGAGATATGGCGTTTGTGCGCTTTAGATACTTCCGAGGGTGGAAGCGCATCCATGATGGCTGCTACAATGAGAGACTTGAGGACAGGGATTGGGTCCGGGCGGAGAGTCTCGACACCATCATCATCAACAAGGAAGAGGCTTGAAATATTAGGCAACATCCGGGAAAAGACGGCGTTGAGGTTGCTTTGTCTGTTGTTGGCTGTGAAGTTGGGGCCAAAGGAGAAGTGTATTCCCTGGACTTCATTCCAGCTGACTGCAGTTTGTGGCATGGTGGAAAATCAAGGACAGATCGGAGGAGATAATCGTCGGCGTCAAAGGCGTTCGTGGATTAAACTTCTGGGAAATGTGTTTCGCGGTGAGGATTAAACGTGGTTGTCAAAATAACAAATGATCGTTGTTGTCGAAATACGAATAATCGTTGTTGTCAAATCGTTGATGTCGATGTTGCAATGTAGTTACAGAAGGGGATTCGTGGTAGAATATCAGAGAAACAATCGAAGCAAATCGAAGTATCGATTTAATGTCGTTGTTGTAGGCCGTGGAGGCAAACGGGATAGAGATTGCTGTTTGGATTCGAAGTGCTCAGCGTTGTGTGGAGCAAATGATTGATTATCGAGATTTCAAAAAAGACCGTGGGAATGTTCGTTCACAGATGTCCAGAGTAGTAGCGTTTGTAGGAGGGGACACTAGGAAAAGACCGAGTGCGCGATTGGCCGAAAGAATGTTCCGAAGAGTGAACCAAAGAAATGACCGAGCGAGGAAAGGCGTGGTACCTTGGCAGATCGACGAAATGACCGAACGAAGGTGCGGCCGTGTCGAAGGGATGACCAAAGGAATGTTCCGAAGGAGGAACAAACGGCGATGTGAAAGGTAGTGAATAAAGCAACTATCCTAGGATGAGTCACAGTCTGTTGTATTGTTGTATTGTTGTATTGTTGTATAAAGAAGTGCTTAGCACAATCAAATGGGCGTCGATGGTCCGTTATAGGGACAATGGACGCGGAAGAAAAATATGGTTGGGTGATTGCAATCGGCGTGTCCGGTGCAATGGGCTTTCATTAAAGACGGCGGTGGTCTTTAGTTTGTAATTGTAACTGTAATCCAGAGAGCTGGTTGTGGGTTACAAGGCTTGTGATAGCAAGTACACCCCCTGATCCACAAGCAGGGAACAGAAGGAAGAGGTACGGCCAAGGTTCGGCCCTCGAGAGGGAGGCGTCGCAGAAGCTTGGAGTGGAGGCCTAAGAGTAGCACACGGATGGGCGTCACTACAAGTGTCCTCTGGTGGTAACCGAACAGTTGAGGTGCTGAACGGGCGGAGATAGGTAGCTTAAGGTAAACACTAGTGCTCTTGCGGGCCACTAGTGCAAGGTATAAGGGCTCTACAACCTGTTGTTACTCTAAAAATCGACCGAAAGGTATAGGATAATTGAAATTTAAAGAGATGTGAGCATATCGTGAGATTGCTCTGTTACTGTGTATTTTACTGTATTCGACCGGTATCCCTGTGTTAGTGTTGTATGTATGTAGGGATGTCTAAACCGGTCGTCGATCATGTGTAATTCGTCATAAGACAGAGAACACATGATATGACCTAAATGTCTGGATACTTGAAGTCATTTTTATCTCTGGAGGAGTATAAGTAACTTTTTCAAGTGTAGAATGGATGTAAATACTGTAGAACGTACGTAAGTACGTTACGTGTATTTTTGACCGACAGCAAGATGTTAGCATACAAGTGATACATCTTGATCTGCAGGGCATTGCAATGTTGTTTGGAGAGTCGTAGGACAGGCTGGTAATACAGTTCAGAGTAAAGCTGGTCACGACATGGGAATTGCAATGATCGTATGTATGCAGGAGTGGCGTTTGGAAGGTCAGTGACCTCAGCAAGTGTCTCAGATGGTAGTAGCCGATTGTACATTGGAGGCTGGGGTGAGGGTGAGGGAGCTGATTTTGGCAAGCGCCGGAATGTTGCAATTTCATTCTGAGGATTGAATGTCCATCCAAAGTTGGTTGGTCCGCAAGGTGGGGCAGAATGATGGTCTGAACTGGGCAATGTGGATGGTGTTACATGTGACGCAGTCACAGTGGACTTGTCGTGACATTGGATTGGAGTCATATTGGAATTGTCCTGACATCGTACAGGAGGACTTGAAGACAAAGTGGCGCGTCTGAAGGAGTCAGAGCGGACGCGGCGGAAGGAGACCGATTCACTGTTGGGAGAATAATTCCAGGTCCAAGTGTAACGGGGATCACTAAGCGCAGTGGAGTTCAAAGAGGTCTCCACATTATTGGGATCGATCGTTTTGGTGTGAACCAGGTCGGTGGTACCAGAAGGAACGATCACAGGGCTGGTGTTGTTAGAGGACTCAAAAGTACATTGTTCAGGAACTTGGATAGTTGGTTTGACCTCAGATTCAATAGGCTTGATGGGGTTTAAGCCGTCAGTTGCAGGACGAGTAGTCTTAGGGTGCTTTCTTTTGGGAGGTAAGACTTGCTGGAGCGTGTCACCATGCCATTCCTGCTTGAGTTGTTCAATGAGCTTACCATTGAATTTTAGCTCATTGGATATTTGTGTGTGGAAGGGAGTTTTGCGTTGCAACATTGCTTCATCTAATGGGATGCCATATCCGGGGTCATAGACTTTGTGAAATTTGTATGGGTACCAATCTTTGTGGAATTTCCAACTGGCGATGGTCAGGACCAATCTGATGATTGGGTTTCCATTATTTGCGCGTCTGGCTGCTTTATCTGGTCCATGTTCGTCTCAAACTCGGAATCTCCCTTGGTCTTTCTTATGGCAAAAGATGGTGGAATTTGAGAGTAACAAGGCGATACGTTGTTTGTGTGCTTTAGATACTTCAGACGCAGGGAGTTCATCCACGATGGCTGCGACAATGAGGAACTTGAGGACGGGGACTGGATCTGTGTTGTTACTCTAAAAATCGACCGGTAAGGTATTGGATAATTGAAATTTAAAGAGATGTGAGCTCAAAGGGAGGCTCTTATTTTTTTACTGGGTATTTTTACTGTATCGGGGCTCTCTGCTGTATTTTACATGGTAGAGATCTTCCCCGGTTATTTGTTACCATTCTCGTACCGATACTGTCATTGCTGTTGCTGTTGCTGTATTAGCGTCGTGTCGGTCTTACTGTATCGGTCATTCGGTGGTATCGGTCATTCATGTTGTTAAGTAATCTGTTTGATGGGGCGTATGCTTGTTCGTGGTATATATGCTAGATATGAGGCCCATCTGGAATCGGTATTGATTTTCTTGATTGCAATAAGTAATTTCCTCACGGGATATTAAGTATATTCTTTTGAATGTACTTATGGATTCCAAGTGTTCACTTATTGGTCAGGTCTTTGGATATGTCTTGTTTCTAACCGATTACTGTCTTTTGTTTGTAGTCCTAAGTGATATCGTTTTTACCACTTAGGGATTTCCAAGTAGTGGAGGTGTGTTTGATTCTAACGCATTCCGCACCTCGGTCGTCGTTTCGTTCGTTTTGTCGGCTTTTTCGATCGAATTTGATGCCGACAACGTCCGTATTTTTCGCCGACAACACACCCCTTGATCCAATACTTTACTTACATGGTATTGGATTACTGTCGGAGTATATCATCTTGAGGTTTATCGATTGATAGGTTAAACGTTCGGGTCGAATCGACGTGTTATCGATTGATAGATCGTACATTCAGATCGAACCATAACGCGCAAGTAATTTAGCTTGGGTAGTGTCCCATGATAAATCTTGCGTGTCGGGCGTGCAAGATCCATCCCAATGGTTTGGTTAGATCATCAGCAGGGTTGATGACTCCAGGAATATGGATCATGTTGATCTCACCATTTTCCTTCCATGCTTGAATGGCAAAGAACCTGATTTCAATATGCCTGGTTCTTTCAGTTGGCTTCTGGGCATTTATGATTTCAATTGCCGATGCATTGTCCTCATAGATAGGGGTTGGACCAGCTTGAGCAAAACCTAATTCTTTGAGTACGGATCTGAGGTATCTGGCTGTTTTGGCCGCTGTGACTGCAGCGATGAATTCTGCTTCGGTAGAACTCTGTGCGGTAAGAGACTGAGCTTTGGATCTGTAAACAATTGCTCCACCAGCATAAGTGAAGACGTAGCCTGTGGTGGACCTTCGGTGTTTTGGATCATTTCCATATGCTGCGTCCACAAAACACATCAGTTTGGCTTGCTTGATGTCTTCAGGGAATGTTGGGAGTGATGGATCTTGGACTGCATCGTTGTATGGTTCCCCTGGCGACAAAGTTGGCTCGGCATTTGGTCTGTAGAATCTAATACCCCAGGACCTGGTTGTTCTGAGATATCGAGCGATGTTCTTCAGACTTGAATAGTGGAAGGCGGTGGGATTGGAACTGTATTTTGACATTAGAGTCACTGCGTAGCCAATGTCTGGCCGGCAACTCACATATGCGAACATCATTTCACCTAAGAGTGTCCTGTAGGAGAAGCCAGATGTGGATTGCAATTCAGCATGTTCTTTGGTGCCTTCTAATGGTCCATTCGTGTGTGATTGAAGTTGACTCAATACTTCCGTTGATAATGGTGCTGAAGGCTTGGAGTGAGGTTTCATTTTAGAGTCAGTCTCCCAACCATGGGATGTCATGATTCTGTCAATGTAGTTCGCACAGGACAGTTCAATGTAGTCAGCTGTCTGTTTGACATCAATTCCATTGAAGTCTTCAAGCAATCCCATTTTGGTGAAGGGGACAGTATCTTCTCTAGGAAGCTTCAGCTTTGCGCCAATTATGTCATAGATCTTGTCAGATATGGATTCTGATGTGCAAGCCAGTGCAAAATCGTCAACTTGTCGCAGCATGTAGACTGTTTCACCTTCAAAAACTGTCGTGTAGATCGTCCTGTCATGTGTGGTGGTTTTGAAGTTGAGATCGGGACCTTTCAAGATCTTGTTGATGTGGGTTTCCCAGAGTCTTCCAGATTCTGGGTGGCCTTGCAGTGCTCGAAGGACTGGAAGCACTAATCGTCTGTCTATGTCTCTGCCATGCTTGTGTCTGTACCATTCTGCATATGCATCGTCAATAGTCATGTATGTAGGGATGTTGGGCCCTGGAGAATGGGCATATGCGTCAGCCGCGTCCCCCCCATAAACTTTGAGATTGAGACTTGCTGCAATGGCAAAGAACAGTCTTTGGATGGGGTGTTCAACACATGATGAGTATGACATTGCTATGGCATGCAGGGTTGGCGCTGCATATTTGCTGCCATTGCAACATTGCCTGGCTCTTCTGACACCATTTCGTTTCACACTGTATTGCCAGTGAGGCCTGAGAATGATAGCGTCGGGGTCCTTAGGGTATTGAATTGGTGATCCAAACATTTCCAAATCTTCAAACTGATCAAGCTGTTTTCGCTCCCCAGCTTGCCATTCAGGCCATGTAGATAAAGGCTTGAGATTTTTTCGAGTGAAGTGCCCTAGCGCTTGTTCTTCAGGTGTAGTTGCCTTGGAATTGATAGCCTTGATGAAAAGTTCAATTTCTTCAGTGGACAGTGAATCTGCATCTAGTGGTAATGCTTGATTTCCTGGTTTATGAAGCTTGGTGATAGCTCTGAGAGATGCAATATCAATAGTAGGAATGACAACATCCATGTCGTCTTCAGTTGGCGCCAAGTGTTTTTGGATGGAGGCATGGAGTGCTTCAGTGCTATCGACCTGGTTGATTCTTGATTGTATCAGCTGCTTGTATTTTGTACCTATGCGCTGGATAGCTTTGATGGAGGAAATTCGGTCCAAGAATGGTGGATCTTCTTCAGCAGTGGGTTCCTTCCAGGAGGTATTGGGAGCAAATAAACCATATTCATTTGAGTGTTTCCTGACCTCCTTCATAGACAATTTTTCTTCAAGTGCAAAGGTAATTGGTGTATCTATTGAAGAATCCCTCACCCCTCGATCGTGGCAGGTCTGTAAAGCTGTAGTAACATCAGCAGCAGTGAAGACACGATTGTGATTGATAGATACAATATAAGCACCTCGTAGCTTGGAGAGAGATTTCTTGTGTGAGGAGAAAAGCTTGGAGGCAGGACTTGTGGGAAGGATGTCAGTGATGTAAGCTCTGCCAAGCAGTGAATCATTGGCATACCGGAGGCCAAATGTTTGATCAGTACAAGATGGGGAGACAGTGAGCCTGAGATTTGTGAGATCGGCAAAGGGGGAGATAGAGAATTGAAAATCACTGGATGACACCTCAGTGGGTTCCGCAGGAAGTGGAATGTTGTCATCTGTCCTGAGCAGGTGTTTGACATTAGTGGGGAGGTCTGCAAGTGGGAGATCATTCATGCCTTCATCGAACCTGACATGTGTGGCTATCTTGACTCTGTGTGTCTCAGTATCATACCACAGAATGTTTCTGGTAGTGTAGGGTACAAAACCTAGAAATATGCCTTTTCGTGCATTGGGTTTGAGCTTGATTGATCTCTTGCCTGGAGGTCTAACCCAAACTCTGCAACCAAAGGTTCGGAAATCAGCAAGGTTTTCCTTACGGCCAGTTGCCAATTCCAATGGCGAATGTAGTTGGGTGCCTTCAGGGAATGCATTGGACAACCGGAGCGCATGGTAGAAAGCAAAGGGCCAGAACTTGATGGGCAAATTAGCACCAGACAGCATTGTCCTCATGGAGTTAGCAAGAGTTCGGTGTGCTCTTTCAACTGTACCATTCTGGTGGGAAGCATCCGCGCCAGTGGGGAAAATGGAATATCCAAACGCAGAGAATAGGTTTCTGATGTCAGGATTGTGATAGAGTTCCCCACCTTGATCAACTGAAACATACTTGTCGGCACAAGTTGGGTTGTGCTGGGCGAAGAAATGCTCTAACCAGTGTAGTGGCGCTGCTTTAGAGATTCGCGTGTCTCCATATTTCATACCAGTATAGTGGTCTGTGATGAGAATCCAAGCAGTTTCTCCATGAATGCCTTCATAATCGCGCTTGCGTTTGCTGTTGGAGGATCTGGTACCTGAGAATGCAAAATCAATAGATAAACCCTGAAACGGTTGTGTGGCCTTTCGTGTGGAATGTGAGCCAGCAGGTGCTTTGGTTTGCTTACATTGTATGCAAGTTGGACATTGGTCAAGAATACTGGTTTGCCGTTTGAACTTTGGGACTCCAATGATGTGCTTATGAGCTTGATACAGAAAATCATCGCATGGGTGTCCCAACCTTTGGTGCCACAGGAGTTTTGATGTCTTGGTTTTGATGGCTTGGATTGGGATATTTTTATCCACAATTTTGGTGAAAAACCGTTTGGCATCGAACCTTGGTATGACACTGGTATCAGACTGAGCTTTTGCTGCTTCAGTGCATGTCTGCAGATTGACAAGGTTGGTGTATATATCATACCTGTAGTTGCTAATTGCTTCTTTGGAGGCCACTTCACAAGCTTCCTTGAATTGCATGTCAGTTGCTAAGGCATAGGCGGAAGATGTTGCACAATTTGCATATGGGGAGGTAATATCAACATCTGGGATCAGTACTGGGTGTGTATAGCATTGACCATCAATGATGCTTCCATGGAGGACAATGCTGCAGGCAGTGTTTTGCTTGTGATGACAAATAATGGTGAGGTTGCCATTTTGTGGAGCAGATGAGTCGAGGTTCTCAGTGAATGATTTATGGATGGACTGTCCACTGAACTGACATCGCATACGGGATGTCATTCCACAGAGATCGTTCTCACTCAGTAATGTTGTTGACAGGGAGGGAGAATAGTAGAAGAAAACTTTGATATACCCAATGTGATTCGGGGCTGGGATATGCAAATATCCTGAGCCTTCAGGGATGCAGGTAGCTGCTTTTCCTCCTATTGCTGCTGTAAGCCTGACAGGACATTTTTTTATCTTGGTGTAAGGTTTGTAACCGTGCAGGATGTGTTTGAGGTTAGTGCAGGAAACTTTTGCACCTGTGTCAATCTGAGCCCGGACACCCTGTTGGAAGTAGGCTGTAGCTGCAATAGGGTCCGGTGGGACGAGGGATTGCACATTGTATGTATCAACTGGCGTAGGGTTGTCCCTATCGAAATTGGGATCCTCATTGGTCTTCAGGTGTGATTCCAATGTAGGGGATGTAGCCCTGAGTGATTCCATGTCACAGTAGACATCAATTGGTATAGATGACTGGAGGCTGTCTTTTGGAAGGAGGTCGACGGCACCAATTATGACGGATTCATAGGAGCTGACACTGCTGGAGTCCAAGGAGGGGCATAAGCTGTTCACTTGGGACGCTGTGATGTTGTCAAATCCTTGGGGATCATCTTGAGGTGATGTCATAGTATGGCTCCAAGAAAGACTTTCTATTCTTGGCCATTGCAAAAATTTTGGTTTTCTACTGTAGCATCAGGTGAAACCTCATCTTGATCTTCATTGCCAATGTTGATCTGAGAGATTTGCTGGGTGGAATCCAAGAGTTGTTGGGTCTGCTTATTGGATTTGTTCAGAAAAACAGCCGCAGCAATCCTATGTCTCTTCAGGGACTCAATATCTTGCAATGCAGGACAATTATCAAAATTGTGGCCAGACATGTGACAAACAATACATTTTCTGGATGTGTCAAAAAGACTAGGTTGCTTATCAAATGCCGTGATGGCATTGCAATATGCTTGGTGGAGGAAGGGATCGTCAGATTCTTCATCCATCTCCGGGTAACCAAGTGATTCAATCAGGCTTATTGAGTGAGATGTCAGAGTAGAAGGTGTTCTAACAGTACTGTTGCTAGCGCGCTTTTGAAACCGATCATTCCGACGGGGACCTGGTCTGGTTCCTGAGACGTTCAATTGCTTGGGCTGGATTGGTTTGGAGTTGTTCCTCTTGTACTTTTGCTCAGCCTTGATCTCTTGTTCATATGTTTGGAGGGTTTGGAGAAGCCTACCTGCCTTGTATTTGTCTCGCTTGAATTGGTCATCAGAGTCGCGTTCATCTTCGGTTTTTTTGAAGAGCTCTTCTGAGAGGGTGGTTCCTGCAATCAGGTTGCTAACTTCTTCTGTTGAACTGATAGTGCTGGGTTGGTTTTGGAGGAACACTCTAAGTCTCAGATAATCCTTGTACCGGAAGTAGTATTCTTCAAGAGATTCATTTGCATCTTGGTTGGGAGGGTTTCTGACCATTCTGCTGGCATTGGATGGCCTTTTTGAGTTGGGATGTGTTTCAGCAATAATCGTGTAGAGCGCTTCATATCCCTGTCCGCCTTCAAAGCTCTGAATAGTGGCCTTCATACTTGCACATGAATCAGGGATGATTTTATCAGTTCTCAGTGCTGTGTAAATGAGATTTCCCCATTCATTGATAGCCAATTCATATCTTGAAGGTAGGTCGTGTGGAAAGTCATCACCAATTGTGAATCCTCTGAGGTGATCAGCTTCACGTCTGAATAGATAGTATGGGTGCACATAAATGTGGTGTTGCTGGGAATGAGCTGTGATCTCTCTGTACCATTTCCTAACCTGAGGGTCTGTTGCATCCTTTAGTTGTGGGAATCCTGAGAGGAACAGTTTGTCTCTAGCTGCTTCTTTGGACTTGTCAGAGGCTCTGGTCAAATCAAAACAGTCACCGCTTCTGGTGATCAGGCGCTGGTCATTTCTGCCACTGCCTAGATTGTGTAGGTAGTAGTTTTGTCGGACAATGGTTTCATTTCCCGATGAGTCTGTGTAGGTGATTGGGAAGTCTTTCATGTCATCTCTGGTGAGGAATTCATCTTTTCTGTAGTAACGCTCTTTCACAGGTGGTGGTAGTGTTGCTGGATTCCATGGAAGGTCAAGGGATTGGTGGTTGGCGCCGGTATTGTTGTTGGTGGCGTTGTTGTTGTTGTTGTTGCCGTTGTTGACCAATTGTTGGAGTAGGGTGGTCAATTCTTGCATGTCGGTGCCCGTTGTGGTGGGCGCTGGGTTTGGAGCTGTGGCAGTTTCATCCTCAACGTCGGGTTGGACTTCACCTGTGTAAATTCCATTGAAGTAGTTGCCGGGGTTATTGGTCTTCCAGTTTCTTCTGAACTTCCATTGATTGATGTTGAAGATTACTGTGGCGAGTGGTTCTGGGTTATTGGTTGCTTCAGCTTGTCTGACAGCCTCTCTTCCTGCAGAGTCAAACTCTTGTGGGTTCCTGATCCTTTGGTTTGGGAAACCAGGTTTAAGAAATCGTACGGGGCATGAATCAAGGAGATGGGCTATGTGTCCTTTTTCTAGTTCATCGATGTTTGTCATTTCCAAGGTGATGCTGTTGCAGAAGGATTCTCTTAGTGCAGTGACTGGGGCAGGACCAAGGGTTCTTGGGCCTTCGGCATTAGCGTCCGATGTGAAGAGAGTTGATATTTCAGGTGCGGTAAGTGGGATGCTTTCTGCATAGGTGCCATTGAGAGAGAGGACTTCTTGGGGGTTGTTGTCACTTTGGAATTTGAATGCAATCCCATAGACATTGGACCAATCGTATGCTTCTGGTGGAGGAACCATGATGGGTGGCGAGTCGTAAGTTGATTTCGTTGTCGTCGAAATAACTGATCAGTGTTTTGTCGTCGTCGTGGTGTAATTCTCCTTGTCCAGAGCGGTCGTTGGAGAAGAAATCGATCGTCCGTCGTTGCGGTGTCGTCGAGTTGGAATTAGTATCGGCGATACGTGTTTTGTTGGGGAAAACAAACGTCGGTGCTGTCGACGATAAGTATAGATGTCCAGAATGTTCCGGTGTTTTCGAACGGTTATGTGGATTACGGAGGGAGATTCTTGGTAGAATGCTCTGTAGATACACCCCTTGATACGAATGCTTGGTCGTGGATTACAAAAGAAGATTCCTGTAGGAGAATCGGTAGTACACCCCTTGATCCACGAGCGGGGTGAAGAGAAAGAAAGAACTGGGGGGAGGCCGAAGTGTAGCACACGGATGGGCGTCACTACAAATTTCCTCTGGATTTAACCGACAGTGGAGGTGCTGAACGGCCGGAGATAGATAGCTAGCTTAAGGTATACACAATCCTACGGATGGGCAGCAATTGTGTGAGTTATAAGGGCTCTATAACCTGTTGTTACTCTAAAAATCGACCGGTAAGGTATTGGATAATTGAAATTTAAAGAGATGTGAGCTCAAAGGGAGGCTCTTATTTTTTTACTGGGTATTTTTACTGTATCGGGGCTCTCTGCTGTATTTTACATGGTAGAGATCTTCCCCGGTTATTTGTTACCATTCTCGTACCGATACTGTCATTGCTGTTGCTGTTGCTGTATTAGCGTCGTGTCGGTCTTACTGTATCGGTCATTCGGTGGTATCGGTCATTCATGTTGTTAAGTAATCTGTTTGATGGGGCGTATGCTTGTTCGTGGTATATATGCTAGATATGAGGCCCATCTGGAATCGGTATTGATTTTCTTGATTGCAATAAGTAATTTCCTCACGGGATATTAAGTATATTCTTTTGAATGTACTTATGGATTCCAAGTGTTCACTTATTGGTCAGGTCTTTGGATATGTCTTGTTTCTAACCGATTACTGTCTTTTGTTTGTAGTCCTAAGTGATATCGTTTTTACCACTTAGGGATTTCCAAGTAGTGGAGGTGTGTTTGATTCTAACGCATTCCGCACCTCGGTCGTCGTTTCGTTCGTTTTGTCGGCTTTTTCGATCGAATTTGATGCCGACAACGTCCGTATTTTTCGCCGACAACAATCTGGTCAGAGAGTCTCGACACCTTCCTCATCAACGATGAATAGGCTGGCAATATTTGGTAATATCTGCGCAAAAGCAGCATTTAGTTTTCCTTGTTTCTTGCCGCATCCAAAATGGTGGCCAAATGAGAAATGTATACCGCGGACTTCGTTCCAGCTGACGGCGGGTTCTGGCATGATGTAATTAATTGACGACAAGGAATAATCGAATCAAGGGACGCGATTGGAAGAATTAACCAAAGAATGGTAGGTGAAAGAGATAACTGGAGGGGGGACCGAAAGACCGTTGGGATGATCCACAAAGGAGTAATCAATCGTCCAAGCTGTTGTTATGTTGATCGACTGGTTGTTATCGTGCAACGGCGTCATACAGTTCGATTCAATTAACTGGCGTTGGGCGAGATCAGAGTATTTGTAGATATGGGATCAATGCAGGAGGTTGCTGTGTGCTCGATCAATCGTTCGTGGTGATGGCGATGGCGATGGAGTCAGAATGGGCACAAGGTGAAATATTCCTGAAAAATAATGTTGTTGGAATATTCAGTTGGGTTTGCACAGAGCAATCAGATTGTTTAATTAACCGGTGTGATAGACAAAATGACCGAGCAAAGGTGTGGCGGGATGACCGACAGAATGTTCCGAAGGAACAATTGAGGGAGATTGGAATCGCTCAGTGTTGTGCGGAGCAATTGATTGATTATCGAGATATCGAGATATCTGTGGTGTAGATGCTATTGTAGTTGTCGGCATCCTATTGTCTGAGGTGGCGTCAACATTGATGTTATTGATTTGATGTAGGTCGTGGATCGAAATATCGAAAGACCATTGGAATGATCCACGGAGGTGCGGCAGTCGTGTCAAAGGGATGACGGAAATAGGAATAACCGAGTGTTGGAGAAACAATCGGAGTAGGTTGGAGGGAGATTGGTAGTGAGGCGCTCAACAGCGGGCTCACAACAATCTGGATTGCAATTGCAGGGCGTTGCGGGGAGCAATTGGCGTAGGAGTTGTTTAGTATTCTTGAAGCAACTATCCAAGGATAAGTTGCGGTCTGTTGTGGTTTGAAGTGGTGCTTAGCACAATCAAACGGGCGTCGATGAGTCCTTGGCACGTTGGGTGTCGCTTGGGTGATGGACGCGGAAGATAAATGGATGGGTGATTGCAATTGGCGTGTCTGTTGCAATGGGTTTTTATTTAAGACAGCGATGGTCTTTATCTTGTATTAATGTAATCGTAATGGTAATCGCTCAATCTTTGTCCTTGGATGTGTATTACAGAGGGAGATTCTTGGTAGAAGGATCTGTAGATACACCCCTTGATATGTATGCTTGGTTGTGTATTACAGAAGAAGATTCTTGGTAGAAGGATCTGTAGATACACCCCTTGATACACGAGCAAGGAGGAGAAAAGGAGAGATAGAAGGGGAGGTCTATTGATACAGCCCATTGCCGGGTCCCATACCAAGTATACTCTGGCTGTAACCGACAGTGGAGGTGCTGTACGGGGCAGAGATAGGTAGCTTAAGGTATACACTTGTTAGTGTAAGTTATAAGGGCTCTATAACCTGTTGTAACTCTAAAAATCGACCGAAAGGTATAGGATAATTGAAATTTAAAGAGAAGTGAGCTCAGAGAGACGCTCTTAATTTTACTGTGTATTTTAACTGTATCGGGGCTCTCTGCCGTATTTTACATGGTAGAGATCTTCCCCAGTTATTTTTTACCATCCTTGTACCGATACTGTTGTTGCTGTATTAGTGTAGTGTCGGTCTTACTGTATCGGTCATTCGATGGTATTGGTCATTTACGAGGTTAAGTGTTTTGTTTGATGGGCCTATGCTTGTTCGATGAGTAGGAAGATAAATGAGGCCCATTTGGAATCGGTATTGATTTTCATGATTACAATAAGTAATTTCCTCACGGGATATTAAGTGTATTCGTTTTGAATGCACATAAGGAATCCAAGTGTTTACTTATCGATCTGGTCTTTGGAGATGTCTTGTTTCTAACTGATTAACCTCTTTTGTTTGTAGCCTTAGGTGTATCGTTTTTACCAGTTAAGGATGCCGAAGTAGTGGAGTTGCGTTTGATTATAATGCTCGATCATCGAAAGTACCGCACCTTGGTTCGTTTTGTTTGTCGGCTTTTCCGAACGAATTTGATGCTGACAAGGTCCGTATTTTTTTCGCCAACAACATATAGACCCTGGTCCCTAAGTGTTTTTGCCTTAGGCCTTCCTTCCTACATATACCTTTCATGTGTGCCCTACAGCTGGCATCTGTTTTTCGCACCTACAGCCCCTTGGCTCCTAAGGGGTTTCGTTTTGAGCTTGCTTGTTTCTACATATGACCCTTCCTGTCTACAGCCCGCCTGTTCTTCTTCCTCCAAGACCATGACCCCTGTTCCCTCTAAGTGGTGTTCTTTTCTGGTTCTCCAGCCTACATAGGACCCCTCCAGTGTACAGCCCGCCCTGTTTTTCTTCCTCCAAGACCATGGCCCCTGTGTCCCCTAAGTGTTGTTCTTTAATGGTTCTCCATCCTACATAGGACCCCTCCAGTGTACAGCCCGCCCTGTTCTTCTTCCTCCAAGACCATGGCCCCGGTTGTTCTCTTATGGATCTCCATCCTACATAGGACCCCTCCAGTGTACAGCCCATCTTGTTCTTCTTCCTCCAAGACCATGGTCCCTGTGCCCCACACTAACTGAATTCCACTTAAGGCCTTCCATCTCACATTTTCTAGGACCAGCCCACCTGCTGTGGAGTCATGTGTTGCTCCTCCTCCTATGTGCATACCCTTCCTAGTGTATGATTGTAGGCAGCTGCCTCCTGTTAGGCTTCTGTTTAGTAGGGCATCATTCATCAGTTTGTTCTTTGTACCCTCCCTGCTTGCTTTTGGGGTTCATTTGACAAATTTGTCGCTCTACAACTTGGGTCTTAAAATCTCTTTGATTGAGGCGACTTTAAAGTCTGGTTACAGACTGAGTGGTCTAGATCCACCTTTGGTGGTTAATGCTACTTAAATACGTAAATTATTATTATTGGCTCATTAGTGACTTTAGAGAGCTCAACAAGGTCACCAAGAAACTCCCCTACCCACTTCTGAGGATCCAAGACATCTTCCACAGAAGAAGAGGCTTCAAATATGTCACCCTTATCAATGCCAGTATGCAATTCCACACCTTCGTCCGAGAACTGTTTCTCTACCCCCCGCGGGCTATCGCGCGGTATTTTTAAAATTCTCGACCCTATTTTTAAAATTTCCTATCTTTTTAGGTCGCGTGTCTACTAAAAAACCTCGCGCGTCGCACACCTTTACTTTTGAGACAATATCTCGTCACTAACTATTTTAGGGTTAAGGATATCATATTCTTTTCGTGACAAGCACTACTTTGTGTAAAACTTATGCACGAATGACTATTTTCATCTTCTCTAACTTTTCTGTTGACTGTACTGGCTGTGCACTACTAAACATATTGTACGAGGAATGTTGCAATCATCACTAAGTAGTAATGCATTTACTTTACGGACCATTTTTGCAATCGAAGTATGGTAGTAAGGAAATCTACCGTACAAGAAAACACATCACGCACAAAATAATACATTGAATTTTTTCCTTTCAACGATTCATCTTTTTGACCTCCATCCTTTCGGCCCATTCTACTGATATTTTCCTTCAAACAACTCAGCAACATCATGCCTCCTGTTATTAAAACCTCTCTTCTATTCTACTGCCGTGGTTGCTGGGATAAGAAAGGAAAAGAATCAAAGGAGTTTTTAGGATATAAATCCATTTCAAATGGTAACTTGAAATACGTCTCCACCGGCCTAAGAAAACATCTCTGGCATAGAAATACGTGCCGCGATTTTTACCATAGTCAGGGTCTAATTAAACGAAAGATCTATAACTTCTCCACCTCTATCAAAGTGCAGCCTACCTTGCCGTCTGTTTCAACATTCTCCGTCAGATTTTGGGATGACTATGACACAAAACGGTCCATCTGTTCCCCCTTCCCATCTCTCCCAGCACCACACCATCACAAGTCAATCAGCCACGGGTCTTCATTCTGTTCTAAACCGACAGATTGTACATGATGTCTTTTTACCGCCAATGGATTGGAACGCCATTGAATCTTACATGGCTGTTTCTGCTGTTCAAGATGAAGATGCATTCCGCTGAATAATGATATCGAACAATTCCGATGACAAGGATGACAATGACGATGACGTAAATGAAAATAACGACAACAATTGTACCAACAACATAGATTGTGGAGACAACGAAGAAGATCCCACTAATGGTTTTGATGTTAACGTTGCTACTGCTCAGCCAGCCCCTCCACCACCATCTTTTCATGAAATCATTAATCTGAACGAAAGAGAGGATACATTTCAAAGCCACACAAAACTACCGCCGCCCCATCATCTTCTTGCAGAATTGGAACTCATGAATTTCATGGCCCGACATAAATTGCCACTGAACACATTCAAATCAATTTTCCAGTGGGCAAAGAAAAGTCAAATCAGAACGGGTTTTGATTTTTGCGATGCAAAAATTAGATCTTGGAAAGCAATTTTTGACAATCTCCAATCCAATCTGGGTCTCTCTGATATGAAATTTCATCCTCATATACTGAATTGGTTACCTGATAATAAGCCCACTCAGGTGTATGTCCGTTCTTTTAAGGAGGCCATTTATTCTCTTCTTTCTGACCAGCAGTTAATGATAGAAGAAAACCTCTCATTTCCCGACTATTCCACCCCTCTATCTCCCGACAATAATCCTGAGTTGAATCCTCATTCTGTAATCTCAGAATTGCATCATGGCTCGTGGTGGAAATCTTCTTGGAAAGAAATTTGCAATCCCAATTCGCAAGAAATTCTTGTTCCTATTATATTTTACATGGATGCCATATCTTTGGATGCGCATGGACGACTTATGTTAACACCATTGAACATGACACTCGGTATCTTTAATGTGGAGACCCGTTCTCGACCTGAAGGATAGACAACTATTTACTTCCATCCCGACCCCGAATGGGAGTCAACCAGACACTCTCGTCCTGCCACTTCTAAGGAATAAATTCAGAATCTTCACAATGGTTTGGAAGTAGCGTTTCGTTCCTTCAAAGCCGCGTGTAACAAAGACGGTGGTATCGAATGGAATTATCTTCCGTACGCAAATCAACAGTGGAAGGTAAAATGAAATTTGTCATTGCCTATGTTATTGGCGACACAGAACTTCACGATAAATTGTGTGGAAAATACGGCTCCTTCAATAAGGGTGTCATGCGGATGTGCCGTCACTGCAACTGTTATTCTCCGAACATAAACATTCCTTCTGTTCAACCTGCAACAAAGAATTGGTCACCTGTTGATTTTCATTGTTTTCCCGGCACAGATCTAAACAATATCAATAAGAACTTCAAAAATAACTCTCATCACAACATAAGGAATGTATTTCATGATTTATGCTTTGGTACAAATCAGAACAACATTCATTTTGCAACTCCCGGTGAATGTTTGCACATGCACCAGCTTGGCACTGCCAAACAGGCCGTCGAGTCAATTGAATTGTTGCTCCGCGGGAGTGTTCCATGTGTTTATGCCCCCAATTTGAATCACGGCGTGGCTGTTGCTAACAGTATTGGCCATTTAGCACAACAGTACAGTGGTTTGTTATCACGCCAGTCTGATAGAGATTTTCCTTGCACCAAATTTGGGACTCAGCTTTTATCAACCACGAAGAAAGAAGGGCGTGATTTCTCTGGAATGCTTATTTCTCTTCTGATCGCTATGGTTTCCAAACATGGATCTGACATTATTGGTGACCATCGTTTTGTAAAGAAACAGATAGAGGTAATTCAGCTCATTCTATCAATGGAAGAATTTCTTAAACACGGTTGGATGAAATATGCTTCCTTAAAGAATCTCCCAAAAACAATCGTGCACTTTATTAATTGTATAAACTCAACATGTCACAGGAAAGGGATGGGAACAAAACTAATCAAGAATCACCTGTACTTTCACCTACCAGATTATATCTCTTTATGGGGAAGCCCCGCAGGCTGGGATAGTGCTCCTAATGAGTCTCACCACAAAACTGAGATTAAAGCTCCTTCCAAGAACACGCAAGGTAATGCTGCATCACTAATCGGTCAAACAGCCAAGCGAAAGTCAGAGAAAATGATGCTAAGCCAGGCAACATATCACTACAACTTGAATCTGCCTGACCCTCCTACAATTGAACTGCCCTGATGGTGGTGGTTCTCATTTTCAAATAATGAGAACCGAGAATGGGGAATCAACAATGAAGTGGCTTCGTTCTACTGAACAAAACCAAACCATTTTTTCCTTCTGACATACTTGACTTTGTTTGTGATTCTGTGCTACCTTTATTGGAGAATCCTTTGCACATTTGTGGAGTTACAGAGCACAATTGTTTTGATGTTGCTTGTGGGTCTAATTTTATATTTCGCTTGCATCCTTCATATAGATCGGACAGTTCTCTGCTCAACTCCGTATGGATGGATTGGTGTTATATGAATTTGGACTTTGATTTGAATAACAATCTAAAGCTCATACCGTGCCATCTGCTATGCTTTTTAACTGTACAGAGTTTGAAGCAGCCATACAGTAGTATTGGTGGCTATCCAATTGATACAAACGGAATGTATGCTGTGGCTCGCCGGTTTCAAGATGTGCCTAAGAAAACAGCTTCTGAATTTGTCAAACGTGGGCGCCTCATGAATTCACTGTACCTATTTCATGTCGACACTATCCATTCTGAGCTGGCAGTTGTCCCAGAGCAAGGAAAAGATGGCTCCATAACCAATTGTGATTGGCTAGTGATATCAAATCAGTATATCGTGGCTCGATTTCTTTGAAAGCAAAAATGCTGCTACACCACCGTCTTATGAATGTTTGTACAACGCATGCACACTACAGGACGACATCCAGTTGGAACCATTTGAGATGGCATTGAATGATAACGAATCCAGTGATTATGTATCCAGTTCAGACAGTGATAGTAGTTCTGACAGCAGTTCCAATTGAGTAGCAAGGGTGAATGTAACGGCTAACTTTAAATTATTGTTTAATATTACTATAGAGGGTTAGCTCTAAGTACAGTTTTGCGAGATACATATGCGCTCATAATATAACAGCCTTCGTATTTCGGATTCGAACAGCTATGTAATACTAATGGATTGAACAATAGAGTATCGCCTGACCTCAATGGAACTTTCATTCCATACGTGGGGAAGACAAAGAAATAAATCACCTCTTCATCACTTACATGTTTCGGAGCAATAACTGTCAGCCTTGTATAGAACATATTGGCATCGGTATGGCTTTTTGAGTGATAATCCTTTCCAATAGAAAAGGCCATTGCGTGATGGCCGATTGCATTCAGCGTTGTACGATTAACAACCTCATTCATCACAGTTGTTTCAAGGTTGACAAATTTGGACATTGGAGTTAAACATAGCTGCATTTCCTTCACAATGTGTAGGGCTTTTTGTTCAAGGTTGGCTTTTGTTGTCGAGTCCACATTGTTTTTGAAAACATACACACCATTTCCCGATTTCAATCGATTTGGTCTCATCCCAATAATAGCATATCCACTGTTTACACTGTCACATTTGGTTCCTTGGCCTATTTTGGGTTTAGATTGAACAATCTGCCCAGCGAATGTTCTTGTGATTTCTATATTTTCGGGGGTACCCAAGCGTTGTTTTGCGAATTGTCTGGAAGCTTTTGCAAAGAGTCTCAATGATGGTTCTGATTCGGCGAACGCTAGAACAAACTTCTTGTCGGTACTATCCAATGTCTTGAAACTGTCAATAGACACAGCCTGTGCCGAAGAATATTTCTTCTCTCCAACTGTTGTCTGGCCCCAATTTGTAGCCATGAATTTTCCTTGAAACCCATTTTTGTTAACTGTTTTCAATGCTATTTCCTCGACATGTTTGAAAATTGCATTTGGATCTCGGCGCCGATTCCTGTCCCCTTCTGCTGTCTTGTTAGGTTTTATCTCCGACAAGTGTTTGTAAGTCTGGTGGATTGTTGATGATGACGGTGCTGCGTTTGGGAGAAAATTTGAAGTCATTCTCTTTCTCTCAGTCTTCCCACGTTTCCTCTTTGATTTTTGCTTGATTGATTTTGCTGGCAATTGCTTTGTTGTTGTTTTGAATCCCATTGTTGTTGCCGGGACGAATTGCCGTTGCCGTGTTGGATTGATTGGTGTTGTGGATCGATTGGTGTTGTTGGATCGATTGGTGTTGGATCGATTGGTGTTGGATCGATTGGTGTTGCGGATCAATTGGTGTTGCGGATCGATTGGTGTTGGATCGATTGGTGTTGTTGGATCGATTCGTTTTGCAGATCGATTGGTGTTGTAGATCGCAACTTGGTCTTCCGATAGCACGTCGTCTTCTTGTTGTTCTTTTTCCAAGTATTTCCGGCGAAAGAACTAACCGGAGGAGCCAACGAAATTACCTTTTTCGGAGGAACAGACGAATCGCCGTTGTTGTTGTTGCTGTAGGAGAAGGAGGAGACGAATCCCTGTTGTTGTTGTTGGAGGAGGCAGAGGAGACGAACCCTGCTCTTGGGGGGGTAGACGAATCGCTGCTCTGTTGGATGAGGGGAGCGGATTCGCTGCTTGCTGTTGCTGTTGCTATCGCTGTTGCTATCGCTGCCGCTCGCCACTGTTGCTCTCGCTGCTTTATCTACGTGTCGGTTCCTGGTTGCTTTGATCGTTCCCACTTGCTTCTATTCGATCGTTCCTGATTGCTTTGATCGTTCCCGCTTGCTTCTATTCGATCGTTCCCGCTTGCTTCTATTTGATCGTTCCCGCTTGCTTATATTCGATCGTTCCCGGTTGCTGGTTGCTTCGATCGTTCCCGGTTGATTCCCGGTTGCTTCGATCGTTCCCGGTTGCTTCAATCGTTCCCGCTTGCTTCTATTCGATCGTTCCCGCTTGCTGGTTGCTTCGATCGTTCCCGGTTGCTGGTTGCTTCGATCGTTCCCGGTTGATTCCCGGTTGCTTGGATCGTTCCCGGTTGCTTCGATCGTTCCCGGTTGATTCCCGGTTGCTTCGATGGTTCCGGGTTGCTTCGATCGTTCCCGCTTGCTTTGATCGTTCCCGGTTGCTGGTTGCTTTGATCGTTCCCGGTTGATTCCCGGTTGCTTTGATTGTTCCCGCTTGCTTTGATCGTTCCCGGTTGCTGGTTGCTTTGATGGTTCCCGGTTGCTGGTTGCTTTGATCGTTCCCGGTTGATACCCGGTTGCTTCGATCGTTCCCGGTTGCTTCGATTGTTCCCGGTTGCTGGTTGCTTCGATGGTTCCCGGTTGATTCCCGGTTGCTTCGATGGTTCCCGGTTGCTTCGATCGTTCCCGCTTGCTTTGATCGTTCCCTGCTTCTTCTATTCAATGGTTCCCGGTTGCTGGTTGTTGCTTCGATGGTTCCCGGTTGATTCGATGGTTCCCGGATGCTCTTGTTGCCTTTGCCGACGAGCCTATTGAAATATATGATAATTGAATGGGTGAGTATCTATTGATATACTACATAGAGTAAATAATAACAACAGAATAATATAATCTACATGCCGATCGATTCGATGCCACAAACCAAGACTGCACGCGCCGCCGCCGCCGCCTACTTTTGTTGTTGCCTTCAATTTGCCCAATCGATTCGATGCTTACAATTTCAAGGGAAGATTCGCCCCACATACAAGGAACAAGACAACGAAAGATTCGTCGTCCGATTCGTCGTCCGATCCGTTGTTCCGATTTGTTGCTTCCAATCCTTTGCTTCCGATCCGTTGATCTGTTGGTTCCAATCCGTTCCTATGAAAATAAGAAGAAAAACAGAGAGGAAATACATTATCAGTAATGCTGGTGGAGTGGAAGACCAATCAATTGCCATTGCCGGTGCCGGTGCCGGTGCCTATTTCTCTCATTCTTACCTTTGCTTGTTCCGATGTTCCGACAATCGTCCCGATGAAATTGTTGTTGTTGCTGCTGCCGTTGATTTGCAGCCTTCTTACCCTCTGTCACGAAAAACAGTACCTCGTGCCTGTTGATATAGAAGCAATGGATAGAGATTTATTGCTTTCAAGACATATATGTTTGGGGGCCAATTCAAACAATATCTATCAGCAAACCACCTCTTGTCCAATGCGAGCTAATTCTTTTTCCAGTACAAGGCTGTTATTTCAGACTAAAATATTCGAGCACGGATTACCTGCCTAATGCTGATCAACAATCAAGGGATCATTGGATTAAGTGGAATCCCACGTTCACAGACGGAGTGCCGATTAGCAGCTCTACTCAAATAAGTTGGGTAAGATTATGATAGAAAGGTAGGCTAGAAAAAGTGATTTTTTTTGTCGCAAGGTAGAAAAGAAAATTACTGTGTGTGTGTGTGGGAGAAATTTTTTTTTGTCGCG
The DNA here is from genome assembly GCA_037355745.1 of Pseudo-nitzschia multiseries. Classification (NCBI taxonomy): domain Eukaryota; phylum Bacillariophyta; class Bacillariophyceae; order Bacillariales; family Bacillariaceae; genus Pseudo-nitzschia; species Pseudo-nitzschia multiseries. The sequence continues at coordinate 11,645,033 of CM074789.1, read as the reverse complement.
AGGTAGAAAAAAAATCATCGATCAATTGAAGTAGAGGATACTTCTAGTTCATCCTGTAGAATTCTACAGGATTTGGTACTAGTGTATATTTCTACACGTTTTTAGTACTGGACAATTTTCGGTATTGAATCCTCGTAGGTTTCTACACGAGAAGATGTTTACACCTGACTAGAAAATTTTCAGTATTGAATTCGTGTACGTTTCTACGCGAGTAGATTTCTACACGTTTTTAGTACTAGATATTTTCCAGTATTGAATCCGCGTAGGTTTCGACGCGAGTACATTTCTACACATTTTTAGTACTAGATAATTTTCGGTATTGAATTCGTGTACATTTCTATGCGAGTAGATTTCTACACGTTTTTAGTACTAGATATTTTCCGGTATTGAATCCGCGTAGGTTTCTACGCGAGTACATTGGTACACGTTTTTAGTACTAGATAATTTTCGGTATTACATCCGTGTAGGATTCTACGTGCGTACATTTGTACACGCTTTTAGTACTAGATATTTTCCGGTATTGAATCCGCGTAGGTTAGTAGATTTTTTGTACTAAAAAATATCCGGTACTGAATCATCCTAGATTTCTACACCCGTTGATTTCTACAAACTTTTTGTACTGGATACATACTAGTATTGAATCAGCATACATTTCTACGCAAGTAGATTACTACACGCTTGTTGTACAAGATACATACTAGTAGTGGATCCGCGTAGGTTTCTACGCGATTAGAATACAAGTCGCTTGTTGTACAAGATACATACTAGTACTGAATCTGTGTAGGTTTCTACGCAATAAGATTACAAGTCGCTTGTTGTACTAGATAAAACTTATTGGGTAATGACTACAAAAGTATCTGGTCCAAGCCATGAATACATTCATCATGACTCATCAAATGCATCAAATGCATATTGGGAACAACTTTGACACACAAAATGCCCAAAATGTTGTGGTTTGACTATCCAAATGGCAATCATGAGGGTATTTTTGGTGCAATTCCTGGGCACAAACTGAGTTATTGGGTAATGACTCAAAAAGTATCTGGTCCAAGCCATGAATACATTCATCATGACTCATCAAATGCATATTGGGAACAACTTTGTCACACAAAATGCCCAAAATGTTGTGGTTTGACTCTCCAAATGGCAAACATGGGGGTAATTTTTGGTTCAATTCCTGGGCACAAACTGAGTTATTGGATAATGACTCCAAAAGTATCCGGTCCAAGCCATGAATACATTTATCATGACTCATCAAATGCATATTGGGAACAACTTTGCCCCACAGAATGCCGAAAATGTTGTGGTTTGACTCTCCAAGTGACAAACATGGGGGTATTTTTGGTTCAATTCCTTGGCACAAACTGACTTATTGGATAATGACTCCAAAAGTATCCAGTCACTTTGTCACACAAAATGCCCAAAATGTTGTGGTTTGACTCTCAAAATGGCAATCATGAGGGTATTTTTGGTGCAATTCCAGGGCACAAACTAACTTATTGGGTAATGACTCAAAAAGTATCTGGTCCAAGCCAGGAATACATTCATCATGACTCATCAAATGCATATTGGGAACAACTTTGTCACACAGAATGCTGGAAATGTTGAGGTGTGACTCTCCAAATGGCAAACATGGGGGTATTTTTGGTGCAATTTCAGGGCACAAACTTACTTATTGGGTAATGACTCCAAAAGTATCCGGTCCAAGCCATGAATACATTTATCATGACTCATCAAATGCATATTGGGAACAACTTTGTCACACAGAATGCCAGAAATGTTGAGGTTTGACTCTCCAAATGGCGAACATGAGGGTATTTTTGATGCAAATACAGGGCACAAACAGTCTCGTTTGGTAATGACTACCAAAGTTTTTGTACCAGGCCATGAATGCATATCACATGACTTACGAAATGCATGTTGGGAACAACTTTTAAATGCATATTGGGAACAACTTTGCCACACACAGTACAGAAAATGTTGTGGTTTGTAGATACAAATGGCACACAAGACAGTACGGTATGTTAGGTGCAGTCTACGAGATTCTACATGTGACTAGAGGATTGAAATACATAACCTTAGTGTTATCAAAAGTTTCCCTTCTGAAAAAAATTATGGCGCGGGAGGGCTGGCTGGCACAGGTACGTGATCTACTTCTACAAATATATAAGGGCACGCCCAAGCCAGACAACACACAGAAGAAGTTAGGGCAAACATCATAGTACAGAACCCACAGAAAAACTCTACACACAAAACATCGTACACATACTACATGAAACACCGTACACACACACACACACACACACACGACACACACAACACAAAACACCGTACACAACCCGACAAAAATATTAGTACACACACAAAACCACACAAAATGAAACACATGATTCTTGATCGACACAATATTCAGAAAATAAAATAAAAAAATATGAATGCTATCGGAAAGACACGACGAAGCAAAAAATCCGAGGGGAAGACCCTTCGAAACAACAAAACCATCCGGCCCGGTGATCATCAAAATACAGGGGACAACAACGGTAAGAAAAAAAGAGTGAAAACAAACACCGCAATTACTAACAAAGTTTGTAACAGTAATACCACAACTATGAACGCATCAAAGGGCAACAGTAAAAAAAATGGTACGGACAACACAATTTCTACTACTACAAACATGGAAGAACAAAACACCATCAACCAGAGTAACGAACCAGCACTGAGCATTACCAACACAACCACCACTACAGTAATGAACAAACAGAAAGAAGGAACAAAAACCAATGTGGTAGAGAAAACATCAAACGGAGAATGCTGCAATATAGAGGATGTTGCGGAACGTGTCATGAAAAAAATCCAATATGACAAATTGGCACAGGAAGTGGCAAAACACTTACGGCAACAAGAGAGGGAACCACATATAGGGGTGGGAAAGGTAGTAATGGTACCTAAACAAATGGAGGCAACCATGCAGGGAGAGGGGACTTATAATGCCGGCGACACAAGAGAACGAGCAGTAAGTACAATTACAGACGAACATGGGCTTATAACAGACAACGATATGCTTAAGGCTTTGAGTGATATGACTGAAACACTGGACAAGCAGCTAAGGGATTACGTCAAAAAACATTGGTACCACAACATGAAGTTCCCTATCAATGACAAGGTAACGGCGCATGTAATACAAAAAGCTGTTAAAGCAAATGCGGTTATGAAGCCACCAAATATTCCACTTGCGTTATTCTGTTCCTTTTACAGGAAACGAGTAGGGACAGTACTGACTGCATTGAGGCACAACTCACAAACATTAGCGAGAAAAAACTGGATAGGTAAATACAGGTGGGAGAATTGGTTGTTGAAATTAGGAATTTTGGAATCTATTTTTGGTCCGACAACACTAACATGCTGCCCGTTGATACTGATGATACTTCCATACAGACGATTACAGAAAAGGTCGAGTCCCTATCACATTCCCTGGTACTGTTGCAGTTATTCAAGACACAGAATATGAGGACACAGGTATTTTAAACCCTCAATACAGAAAATACAATGACGCGGAAGATGAAGATTTTTATTATTTTGTTACAAGAATCATGTCGGCAATCAATCCGACAAATTCCAATTTCAAACAACGGAAGGAGAGGCACTTGCTGAGTGATATATTTTCTATAGCAGATGAAGCATTTGCATTGATACTGATCTACAATGAGCATCATGTATGGGTGAACCAGCAGCGGCGAAAGGGTGATGCCACGATTCCGCGACAAAAAAAAATCTGCGATTCAGACAGTGGAAGCAGAAATGGATGGATGGAGGAAGGACAAGAGTTGTTCAGTGACTTGTGCGACAAAATTGGCGAGATGCGAAAACACCCAGAAACAGGAAGGAAATTGGAAGAAATGATGAGGGAGAGATTTAGGAACGAAAGTTCAACAGATTACACCAACAATAAGCATGGCGATGCAAATATTACTAGTAGCAGCTCCACTAAATGTAGTGGACCAAAAAAGAAAAAGAAAAGAAACGTCTATATTGATCCGGCAATAACAGCATCGATGAATGAAAGTTTATCTATTGGTGAACTAATGTAGAAAATAACAGTACATACATAATACAAAACTACTACTAATCTTGAACTTAATATTGAGAATATTAGAAATTATGGAGGATTTGTAATACGTTGCAATAGGAATAAATCAAGCATAATAGAATCTACATTTTAAAAAGGGAATATTGTAGTCGAGAAATAGAATTCACAATTAGGAGAGCAGAATCGAATTGTTATTTGGGAGATTAATATTTTGGAATTAATACTGAGTAAAGATTTCTTTTTTATTCGTGAAAAGAAGTAAGTGTTGTTCGTACGGAATAATAATTAGGTTCTGCTAGAGACTGAAATAAATTATTTTTATTCGAGAGTAGAGTAATGTGCATCACACGCACAGAAATAGTGCTCTGTTAATTTATAGCCCGCCACTTACTCACAAATTTCAGGGTGTCCAGAAAGATTGTTGTGTTAAAATCACGCACAAAATTTGTGCGCGAGAAGTAAATTCGAACCCCGCAAAACAGTTCTCGGACGTTCAAGCTTGATGAAGCTTCCACTTGGCTCTATGTCCTTGTTACTGCCTTTGGAAAATTTTGGCTCTTTTGCCTTCCATTGGGCTTCCTCACCTCTCTAAGCTGGGCCAAGGGCTGTACGGAGCAGATGCTCCTCCATTTGAAAGACATTGAAGTATACATTGGTGATATTGGAATCTTCTCAGACACTCTTGAATCTCACTGCAAATCTGTCTCTACTGTTATGTCCCTGCTCAAAGCCCACAACTTTGCAGTCAAACCAGCCAAGTGTTACTGGTTCCAATCCCAAGCACCATGGCTTGGCCACATCATTTCCAGAGATGGAATCAAACCTAATTCAAAGAAGATAGAACCAATCTTGAAACTTGCTTTTCCCTCAACAATCACCTATCTTTGGTCCTTTGTTGGGATGATCAACTTCTATTGCAACTTCTATCCAAAATGTGCTGAAATTCTTGCTCCGCTCACTGCCCTCTCCGGTTGATCAAAAGGAAAGCTCACTCCAACTCCAGAGTTGATCCAAGCCTTCAACAAAGCCAAGGTCCTTATTGCACAGGATATCCTTCTTGCTTTCCAAGAGATCCAAACAAGCCCTTTCACATCTATACTGACGCGTCCGATTATCAACTTGGAGCTGTCATAATCCAAAAAAAGAAGATTATTCTTTGCTTCTCTTGAAAACTCAACGAAGCCCAATGGACGTATCCAATGGTCAACAAAGAAATGTTGTGTATTGTCGAAGGCTTCAAGGAATTCCGCCCTATCCTTTGGGGTGCAGAAGTTGTTGTTGGAACTGACCACATCACTCTTACCCGGAAAAACCTGACAAGTTCTAATTATGACTTGGGGAATGCTCCTTGAAGAATTGTCCCCAGTCTTCAAGTATATCAAATGCAAAGACAATGTGATTGCCGATGTGCTCTCTCATGGCTCCCTATTCAGCAATCCCTGGAGGAAAAGAAAGGATCTCCAACTCCAACTTTGGATTTGGAAATTGCAACAGACCCAACCAACAAAGGCACCTTTGATCTTTCAAATATATTCATCAATCACCCCAAATATATCCCAATGTATCCGTTAGCCTTTATTCAACTGGCTGCCAATCAAGCTGCCAATGCCAACATCTTCACAAATCTGAGGTACACCACAGAAAACTTCAATGGTACCGGTTTGAGAATTGTTGAATCCAACGGCCAAAAGAAAATTGTACTCCCTCCAAACAGAGTCCAAGCAACCATCAAATAATACCACCGTATCCTCAAACAAGCTGGTGCAGAAAAGACTTCACCTTACCATCACCCAATTTGTATATGCACCAAACCTGAAAGACCAAGTCAATGCTTTTTGCAAATCCTGCAATGTAGGCCAAAGGTACAAGAATAGCCACCAAAGTCATGGCCAACTTGCAACCAAAGAACACCAATATAACCCCTCGGATACAATCACAATTGATGAAATTGGTCCCTGAAAAATTGAGATCCCCGGCCAAACCAGAACTTCTCCAAATTGTGATGTCAGTCATATTGACACGCTAGCCGGCACTTCAATATTGATGACAGGATGAAATACATATCTTAAGTTCTAGATGTGCTGCAAAGAGCTTTGTAAGAGTTCAACGCTGCCTTAGTAGTGTTTAGCAAATTAAAGCAAGCTTTCAACGCTTTGCTCACAATCTTAATTTTAATTCACTTTTTCATACATACCTACACGTTGTATTACTACCTTCAACTAGAGGCATACGTCACTTAAACGATGCTCATGGTTGCATCAAATTTGTGTGATGTATTTAAAAAAATCCGATAACTTTTGTTGCCACCATCACAAAACATTCTCTACGTATTTTTGCATGCAACAATTTGAAGGAGGACTATTTTTGCAAGGATAGTTGCTGCCCCATTCTCATGGTGCTTCCTGATTTTTGTATTGTACAACTTTGTTTCATGCTCACCCCAATAATATTTATTCTTGATTTGATTGTTTTTTGTTTTTCCACATGAAACTCATCTTTGGTAATAATATCCTCTATGTACACTAATATTGTCGTAGCGTTGATACAAATTTCTTAACAAATATACGAGCTTCTTGATATTGAGCAATGTATTATGTTACACCCACTTCACAATACTCACCGTACGTATATTGAATACCCAAAGGCAGCAAACATATTTTTGTACTAATAAGAAAGTACTTTATCCGCATTTGCCATAATTTTGTTCGTACTATGCAATTTTAGCAGCAGACCAATTTATTGCGGCTACCCACATTAGATTCCAATGAAGTACTAACTGCTGTACTATATTTTTGTTACTGTTATTTACTTTTAGAATTTGTGTCCGTTCGCGAGGTAATATTTGTAGTCCTTGTGGTTCTTGTCAAGAGTGTCCATCATGTTATATTTTTGCTTCCGTTTGGTTTCGTTCGTTTTGGCTTCTTCCTTTTGACATTGTTTCATATCGTACCCACTTTGCTGTTGGTATGTTTGAAGTAGTTCGAAGCTCTAAATCTTTTGTTTGTTGTTCCTGCCTTTGTTTTTCTATTTCGTCTTTGACATATACGTAAAGTTCTTGCCCTCCTCACTCCACCCCTCCTTAATTCCTGACTTACTGTCAGTGAATTTCTTTCTTATCCTTGTCCCCTTTGTTGTGTTGAGCCACAATCCGTAGTCATTGTAAAGGAAAAGCAGAGCAAACGCTTCATCGCTCAAAGTGAAAATGTTACTGACTGTTGCTTGTACCGATTTTTTTTGAAGTCCGTCTCTTTAGGTGACACTGCTCCAAGAATTCTTTTGAAGAAATATTGTAATTCCTGGTGTATTTTTTTGCCGATAGTCTTGGTGTAATTCGTACCTATTTTCTGAGTTTGTTTTTCCGTTTTCCTTGATTAGAACTGTTCCTGGGAAACTATCCAGTATCTGTTTGTTCCTTTTATCGTCTATGCATCAATGTGAACAATACAATATGGTTAGTTATTTAAAAATGTGTCTAACGAGAAAAATGTTGTTCTTGTCGGTTCTTACCTTTATGATTTTTCCTTGCTAGTGTCTGGGTGTTGTGCCTACATGTAGTTATTGCTCTGCAGAACATTCCACTCCACTTTGGCGCATGGAGGTTCCATGTCGCTGGTAGTTTGTTTTGATGATTCAATTTTACAATCTGGGTAATAATCAACTTTATGTATCGTCTACCTTGTTCGTCCGTTATCCAGAATTTCATTTGCCTTTTTTGTTCCTTGACGTACCCATTAATGTAATTTTTAATGTTGTTGTCAGTGCACTCTTGCCATTTGTCTATTGCACTGCTGCTGTTACTGGTGCTATTGGTCTTATCTGTTGTGCTATCATTCGTGTTTTGTGTCTCACTATCTGATACACTGCTCACTGGGCTGTTTGTTCTCTGTGTATCAATCATTGTACCCTGAACCGTTGGTGTGCAAACATGTTCCACCATTATTTTCTTGTTAAATTGGAAATAGGAACTTACCAACTGTTTGTTTTCATGTATTTGGCGCGCTCGTTTTATGGGAGTTGAGTTGTTTTGGAGTATGCTGATTTTACTTTTCATTCACAGTGTTGTACCGTGCTAAAATTCTTAGTAGTTGTAAGCGCCTGAGTTACTGCATCCGTGAGGATTTCAGTATCACTACTACTTATTTTTGTAGTATTGTTTGAATTTTGTGCGGGGTTGTACTGACGCCTGCCCCTCATTTTACCCTGCGTGCCCTGACAATCTGGAATGCGGTTTCGAGAAAATTCTGGCGCGGACCAAAATCCTGGCACGGTGTCTAATACTGTAGTGTACCCCACCCCAGAAATGGTATGTTCCACAGATAGTAGTCTTAGCCCAAGTATAGTAATAACCAAAATCCTGGCACGGTGTCTAATACTGTAGTGTACCCCACCCCAGAAATGGTATGTTCCACAGATAGTAGTCTTAGCCCAAGTATAGTAATATCTTGTGTGTCCGGGTGTAATATGATAGTAGTAGTAATATAGGTATGAATAGTAATAAGTTATGCTGGAGGGGTGAAACCTTTTTATGTACAATTCATGCCAACAATCATGGAACAGAGTTTCAGAATTATATTACCGGAACGGCGTTGCAGGCTTTGTGTTCAAAGCATGTTTAAATTTGAAATCTCAAAATAAATGTTACTGGGTGTTAAAGAAGTGTTTGGAAAATCTCAACATAGAGCACCGTATCTCAAAATTGAGGATCGGTGTTTCATATTGTTATGGTTTGTTTTGGTCAGTTTTGAAGCTTTCTTTTGGAACGGCATTGCAGGTTACACTATTTATTCGCCGTTAAAGTGGTCAGAAAATCTCAAACTATTTGTATATTGTTGCATGATGTTTGTTTGTTGTTAGAGGCATTGTGGTTTGAAGTTTTGTTGAAGATGTTTTTCATTTAATCATTTCGGAATGTCTTGCTATGTCATGTTTGGTTGTGTACTCTGATTTGTTATGCAGCAAAATATTGTTATCAGATTGTAGCAACTTAGATTGCTTTCACACAATTTTATTTTGTTGTTCTCAAAATTATCAATCGAACAATGGTGCCAACAACAAGAAGCAATTCGAGAAGTATGTCTAATTCACCATCAGATGAAGTCACTGGTGCAGCCGCAACCACAACCGCAGCTGCAGAAGACAATACTATTCCACCAGGAGATGAAGTCACAGACGCAACCGCAGCGTCAGAAGACAATACTATTCCACCACCAGGAGATGAAGTTGCAGCCGCAGACACAGTCACAGCCCCACCAAAAGCACCACCAAAATTGCGTAAAAATGATCTAAAACCTCCTCCGGTCAGTCCAGGGGGTGCAGTCAATGAACCGAAGAAGACGAAACCCAAAAAAACAAAAAGAAAGCCTAAAAGAAAAGATGTGATGGTCGTCAAACACCATCAGTCATTCCCCAAACACCAGATCAAGGAGTCACAGGTGCACAACCTCCGCCGTGTTTGGGCAATGATGGTAGGGGTACTTTATCATTGGAATTGTTTGAGGATGACTCCCAATACAAGGTTCACACAGATGCGATGAAAAGACGTGTCAAAGCTTGTCTTGAGCAACAGGGTTCTAACGGATTATCTGAGAATATTTTGACTGATGAACTCATCACTGCCATAAGGTGGGACATTGCATCAGTCTTTAGCCAGCTCATGAATAAGGTTTTCATCGTCACGAAACTGTTTTCTTCTGGAACCCATCCTGACTTCAGCGAGACAGCAACGGGTGACAAGCCATCATCAGATCCTATACCAAGGGTTATTGATGTGATGGTAAATCTTTTCCTACGTGACTTGGGTTCACAGTTGATAAAGAAGGTCTGCATCTTGGATCCAAAGGAGCTGACAACTCGTTTCAAGGACTATGAGAAGATGAAAGATAAATGGAATGTCTTCCAGTCAGCGCTCAACTCCATTATCCAAATCAATGATACTAGTACAGCAGGTCTAACAGAGTACACCCGGGTTAAAGGACAAGACAAAGTAGCGGAAGGCACATTGCATGCTGTTTGGTCAAAGAATGCTGTTAACTACGACACCATACTGAAGTACATGAAAGTGTATTTAAGCCTACTTCGGTGGTACATATGTTGTGTCAAATTTCCACCTGCACCTTCCTCCGACAAGGAAGGTCTGTTTTTCTATCAACGATTTAAAGACAATGTAAATAATTGGAAGCAATACATCCGGCAGATGGTCTCATTCTTTGAAGGTCTTTCCTTTCACCATGCACTGAGGCATTTTCTTTCAGTAAGTCACTCCTTTGAACAGTTGGACAATAGAATGAATCAAATTAGGGGGCAGGAAGTTGTGTGTGCACTGACAAGAGAAGGTGCACCAGCAGTCAAGTTAGTGCCCTTAACTGATTCCCCAAAATACCTCAAGTTGGATTGGCCATCCCATGTGTGAAAGGTACCCCTTGCATTTCAAAAGGTCCTCATGTATTTGTGGGTACGCTTTCAATGACAGAAGGCACAAATTTTTCAAGAAGTCAGCCTGGCCCATTTTGCTGATGAGTCATTCCTTGATGACATTTTGTACAAAGAACTATTGCCCAATCTCTATCAGTCTTCGTTTTTGGTTGGACATTACAAAAATACCAGGAGTTGACAATTTGGTGGGGAAAATTCGATTCAAACTGTATCTTTTCTTCACTTTTGCAAGATTATGGAGCACCGGAAAAGTCTGAACAAGTGTTACAGAGCTATTAAATTCCTTTCGTGCCCAGAAGTACCAAAGCTACCCAATGGTAGATATTCTATTTGTAGGAATCAATGAGTCCCGTATCAACCAAAGTAATCGATTCCCACAGCATATCGATTCCCACAGGAGCATCGATTCCCATCGCGCATTGACGGTGAGCAATCTCTGTTTTATAATATTGCTATTGTTCTTCGGTGAGCAAACTCTGATTTCATAAAGTATCACACGAGCTACGGGAGCAATTCCTGATCTTAATGATAAACATATCATGGAGTCTTCCTAACTGGAACAAGAGAAGAAAACCGTTGGCGTGTGATTCTCACACAATATATATATACACACACAGATATATACGGTCAACGACCAATGCATGTACGGAAATAATCAGCGAGTAATCTCATCACTACGCAACAGCAGTTGCAACGTATTTCACCTCAATAAAAGAGATATCTTGCATTTTGGCAAGATTTCACTTCATCTCATACTTTTAACATTCAACTGATTTATATCCCAAAATTCACACTAGTTGCTACCAACTATCTGTAATCTACATTACTAAGGTCTGTCTCGCTGTATCTGAATAAGTTCACAGTAAGAAGAGATCTGGCGTTTCCATAGTCTCGCCTGTAGTCTCGCCTGTAGTCCGATTATCCGTTGCCGAAAGTATCCAATCACAATTGTCACGCGTAGAGTACAATCATTTGTCTACTAACACACTAACACAGCGTTGCTGTTCTTCAGAAGCCTTTGAATCAGACTCTGAACAGATCAGGATTCAGAAGGAAAATAATAGATTAACAGTCGCAAGCTCCAAGGTGGCTTGCACACAAAGAACAGGGACGAAATTGAACACAATCCCTACAGGTGGCATATGCCAATCACAAATCGTCTACGGAGCAGTTTCCTTTCACCACGCGATTCCTCTGACGAATCAGAATCATCATCAAGACTGAACATGCCTGCCAATCCATTCAGTGGTGGGAACAGCACTGGAGATGGCACTGCCGCCACTGTAACCAGTTTTCCTAGTTTTGGTGCCCATATGAAGATGATACTACTCATAACCATATTCCGTATATCGAAGGAAGCAGATAGCAATCTGTGTGAAGCTCTCCGAGAAGGAGGATTATGCGAGTGGCCGACCTTTCTTGATGCACTCATCGAGTCTGATTTTGCCCGCGAGCTTACCTACACTCAAAGTGGACTACCAACCCATCTCCATCGGTCCATCCAACGGACCATAGAGACACTCGCGGAATTCTCGAATGACCTGCGCAAGAACGAGAAGAATTGGAAGGATGTAATGTCATATACGTATGAAGATTTCAGAACCTTCCGTATGGGACGCACTCTGCGCCTTCAGAGTGAATCTGTCCTGAATCCCCCAGCTCCTCCACCAGGAACCAATAAAAAGTCACCTCAGCAAGTGAAGTACGAATCTTGGTGTCAAAAATCATGGGATGAAAAGTCTTTACGTCCCTCACGAATGACTCAAGATTCGAACATTGGCTCGTGGGTTTCAAGGCTAAACTCAAGGCATACGACATTGACACCTGAAACATTCCTTGATGAAACTTGGCCTCCTGCTGCACTACAAGGATATACACGCGACCTCTTTGTCAAACAGTGTGCCTTCTTCTGGGTTCTTATGTTGGAAGTCTTCAAAAATGACTTATCCGCGTCATGCGTTCACAGCCATTCCCTCACACGCAATGGACGTCAAGCATATTTTGATTTTGTGAGTCTTCACAGCAAATCAAAAGCTAAAGTATATGACAACTCAACTCAATTGCAAGCTTTGCTGAAGTTGAATCTCAGCAACTGGAAAGAATCTAAAGTGAAGTTTATCACACATTGGTTTGAAGAATTGAATCACCTCAACAAGCTTTCGTCCTCCCAACAAGCCCCTTGAGTACCATACTGCAAAATCAGCATTATGTCAGGCATGCTATTCCAGCTTTCAGCTAAGTGAACAGTTTGCCAAAGTCAAGGATCCAGGTGGCACGAATAGTACCGTGACAGATGCAGTTGCTGAGGCAGCTGCTATCCACAAACTCAAAATCACGCTCCTACTTGAAGCAACTCGACTCGATTCTCAGTCCGCAATGTTGGCTCCTAAGTCCACAGTACGTGCACATGTACACGACCTCTCATCTGAGCAAGGTCCAAAAGCATGACGACTATGCTCTCCCTATCAAATTCGAAGGTGACTACCAAGACTATGCAGTATTCAAGGCTGGATGTTCACCTGACCCTACCACACGCTTGCCCACTGGCATATGGAAGGCCCTATCACAGTGAAGACATGAAGAGTTGGCTGAATTTTTCCCCGGAAGGCAAGAAAATAGTGGTCGCATCATTACGACGTGAATTGCTCCCAGATGATCAGCCGAATCCCAATGCTGTCAAACCCATCACCCAGAAGGCATACACACATGGGCATTCCATCTCATTCCTTGAAGATGATACCTTGAGCGGAGATGCACATACCAATGCCTCAGCAGCCCTCCACCCCGCTGTGGAAAACGACTGTAGAGGTGTCTTCCATGCATCACTTGGTGTATACAAGTCTCAGACTTCTTCCTCCAAGGACCAACGCCCCCTCAAGTCTTCCGTGTCGCCTACACATCCCGCAAGATTCCTCTCTGAGAATCCTGACATTCGGTACAAAAAGGACGGCGATACCCAGATACCTGTGGGAACATCCTCTTATTCCGTCAATTTTCATCAATGGTATAACCCCAACGATGATCTGACCTTCCCACATGATAATCAAATACCATCGTACACCTATCGTGCTCACAAAGCTACGGTCACCAATCCCGGCTTCGCCATGGTCGACCGCGGTGCAAATGGTTGTATCATCGGTAATGATGCATGCCTCATCTCCAAAGATATTCCGCCACAATATGCCAATGTCACAGGCATCAACAATCACCAAGTGCAGAATATTCCCATTGCAACATGCGGCGCCTATTCCGTTTCAAATAGAGGTCCCATCATTCTCATTTTCAATGAATGTGCATATACAGGTCGACACCCCTCTATTTTGTCCTCCGGCCAGATGGAAGCATATTTCTCCAATGTAGATGACACATCCATCAAAGCAGGGCGGTGGACAGGTAATCACCACCTCTGATGGATATGCACTGCCTCTCAGCATTCGACATGGTTTACCATACCTTGCCATGCAAAAGTACATGACTATTGAATTTGACACGCTTCCACATGTTATCATGACATCCGATAAGCACTGGGACCCATCCGTCCTCGATACCACAATCAGTGCTAAAGATGAACACTTTCTTCAGAAATATCCTCCTCAGTCGCAACAACTTCCATATCCCGAATACGACAAATACGGAAACCCACATTGTCTTGAAGGATTAGATATCTCTGTATCTCCTGGCTCATCCACGGTTACATCTCTCAGTTCGTACTCCAGTCACTCCACTCAGTCTCCCTTTCTCCCTATTGATGATCATGGAACCAACGACCGCTCATTCTGGCTTACACCTACCAACTACGTTCATCAGGAGCGCCTCGCATGCTGTATTTCCCCTCCAATCTCTGAGACGGTCACTGCCTTTCCCACGGATTGTACTGCTAGTGATGCTACACATATCGCAACTACACCCCAGTGAACGCTATCCCAACGAACATGATTACTTATCTCTGAAACCTTTCTTTTGCTGGGTTTCTACAGATTGCATCAAAGCTACCTTTGACAATTCAACGCAATATGGTTCGTTAGCAGTTAGCCCTGATGGTAACATTTTCAAACGTTTTCATTCCCCCAAGCCGGCTATGAACGTTTGACCATTCAATGACGACATCTTGTCTGATGCTGTCTATTCCGATGTCCCAGCAATTGATGGCAGGCTCCAAACTTGCCCAGATCTTCTTTGGTCGGAAGTCTCATATCATACATGTTGAAGAAATGCACACCACCGGCAACTTTCTATCATGCTTTCAGAATTTCGTTCGAAAATGGGGCAGACCTCTTCGCCTTCTATGTGATCATGGGAACTACCAATCTAGTAAGAGGGTCATCGATTATCTCAAAATGTTATGGATTGGACTCTGGCAAAGTGAACCCTATCACCAACACCAGAATCAATTTGAACGGCGATATCAAATGTTTAAGCGTATTGTCAATCGCGTCATGGACCGTACAGGCACACCACCGCATCTCTGGTTGTTGTGCATGACATACGTCGCCGGACTCCTCAATGTTATTTCTGATCCTACTCTGTCGGACAAACAACCGGTCTTCATTTCTACCGGTACACTTGGCAATATAAGCGCGTACACCAGTTTCTTCTGGTTCAAACCTGTTTATTTTAAGACCAATGACTCCCCTTTTGGTAGTACCCAGTCTACCGAACGCCTTGGTCATTTCATAGGCATTGCCGAACATGTTGGCAATGGACTTTGTTTCCGCATCTGGGATCCAGTCACCAACAAATTGCTTGACCATTCTGGTGTACGCTCTGCTCTTACACCTGAGTCTCGCAACAAACGAGCTGGCCTCTTTACTGATGACGGCTTCATCAAATGGCGTAAGGCCAAGGATTCCTTACCCCGATTGTACGCCACTGGTGACGCTCCTACACTCACGAAACATGGGGAGCATACCACTACAAATAGTCCCACTGCAGATTCTACACCACAGGACGTCCCAGCTACTCCTACTCTTGGCATCTCAACCACTGACTCCAACACCAATCAAAGCCTTCGCCACTCCTGCAGAACATGACGACACCACGCCGTCTGTACCTACCGAGCAACCAGGTACAACACCTCCCGCATCTGGTAATCAGGTTATTCTTCAACCACCCGCCCACCCCTTGTTACCAAGCTTTCTATATAAGAAGGTCGATGACAGCCCGAGCTGGTCCCCTTCTCCACTCCCTAACAACTATGGGGAGAGTTTTGATGGTCCTCCTACGACACACATCTTCAGCAAGACATCCGATGGCGTTCTCCTTACTGAAGATGATTTTGATCCACCGGAGCTAGCATACTTTGATGTTAGTGACGTCACAACTCCACACACCAACCCCGCTACTCCTTCAGTAGACCCATCACAGGTAGTTGTTACCGATGAAGAAGGCAATGCACAATTTGACGATGATGGTAAACCCCTTACCATTCCTACGGTCCCGATTGCCGATCTACAAGGAAGATCTTTCCTTGTAACCAACCCTGATGGTACTCGAAAGCGTCTTACCATCGTCGATGAAGAAGACAGTCTTGAACGCAATAACGACTTCATCAAATTCAAGTGCAAGCACTCTGATGACAAACTTGCCGATATCATTGCATACAATGATGTCATGAATTACATCCACCGTGATTCGACCCAAGAAGATGGAAAACTTTGGTCGTTTTGCCGAATCCTAGGACACCAAGGTCCACTGGATAACAAGCACCCTCAATACAAAGGTTCCAAGTATAACCTTTGGATTGAATGGGAAAATATGGAACGGACATATGAACCATTAGCCAACATTGCGGCTGACGATCCTGTTACCGTTGCCAAATATGGGAAAGACAACAACTTGCTTGACCTCCCAGGTTGGAAACGTCTCAAACAAATCACCAATCTAGCACGACGGACCAAGAAACTTGATCGACTCGTGCATCAAGCCAAACTTTGGTCTTTCACTACCACCCCACAGTACCAATATGGATTCAAGGTACCTCGTAACCACAAAGAAGCCCTCCAATTTGATCAAGCCAACGGAAACCACAAATGGGAAGACGCCACCACTCTTGAAATGGAACAGCTCATTGAATACAATACATTCATTGATAAAGGCGTGTACAAGGCAAGCTCCATCCCAACCAGGTTCAAACATATCAAGGTACACATGATATATGCTGTCAAGCACGACGGTAGACACATAGCTCGTCTTGTTGCAAACGGTAATCTCACTGAGGCCCCCATCCACAGTGTTTATGCCGGTGCCGTATCTCTCCGCGGTCTACGTATGTGTCTGTTCCTAGCTGAACTGAACAGCCTAGAAGCATGGGGTACCGATATAGGTAATGCCTACCTTGAAGCAGTTACTTGCGAGAAAGTCTGCATCAAGGACAGGTCCCGAATTCGGATCACTAGAAGGTCACCTATTGATCATCTACAAGGCCTTATATGGTCTCAGATTAGTCGGGCAAGTGCTTTGATGATTTACTAGCAGCTTGCCTTATTGAACTCGGCTTCAAAAGATCCCGCGCAGAACCCGAAATCTTTCTCAAGCCTGGAATGAACAAGCATGGGGAACGTGTATATGAACTCATATGCACATATGTCAATGATCTATGTCTTTGCATGGCAGATCCCAATTTGTTCCTGGAAATACTACAGTCGGAGCCATACAAGAACTTCAAACTGAAGGGGTCCGGACCTATGAATTTTCATCTGGGTTGTGGATTTGAGCGCGACGCGCATGGTGTTCTTTGTATGAATCCCATAAAGTTCATCGAAAAGATGGAAGCATCTTATGAACAAATGTTGGGATGCAAACCTAACACCAGGTTCCAGTCACCCATTGCGGAAAACGACCATCCCGAATTGGACTCCTCAGCTTTTCTCGAGGAAACTGGTATACAGAAATACCAAAGCATGATCGGTTCACTCCAATGGATCATCGCCATTGGACGATTTGATGTTCAAACAGCCGTGATGACACTCTTGAGTTTCAGAGCCCAACCACGAGACGGACACCTGGATCGTGCCAAATGTATGTACGGATATATCTCCAAGTTTAGACATTTTAAAATCAGGTTCCGCGTGGAACCCCCAGATTTTATATTGACTAAACCGGACACCATCAATTGGTCCAACACCGTCTATGGGGAGCATTCTGAAGAGCTACCCGACGACGCTCCTGCACCACTTGGGAAGACAGTAGTGTTAACACACTTCTATGATGCAAATCTCATGCATGATATTCTCAGTGGTAAGGCTGTAACCGGCATCCTTCACTTTGCGAACAAGACGCCTATGATGTGGTTCTCAAAGAAACAAGCTACTACGGAAACAGCCACCTTTGGAGCTGAATTTGTTGCAGGAAGAACTTGCATCAAGCAAATCATTGATCTACGCCACTCATTCCGATACCTCGGAACACGAGTCCATGACATCTCCTATTCATGGGGAGACAACGAGAAGATGATTCAAATGTCAACCTTTCCTTACGCAAGGTTGCATAAGCGTCACAACATCCTATCATTTCACTACGTATGAAGCATGATAGCGAGAGGCTTCATTCTAATGCTGCACATCCCTGGTAAAGATAACTGTGCAGATATTCTCACCAAGCATTGGGGACACTCAGTTGTGTATCCACTGCTCAAGCCCATCTTCCACTTCTGCGGGAATACCGGCGACCTCCTCCAAGACGATGGAAGCAACATGTAAAATGTGATGACCTTTCACAAGGAAACATGGGGAGTATTAAATTCCTTTCGTGCCCAGAAGTACCAAAGCTACACGACGGTAGATATTCTATTCATACGAATCAATGAGTCCCGTATCAACCAAAGTAATCAATTCCCACGACATATCGATTCCCACCGAGCATCGATTCCCATCGCCCATTGACGGTGAGCAATCTCTGTTTTATAGTATTGCCATTGTTCTTCGGTGAGCAAACTCTGATTTCATAAAGTATCACACGAGCTACGGGAGCAATTCCTGATCTTAATGATAAACATATCATGGAGTCTTCCTAACGGAACAAGAGAAGAAAACCGTTGGCGTGTGATTCTCACACAATATATATATATATACATAGATATATACGGTCAACGACCAATGCATGTACGGAAATAATCAGCGAGTAATCTCATCACTACGCAACAGCAGTTGCAACGTATTTCACCTCAATAAAAGAGATATCTTGCATTTTGGCAAGATTTCACTTTATCTCATACTTTTAACATTCAACTGATTTATATCCCAAAATTCACACTAGTTGCTACCAACTATCTGTAATCTACATTACTAAGGTCTGTCTCGCTGTATCTGAATAAGTTCACAGTAAGAAGAGATCTGGCGTTTCCATAGTCTCGCCTGTAGTCTCGCCTGTAGTCCGATTATCCGTTGCCGAAAGTATCCAATCACAATTGTCACGCGTAGAGTACAATCATTTGTCTACTAACACACTAACACAGCGTTGCTGTTCTTCAGAAGCCTTTGAATCAGACTCTGAACAGATCGGATTCAGAAGGAAAATAATAAGAGTAGGCGTTGACTTTGTGAAAAATGTGGTGACTCTTTCTACTGCAAAGAAATCAGAGGAGCAGGACATACTTGTCGATGATTTTGTTCCGGAAGACAAACAACACATGAAGACATTGTTGCAACATTACCTCCTGAGTTTGTCCTGGGTTGACAATGTGGTTTCCATGCAGGACCAACTTGAACAGGTGGATATTATTTGCGAAGAATTGCTCGACAATGTTCTAACATCTTGGTTGTCCCGTGGTCCTAACGGTACACGTGTCCTGGTTACTAGGATTATGGTTTCGAAAGTAATACTGAAGGCAGTACTGGGCAAGGAAGAAAAAACATCTGTTTACATTGACGAGGTGCACGAGAATTTGGACAAATATTTGAAAGCAGTGCGCCATTCATTGTTGTCCAACTCCACTCCTGGCGAACCTAGCCGCAAAGATCAGTTGTTCATTTTCACCAACGATGGTGCTCAATCCATTCAATTTGAAGAACGAACTCCACCTGAGCTTCTAAGAGGTGAAGAGTGTCAACATACTTACCCACTCACAAAAGAAGACTACAGCTCATCCATAACAAGGTTTCTTAATTTTGATGAGAGCTGCACGTACACGCTGGACGACAGATTGTTCTGGGAACATACGAGATTCGCATTCCGTGATATTTTTATCACGCCACCGGAAATACTACTCAAAGGTTGTAAGTGTTTTGAGAGGTCTCTGCAATTTCTCACAACTTACAATTATCTACCAGATGGGGGCCTATTGTTCATTCCGTTGAGGAAGGAATTTCTGCGCGCAGATTTCCAGAACAAAAAATACGTGTCAGAAGCAAACTTGGAAGTAAGCTTTGTATCAGGCGAGGATGAAAAGACTTTACAATCCGACGGCGACTCGTTGATCCAACTATTCCAAAAAATCAAGGTACCAAGGACTCAACGTTACAATGCAGCTGACATTGCAAAGTGGGACTTCCTCAAGAAGCACGTGAAAAACTTTGAGACCTTCATTGAAGAAAACGGCGCATATTCCATCGGATGGCTAGTGTTCACTAACAAAGGGCTCAATGGAGTGGAATCATTCTTTCGATTTCCTTGGGAAGATAAATCAACGGTCAACTCGGACTCTGGAATTGTTGAATGTGTTGAAGGTGAAGCAGGCGATGATGAAGAAGCAGAGGACGGAGGAAACGCCGGCCAACAGCCCGCCGTCCCCAATGCAGTCCAAGACAATCCATCCATGAAGTTAAAGGCACAGAAGAATTCATTCCTTTGCCAAGGTACCAAACAAAGGAAGTCGGCATCAGCCAAATTGAATGGAGAGGCCAAGTACAAGAAGAGGAAGGTTTCTCCCAATCTTGCCCATGTTCAAGATCTTGGATGCCTTCTGCAAGCTCCTTGTTCCTGACCCAACAACCCAGTAACGCGCCCTCTGGCAGCGTGAAGGTGTTGTTCGCCAAACCTGATCCCATGATCTTGTATCCTAAATTCGCAATTGATAGTGAGGTTACAATCACGGGTGTTCCACCACCTGAAACTGGTGTAGTGAAGAGTTATGCATCTAAGAGGAAGGACCCTTATCCTCTTTACCCTGGATACATGGTGTTCAAGAAACTACCGGATGGTACAAAAGTGAAACGCGCAACCTGGTTCCCTTACAACTGTATCGGGTCAAATACACTGCAGTACACCAAGTTGTCCAAATTGTTGAAACAATGAAACAATGCTGTATTGGGTAGACATTCATCGTCGTGACCACGCACCACCATAGAACACAATGAAGAGTGGCAAAATGGCAAAGAAGTTATCATAGTAGTACTACGTCACTAGTCCTTCTTCTTCTCCACATTGGGTTGATATTTAGCAACAAATGGTTGTGGACATAACAAAGAATCATAAGTCATATTTACTAGAGTACTAAAATGTATTACTTTCATGTTTTCATATTATTCTACTATTACTTGTAGTACTGCTGTCCAACCTGTTTGTAACGCTTACTTAAATGTTTCAGATTCTTCTAGCTACTAGTATTAGTAGTAGCACTGTCCAATCTGTTCGTATCATGATGCACAAGAACAGGATGCATTGTCATGGATCAAAAAAGTCAACCCCATCCATAGTATGAGCAATATTGATGATGAAATTGCAGCCAATGACACACAATTGCACTCGAAAACTTACTAGGACTCACTATTTTGGTAAATGCATGTCCAGGGACAAAAATTATTCCAAAATTCATAGTACTGTCTAAAGTATCAGCTTGTCACTTGCCCACTTTGTCTCATAGTCTACCCCATCCATAGTATGAGCAATATTGAACTTGAAATTGTAGCCAATGACACACATTTACACTCAAAAACTTACTAGGACTCACTATTTTGGTAAATGTATGATGTCCAGCAGGGACAAAAATTATTCCAAAATTCATACTATCTAAAGTATCAGCTTGAAAAATGTACAGTTTGTTTCATAGTCTACCCCATACATAGTATGAGCAATATTGAACCTGAAATTGCAGCCAATGACACGCATTTGCACTCAAAAACTTACTAGGACTCACTATTTTGGTAAATGCATGATGTCCAGGAACAAAAATTATTCCAAAATTCATACTGTCTAAAGCATCAGCTTGAAAAATGTACAGTTTGTTTCATAGTCTGCCCCATCCATAGTATGAGTAATATTGATGATAAAATTGCAGCCAATGACACACACTTGCACTCAAAAACCGATTATGACTCACCATTTTGGTAACTGCGTGATGTCCAGGGACAAAAATTATTCCAAAATTCATACTGTCAAAAGTATAAGCTTGAAAAATGTACAGTTTGTTTCATAGTCTACCCCATACATAGTATGAGCAATATTGAACCTGAAATTGCAGCCAATGACACACATTTGCACTCAAAAACCGATTAGGACTCACTATTTTGGTAACTGCATGATGTCCAGGGACAAAAATTATTCCAAAATTCATACTGTCTAAAGTATCAGCTTGAAAAATGTACAGTTTGTTTCATAGTCTACCCCATACATAATATGAGCAAATAAAATCACTGATTGTGGTCTACGTGTTATTGTTTTTAATTCATCAAGAAGGATCCTGGATACTAGTATGAATAGGGAAGGATGACAAAAAAATGCGTGTGTGTACCTCTGAACAAAATGTAGTGTGGAGGACACGAAAGTGTCATGTTTTCAATGGTTAATTCCACTCGTGTTGACAACTCAATTCAAGGCACACGGTGTCATCAATATCAACCAGTTGTACCGAGCAGCAGCCGTCACACGATTTATAGTTAGTCAACTTTTGTATCAAAAAGTTGCTGTGTCCAGTGGAGATGCCAGTGTGTACATGTAATCCATGTTAGAAACACACAGGCCAAAAGTCAGCAGTGTACGCCTGCTCCACGATAAGGATGAGTTGTAAACAGATTACGACAAGTAATTGTACTAAAATACCGGAATATTTGCCATACGTTGGACTGATCTTAGAAAGTAAGAGGTAAATGGAGAACACAACACCCCAATCAGCATGCAAGAGGAAGGTTTTGAAGCCTAGGCTTCTTTTGGATTCTGCGGAGTACTGTGCAAGAAGTAATGAGTTCAATCACGGCGACCAAAATGATGAGCGGAACCCATTCTTATATCATTTTGAAACTGGGTTCGATGTCTTATGTGCCAAAAATGGCAACTTGGTACTCACAATACTTAATGGATGCAACAAGATTGACAATGCAAGAGCAAGACTCAACAGCCAAAAAGGGCATTTTGATGAAGAAGAAGGTTTGGAGATTTGGGAACAATGCTTAAAGTACGTAACAGAGGAACTATTTCCTTTCTATGAGGAAGGCGACACTGGTGGCATTGACCACGTGTGGGCTATGGGTATCATTATGGCATACATTTTATGCGGTTATCCTGCATTGAAAGGAACGGAGGACATACAGTGCTACAACAACATGGGTATTGGACAACCAGTACAATCTGGGGAACAAGAGAGGCTCAAACTGAATGGTCATACTTTCCCACCAAAGCAATGGTGTGACCTGATGCCGGAAGCCAGAAAACACATAAAGGAATGCATACATTTTAACCCGGGTAACCGTCCCTGTCTGACAAGCCTTTGGTTCAAGGAGTGGCGCACAACGACTGAAGAGGCAATCATTGAAAAGTACTGTACTATAAGGTACATAGAAGAAGCCAATGAGGTAAAGGAACAAAACAAAGAAACAGAGAAAAATAAGATTAAAGACAATTGGAATTCATTCATGAACAAAGCGACAAAACAGTCTAAGAGAGAAAAAAGAAAAGTAAAACAATTAGCAAACAAAGAGAAAAGGGAGGAAGAAGACAGAAACAAGAGAAACATTGTGCACTGGCTACATCTTTACAAAAAACGTTGGAAATCACCCGAAGATTTGGAGGAGTAGAACAACTATCCTGTTCCTCGCGGCGCATGGGGGCGTGTGAAATAGTACTAATAAGCTTTATGGCAAAACTTATCCCTACTTAGGAATACGTACACGTTCCTGTCCTCGTTAGAAACATAAATAAAAAAATTAACAAGTGTGAAAAACATTCGTTACAAATGAAGAAGTCATCATTGCCATCCCAGACAACTCAATCTGAAACGCCGTTCCAGACACTTAACCCTGAAACACCGTTCCAGACATTGTGCAGATTTTCCCTTACAGAGAATTGTTATCTCCAACACCGTTCCAGACACTTAACACTGCAACGCCGTTCCATATATCAGGCTTATTTTCCGTTCTAGGCACATCAATGCGCCTTACTGTTGAAAACACTTAACCCTGCAACGGCATTCCAGACATTGTGCCTATTCTCGGTTCTACAGATTTCAATGTGCAACGGCATTCCAGACGCTTAACCCTGCCATGGCGTTACGGACATTGTGCTTATTTTCCACTCAAGGGAATTCAATCTGCAACACCATTGCAGACACTTAGGCAATTAAATTGAAAACCCCACTTGCAGACACTTAACACTGCAATGGCATTCCAAACATTTTGCTTATTTCTTCTCATACACTGTGCGGGGATTAAACAAAAATGAAATGACAATCAACCATGTTGAAATAAACAGCGTTGGAGTTGCACCAATAAAGAAAGTTGTGTACGAACTTGCGATCAAAGAATTCTAAAATGGAATCCTCACGGTCACTTACCTGCACTGTAGTTGAAAGAAGGATTACAAATCATTACTGATTTCCCCGGCATTCACTATTGACTCCATTCTTTTTGTTTCTAAACCAGCCATTGTGCCGCGGAAATGAAACAATCATTGTTCCCTATTTCCAAGGACAAAGTAGTGATCTTTCCTACCAAGGTTTTGGACCACGGCAACTTCAGACTCAATCGCATTGCGCTCAAACGAATATAAATTGTTGCGCAACACACCTTGCTTCACCAATGGGTGGCGGTCTCTTCTCCCTTGAGCCCTCTTGCTCAAGATTGGATCAACAGAAAGAAAGCAACAAGCAACGGCGTAGTAACCATCGTGTACTAATTCAAACCCGCTGACAGAACTTGCAGGGGGAAAGGGCCTTCAAGATGAAGCGGGCACATAATCTGACATGGATAAACTTGCAGACCACGTCCGTCCAGTAGGTCTAGTTGAAAATTTTCCCAGTCGTACCATATGTTGGACAATTGTCCAGAATCAGACTTAAACGATTAATGAGCGCAAAAAAGTAATCCCATATGACGATAATTGTCATACCTCTTGTGCTCCGTGGATCCACGGAGCGTGTTGGTCCCCATAGCCGGAAGAACCACGTCACAACAAAATTTGAGAGCATCTGATGGAAACCATGGCACACTTGTGTTTTTCTTTTTGTCCCACTTCATGTAAGGCAAACCATCCCTAACTGAAATCCAAAACTTAGACCGGGCTGACCGACCGCCCTCTGTAGAATGACTTACTCCTGTAAAAGATTTGTGATGAAACAGATCAAATTCACGGTCAAGCCGATCAATAGTGCGGTATTCCATTACTTGCTTACAGGTTTGTTTGATTAACGTGGATTTGATTTGTTGGGTTCTCTTTGCCGGAGCCTTCACTTCAGTTTTATGGTTGCTCTCAATAGCTGCAGAGTCCTGTCCCGTTGGAGGACCAAACAATCTCATGTACTGTGATAAATGAAAATACATGTGATTCTTCACCAGATTGTTACCCTCTTCCTTACTTTGTTGTAGGTAGTAATTTATACAGTTAATGAAATGAACAACCATCTTGTCAAGATTTAAAACACCCTTTTTGTCTTCTTTGAAAACCTCATCAAATGTTCCAGCATATTTAAGGAACTCTTCCATACCCAACAACAACTCAAGGGTGTAGATACATCCGTCAATTTCTTCCTCACACTTTCGGCTCCTATTCTCAAGATTTGTTGTTGTTCTTGGGGACAACAACAATTGATGACCTTCAGCAGGCAAAAGTGCGAGCATCTGAATATAAACCATACCAATGTACTGGTTCCCCTCCTTCTTTGCTGTATGTGTCAACTCAGAAAAATTGGTTCGCGGAAAATCGCGATTGGATTGCCTCTGAACAGCACCACCATAGTAACTTGCTATACAGTCCATTTCACCTAGTAGCTGCTTGTTATTACCAAAAAAATCCTCATGGAAAGTCTCTGCGGCTTGCTTTGCACAACCAAGCTGGTGCATATGGAGTCTCTCTCCTGGTGACGCTAGATGAATATTACGTGGGTTTTCTCCAAAATCAAGATCATAAAACATGTTACCCTTATGATCACAGCGATGGGAGACATTCTTAAAATACTGTTCAACATTCACTCCTTCCTCCACAGTCGGGGAAGTAAAATTGGACATCTTCCATAACTAAACGGATTGATACTCTTCCCCAGTTTTGTTATTCGACACCTGCATGTTCCCGCTTTCAATTGAAACAGGAATCTTCAGAGCATTCACACAAGAGTTGTTACTGTGTGCTCTTGGACAATTGCAATGCCTACAGATCATCTTTGTATTGGCCGTTTGATAATGTTCACAAAGTTGGTTGTGCTGGGGAGTATCGCCCATGAAATATGCGACCGCAAATTTCATTCGAACAGGCCATTTCTTCTTGTTCCAAGGCAAATTAGGCCATTTGATACCATCCATTAGGTTACAGGCTTCTTTCAAAGAAGAAAGAGCGCAACGAAGGCCAGAGTGAAGATTGTTCACATTGTCAATTGATTAATTACCTTTATCACATGAACCCGTTGGATGAAAATATATAGCTTCCCAAGCATCTGGCCGACAGTTCCGAGTTAAGGTGTTGAATATATCAAGTGTCATGTTCAGTGGGGTAAGAGTGCTTTGACCACTATTGTCAATTGCGATTCCATCCATGTAGAAAATGATAGGCACCAAAATTTAATTTGAATCTCTTTTGCATCTCTTTTCCCAAGTATTGATCCACCATTCACCGTGGTGGAGTTCGTCTATATCAATATTGCCTTGTAGTTGCGGAAGCCGGACTGGTAACGTTGGGTCTTCAGCATGGGGGAAAGACAGGTTTTCTTCTTTTACCAACGTGACGTTTGTTAATAGGGAATGAAGTGCTTTTCAAAATGACCGAACGTAGATTTCTTTACAAACGGGAACATCACTAGTTGTGGATTTCTTAGATACCCAGTCAATAAGATGAGGTTCAAACCCATCGCCTTTTATTTCAGGCACAGTTGCGGAAATCTCCCTCAAAACTCTTGACCTAGTCTGTACAAGGTTGTTGCCTTTTGTCCATGAAAATAAATGGAGACGCTCTGATTTGATAGCCCATTTGTACAAATCTTTCTCTGCAACTAGTGGTATGCTATGATTCCGCATTATTTTCATTAGCTTGATCTTTACCATCAGTTCATCTGATACATGCCTCCCGGCATTGGGCGTCATAATTGCCATATTTGTATCACGATGGGAATCATCAACATCAATGCCGTTGCCTTCTTCATCATTGACACTCAAAGAGTTGGGGGTCTCTGTGCTCTCACTTCCTTCTTCCTCATTGTCATCCTTAGGAAAGAAAAATTGTCATCGGAAACAGTATCATCATCATCCTCTATGTTTGTTAATTTCTGACCAATCAAGGCACGCCCAATCGGTTCGGCAGAAGGGATGTACATAACTTTATTGCCAAGCCCCTCTGGTAATGCGCCGCCACTACTCTTTGGATCGTTATGGGTGTTCGATAGATCTAATTGTTGAGTAGCATCCTCGAGCTTCTTCAATTTTCTAATGAATACACAAGATGCAAAATCAACTACACCCGAAGATTGCTTGTAATAAGAATAGCATGATGCGTCATTCAAAATTGGTCCAGAAGACTGGAAGAAACAACTACTCCCCTTTTCTTTCTTAGTCGCGCTGTAAACAAGGTTGGTTTCATCTTCTTGGTCGTGACCTTCTTCTTTCTCCTACCTTTAGTGATCAGAGGAGGAGAATTCAAATCACAATGTTTACAATAAACCTGATAGAAAGGAGTGTGGACCATCGTTACTAGTAACATCTTACGATAGCCAGTAATAACAATAAAAATGAGGAACCAATTGAGATTGAGAAATTGCGGCCATGCACTGTTTGTTTCAGGCATCAAACTCAGTAACATGCCACGAATTTGGAAACAGATGCCAGCGGGGTAGGAAAATGTACTCTGCATCAAAATATTAGGAGTTTGACATTAATTTCAATAAGTAGGGTGAAATTACAAAGGGGGACCAATGGAGTTTGGCCCAAATATACGCGTGATTCTGAAAGAACCCCGTCTCGTTTGTGTGACGTATGACAACAGAGTGCGTACCGTACAATGGACAGACCACGTACGACAGACAGGCTGCGACTGACTCAGTGATGATACGACCAAGTTCTAGAGGTTGGACCTTGCCACATTTTGGAGGCCTAGTCGTAGGATATGGCAATGAAGCTGAGGGTAAGGAATGAAGTTGAAGGGATCCGGAGAAGTGAGCTGCTGGTGCAACAGCATTGAAGAAGAAGATCCAGATCGACTACAGGTAGAGGTTGTGAAGTGAGTTGCAGCTTGTACGCGATAAGCTGGGATTATTTGGAAGAAGAGAGCCTGTCACAGAGTTCAAAATTAAAGGAAGTAGAATCTAATAAAGTAAACACTTCACTCAATCCATATTCCAACCATCTCAACAGTAGCATCACCATACCGATACGCAATAGTAGCTGTTATAATGTTGCTGTATCATGAGTTTTGTTCCTCAATTCTCTTGCTTGGTGTATTTCTCAAAATCTTGATTGTGATTATTCAAGAGTGAATTTAGGCTCAAAAAGATCTTCTACTAAATTTGAAAACCTGGTGCCGTACCGTACCGTACCCAGCATACGTGTGTACTGAAATGTACAATACAAAAGTCGGGAACAACCTCGTAAATTAAGTAGCGATATGCGAGTTTATGACCTCTATAGCTGCCCGCTCTCCGCTCATCAAGGCAGCATGGACGCTTCCCATGTGATCATTATCTGTTGCCTCTCCTGCAAAGATCAAACGACCCTCCCATTCCGTGGACCCAAGTGCATCAACGTGACGGTCGAGGGTCCCGAGGCGGAATGTCGAATACGAGCCCCTCGTGAATTCATCTTCTTCCCACCGAGTAACATGGCATCCTACGCACGAAGCAGCAAGGTTGCGGATGCCCATCGAAGCCTCGATGAATTCGATGACCGCCTGTCGAATGGTGTCGTCACTTTTTTGAAAGGCCCACTTTCCCAAATTCCCACACAATGTTGCCTCGATGCTCGGGATGTTGTCTCGTGCCCATAAATTGTAGAAGACGAGGTATCGCCCGGGGAATGTAGGAGATGATTGATGGTCTGGTTTGCTTCGTATGAGGCCAATGATCGGTGTGTCTTTTGGCCAAAAGATGTGATCGAATGTGAGAAATACTTTTTTGTAAGAGCCCGACCAAATAGAATTGATTGCCTCTATTTTCTCATCGCGAAGTCTCGGTTGAAAAAATGTATTGTTCGATATTGAATATTGCAAGCAACCCAATGGCATCGTATTGACACAACATTTCGCCTCGATCACCTTCCCTGATGCGGTTTTGATTCGCACGTGATTCGTTTTGTCTATAATCGCAACCACTTTTTCGTTTAGACAAATAATTGCTTCGCCTGTATCCTGTTGGTGATGCTCGATTCCCCTTATCAATGGCTTCAAAACTGTAAACATTCCGGTCTTCACCTTGCAATGAGAGCCCGTGAAATCACCTGCACTTACGTATTCTACGTCGGTCTCTGGCATTACGATGTGGTCATCTTTCTTTTCCTCTACGACTACCTCTGCGAAGCTATCTATCATACTATATTCTCCGTCGTCATTCCGTTCTTCGTGCCCTGGAACTAGCAATTCAACGATCTGATCCACTGCTGTATCCTTCATGGATATTCCATTCCAATTTTCCATCAAGTAAAGATAGAACGGTGTCAAAATGCTGACGAGTCTTTCTTCCTCTTCTCTTCTTTCCGTCACGTCTGCTGCCGGTAGTGTGCTATTCAGTTGTTTGTACAATTTGTCGACGTTGTCGCAATCGTCATACTCGTTGTTGTCGTGTTTTGACATGATAGTCCTCAGAACTTGATAATGGCGTCGTATGGCACGTGATACAAAATGAGATCGGGACGACCTCGATGCAGCAGGCTGAGTCGTCTTGATACTGGAAATACCGCAATCCTCTCTATCGATTTCGTCGTCGCTTTCCACTGTGTCTGGTAGCATTGCCCCGTCCACAAAATAAGAGATGAAACTCTTCTCCCGTCCTCTCTTGCCGGTACCATGCAGAACGGTGTGGGGTCTTATCCACGCATTTCCCTTGAACACGGGATCGAGCATCGGTGGTAGCTCTTGGCTTGGCGTTGATGTTGATGTTGATGTTGGCGTTGGCGTTGATGTTGGTGTTGATGTTGATGTGGCCCCTTCTGACGGGGAGTGGCAATCGGATTCGAGCTCGAGCTCGAGCTCGAGCTCGTTTTCGGCGAGAAGTTGCATCATCGGGTTGCTGTTGTGCGATCCGTGAACCCAGGCAGCACCGTGGTCTCTGTGGAACAAGACCTCTTCTAGCAGAGGACTCCCGTCGGAACCGATGCCCGCCGTTCTTACACTTTCATCGGTGGTCAATATTCTGCCGCCTACGCGATCTCTTGCCTCCAGGACAACCACCGAGACATCCTTCCCCAATAGGTTCGCAGCACACTGTAGTCCTGCAGCTCCGGCACCAATAATTGCGCAGTCCACCCTGCTATGGATTTGGCTTTGGCTTTGCCGGCCTTTTTCTTCTAACATATGACTGTCCCTTATCGGTGTCGTTTTCATTGTCATTCTTGGTGTCGGTGTTGGTGGTATTTATACTCGTAGTAAGAACATCCATTGTCACGTTCTCTTCAAAAGTTTCGTTGTCTTGGCCTTTGCGCTTTTGCGTGCTAGTGTTTACTCGTGCCGACGTTATGTATGCAAGTTACCGGTATCTCTATCAAAAGTTTGAATTCTAGATTCCCTGATACCGGTACGGAAGATGCTGGGCCTGTACCGTACGGTACAGTATTGTTATTTGTGCCGTGCGAATACCGATAGTAATCTTACGTACGTTAGCGCCATCCTGAAAAACATCATTGATACGGTACGTATCCCGAGGTGATGCAAGATTCTAAATTCCCATTATTTTTCACAATTACTGCTTTGTACCGTACCGGTAATTACGCTGCGCCTAACAGCTCTTTTTTTGAATGCGAAATCAGGGCCCAGGGGTCACCTGTGCTAAATTCAGTCGAAATTCCATGTTCGTTGAGGTCGCGGGAATCTGGTACGTACTCGTACCGTACGCTCGTGTCCGATTCGCACAGACCGACTCGACTCAGTCGAGTCTCCACGAAGGAAACTGTCAAGAACTGCTGGCCGCCGATCAACAACAAGAAGCTCCCAATGTAGATATCTCAACCAATCCAAGATACACCACAGAGAATTTCACTGGTACCGACTTGCGAATTGTCGAATCCAACGGCTGAAAGAAAATAGTAATTCCACCAAACAGAGTACACGCCACAATGAAATATTACCACCATGTGCTTCTTGGCCAGCATCATGCCGACGCTGAAAGATTGTATCAAACCAGCATCAACCAGTTTGTATATGCTTTGAAGAACTTCTTGAAAGACCAACAAATCAATTCCTTCTGCAAATCTTGTGATGCATGCCGATGATACAAGAACAGCCACCAAAGCCATGGTCAACTCCCAACCAAAGAACAGCAGTACTAGTATGTCCCAGTTGCAGAAGGAATTATGGTTGTTTTATGTGATACTACTAGTATGGCTTTGCTTCTTCTTGCTGGAGATCAATGCAGAACTCTTGATTACAAAAAATGCCTAATTCCTTGTCATTCAGTCCTTCAAAAAGCTCCTTGTGGTTGTCAATGAGAATCTTCAACAAGTAAGATTTCTCATGGTTGGAGAGGAGTTCTTGTTCCGATACTAACTTGTGGAGGTCCGTCTTTTTATACTTGGTGGAGCCATCTGTGTACGCTTGTTGGGTGGATTGGTTGAAGTAGCTTTCGGCAACAGAGTGTGGCTCTGCTGACATGACCTTATGGAGCATAGGTTTGTCATCAAAGTAGTTCCAAGGGTGGAATTGCATTGTCTTATCACACCATTCGATGGTGCAAGCTTCAAGTCCATCTTCATTCCAAGGTATCTCATGGTTCTTCTGCCAATGAGGAGGTGATAGTTGATATTCTGGGTGACAACAAAACACTTGATCTTCAGCACTTTCATGGAGTAGGATAGCTCTGGGAACATGATATTCTCCAGGATTACATAGTGATTACAAGTGGCTTTACCATTGGTTGTTTGCATTTGAATTGGTTGAGCAAGAGAATGTTTGGTGACTCCAGAAGGAATGGAAGATTCCACAATGAGGTTGTCCATGGATCTGGAATCAAAGAGGGTCTTCAGATACTAGTATTTTCCTGGAGTGTTGTTGATGGAGTTACAGACGCTGACTGTGGTTGGAGCAAGATCAGTGTCGTTGTTGACATTGCTGGGAGCAACATTCCCATTGTTGTTGAGGGAACCAGAAGTTCTTGCTTCTAGAAACCTTTGAAGATCCGAATTATAGTACTCAGCATTGATTTTGATATCCACATGGATGAGATCTACCCAAGGTTCTGGTTAAGGCAGTGTTTCTTCTGGTTCATTGATGAACAGAAGACACACATGTGTTGCTCTGGCTCATGTGAGTTGTTGCCATAGGAGGATGAATTGCTTGACCAATTGCTGTTGTTACTGGAATTTTGATCATTCACATGTGCATCATTGCTTCTGTTATTGTTATTCCTGTTAGGTTGATTTGGGTTGTTGGCATTAAGATAGCACTGTCCCCAAGTGTGACAATGTGAGGTTTCTGATATTCTTGTGGAGTTGTTGCTACTGCTGCTGCTGCTGCTGTTTCCTTGGCTGTTGTCGGAGCCTTGTTGTCGATTCGAGTTGCTGTTGTTGTTTGATCAATTGCTATTTTGATTTCAATTGTTTCCATTGCGGCGGTTGCCATTTTGGTTGTTTTGGTTGTTGTTGCTATTGTTGTTGCTGTTATTCCTGTTTTGAGAGGAATTATCTTGGTGATTGTTTTTCTTACTTTTCTTGTTTTCTTTGTTTTGGTATCTCTCCATCCTTGTCATCATCTGTGTACGGGTGTGGTCTTTGTAGGGAGAGTGGTGTTCTTTGTAGGAGTCCTTCCATTTGGTTGGCATGGATTCGAAAATCAAACTCTTGAAGTGATTCATTATTGATGGCTACATTTTCTGCTGGATGTCATGGAGGCAGCCAGAGAATCACATGGTTGTGGAAGGTAACCATGGAGAGAAACTGGTGTACCGTCATGTTGGTGGTCTTCTTGATGTTGTTAAGGAACCTTTTGTGGCATCAATATGCATCAGGTGGTGGTGTTGAATTTGTAGGTGATGACGGCATCAATGGTAGTTGAGAAGTTCTCCACAGTTTGGTTTGGTACATTGGCTGATACATACTCATTCCACCAATTCCTATCAGCATAGTCTCTGAGGAGATCAGCAAATTTTTGTATTGCTTTGGTCCTGTTGTTAAGGAAAGGGCTTTCTTTGTATGTGAGAATTCATTGATAGTGAAAAGCACTTGGAAAAGGGATTCTCCGGCAGTAATGAGAGGTACTTGAACCTTGACAGTCTCAGAGACTCCATTGGTGGTACTTGTGTGCTTGAACTCAATCTTTTCAAAGGACTCTTGCTCAAAGTCAAACTTGAAAGGGATAACAGAGTAGCTTGTCATTGCCGGACAATCTATAGGAGCAGTTGGTTGCTTGTAAGTAGCTGTTACTTGAGTGAAGGATAGGTTGAAGCAGTTATTCAACTGTTTAAACAGTGTCATATGCCTCTAAGTGAAGGTAGTAATACAACGGGTAGTAGGTATCTATGATTTTGAAAGTGAACTAAAATTAAGATTGTAAGCAAGCTCTGTCAGCTACTCCGAGGAAGTGTTGAGCTTGTCTTTAATTTGCTAAACGGTTGCTTGAGGCGTTGAACTTGAAATACAACGTTCTTGCACATTAGAGGAATTAAGATATGCATATCATTCAGACTTCTTCAATATTGAAGAGCCGGCTGGCGTATCATTTGGTCTGACATCAGCTTTCAGATATTTATGAATTGTAGGGAATTCAATCATGAGGGTTTGAATACCACAGATACTGTAAAACTCACAAAAATCCAACTTTCATTAGTTGAGTGAGTCTGCGGAAAAATAAAATTTGAAATTCCCACAGGCTCTGAGGGGATCATTTTCTGTCTAATGGAAACATTTCAGTTTCCCGCAGCCTCATTGTTAGGTGCATGCAGAGTTAAAATTCAGTTTGAATTCATTCGATGAAAGCTGGATTGATTTTTCCATTCTCACTGAAAAAGTCTCAGTGGTCTAGAAATCACGAGGTTATGATGTACGAACAGACTATGACGTATGACTGACAGACTGAATGAATCATCTGTTTAGTCTGACCAAAGATAATAACAGTTTCTACGATTCATTTCAACGTACATACAACTGATAAAGAGAGGCCGATAGAGGTGTGATCCGGATATCACCACTTTATTCCTAATGCTCACTATTTTAGAATCTACTTGCGTCACATAAACGATGCTCGTGCTTTCGTAATATTCAGTGCGATGTTTTAAAATATTCCGAAACATATTGTTGCGCGCACAATAAATAATTCTCTACCTATTTTTGCACGCAACAATTTCAAGTAGGACTATTTTCCTATTCCTATTTTCACCCCCTGTTTCATGGTTGCTTCCAAATTTTTCTATTCTACAATTTTGTTTCATGCTTACCCCATTAATATTTATTCGCCATTCAATTTTTGTTATTTTCCACACGAAACTCATCTTTTGTAATAATATCCTCTATGTACACTGATATTGTCGTAGCGTTGATACCAATTTCTGAACAAATATATGAGCTTCTTGATAACCAGCAATGTATTCTGTTACGTCACTTTCACGTTACTCACACTACGTTTTTCGAATATCAAAAGCCAACAACCATATTTTTGTACTAATAAGAAAGTATTTTATCCGCATTTGCATTACTCTCCGAACATTTTACAATATTCACGCTATGCTTATCAAATACAGAAATACAACAAACATATTTTGTAACAAATACAAAAGTATTTTATCAGCCTTTGAAATTACCTCGTTTATTGTATTATATTCGAACAGAAGACCCTGGAACAATATTGTGCAAACCATAAAATAATAATGAACTAGCCGTTCTACTATTGATGTTGATATCATCAATTACTCTTGTTCGTTTTTATTGTATTCGATGAAAAATTTGTAGTCCTCATCATCTTCGCCTAGAATCTCAACCAAGGTACGTTTTCGCTTCTGTTGTTTTCCCTCTTCGTCCTCCTCCTTATCTTGTTGTTTACAATTGTCATTTTGCTTTTGGTACATTTTAAGTATTTCCCTCTCTAATTCTTTTGACTGTTGTTCCTCCCTTCGTTCTTCTAATTCACTTACTAGGTATTCGTAAAGATCTTGTCCCTCGTTACTCCACCCCTCCTTATTTCCAGACTTACCGTCAGTGAATTTTTTTCTCAACCTCGTGCCCTTTGTTGTGTTTAGCCACGAGTCGTAGTCATTGTAAAGGAAAAGCAATGCAAAAGCTTCATCGCTTGGGGTGAAAATATTACTGACTGTCATTCTGACTGATTTTCTTTTGAAGTCTGTCTGTTTTGGTGACACCGCTCCAAGAATTCTTTTCATGAAGTATTTGAATTCTGGTGAATTTTTCCGCCGATAGTCTTTGTGCAATTGGTACCTATTTTCTGAGTTAACGTCTTGTGTGTCCGTGATTAGAACCGTTCCTGGGAAATCTATCTGGTATCTGGTTGTTCCTTTTATCGTCTACGTGTCAGTGTTAATATGACCAAAATGTTAGAATGGATTATGAAAGATTGCATGCCGGCAATCATTTTCTTGTTGGTTGCGTACCTTTGTAGTTTTTCCTGTCAAGAGTTTGAGCATTGTGCATACACGCAGTCACTGCTCGGCAATAAATTCCACTCCACTTTTGGTCTTTTCTATTGATCGTATTTGGTATTTCATTGTTATTCGTTTGTTTTACAATTTTGAATATCGTTGCCCTTCACGAATCTAATCTCTGGCGGGAATTTAAATTTCCTGAATGCTTTTTCTTTGACATGTTTGACAATGCTGTTTTCCAAGTTATTGTTATCGGAGTCTTTTGTTGTCTGTAGAATATTTCTGTTGCTACTGTCTGTGGTTTCATATGTTTGGCTATCGTTTGTGTTTGTTCGGTCACTTCCCTATACACTGCTGTTTGGGCTGTTTGTGTTATTGGTAACAAAGGTTCTACCTGTCACCGGACTGCAACTACTACTACTCAGTTCTTTCATTATTTTTTTGTTAAATCGTGCACCTCAACTTACCGTTTTTTCCTTTGATTGATTTGGCGCGCTATTTTTATGATAATAATGTTGTTTGTAGGAATCGTTGGGTATTTTTCTTTTCATTCATACTGTACACACTGTAATCTCTTGATTTACTGTCTCCAAGGAATAGCTGTATTTCGACTAACTGTACTATCTGTGAGTGTTGTTCTTGTACTGTCGCCTGCCTATCTTATTTTCGAGCGTGCCGTGATATTCTGGAATGTGGAGTCCTCAAAATTTTGGCGCGGACCTGAACATTTTGATATTCCCTACCCTACCGTACTTACTGTACGGTACCATATCATTCCGTATTTATTTATTTATTGTTTTTCAATTTTCTGCAACTGGCGTTGCAGGAAATTCCTTTTTTTGGGTGGTTGACACTCACCCCTTAATTAATTATGATTGGATCACAATTTGTAGGTTCAACGGAGGGAATGCTTTTTTTGTTGTTTTGTTGCATTCTAAGGAGTACATTTTTTGAATGTATCGACTTCTTAAGGTGATATTTTACTTCATTTCCGTTCTATTTTTTGCACTTAATTCGTACCGGTGATACCGTCGAGATTGTCATGCTCTTTTTTTGTAATGGAATCCTTACAGAGTTGCAGAGTTAGTGTTTCACGCGTCCCTATGCCCCACAAGGAACGGGACACTTGTTATACTCCTCTAAATCTTCCGGTGAATTCCAACGTTTTTTGTAAAGATTTAGCCATTTCTTAATTTTCCACTCGTTTTCGTCATGTTCCCTCTTTTCCCCCCTGTTTGTCAATTCTTTTACTTTCCAGTTTTTTCTTTTTTGACTGTTTTCTAGCTTTGTTCATGAACGAATCCCACTTCTGTTTGGTACATTTTTTTTTCCGTGTTTTTGTTATTTATCTTCTCTTCCTTAGTTGTCGGAAATATTTCTTGTGTTGAGTACCACTTGTTATCGTCTGTTGATCTGCAATACCATTCCAATCTGCCATTTTCGATGATTGCCTCATTCGTCTTTTTGCGCCAGTTGTTGAACCAAATGTACGTCATACAAGGACGGTTCCCAGGGTGGTAATGTATGCATTCTTTTATGTGTTCTCTTGCCTCCGGCGTCAGATTACTCCATTTTTTTGCAGGGAAAGTACGACCGTCTTGTATCATTCTCTCTTGTTCTATTGATTTTACTTCCGGTCCAATACCCACGTTGTCGTAGCACTTAATGTCTTCCGATGTTTTCAATGCGGGATAACCACATGTAATGTATGCAAGAATGACTCCCATTGCCCATACATGGTCCATCCCGTCAGTGTTCCCTTCTTCGTAGTCGGGAAATACTTCCTCGGTTATGTACTTGAAGCATTGCTTCCCAAATGTTCAAAGCTTCGTCCTCCTCGAAATGACCTTTTTTGCTGTTGAGTCTTTGTCGCACCTCTTTTATCTTCTGGCATCCACTAAGGATTGTGTTAACCAAGTGTCCGTTTTTGGCACACAAGGCATCAAATCCTGTTTCGAAATGATATAGAAACGGGTTTCCGTCGTTGTTTACGTCATCGTGGTTTAGCTCATGCATCTGTTTGTTGTAATCCTTGGACAAGACAGTACCCCGGGTTGGCACAACTGTTGTTTTGTGTGTCGGTTTAGGTCTTTTGTTTTTCATTTTCCTGTTATTTCCCATTTGTAACGCAGTCATGCACCTATTTGTACCACAGTACACCTAACGTTCGTACTCCAACGCCGAATCATAAAGTTGGTATTTGTTGTTTTCTCCAGGCGTTGTAACTTTCAGTTTTTGGTTGTGGCTTCTTTTTCCCGAACACGCATAATTCTTACTATTGTTACGTACCGGTACCAACACTACGACGATGCACGTAAATAGTCTGATTCAAAAACAGACAAGCTTTAAGTAGTGTAACTTTCCTCGTCTGCATGCGATTGGTTCTTGATATATCGTAGATATGAACGTGTCCGGTGGATCGATACCTCCATAGATATGTGTACAAGATGTATTCTTCGTACTTCCTTGGTACTTTCTTTTTAATATTGTATTGGTACGATGCACATAAATTGTCTGATTCATAAACAGACTAGCATTAAGTAGTGTAACTTTCCCCGTTTAGATATGATTGGTTCTTGATATACCGGTAGAGGTGCACGTGTCCTTTGGATCGATTCCCTTGTAGATGTATGTCAAATGTGTGTTTTACGTATTATTTTTGTATAATTTTTTTATTATTGTATTGGGACGGTGCACACAAATTGTAGGATTCAAAAACTGACTAGCTTTATGTAGTGTAACTTTCCCCGATCACGTATAATTGGTTATTGATATAGAGGTGAATGTGTCCAGTGGATCGATTCCCCCGTAGTGACCTGTACCAAGGGTAGTAGTTTCAGCAAACAGACTATCTTTAAGTAGTGTAACTTTCCTCGTCCGAATGTGATTGGTTCTTGATATACCGTAGATATGAACGTGTCTGGTGGATCGATTCCTCCGTAGAGACGTGTACAAGGTGTATTCACCATAGTTCTTTGGTATTATTTTTTTTAATATTGCATTGGTACGCTGCACATAAATTGTCTGATTCGTAAACAGACTAGCTTTAAGTAATGTAACTTTCCCCGTTTGGATATGATTGGTTCTTGATATAGATGCGAACGTGCCCTTTGGATCGATTCCCCCGTAGGTATGTGTACAAGGTGTAGTACTCTCCGTAGTTTTTTTGGTATTATTTTTTTATTATTGTATTGGGATGGTGCACACAAATTGTACGATTCAAAAACAGACTAGCTTTAAGTAGTGTAACTTTCCCCGATTGGATATGATTGGTTATTGATATAGAGGTGAATGTGTCCAGTGGTTCGATTCCCCTGTAGATACGTTTATCAAGGGTAGTGGTTTCAGCAATTTTTTGCTATTTTTTTTTAATTTTCTTATGAAGAAGTAACCAAAATAGAGTTTCTCAGTTATTTTTTGAGTGCAAAAGTGTGTTATTTTCTGCAATTTTTGGATGAATATTGCTCATACTAATGATTGGGGAGACAATGAAACAATATTGAGGACAATTCTCCGGCAATTACTTTAGTCAGTATGAATTGTATAATAATGGTTGTCCCTGGCCATGCATGCCCCAGAATAGTGATTCCTAGTAGTCACTTTTTGAGTCCAAGAGTGTGTCATTCGAGGCAATTGAAGGATGAATATTGCTCATACTATGTATTGGGTAGACTATGCAACAATGCTGACATTTCTCAGGCTTATACTTTAGTAATTATGAATTTTATAATAATGTTAGTCCCTTGCCTTGGATGTACCAAAATAGTGATTGCTAGTCACTTTTGTATTGGTAAAGTGTGTCATTCGAGGCAATTGAAGGATGAATATTGCTCATACTATGTATTGGGTAGACTATGCAACAATGCTGACATTTCTCAGGCTGATACTTTAGTAATTATGAATTTTATATTAATGTTTGTCCCTTGCCATGCATGTACCAAATTATTGATTGCTAGTAATTTTTTATTGGAAAAGTGTGTCATTACAGGCAATTGAAGGATGAGTATTGCTACTACTTTGGATTGGTGGGTATACTATGAAACAATAGTATAGACATATCTCAGGTTGATAGTTTACTTGTTAGTATGTATTGTATAATAATGTTTCTCACTGGCCATCCATCATGTACCAAAATAGTGATTGCTAGTCACTTTTGTATTGGTAAAGTGTGTCATTCAAGGGAGTTGAAGGATGAGTATTGTTACTACTTTGGATTGGTGGGTATACTATGAAACAATAGTATAGACATATCTCAGGTTGATAGTTTACTAGTCAGTATGTATTCTATAATAATGTTTCTCACTGGCCATCCATCATGTACCAAAATAGTGATTGCTAGTCACTTTTTATTGGTAAAGTGTGTCATTCGAGGCAATTGAAGGATGAATATTGCTCATACTATGTATTGGGTAGACTATGCAACAATGCTGACATTTCTCAGGTTGATACTTTAGTAATTATGAATTTATAACGTTTGTCCCTTGTCATGCATGTACCAAAATAGTGATTGCTAGTCACTTTTTATTGGAAAAGTGTGTCATTACAAGCAATTGAAGAATGAGTATTGCTACTACTTTGGATTGGTGGGTATACTATGAAACAAGTGGGTATAATATGAAACAATAGTATAGACATATCTCAGGTTGATAGTTTACTAGTCAGTATGTATTCTATAATAATGTTTCTCACTGGCCATCCATCATGTACCAAAATAGTGACTGCTAGTCATTTTGTTTGTGCAAAAGTGTGTCATTAGAGGCAATGACAGGATGAATATTGCTCATAGTTGGGATTGGGGAGAGTATGAAACAATATTGTCATTTCTCCTCCTGATACTTTAGACAGTATGAATTTTATAACGATGTTTGTCCCTGGCCATGACGATGCATCATGTACGAAAGTGGTGATTGCTACTCACTTTTTTAGTGCCAAAGTGTGGCATTCTATGTAATTTCATGATCAATGTTGCTCAAGACGCATACCATGGTTTTGTTCCTAATTATGAAACAGTATGGACCAGAAATCTATGAGTGATACTTTAGTCAGTTTGTAAAAGTTACTAGTCCTAGTAATACTAGTTAGTTTTTGAGTGCGAATGTGTGTCATAGTAGGCTGCACTTTCAGGATCAATATTTCTCATACTATTGATGGAGTACACTATGAATGAAACTGGATTAGTGACAAGCGGATACTTGCATTTGGTGGAGCATAGTAGGCCTCATTCATCCATTCTTGACAAGTTGGTGGAACTGGTGTACTCTGACACTGGTTTGGTTGTGTCAGAAGATGACTCGGATACCTCCACATTTCCATTCGTCGGGTCACAAATCCCAACTTCCTTGCTGTAACATTTTACTAAATCCGATACTTTTTTAATGCGTCGAGGATTGGTTTCTTTCAGACCAGAAACCTTAAAGTATGGGCACCATTTTTTATGCTCCCCCGCCTTACCTTTTTTGAAAATAAGATAATAACCCGGAAGACTTTCATATTGCTTGTAGGGGCTGAAAAGGTACCTATAAACTTCTCCAATTAGAACTGGGCTGTTTCTTCTTTCAGTGTAACGAACTTGTTTGTCTACTTCGTAAAGGGGATACATTATCTCTGGATCCTGATCTTTCAACAGCACACTTATCTCGAGAGGTTGTGTGGTTTGACGTCCATTCAGATTCACAGGAAATTTTGGCATGGTAACAACGGCGTTAAGAGGACTTTTTCGCCAAATCTATAACCTTTTCTTCCCTTACATTTCGAACCCTCTTTTTCACATGTTTTACTCATTTTGTCGGTCAAACCAGTATCCTTTGAATTACCCTTAGTTGTGTCAATTCCTGATTCTTTAGATTGGTTTGACTTATTTTTCAAACACTCGCCGGTAACTGTTGATCCACTATTGTTATTTCTCCCCTCGTTGAGATTGTTCGTCTTGGCAACATTGCCACCGTCAACTTGAACATCCCAGGGTGGGATGAATCCACGCTTGGAATCATTTGTAGTATTGAAAGTTAATGTAACCCATCCTACCCAGTAGGTGTTATATGATTTGTTGAACTCATTTATTTGAACCTTTGATGTTTTGAAGCAATCCCAAGTTAGAAAGTCCGACGGTTTGTACAAAACAAAGTCACGACCCTGGAGGTGTTTGAACGCAGGATTCAATTCTCCTGTTCCCTTTCCA
Organism: Pseudo-nitzschia multiseries; assembly: GCA_037355745.1. Classification (NCBI taxonomy): domain Eukaryota; phylum Bacillariophyta; class Bacillariophyceae; order Bacillariales; family Bacillariaceae; genus Pseudo-nitzschia; species Pseudo-nitzschia multiseries. The sequence goes on along the minus strand of CM074789.1, from coordinate 11,603,264 downwards.
TAATTGTTGACAATGTTATCGTCCAAAAATTGAACACCAAGGTTTGCCAAGGATAGATCATCCGACTTTTCCCACAAATATATTGCTAGTTTTTCTGTCAACGGTGTAAATATGGTACCCTTTTCTGGAAGGTAGCTATACTGAATGAATTGTTCCACCCAAGTATGACGTAGGAGAACTTCCGGATCAATTACGAATATCTCACGGAACACGTATGGAATGTGTTCCATAAATACTCGTTGGTGCAATTCTTGTTGTAGTTAACATCGTATTGAAGGAACCTTGTAACACAAGTTTGATTCTTATGGTGGTCTTCCAAACCGGACAGTTCCAAAATGCCAGTTACAAGTTCTTCCGGTCTATCTTCAAAATTGACATGGGCAAATTTGGTCTTAGTCAGAACACAGGCCGTCAGGAAAATGTACAATCGATCATTCCTTTGAAAATACAGAACATTTCCCTCCCTCGATTCAGGGACCATAGCTCCTTTTAGAAAATTCCTCTCGGTCAATACGAAACCTTCAATTGTTTCCATCACATGATTGTAACAGAAACATCCTTTGTTAGGGGATTTGAAGACTTTTTGTATAATTCTCTTACAAACATTGTCAATCGAACAATCAAAGGACGAGTCAACGCCGTCGACTCGAATCATTGATGCACATAGTACTTGAGAAATGAACAGATTACATGCTGTTTCCGACAAAACGACCACGTTCACCCCCAGCTTGGTCCCGTGGTGGACAAATTTTGTTATCAACCATTGATGCACCAAATATAGGATTCCTTTCGTCACCTTGAAATGTGCCAGATCTATTTTTCCGGTGCCATGTTTGCATGGTGACAGGGTGACACGGTCCTCATCGATTTTGGAATGTATGTTGTAATAGTTGGAAACCGTGTCCTTGTAGTGGAGGGACGTAGTGGAAAACCAATTGAGAATGGAGTGGTAATAACACTTCACCCGTTTCCGGAATGTTCGTGTCCCCTTGTCGATGAAATCCTACTGGAACCCACTTCTCCCCCGAAAGTACTGTGATGCCCAAGACGAAGGAATTCTGAATTAATTCGGGTAAGAAATATTGATAAAAATCTTCGTGTGTCAAAAGTTTGATGTCGAGGTTACCCAGGTTTATGGTTGTAAAAATTCGTTTCGCCTTCCCTTGAAAGATAACCCAAAATTTACAAAGGAGGACCTCATGAAAAGCTGTTCTTTGTTCCGTTATATTCATCATCTTTTTGTTGGACACAATACTGATCGGGGTTTTTTGGAGGTAAAAACTCGATCCATTGTGTTGGTAAGGATTTTAAGCATTCAATACGCTGCTTCTTGAAATGTTTGTCTAAGTCAACCTGATTGTAGCTATGACTCATTGAAACACGTAGAGAGGACTGTGCCATAAGGCAGTCCAAGAAGTTCTTCATTGATTTGAGGTATTGTTTCAAGTTACTGGGAGAACAATTGTCGCCTTTGGTATGGAAACACAAAGCCTCAGACGTATAGTCCGACCCAGGTGGATACTTTACATTCTTCATGTACCAAACCAAGATCTCACGGTACATTATCATGTACTTCTTAATTGTAACGTAGTTCACGATGTTGCGCCCAGCATAGAGAGAATCCACACCTGATTGGTTGTTAACATTCCTGCAACAGTGACTCAAACTTATTCCACTTGTTCGCCATGTCGTAGTCATTTAATCGCTCGGTTAATTGCTTCCTGCTCAACAATCCCAACACTCCAGTCACCCCGTTGTCAAGTTCATACAAAAATAAATCCACCATCACATCTATTTGATGGGGAATAGGGCCTAAGTCACTTTAGGTGGTATCGGATTTTTTCTTCTTTCCCTTCCCCTTCTTCTTTTCCGTAGACTTAGTAGTAGACATGGACTTCCTGAAATCTGGTGTAGGTTCGGATTCAATAATTTTGGATACAAGGTAAACCTTCATCATCAATGCAGTGAAACATGTTGCAACCTGCACACTGAGGTTCCTTACAAACTCCTCCGTTCCATATGACTCATCCTTCAAAGCCTTTTTAAGGTTCCAAATGACCTCATAACAATGTTTATTTTGATTGTCATCATGTTTGTCAAGACTATTTGGTGGTGGGTCTTTCAATCTACCCTTCTTACAATTTGTCCTTTTGTTATTTGAATGTGGATTGGCCCCACGCTTGCAAGCACTATTAGTCGTAGGTGTCATTGGCAATGTCAAATGTTATCAGAATTTGAGACAATCTTTTTATTGCTTGAAAACAATGAGAATCACTGTTGTGTGAATCTATTTTACCCTAGTTTCGAGCAAACATTGAATGAAAGAAGGATTGTACAACTTGAAACTTCTTTCACAAGAGATCACCACTCACGTAGCGACGCAAGAGTGGTAACCATCTCTCAAAAATCATTTCTAAAAAAAACGAAAATGTGTAAGGTGCCTGTTACCGTGTCCTTGATTTCATAAACCTAATTTTTATGGATACCGACGTTTGGTTCAACATACCTATACTTCTTCCTACATTGAAAAACCGGAGAAGAATATAAGGTTGTACCACTAATTGGAGAAAGAGTTAAACAATATTGTCACATGAATTTGACCAAAAAAAACTGCAACGATAAACTCAAGGGGATTTGGGGTGTGAGCCCCTAAAGACCAAAAAACCATACTTTGTAATTTGCAACGCCGTTCCAGAAAAACGGAAAAAATGGTGTTTCAGGTGGGATAAAAGGTGAGAAGAAGGGGAAAAAAAAGGGAACATTTTCCTATTTGGAAAATGGCCCGATTGCTGAATTGTTGCATTTTGTGTAGAAAGGTACTGTCGTATGAAACATCTCGCGCTAAATAGGAAAAAGGGCATTTGTTGGAACCCCGTTGCCCAAAAAAATGGGCCGATTGCTGAATTGGTGCAATTTGTGTAGAAACGTACTGTCGTATGAAACATCTCACACTAAATACTAAAAAGGGCATTTGTTGCAACGCCATTGCAAAAAAAGGAAAATGATTTCGTGTAGAAAGGGTACAGTCATATGAAACATCTCACGCTAAATACTAAAAAGGGCATTTGTTGCAACGCCATTGCAAAAAAAGGAAAATGGTCCAATCGATGAATTGGTGCATTTTGTGTAGAAACGTACAGTCGTATGAAACATCTCACACTAAATACTAAAAAGGGCATTTGTTGCAACGCTGTTGCAAAAAAAGGAAAATGATTTCGTGTAGAAAGGGCACAGTTGTATGAAACATCTCACGCTAAATACTAAAAAGGGCATTCGTTGCAACACCGTTGCAAAAAAAGGAAAATGGTCCAATCGATGAATTGGTGCATTTTGTGTAGAAAGGTACTGGTGTCATATGAAACATCATACTGTCATATGAGCTGTACTGTTGTATGAACCATATCACACTAAATACAAAAAGAGCGTCTGTTGCAACGCCGTTGCAAAGAACGAACATAATACTTAACGGACCAATGCCATTCTTACAGTTCGAAGTTTGATACTTAGCATAACATCTATCGAACAGTTGTCATTCTTACGTTCGAAGTTTGATACTTAGCAGAACATGTATTGAACAGTTGTCATTCTTACGTTCGAAGTTTGATACTTAGCAGAACATCTATTGAACAGTTGTCATTCTTACGTTCGAAGTTTGATACTTAGCAGAACATCTATCGAACCGATGTCATTCTTACGTTCGAAGTTGGATATAAGTACTTTGTACTTAGCTTACGTTCGAAGTTTGTTGCTCACAAACTTGGGTCACTTTCACTGCTTGCAAATTTGTATTTTTTCACTTTTCCGACAAACATCATTTTCCAACTTATCTGAGTAGAGTGTTGTTTCTTTCAAGCAACACTCCGTCCGAGAACGTGGGATCCGACCCTCTTCGTCACATGCCACATGCGACGATGTCACGAGCACAACGATCCAGTTCTCAGAAATTTCAGTCCGATATAACAGCCTTGTACTGCAAAAGAAGTAGAAAGCATTTCGATTAGAGATTAGTTGCCGTACAGATAGTAGTGTTTGAATTAGCTACCCAAACACAGACGTCTCGAAAGCACAAAATCTGCATCAATTGCCTATATATCAACAGGAACAAGTCCCTGTTTTTTGTGACATAGGAATTACTACAAGTCTGCAAATCAACGGCAGCAGAAAGAACAACGACAACGAATAACAAACCAGCAAAAGGAATCATCGGAGGCAACAACGTATCGGCGACAACAACGTATCGGTGGCAACAACGGTAAAATGAATCAGAACAAGCAACGGTACGAATGAGAGAGATAGACAATGATAATACTTCCTCCGGCATTACTAATAATGTATTTCCTCCCTTCTGTTTTTCTTCTTAATTTCATAGGACCTGATCGGAACAACGGATTGGAAACAACGGATCAGAAATTCTTGGCAATCACAACAGGTACGAATGAGAGATAAGATAGACAATGATTATACTTCCTCCGGCATTCCTGATAATGTATTTCCTTCCTTCTGTTTTTCTTCTTATTTTCATAGGACCGTATCGGAGCAACGGATTGGAAACAAGTCATTGGAAACAACTGATCAGAAGAAACGATCTTTCCTGGTGTGGCAAATCTTTCCTTGAGGTGCATCGTAATCTTTCGTTGAGGTGCATCGTACTCTTCCCCTGTAGGTGCAGCAAATTTTCCTGATTGGCATGTACAATTACTATATTATTCTGTTGTTATTATTTACTCTATGTAGTGCATCAATAGATACTCACCCATTTTGTTCAATTATCATATCAAATATTCGAATAGGATCGCCGACAACCACAACAACTCATCGAACCGCAGAGAGCAACAGACCCAAATCGCTCCTCCGCCAGCGCGACACCAGAATCGCTCCTCCACCGGCGTGACACCAGAATCACTCCTCCACCACCACGACACACAAATAGCTCATCCACCAGCGATCCACCCAAATAGCTCCGCCACCGACGCGACACCACAATCGCTCCTCCACCGGTGTGACACTCAAATAGCTCAGCATCCCCCACCGCTCCACCCGAATCGCTACTCCACCGGCGCTCCAACCAATTCGCTCATCCTCCACCGGCGCAACCCGAATAGCTACTCCACCAACGCTGACACCACAATCGCTCATCCACCGGCGCGACACTCAAATAGCTCATCCACCACCGCTCCACCCGAATCGCTACTCCACCGGCACTCCGAACCAATTCGCTCATCCTCCACCGGCGCAACCCGAATAGCTACTCCATCAACGCGACAACACAATCGCTCCTCCACCGGCGCGACACCCAAATAGCTCATCCACCGCCCATTCGAATCGCTCCTCCATTGGCGTACTACTCCATCGGAAACCATGAGAAATCATTTCTCGGAAAGAGCTATGAAGCAAAAAAGAGATAGGAAACATGAGAAAACAAGAAAGCAGAGAATGTCTTCGAACTTTCTTAGGATTGCAGCACCGGTGTCAACGAGCCATGGAACTTATACAAACTTGTCCGACATAAAATCAATGAAGAAGGAAAGGAATAGGCGTAGTACTTGCGAAGATGGTGTCAGTACAATAGCAGTTGAAAAACAAATACAGAACAACTGTGGTCAAAGGTAAATACATGGAGACAAATTGGGGTGGCAAGATAGGAGGAAAGAAAAAGTATCAACCAGAACAGGCTTTGTTGATCGATGAATTTGATACATTGGATAGTACAAACGATGAACATATTGTTGCGTTTGACGATAATAATCCATCGTTGCGCATTTTCGCAAAAGTTTCCAGAAAATTTGCAAAGCGACACCTGGCTACGAAGAATAATATCAAACTCTTAAGAAAGTTTGCTCCGGAAATTGTTGGAGCCAAACCGACAGTTGTCAGAGGTCAGAAGCGTGGCAGTATCAACGATGATTATGCTATCATTGGAGTTAGACCAGAAAGATTATCTTCCAACAATGGTGTGTACGTATTCAAAAGTCATGTGAAACCAAACATGAAACTGGAGCTCGAACAGACGACAGTGGGAATTGTGAAGCATATGCATCATAGTTTAACAGACATCGAACCATTTGTTGAGGATGAAATGGATGTGTTGTCTCAGATTCTGACTCGTACGCAGCTCAATGCCATTGGGAAGCAGGCATTAGCTTTTTCGATTGGTCGAAATTACCATTCTCGATGCCATATTGATGATGATATGTATTATACTTGTTTAACAGTCATAGCTCCGTCGGGAGTGCATGCTGACAAAGTGATTTATTATTTTGTCTTCCCAACGTACCATATCAAAGTGCCGTTGCATTCTGGGGATACTCTGCTCTTTAATCCATTAGTGTTTCATAGCTGTCCGAATCCCAAATACAAAGGGTGTTATATTATGAGCGCCTATGTATCGCGCAAAACTGTACTAAGAAGTAATCCATTATAATAATAACTTGATACTCATGAAAAGGAAGGTATGACTGTACCGTACTAGTATACCGTCCAAAATACGGGAAAAGGGCATTTGGTGCAACGCCGTTGCCGAAAATAGAAAAACGCAAAATACACATGAGAAGGGGGGTATGATTGTACCGTACTAGTATACCATCAAAAATACGGGAAAAGGGCATTTGGTGCAACGCCATTGCAGAAAATAGAAAAACGCAAAATAAACATGAAAAGGTAAGTATGACTGTACCCCCGTACTAGTATACCATCCAAAATACGGGAAAAGGGCATTTGGTGCAACGCCGTTGCCGAAAATAGAAAAACGCAAAATACACATGAAAAGGAAGGTATGATTGTACAATACTAGTATACCATCCAAAATACGGGAAAAGGGCATTTGGTGCAACGCCGTTGCAGAAAATAGAAAAACACAAAATTCACATGAAAAAGAAGGTATGACTGTACCGTACTAGTATACCATCAAAAATACGGGAAAAGGGCAGTTGGTGCAACGCCATTGCAGAAAATAGAAAAACGCAAAATACACATGAGAAGGGGGGTATGATTGTACCATACTAGTATACCATCCAAAATACAGGAAAAGGGCATTTGGTGCAACGCCGTTGCAGAAAATAGAAAAACACAAAATACACATGAAAAGGAAGGTATGACTGTACCGTACTAGTATACCATCCAAAATACGGGAAAAGGGCATTTGGTGCAACGCCGTTGCAGAAGATAGAAAAACGTAAAATACACATGAAAAGGTGGGTAGGATTGTACAGTGGTAGTATACCATCAAACATACGAATAAAGGGATTTCCTGAAACAATGTTGTTGAATATGAACAATTTTCTGCAACGGCGTTGCGGAATACTGGAAAAATGAAAAATACGGAAAATCCATTTAAGTACAAAGATCTGATAATAAACTTGTTCATTCAAGTCGTGTGCTGTTTTCACCATCTCATACTATTGATTGTAGATCCTTCTTTTCCAGTGAAGCCATTGTCTCACGGAAATTAAACAACCATTGTTCACAATTTCCCAGCACAAAACATTGGTCAGGACTACCATGGTTTCTAACAACGGCAGCTTCGGACTCAATGGCGTTGCAGTCGAACAAATACAATTTGTTCCGCAGCTCACCTTGCTTTACCAACGCATGATGGTGTTTTTTTCCTTTATCCCTCTTGCTCGGTATGGGGTCTGCAGAAACAAAGCAACAAGCAACGGCATAATAACCATCGTGCACTAATTCAAAACCACTAACGGAGCTACCCACGGGGAAAGGACCTTCAAGGTAAAGCAGGCACAGAATCTGACATGGATAAACTTGCAGTCCACGTCCATCAAGGAGGTCGAGTTGAAAATTAGCCCAGTCATACCATACATTGGACAATTGTCCAGAATCAGACTTAAACAATGGGTGGGCACAAAACAATAATTTCATCTCGCGAGATTTGTCATACCTCTTGTGCTCCGTGGTTCCAAAAACCTTGCTGCTGCCCACAGCCGGTAGGACCATGTCGCAACAAAATTTGAGAACATCCGATGGAAACCAGGGTAAACTTGCGTTTTTTTTTTCATCCCACTTCATGTAAGGGAGACCATTCATTACATCAATCCAAAATGAAGACCCAGCTGACCAACCACCCTCCTTAGGATGATTTGGTCCGGTTACGGGTCTATGTTCAAACAAATCAAATTCATGGTCAAGTCAATCAATAGTTCGATACTCCATCACTCGGTTGCAAGTTTGCTTGATAAGTGTGGACTTGTTTTGTTGAGTTCTGTTAGCAGGAGCCTTCACTTCAGTTTTATGATTGCTCTCACTCGCGGCAGAGTCCCATCCAGTTGGAGGACCAAATAATCTCATGTACTGTGATAAATGAAAATACATGTGATTCTTCACCAGATTGTTACCCTCTCCCTTACTTCATTGAAGATTGTTATTTATACAGTTGATGAAAAGAACAACCATTTTGTCAAGATTCAAAACACCTTTCTTGTCTTGTTTGAAAACCTCGTCAAATGTTCCAGCATACTTTAGGAACTCTTCCATACCCAACAACAACTCAATGGCGTAAATACGTTGGTCAATTTCATCTTCACACTTTCTGCTCTTGTTCTCAAGATTGGATGGAGTATTTCGAGACAACAACAATTGACGACCTCCAGCAGACAGAAGTGACAGCATCTGAATATAAAGCATTCCAATGTACTGGTTACCCTCCTTCTTCGCTGTATGTATTGATTCTGAAAAATTGGTTCGTGGGAAGTCACGATCGGATTGCCTCTGAACAGCACCACCGTAGTAACTGGCTAACCTTTCCATCTCACCAAGAAGCCGCTGGTTATTGCCTAAAAAGTCCTCACGGAACGTCTCCGCTGCACGCTTGGCGCAACCAAGTTGGTGCATATGGAGTCTCTCTCCGGGAGACGCTAGATGAATATTATGTGGGTTTTCCCCAAAATCAAGATCATAAAAAACGTTGCCGTTATGTACGCCATGGTGGGAAATGTTTTTGAAATACTGTTCAACATTCACTCCTTTGTCAACCGTTGGAGCAGTAAAATCAGATATATTCCAGAGACGAATGGATTGGTACTCTTCCCCATTTTGGTGCTTAGACACTTGCATGTTACCAGTTTTAACTGAAACAGGAACCTTCAAAACATTCACACGAGCGTTAATACCAAGTGCTCTGGGACAATTGCAATGCCTACAGATCATCTTTGAATTCAACATTTGATAATGTCCACAAAGCTGGTCGTGCTGAGGAGTATCACCTATGAAATAAGCAACCGCAAATTTCATTTGAACCGACCATTTCTTCTTGTTCCACGGCAAATTAGACCATTCAATACCATCCGTTTGGTTGCAGGCATCTTTCAAAGATGAAAGAGCCAAACGAAGGCCAGAGTGAAGATTGTTCACATTGTCAATTGATTCAGCACCTTTATCACGTGAACCCGTTGGGTGATAATATACAGCCTCCCACGCATCCGGCAGGGAGTTTCGAGTTAGGGTGTTGAATATGCCAAGAGTCATATTCAGTGGGGTAAGAGTGGTTTGACTACTATTGTCAATTGCAATTCCATCCATGTAGAGAATAATAGAAACCAGAATTTCATTCAATTCAGATTTGCATCTCTTCTCCCAAGTGTTGATCCACCATTCACCGTGATGGAGTTTGTCAATATCAATATTACCTTGAAGTTCTGGATAACGGACTGGTAAGGTTGGGTCTTCAGCATGGGGGAATGACAGATTATCTTCCTTCACCAAAGTCACATTCAATAATAGGGAATGAAGTGCTTTTTTTAACCGACCGGATGTAGGTTTGTTTGCGACCGGAAACGTCAGCATTCTGTGATTTCTTAGAACACCAGTCAATAAGATGAGGTTCAAACCCATCGCCTTTTATTTCAGGCACAGTTGCGGAAATCTTCTTCATGACACTTGCCCTGGTATTTATGAGATTGCCTTTAGTCCATGAAAATAAATTAAGCCGCTCTGATTCAATAGCCTATTCATACAATTCCTTCTCTGCAACTAATGGTATGCTATGATTCTGCATGATTTTCATTAACTTGATCTTGACCTTCAATTTGTCAGATATGTTCCTTCCTACATTGGGTGTCGTAATTACTAGCGTGTTTGAATCACAATGGGAATCGTCAACATCAATGTTGATGCCTTCTTCATCATTGACAATCAAAGAGTGGGGTTCCTCTATGATCTCACTTCCTTCTTCCTCATCGTCATCAGTTAAGAAAGGAAAAAATTGTCATTGGAGACAGAATCATCGTCATCCTCTATGTTTGTTAATTCCCAGCCAATCAAGGCACGCCCAATTCGGTTTCGACAGAAGGGTCATACATAACTTGATTGTCGAGCACCTCTGGTAATGCGCCGTCACTACTCTGTGGACCGTTACGGGTGTTCGTTAGACCTAATTGTTGAGTAGCATCCTCGAGCTTCTTCCTCGATTTTCATATGAATAACGAAGATGCAAAATCATCTACTCCCAAACACCGGTAGTAATAAGAATAACATGTACCCGGATTACGTGCAATATGGTCCAGAAGACCAGGGAGAAACAACTACTCCCGTTTTCTTTCTTTCGTCGCGCTGTAAACAAGGGGGGTTTCTTCTTCTTGGTAACCTTCTGCTTTCCGTAACCAGTAGTGATCAGAGGAGAGTCCTGGTAGCAACAGTACACAATATACCTGATATTTGGGAGTGCGGACCATCGTTACTACTGAAGTTGTACGATAGCCAGTAATAACAATAAAAATGGGGAAACGATTGAGATTGAAAAATTGCGACCATGCACTGTTTGTTTCAGGCATAAAATTCAGTAACATGCCACTACTTCGGAAACAGATGCCAGTGGGGTAAGAAAATGAAATGTGCATCAAAATATTATGAGTTTGACATTAATTTCAATAAATAGGGTGAAATTACAAAGGGGGACCAGTGGAGTTTGACCCAAATATGCGCCGTGATTCCAAAATAACCCTGAATCTTGTTTGTGTGGCGTGAATATATCACCAATCTTCTATCTACTACTATCATCATGTACTTGGCAGAGACATATGACGAGGCGATACGGCGTAGAAATCAGAATGGTTACGCGTACAAGGTACGCACCGTAGTACTAGTGTAGTATTTCCATACAGTATTTTCGCTGCGAAATTCAATTAGGGTGTCAACCACTGCTCGTCAACAGCTCCATGGGTCCCCGGTTGAACAACGCACAAACACTTCCGCCATGAGTCACTGGCACACTCCATCAGTCCAGTCATGTGTCATTGACACATTCGATCAGTCATGAGTCACTGACACATTCCCGGTCATCAGATATTTTTCAATTGTATTCGAACATCAAGAGAATCTTCTCCTTGAAGTCTCATCCAAATTCTGACTATCAAAGAACCCAGTTCTTTTCCAATTGTATCATAGAACTAGCTGAAAAGCATCTTGAAGTATCTCAAAGTCATTATAGACCCTAAATCTCAATAGCACACAATTTCATATACAGCGTAATTCATATTGAATTCAATTGCAATATCACTTTGAATTTTTTTTATCGATAAAAATATCTAAAAACTTACCATAACATTCTCTAACCCACCATGTCTGCCATTGCTCAACGTCAAGCTACAAAGAACCCTCCAACCCCATTCAAACCTGCAATCCTCTATCAAGATTACCCTAAAAATTTCCTTGTTCATTGTGTATCTCACATTGTTCAGGCAAACGCTCCATCAACTCCAGGTACAGGCCTTCTACCTCCGCCTCCGACAGTTAATGGATCCACTCTCAAGAAACAGGACACCACGTTCTGTCTCGATGCAACTGATACAGAATGTCTCACCCACGTCATTAAAGATTACATCGATGCCGCCGGCCCTCACAACCTCAATATCAAGGACCATATCAAGTATTTCAAAGTCCTTGGTGGACAAGCATTCTTGGGATGATATTGTCAACGATGCCGGTAATGACATTCTCAATGCGCATTATGCCAAAAACATTTGCGTCTTCCTTGCTCTGTTTCTCCCATCCAACGTGTTTCTTGTTCAACAAGAATACATGTCACATGCAACCAAACCATATCACATGAATTTTTTTGCCGCAGCTGGACGTCTTTGCCTCATCAACATCCTCAGTGTTCACTTCCCAGGTTCCTATGGAAAGAAACTTTACCCAGACAAAACCTTCATTAAGAACCCATTCTACCATCTCATGCTTCCTACTTGGCAGCTGAAATTCAATGAAACAGGTAATCAATTTGATGATGCTAGTTACCCCTTCCAACGTCCCGTCTTGTTTATGGAACAACAGCAACTTCATCACGACGCTGGACAAGCCACTCAACAGAACAACAACCATTGCAACCAAAACGACGGTTACAACAACAACAGTTACATTCATTGAGCTCCACGCCCTCATTATAACTTGTCATACAGCAACTATTGTGGGAATTCAACACTCAGACGCACTCCTTATATCCCCCATTACAGCAATTCCTACACCCAGACGCCTCCACGTCCACACTCAGGATCAGTACGCAAGACAAACCCATATCCACAAACATACTCTGGTCGGTCTGGTCACAAGTATCATTCATCCCCCGGCGAAAAGAGCTTTAATCCAAAGGCACTCATAAAACCCAATCGCAGCACAAGACAAGTTCCAATGACGCCCATCATCTCGAAATGACAGATGAATTCTATTATGATAAAGACGTCAATGAATCACATCTAGAAATGTATGATCATCCGCAGGAACACGAAGACAACTACTTCCACGCCGACAATAATCAACCGGATGCACCACTTACTCAAGAATACAACAATGACAATGGATCCTACCACAATGACAAACAAGCCAATTGTTACCATCAGGACGCTCCTGATCAGAATTATCCCAATTACTGACAACCAAAACAAAACAAACCAATTCCATATATAATCACCCTTGCACGCTTCATCCAAACCATTCCATCCCCCATCCATATCTCATATTGTACAATTCCAGATCCAAAACTACTTGGTTCAGTCATCATGCCCTCCCAGAATCCATCATACCAACCGTAACCACACCCATCTCAGGTGTAACTATGGCTGGAGAATTCAACTCCACCCAACAAATATCGCTTCAACACTTCAATCTCCCCAAACTAGATCCAGACGTCACCCTTCCATTCTTATACGCATACATCTTCACTGCACCCTGTTGCTACAACATCATTCTTGGATGCAACGTCCTCTGACATTTCAAAATTGTTCTGAACTTCCATGAAAACCTCATCAAAAGTACAAACCAAATTTTACCCATGCGAATCTTCCCTCAACTACTTGCCAATCCTGCCGCGCTTGCCCTTCAAATTCACGTGCTGCAAATTGGCACGTCACACCAAACAACAGCAAACGAAAGCTTCACAGTCACGGATGATAAACCTGCCATTCTCGATTTCACCTACAACCAAAATGGCGTTCCCACTATCTGTGACAAATGCGCACATTTGACTGCCACAACAACGCAATCAATCACACAGCGTATTGTGCAAATATCAAACCGTCTTCAATGGAAGTCTCAAACATTATCCTAATGAAGAAATCCATCTTGATATCGATCCAAACATTGAACCAAATCACTCACACGCTTATCTTGTACCACACACACAAATAACACTTTTCAAAGAGGAACTTGACCATCCTGTCACCATTGTCATACTCTCATGTCAAGGTTGCTTGACATGGATCTCTCCAACATTCATCATCCCAAAGAAAGACAGAAAATTTGGACAGATATCCGATTTTTGTGCACTCAACAAAGCCATCGAGCAAAAAGTTCATCCCATCCCAAGAATCCAAGACATTATATCCCGTCACTCTGGCTACAAATATCTCACAAAAATGGATATCTCCGCGCAATACTACACCTTTGTTCTCAACAACGAAAGCAGCAATCTCACAACAATCACCAGGTCTCTTTGGCCTCTACAAATACAATCCACTTCCAATGGGAGTTTCCCAATCACCCAATCTAGCACAAGAAATAATGGAAAAGTTCCTACAAGCCATTCCTGATATTGAGATCTACATCAGCGGCATTACATGCTTCAGCAATAACTTCAACAATCATCTACATTTAACTGACACTGTACTTGCTCAGCTACAAGACAAAGGTTTCACCATGAATCCTCTCAAATGTGAATGGATTATCCAAGAAACCGGCTTCCTTGGACATTGACTAACACCAAACTGTATCAAACCATACATCAAGAAAGTCAAAGCCATCTTAGCAATGCTCCCCCCAAAGAACCTCAATTGCGAACATCTGGCCACGCCACTCCCACGGCATGGATAGACTCCAAGCTCTCCTCCAATGACACTTTCACCACCTGGATCTCCGCACAGTTTGTCCACAGCCTCATTACCAATTGCCTTATCTGTCTGCTTGTACGCACTTCCACTTGCCAAGCTGGTCAACTTGCACCTCACTTGGTACCCATCACTCCATGGTCAGAAGTACACGTCAACTGCTGCATCAGCCCATGGAACATCAAAATCAACAAAATCAAATTCCAATTTGATGCCCTCACATGCATCGGCCCAGTTACCAATCTCATTGAAATCATTTGTATCCCAGGCTCCAAAACAGCAGAAAACATCAGACATCTCTTCAAAACTTGCTGGCTCTCTCGCTACCCTCGCCCCATGCGCATCGTTCACAATCATGGACCTAAATTCAACAGCCACGATTTTCAATTTCCACTTGATTACGCAGGTATCAAACCAATCAGCATCTCCCCTCACATGCCCACCACAAATGGATTCATAGAATCTTCCCACAAAACCATCAGACAAATCATACACACAATGATTAACCTCAAGCCTCCCAAGTCAGAAGCACAAGCAAACAACCTTGTTGATGAAGCAATATCAACAGCAATGCACGCTCTTTGCTGCAATCCCGTCTCCACTCTTGGCAACTTTTCACCCAGCAGCACTTGTGTTCAATTGTTATGTGCTCCTAAACATCCCAAGTAATGCAGACATCATAACATTGACAAAACATCGCCAAGCCCAAATTGGCAACCGCCTCATTTGTGCAAATTGCAAACATACCAAACGCAAATTCATCGTAGGCCAAGGCCTATTTGTAAACATCCACCGCCAAAACAAACTCAGCCTTGTTCGTGAAGGTCCTTATCCAATCCTCCAGGCTCACACAAACAGCACAGTCACCATCTGCCAAGGTCTCAAACACTAAGGCATCAACATTTGTCGCCTTACCCCAGCCAAACCAAAATAGGATTTATATTTCATGGTAAGGGAGACTGAACAATGCACAGACACTTTGGTCATGAGTCACTGACACACTCCATCAGTCCAGTTATGTGTCATTGACACACTCCATCAGTCATGAGTCACTGACACATTCCCGGTCATCAGGCATTCTTGTTCAATTGTATTCGAACAACAAGAGAATCGTCCCCTTGAAGTCACATCTAAATTCCAATTATCAAAGAACCCAGTATTTTTCCAATCATATCACAGAACTAGCTGAGAAGCATCTTGAAGTATCTCGAAGTCATTATACCCTAAATCTCAATAGCACACAATTTCATACACAGCGTAGTAGTAGTTCACGGTGTCAACAGAAAACCAATGTACCGGTACTCGTATGCCGTAGCGTGGCGTGGACAAGGGGTCATAATATTAAGGAGGAGGAGTGCGATACACAGTCTGTCCGTTGTCCGTTTTCGCTGCACTTTGTGTGCGGGCCCAAAAAACTCAAAATCCATTTGTGGTCAAACTAGCCAAAAACTCACATATTTTTTTTCTCTCCTCCTAAATCACTGCATAACACTACTAAACTTTCCACTTTTCAATTAATAACCAAGTGGTCAAAAATTAATTACACAATATTTCAATAGTCTATCTAGACCATTTGTTTATGCTGAATTTGAATATGATACCAACTTTTTAATACCTGGTGGTTAAGAAACCTCCATAAGCTTGTCAAAGTAGTAAGCAAATTTTCAGTGCATGACTGGGATTTTAGTGCATGTTTGGAGGGATAGTACTGGAAATGAACAGGTACCTTTACATAAGATCTTAAGGCTGTGGCTATATGAAACAAAAACGAAAACGAGAACCCAAAACTACAAATTAGCCAATCAGAACTGTTAAATCCCCAAAATCTTGAATTAACTAACTAATATACTTATTTAAGTAACCTTAACCACCAAAGGTGGATCTAAACTACTCAGTCTGTATCCAGACTTTAACGTCGCCTCAATCGAAGAGAGTTTAAGCCCCAAGTCGGAGAACGACAAATTCAAACAAATCGTGAAAGCAAGCAGGGAGGGTACAAAGAACAAACTGATGAATGGTGCCCCAAGCATAAGCCTAACAGGAGGCAGCTGTCAACAATCATACAGTAGGAAGGGATACACATAGGAGGAGCAACGCCGCATGACTCCACTCAGGTGGGCTGGTCCAACGGTGTGTGGGATGGAAAAGACAGGGGCCATAGTCTTGGAGGAAGAAGAACAAGGCGAGGGAGTTTGAGTACTTGTAGTGGAGGTGCGTTTGATCTGGATGCCGAGTCGCCGGTCCAAGTTTTTCGATCGAATTTGCCGCCAACACGTATTTTTTGATACGAAGGGCATAGCGCCGCACTGCTTGATGGAAGAAGCAAGCGGGCGGTACACTGAGATCCTAAGGTAAGGAAATGGAAGCCCCTAAGTGGAATTCAGTTAGTGGGGGGCACAGGGGCCATAGTCTTGGAGGAAGAAGAACAAGGCAGGCTGTACACGGGAGGGGTCCTATGTAGGAATGGGAACCATTAAAGAACAACACTTAGGGGGCACAGGGGCCATGGTCTTGGAGGAAGAAGAACAAGGCGGGCTGTACACTGGAGGGGTCTTATGTAGGATGGAGAACCAGTCAAGGAGTTATTCAATCAAATTTGCCGCCGACAAGGACAGTAGGAAGGGATACACATAGGAAGGGCATAGCGCTGCACTGCTTGGTGGAAGAAGCAAGAGATCCTATGGTAAGGAAATGGAAGTCCCTAAGTGATATTCAGTTAGTGGGGGGCACAGGGGCCATGGTCTTGGAGGAAGAAGAACAAGGCAGGCTGTACACTGGAGGGGTCCTATGTAGGATGGGAACCATAAAAGAACAACATTTAGGGGGCACAGGGTATGTAGGCTGGAACTTGAAGTCCAACCTGTGAGACCTCTCTTATCTTGCAGGGAACACTTGAAGAACCAGGTAGAACACTTGAAGGAGGTTCCTATGTAGAATCGTCCTCTAATCAAAACCATTTAGGAGCCAAGGGGCTGTAGGTGTGAAAACAGATGCCAGCTGTAGGGCACACCTGATGGTATAGAAAGGAAGGAGGGCCATAAGCGAAAACACTTAGGGACCAGGGGCTATAAGTGAATTCACAATTATAGATCAGGGGAGGAACATAGGGGAACTTGAAGTTCGACCTGTGAGACCTCTCTTATCTCGCAGGGAAGGGACTTGAAGAACCAGGTGATACACTGGAAGGGTTCTATGTAGAAACGGGCTCTAATTCGAAACCACTTAGAAACCAACTTGAAGTTCGACCTGTGAGACCTCTCCTGTCTCACAGGGAAGGGACTTGAAGAACTGGGTGATACACTGGAAGGGTCATATATAGAAACAGGCTCTAATCAAAACTACTTAGGAACCAAGGGGCTGTAGGTGTGAAAATAGATGCCAGCTGCAAGGCACACCTGAAAGGTATATTTAGGAAGGAAGGCCTTATGCAGAAGACTTAGGGACCAGGAGCTTTAAGTGAATTCACACTTAAAGGTCAGGGGAGGAACGTGGGCAACTTAAAGTTCACCTGTGAGACCTCTCTTATCTCACAGGGGACTTGAAGAACCGGAGGGCACACTTGGAGGGTCCTATGTAGAATTGACCTCTAATCAAAACCACTTAGGAAGGGGGCTGTAGGTGTGAAAACAGATGCCAGCTGTAGGGCACACCTGAAAGGTATATGTGGGAAGGAGGGCCTTAAACAGAAACACTTAGGGACCAGGGGCCATAAGTCAATTTGCACTTAAAGGTCAGGGAAGGTTATAGGTTAGAGGAGGAATATAAGGGAACTTGAAGGTCGACCCGCGAGACCTCTCTTATCTAGCAGGGAAAGAGACTTGAAGAACCAGAGGGTTGAATAAAGTATAGCGCTACCTCAACTTGCAAATACTTATGAGTCAGGGCTTGAGGAACCTTCTAAAAGGGAGGGGTATGTAGATGTTTGTCAACTTCAACTTGAAAACACTTAAGGAAACCAAAATGTTAAGTGAAAAGCACTTAGGGATCTTGAAAACAGTTCAAAAGAAGCTTGAGGAATGAAGAACGTTGAGTGTAACAGGATAGAGCTGTTAAGTAAAGATGCTTAAGAGCCTTGTGGGAGAAACTTCTTGGAAACAGATCAAAGTGTTAGTAGCGCTTTGAAAAAAACAGATCGAAGAAGTAGCTTTGTGGGGTTAGTACTCGTCTACAGGATTGATCGTAGGTAGAAGTGATACTGGATTCAGTGTAGGAAATTAGTGTTGGTTTTCGTGCTCAACGACAGTGACTGACCGATAATGGTGAATAGGAGACCACCAAAGGGACCAAGGAAGGCAACAAGAGACTGAGCTGATAGCAAAATCGAAAAGGCCAGGTCTTGGTTAGTATGTGTAGGTCCTGGTGTTGGTGGGGGTGTAGAAGTGAGCAAGATATGGCAGGGGAAATTTGTGTAGAAATCTACGTGTTTTTAGTACTGGAAATTTGGAAATTTGGAACGTCGGACAAAGTTGCGCAAGGCGCAAAATTGTAAATCCCCAAAATCTTGAACCTTAATAGCTTTCCTATTTTTGTTGAAAATGAATTCTCAATGAAACCTTGTTTCATTTTTGTTGAGAATCAATACTCAACTAAGAACAGAATGTGCACACCAGACGAACAAAAAGAGCACGAAAACATTTAATTATCCAATCACAATCAAGGGGGAAAAAAATGAGGCTATTGCCATTGAGTAATTCAGAATGTTCAGTATGAATCAAATGATGATAGAATCACTGATCAAAATTGAAAAAAATGAAAGGAATTGTAAAGAAATGTTCACTTTACTAGAGATAGCTGTCAATTGGATTCATCTCCCCATAAGTCTGTAAATATAAGTCCCTGTAATGATTGATTTCAATGCCCCACTTCCTCTTGTCCTTGCTCCTCCCTATTTCTTTTTGCTGTGTGTAGAAAGCACTCATATCAAAACTGTTTGAAGATCCAAGATTGCAGGGCCAAGTGGATTGAAAACTACAGTGCACTCTCCTGTACATTTTATTGAAGTGCTCACACTCAGCTCTTCTAGCAGGGACTTCCTTGATCATGGTAACAGGATTGTACATCCTTGTAACATGAGCATATTTCTTTGTTGACTGACTATGAGTTTCCTTGTGAAAGAATTTGGTGGGTACACCCTGTGGAAGTTTGTTCCTGGCAACAGTACCTAGCATCCCCGGCCCGTGTTCACGCATTCACTCCAGTATTGAGTCACTATTGAAGAAGTTATCAGCTGTGAGATGAGGTGGATGCAGCCAGGGCTTTCCAGGTCCAATCTGGGGAGAGCGACCTTGTGTATGATGCAATGGACTTCAGAGCACACCCTGAAATTATGAAGAGAATTTTTTGCTAATGTTTATACCTGTGGAGATAACCCCCTAGTCTGACTCTACCAATATCTACTATAAGGATTGCAGCAGTCTGTTCTTCCCTATAAAACATTTTGTCCTTCAAGTAATCAATGATAGGGCCACCATATCCATAGTAGGGTCAGTTTGATTCATCAATACACAAATCAGGACTACCCTTGAGACTGAAATAGCTTACATTGTGAGTAAGCGTTTCATAGATATGGTCTGATGTCATCAAAATGAGTAGGCTCGCACAATATGTAATACGAAGTACATCTTATAAATCTCCTTGCACATGCGTTGGGTAGAACTGGTATGCGCAAATTTCAAAATTCTTACGCGTAAGTGCAGAGAAGAGTTTGTATTAGGATATTTTGACAACTTTTTATCCTCTGTCCTGACAGAAAAACAACCCCATTCTTCAAATCTTGTCAGTCGAGTCTACTATGTGTAACAGAGTCGCAGACGATGCAGATTTTTGCGCAGGACGTACTTCAACGACGAGAATATCTCTCGCGACGACTGCCTTCGTACAGTATAATAGAATAAATGATCGCGTGGCATTGAGCATACTTTGTTTTTGTTGTTCCACGCAAATCGATAGTCAGAGCTACGCTACCCACTGTCGGAGAAGGTTTGATAACTTGCATAGTTCTTATTCCCCAGTTCTTGATACCTTATTGCTTCCATCTTCGCCATCGACACCAAGTGTCTCATGACGACGTTTTCTAATAGCGATCAGCTCTTTAGTACACCAGTCTCTGGGATTCTCCAGGTTGTATGGACCTGTTGAAAAGCAGCAAAGCACATCGTTAGAAGAAGAAACACTAAAGGTATTCTTCCATTATCCAACGTACCATTGAAGATACAAACTATGTTCATCGCGGCGACTTCCATGTCCTTCAAATTAGGTAGAAGCTTCGGTGTAATCAACCAATATTGGCCGCAGTGATCTGTTGGACCGTTGTCACCAGGAGGCTCTGTTGAATTTTCTACAATTCTTTTGAAAACCAATCGTTCATTGCGGTCGTCCAAACCTTGGTTAATCTCGTCAACACACCTAAACGGTGCAACCATCAAGTTTTGCATGGCCATCAAATACATTATCGTGGAAACCGATCGCTCACCTCCAGATTGAACTCGACTGGATAGTACCGATGCTTTGACACCTTTCCGAAAGCTGACCTTGATTTCGACGGCGTAATCCTGGAAGGTAAAATCCTCCTCCTTATCTCCGTATTTTAGAGAAACGCTTCCGACACAACCAAGTTCATGCATGTATTTGGTAAATTTCTTGTCAACTTCTGCTATTGTTTCTTGGAGTGTTGCAAGCCACGGCGCTTTGATTTGTTCCAATTCCGAGAGGCCCTTCTCTTTTCTACTCAACAAATCATCGAGGTTTTGCTTCGCTTTTTCCAGCTCTCTTACGATTTTGTCATACCTTTCTGATGCACCTTCGTCCTCTAAAATGCCGTTCATTTTATCTTCAGCTTCGGAAAGTGCTGTCTGAGCAAGATCGATTGTACTGAATTGGGCAAGTTGAACGCTCAACTTCTCGTGCAAATCTGTTTTTACACCATTTTCATCTTCAAGAGGAGCTACGCTATTTACATGTGCTGACATCTTCCTTGAATTGGTTCTTTTTTGCTGTAAACTGATGCTTTAGGGTACGGAATTGTTGTCTGATTGCCACCACTCCGGCTTGTGCCTCGTCTGCTTTTTCTCTAAAAGTATGAAAGAAAGCGGGATAAATTGAAAAGTCAAAACAACATAATTGATTGGATATTCTTGAACCAGATGTTCAAAGATTTTGATAGCATACTTACTGGCTGACTCTTGCTTGTACCAGCGCAAATTCCTTATCCACTTTGACACCTGACGCTTTGACCGTCAACTCCACCATCTGTTTGTTACATTCCGAATGAGCATTCATGGCTTTTAATGAGGAGGCGAGACGTTGTTTCAACTTCTCAACCAATTGCTTTTTTTCCTCTTCATCGTCGGTCCCTAGTTTTTCCTCCGCTTCTCTTAGCTTGCGATTGGAACTGTCGAGCTTTTGCATCGTCTTGCGGATCGTCTGAATCGCTGACCTCGCTTCTTTACAGCGCTGCTGTGCGTTCTGAACTTGGAGCAAAAGATCCTGTTCTTCCCGAGTAGCCTCTTCAATTTTTGGTTCAATCTCCTCCTTCCGATCCTGTATTTCCTGCAGTTGTTGGGTCACTCTCTGTTTTGCGTCGTCGCTTGCCCCACGAGTCAACATTCTTGCAGGTTTGATATCATCCACTCTGTGATATCGCAAATTACAAAACGAACAGAAAGGATTGAGCATTTTGCAGTCACGAACTAAGCAGTGTTGTGCACATCGAATAGAGCGCTTACCGAAGTGAGGGCTTCCCCGAATACCTGGAAACTTGAGATGTGTACTTGAATGATTGGTTTCCTTTGCTGGCAAAAATACAATATGATTGAAGTTTGTTTGCACCACTTTCAGACTCGGAAAGGATTTGACCTAAGCCTCTGTCGTCGATGCTATCCTGCGTGCGATCACCTCCTACTAAAACTTTGTGTATCGCACAATTTGATTTCAGTGCTTCAACCACAATGTCTGGTCCTTCAAAGGATTCGTCCAAGTAGCCTACCACACCGTGCTGTTGCTTTAGCATAGCCATTTTCTGTTCCGAAAAAATGCGGGAACCGCCTTGGGAAATACGGTCCACCATGACAATGTTAATAGGGAATATTCAGTTTGCCTCGCACTTCCTTGTACAGTAAATCATAATCGGTCTTGTCTTGCACAACAAAGGATTTCAACAAAGTATTGGGAACGTGTTGTTCCAGGTATGCCGCACTGTTATTTGACTTGGGTGAAATTTCGCAAGCGATAGGACCGACAACTTCTTTTCGAAAAGCATTTCGGTTGTTTTGAATCCATTGGTAAGCGTTCTTCACGTCGTTAAATCGACTTAGAACGTGATCGCGGCGTTGTTCCTTTTCATTCTGGAGTCTGTCTAGTTTTTTCTTCGCAACGGATAATTCGTCATGCACGGAAGACATGTCGCGTTTCAGTTGTTGTAAGCTCTTCTTCGTCTCGTTGTATCTTGGCTGAATGCTTTCTTGTTCTTTCCGCGCTCCAGCAAAGGCTTCCTCAAGGTCTTTCATCGGCGTCTGTTGGTCCAACAAGTCTTGGAGCATTTCAACTTTTTCCCGTAGCTTCTGTGCATCGCTTTCGTACTTTACACGAGTGTTATCAATAGTTGCCAATTCGGCGAGCGTCTCTTCGATCTGGTCGTCGTGTCTGTCGTATTTATGCCTTTGCTTCTCCAGGTTCTTTTCGTGTACCTTGATCTTGTCCTCAAAGGCATTCACTTCTTTCTCGGCTTCCTCCAACCGTGCCCTTGACTCGTCTTTGGCTATCAAGAGTGGTTGCAGTGCGGCCTCGAGATCCGTGGCATCCCGTTTTGCTTCGTCTTTGGCATTTTTCAACTCCATGCATTCCACGCGGAGTTCGTCCAACTCCAGCCACATAACCTTTTTCCGGAGAAGATCGGCTTGTTCCTGAGCAATCTTTCGTTCTTCCATTCTATCAACTGTTTGTTTCTGCCTTCTTTCTTCGTCTTCCAAACGAATCAAATCACTTCGGTGGGCTGCTTCCAACTTGTCGGCTTCTCTGTGCATCCCTTCCATCTCTATGAGTTTCATGTGGGTATGGTACAAACCTTTGTCGTCGCTAAGAGTCTTTTCCGTCTCGAGAAGCAGCTGCTGGCTCTTGATGCCACTGAAATTTCCGACCTTTTCTTGGGGCAAAAACGTGCACAGATTGTCGAGTTGGATCTGAAATTGGCTCGCCACTCGCTCCTGAACCTTCTTCTCCGAAATGACCTCGCCGTTCCACGTAAACGACGATGATTTATTGTCGGTTTCGCGAATGGTGCGGGTGACAACGGCGTTTTCTCCGTGTTCGTTGGCAATTTCCAGTTCGATCCTGGCCTCGCTTTCGTTGTTCTGAATAAAGGACGTCACTTTATCGGCTCTTCCTAGCAACGCGGGCCCTCCCCCCAGTCCCAAGCAAATCGCACACAGAATCGAGGATTTTCCCGTTCCGTTGGGCCCTATTACCATGTTTAGTCTAGTATGGTAGAAAAAAACCATTCAAGGCAGAAATAGTTGTGGCGTAAAGGAAGCATACAATAATAGTCAGAAAAATGTTGAGAT
Source organism: Pseudo-nitzschia multiseries (assembly GCA_037355745.1). Taxonomy (NCBI): domain Eukaryota; phylum Bacillariophyta; class Bacillariophyceae; order Bacillariales; family Bacillariaceae; genus Pseudo-nitzschia; species Pseudo-nitzschia multiseries. Next base: position 11,579,383 of record CM074789.1, on the reverse strand, counting down.
TTTCGTGTGTGTGTGTGTGTGTGTGCGCGCGCGTTTGTAATTCGAAATCGATCGATCGAAACGAACGAAGAAGAAAGGAAAGCACTGCACTGCAATGCAATGAATTCTTCGCATTGTCACAAACAACAAACGACAAACAACAAAATCAATGCAATGCAATGCAATGCAATGCGTCGTACCGAGGTCCGGGGCAGAACTCCGCCTCGTTGTAGGTCAAAAATCGTGTAAGTTTGATTCGTTTGATGGATCCATGCTTGTAGTCGCCCACCGTCTTCAAGCGCTCCAACAAGGCCGCATCTGCCTCCGTTTGCTCTTTGTCCGAGCGACGCGAAGATGGCATACCGGTACTGCAATGCAAATGGCTGGCTCCTACTTTAGTAGTGGACAACTGGTATCGAGGCGCTACGATACTCGCAAGTACGTAAGCCTTGGTCTGTTTCGGATCGAAGCACCGGGTCCTGTGAAAAACGATTCTCGCTAATATTCAATCGATTGACGATAATGGTGTCGTCAATTACGAGTGCTTCCCGCCGTAAACACGTTTTGCCCTACTACCGTACGATACGAATGCTTCCGCTTCACACAGGACCATTCCGAGCGATGGATCCAAATGAGTTCAGTCTGTTGAGTACAAGTACTTATTTATTTTTCCTACGGTCGCCGGCAATGACAGTAGAATGCAGTACCGGCCGGTACCCGTACTGAGTACTCATACGTTACAATGGGGTGTGCGAGAAATTTTCTCTCGTACGATAGTACCGGTATGATTGAGAGCAAATTTCACGAAGAAGACCTTCTTCGCGGGTCAATTTTTTTGGCGCGCTCTCTCGTCCGCCGCAACTCTGTCAAGGACTACGATACGAGTAATTACGTACATACGAGTAATCGTGCCGGCACGATACTCGTACGCGCATCAAAAGAGGACCGGTTCTTTTCTGTACTAAATTAGTTTTTTACATTCAGTAGTACATGTACCGATCATACGAGTATGTGTGAATGGGGGCGACCAGTTTGAGACAGTTTTTTTCCCCCTCCCCCTGCTTGATACGCTCATCGATTGTGGTCCTGTTAGCCTTGTTGATCTTACTCTCCAGCTGTAGCTTCCTGACCAAAGTAATCACCGTGCCAGAATTGGCAAGGCCAAGAACTATCCATAGATAGTAGTACCCAATTTCCTGGGGTTGCGCGCGCCGGAACCCCTCCCGACTTTATGATTCTTTTGGTCAAGAAAATCACAAAAAGTTTTTAAAAACTCCATTAACACACCCATCACAATACAGAGTGGTCTCAACCAAACCATTCCTTAACCAGACCATCCCAGCCGCTCGCTACTCAGGGTTCCCTTCCTTATACTAAGTACAAGAAGCCCACCAAGTTTCAGATTGATCGGCCAAGTGATTTAGAAGAAAAGAGCTTTAACAACAGCAACACCCCCAAGGGCAAAACTCCAAAAACTCCCAAAAAACTCCCTGTGGCTGTGACAAGGAACCCTCTGTTGGTGGCAGCAACAAGCAAGCGCCACTACAGGGTAAATTGATACTTATCAAGTATAAGAAGGCCCCCAAGTTGCGGATCGGTCCGACCAGTCGTTAAGAAGAAAAAGCCAGAACAACAGCAACACCCCCAAGGGAAAAAAACTCCCCCCGCAGCAGCAACAACACACACAGTAGGCACTGTGACAAGAGGTGCGGCCCTTCTCCCTTGCAAGTTAACAAATAACGCTCCTGTTATTCGAATTCATTCCTGCAATATTTTTACTACAGCAGCAGCTATGGTAGCAGCGGGATTTACAAAGGAGGAGAGCAAGAACCGGTCCCTACAAAAAAGAGTATTGCAGATGAAGAAGAAATTGGTGGAAGACAAGAAGAAAAACAAACCCCCACTGCCACCACCACCGCCGCCGCTGCCTGTTGTTGTTGCTGCTGGATCAAATGGTAATAGCATTTTGCCTGTAACTACTCCAAGTGGACTGGATCCTCCATCCCAAAAAAAAACGCCAAACAACAACAACAACAGCAGCAGCAGCAGCAGCAGCAGCAACAACAATGGCAACAACAACAAAAGATCCCACACAACCTCCAGCAACAGCAATGGAAGCACAACAACAACGACGATGACAGCAACAGCGCCAGCGCCAAATGGAGCGGGGACAGAAGCAACCACAGCAGCAACCACAGCAGCATTTTTGGACAAGGAAAACTCCCCCCCCCCTCCCCCCCCCCCGCCTTGCAAAAAAAAGAAACTCACTCCAACTCTATTGTGTTAAAAAACAAGGAAGACTCCCCACCAAGTCCAATGTGATAGGGCAAATGAGCAAGCTATCAAGGATCAACACACTCTCGCATGGAAGGAAGCCTATGGATGGCTGGTGCAGCAGTTGCAAGTACCCAATGGAGTCAAACGGGTCCCAGCAACCATTATCTGTGATGTCATAAATGCACCATATGGTATGTCTATTAGCCCAAGAAGTACATTGAGGACTTGCGTCCACAAAGGACTTGTCGGTCTGCCATGCAAGGGGAGGAGATCGGTGCTTCCAGACACGGCGGAGGATGTGCTTGGCAAGGCTATTACAACTTTGGTTGCGTTGACCGCAGCAGAAATGAAGGACAAAACTGACCGTCAGATGCTCCTTCAACGGCTGACAGCGTGTATCACTAACGGTGTCATTCCAGCGCCCCTGACCGACTATGTTTCTTTATTCAAGCGGTTGCAACCTAAGTTTGTAGATGCAATGGAAGTCTCTAACCAGAATTCACAGATGGAGGAACGCCGTGTCATATAAGCATCTTGTAAAAGTTTAAATGAATGGTTTAATACTTTGTTTTTTTCTTCTGGAAATGGGCTTTGCATGGTTGCCAATGTTGGAGGAGGTCACTGCAGGACATGAAGGAGAGCTGTACTTTCCCCCTGAACAACTTTGATGGATAATCAATGTGGATGAAACGGGGCTGTCACTTGATACAACCATGAGCAAGCCTGGGGGGTGGCCCGTCACCCAGTATGGACCAAGCAACAAGCAGCTTCTAGTTGGTGTGAACCATGCAAACAAAGGTAGTCATCGCGTAACTCTTGTCTGTGGCAGTTGTGCTTTAGGGGATCCGATTCTGTCACATTTTCAGTTAAAAAGTATGGCTAAAGATGATGCAAACAAGTAAATCCAGGATTCGTTTTTGGAAGAGCTTGAACACACTATGATAACTGGGACATGCGGATTCAACAAACCAACAGAGTGGTGGAGTACGGTGAATTGCAATGCTAGTGTGGGGATGGATGGTACAGAGTTATACAAAGGTAGTGAAGGACACATACATGCTATTATTTCCAGACCTCACCCCTGTGCCTGGAAAGCAAGTAGTGTTGTTAGTTGATTTGGGTTCGGGACGGGAGGACAACAAGTTGCAGATGATTACAGCCCCCAAAGGCGTCTACTTACTTACTGGAGTTCCAAATACTACACATATTTGGCAACCAACAGACCAAAACTACGGACCATTTAAAACTATGGTTCGCCAAAACAAGAAAATACTGACCAACTTGCGCCGTGCAAGAGGACTTACCATGCAATCTCACAATATTAAGCAACGGAGTACGTCACTTTGCACAGCGCATTTCACGGAATCATTTTTTGTGAAAAAATTGAAGGCTATCTGGCACCACATTGGTACCGCCAATTTCACACGCAAATGTCTAGAGAATTGCAATGTAGCTCACGAGGTAGCAACACTACTGGATGGGTCCATAGATATCACGGTGGACCCGCTTATAGAGCGGTTACTTAACCTTGAACTTTGCAACAACACAGCATTAAAGTACCTCATGAAGTACGGTTTGAAAGGTGAAGCTTTTGCTGCAAAGGCACCATGAAACAACAAGAAAGAGAAGATTTCATCTACTCAACCGGGTTCAAACGAGCAAATATTGAAAATTGCAAACGCAAAGACCGCAGGACAGAAATTCTGTATCACCGGTGGGTTTGTCACTAACTTGGACAACATTTGGAAAGCAAAAGTCTTGAAAAAAAATCGACACCCCAAAAGAGTACAGCGCCTGCTGCTTTTGAAAAGAAGAAGGGAGCAACTGAGGCCTTAGTTGCAAAGTGTGGGGGGGAAATTTGCTACTAGGCTAGGAGTGCAACCCTTGAAGGTAGTGTATGAATGGAAGCTTGGAAAGAAGGTTGCTGCTGGAATGGAAAAAGAACATGTTGTTGCTGCTCTACTTAAAGCAAAGGATGATGCGCCGGCCGGCGCAGTCGAGTGGAGTGATGAGGATGACGCTGAATTGCAATTGCTGGAGAAAGCAGAGATCACAATGAAAGAAACACTCTTGGGGAAGAAGGCTATGGCAGAGAAGTTAGAGAAGTATGTTAAGATCATTAAGGAGGAGACGCCAGAGATGCTGGAGATGATAGCAGCAATCAATGATGGAAAGATTGAATATATTGAAAGAATGCAAGCAACAAGGGTGGAGCAGAAACCAACACGTGATTTCAATATGGCTACAGTGTAATGGGTGGCGTCATCGTCGTCGTCGTTTTGCCCTTGGATGACCACACCGCGTTTCGCCCTTCAACCACCACGATGCGATTGATTGAATCGCCCCCCCGTCACACACCCACCCCCCAGCAGTGTGGTGCAATTGAATTAGTTAATTTAGTATTTGTTATTTGTTGCTTGATAGTTGCTGTAAAATTAGTTGCAATTAGATGGATAAGTAGTAGTAGGAAGGAAAGAAGTGGCGACATAATTTTAAGTTTTGCAATGAGGTACAAAAAATCGTCTCGGAAATTTTGAACGGTGGTTCGAAATTTCGAACCGATAGAGGTGCAGAATCAGTCATGAGACCAATTTAGATCATGGGTGTTCTTATGTTTAACATTTTGTTCCTCTACGGTAGTACAAATTCTATCCCTACTTTGTCTCTTCGTCATTAACACCTACCGGTATTCGTACCGGTATGTGAGAAGTCAAAAAATGAGCTGAAAATCATTTCTATTTTTTCTACCGTATCTCAGCAGTTAAACACCAGATATGAACCTACTACATACGATAACTGTCCCGCAACCCAACGCGACCCGTTGAAAGCTCTATTTTGATAAAATCTACCCTGGTTTTGTAATTCGCAAGGCCATTTTTTTAAATTCTCAAGGTTATGTGGTGAAGAGTTTCAACCCCCCTCAGGTTGCGACAAAAACTCTCCCTAAGGACTCAAAATGTCCCTTGCGCTCTCATTTTTGACTCACTAGGTTTAAAAAATCTAATGCTTGCTACCGAAGTTCCTAACCTTAACCCAAGATATCCATTATGAGATTTTTCCGCTATGTGGCGCTGGGAGCGCCACTTAAAAAAGAAGTGGCATGCCAGTTAGTTTGTACCACCAAATGTGCCTTACACCGATAGCCTGTGTTAAAAAACATCACTTTTTCATTCTGTTTTGGATTCTTCATGCCGAATACTTTGTACAACACCGCAATAAACTGTCCCTTTCACCATGGTCAATCTTAGCTTGTAGAAGGTCTTTTCTTTTGCTTCTTTTTGCATTAGCTTTTTTGCTAGACCAATAGAGATGACATGGAGTGGTTTGGATCACATTTGGGTAATTTTTTCGTGCAGCTTGTTGCTTTTTGGAGGGAGATGCAAAGTGCGGGAGATGGGGGGACGAGGTCAATCAATCAATTATTACAGCTACAGGGGAATTTTGTCAGAAGAGGTGCAGGGGGATCCTAGTCAAGTTGCAATTGCAAAACCTTTGGTTTAATGGAGGAGGGGTTCAAAATGTGAGCTGGTTAACCACTTATAAGTGGGCGCACCTCCTTTGTAGAACATACTATCGGTACAAATTTGAGTGTAAGTGTAGTACTAGTCACTTGTTTGCTTTGCAGGGTCGCCCTGTTCTGTGTGCCGGGTGGCAATCTTCTTCTTGAGTATCAACTAACATCGTTCATTGCTACTACTTTCTTTTTTATCTATAATGAATCATCTACTCTGATACTGATGGGCATGTCTTATGTATTGATACATTGTCGGCTCGGGGATAGATGTTAGCAAGAGCAACAAAAGAGCAATTGGCAATTGCAAGTCGGCAGCAGCGATTGGCAACAGCGAGAATGGCAACATTGATCAGCAACAACAAGAGTAGGCAACATCGATTGGCAACAGCAAGAGCGGCAACAGTGATTAGCAACAGCAAGAGCAGGTGACACCAACTAGCAACAGCAATGAGTGGCTACGGCAACTAGCAACAGCAACAGCAGGATTGGCAACATTGATTGGCACCAGCAAGAGCGACGGCAGTGACTAGCAACAGCAAGAGCGGCAGCGGCAGCGGCGGCTAGCAACATCAACATCAAGCAACACCAAGTGCAACACAGAGTGCAACAGTGACTAGCAACAGTGAGAGCAGCGGCAGCGAGAGCGGCAACTAGCAACAGTAACAGCGACATCAAGCAACACCAAGTGCAACACCAAGTGCAAGAGGAAGTGGCGTTTTGGAGTGGTGCTTTCAAGAGGAATGATGAAGAGCAAGCAAGCGGCGTTTCAAGCAGCGTTTCAAGCAGCAAGCAGCGGCGTTTTGAGCAGCAGCGTTTCAAACAGCAGGAACCCAGCAGCAAGCAGTGGTGTTTGGAGTAGCGTATCAAGTAGCAGGAAGCCAACAGTGTTGTTTTGAGCAGCGTTTTGGAGCGGCGTTTTGAGCAGCAGGAAGCCAGCAGCGAGCAGCGGCGTATTGAGCAGCATCAAGTCATTGGCGTTTTCCAGCGGCATTTCTGAGCTGCAGGCACCAACTCACCAACCCTATTGTGAAGCGCTCCATTGGTGTTGTCAGTGGTGCGGACCTGGAGGACCCATCATCGTCTCCTCCTTGGTTGTTGTTGTTGTTGCGTACCGTGTCACATTGTCCTCACCCCCTTGTCATCTTCAATAAAGGCACCCAGCAACAGCACCATGTGTTAGGAGTCTTACTACATCTAATCATATAGACAAGAATGGATAACAAGTGGATTTGTATTGAACGATTCCGTACCTTCCTTTCAATCCTGTACCTTCGTTTCAACACGCAAGCTATATGTACCTCCGTTTCGATACTCAAGTTATCATTCGCACCTCCCTGGCAAATTCTTCAGCACCTCTTGTTGTTTTTGTACCTCTCTTTCCTGTGATAAAAAATATGCAGCAATAATAACAGAATCGTTAGAATAATTGTTTTTGACGCCATCCGCTTGGTGTCCCCTCTGCGAGAGAACGTTCTGCACTTCAGCGGCAAACTCGTTTGTGCACCTCTTTCATAATCCTTTTGTTTCCTTGTTACATGCTGTCAGTTTATTGTTGTTGTTGCCAGTTGACCCTGAAATAAGAAGAAAAACCAAAGTGAGAAAATACATCATCAGCAATACAACGAGCAGGCACCATTGTCTATCTATCTCACATTGTTGTTGATGTTGATTTGTTCCATTGTTGCCGTCCTTTCCACCATTGACTTGTTGTTGTTGTTGTTGTTGCTATCGTCAGTTCAATTCATGTTGCCGTCGTGTTCCTATGTCACAAAAAACAGTATCTTGTTCCCGTTGATAGTAGATGCAAGCAAGGGATGCAGATTTTGTGCTTTCAAGACATCTCTTTCCAGCAACTAATCTCTCGTCCAAAGCTTTCTACTTCTTGCAGTACAAGGCTGTTATTTTGGACTTAAATATCTGAGAACGGATCGTTAAGCAAGAATGAGGGTCCGATCCCACGTTCTTGGACGGAGGGCTGCAAGAAGCACCACTCTACTCAGATAAGTTGGGTTTTGAGGTCTTTCAAATTTATGAATCCCGACCGTACACAATGAAAATCACACTGTAAAATCACTCAGTTTCAAATTTATGAATCATGACCGTACACAGTGAAAATCACACTGTAAAATCACTCAGTGTGAGCGAGGAAAAAAGAGAAAATCACACTGTAAAATCACACTGTAAAATCACACTGTAAAATCACACTGTAAAATCACACTGTAAAATCACACTGTAAAATCATTCTGTAAAATCACTCTGTAAAATCGCTCTGTGTTACCGCTCGCGGGAAAAAAGATATCTGTCCTACTACCGTACTAGTAAAATACAGTATGAAAGTACGTTATTTGAATTTGATACTTAACCTTATATGCAGGATTGGAATGTTCTTTAGTCATAGCGCGCGTGACACACTTCTGCATTTAGTTGGATTGTTCTTCAGTGTTCTTTTTCCAGGCTTTTATTCTTCATACTTAGGGTGTAATTTGTGAGCTATTTTTAGTGCGCGTGTTGCGCGCACAGGTGTCCTATGTATCTTGTATGTAGGATTGAAATATTCTTCATACTTAGGGTATCCACTACTTAATTCAGAAAATCATGTTGAGGTTGAAGAATTCTTCAGTGTTCTTTTTCCAGTCCTTAATTACTTCCTGATACTGCCTGATACTCAAATTCAGAAGCTATATTAATAATTAATTAAGCAGATACTTCAGAACGTTCATTAAAAAATACTTAAGCTGAAATTTTAGTACTGGAATTTGTGTACTGAATCTATGTAGGTGTTTTTCTACACTATTTTTGTACTGGATTATTTTTAGTACTGAATTTGCGTACAGAATGTACATACGTGTTTTTCTACACTATTTTTGTACTGGATTATTTTTAGTACTGGAATTTGCGTACCAAATCTATGTACGTGTTTTTCTACACTATTTTCAAACTAGATTATTTTGAGTACTGAATTTTCGTACCAGATGTACGTTTGTGTTTTTCTACACTATTTTCATACTAGATTATTTTTAGTACTGAATTTGCGTACCAAATGTACATGCGTGTTTTTCTACAGTATTTCCGTAATAGATTATTTTTAGTAATGAATTTGCGTACCAAATGTACGTATGAGTTTTTCTACACTATTTTTGTACTCAATTATTTGTACTACTGAATGTGCGTACTGAATGTACATACCTTTTCTGTACGTACATACATGCCTATAGTATCTACTAGGGTCCATGACCAGGGTCGAAAATGATTTCAAAATTCATAATGCCTAAAGTATCAGCTTGTTTCTTTTCATTTTTCTTTCATATTCTACCCCATCCATAGTTTGAGCAATGTTGATGATGAAATTGCAGCTAATGTCACACATTTGCACACAAAACTTGCTAGGACCCATTATTTTGGTCCTTGTCCAAGGTCAAAAATGATTCCAAAATTCCTAATGCCTAAAGTATCAGCTTGTCTCTTGTCATTTTTCTTTCATAGTCTACCCCATCCATAGTATGAGCAATATTGCCACTCAAACTGCAGAAAATGTTGTGGTTTGTCTCTCCAAATGGCGCACATGAGACTATTTTTGGTGCAAATACAGTGCCCAAAACAAACTAGCGCGAAATGACTTATTGGGTAATGACTCCCAAAGTATTAGGTCAAGGCCGCAAAAATATTTTTCATGACTCATCTTATGCATATTGGGAACAACTTTGCCACACACAAAGATGAAAATGTTGTGGTTTGTCTCTCCAAATGGCACACAAGAGGGTATTTTTGGTGCAAATCAAGGGCACTGACTTTTTGGGTAATGACTCCCAAAGTATCAGGTCAAGGCCATGAATACTTTTTTCATGACTCATCTGATGCATATTGGGAACAAAATTGACACTTAGAATGCTGAAAATGTTGTGGTTTGTCTCTCCGAATGGCACACAAGATGGAATTTTTGGTGCAAATCCAAGGCACAAAATGACTGATTAGGTAATGACTCCCAAAGTATCAGGTCGAGACCATGAATAATTTTTCATGACTCATCAGGTCAAGGTCATGAATACTTTTTCCATGACTCATCTGATGCATATTGGGAACAACATTGCCACCCAGAATGCTGAAAATGTTGTGGTTTGTCTCTTCAAATGGCACACAAGAGAATATTTTTGGTGCAAGAAATCCAGGGCACAAAATGACTTTTTGGGTAATGACTCCCAAAGTATCAGGTCAAGGCCATGAATAATTTTTTCATGACTCATCTGATGCATATTGGGAACAACACTGCCACACATAATACAGAAAATGCCGTGGTTTGTCTCTCCAAATGGCACACAAGTAATTTTTGGTGCAAATCAAGGGCACAACATTACTTATTGGTTAATGACTCCCAAAGTATCAGGTCAAGGCCATGAATACTTTTTTCATGACTCATCTGATGCATATTGGGAACAACATTGCCACACACAATACAGAAAATGTTGTGGTTTGTCTCTTCAAATGGCACACAAGAGAATATTTTTGGTGCAAATCCAGGGCACAAAATGACTTTTTGGGCAATGACTCCCAAAGTAGTAGGTCAAGGCCATGAATACTTTTTTCATGACTCATCTGATGCATATTGGGAACAACATTGCCACACACAGTACAAAAAATGTTGTGGTTTGTCTCTCCAAATGGCACACAAGAGGGAATTTTTGGTGCAGACCAAGGGCACAACATTACTTATTGGTTAATGACTCCCAAAGTATCAGGTCAAGGCCATGAATACTTGTTCTTGACTCATCTGATGCATATTGGGAACAACTTTGCCACACACAATACAGAAAATGTTGTGGTCTGTCTCTCCAAATGGCACACAAGAGGGAATTTCTGGTGCAAATCAAGGGCACAACCTGACTGATTGGGTAATGACACGCAAAGTATGAGGTCAAGTCCATAATAGGAAGAACTTTTATTTTGTATAATCCAATCACCAAAAACTGTACTTTAATGAGTGTCAAACAAAAATAATTCATAAGTTTTTCAATCAAAATGGAGGTGCTGTTTTTTAATTATTCTCAGACAAAAAAAGGGTGCGGATATTACTACTACTAGTTGTAGCTGATGTTGCATGCAAAAAGGTACATAGTTGGGTACTGTGCAAAAGATGTATATAGGTAGGTATCATACTGACCCAGGAGAGTTTCAAACCACTGACTGGTTACCAGATTCTACAGATGGATTGGGGATTTAGATACATAACCTTTGTGTAATCACAATTTCCTCTTTGAAAAAATTATGGCGCGGGAGGGGTGGCTTGCACTGGTACATGCTTTACTTATATAGAAAATAAAGGCCGTGTACAAGCCAGGCACATGGAAGAAGTCAGGGTGCACAGCACACACAACACACACAAAACCACACACACATGAAAAACTGTACACACATGAAATCACACAAAAAGCAACACATGCTTCTTGGTCGGCACAGTTTTTTTAAAGCAGGGAAAATGAATGTTGTCCGACAGTCACAAACAACGGAACAACAGAACAACGGAAAAACAGAACAACGGAACAACAGAACAACAAAACAACGGAACAACAAAATATCAAAACATCAAAACATCAAAACAACAAAGAAACACTAGTGAGTGACAATGACGGCAACTCGTTGGAGATTCTATTTGTTTCTGACCTTTCTTTCTTTTGTTTTTATTTTTATTGAAATGGAACAACAACAATCAAACAAAACAACGAAGGAAAAAACGACACTCAAAATGGAACAACAAATAAAAAAAACAGAATGACAGAATGGAAGAACAGAATGACAGTGAGTGACACTGACGGCAATTTGTTGGAGATACTATTTGTTTCTGATCTTTCTTTCTTTCATTTTTATTTTTATTGAAACAGAACAACAATCAAACAAAACCAACGAAGGAAAGGAGGGCACTCAAAACAGAACAACAAATGAAACAGAACGGAACAATGGAATGGAATAATGCGACAGAACAACAGAATGGAACAACAAAAAAGAACAATAGAACTGTTCACACACACAAAACTGTACACATATGGAAAACTGTACATACCCCAAAAACTGTACACACAAACCCACACAAAAAGCAACACATCCTTCTTGGTTGGCCAGGTATTTAAAAAAGAATGAAAAGCATGGAAAAAGTGGCAATGACAGCAATTTGTTGAAGATTATGTTTGCTTCTGATCTTTCTTTCTCTTATTTTTATTCTTCAGGAACAACAAACCAACAAAAGGACATAAGAAGGATGGCAGGATGAAACAAAATGACAAAACGGAATGACAAAATGGAACAACCAAACGGAACAGAACAGCGGAGCAAATCAACAGTAACAAGAATCCTTTCTGCCATCAATCCATTGGGGACCGACTTTAAATAGAGGAAGGGAATTGGAGCTGATAAGTGAAATATTTTCTGTTACTGATGAGGCTTTTTCCCTGATGATCATTGACAAAAATGAGTTTGGCAATTGGGAAAAACAGAAGAAAAGGAAACTTGATGTCACTGGCGCAACACCAACAAAGGGGAGATTCTTAGGGTACAAGGTACATATTATACATACATTACATACCTTTGCAAATAGTAGTTTTCATGACCCAAATGATTAAAATAGACTGAAAGGAGTACCTAGTATCATACATACATTGCATTTAATGGTACTAGGAAAATTCTTGACCCACAGGATTCAACTGTAGTGGTAGGTGGTTGCAAGCTCTAGTGTTAAATTTTTTGGGTGGTGTGCCGCGAGCCCTAGTGTTAAATTTTAAGGGAAGTATGTCACATGCAATAGTGTTAAATTGTAAGGGTTGTGTGTTGCAAATCCTAGTGTTAAATTTTAAAGGTAGTGTGTCACATGCAATAGAGTTAAATTTTAAGGGTTGTGTGTTGTGAATCCTAGTGTTAAATTTTAAAGGTAGTGTGCCACATGCAATAGAGTTAAATTTTGAGGGTGGTGTGCCACGCGCTCTAGTGTTAAATTTTACTGGTTGTGTGTCGTGCCCTTATGTATTTAATTGTACTGTGAGTGTACGTTATAAAAATACCACAATAAATACCCAGTACCAAAACCATGTAGAAGTCTACAGGAAATAAACATATGTGTGCTCCGCACACTGAAGTCTCTTCAAAAAAAGAACAAGTGAAAAGACCCTGCAAACACACCAGAAAACTCACTCCTAAGACAATTTTTTTGATGGGAAGTCCGATCATCAAAATCACTTATGTCATTAATTTCCATTTTTGCGATGACCTACCCTTCTGTTTCTCCTTCCATAGAACAGACTATGAAGGTCAGCCACCATACAAATAGTACAAAATGACACCAACTCAAATACCTACACATTCCTCTACTTGGTTTTTGATCCAGAAGGGTATTCAAACAGGCAATTCAATGGCAAATAACACACACACGAAGATACCAAAAAATTGAGCCGACGGCCCTTCTACGACCTATCTGTTTCCCCTCCAATAGAAGGGAAGATGAGGGTGGACATGTACAAATATTACCACATTCGAACACCATTATGTTCCTCTACTGATTTGCTGACCTGGAATGGCAATCAAATGGCAATCGAACGGCTATTGAATCAAACAAGATACGATACAAAGAACAACTAGATAACAACAATGACAATGGATGGATAGTCTACAAAGAAGCAACAAGCAGCAGGGCGAGGCCACTAAGGTTCGTTACAAGTGGATTTAGGTACAAACCAACATGTTACACTACACTAAAAATCTGCAAGGAAAATCCCCCCTAGCAACAACAACAAGGGGGGTTTGCTCTCCAGCAAAATCGACGCCGCCATCGCCGCCGTACCGCCAAATGACATCAACACACAACAATAAACCAAACGCCGCCACTGCCACCGCCAGCAATGCCAACGCCTACCAATACAGCCTGTTCTTCCCTCCACGACCTTCATCCTTTTGAAGCTGGTTGATGATCTGAGTCACTGATACATTTCCATACACAGAGTGAATCCGACTGATTGCTGCTGCAAGATTGAGCCCACGGTCCAAGAGCTTCTGAATCACTTTCCAAACAACAAGCCGCCTTGTGTACTTGTATCTGTTTACACCATGCTCATGCCAGCTGAGCTCCCTTGCAGGCTTCCTCCCTCCTATTCCATTCACATACTCATCCCAGAGCACAGCAAGGGACCTTGGACAGTATCCAAGCAATGCTGGGGGCTGCACACGGGGAGTGCCAAGCCAAGTTGGCTGACCTGCCAAGTGTTACTACCCCTCCAACTCGACACGCTGGAGCTTCAGCCATGTGCCGTAGAATACCTTTAATCGTTTTATTCTGCCGGCTCAGCTGAGCCATGTTAGTGATGACAAAATTCCTCAGCTCTCCAAGTTCTACCTGATTTGAGGACAGCTTGGCATATATACTATTCCTCCACTGCTGTCCCGGCCGCGTCATCAAATCATCCATGCTATCCTCTATCTCATCAACGATAACATATCCTCCATGCTCTGATACAAAGACCATCACCTTTTTTACTGGATTCACCCCATCTGCAAGCCCAGCTTCAAGTTGGATGTACTTTGCTGTGACTTGGTGTCTGATATCAGGGGAGACCAAATCTGCTGCATGGGCATCAAATGTCGCCCACAGCAATGCCAGCCCAAGAATCCTACCAACGCCAGGACCAAACTGGGCCTTGATTGCAGGCACAACATCAGCCAGTAGCCAGTTATCAGTCACACCACTGCCCTCCGTCACTTTGTAAATACAGGGGCCTCCACCACAAAGCTTCACAGCTGCAGAGATATCAGGCCAATCCAGTTGAACTGCTGTGTACCTCCTTCCATCTCGCGCGACAGTCTACATCCTCATACTTGGCCCCTGACATTTGGGCTTTGCTGGTACCATACTTTTGAATAGAGTGTGTTCCCAATTTACCTGGTCCTTCTTGTTCGAAGACAGAACTCTTAATACAGGCCGACACTGCCTCTGCATATGCTAGCTTTTGCCGACATGCTTCCTTGCCCTGCAAGTCTTCTTCATCATTGTGATTGGTTGTTCCATCACTGAATAGCCACTCACTGGTAATGCCTTCCCCTGAAGCAAGCCACTTCTCTAGGAACACAGCCAGCCCAACCAAAACACAATACTTTGAATTCATTGATCCAATTAATAGTTGTTGCGGACAGCCCCTTTCATCTTGAACATTCTTACACCATTTCAATCTAATACAAAGATAATTTGGGAATTGTAGGCTCCTTTGCAGGTTCTACTTCCGCACATGCAATGTGTCATCCATTCTAGCAATAAGATGAAGCTGGAACTTTAGCATTGCCTGGTGGCGCAGATTTTCCATAGGCTGTCCTTGGGTGAAAATCATATCCACTATCTGCATAAATTCCTCAGAGTTACACTCCCTATCAGCACAGCTTGGCACTCCACTGCCTCTAGTTTCTTTCTTGTGAACAGCTTTGACAAGGTCATTCGCATGGCACAATTTGGTTGGATTCCCCCTGAGAGTTGCTTTGCACCATGCTGATTGGGATACCATGAATTGTGAGATAGCCTTCTTGTAGTATGTAAGGGTAGAAGACCTCCCCAGGGTTGGATTGTCATTACCAGTAGGATCCTCTTTTCCATATGATTTCAAAGCCATGAATAATTGCTGCTTTCTCCCTCACTGGAAGATACGTAGTCATCAGCAAATTCGTGGCCTGCCTTGTGCTCCATCAACTTGCAAAAAATAGTGTAGTATCTCTTTAGCTGGGTTGGGGCATTGATTGAGTTTTCAGTAATGGGGAGGATACGATTTCGTCGTCTGCTTTGTGGTGCGCGTGTTGTGGTTGTTGCTGGGATTGGCCAACCAATTCAAGCTGCTCAGCTGCTGCTGCTGCTGCTCTTGCCGTTGCCATTGCTGATTCTTGTCTTGCTGCTGCTGCTGCTTGTGCTGCTGCTGCTAAAGCTGCTAGTCCGCTGTCAGCGTCCGCGTTCGCCTCCTCTTCCTTGTCCGCATCCGCAGTCTGCGTCCTCCTCCAGTGGCCATTGCCGTTGCCGCCATTGTCGTCATTGTTGATCCGCGTCCTCTTCCTCCAGTCGATCCGCGTCCTCTTCCTCCAGTTGATTCGCGTCCTCTTCCTCTTCCTCCAGTCGATCCGCGTCCTCGTCTTCCTCCGGTTGATCGTCCTCTTCCTCTGGTCGATCCTCTTGTTCTTCCTCCAGTCAATCCTCGTCCTCCTCCGGTGGCGGCTTGCTCTTGCTCTTCATCTTGCTGCTCAGCATCCGCTTCCATAAGCGCTAGGTTTGCAGCATCGGTACTGTGGGCTTGCATCTGTGTTGTTGCTGTTTGTTTGGTCGTATTTGGTTGCTTGTCGTATTTGGTACTTAGTGACGTACTCGGATACAGCGATATTCGATATCGTATTCGAAATAAAGTGAGCAAGATTAAGTGAGCAATTTTAGCGAGTTTTTCAAGCACCTCGAGGGAGATTTCTTAGAAAGAAAAGACTGAAGAAAAACGGTCATGTAAAGTACTTGTGGTATTTCTTGTGGCATTTCCTTAAGAGTTACACGGATCTTATACCACTAAAAATGCAACAATTCTGTGTATGGAAATGCGCCGTGTACCCCTATTTTTTGAGGGGTACCACATGATTTCTACTGTCTAAAAATAGTAAGAATAGTCATTAAAGGTATGTATCATTAAGCGTACCTATTTCTACTTACAAGCCACAGTAGTGCCAGGCTAAATACCACAATTGTGGTATTTCCAACGTATTGTGTGTGTGTCGCGAACTTAAGTATTTAATTGTACTGGTAGTTTTTCTTAATAATTAATAAAAGTTATTCATGACCCACGAAAAAAGAAAATCGCGGCCCAGGGATTAAGAATTTCAAAATGAGCATGATACTTATGCTACTGAATCACAGGGTTCTCAGATATGGACACGTGTTAAATCACACACAAACCAGGGTTGAGAAAGTACCTTGCAACAAAAGAAAAAAAAGGGTCGCGGGACAGTTATTGGACCTAGTTTCTTGCACAAAATACATAAACACACCAATCTAAATATCCCTTATATCAGATAGTTCAGGATACTTGGTTTAATGTCAGTATTGCATTCACTACTATTTGGTGAAGCCATCACTCCTTTACTAGTTTTAGAAGCAGGAGTTAGATCAAGTCTGAGGTACTATCAAACTTCATCCAGAAGTATCAGTGATTGTTCAATTCAAAGCTTTATATTGATTCACTGGATCAGCAAGGAGGAAGGCATGTGATACACTAACTACAGGGACACTTTTGTATCCACCTCTTGGATTCAAGCAAACACAGCAAATCTTCTTATCAAAACAATGAACCCGCGCACCTCATTGCTAAAATTATCACCAATGCCAGAGGTACAAATTACACAAAAGGCAAACATGATATGTTCATTCAACACCAAAGCCAATCATAATTGAATAGAGCTCTCTTCTAAATATTCCAAACAGCAAGATAGTACAGCATCACACATGAAACATTCTTAGGCTTTAGTCCTAATAGTTCTATTCAATTTACCTCACAACAAATGAGCACAGAGGGAGGTTGGCAACTAATGACGAACACAAGACGACAAGGCAAGGCATTTATGGGAAACACCAGACTGGCAACCCCAAGTCCACATGGCCCGGTAGCGGTATCTGAGTTCGTAGCTGACGCACCAGATCCACTAGACAACAGTGCAGTGCGCCGGATCATCAGCCAGAACAGTCCTGGGCTAATTGTGGACTACAATGCTTGGCAAGAGGAAAGGAACAACAAGCGGGACAAAGATGACACATACCAGCCGGCAACAATCAAGGCTGCAGAAGTGACCAAGCTAACTGACCAGTTTAAGGAGTTGAATAGGGTCACACATCCTAACATCCTGGACACCATGAGATTCAAAGAGGAAATAATTTATGATTGGTTATGGTGTTTGATGAACATATCATGTTTGCCTTTTGTGTAATTTTGTACCTCTGGCGTTGGCAATAATTTAAGCAAGGAGGTACGCAGGTTTGTTGTTTCAAATGTGTATCTGTGTTCCTCCCTGGATGACCCTGAATATGTATGATTTTGGGCAGAGCCTCGCCCCCCCCCCTCCCCCCGAATCATGGCGCATTACAGCCTGCTGGGACCCCTAGTAGACACAAAGATCAATAAGGCTTGGTATGGGTTGACACAGTCCTGCAAAATAGCTCACGACAACTTGGTGGAACACCTCTTGCAACATGGATACCATAAGGCTCCACATACAGAGGGGTTATTCCTACACGATACTCAAGACATCTCCTTCACACTGTTGGTGGATGACTTTGGCATTACGTATGTCAACCAAGCAGATGCATATCATATCATGGAGAGTGTACGAGTGAAGTACCCATTTGAGGTTGACTGGAAAGGAAAACAATACATAGGGATGCACCTGAAGTGAGACTATGACATCAGGGAAGTCCATGTATTGATGGATGGAATGGGTATGCGGAGCAGGTACTAAAGGAATTCAAACACAGTGTGCTCCCCCAACACCAACACGGCCTGTCAAAGGCAGTGACCATAGATTACGGCATGCCAGTACATTACGTTAAGTCAGACGCAAGCCCACAGTTATCTGCAGCCCTAGTCAAGTTTATACAGAAGGTAACTGGGAAGTTCCTCTTCTATGCCAGAGCAGTGGACAACACCATGTTGCATGCCCTGAACAACATAGTATCCGCCAAAGGAACCAAAGCAACATATGAGACCCCCATGCACTTCCTCAACTATCTGACATGTAACCCCAAAGCAGAAATCATCTACAGAGCAAGTGATATGATCCTCATGGTGGAGAGCTGATGCCGCCTAACTAGTAAGCGTGTAGTCAGGCTGGAGGATATCATTACCTAGGGAATAAGGACATGAACTTATTCAATGGTCCCATATTGGTGTTAGCAAAGATCATCCAAAGTGTGATGGCATCAGTTGTAGAGGCCAAAGTGGCTGGACTGTTCCTCAATGTGCAAGAGGCCATATCAGTTAGGCAGCGCTTAATCATACTAGGGCACAAACACCGGCTATGCCAATGAAGACAGACAATAGTACGGCACAAGGCATCCTCACCGGTACCATAAAACAGAAGAGGTTGAAGGCAATTGATATGAAATTTTACTGGCTAAAGGACCAAGCCAAACAAGGTCAATTTTTCATTTACTGGGAACCAGGTTAGCACAACTTGGCGGACTACCCTACCAAACATCATAATAGTAACCACCGCAAACATGTAAGGTCTAAATACTTGTAGGACCTTGTATTGAGCCCAACAGCCATACAAGGGTGTATTGAAATAATGAACCCGCGCACCTCCTTGCTAAAATTATTGCCAACGCCATAAGTACAAAATTACCGGTACACAAAAGGCAAACATGCTATGTACATTGGACACAAGAGGCAAACATGATATGTACATTGGACACCAAAACCAATCATAAATTGAACAGAACTCTCTTCTAAACATCCAAATAGCAAGATGTGTGTTAGGCTTTAGTTCTAATACTTCTCTAGTGAGGCCATAACTTTGGTTCTAGAATGATTTAGATTGTGAAAGTCCATCTATTTACACCCAACATAAAATCCACACCCTCTATCAATTCATAGAAGCAGCAGGGGGCCACACAACAGACATCTTTCAAAAATTATTTGAAAATCACCCCTTAAAAATTTTCATGAAAATGCTGTAGAGAGATCAAACAATGAGGGTGCAACTTTGGTTCAAGACTGGAGTATGGTAAGATGAAGTCTGATGTATCAAAGTCCATCTAATTACACCAAAGATGAAATCCAAACCATCAATTGATGCATGGAAGCAGTATGAGCTGTGCACCATCACTGGAGTAATACATTATTTTTCTCTCAAAAGTACTGGGTGAGGGCAAAATATTACAGAGCCCAGCACTTTGAAGCCATAATACACTGGTACTCAACAACAATTTTTGGGTAAGAAGCAACGAAGGTGCTAGTTGCATGGTCGTGTCTTTTGATGACAGAGAGCATGCAGGAAGTGTCAGGGAAATAGAAACTCCAATGCAGTCAGCTTGGGAGTTGAAATTCCAAGACTTGGAAATGGCATCAAGTGATGCATACTGTAGAGCGACAAAGAAGGAGGTTTGAGCCACAAAACAGAGCGGGACTGGCACGTTGAGATTGCTCCTTCTCAAAAGCACCCTGAGGGTTGCCAAACATTCGACCGCAAAAGAAATGAAACGACTTTGGATTGAACAATGTACAATACATTAGGTCATCAAAATGGTATAAAGTTCAGTTTTGGGTGCTTCACGACTGTGTCGTGAACGGAGACGAACGGATGCGATATACAATACATACCTTACAGAACCATAATTCAAGATGTTTTACTAGGTTGCAGAGTTGCATTCTTCGGTCTAGGCTTCATCGGTGCTACCATTGAATGTAGAACTACGGCGAGCCCCGACGTGACGCTCTGAATCACAAGTTCAGCATCTTTTGTGCGGTCATAAAATTCGAGATTAGAATTGAAATAGGACACAATGTGCGTAGTGTTTCTTCTTTGACGGAAAACCTCGTACGCACACTCCTTCCTTTGATTGCTCATCGGAGATTCTCCTTTTGCTTTCTCGTTATAATTCTCTACGACGTGTTATGTGCGGTGCTCTTTCAGTAGTCCGATCACATCCCAACGGGCATACAGCAAAGTCTTACGAAGTATTAGTTACTGATATGTTCGTTAGCAAGCGTTGCGTTAGCTGATGTCCCATGTCTTGATCCATTAGCACGACGCCGAAACTTTTCGAATATACACTTCGAAGCAATCCAAGACGTGAGTTGGCAAAGTACATTGGAGACGCACACTTGACAAGCGGATCAGGAACGTTTCGGTCTTGATCATGGGCGCGAAATACCGTGTCGAGAAGTATCTACGAACTACCTAAGTACTTCGGTATTTTTGAAGCAATCTAATGATACGATGAACGCCTGCTGCTTCTTTCGGGCATGGTATTGGGGAATTTGATTGACATCGGTATCGGCAATTAAAATCTGGCTTAAAACTATAACAATGATATTAGTATTGTTTTCTTCATTTTTCATTTTGGAAACAAATCCATACGGTATTACTTCTAATAGCGGTACGAAGGTATTTTTCGACGGTTGTACCTTCAACCTGTTAGGACTGAATAAGTACCTGGTTGTCACGGATTGCCTCGCGAGGTCTTCATTTCACACAATACGGAGTACAACATTTTTTCCTTGAATTCTGATTGTTTTGTTGATTGATTCTTGATTGATCATTAAGAAACAACTTTCAAGATTGAAAAAACGATGATCGAAAGAATTAGCATTGACACGATGTCGGAGTCGATCAAGCGCGACGTCAACGAACATAAACGGTTTGGCGATAATTGTTGTTTTCGCACACGATCACTTTTTCGACGGCGAAAACCAGAATAACAGCTGCTGTGAGTGTGATCCTTTGATTTTTTGTTTAGCAATGCAACTTTGTGCGTCTCCCGCCAGTGCATTGCTATGCTTGTCACTGTCGTTGTTGTAGAGTGCTGCTGTATCGTACGAAATATTTGTTTGTTGTTTTCACTCTTCCGGGGTCTTGGGCACGGGTCATAAAACCCCTGGTCTTGGTAAATTGTAGAATACGTACGGTACCGTACGAGGTCGTATCTTTCTTGGTCGTGCATCGAACATCAAAAACTAATGACCCTCAGATGTCAACAACAACAACAGGAATCCGGAATCATCCCCTTCGGATATGAACGGGACTGAACATCACTGGGAGAGGTCTACTTTCGATGTGAATTTTGTTCGTTATCGCGGTAGCAGCTACTGCCCAGTAAGAAAGTAACGGTAACGACATTATTCAATAAGTACCATGAAAACTGGGCATTTCTTTTGGTTCGCTCTTTTGCTGAGTCAAGCTGCTTCTCGACTGTGGTTTTTGTTTTTAAAAGTGACGAGGTCTTAAAATAATTCGAAACCGTTCCACTTCAAGCATCAAAGCATTCTTCCTCGATCGTTGAACACTGAAATTTCACCACAAAGTATTCTACCGGTACACAAGATTACTTGTACTCCACTACTAGATTTTACAGTAACCGAAACCGTGTGCAACGTAAAAAGCACGGCAATGGAATTTGATGCCTGCCTTACGATACTACCGGTACCCTTCTCACATTATCGACTTCTCTCTCTCTCTCTCTCGCGTAAACTTCACTCCCGTTAAACTCAATGCCAGCACAGCAAACAAACTTTCTCACTTTTCATCAAACAATCGAACTTAAACAATGACATATCAACGAATATTAGGAATGGCGGCTCTCGCTTCTTTGACGGTACTTTCGGTTACGAATGCCTTTGTACCTATCGAATTTCATGCGAAAATGGCGCGTTTCACAAATGTACATCAAGATCGGCCACTGCTATCCAAACGAAGCTACTCAAACAGCAACATCGAAGACAAAAGCAAAGAAGACAGCTTCGCCACACCAGAACCAACGAACCCTGAATTTTCATCATCGTTAGAGCAAAGTATGGAGTTTTTGTTCAAGAACGAAACCGTTAGTCTGAACGAGATTCCACCGCCTCCTGTTGGTTTCAATCCAGAATCGTTGGAAGTATCCGATACAGCAGATATCACGGCCCAAGCGCTCCTCGCAGAAAATGCTGCAATTTTGGCATCCGGGAAGGATGACACCATTAATCTTGGATTTGACATTTACGTTGGCGACAACTTAGTAACCAACACTAATCCAGGGACAGGGCCTGGTCCCACAAACGATGGACTCATCAACGAGGACCTCAAGGCCGTCCTTGCAGCATCGGAGGAAGCTGTAGCCGCTGCAGAGGCAAGCATACCACCTGAGCTCTTAGAGGTTCTTGGTGATTTGACAAGTGAAAACTTGAATGACACAACCCTCGTTGAAAACGCTAACACCAACATTCATGGAAATCTAGTGTCCACTAGTAGGATTACTGCTAATTCCCCTTCGATGATATCCATCGATCAACAAAGACAAAGCACGCCAACTTCATCGATACAACCCGCGGTAGAAGATGTATTTGGCTCTGTTGCAAAACCATTGGACGTCGTTGTTGATACGAACGCTCCAGCCATCTCGACTCCAAGCGTTGGCAAGATTCTGAGATTCGCCGTTCCAGCCATTGGTGTCTGGCTCTGCAGTCCACTCTTATCACTAATTGATACCTCGGTGGTAGGAGTCCTCTCGGGAACGGCTCAACAGGCTGCACTAAGTCCTGCTGTAGCTGTTACAGACTACGCGGCACTTCTTATTGTAAGTGCTTTTGATTTTCTCTTCGATACTTTCCATTTTCTAACCGAATACTTCGTACAATGTATGAGTTGATTGATCATTCTAACTTTGTTTATGTTTCGTGTTTCAACAAAAAAGGCATTTCTGTACACCGGAACGACCAACATGGTTGCGTCTGCCCAAGAATCGGATCGTGGAACTGTCGATAAGCCCCGAACTGCAAAGACGATGATCGGCGCCATGCGAATGTCAACCTACGTTGGAGCTGGATTGGGAGCCATTCTCTTTGCCTTTGCTCGACCTTTGCTCCGAGCAATTATTGGAAATGACGCCATTAAACCCAGCCATCTTTGCTGCCGCTATGAAATATGTGCGAATCCGTGCCCTGGGAATGCCCGCAGCTGCTATCCTTGGTAGTACGCAGGCGGCATGTCTCGGAATGCAAGACATTCGAAGCCCTCTCTATGTCTTAGCTGCAGCTGCAGTTGTCAACTTTTTGGGAGATGTTATCTTCGTTGGCAACCCCAATCCTTTGATCGGTGGGACGGCTGGAGCAGCTTGGGCAACGGTACTTTCGCAATACACAGCGTTGGCATTCTTTATTAAATGGCTCTGCAGTGAAGCCGCAGAAAAGCCAATGAAGAAGGGACCTGAAGTCATGAATCTTTCCGATGCTATTTTGGAAATGACTACCAAGTCTAGAGAAAAGCATGGAAAGGACCGCCGAAAAAAGTTTCGAAAGGCATTAGAAAACTTGAAACTTGGCAAGCGGAAAAAAGACATCGTGGGAACGAATCTAGGAGCCCCAGAGAGTCACAAAAAATCGTTTCTTTCAAAGTTGTCGAGACGTAGAGTAAAGAACCTCAATAAGAACGAAGTCGATAGTGACTCCTTCTCGACGCGAGGCTTCCTCCACAAAAGGCTTTCAACGATTGACTTGCTGAAACTGCCAAACGAGGAAACACGAAAAGAATTCACACCTTATGTGATTCCTGTGACAACAACACAAATCGGGCGCGTTTCGGGTTACATCGCAATGGCTCACGTCGTCGCGTCTTCGCTCGGAACAGTCAGCATGGCTGCGCAACAAGTGATAGTCAGCATATTTTACTGCCTGTGCCCTATCGCTGATTCGTTGAGTCTGACAGCACAAAGTTTTGTGCCGGCAATTTCAGAAAAAGAGGCCAGCCCCGAGAAGGCAGCTGCAATGAAGAAAGTCTTCACCAATTTCCTCAAGGCTGGGGCAGTGTTTGGCGGCGCCATGATGGCAGCAGTCAGCGGGATCCCTTTGTTGACTGGTTTTTTCACTTCGGACCAAGCGGTAATCAGTCTAGTCAACTCCGTTGTACCTCTCCTCCTCGTCTTCTTTGGAGTCCACGGATTTGTATGCGGATCAGAGGGAATGCTGCTTGGGCAAAAGGACCTCGGGTATTTGGGTAAGATGTACGCCTTTTTCTTTGCAGCGGTTCCATACATGATGATGGGAGTCAAAAGAAAGGCGTTGGCAGGTACGAAAGCTGTCGGGCTTACGTCCGTTTGGACCGTATTTATCGGATATCAACTCGCTCGCTGCGTCCTGTGGCTGAGCCGAACTGCTACTTTGCAACGAAGAACAAACAACGCAGCTGAGAAAGCTGTTGTTTTTGATTCCAAGGAAATGGTTGCTCCTTGAAATGCGTTGTCTTGGTGTGAAGAATACAAAAAGCTATAGATCTAAGTAAATTATATATAAAGTGATAGAAGAATATTTACATTCTGCATACTCGTACTGCTCACATAGAAAGAAAATAATGCTGAAAGATTTTGTTGCAACGTTGTTCTTGTCACAACTGTTTGAAGGCCGAAGGAACATTGAAACATCTCGGCTTTTTTTTGTCAGTCAGAGCTCAAAATGACAGGACTTCACATTCAAGTTCTGAATCCACGACGTCTGCGATTTCTTTCCGGGTCACTCTTGGCTCTGTCGTGCCCTTCCAATTGATTCAAATCGAATAACAATTGAGTAGAGGCATTGCTGCGTGCATGGCATTCGCATTATTCAGAACGTACATACGGCAGCTCTCTTCACTTGACGACTTTGTGGGGGGACACGAGAAATAAATACGTAACCAGTAGCAGCAACCAAGCTTCATTCTTAAAAAATAATTCCCGCAAATAGTACGTACTATCGGTACATATTTTCTGCGACTAATTAACCGATGGTAAAACAAGATCCTCGAATTGCACCGAATAACAGCCCTCTTTCCCCGAAAAGGAATGACCACGAAATAGTAATAAGCCTTCAAAAGCCTTTGCAATTACCACGACGTTCAAAGTCCCGGCCTAAAAAACAAAGGTCGCATGACCGAGCCACTAAACAAATTTGGCGGGCTGGAGACGACGACATCAACAGAAAAATTAGGAGTATTATGATCTCCGATTTTGAGACACACTCCCCAAAAAACCTCGACGGATAATAGGAGGCAACACGCTGCGAACACACGGCTTCCGCTTTGCCGTTACTTAGTGTTAGGTCATACTAGGTACGTACTACGAGTACTCGTACTAGTATTGGGAGAAATCCACGATCCACATCAAATTTGCTGAAATAACGAACGCCTGAGCGTCCGTGCACACATGGGTATTGTGACTTGTAAAATCTTACCTGTACTGTGTTTTCAAAACGTTCATCTCATTATCTAACTTTGAGCTGAAGAGGAGGGTAATATTAAAGCTCAAAATTCGATCTGCATGACCGTTGTGTGCGAACAAGAATTTCTTTACTAAAGCAACAACTACAACTACAACTACAACAGTAATACAAGGTGCAACAGCAACAACGGAATCGTCATGGATGTCCGGGCGGAACTAGCATCCGCTATGAAAAAGCGACACGCGAAGTTGAGTGGAGGAGATCCATCGCCGAAGCCAACGACACAGAATACAAAACCATCAATGCGAGGAAAACCCGCAGTCTCCAAGGCAGAGCAAGCGTCTAGGAGTGCAGCAAAGAATGCAGCCGCCGCTGCACTCGCGGCGAAAATGAGTGGGCGACCAGCTGCTCGATCTCCTGCACCTGCCGGTGGAGACGGTCCTTATAAGACGTCGGTTGTAGCATTTTCCTTGTCACCAGAAGAAGAAAAGATTGCAGTTCAGTATCGCAAAATGGTGAAGCTCGAAATACCCGAAGAAACTGTTCGACTCTTAATGACATCCCACGGGGTTTCGGGGAAAATTCAAGAGGCGGTTCTATCTGGGGAATCACCGGCTGCTGTTTCTGCTACTACGAGTACTCGTAGTTATGGAAGTACTACCAGAACGTCCTCGCTATCGCCAGAGGAAGAAAAGATTGCAACTCAGTATCGCAAAATGATCAAGCTCAAAATGCCAGAAGGAGCTGTCCGTCACAAAATGACATCCCACGGGGTTTCGGCAAAAGTTCAAGAGGCAGTTCTGTCTAGGGAATCACCAGCTGCTGTTTCTGCTACTACGAGTACTCGTAGTTATGAAAGTACTACCAGAACGTCCTCGCTATCGCCGGAGGAAGAAAAGATTGCAACTCAGTATCGCAAAATGATCAAGCTCAAAATGCCAGAAGGAGCTGTCCGGCACAAAATGACAGCTGACGGGGTTTCGGCAAAAATTCAAGAGGCGGTTCTGTCTGGGGAATCACCGGCTGTTTCTGCTCCTGCTCCTACCCGTAGTAATGGAGGTACTACCAGAATATCGTCACTATCGCCGGAGGAAGAAAAGATTGCGGCTCAGTATCGCAAAATGATCAAGCTCAAAATGCCGGAAGGAGCTGTCCGGCACAAAATGACAGCTGACGGGGTTTCAGCAAAAATCCAAGAATCTGTGTTAGGTGGAGAGACTCCTGCCCCACCGTCGTCGTCGTCAAGACCGAGTAAACCAGCTGGCAATGTTTCTTCCTTGTCGAGAGAAGATGAAATGGTGGCAACTCCGTATCGAAAAATGATGAAGATGAAAATGCCAGAAGGAGCAGTAAGACATAAAATGGCTAGGGATGGTGTTGCAACGCACATTCAGGATTCGGTAATTCGAGAAGAAATACCCGCCGAAGCGTCCGCATCGAGCGTGCCTCCACTTCCACGAGCCAATCCGATGGCTGCTGCAATTGCATCTTCCGGTGGAA
Organism: Pseudo-nitzschia multiseries; assembly: GCA_037355745.1. NCBI lineage: Eukaryota > Bacillariophyta > Bacillariophyceae > Bacillariales > Bacillariaceae > Pseudo-nitzschia > Pseudo-nitzschia multiseries. The sequence goes on along the minus strand of CM074789.1, from coordinate 11,552,194 downwards.
TTGGGGCACTGAAGAAGGCGCCAGTAGAAAAACAGGCTCCTGCACCGGCAATACCGTCAAATCCACTCGCAGCCGCCATTGCATCTTCCGGTGGAATCGGGGCACTGAAGAAGGCGCCAGTAGAAAAACAGGCTCCTGCACCGGCAATGCCGTCAAATCCACTCGCAGCCGCCATTGCATCGTCAGCCGGAATCGGTGGATTGAAGAAGACGTCAGTGGAAAAGAAAGATCCTGTACCAGCAATGCCATCCAATCCACTTGCAGCTGCCATCGCTGCCTCGGGAGGAAAAGGAGGCCTGAAAAAGACGGCAATGAAAAAAAAGGATCCTGCACCAGTAACTTCTTCCAACCCGCTTGCAGCAGCCATCTCTGCTTCTGGTGGTCAAAGTGGCTTAAAAAAGGCGCGTCCTATCAACAAGGACGAACAAAAGCCAGCATCTGCTGGCAATCGTATGCTGGACGAACTGTCCTCACAAGGTTTTCAATCTGGGCTCAAGAATACGCCTTTGAAACCCGACACGAGCACAAGCAATAGTCCGAAAAACGAAATTCCCTTGGAAGATTTGAAATCTGATCTGAAAAAAACTCGTTCGAAATCCAAAGAGGCTCCTCGCGAAACAAGTACTACCAGCGATACGGTGACTGACAAATCCTCTTCGACAGGTTCAAAATCTGTCCTCGAGAAAATTGGGTTGAAGAAGTCTCCTGTCAAATCTAACGAGCCTCCGACCGGAAAGAACATAGGCAGCACCCTGAAGAACGAACTTCCGTCAGGAGATTTCAAACCTGGTCCGACAAAAACTCCTCCAAGGCCTGAAAAAGCACCTTCCAAAAAGAGTGCAGGAAATAATGGTGCAGACGAGATTTCGCAAACAGGTTCAATATCTGGCGTGGAGAAAATTCCAGCAACATCTCGAGAGCCTACTCCCAAAAAAACGCTGAAAAATAGATTTTTCGGAAAAAGTTCGAAACCGAAGGAGAACAAACCGCCGGTAGCACAACAAGGAAAACCAAATTCAGCCTCTAGTTCTGCTCAAGAAAGCATTGCCGCTACCAACGTACCTAAGAAACCGGCTTCAAATAAAGCCCCAGAAAACCTTGAATCAGTGCCGATTGATACCGTAAAAGCCCAAGCACCACAACCGGTGTCCGGTTGGAAGCCCAATAATAGAGCAGCCAACAAGCCTCGCAATCCACCTAATTCTATGAGTGAGAAGCCCAAGATGAAGAATGCTACCGAGGCATCTGCCCCTGGGACGAAAACGCCAAATAGCACTACGGGACGGACAAAGAAGCAACCGTATAGCGTCAAACCATCACTACTAAACACCGACAATAGCATTAGAAAAGGAACAAGAAATCAACCGAACAGCGCCAAACGATCAAACCCGAAAAGCGCAAACAGCAGTGCGAGATCGGAACGATCAATCACGAAAAACGAAAACAACAGTAGGAGATCGGAGAGATCAATCATGAAAAACAAAAACAACAGTAGGAGATCGGAGAGATCAATCATGAAAAACGAAAGCAATAGTAGGAGATCGGAGAGATCAATCATGAAAAACGAAAGCAATAGTAGATCGGAACGATCAGTACTGAAAACTGAAAACAGCAGTATGGGAGGGGGAAGAAAGCAACCAAATCGCGCTCAACGTTCAGCACCCACAGCCGCAAGGAGCAATGCGGGTGGGGCAAAGAAGCAACCGAAGACTAGTAGATCGGAACGATCAGTACTGAAAACTGAAAACAGCAGTATGGGAGGGGGAAGAAAGCAACCAAATCGCGCTCAACGTTCAGCACCCACAGCCGCAAGGAGCAATGCGGGTGGGGCAAAGAAGCAACCGAAGACTAGTAGATCGGAACGATCAGTACTGAAAACTGAAAACAGCAGTATGGGAGGGGGAAGAAAGCAACCAAATCGCGCTCAACGTTCAGCACCCACAGCCGCAAGGAGCAATGTGGGTGGGGCAAAGAAGCAACCAAATAGCAAGAAAAAGGGAAAAAACTCTGCTAAAAAGAAGAAAGCCAGCAAGGGAAGCGACGGGCGGCGTACAGCGTCATCTCGAATGCATCGTTATGTAAGGGGAGGTGACGGTACAACGATAATGGTGTCATCGTTAGTTCCGAATGCGCCCGGGTCCCGTACCGTATATGGAGAAGAAACAAGAGAAGAGTCGAGTACTCCGTATGACGACGTGTTATTCCTATCTCTTGTCCAACTGTACGAGATTTCTCTTGTCACGCTTCATTCACTCACTATCTATCTGTATGATTATGTCTCTTCTACGCATAAATTTGAACTTTGAATAGATCCTACCTACGACGTGGACGTCCTGTAGAGTACACAACACTATGCAACAATTGAATTCTTAAAAACTAACGTGATCTGAAAAAAATCCATAGTCACAATACAGTACGTTCGAATACTGTATCTCCTGAACATTAGTACGAATAGATCTCCAAAAAATAAAGTACAGTTCATATTTACGAAGTACAAAGCAGTTGTCTAAGGTAGTTTTGTACTAAGAATTAGAATAAATTAATATTAGTGCAAGTAGTATATAGGAACATTGACACCGTGGCCGAGCGGTTAAGGCGATCGACTAGAAATCGATTGGGTTTATCCCGCGTAGGTTCGAGTCCTGCCGGTGTCGTTTTTTGTTGCCGCGAGACACCCTACGAGTATACGGTAGGTGTAAAGTAGGGAGACCGTTTTGAGACAGCTTTTTTTTCCCGGCCCCCTCCCACACACATCGATTTGGGTCCTGTTAGTCTTATTGATCTTACTCTCCAGCTGGAACTTCTTGACCAAAGTAATCACCGCGCCAGAATTGGCAAGAGCCAGAGCTCTCCGTAGATACCCAATTTGCAGGGGTTGCGCGCGCCGGAACCCCTTCGGACTTTATGATTCTTCCGGTCAAGAAAATCACAAAAAGTTCACAAAAAACTCCATTAACACACCCATCAGAATACCAAGTGGTCTCAACCAACCCATTCCTTAACCATAGCATTAGAGGCGCCCGCTACTTGGGAATCCCTTCCTTACACCAGATCAACAAGACCTGCAAGTTTCGGATCAATTGGACGAGTCCTATAGGAGAAAAGAGCTTTAACGACAGCAACAACGGATCGACGAGGAAGGGCAAAAAACTGCGAAAACTCCGAAAATTCCTCCCATATCGGGAACAAGGATACCTCTGCTCGCGGCAAGCACAAGCAAGCCCCACTACAGGGTAAATCGATACTTATCAAGTACAACAAGATCCCCAAGTTGGGGCTCAATCCGACCGGTCATTTTGAAAAAAACAGCCACAGCCACAGTGACACCCCCTAGGGCAAGATTTTGAGATAAAAAATCTCCCCATAGCAGCAACAAGGATCCCCCTGCTTGCGGCAAGCACAAGCAAGCCCCACTACAGGGTAAATTGATACTTATCAAGTACAAGATGCCCCCCAAGTTGCAGATCAATCCTCCTGGTCATTTTGAAAAAAACAACTGCAGCAACAACACGCAAAAAAACTCCAACTACAGCAGCAACAACACACACAGTTGGCGCTGTGGCAAGAGGCGCCACCCTTCCCCCTTGCAAGTTAACAAATAACGAGGCTGTTATCCTAAACCATTCCCACACTGGTACTATCACTACAGCAACTGCTATGTTAATTGCGGGATTTACAAAGGAGGAGAGCAAGAATCGCTCCCTACAGAAGAGAGTATTGCGGAAGAGGGCAAAACTCTTGGAAGGACAACAAAACCAGAAGGCTGCCCACCCACCACCACCGCCGCCGCCTGCTGTTGTTGTTGTTGCTGGATCAAATGGTACCAGCGTTTTGCCTGTGTCTAATCCAAGTGGACTGTTGGACCCCCCCTCCCAAAAAAAAACGCCGAATAACAACAACAACAACAACAACAACAACAACAAAAGAGCCCATATGGCCTCCTCAAGCAACACCAATGGAAGCACATCCTCGACGACGACAACAACAACGTCGACGGCAGCGCCTGCAACAGGAGCAGCGCCAGCAGGAAGCACAGCAGCAACAGGAAGCACAGCAGCAACAAGCACAGCAGCGACTACTACAGCAGCGTTTTTGGAAAAGGAAAACTCCCCTCCTCCATCCAAAAAAAAAAAAATCGAGCCTCCGTTGGATTTGAAAAAAACAAGGAAGACTCCTCACCAAGTCCAATGTGATAAGGCAAATGAGAAAGCTATGAAGGGATCGATTTCACCATGCTTGGAAGGAAGCAGAGGGAAGGTTGGTGAAGCAGTTGAAACTACCCTAATGGAGTCAAACGTGTTCCTGCTACTGTTATCTGTGATGTCGTGAACGAAACATACGGTACATCCATTAACCCTAACACTTTGAGGAATCGCGTCCGCGAAGGCCTGACAGGTCCGCCACGGTTGGGGAGGAGACCAGTGCTTCCGGAATTGGTGGAGGATGCGCTTGGCGAGGCAATTTCAACTTTTGTTTCCTTGACTGCGGCTCGCATGAAAGATAAACCGGACCGTCAGATGATCATTCACAAGTTGACATCGTGCATCACAAACGGTGTTACTCCGGCGCCCCTGACTGACCCTGTCTCCTTATTCAAGCGGTTGCAACCTAAGTTCGCAGATGAGGTGGAAGTTTCTAACCAGAATTCACAGATGGAGGAGCGCCGTGCCACGTATGCAACTCGTAAAAATTTAAACGGATGGTTTAATACTTTGAAAACTTCTTTTCTCGAAATGGGCTTTGCACGGTTGCCAACGGCAGAGGAGACGGCTGCAGGACATGAGGGAGAGCTCTATTTCCCCCCCGAACAACTCCTGACGGATAATCAACGTGGACAAAACGGGCCTGTCACTCGATACAACCACGAGCAACTCTGGGGGCCGACCGGTAACGCAGTACGGACCAAGTGACAAGCACCTTCCCATTGGCGCGAGCCATGCAAACAAAAGCAGTCACCGCATAACACTCCTCTGTGGGAGCTGTGCCTCGGGGGATCCCATCCCCCCCCATTTTCAGTTGAAAAGTATGGCTAAAGATGATTGCAAACAAGCGAATCCAAGATTCGTTTTTGGAAGAGCTCGAGCACAATACGGTAACCGGAACATGGGGGTTCAAAGAAGCAACCAAATGGTGGAGTACCGTGAACTGTAATGCCAGTGCAGGCATGGGTGGTACGGAGTTTACAAAGGTAGTGAAGGATGCATACATGCTGTTGTATCCTGACCTTGCCCCAGTGCCTGGAAAGAGGGTAGTGTTGTTAGTGGACTCAGGTCCTAGGACGGGAAGATGACAAGTTGCAAATCATTACCGCCCCCGAAGGCCTATACTTACTAACTGGAGTTCCGAATACGACACATATTTGGCAACCAACAGACCAAAACTACGGACCGTTTAAAACTATGTTTCGCGAAAACAAGAAGATACTCAACAAGTCACGGCGTGCAAGGGAGCTCACAATGCGATCAGATAATATTCTACGGCTCGTATTCGGGGGACGCGAGACTGGAGTACGTCACTTTGGACACCGCGTTTCACAATGCATTTTCTGTGGAAAAATCAAAGGCTATCTGGTGCCACATCGGTATTGTCCCTTTCACACGAAAATGTCTAGGGAATCGCAATGTAGCTCACGCAGTAAGCAATGCTACCAAATGGTTCTGTAGACCTTACAGCGGATCCAACGACAGGAAAAATTGCTTGACCTTGAACTTTCCAACAGCAACGCAGTAAAATACCTCACGGACTACGGTTTGAAAGGCGAAGCATTTGCTGCAAAGGCACCACGAAACAACTGAGAAAGACAAGATTGCACCTACAAAACCGGGTTCGAAGGAAAGAATATTGAAAATTGCAACGGCAAGGACAGCAGGACAGAAATTTCGAATCACGGGCGGGTTCGTCACTAACTCATACGACGTTTGGAAAGCAAAGGTATTGAAGGAACGCTTGAACAAAATCACCATACTGAAGACTAGAGAGGCGCGCGCTGCTGCTTTTGCAACAAAGAAGGGAGCAGCTGAGGCCTTAGTTGCAAAGTGTGGTGGCGAATTTGCTAGGCTAGGATTGCAAGCATTGAAGGTAGTGTATGAATGGAAGATTGGAAAGAAGGTTGCTGCTGGAATGAAAAAAGAACATGTTGTTGCTGTTCTAGTTAAAGCCAAGGATGATCCACCGGTTGGCGCCGTCGAGTGGCGCGAGGAAGACAGCGCTGAGTTGCAGCGAACTAGGAGAAAGAAGAGATCAAAATGAAAAGAAACACAATTGGGGAAGGCTATGGCAGAGAAATTAGAGAAGTGTGTTCAAACAATTAAGGAGGTGACTCCAGAGATGCTGGAGATAGCAGCCCTGGATGATGGAAAGATTGAATACATTAAAAGGATGCAAGCAACAAGGGTGGTGGAGCAGGAACCAACTGCGCGATTTAGAGCTTAGAGCAGTGTAACTGGGGCGTCATCGTCGATGATGATGATGATGACGACGACAACGACACCACGTTTCACCCTTGAAAGCAATTCGCCGGTTCGACAAGGTCAAATCGCGTCCCCCCATCCCCCCAGTGTGGTGCAATTGAATTAGTTAATTACGTATCTGTTATTTGTTTGTTATGCAGTGCTGTTAAAGTAGTTGCAAATAGATGGATTAGGAAGGAAAGAAGTGAGAGGAGTTTCGAGTTTTTCTGCAATAGAGGTGCAAAAAAATCGTCTCGGAAATTTCAAACCATTTCGTTCGAAATTTCGATTCGAAAGAGGTGCAGAATCAGTCATGAGACCAATTTTAATCATGAGTGTTATTTTGTGGTAGAGTGGAGGTGCTGTGTAGCTCACAAGATTGCTGAGTAGTTGCAATGGATTGAAATTGTCTCTTTGCAAAAAAAGATGTGTTTGTTTTTAACAAAAAGCAAGCATGCATGCATGAAGGTAGGGGAGCTGGGATTAGAATAAGCTCAATATCTGCGCACACTTGCAAGGGTGACACGATTCAAAAAATTCCTATTGCAACTAGTACCAACTCCTGCAGGGGCCGCGTGTAGGGGGGGGGGGGGGGGGCTCGCACCTAGCTAGAGTTACATGTTAAACTGTAACACACCGTCCAATAACTGTCACGCGACCCTTTTTTTTTGTCGCGAGGTACTTTCGCAACCCCTGCTTGTGTGTAATTTTAACACGAGCCCCCCCTGTGATTCACTAGGTCAGTATCATGCCCAATTTTCTAACTCTCAATACCTGGGTCGCGACTATTTTTTTCCTTGGGTCATGAATAATTATTATTAATTTTTAATATAACCTACCTGTATGTTCGCGAATCACATCTACTAAAATTAAATACGCAAGGTCATGACTCACAACCAAGCCCCCCCTGTGAATTCGGTGGCTTCGTATCATGCTCATTTTTCTAACTCTCAATCCCTGGTTCGCGATTATTTTTTTCCTTGGGTCATGAATAATTATTATTGATTTTTAATATCACCTACCCGTACGTTCGTGAATCACACCTACAAAAATGAAATACGCAAGGTCATGACTCACAACCAGTAAAATTTAACATTAGTGCTTGCGACACACAACCCTTAAAATTTATCTCCATTGCTCACGACACTCTACCCTTATAATTTAATATTTGTGCTTGCAACACACAACCCTTAAAATTTAATATCATCGCTTGCGACTACCTACCACTACAGTTGAATTATTTCGGGTCAAGAATTTGTCTAGTAGTATCATATGCAAAATATGTATTATAGGTATGAGTACTCCTTTCCGTACATTTTAATCATTTGTGTCACACAATGTACTATTTATTGCAATGGTATGCAATGTATGTATAATATGTACCTTTTACCCTAATCACTCTTGTACTAGGTGTGAACCCACCCGCGTTGTCGTCAAATTAGTGAATGGACTGACACAATGAACAGTAATGATTCTGAAAACAATGCCTAAACTTCCTCCATTCCGCCAAGCAATTGCATCAATACAGGATCAATATAGTTGTCATCCTCATTTTCCTCTTCAGCAAGACTACTGGCAACAGTGCCACCATCTTTCGATACAGTACCGGTAGGGTTTTTTTCTGACTTGAATCTTTCCAGCATCATTTTCTCAAAAAAAATTTACCCGTTTCCGGATCTTCTCTTAACGATTGTACCTTCTTGCACAATCTAGCGAACACTTGCCTCGCTCCGCTGTTCTGTTCTGTTTGATCGTTCCATTTTGTCATTCCATTTCATCCCTTTGCCCTTCTTATGTCCTTTTGTTGGTTTGTTGTTCCTGAAGAATAAAAATAAGAGAAAGAAAGATCAGAAGCAAATAGAATCTCCAACAAATTGCTGTCATTGTCACTCACTAGTGTTTCTTGTTGTTCTCTTTCGTTGCCGATCCGTTCTTTCCGTGCTTTTCATTTTTTTAAAATACAGTGCCAACCAAGAAGGATGTGTTGCTTTTTGTGTGGTTTTGATTTGGGGTATGTACAGTTTTCCATGTGTGTACAGTTTTTTGTGTGTGAACTTTTCTGTTGTTCCATTCTGTCATTCTGTCCCATTGTTCTGTTCCATTGTTCCGTTCTATTTCATTGGTTGTTCTGCTTTAAGTGCCCTCCTTTCCTTCGTTGGTTTTGTTTGATTGTTGTTCTCTTTCAATAAAAATAAAAATGAAAGAAAGAAAGATCAGAAACAAATAGTATCTCCAACAAATTGCCGTCATTGTCACTCACTGCTGTTGTTCTGTTGTTCCATTCTGTCATTCCTTTTTTAAAATTTGTTGTTCCATTTTGAGTGTCGTTCTTTCCCTCGTTGGTTTGTTTGATTGTTGTTCCATTTCAATTAAAAATAAAAATAAAAGAAAGAAAGATCAGAAACAAATAGAATCTACAACAACTTGCTGTTATTGTCACTGACTAGTGTTTCTTCTTTGTTGTTTGGTTGTTCGGTTGTTCGGTTGTTCGGTTGTTTGTGACTGTCGGACAACATTCATTTTCCCTGCTTTAAAAAAACTGTGCCAACCAAGAAGCATGTGTTGCGTTTTGTGTGGTGGTTCCGTGTGTATACAGTTTTTCATGTGTGTGTGGTTTTGTGTGTGTTGTGTGTGCTATGCACCCTGACTTCTTCCATGTGCCTGGCTTGTGTACGGCCTTTATTTTCTATATAAGTAAAGCATGTACGAGTGCACGCCACCCCTCCCGCGCCATATTTTTTTCAAAGAGGAAATTGTGATTACACAAAGGTTATGTATCTAAATCCCCAACCCATCTGTAGAATCTGGTAGCCAGTCAGTGGTTCAAAGCTCCCTTGGGTCAGTATGGTACCTACCTCGTACACTTTTTACACAGTACCCAACTATGTACCTTTTTGCATGCAATATTAGCTACAACTAGTAGTACTGGCATATCCGCACCCTTCTTTTGTCTGAGAATAATAAAAAACAGCACCTCCATTTCAATTAAACAACTTATGAATTATTTTCATTTGACACTGGTGATTGGATTATACAAAGTAAATGTTCTTCCTATTATGGACTTGACCTCATACTTTGCCTGTCATTACCCAATAAGTCATTTTGTGCCCTGGATTTGCACCAATAAGATTATCTTGTGTGCCATTTGGAGAGACAAACCACCACAGTTTCAGCAATCTGTGGGGCAATAATGTTACCAATATGCATCATAGGAGTCATGAAAAAATCATTCATGGCCTGGACCGGATACTTTGTAAGTCATTACCCAATAAGTCAGTTTGTGCCCTGGAATTTGCAACAAAAATACCCTCTTGTGTGTCATTTGGAGACACAAACCACAACATTTTCAGCATTTTGTGTGGCAATGTTGTTCCCAATATGCATCAGATGAGTCATGAGAAATATATTCATGCACACTAAAAATATCTGATTTTCTAATTTTTAATTGCAAATTAGTGTGTATTTTCCCTCCAAATCCAGTACCCAAATGCACTCATAAGGTGGTGACACACAAACTATTAAGGATAACTCACTTCTGTTTCTTTCATGATTCAACTTATCCTTTACAGGAACAATATTCATTGACTAATCACCCAAAATATCTGATTTTCTAATTTCTAATTGCCAATTAGTGTGGATTTTTCCTCCCATTCCAGTACCCAAATGCACTCATTAGTTTGTGACACACCAACTATCACAGATAACTCACTTCTGTTTCTTTCATGATTCATCTTATCCATTACAGGAACAATATTCCTTGACCGATCACCAAAAATATCTGATTCTCTAATTTTTAATTGCAAATTAGTGTGTATTTTTCCTCCAAATCCAGTACCCAAATGCACTCATTAGTTTGTGACACACAAACTATCAAGGATAACTCACTTCTATTTCTTTCATGATTCATCTTATCCATTACAGGAACAATATTTATGGACTACTAATCACCAAAAATATCTGATTTTCTAATTTTTAATTGCAAATTAGTGTGTATTTTCCCTCCAAATCCAGTACCCAAATGCACTCATTAGTTTGTGACACAACCAACTATCAATGATAAATCACTTCTGTTTCTTTCATGATTCATCTTATCCATTACAGGAACAATATTCCTTGACCGATCACCAAAAATATCTGATTCTCTAATTTTTAATTGCAAATTAGTGTGTATTTTTCCTCCAAATCCAGTACCCAAATGCACTCATTAGTTTGTGACACACAAACTATCAAGGATAACTCACTTCTATTTCTTTCATGATTCATCTTATCCATTACAGGAACAATATTTATGGACTACTAATCACCAAAAATATCTGATTTTCTAATTTTTAATTGCAAATTAGTGTGTATTTTCCCTCCAAATCCAGTACCCAAATGCACTCATTAGTTTGTGACACAACCAACTATCAATGATAAATCACTTCTGTTTCTTCCATCATTCATCTTATCCATAACAGGAACAATATTCATGGACTAATCACCAAACAAAAGTATCTGATTTTTTATTTTCTAGGAGTAATTGCAGATTAGTGTGTATTCTTCCTCCAAATCCAGTACCCAAATGCACTCCCAAGGTGGTGACACACAAACTATCAAAGAGAACTCACTTCTGTTTCTTTCATGATTCATCTTATCCATAACAGGAACAATATTCATGGACTACTACTAAGAATCACTAAAAATATCTGATTTCCTAATTTGTAATTGCAAATTTGAGATTTTCCATCCACTTCTTTAACACCCAGTAACATTCAGTTTCAGATTTCAAATTTAAACATGCTTCGAACACAAAGCCTGCAACGCCGTTCCGGTTAGAGAATTCTGAAACGCCGTTCCATGATTGTTGACATGAATTGTACAAAATAACGTTTCACCACCCCAACAGAAGTCATTACTACTATCATACCTACATTACTACTACTACTACTATCGTAACACACCCTGACACATATCTGCGAAAAGAGCATTTTTTGGAACGCCATTCCAAAAAAAGGGAAAAAAGGATGGTGAAATTGTGTAGGAAGGTAGTGCTGTAGATTTCTACGCAAATTTGTTACCAGAAATTATCTAGTACTGAAAACGGTGTAGAAAGCTACTGCTGTAGATATCTACGCAAATTCGTTACCAGAAATTATCTAGTACAAAAATTGTGTAGGAATCTACTGCTGTAGATATCTACGCAAATTCGTTACCAGAAATTATCTAGTACAAAAATTGTGTAGAAAGCTACTGTCGTAGAATGCTACAGAAATTCGTTACTAGAAATTATCTAGTACGAAAAATGGTGTAGAAAGCTACTGTAGTAGAAAGATACACAAATTCGTTACTAGAAATTATCTAACACGAACATTGTGTAGAAAGCTACTGTCGTAGGATGCTACACAAATGCGTTACCAGAAATTATCTAGTACGAAAATAGTGTAGAAAGCTACTGTAGTAGAAATCTACGCAAATTCAATACCAGTAATTATCTGGTATGAAAAATCGTGTAGAAAGCTACTGTCGTAGGATGCTACACAAATGCGTTACCAGAAAGTATCTAGTACAAAAAGTAGTGTAGAAAACTACTGCTGTAGAATTCTACTGCAAATTCATTACCAGAAATTATCTAGTACGAAAATTGTGTAGAAAGCTACTGTCCTAGGATGCTACACAAATGCGTTACCAGAAATTATGTAGTACAAAAAATTTTGTAGAAAGCTACTGTCGTAGAAAGCTACGCAAGTTCAATACAAGAAATTATCTAATACGAAAATGGTGTAGAAAGCTACTGTCGGTACGTACTACCACCACCGGTACATGAAAGAGCTCACTGTATCACAAGTTGAGAATGTTAACTAAAAAATAAGGGCTATATCGGGCGCGTTGCATGCGCTTATTCTTTGTTATTCTATATTCAAAACGCTGTGCGACGCGCGATTTATTTACTTAACCTTCTTATTTTTAATTAAGAAAATCAAATTATTCTTCATTGTCCTATATTTACTGCATTAGATCTCACAGGTTAAGTATCAATTTTTTTTTCGAACACACAAACACACACAGCAAAAAGTAATTTTACCTCGCGACAATTTTTTCTCTCTCACACACAAACACACAGCATAAAGTAAAAATCACACTGTAAACACTGTAAAATTACTTTTTGCTGTGCGTTTGTGTGTGAGAGATTTTTTTTGTCACGACCCAAAAAAATACTCTTTCCCTTCATAATCTTACCCGACTTATTTGAGTAGAGTTGCTAATCGGCACTCCGTCTGTGAACGTGGGATTCCACTTAATCCAATGATGATCCCTTGATCATTGATCAGCATTAGGCAGGTAATCCGTGCTCAAATATTTTAGTCTGAAATAACAGCCTTGTACTGAAAAAAGAATTAGCTCGCATTGGACAAGAGGTGGTTTGCTGGATAGATAGTAGTGTTCTTGGACTTGATCACCCAAACATATACGTCTTGAAAGCAATAAATCTGTATCCATTGCTTCTATATCAACAGGCACGAGGTACTGTTTTTCGTGACTAGAGGAGTAAGAAGGCTGCAAATCTACGGCAGCAGCAACAACAATAATTTCTTCCCTGGTGCGTTGATCGGCAACAACAAATCATCGGTAAATGACAACAACAAATCTGTGGCAAACAGGTACGAAGAATGAGAGAGAGAGAGAGAGAGAGACAATGATGCCTACATCCTACATTGCCGATGGTGTATTCCTGAATTCTGTTTTTCTTCTTAATTTCATAGGGCCCGAACAGGAACAACGGATATCAACCAATTGTCGGCATCGAATGAATCGTCGGTATCCTCAACAAATCGACGGTATCCTCAACGAATCGACCGTATCAACGAATCAACCGTATCAACGAATCAACGGCATCAACAACGGGAGCAAATGGCAACACAGGTGACCCGTAACACGGCAACGGGGTAGGTTAGCATGTAAATTATATTATTCTGTTGTTATTATTTTCTCTACATCAATAGATACTCACCCCATTTTGTTAAATTATCATATATTGTTATAGATCTGCAACAGCAACAACGATCAAAATGAATCCACAGGATGAATCAACCGCAACAAATCAACAACAGCAATCCAACCGCAAAACATCGCTGCTGGCTGCTGGCATCCTGCTGCTTGAAATGCCACTCCAAAACAACGCCCAAAACGCCACTGCTGGCTTCCTGCTGCTCTGCTCCAAATGCCAATGCTTGCTGCTGGCTTCCTGCTGCTCCTCCAAAATGCCACTCCGCCAGTCGCTATTGCTGTTGCTCTTGCTAGTTGCTGTTGCTGTTGCTGTTGCTGTTGCGCTCGCTAGTCGCTGTTGCTGTTGCTGTTGCTCTCGCTAGTCGCTGTTGCTGGTTGCTGTGGCTGTTGGTGTTGGTGTTGGTGTTGGTGTTGGTGTTGCTCTCGCTAGTCGCTGTTGCTCTCGCTAGTCGCTGTTGCTGTTGCTGTTGCTGTTGCTCTCGCTAGATGCTATCACCGCTGCTTGCTGCTGGCTTCCTGCTACTTCAAAACGCTGCTGGCTTCCTGCTGCTCCAAAACGCCGCTGGAAACGCTGCTACTCGGTGCTCGCTGCTGGCTTCCTGCTTCTGCAAAACGCCGATGGAAACGCCGCTGCTTGCTGCTGGCTTCCTGCTTCTCCAAAACGCTGCTGAAAACGCCGCTGCTTGCTGCTGGCTTCCTGTTGCTCCAAAACGCCGATGCTCGCTGCTGGCTTCCTGCTGCTTGAAACGCTGCTCAAAACGCTGCTCCAAAACGCCGCTTGATTGCCGTTTGAATACCCTTCCCAATCAAAATCAAAGTAGAATAACGTGTAGGTATTCGAGTTGTTGTCATTTTGTACTAGTTGTACGGTGGTGAACCCTCATGGTCTGTTCTACAGTAGGAGAAATAGAATGGTCGTCAAAATGGAAATGGTGTTGCTTTGGATCTTCCTAATTTGCTGTTCAATTGCCCTTTGATTGTCATTCCTGGTCAGCAAATCAGTATAGTAACATGCTGGTGTTCAAACCTGGTAGGGCTTTGTACATGTCTGCCTCCATTCTCTCCTTTATCCAAGGGGGAAAAGATGGGTTGGAGTAGGGACCCGTAGTTGTTGTTGTCTACGCCGTTTGAATACCCTTCCTGATCGAAAATGAAGTAGAGTGAAGGAGAAACAGAAGGGTTGTTGCAGGGTTGTCAAAATGGAAGTTAATGACATTGGTGATTTCGATGATCAGAATTCCTGTCAAAATAAATCATGTCTTCGAGGGTTTTTCTGCTGTGTTTGCAGGGTCTTTTCACTTGTTCCTTTTTTGAAGAGATTTCAGTGTACGGAGCACACACATGTTCATTGCCTGTAGACTTGTACATGGTTTTTGTACTGTGTATTTATTGTGGTATTTTGTACACAGTGTGGAACGCGGCAAAGGAGCAAACAAACACTTCTGAAAATAATTTTATTTCATATCTTGGGTTAAGGTTAGGAAGTTTGGTAGCAAGAAATAGATTTTTTAAATCAAGTTAGTCCAAATTGAGAGATCAGGGGACATTTTGAGTCATCGGGGAGAGTTTTGGTCGCAACCTGAGGGGGGTTGAAACTCTTCACCACAAAAATTGTGAATTTAACAAAATGCCCTTGCGCATAACAAAAGCAGGGTTGATTTTCTGAAAATAGGGCTTGCGAGGGGTCGCGTTGGGTCGCGTGACAGTTATCGGACGTAGTAGGTTATCATGCAAGTACAACCCTTTGTTTCAAAACAACATATTTTGGATACCCTTTGGATTCTAGCATTTGGGTTTTGGTTGAACTTTTAGCTTTGAGATTTGGATTATTATGTTCAATATTTCAGGCTGTACTAATGAATGCCATACGTCAGAATGAACTTTGCACCTTGAAGATGAAAACCAGATAGAAAGTTTTTATTTGAAAAAATCCTTCAGGTACAAGTAATACACACACACACATATATATATATATATGTGTGTGTGGTAAACAACAATTTGTTTCTGCAAACTAGAGTGTAACAAGTTTGCCAACAGAAATTTGAATTCAAATTGATGGAGAGTCCTTGTGCAAAAAACTGCTCTGGTACTCTCCCTTTTAAATAGTATAAGTAGTCGCTGTACAATAAGAGGATCAGCCAGATTGTTAGATAAGTTGAATGCACCAGGTAGAAGACTCCAGTATTGAAGAAGACGAAGAAGAAGAAGAAGAAGAAGAAGAAGAAGAAGGAAGTTATGTTGTTGCTTAATTGTCCAGCACTCGTCCCCACCACCACTTCTTTAGTTTTTCTTTCCATCACTTTCTGCTTTCTTGCTGCATTATTTGAACTGTTTTGGAATCTTGTTGGAGCAATGGTTCTTGTTTTTGGTGAATATCATTGCAATGCGACTGGCTGGTGCTCTTTGGTTACTTGCGGTGGAAAAAAATCACCAGCAATTGCAAGTTAGTCCAGACCCCCTCCCCCCCCCGTTGTTGTTAACATGATGACTTTTCTACCATACCTACACAAAATAAGCATGGTAGCGCAGAAACGTCCACCCTCTGGGTTCCCAACCCCCTTAAAAATGGAAAAAGTCAATTTCCTGTTTCTGTGACCGTTCGATAAATCTCTATTTAAGCTTTCCACTGATGTGTTGAACATCTTCTAACTTTGAATACTCATCAAGATACAGTTGTCCGATAACTGTCACGCGACCCAACGCGACCCCTCGCAAGCCCTATTTTCAGAAAATCAACCCTGCTTTTGTTATGCGCAAGGGCATTTTGTTAAATTCACAATTTTTGTGGTGAAGAGTTTCAACCCCCCTCAGGTTGCGACCAAAACTCTCCCCGATGACTCAAAATGTCCCCTGATCTCTCAATTTGGACTGAACTTGATTTAAAAAATCTATTTCTTGCTACCAAACTTCCTAACCTTAACCCAAGATATGAAATAAAATTATTTTCAGAAGTGTTTGTTTGCTCCTTTGCCGCGTTCCACACTGTGTACAAAATACCACAATAAATACACAGTACAAAAACCAAAACCATGTACAAGTCTACAGGCAATGAACATGTGTGTGCTCCGTACACTGAAATCTCTTCAAAAAAGGAACAAGTGAAAAGACCCTGCAAACACAGCAGAAAAACCCTCAAAGACATGATTTATTTCTGACAGGAATTCTGATCATTGAAATCACCAATGTCATTAACTTCCATTTTGATGACCCTGCAACGACCCTTCTGTTTCTCCTTCACTAGAACAGACCATGAAGGTTCACCACCATACAAATAATACAAAATGACACCAACTTAAATACCTACACGTTACTCTACTTCATTTTTGATCAGGAAGGGTATTCAAACGGCATAGACAACAACAACTACGGGCCGTACGCCGACCCATCTCTTTCCCCTTGGATAGAGGAGAGAATGGAGGCAGGACATGTACAAACCCTACCAGGTTTGAACACCAGCATGTTACTATACTGATTTGCTGACCAGGAATGACAATCAAAGGGCAATTAAATTAGGAAGATCCAAACACCATTTCCATTTTGACGACCATTCTATTTCTCCTACTGTAGAACAGACCATGAGGGTTCACCACCGTACAACTAGTACAAAATGACACCAACTCGAATACCTACATGTTACTCTACTTTGATTTTGATTGGGAAGGGTATTCAAACTGGCAATCAAGCGGCTGTTTTGGAGCAGCGTTTTGAGCAGCGTTTCAAGCAGTAGGAAGCCAGCAGCGAGCAGCAGCGTTTTGGAGCAGCAGGAAGTCAGCAGCGAGCAGTGGCAGTTTCAAGTGGCGTTTGGAGCAGCAGGAAGCCAGCAGCCAGCAGCAGCGTTTCAAGCAGCGTTTTGGAGGAGCAGCAGGAAGCCAGTAGAAAGCCAGCAGCCAACAGCCAGCAGCGTTTTGGATCAGCGTTTGGAGCGGCGTTTGGAACAGCGTTTCGAGCAGCAGGAAGCCAGCAGCAAGCAGCGGCATTTTGGAGCAGCAGGAAGTCAGCAGCGAGCAGTGGCGTTTCAAGCGGCGTTTGGAGCAGCATGAAGCCAGCAGCCAGCAGTCAGCAGCAGCGTTTCAAGAAGCGTTTTGGAGGAGCAGCAGGAAGCCAGCAGGAAGCCAGTAGGAAGCCAGCAGCCAACAGCCAGCAGCGTTTTGGAGCGGCGTTTTGGAGTGTCGTTTCAAGCAGCGTTTCAAGCAGCGTTTCAAGCAGCGTTTCAAGCAGCGTTTCAAGCAGCGTTTCAAGCAGCGTTTCAAGCAGCGTTTCAAGCAGCGTTTCAAGCAGCGTTTCAAGCAGCGTTTCAAGCAGCGTTTCAAGCAGCGTTTCAAGCAGCGTTTCAAGCAGCGTTTCAAGCAGCGTTTCAAGCAGCGTTTCAAGCAGCGTTTCAAGCAGCGTTTCAAGCAGCGTTTCAAGCAGCGTTTCAAGCAGCGTTTCAAGCAGCGTTTCAAGCAGCGTTTCAAGCAGCGTTTCAAGCAGCGTTTCAAGCAGCGTTTCAAGCAGCGTTTCAAGCAGCGTTTCAAGCAGCGTTTCAAGCAGCGTTTCAAGCAGCGTTTCAAGCAGCAGGAAGCCAGCAGCCAGCAGCCAGCAGCCAGCAGCCAGCAGCCAGCAGCCAGCAGCCAGCAGCCAGCAGCCAGCAGCCAGCAGCCAGCAGCCAGCAGCCAGCAGCCAGCAGCCAGCAGCCAGCAGCCAGCAGCCAGCAGCCAGCAGCCAGCAGCCAGCAGCCAGCAGCCAGCAGCCAGCAGCCAGCAGCCAGCAGCCAGCAGCCAGCAGCCAGCAGCCAGCAGCCAGCAGCCAGCAGCGGCGTTTTGGACCGGCGTTTCAAACAGCAGGAAGCCAGCAGCGAGCAGCGGCGTTTGGGGCGGCGTTTTGGAGCAGCAGGAAGGAAGCAGCCAGCAGCCAGCAGCGGCGTTTTGGACCGGCGTTTCAAACAGCAGGAAGCCAGCAGCGAGCAGCGGCGTTTGGGGCGGCGTTTTGGAGCAGCAGGAAGGAAGCAGCCAGCAGTCAGCAGCGGCGTTTTGGACCAGCGTTTCAAACAGCAGGAAGCCAGCAGCGAGCAACGACGTTTGGAGCGGAGATAGCAACTAGCAACAGCAACTAGCAACAGCGACTAAAAAGAGCGAGGACTAGCAAGAGCAATAGCCACTAGCAAGAGCAATAGCGAGAGGAACAGCAACAGCGACTAGCGAGAGCAACACCAACAGCAACAGCCACAGCAACCAGCAACAGCGACTAGCAAGAGCAACGGCGGCTAGCAAGAGCAACAGCGACTAGCAAGAGCAACAGCGACTAGCAAGAGCAACAGCAACAGCAACAGCAACGGCCACAGCCACAGCCACAGCCACAGCCACAGCAATCAGCAACAGCAACAGCAACAGCGACTAGCGAGAGCAACAGCGACTAGCGAGAGCAACAGCAACAGCAACAGCGAAAGCAACAGCAACAGCAACAGCAACAGCGAAAGCAACAGCGAAAGCAACAGCAACAGCAACAGCAACAGCAACAGCGACTAGCGAGAGCAACAGCTACTAGCGAGAGCAACAGCAACAGCGACTGGTGGAGTGGCGTTTTGGAGGAGCAGCAGGAAGCCAGCAGCAAGCATCGGCGTTTGGAGTGGAGCAGCAGGAAGCCAGCAGCAGCGTTTTGGGCGGCGTCTCAAGCAGAAGGATGCCAGCAGCCAGCAGCCAGCAGCGGTGTTTTGTGGTTGGATTGCTGTTGTTGATTTGTTGCGGTTGATTCATCCTGTGGATTCGTTTTCATTGTTGTTGCTGTTGCAGATCTATAACAATATATGATAATTGATAATTTAACAAAATGGGGTGAGTACCTATTGATGTAGAGAAAATAATAACAACAGAATAATATAATTTACATGCTAACCTACCCCGTTGCCGTGTTGCGGGTCACCTGTGTTGCCGTCTGCTCCCGTTGTTGATGCCGTTGATTCGTTGATTTGTTGATACGGTTGATTCCTTGATACGGTCGATTCGTTGAGGATACCGACGATTCATTGATGCCGACGATTCGTTGATATCCGTTGTTCCTGTTGTGGCCCTATGAAAATAAGAAGAAAACAGAATTCAGGAATACATCATCGGGAATGTAGGATGTAGGCATAATTGTCTCTCTCTCTCTCTCTCTCTCTCTCATTTGTACCGTTTGCCACAGATTCGTTGTTGTCGTTTACCGATGATTCATTGTTGCCGATCAACGCACCAGGGAAGAAATTATTGTTGTTGCTGCTGCCGTAGATTTGCAGCCTTCTTACTCCTTTGTCACAAAAAACTGGATCTTGATCCTGTTGATATAAATACGCAAGGGATGCAAGTTTGTTGCTTTTCAAGACGTATATGTTTGTGTGCACCCAAACAACACTATCTATTAAGCAATTCCTCTCTCGTCCTGGTCTCTATTGTCTTTTTTCAGCCAAGGCAGTTATTTCGGACTAAAATATCTCGAGCCTGAATTTCCTGCCTAGTGATCATTGCTGATCAGTTCAGTGGGATTCAACGTTCTCAGACGGAGTGCCAATCGTACAAGTACGGTAAAGCAACTCTGCTCAAGATAAGTTTGGTAAGATTATGAAGGGAAAGAGTATTTTTTGCCTCAGGACAAAAAAAATCACACTGTAAAATCACACTGTAAAATCAGCAGTGTGAGTGTTTTCGCTATGTTCGAAAGAAAAAAATTACTTTTCGCTGTGTGTGTGTGTGTGTGTGTGTGTTCGAAGAAAAAAATCGATACTTAATCTGTGAGATTTAATGCAGTAAATATAGAACAATGAAGAATAATTTGATTTTCTTAATTGAAATAAGAAGGTTAAGTAAATAAATTGTGCATTGCATGTGTTTTGAATATAGAACAATAAAGAATAGTTCCCTGATTTTTTAGTTAACGTTCTCAACTTGTGATACAGTGACTGTGACATGATCTTTCATGTACCGGTGGTTCGTAAGGGTACTCGTATGTACCACATGTGTGAAGGTGTTTTTACCGGGAATGAATTTGTGTAGCATCCTACGAGAGTAGCTTTCTACACCATTTTTGTACTAGATAATTTCTGGTACTAAACTTGCGTAGCTTTCTACTACAGTAGCTTTCTACACAGTTTTTGTACTAGATAATTTCTGGTAACGAATTTGTGTAGCATTCTACGCCAGTAGCTTTCTACACTATTTTCGTACTAGATAAATTCTGGTATTGAATTTGCATAGCTTTCTACGCCAGTAGCTTTCTACACCATTTTTGTACTAGATAATTTCTGGTATCGTATTTGTGTAGCATCCTACGACAGTAGCTTTCTACACAATGTTCGTACTAGATGATTTCTGGTATTGAATTTGCATAGATTTCTACGACAGTGGCTTTCTACACTATTTCTGTACTAGATAATTTCTGGTAATGAATTTGCGTAGATATCTACAGCAGTAGATTCCTACACAATTGTTGTACTAGCTAATTTCTGGTAACGGATTTGCGTAGCATTCTACAGAAGTAGGTTTGTACACCATTTTTGTACTAGATAATTTCTGGTAACGAATTTGTGTACCATCCTACCACAGTAAGGTAGCTTTCTACACCATTTTCGTACTACATAATTTCTGGTAACAAATTTGTGTAGCATTCTACAACAGTACCTTTATACACCATTTTCATACTAGATAATTACTGGTAACGGATTTGTGTAGCATCCTACGACAGTAGCTTTCTACACCATTTTCGTACTAGATAACTTTTGTTAACGAATTTGCGTAGAAATCTACAGCAGTAGCTTTCTACACCGTTTTCATACTAGGTAATTTCTGGTAACGAATTTGCGTAGAAATCTACAGCACTACCTTCCTACACGATTTCACCACCATTATCCCTTTTTTCCTTTTTTGGGAACGGCGTTCCAAAAAATGCGCTTTTCGTGCAGATTAGTAATCTGCAATTAGAAATTAGAAAATCAGATATTTTTAGTGATTAGTCAATGAATATTGTTCCTGTAATGGATAAGATGAATAATGAAAGAAACAAATCTCTGATAGTTTGTGTGTCACCACCTTGTGAGTGCATTTAGGTATTTGGTTTGGAGGGAAAATACACACTTATCTGTAATTATAAATTGAAAAATCAGACATTTTTTGTGATTGCACTATGAATATTGTTTATAGATGGAACAAGATGAATCATGAAAGAAACAGAAGTGAATTATCTCTGATAGTTTGTGTGTCACCGCCTAATGAGTGCATTTGGGTACTGAATTTGGAGGGAAAATACACACTAATTTGCAATTAAAAATGAGAATGATATTTTGGGTGATGTATTAAATTCCTTTCGTGACCAGAAGTACCAAAGCTACCAGATGGTAGATTTCCTATTCGTACGAATCAATGAGTCCCGTATCAATCTAAGTAATCGATTCCCACGGCATATCGATTCCCACGGCGCATCGATTCCCATCGCGCATCAACGGTGAGCAATCCCTGTTTTACAGTATTGCCATTGTTCTTCGGTGAGCAAACTCTGACTTCATAAAATATCGCACATCGTACACGAAGCAGTTCTCATTCTCAGTCACCGCGCAATTCCTTCGAAGGCTTGGAACCACCACAGATGCCGAACATACCGATGATGCCCGGCAATGCACTTGGAGGCAAAGAGAAGAATGACGCCGAAGTTACCACTACCAACCACTTTCCCAGTTTTGATACTATAGCGAGAGGTTTCATTTTAATGATGCACATCCCAGGTAAGGATAACTGTGCAGACATTCTCACCAAGCATTGGGGACACTCAGTTGTGTATCCACTGCTCAGGCCCATCTTCCACTTCTGTGGTAATACCGGCGACCTTCTTCAAGATGATGGAAGCATCATGTAGAGCGTGATGACCCTTCACAAGGAGACATGGGGAGTATTAAATTCCTTTCGTGACCAGAAGTACCAAAGCTACCAGATGGTAGATTTCCTATTCGTACGAATCAATGAGTCCTGTATCAATCTAAGTAATCGATTCCCACGGCATATCGATTCCCACGGCGCATCGATTCCCATCGCGCATCAACGGTGAGCAATCCCTGTTTTACAGTATTGCCATTGTTCTTCGGTGAGCAAACTCTGACTTCATAAAATATCACACGAGCTACGGGAGCAATTCCTGACCTTAATGATAAAAATATCATGAAGTCTTCCTAACGGAACAAGAGAAGAAAACCGTTGGCGTGTGATTCTCACACAATACATATACATGCATACAGATATATATGGCCAACGACCAATACATGTACGGAAATAATCAGCGAGTAATCTCATCACTACGCAACAGCAGTTGCAACGTATTCATCTCAATAAAAGAGATATCTTGCATTTTGGCAAGATTTCACTTTATCTCATACTTTTAACATTCAACTGATTTATATCCCAAAATTCACACTAGTTGCTACCAACTACTTGTAATCTACAAACTAAGGTCTGTCTCGCTGCAATCTGAATAAGTCACAGAAAGAAGAGATCTGGCGTTTCTCTAGCTTTGCCTGTAGTCCGATTATCCGTTGCCGAAAGTATCTAAACACAATTGTCACGCGTAGAGTACAATCGTTTGTCTACTAACACACTAACGCAGCGTTGCTGTTCTTCAAAAGCCTTTGAATCAGACTCTCAACAAATCGAATTCAGAAGGAAAATAATATGATGAGTCAATGGATATTGTTCCTATAATGGACAAGATGAATCATGAAAGAAACAGAAGTGAGTTATCTTTGATACTTTGTGTCACCACCTAATGAGTGCATTTGGGTCCTGGATTTGGAGGAAAAATACACACTCATTTGCAATTAGAAAATAGAAAACCTGATATTTTGGGTGATTAGTCAATGAATATTGTTCCTGTTATGGATAAGATGAATGATGAAAGAAACAGAAGTGATTTATCTTTGATGGTTGGTTGTGTCACCACCTAATGAGTGCATTTGGGTACTGGATTTGGAGGGAAAATACACACTAATCTGCAATTAAAAATGAGAAAATTAGATATTTTTCATGATAAGTCAATGGATATTGTTCCTGTTATGGATAAGATGAATCATGAAAGAAACAGAAGTGAGTTATCTTTGATACTTTGTGTGTTACCACCTAATGAGTGCATTTGGGTACTGGAGTTGGAGGAAAAATACACACTAATCTGCAATTAGTAGAAAATAATAAATCAGATACTTTTGGTGATTAGTCCATGAATATTGTTCATATCATGGATAAGATGAATCATGAAAGAAACAGAAGTGAGTTATCTGTCATAGTTTGTGCGTCACTACCTAATAAGTGCATTTGGGTCCTGGATTTGGAGGAAGAATACACACTAATTTGCAATTAGAAATTAGAAAATCAGATATTTTGGGTGATAGGTCAATGAATCTTGTTCCTGTTATGGATAAGATGAATCATGAAAGAAACAGAAGTGAGTTATCCTTGATAGTTTGTGTGTCACAAACTAATGAGTGTATTTGGGTACTGGAATGGGAGGGAAAATACACAGTAATTTGCAATTAGAAATTGGAAAATCAGATATTTTGGGTGATTAGTCAATGAATATTGTTCCTGTAATGGATAAGATGAATGATGAAAGAAACAGAAGTGATTTATCATTGATAGTTTGTTTGTCACCACCTAATGAGTGCATTTGGGTACTGGATTTGGAGAAAGAATACACACTAATTTGCAATTAGAAATTAGAAAATCAGATATTTTGGGTGATTAGTCGATGAATATTGTTCCTGTTATGGATAAGATGAATCATGAAAGAAACAGAAGTGACTTATCTGTTATACTTTGTGTGTCACCACCTAATGAGTTCATTTGGGTACTTGAATGGGAGGAAAAATACACACTAATTTTCAATTAGAAATTAGAAAATCAGATATTTTGGGTGATTAGTCAATGATAATGGATAAGTTGAATCATGAAAGAAACAGAAGTGAGTTATCTGTGATAGTTGGTGTGTCACCACCTAATGAGTGCATTTGGGTACTGGATTTGGAGGAAGAATACACACTAATTTGCAATTAAAAAGTAGAAAATCAGATATTTTGGGTGATCAGTCAATGAATATTGTTCCTGTAATGGATGAGATGAATCATGAAAGAAACAGAAGTGAGTTATGTGTGATGTTTGGTGTGTCACCACCTAATGAGTGCATTTGGGTACTGGATTTGGAGGAAAAATATTGGGTAATGACTCTCAAAGTTTTTGGTGCCGTGCATGAATATATTTCTCATGACTCATCTGATGCATATTGGGAACAACATTGCCACACAAAATGCTGAAAATGTTGTGGTTTGTGTCTCCAAATGACACACAAGAGGGTATTTTTGTTGCAAATTCAGGGCACAAACTGACTTATTGGGTAATGACTTACAAAGTATCCGGTCCAGGCCATGAATGATTTTTTCATGACTCCTATGATGCATATTGTTGGTAACAATATTGCCCCACAGATTGCTGAAACTGTGGTGGTTTGTCTCTCCAAATGGCACACAAGATCTTATTGGTGCAAATCCAGGGCACAAAATGACTTATTGGGTAATGACAGGCAAAGTATGAGGTCAAGTCCATAATAGGAAGAACATTTACTACTTTGTATAATCCAATCACCAAAAATGTACTTTAATGAGTGTCAAATGAAAATAATTCATAAGTTGTTTAATTGAAATGGAGGTGCTGTTTTTTATTATTCTCAGACAAAAAAGGGTGCGGATACTACCAGTACTACTAGTTGTAGCTAATATTGCATGCAAAAAGGTACATAGTTGGGTACTGTGCAAAAAGTGTATGTAGATAGTAGGTACCATACTGACCCAAGGGAGCTTTGAACCACTGACTGGCTACCAGATTCTACAGATGGGTTGGGGATTTAGATACATAACTTTTGTGTAATCACAATTTCCTCTTTGAAAAAATTATGGCGCGGGAGGGGTGGCGTGCACTCGTACATGCTTTACTTATATAGAAAATAAAGGCCGTACACAAGCCAGGCACATGGAAAAGGTTAGGGTGCATAGCACACACAACACACACAAAACCACACACACATGAAAAACTGTATACACACGGAACCACCACACAAAACGCAACACACCATGCTTCTTGGTTGGCACAGTTTTTTTTGAAGCAGGGAAAATGAATGTTGTCCGACAGTCACAAACAACCGAACAACCGAACAGCCGAACAACAAAGAAGAAATACTAGTCAGTGACAATAACAGCAATTTGTTGTAGATTCTATTTATCTGTTTCTGATCTTTTTATTTATTTTTATTTTTAATTGAAATGGAACAACAATCAAACAAACCAACGAGGGAAAGAACGACACTCAAAATGGAACAACAAATTTAAAAAAAGGAATGACAGAATGGAACAACAGAACAACAGCAGTGAGTGACAATGACGGCAATTTGTTGGAGATACTATTTGTTTCTGATCTTTCTTTCTTTCATTTTTATTTTTATTGAAAGAGAACAACAATCAAACAAAACCAACGAAGGAAAGGAGGGCACTTAAAGCAGAACAACCAATGAAATAGAACGGAACAATGGAACGGAACAATGGGACAGAATGACAGAATGGAACAACAGAAAAGTTCACACACAAAAAACTGTACACACACGGAAAACTGTACATACCCCAAATCAAAACCACACAAAAAGCAACACATCCTTCTTGGTTGGCACTGTATTTAAAAAAAATGAAAAGCACGGAAACAACGGATTGGCAACGAAAGAAAACAACAAGAAACAGTAGTGAGTGACAATGACAGCAATTTGTTGGAGATTCTATTTGCTTCTGATCTTTCTTTCTCTTATTTTTATTCTTCAGGAACAACAAACCAACAAAAGGACATAAGAAGGGCAAAGGGATGAAATGGAATGACAAAATGGAACGATCAAACAGAACAGAACAGCGGAGCGAGGCAAGTGTTCGCTAGATTGTGCAAGAAGGTACAATTGTTAAGAGAAGATCCGGAAACGCGTAAATGTTTTTTGAGAAAATGATGCTGGAAAGATTCAAGTCAGAAAAAAACCCTACCGGTACTGTATCAAAAGATGGTGGCACTGTTGCCAGTAGTCTTGCTGAAGAGGAAAATGAGGATGACAACTATATTGATCCTGTATTGATGCAATTGCTTGGCGGAATGGAGGAAGTTTAGGCATTGTTTTCAGAATCATTACTGTTCATTGTGTCAGTCCATTCACTAATTTGACGACAACGCGGGTGGGTTCACACCTAGTACGACACAGGTAAATCTTTGGGGAGAGTGATTAGGGTAAAAGGTACATATTATACATACATTGCATACTGTTGCAATAAATAGTACATTGTGTGACACAAATGATTGAAATGTACGGAAAGGAGTACTCATACCTATCATACATATTTTGCATATGCTACTAGTAGACAAATTCTTGACCCAAATAATTCAACTGTAGTGGTAGGTAGTCGCAAGCGATGATATTAAATTTTAAGGGTTGTGTGTTGCAAGCACAAATATTAAATTATAAGGGTAGAGTGTCGTGAGCAATGGAGATAAATTTTAAGAGTTGTGCGTGGCGAGCACTAATGTTAAATTTTACTGGTTGTGAGTCATGACCTTGCGTATTTAATTTTAGTAGGTGTGATTCACGAACGTACGGGTAGGTGATATTAAAAATTAATAATAATTATTCATGACCCAAGGAAAAAAATAATCGCGAACCAGGGATTGAGAGTTAGAAAAATGAGCATGATACGAAGCCACCGAATCACAGGGGGGGCTTGGTTGTGAGTCATGACCTTGCGTATTTAATTTTAGTAGATGTGATTCGCGAACATACGGGTAGGTTATATTAAAAATAAAAATAATTATTCATGACCCAAGGAAAAAAATAGTCGCGACCCAGGTATTGAGAGTTAGAAAATTGGGCATGATACTGACCTAGGGGGGGCTCGTGTTAAAATTACACACAAGCAGGGGTTGCGAAAGTACCTCGCGACAAAAAAAAGGGTCGCGTGACAGTTATTGGACGGTGTGTTACAGTTTAACATGTAACTCTAGCTAGGTGCGAGCCCCCCCCCCCCCCCCCCCCTACACGCGGCCCCTGCAGGAGTTGGTACTAGTTGCAATAGGAATTTTTTGAATCGTGTCACCCTTGCAAGTGTGCGCAGATATTGAGCTTATTCTAATCCCAGCTCCCCTACCTTCATGCATGCATACTTGCTTTTTGTTAAAAACAAACACATCTTTTTTTGCAAAGAGACAATTTCAATCCATTGCAACTACTCAGCAATCTTGTGAGCTACACAGCACCTCCACTCTACCACAAAAGTGAGCCTGCCAACCCAGCTTTACGACCAACTGAAGCAATTGCTCACAAAATGCAGCAGAAAGGAAGGAAATAAGGAGCAACAGAGTACATCCCCAAGGGCAAAATTGAAACGCCGACGGCACCGACAATCCAAACGCCAAATTGAAACACCATAAGTATCAAAGCAAATGGAACCACGGCCTGAGGACTACTGAGCATGACACCTGTTCACTGACTTCACCAACTACAAACACAACAACAAGTGAGGGATGGTTTGCAAATGCAGGGATTTCCTGGAGGCTGCATCATTAGAAGATGGAAACTGCAAAAGTACCAACAAAAACAAGACACTACAGTGCAAATGCCTCAAGGTTTGTTGACAAATTGATAGCCAGGGATACTATCGCGCTGTACATGGTGACCTTGTTCAACAAGTCAAAGGTTGACCAACAGCTTACAATCACGGACTGGCTGAGATACACGTCGTCTTCACAAGAGGGATGAAGAATGTTTTACACCCCTTTTCTAATTCCATACAAACATGGAGAAGTGGATTTAATTGACGAGTACACACCAGAGAAACATGCTATGCTTGCAGCGCTGTCACGGACACACATTTGCAAATATGCAGTCTGTGTATTTCTTGATTGGGGACACCACAAATGGGAGACATGCCAAAGGAATCTTCAAGACAACACTACGCCCACACACGGACTGAAAGGAAAGCAACCAAACAACACCCAGGAATTTGACGGCTCTGAAATTGTTGATGACCTTGTTGAATTCTTTGATGATCTTGACAAACTAGGGCAGCCACAGCCAACAAGGATTATGTGAGGAAGTCAAAACAGGCATTGGATCACATGATGGAGAAGGAGGTGTTGTTGAGTTGCCTCTGTTACTATCAATTTTGCTATGACCATGGATGGAATGTGAAGTTGAAAAATAATTCAAATTCAGTACTGAAAGTAACTCCTGTAGAACTCTTTGAAGGAGAACCCAAATTAACTTGTTCTTGGCCATACTACTACTTCTTGAAGTATTGGGATACCGAATTTATCACACATCAAAATTGTAAGTTGGTCCGTGGATGTTTGCACCAAGTGTCATGTGTCCCGCAATCGGTTGCGATGCGTCAGATATGAAACGTCTACTGAGCCCGGTGCTGATACTTGTTTCTTAGAGCCCAGTTTGACAAGATACTACTTCCTGCTGAATAAGAAGAAACTAGATGGCAAAGAGGTTCTTGTGGAACACAAAATGCGGGAAGTCTGCACACGGAACAATGTATATGCTTAGTTGGTGATGGAACCAGAAGCAGCGCTTTCAGAGAACAACAAAATTCTGATGGAGGGAAGCCTGCATGTCAATCAAGCGGCGGACCAAAGAAGGATCCGCAATAGGAAAATCAAAGAATCCTATCACAATTATTTGCAAGGTGTCACACACAACAAGCAACAGTATTGTTTAGTTGTTGTTGACTACTGCCAGAATTCCCCCCTTCCAAATCTTGGAGCAACACAGCCAGGGGAGACCTACTACGTCTGATAACTGTCCCGCGACCCTTTTTTTTTAAGGGGAATGGCAAACTGTAGTAGTGGATTCTTCTTTGGCAGATGACAAAAATTCCATTAGGTTATGGTTTAAATAGAAATCACGGCAAACAGCTATTGAATCAAGGTGTTGTGACAGGCATCGTGATACATATTGGTATGATTTGTGTGAAGAGGAATCTTGTCTGCTTCCAATGAATGTCTTTGACTTGCACTTATAGGGCATGCAGCTACGGCAGATAAATGATTTGGCTATTTTGGTATAACAACCACTCTTGAAGTGATGGCAATTTTTACTAGGTTGTGACATGTTCTTCTATTGGAAGAAGGGAGGGGGAGAAATGATTTTGATGGTGGTGTTAGATGAACATGATGAAAACGAGCATGATGCTATTGTAGCGAGCATGAAAAGGCATGATGGTATGAAAGAAGACACGACGTGACATACCGTAGAAACAACGCGGGAACATGGCAAACAAACACTTCTGAAATTAATTTTATTTCATATCTTGGGTTAACGTTAGAAAGTTTGGTAGCGAGAAATAGATTTTTTAAATCAATTTAGTCAAAATTGAGAGATCAATGGACATTTTGAGTCATCGGGGAGAATTTTGGTCGCAACCTGAGGGGGGTCAAAAATCTTCACCACAAAAATTGTGAATTTAAAAAAATGCCCTTGCGCATAACAAAGGCAGGGTCAATTTTCTGAAAATAGGGCTTGCGAGGGGTCGCGTTGGGTCACGTGACAGTTATCGGATGCTACACAATACCGTTAACTGTTGCAATCTTGGTGCTTGTGGATTGCTCGTTGGAAGGAGGTAGTTTAGATGCATTTGCCTTGCTACCACAAAGGGATTGGTGGCAAGGGAGGAGACAATGTTGCTTCCATCATTATTATGTTACCGAAACACAAAGGACGCCTGAAAGAAGACGAAGCAGGCGGAAAATTGACGGTGCTTACTATGGATAACAACTGTGGCGAGCAGAACAAAAATAACCATGTCTTCAGTCTTGCAAACTTGCTTGTTGAAGCTGGGTATTTCAGGAAGATGAATTTCATTTTCTACATTACTAGTTGTAGGCCACACAAAGAATTGTGCTACTTATCAAATTTTTCAACACACCAATGAAAAGGGACTACCAAAACCTACTATGTAAAGCGCTGGGTACAAACAAACAAGTCACAATACATTGTGTAACTGAGGATGGAGATTTCAAACACTACAAATGGTTGGAAGATTTGTTCAATACTAAGGAAGCACCAAAGACAGGCACGATCCAACCAGGTCACGTTTTTACAGTTGAGTCAGATGTATGCACCCACTACTACTACAATCAAGATACGACAAGTCCTATTTTATAACCGCAGATGTTAAGTATACAAGATCTATGAAAAGAACAAGTAACCGTGGATCGAGATCGTGTTCTGCGGGAAGCCATTCGTGATTTTTTGTTGCTCAATTCCGATTGCACCAACAGCAGGGATCAAAGAGATACAGCAGATTGAGCTACTATACATACACTAAGTGGTAGAAGCTTGTCCCCGCTGAATACATTGACAACATAATTTGCCTAGTATGCACAGGGAATGAGGTGCTGATGCGAAAGTTCAAAGAAGAGAGGAAGAACCGCAAAGCATGGGAACGGTCTCAACGGGAACGGCTGAGCTAGCCAGCCAAAGAAAACAAAGACACGGTACTACTAGCTTACATCATTCTTAAACAATTTGTTTCTATACATACATAGTCAACAAGCAGCAACAAGTAGGAGCTATTGTATCATATCGTTGTGAACGGCGTTGCTGTTGTTGTCATTGTCATCGCTGTGCATTGACAGAAGACAACCGTCGTCTTCAACGATTTCCTAAATTGTAGTAGTTGGGAACCAATTTTCCGAAACCATGTTACTTGTGCAGTAATTTTTTGATTTTGGCATCTCGGCTTGGTTTGGCCATATTTATTCCAGTCGCCATTGTTGTCATTGTTGTCATTGTTGTCATTGTTGTCATTGTTGTCATTGTTGTTGTTGTTGTTGTCACGAGATTTCGTAATTTGTAGTCAGGAAGCAATTTTCCAAAATAATGGTGTTATTTGCGTGAGGTTTGTTGGATTTTTGCTTCTTGACTTTCTTTTGCGATTTTACAAGTACCGTACAGTACGTACGGCACGTACTCGAAAAGGAAAAAATGGATTTTTTGCAAAAGGGGGGTGGGGGTGGTGGGGTGGGGGGTGGGGGGTGGACGTTTCTGCGTTACCATGCTTAAATAACGTTGATATTTTTGTCACGAAAGTAAAAAATAATAATGATGCGAAGTAAGATTATGTTGATAATTCTAGCATGGATACTAGTAGTACGAATACTACAGCCTCGTCTAACAATGTTCTGACAGCGTGTTCCGGTGGCTGTTTCTCACAGACGTTTTGTTGTTGTTGTTGTTGTTGTTGTTGCTGTTGTGTCAACAGATGATGATGATGATGATGATGACCGAAACTTCCGGTTCTTCCTCCTACCGGTACACACTGCCGTAACGACATTTATTTCGGCAGAACCAAAAAAAAACACACACTGTCTTTTCGCAATAGCAGGTACGAGTACCGTACCGTTACCGGTAGCGCAGCAGACCTTTCTCATGGACACACACACACACACACACACACACATACACACTTTGGTCGTTGTGTAAACGAAGTATCGTACCGTACCGTACTTCGTATGTTCGTAATGATGACCGACTCACTTCACTCCTGTCGGTTCTTCCTGCCTATATCGACATTTAGATACCGTAAAACAAAGAACCAAGAGCAGCTGTTCGCTACTATGGCCCAAAAACTATCGTATTATTAGTACGGTACCATACTACTCCGTACAATACAAGTACGAAGTAATTCGTAGAAGTAATTCGTTACTGTACGAGTACTGTACCGTACCGTACCGTACCGTACCGAACGCCGTATTTTCCGGGTGATAGTAGGGGGGATATTTTTTCCCACCAGGGGTAAAAAATAGATACGGTACATTTATGAAGTATGAAACTCTGTAGTTCCTCGACGAATAGTTGATCGATCGATTGATTGATTGATTGATTGATTATTCTACGAAGTACCGTACTGGTACTCGTAGTTGATTGATTAATTATTGATTCCTAAGATTGCAAACGTAAACGCAAGAAGTTCTGTTCCGCGCAACGGCCTTTCGATAATCCCAAGGGCGCGATCGATCGATGGCAAGTCACACATCAACATCAACATCAACACCAGCAACACCAATATCACAGAACAATACCAATACCAATACCAATATCAATAACAGTATAGTAGTTGAGTTTGGTACCGCGTAGAGATCCGAGGCCACTCGTAGAATGGATATATGTTATATGTAATAGTAGGCAATATGCAATAGCACATAATACTATGCCGTACTAGCATATGTAGTAGTAGTACATTACTCTAGCATGATACTAGTACTAGTATGTCCGGTCAAAGAATTCCTGTGACTTGTTTCCATTGCCAGGTGGGTTGCGTGTACGTACCGTATGCTATGATACTTCGATTGATCGCGTCACTCTACTACTAGTACCATAGTACCGAGCATTATTAATATTAGTATAGGACAAAGAACAGCATCACAAAACTTAGCAACGAGCATCATCAGCATCATAATCACACATCACACACAATCACAATCACATCACACAGACAGACAGATAGCGCATTTCGATACTGGTTCATTATTTTCTTCTTCAAGTTTCATTATTTATTTCATGCTGCCGAATCGGTTTCCGTTCTGTTCCGTTCCGTTCCTGTTCTGTTCTCTGCACGGTACGGTACGGTACGGTACCGTGCGTGTAGCCAACGAGCATCCAGGCCAAACAAACAAACAAAAACACAACGCAACAAGAGACACAACCTACATTCCTTGAAAGGTTGCAACGCACACACACCACACACACATAAATCCAAGGAGCCAACCGCCCAACCGCCCAACCGCGTAACCTCTATTGTCATTGTCATCACCCCGATTCATCAACACCAGCATCAACACCAGCATCAGCATCAACTTATTCCTTGACCCGTACGGTACGATACGGTACGGTGCGGTACGGTACGGTGCAATCAGTCAGTCAGTCAATCAATCAATCAGTCAATCAGTCAATCAATCAATCAATCAGTCAGTCAATCAGTCAATCAGTCAGTCAATCAATCAGTCAATCAATCAATCATGGATTATCTCGGATCCGATTTCAACTGCACGGGATCGGTGATTGCCAAATCGGAACTGACCGCCGCCCGACTGAAACGAGGAGAATGCGTGACCTGCGGGAGAAAATGCTTCAAAAAGAAGTTTCTGAAAATGATTCCCATCGACGACGAGGAAGGCAGGGTGATCAATGGTCGTTGCCTCAACTGCAATCCATTGCTCCTGCAAAAGAGCAAGAGTACTAGTACTAGCACTAGTACTAGGACTAGCATTAGTACTAGCACTAGCATTAGCACTAGCACCAGCACTAGCAGCAATCACAGCAGCTTCGGCCACATCAGTGGTCACAGCAGCAGCAAGAACAGGAACAAGAACAAGAACAAGAACAGAGACCGCAGATCTGTTGGCAACGGCAACAGCAATAGCAATAGCAACAGCAACAGGAGTAACAACTCACTCCAAAGATCCAAGAGTCACCATGCGGGTACCCGTACCCATACCGGTACCGGTACCGGTACGGGTACGGGTAGTGTGACCTTCAACGATGGTGCTGCCGTCGCGGTTGCAGACTGCAAACCAGCTACCTCGCGAGATATCGAGTCCTTCTTTGCTCACCATCAGGGTACAAATACGAACACGAACACGAACACGAACACAAATACGAACACGAACACAAATAATACGAATCCTTCTGCTGCGAATCCTTCTGCTGCGAACCACCCGAATCATCGGCGAGGTTCCGTGTCGGGTTGTAGTTATACTAGTACTGCTCCTCCAAAGCGAACGTTATCGAGTCCTCCTCGATCCGAAACAACACCGGCAACTCCCGGTATGACCTATCCCCACCACCACCACCACCAGCAACATCCGACAGCAAGCAGCACGAGAGCAACAGCAACACCAACAGCAACACCAACAGCAACACGAAGCATCAGCTACGATGGCTCTGGTTACTCCACCAACCATCATTCCGATTATTGTAATTCCAATTCCAATTCGAATTCCAATTCCAATTCGAATTGCAATTCCTATTCCAGTTTCAGCATCAATGCTGCGATTCACCACCGGTCTCCCCCTCCCCGTCAAGGGAGTTTCGATTCTTCCATTGGATCTATTGGTTCCACTTCCACCCACAACAGCAATGGTCGCCAGGGCCACTACGGCCGTGATCGTCGTCCGGATCGTCGTCCGGATCGTCGTTCTTCCTGTACCTACAACAACAACAACAAGCCACCACTCTCGCGGGAGGGCAGTCTAATCTCGTGTGGCTCGAGGAATTCGCTCTCGAACAATTCGCTCTCGAAATTCTCTCTCGAATTCGAATCACTCGCTGTCGTCGTCGTCCAGGGTCGCGTCGCGAGAGGAACTGGAGCAAGCGGCTTTTACACTCATGGCGGCCGCCCAGGAACACGGCCTGGTCGATGTCAATGACGCCCTGGCTGCCTCTCTCAACGACATTGTCAACATGGGTGCCACCGGTGCAAGAAGTGTTAGTGTTAGTAATAGTGTTAGTGCTAGTGTTGGTGCTAGTGCTAGTGTTAGTGCTAGTGTTAATGGTGGAGCAGACTTTCTTGTTCCCGGTGGTCCCGGCCATGCTGGTCCCGGCCATGCTGGTGCCGGTGCCGGTGCAGATGCAGATGCTTCTGGCATGGTGGGCGGAGGTCCTAGCAAAGACTCGCACCATTCACACCATTCACACCATTCACACCATCCACACCATCCACCGGAAATAACAGGAGACTCGAAAGGGGTCTTGAATCGAGGAGGTGCATTTCCGATGAGATACGGACGTCACATCTACACCAGCAGCACCCGCACCATGAGTTCCATGTCGTCCATCGACGAAGGAGACCAGCAGCATTTGCAATTGCAGCTACAGGAGTCCCTCAACAACATCATCAACAACAGCAACAACAACAATAATAACAACAACAACAGCAACAATAACCAACAATTCCAGTTGCAAACCTTGCGAACCATTGGGAAGAGCTGTCGAACCCTGGGATCCTTGTCCACCATCGATGGCACCGAAGAGGAAGAAATCAATTCTCTGAACGGAGACAACAGTAACAGTAACAGTAACAGTAACATTGACGATCTATCTCGATACAGCGGTGCGTGCACAGAAGCTTCCACCATATTTACGGCGATGTACAACAACCAGGAAGAAAAGAAAGACAGCGACACCAACCTCGCAATCGACAACAACAGTAGCAACAACAACAACAACAACAACAACAGCAACAATAACAGCAACAGCAACACCCACGACGACGACGACGACGACGTTGTGGGTGCCGTGGATCGCCATTTGAAACAACTCAGGGATTCCATCCAGTCATCCTCGTCCTCGTCCTCGTCTTCGTCTTCATCCTCATCCTCATCGCCGGGCAAATCGATCCATGCCGTCGAATCACTCCTGGATTTTGTTGCTTCCTTCTTTGACCCGGGCCCGAAGCTCGACCTTTTCATCGAAAACGGTGCGGTCGAACTCCTGGTGGAAGCCATGGGGAAATACTCCAACTCGTCACTCTTTCAATCCAGGGCCTGCGAGGTAGTTGCAATCTTCGCGGCACCGTGCGGTGGCGATGACGACGATGGCGATGGCGATGGCGATGAACGCCAACGCCAACACCAACACCAATCCGGTTTTGCTTCTACTACTACCGCGGAGCGGCGCCGAAGACTGATGGACCACACAAACACAAGCACAAGCACAAGCACAAGCACAAACACAAGCACAAGCACAAACACTAACGGAATCGGCGAAGCCATCCTGTTCTGTTCCATGATCCTGCACGAAGAAACGGCGGACGTACAGGTGGCCGCACTGAACGCGATCCGGTGTCTCTGCGAGGACTGTGAGGACAACCAGGCAGAGTTCCTGAAACTGGACGTCATCGAACCCATCATTCGTGCCATGGAAAACCATCGGAACGAGCCCCGGTTGCAAGAGATCGGAAGCTCGGTCATCTCCGTTCTGATCAACAACAACAACAACAACCATCCCAACAACAACAACAACACCAGCAACAATACCAACACCAACCACCGTCCGAACGCCGACGCCAAGAGCGCGATCGGCCTGAACGGCGGCGTCCCCGTCATCCTGCGGGCCATCCTCGTGCACCTCGACGACGTTGGGGTCGTCGAGACCTGCAGCCGGGCCCTGTGCGAGCTCACCTCGGACGATTCCGACAACGTCGCCGTCTTCGTCAACACACCCGAATCGACCTGCGCCGTCCTGAACGCAATGAGAACCCACGCCTCGAACGGCATTGTGCAAGAAACGGGATGCGCCCTGCTCGCCAATCTCACCTCGCAAGCCGAGCACGTGGAGCGAATGATGATGGCCAACAACAACAACCCTAACAACCCTAACAACAACAACAGCAACAACAATAGCAACAACAATGGGCAAGCAGCAGCAGCAACGGACGGCACAACGGGAGACGACGCATCCGCATCCGCATCCACCGAACTGCTGGGATTGATCATCGAAACCATCCTCGAGGCGATCCAGGGCCACGCCGATTCTCCCTCCGTCCAGGCCCTGGGCTGTTTGGCCCTCTCCAATCTCATCGATTCGTCTTCTTGTTCGTCTTCCTGTTCGTCTTCGTCTTCCTGTTCGTCTTTGGTGTCTTCGGTCGATGCAAAGATGTTCGTCGTCGACATGGGCGCACTGGACGCACTGGTGCTGGCCATGGTCCTGCACGGAGACAACGAAACGGTCCAGGAGTCGATCTGTCGCCTCCTCCTCCTCCTGGCGATCCGGGAAAACCACCAGCACATTTTTGCCGCCAATCCCATCGAACTCGTCAGGGCGGCCGCCGAAAAATTTCCGGATCGGTGCCGAGAACCGGCCGATCGGTTGATCCAAAAGCTCTTCCTGTAGTAGTAACAATGTTACCGTACCGTACCGTACGCTGAAATGAAATAAAATAAAATAAATAATAAATACGAAGTAATAATAATAATAATACTAGCTACTACGGTAGTGCTGTGCTGTGCCGTTGCCGTTGCCGTTGCCGTTGCCGTTGCTGTTGCCGTTGCTGTTGCCGTTGCTGTGCTATGACATGCCATGCTATACCATGCCGGATCCTGGTACTGTGTTATGGTATAGCACGAACCGTACCGTAGTTCTTGGGAGAGAAGAAGGGTGCGGTTCGTACGGTACCGTACAATAGCCATCCATCCTTTTGCTTGCAACGGTACGACAAACGGAAAACGGAAAACGGACCGATTTCACGAGAAGAGTTTTGATTGATTCGTCACGATTGAAATGAACCCTGAACGTGAACTACGTACGCTGTGTATGAAATTGTGTGCTATTGAGTTTTAGTGCTGTCCTCTACTACTAGTACTACCGTACCGTATGACTTTGAGATAATTCGAGAAGCTTCCCAGCTAGTACTAGTTCAGTGATACGATTGGAAAAGAACTGGGTTCTTTGATAATCGGAATTCGGATGAGACTTCAAGGAGAAGGTTCTATTTGATGTTCGAATACCATTGAACAATGACAGATGATCGGGAACGATGTCATTGTTGACTCATGACTTGTTGATGGAGTGGTGTGTGGTGGTCAATGACGCGTGACTGGACTGAAGGCGGAGGAGTGTGTTAGTGACTGTCTCATGACTGAAGTGTCTGTGCGTTGTTCATTCTCCCTTACTATGAAAAGTTATGATGGTTTGGCTGGGATAAGAGGGTGGATGCTGATGCGTTCATGTTCGCAGTCTGTGGCGTACGATGGTGACTGTATTGTTAGTAGTGTGCTGGACTTGTAAGATTGGGTAGGGACCTGCAGCGAACGAGATCGAGTTTGTTGCGATTGTGTATGTTGACTGAAAACGCCTTGACCTACCTTGAATTTGTGTTTTGTGTGTTTGCGGTTGGCGCGAAGGATT
This sequence comes from Pseudo-nitzschia multiseries, assembly GCA_037355745.1. Taxonomy (NCBI): domain Eukaryota; phylum Bacillariophyta; class Bacillariophyceae; order Bacillariales; family Bacillariaceae; genus Pseudo-nitzschia; species Pseudo-nitzschia multiseries. The sequence goes on along the minus strand of CM074789.1, from coordinate 11,513,795 downwards.
TGGTTGTCGATTTCAGCTTGGCGATGTTTGGTTAAAGTGACTGATGTCGGCGTGGAGTGCTGGAATGTTAAGAAGCATGCGGCGGTTGAATACGAGGGCTCCGGGTGAAGAATTTCCTAGAGTGGAGACTGATTACATTGGAGGGCGTGCATTGCTGTAGCTATGGCTTCTTTGACAAGGGTGTTGGCTTCTATTTCTGTTTTTGGCGGCTTGAGATTGATCATTGTGCGTATGATTTGGCCGATGGTCTTGTGGGTGGATTCAATGATTCCGTTGGCTGTGGGTGTGTGAGGAGAGATGTTGATTGGCTTGATGCCTGTATAGTCAAGCGGAAATTGAAAGTCCTGTCCGTTGAATTCAGGACCATGATCGTGTACGATGCGCATGGGGCGAGGGTAACGGGAGAGCCAGCAGTTTCAAAAAGGCGTCTGACGTTGTTGGCTGTTTTGGGGCCTGGAATTTGAATGATTTCGAGGAGGTTGGTAACTGGGTTGATGCATGTAAGAGCATCAAAGCAAAGGTTGATTTTGTTGATTTTGTTGTTCCATGGTCTGATGCAGTCGATGTGAACTTCTGACCAGGGTGTTATGGGTGCTGTGCGTGGTGCAAGTTGATCGGCTTGGCGGGTACCCTGTGCGTACTAGTGGGCATATGAGGCAGTTTGATATGACATTGCAACATACTACTGCGCAAAGGTTGGGATGATGGAAGTGATGGCGGAGAAGAGCTTTGAGTCTGTCTATACCTGTGGAGTGAACGGTGATTTTGTGGTACCATTTGACAATGGGGGTGAGCATGTCATTGGGAATGACAATTTTCCACTGGGAGTTACTAGGTGTTAGTTTGTCGTGTTGGCAGACAATGTCTACGTTAGTCAAGTTTTTGTATGAAAAATTGTCTGGGGTCTTTTTGCAGCAGAGTTAGAACTTTGGAATCATGCGATTGGTATTGGTGAATGGTTGCGAAATGAATCTGCAATCTTTTTGGTCAAAACTGTGGGTGAATTAAGTAGCTGTCTTCGACAGGATGACTATCAGTCAATGCAGCACATGATGGCAGCGCCATGATGCTTGCTGGCCATGGTTGAGAATGAGAAGGAGTCATTATTTGAGATGCCGTCAGTCGAAAATTGGTAGTTGTGAAATATGATGTGAGGGTAGTTGGGGTGCGGCTGAGGGAGTCGGCGACTGTGTTTTTGGGGCCTTTGATGTAGTAGTGGTAAACTGGGGTTGTATTCTTCTAGAATTAGTTTCCATCAGGAGAACACATTGTGTGTTTGTACATTGAGAGCTTGTACGTTAGATTTTTATGGTTGGTGTACAGATGAATGAGTGCACCTGAGGAGCATTGATTGGTATTCTTTGAATATTTTGACTGATGGAGAGTAATTCCTTTTTGATGACTGTGTAGTTTGCCTGTGCTTTGTTGAGCTTGCATGTGACGTAGGCAACAGGAATGTTGTTCTGTTTGATGACTGTGCCAAGCTGAAAGGCAGATGCATTGGTGTAGATGTGAAATGGAATATTTGCAATCTGGGTAGGCAAGCATTGTTTCAACGATTTCATTTCTTCCAATGCTTTTTGACACGTGTCGTTCCATTGAAATGTGTGAGGAGATTTTAAGAGATCAGGTGAGAGGAGTAAGAATATGAGAGCGTCGTGGCCACATGTCACGATAGTATGTGACGAGGCCAAGAAAGGCTCTGAGTTGCTTCAGGGTTTTGGGCAGGAAGCATTGCAAGGATTGCCTTGACCTTTTTGATGTATGATTTAATGCCATTTGGTGTTAACCAGTGACCAAGGAAAGCCGTTTCTTTGATGATCCATTCACATTTGAGCGGGTTGATTGCGAATCCTTTGTCTTGTAGGCGAGTGAGAATGGTGTCGATGAGATGTAAATGTTCTTCAAAACTGTTGCTGAAGCATGCGATGTCATTGATGTAGATTTCAAGATTTGGAATGTCTTGTAGAACACGTTCCATTATTTCTTGTGCTATGTCTGGTGATTGAGAGACTCCCATGGGTAGGCGATTATATTTGTAAAGACCAAAGGGAGTCGTGATGGTGGTTACATCTTTACTTTCGTCTTTGAGGACAAATGTATGATATTGCATGGAAATGTCCATCTTGGTTAGATATTTGTATCCAGAGCGCCGGGATAATATGTCTTGAATGCATGGGATAGGATAAAATTTTTCGTTTGATGGCTTTGTTGAGAGCGCGGAAATTGGAGACCCATCTGATTTTTCTGTCTTTCTTGGGAATGATGAATGTTGGCAAGATCCAGTTGGAGTGCCCTTGGCGTGATAGTACACCAATGTCAACAAGGCGGTCGAGTTCTTTCTTGAAAATCATAAGTTGTTTTTGTGGAATGGGGTATGCTCGAGAGCGATGTGGTTTTATTGCGTGGTTGATGTCAAGGTGTATTTCTTTGTTGGGGTAGTATTTGAGCATTCCAACAAAAATGGTTTGATATTTGCACAATACGGAGTACAATTGTTTGCGTTGATCCTGTGTCAAATGCGTGCATTTGTCGCAGACTGTTTGGACGTCATGTTGATCGTATGTTGAATCTTGAATGGCGGTTTTGTTCGTAGTGAGCACAAAACTGCCAACGGGTTGAATGGCCGTGTCAATTTGCATTGCGTGAATGTGGAGAGCGAGGGTGGTGGAGTCTGCGCAGATGTACGGGAATGTCTGCATTGGAATGGTATGTGTGTCCGTTTTAATTTCGTTGTTATGAAAACGGTGGGGTAATCCTGATAACGAATTACGGGTTTGAAGAGGAAAGAAGCCTGCTTAGCAGCTTGAAGTTGAGCGACAGCAGACATGGTGAGTTAGAGGTTACGGTTAGTTTTTAGATATTTTTATCGATAAAAAAAATTCAAAGCAATATTGTGATTGCATTCAATATGAACTACGCTTTGTATGAAATTGTGTGCTGTTGAGTTTTAGTGTCTACTATGACCTCGAGATAATTCGAGAAGCTTCCCAGCTAGTTCAGTGATACAATTGGAAAAGAACTGGGTTCTTTGATAATCGGGAATTCGGATGAGACTTCAAGGAGAAGGTTCTATTTGATGTTTGAATACGATTGAACAATGACAGATGATGGAGAACAATGTCATTGACTCATGACTTGTTGGAGTGTGTCAATGACTGCGTGACTGGACTGAAGGAGTGTGTTAGTGACTCATGGCTGAAGTGTCTGTGCGTTGTTCAACTGGGTCTGTTTGATTTGATTGATGTTTGGATGCTGGATGCGATGATTCATTCGATTCGTGCATACAGGTAAGATGTATGTACGCACCGGTACATCTGTGCTGATACGTACTGTGAATCAATGATCACCATTGAGTCACAAGTCAGCGACACAGCAAAGCATGATGTATTCCTACTAGTATTATTGCAAAATTTAGAACAGAGAAAACATAACTATTTAGAAAATTGATCTGAAATTTTCAACAACAATAAGTAAAGAAGATCTTAATACTAGTTCCCTACACATTTTTTAATCCAGGTTCAAAACAACAAATAATAACCACTGGTAAAAGAGAAGTAGTAGATAGTAGTGCTGCTAGTACTATGCTACAACAGAGTTCTTTGTTCTTCTTCATTCCAAATTAGCAAGCAACAACATAATGAGGAGTAGTGCTAGTACTAATGAAGTCTTCTGGCTGATTTTCTTCAATCAAAGAACTCTGTTATCATTATTACAAAGTTTTTATTTTTATTTTTTTCTCTGAAAACTGCTACAATGATGCAATGATGCATAGGTGTGTGTCAACCAACACGACATAATTTTTTAACAAGCACCAGTAAGTGGCCTCCAACAATGAACAACAACAACAACAACAATGACAGAGAGTTCTTTTTCTTTACTTTTTTTGGATGGGAAATGTTTGAATGGAACTTCTTGATGATTGCTGTGTTGATCTGCGTTGTAAGTTGAGTTACGTTTCAACCAGCAGAACACCTTTTTGATGAAGCATTAACTTTTTTTCTTCTTCGATGCTACTATCATCATCATCATGTGTTGCTGCCCAACAATTGAGACTCACATTTTTTGAAAGGAAATGAATTAACACAAACCAGACTATGTGGTGCTCACACTCATACAAGTTCTGGTGGTACTAATTTCTAATGGATGCATGCTACAGGCAGGTACTGGAGTCAAAACCTGATACTTTGTTGTACTACTATTCAAAGGTATTGCTGACATTGCTTTTAGAGTAAGGGCATTTTTATTTGTTGTGCTCGAAAAAGTTTCATTTGAATTGTTGAAATCCCATTTTGTTCCTGCTGAAACTGTTGTTGCTGTGTTAGTCCATTCCTACCGCTTGAGACAGGAGGGTATGAAAGATGTTGTTTGAGAGGCAAGTCTTTCTTTCTTCTTACTGTTCCTATCAAAAAGAATGACAAGCATCATGCAAAAAGGACAAATGCACCAAGGTATTAGTAGCGGCCATGGAAATCCAGAAATTCCCCAGCTCCACTTTTGTTCTGCTTTTCTCTTCCAACATTTTGTATTGAATATGTTGGACAAGAAGATCTGTGGCTGGCTTACCTGACGGGAGATTATCACCATGAAGGAATTGAGAAGCAAAGGCCAGCAGGGCCTTCTTCCAATCTTGAATGGCCTCTCTTGCCATAACCAATAGATTTCATCCACTGATCACCATATCACTCAATAAGGTTGAACACTAGTAGACAACAAAGATTCAACATTGACCTTTGTGTTACCAATTCCAGTGTTAAGGACGAATCATTCACCACAGTTGGGATCACTTTTGTTTTTGTTAGTATTCCGTATTAGTTTGGTTTCTTTCTCTTGCTTGTTAGGTTTATTTGTTTTGTTTTGTTTTGTTTTGCATTGCTCAGTGAAGTAGGTCACAAAATATTGTTCAGCAGCAGGAGTTAGGCATCATGAATTCAAATAATGAGAACAGTTGGATTTCAATAAGTAATATCAACTCAAATGTTCAGGCTCATGATACCATCAGCCATGATGAGCTTCGGAGGGTAGTATTACAGCGGTACGGTACGGTACCGTAATATTTTTGTTTTTTGTTGAGATTCAAATCGCAACGAGAATGGATTTTATTTTTGTTGAGATTTGAATCTCAACAAAAACGGGGAGGCAAAATGCAACGTTGTGATTGGATAGTTGTTTTCATTCTGTTTTTGAGCCTGACCAGGGCCTATTTGGGTTCAAAAAAACGGGAGGCTTCAATGGTTAGTACCGTACGTACCGGTACGTGTAAGATATCGGTAGGCGACTCGTTCGTATTTTTTTGACAGTTCAAATAATTTCCATACCGGTACGGTACCGTACCGTACCGTACCGTGCGTATTCCTCAAATTGAATCGAGCTAGTCTAACAGAGTCTTTCTCAACGTACCGGCAACGTTCCATCGAGTCTTTTTTTTGTTTCTAGCCGGTAAGACTTTTCGCACCTTGCTCAAACGGGAAGTTGGGTTGGGCCTTGGGTGGGATAATCTTAGAGAGTGCGAGTGCTGTATGAGCGAGTGTCTCTGATGTTTTGTTTTTGTGCAGCACGAGCTGAACGGTAGTAACTGTTAACGCTCCTCCCCATCGATATCCCGGAAGCACAAACGTCAATACATACCGGTACCACACCACGCCACGCCAGACCAAACCAGACCAGACCAGACCAGCTACTCGTTGTCAATCTAGAACCGAAGCACAGAAAGGATTCCAGTTCCAATCCAAGCAGTTGCATGTTAAGCCAACAACCACCAGATCAATAGAGAGAAGTCGAAAGGATTTTCCATTCGATATTTTGCCATCGATCGATTCTGTTCCTACGGTACCGTACCGTATTGTTTTGACCCGGCGTTGAACCAATGGGAAACGAAGCATCGTCGGAGGCTGGTCAGGCGTGGAATGCTCCGGACGCCATAGGCTTGCAACCGTTCGAGACCTTGTTGTTTGAAAATCTCGGCGAGAACGATGGCGAAGCGTCGAATACAAATACAAATACGAATACGAATACGAATACAAATAATACAAATACAAATACAAATACGCCATCGTCGCAGCAGGGAGCTACGGAAAAGAAACAAGGATGTGCCGCCCGCCGCGATGAAATCGATGGACGCCATCGCAAAGTCAATATTAATGTTAATGTCGATGTCGATGTCGACGACGATGACTATGCCGATGGCAGCGACGACACCAACAAGGACGAAAAGAAAACCGCAATCCACAAACGATTGGGCGTCCGAAATCCGCAAACGTTATCGGAGGGTTCTCTGCGAGGAACAACCGAGAAAGACAACGTTTGTCGGGATCCAATTCTGGACGCCGTAGCAGCCGGTTCCGCTGTGCGAAAGGCACGACAGGAACGACTGGAACGAATCCGACAAGCAACAGCAGCAGCAACAACAACAACAACACCATCACCAGCAGCAGCTTCGTCAGCAGACACACCCGCACCGGACGAGGTCGTCTGCGAGCAGGGGAGCGAATCGATTCTTCACCGACAACAACGAATGGAAGACATCGCTTCGACGACTGGCGAAAACGGCCGCGTCAACCGCCAAGACCGTCGCTCACGCAACGGCCCCCGTGATTAGCCGATGCGGGGCAGGTGGTGTTGTCGTCGGCGGCGGAATTTGCCCAAGACGTGAAACGAGAATGGGAAAAAGAAGACGGCAACGGCAACGGCAAGCTAGCCTCCGCCATGGCAACGAAGGAAGAAGTATCCTTCGGAAAAGGCGACAATCCCGAGGGTTCGAGATCCAACGAAAACGAATTCGTCTCAACTTCCGATCGATCGGATCCTACCGGTATAATAAGATCGTCGCTGACCAAGGGGACGATGACGAGCCCTCAACACCCCGCTTTTGGCGAGAGATCCACAGAGAGAGACTCGATGAACGGAACCACATTCATACCCTTCGCCCTTGTTTTTGACGAGAAGAAAGAGGACAAGGGTGAATTCAACGACACGAGCATAGACACGGACGCGGATGTTTCACCGGGGAGAAAATGCATAATCGAAGAACTCCAGAAAATGGAACAGAAGTTCGAGAGCGAGATAGAGTCCGTGCAGACCCAGATCGACTCGGTGATGGCCAGTCCAACCGACGAACAAATCGACAATCCGAAACACATCAAACGGTTGCTGTCCGAGGACGAGATGACCGAGCACGACTTTAGTGAGCGGGAGATGGAAATAAGTTTTTTCGAAAAGGATGGTTCCTACAAACAAATAACAGCGGGAGGATCATACTCTCGGAAGAACAGCATCGACGAAAGCGTTTATTTCCTGGATGAATCCGTTCAATCCTACCCAAATTCGCCGCTAAAACCGACAAAACCAGATTCAAAAGTACACGTACCGGAGAAAACCATTCACGAAATCGATGACAACCCGGAACAAGATGATCGGGAAAAAGGTGGGCTCCAAGAATGCGAGGAGGAGCAAAACAGCACGGATGAAAAACAACAACAACAACTCAGCACCACTGGATTGGTTGACGAGAAATCCGGAGAAACGTCCAACGAGTTGGAAACAGATGCCCCATCCGAAAAGAAGGACGAGAAATGTGACGAGGAACAGGACCGTGGGCAGCAGAAACCAGCCGAGATGGAAGATGTGCCTTCGAGCGAAGAATGTAACGATCAGCAACAAACGGACGATGACGTCGACAACGGCGACGACGATTGTAGCCCAGCTACTCTCCCAGAGCCAAAACTGCGAACAAAATCGGGGCGGGTAGTCAAACCCGTTCGTCGGTTAGTAGATGGATTTGAGACCTCCATTGGAGAATATGGACGGTCCGACGAAGATATCGATGATAAGGAAGATGACACCGAAACAAAAAACGACAGCGAATGTATTGTTCAACCTGCAAACGACTCGGACGAAACACACGATGCGCAACCAGATACTGATTGCGAGGAAGATCGGGCGGTAAGCGAAGATACTGCGATGGCCGAGGAGAGCAAAAATGTTGTTCATGTTCAAACCGCCGACGACTCTCCCGAGGAAACGAGTATTCCACAGCAAGAGACTAGTCGCGAAACAGAGATCATACAGGACGAGGGCATCGCGAAAAGCGACGAAAGCAAAAACGTAGTTCCAAACAAACAATCGAACAATTTACAGCTCGCCTCAGAATCTGAAATCAGTTGCGACAAAGAAACTCCTACAGTGACAGCGATCGCCACCGCGAACGGACCAACGGATCTTGACACTTTATCCCATGTATCTACCGAGGAAGACAGAAAGAAGGTAGCAGAGGAAACAATCGATCATTCACCGACGGCACTCGAAAATACAGGGAACGCAGATGGCGAGAAAAGTGCTTTCGTGAAGAAAGTAAGAACAACTGCATCACATCTGTATAGTTTAAACGAAGATGCATTGTACGAAAGCGAAGAAGTCAACACCGTACGAGAGGACAACCGAAATCAACCCAAAGAAACAGCGGAGAAAACATTTTTTCCGAAGCTGTCGTTGGAACCGCTGTCTTTCGTACAAAATTTGGAGTACAGTGGTTTCAAAGATAGAAAAAAGATTGTCAAAATGGTTGTTACAAAGCTCACTGGATTTGACGTCGAAGTCAGAGAAAAGAGTAGCAAAGTCGACCTTTTTGACCCGTCGGATGGTTATCCTATCGCTGACAGCATCTTCGACAAACAGATGGAAAATGTCGCTGATTCTTCTAGTTGGAGTTCGTTGTCGTCGCCTCCGGAGGTTGATTTGTGCCTTCGAATTGGGGACGGGGAGGATCAAATTCGTTCCAAAAGCAATGATGATACGGATAATATTTTTCCCATTTTCGATTTTATTCCGGTGAAGGGAGAAATATCCCAAGAAAGCAACGCCTAACGAAAAAAGTAAAGAATTTCAACCCATCATTCATACAGGTTCCTCCAAAGAATATTCACGGCCTCACAAGAGGCTGAGGCAGGGAAGCACCTGTTCACAAAATGGTTCGTTGGATTCTTTGAGCACTCAACCAAAGAGCTCGAAATCTGCGACATTCTTCAGGCGATCGAGTCGTCGATTATTGCGCAAGCAAGGAAGCAGCAGATTGTCGCTTTCCCAATGTAACACCCAGTCAACAAAATCTCCACACATGACGCCAATTGAAATTCGATCGTTAGTTGACGACAAACAGCAGATTGAAGCGCCCGTTGTTGATCATGGGGGTCAAATGGTTGGCTGGGATACCGACATGGAAGCCTATTTCCCAAGTGTACCCGATACCGAAGAAATGACCGAAGCTCTGGACAGATCCGACCTCTTCCATGAAACACTTGCGGCATTTTCATCTGTTGAAGACATCAACTTCCTAAAGGATTTTTCGCTCAGTAAATCAACGAAAGTTCCCAAAGCTACGTCATCGTTGATGTGGCGCCAGCTCATTGCAAACTGGAAGCATTCCGAATCATGCAAAGCTATGCTCACCAGGCCGTCATCAATTCAACCATCAGAATTGAAAAAACATGTTGGATTTTTTGAGACCGAAGACGATTTTTCGTCTTCCATTTCAACCGTTCAGTTTCAATTTGATTCCGGAAATGTAGTCTTTTCAAATGATTTTGTTCCTGCACATTCCTACTCATTACTCAGGTGTACTGATGTTGACCGCAGTGATGTAGATGATGAAAGTTTCTTGGTTCTCACAAGGTATCTTTGTGATATTGGTCCAGGGAGCTCTTCTTTTGAAGGAGAAAGAAGTTGTCATGCGGAAGATATTCTGCGCCATAACATACGCGTACCTGACACACTTGAGCGTAAGGACAACGAATCTATCCCTACTATTACAGATATTCACAGAGAAGCAAAATCGCACCTTCCAAGCCTCGAGAAAATTATTAATTGTATTGTCAATTATTCAACTCAGAATGAACCATCATCTAATGACCTAGAATGCAATGAATTGACTTCAACCAGCGGAGTTAAGGACTACAAATCGATTCGAAGCAAGGCAATCAGAAAGTACAATGGCGATGCTTTGCAAGTGAAAGATGCGCTAAGAGGGGAAATCACGTTTCCCGACGAAGCTTCCCTGATTTGTGGGCTGTATTCACTACACAATCTGGCTGGCGGAAAATTTCAGCAGAAAGAGAACGGACGAACAGATTTGATTCCGTCTTTCCAGATAGTGCGGTTGAAAAATCTGTTTCGCACTACATGTGTTGGTAATGAAATCTACAATGCTCTTCCTACTGGCTACCGGCATATCCTTATTAACCTAAAGTTGGAATGTGGTCTCATAGCTGGTAAGTCTCGATGAATTCTCACAGAATACATTTTGTGATGTTCTTGTAACTAACATCTCTTCCGTACAGAATTGCAATTTCAAATAGCACAACTGTTTGATGTTATGGGTACAGAAGGTTACTTATTGCATCAAGATTTAGTAGCATTGGAAATGGAGAATAGAAAACATCATGTATCTTCAGCTTCTGAAACAGTGTTTGATGTCTCGTCTAGTGGCTTCATTCATTCAATCCTCTCGCTCCCCGCAAATCTAGGCACAATATCAGAAGATAGACAGAGTTTCCGGGAGATAACCCAAGATGAATCCGTCATGTCAAAGTATTCAGAAAACCAAAAAGGTACTAAATCTTCACCTGTTCCACCATCGGGAGGAATCGCTTCACTTGCAGCTCAGGCAGCTTTGAAAAAGTCCAAGACGCAAGCAACTCAGGAAGATGGCCCCAATCCATTGTTAGGAGAAGTCGCTTCACTTGCGCCTCAGGCTTATCCAGAGAAATCTAAGAAGCAATCGAATAAAGAGGATAGGCCCAAACTACCAGGTATGGGTATTGCTGCATTGGCTGCACAAGCTGCTTTGAAAAAGTCAGAAAATCAAGCAGTTCAAGAGGACGTTCCTAATGCACCGGATGGGGGCATAGCTGCACTCGCCGCCCAAGCTTCATTGAAGAAGTCTAAAAAGCACGTGGACCCTGGTAGGTACATCCCCGCAACCCGTAGGAGGTATTGCTGCACTTGCTGCTGAGGCGGCCTTGAAAAAGTCTGGGAAGGAAACAAATCAAGCAGTTCAAGAGGACGTTCCTAATGCACCGGTTGGGGGCATTGCTGCAATCGCCGCCCAAGCTGCATTGAAGAAGTCTAAAAAGCACGCGGACCCTGATAGTACCTCTCCGAAACCCGTAGGAGGTATTGCTGCACTCGCTGCTGAGGCGGCCTTGAAAAAGTCTGGGAAGGAAACAAATCAAGCAGTTCAAGAGGGCGTTCCTAATGCACGGGTTGGGGGCATTGCTGCACTCGCCGCCCAAGCAGCATTGAAGAAGTCTAAAAAGCACGCAGACCCTGATTGTACCTCTCCGAAACCCGTAGGAGGTATTGCTGCACTCGCTGCTGAGGCGGCCTTGAAAAAGTCTGGGAAGGAAGAAAATCACGAGCATGCTAAACAAGGAATTGCTGCAATGGCCCAGGAAGATACTTCTAAGCCCCCGGCGGTAGGTATTGGAGCACTTGCCGCGCAAGCTGCTTTAGAGAAGTCATCGAAATCAGAAAAAGAAAATAGTTCCGATATCGTAGCTCATGCTGATGACGCTGGATTAATCCCGAAAGCCGAAACACGAGAATCGAGAAATAAATCTAGCGGTAGACCATTGCGCAAGCCTGCCATGATCAAGTCTCGAACAAAGGGAATCAGTTCACTCATGGATGAAATCGCGAGAGCACAAGACCTGGAAGATAGCGACGATTCATCGTCTCAGTCAGAATCGACAGAGGAAGAAAGACCTAAGGTGCCTGCGGTTGGAATTGCCGCACTCGCAGCTCAAGCTGCGTTGAAGAAACCCAAGAATCAAGTAAACGAAGGTGAGGGGAAAAAGCCACCAGTCGGAGGCATTGCTGTACTTGCAGCCGATGCGGCTTTGAAAAAGTCAGAAAAACAGGCGAATGAACAGAAAATACCAGCTGGAGGCATTGCTGCACTTGCAGCCGAGGCGGCTTTGAAAAAGTCAGAAAATCATGCAAACAAACAGAAAGCACCAGCTGGAGGCATCGCTGCACTTGCTGCCGAGGCGGCTTTGAAAAAGTCAGAAAAACATGCAAACGAACAGAAAGCATCAGTTGGAGGCATTGCTGCACTTGCTGCCGAGGCGGCTTTGAAAAAGTCAGAAAAACAGGCAAACAAGCAGAAATCACCAATCGGAGGCATTGCTGCACTTGCAGCCGAGGCGGCTTTGAAAAAGTCAGAAAAACAGGCAAATGGACAGAAAACACCAATCGGAGGCATCGCTGCACTTGCAGCCGAGGCTGCTTTGAAAAAGTCTGCAGAACAATCAAACCAAGAAAAGAAAGAAATATCACCAGTTAAGGGGATTGCTGCACTTGCAGCCGAGACTGCTTTGAAAAAATCAGAGAAGGAATCAAACCAGGATGATGTTTCAAAGCCACCAGTTGGTGGAATCGCTGCCCTCGCTGCTCAAGCAGCATTGAAAAAATCAAAGATGCAAGGAACTCAAGGGGATCTTTCGAAGCCACCAGTTGGTGGAATCGCTGCATCTTGCTGCCCAAGCTGCAATGCGGAAGTCCGACAAGAAATTAGTTCGACCAAATGTCTCACCAACAAATGAAATTGCTGTAGCGACGCCAAGAGATGTAGAGATGCCACAGATCGATGCTCCTTCAATGATAACGTTGATATCTGCTGTTTTTCAAGCAGGCAGTTGACGAAGCTATTTCGAACCCAAGAGATGTGCCTGCACTGTATTGCCTTCACTTACTTGCTTCCGCTTTTAAGAAACGTGCCGAAGAGCTACCAGAATCTGCAAAAGGCGACGGATTTTTATTGCCAATTAAGATTGCAACTCTTTCAAAAAGATTATTGTTACGAAGTCTCGTTATCAGTAACCAAGCTACATCGATTGGAATGATTGGTTGGCTCGAATATGGCTCGAGCAACTTCATTGATCGAGCACTCAATCTGCCTGTTGAAGTTCTGAAGCAACTATCATGCAATATGGCAGCTGAGAAAGATTGGGTAAACGCATCAGATGTCTTGTGTTCTCTCTTACTTCGTTGCGAACAAAATCTTCCCCGTTGTCACCCTACAACACTTGGATCTATGATGGACCTTGCGGGTGCTTTGACCGAAGCGCATAGTTTCGATACCGCGAGATCCATCATTTCCCAAACATTTGATTTACTCTCAAGTTACCTCAGCGAGGCCGAATCGCTATTTTTCGATCGACGACTCTTTGATGTTTTTCAACAAAACGACAGAGACCGCGTTGTTGTGTTTGACGATCGTGTTGACGCAATTGGCATTATGCAGGCATTCTGCAACAAGCTTCACGAAGATCTTTCCCGGGACTTCCTTAAATTCTTGGGGCGGAATCATCGGATCACTCTTCTGAATCACTCCCTTGTTGCTGACTCATTTTCCGTCCTTGCTAATTGTTTGTCAGCTAGTGTGGAGGTGAATTCCAACAATAATGTGGGCAGTTTTGATAGTTCCAGATCAATCAATGGGACGCCATCTCAGTATTATTGGGCGTTGGCTCACTCGCAGTACGATATTGCGTTGCGAGGGTGGATAAGAGTGGAGTCTCTCATTCATCCCAATGCTGCATGCGTAGCGTTTTCGATTGCCAGATGCCTGCGAGAACTTGGGAAAACAAAACAAGCTATCAAACTGTTGGAAACTTTGGCTTCGTGCTTAGAGCAACAGCTGGATGATGAAATCGCAACGAGAAAAACAAACCCGCATGCGACCGCGAAATCAACAACAGCAGCAGCAACAACAACAACAACAGCAACAACAGCATCAGCAACAGGATTCAAAACATTCATTGTTCCCTTGAACGACGAGAAACAGTCATCATCATCCTACAAGGATAGTGGTCCATCATTCATATCACGGCGTCGAAACAATTCCATGCCGATGCCCATGTCCATTTCCAATCCGACACAAACCATCCTTGAAAATCACCCGGTGGCATCCTACGAACGCGAACAGACCGCTGTTCTCTGTTTTTGGATGATGGCAGTTTTGTCGGCGGAGGACAGTCCCGATGAACGCGGGAGGAGTCGAGCCCTTAGTTTGCTGCACACTGCCTCGTTGACACTGCAACGAGTGCTTTCGAAGGATCGCAACACCGAATCGCACGGTTGTAGCTATCCCGTGTTGGATGACCAAACCCGTCTCATGTGTCTGGATCTGTACCAAAAGATCGAGGGAGAAGCACTCGATTTGTTCGAACCTCTCCAGAGAATTCCGTTGGTGAAGAACTACATACCGAAGACCAACAACAATGCAACTGCAACTGCAACTGCAAGCAACGAGGCCGCCCCACCTCGAAAGCAAATGGCTCCGTGGGACATTTTGACACCCATGCGCCAAAAGCGACAGTGGATTAGTCCTCTTAGTCGTATCAAACAAACAGGGTCGGCCTCGGTGGCTGCTGCAACCTACGAAGCCAGTGATTCCACTGCCGGCAACTTGGCAGCGAACCGAGCAAACGAGACTTCGGAGAGCGCCTTTTTCTAAAGTCCCCCCGAAAGCTCGTTTGTTTGATAGACGACGATTGTAGATTTTTTTGAGTGGCAATGCAGTTCGATCGATCCCTCTCCCTAATTGAGCATAGAGTACACAGATTTGTAGCTAGTACGAAGATATTGTAAGAATTGAACGTAACATTAAACGGTTTTGAAAATGGCACACCTACGAAACTACGATTGACCGACTTTTTTAGCAACAACAGACCACCATTGATTCAACAATAAAGACCAACAAAATTGATGTTGGTTGATATTGGTATTGGTATTGGTATCATCACTTGTCGCTACAGTGCGATAGTACCCGTTACGTATCCAAAGCGATTCCTTCCCCACGTTGGACAAAATTCAAAGCAGTTTCTTTCGAAAGCCAATGCCAAGGGAAACTGTCCTTCCTACCGGTTCGTAGAACTAACCCCGCGAATAATACTTCGTCATACGGTAGAATAACACCGCATTGAGATACCGGTACCTCGTACGTACGGTAGAGTCGCTATCGTTTTTTTGGAAATTTGTAGAAGTAATACCCTACGGTACGTACGATACGGGTACGAGTTCGTACTCGTAGTCTTACATACTACTTGAGTTGTACCGTATGGTACATACGTATGATAGTAACGGAACCGTCACATACTAACGGTAGCACCGTAACGAGCTGTCCCGGGTCTGACAGCCCAACGGTTCGGGATTAGTACTATCGTAAAGATCCTTCGCGGTCATGCCGTGCTGCCACACACAGAACGAACATACCGTAGGAGTACGAGTACTAGTACGGTACCGACCGGTAAATATAATAATTCCACGAAGACACGATAGTTCGGTTCTACCGTACGACCGGTAAATAATAATTCCACGAAGACACGATAGTTCGGTTCGGCCTTGTTCCCAACGCATCACGACCTAACTAAGCCCCGTCCCCAATACAGCATTTTTGAATTCGCACCAAAGCCGAGGATTTTTTGAACAGAAATCTCGGAAAGCAAAAAGAAAATCATCTAGGCCAACGGACTGTACCCGCGCGCGCATGCAAGCATCCCCTGGACGATTTTTACACACCTATGCACCTGCATTACCTTCGTCTTGAAAATGTCACACACAAAGTGATTAGGCTTACTTTTCTGTTCCATGATTTCGGGGCTGTCAGAGAGAGAGAGAGAGAGAGAGTGTGTCCGCTCTCGTAAATACAGGAACAGGACCATTGAGTGATAGACGCAGAAAGAGAGAGCACGATTCTGTACCAGCGAGAGATCCCACGAATTACAATCACACACATTCATAGAAACTGGAACCACTCACTCCTCGCCTCTTGCAGTTGAAAAGAGCGAAGCATTTTGGTTCTTGGAAAACAGCAAAGTGTCGTTCACATTGGATTGGTGTTGTCGTTGAGTGCCACACCGCCCACCACAACTGCTACCAAATCTTTCTCTGTCATTGCGAGAGTCTTCCACTGTTTTGAGACTTTCCAGTTCCCCCTAGTATTTTATTTGAATTATCGATCGTGTTGCCGTTCGGTTGGGAAATAAACTGCCTGCTGTATTGATCTCTTTCCTTCTGTTAGATCCGGTATATAGGTTGAATTCAATTGAATCGGAACGGATCGGATCGGATCGAGTCAAATCGAATCGAATCGAATCCAATCAAACCAAACCAAATCGGATAGCAGCAGTTTGGAGAAACCCACTCACAAGCAGCTCGTTCACATCCAGACTACATGGGTCCATTTGTCATAGCGGAAACAAACTTTCCGTCCTTCAGTGCTACTACTAGCGTTCCTTCGTTTCTATCTCCCAACAGCAGCACCCACCGCAGCAACCCCCACCACAAGAAAGCAAGAGGGAATCGTGGAACGAGAACCGTTGTGTCAACATCTCCCACGAGCACGACAACAACGAGCACTGCCAAAAGTTTATCGTCCCTAGAGGATTTTGGTGATTCGGAAGAACACAACGTCGAGGTTGTTCATTCGTCACCCGGTCGTCGTTCCCGCAACTATCAGCACCACCAGAACGACGCCCGGACAACCACCATCACAAGCACCCGCAGGAGAAACGATAGCAATCACAACCACAACCACAATAACAATCGCTGCAGCAGCCACCAATCCAAGAACAAGAAGGACAGCGAAAGCATGTCGCTGGTACTCGATAAGTACGGCTTTATTGTGAACATTGATTCCAAGGGACACATCCTTGAAACAAATGGCGCCGAAAGCATCAACGTTCCCACCTATACGGAATCGCGACGAACCGAATCCAGGGAAAAGAAATGGGAAACGACCCTGCAGGGCTGGGGCAAGCAAAAGCAAAGCAAATCCAATGGAAGACTATCCAAGCAGGATGGCAACGGCAACGCTAACGGCAATGGCAATGGGAATTCCAAGCAAGGCGGTTCCTCGTCATCGAAGAACGATCAGTCCCAACAACTGCTGCCGAAAAAACCTCTTCCGCGCCAGGTCCCTGTGTTTACTTCCAATGCGGTTGTGCGCCGGAGGTTGCGCAAGGGAATCCCGGATTCCATGCGGGGTCGTGTGTGGCTGGCCCTGGGCGGAGGGATCGGGGTTCCCGGGATGTACCAGGAAATTGTCCGAATAACCAGTGATGCCATGCTCGAAAATTGCCGAGAGCTGCAGGCGTTGAACAAGAGGCGAAAACAGCAAGCGCTCATCGATACGGTCGTTGCGGATGGTAGCTTGCAACCCATCGATGTCGCTGTCGCATACGGCGATTCTTCCACCACCAGCCGGAGCGGTGGGGAGCACACACCACCGGAACGAGTCGGCATCGAAAGCAACTCGAACTCGAACCGAACCTCTCCCACCTCGATGGCATCGGAGGCAAGCACGTTCACCAATACTTCGCCCAACAAAACAAAGCCATCGGCGTTATCACCATCGGTTACGGCAGCGACGACGCCGTCCCCGATAAGATCGAAAGAGGCAGCGAATCAAGGCTCCCCCTCCTCGTCGTTCCGACCGAACAAAGAAAAGGGGACGAACTATGCGTCAACGCGAGACTTTCGGAGCATACAAGATATTATCGAGCGTGATATTCACCGCACGTTTCCCCGACACAATCTCTTTTACGAGGAAGAACGACCCATTCTTCCGACGGACAGCGGCGATCTGGATGGCTCTCCGGATTCGACCAACTCGCCGGGCAGCAGCAGCAGCAACAGCAACGGTTCCGGAATTTGCGATCCGGAACTAGCGGCCCTTATTCTCAATCTCGAAATGGACATTCGAATGGCAACGACGACCTCCCCCGGCGGGACCGATGCCTCGGTTGCCTTGCAGCAATATTCGATCCACGATCGAAACGATCGTTGCACGATACGAGCAACCACCCAAAGTGGGCAGGCCGCCCTGAGGCGGGTCTTGAGGGCCTATAGCTACTACGATCCGGAAGTAGGATACTGCCAGGGAATGAACTTTATCGCTGGCATGTTTTTGACCCTCATGACCGAAGAGGAAGCATTTTGGATGCTTGTTTGTGAGTACTGTATTGTTTTTGTTTTTGTTTTTCGGTTGTGGGGTGTGTTTTGACCCGAACTTTTGCTTCCGTACCGTACAATCTTTTGGAAATTCGTTTGTTGTGTGCGACTCACAAAATTATTTGTTCTCGTGAATTGCAAATTGCAGCGGTCATGAGTGACAAACCGTGCCACATGAGGGGATTGTTCGGGGAGGGAATGCTCCAAACCCACAAGGTTTTATTTGTGGCCGAGAAGCTCATCCATCACTACTTGTCTCGGTTGGCGAGACATTTCGAGAAGGAACACGTCCACGTCACTATGTACGCTACACAGTGGTTGTTGACGCAATACACGAGCAGTTTCAAATTCGACCTGGTGTTCCGTGTGTGGGATGCCTTTTTGGGAGAGGGGTGGAAAATTATCTACAGAATCATGCTGGCTTTGCTGCAAAAGTATCAGTCGCAACTCCTCAAGATGTCCTTTGAAGAGATTTTGACTTTTTTCCGTGAGCTCCCCGAGCGTGTGGAGGGCGGCCAAATCATGGACATGGCCCTCAAGATTCCGTTGCGAAAGAAGGTCATTGCAAAATACGAAAGGGAATGGGAGTCACAGCAGAAACAGAAAGAATAGCGAAGTATGTATTATCATCATGAGATCAAAACCGAACGGTAAAAACCGGGTTTTATTGCGAACGGCAACGAAGAAAATCATCTTGATAGAGTACTTTACTAGCTATTAATAATCACTTTGTTGTCATTACAAAGAAATACGAAGTAGCTATTACTGATGTGTTTTTGTGCTCTGCTACTGCACGTTTTAATAATTTTGTACCGAAAGTGATTTTTTGTTTCCTGCCAGTTCTGGAGTGCATCCGGGATGACGACAACAACAACTTCCGCGGCTTTCAAATAATAATAATAGTGCCATTACAAGTTGATGCCGAACCCTTAAATGACGAAAGTTGCTTTTGAGTCGCACTCAAGCTACTTTCGAGACGCGATATCCAGTACTGTACACCGGTGTCGCAACAGAGCAATCACATAATCGTTGCATCTAGTGCTATACCACCCGTCGGTCAATCAACACGTTCTGTCCTGCAATGCTTTCAACCTTTCGCCGCTATGACGATGACAACTCTTTCAGGGATCTTTATGGCACGCGCGCGTGCTTACAGTATTGACACTACCGGTACCGGTACCGGTATGATGTACTCCGTATACGGTATTCAAATATCATCTCCGTCGGCCGTCAAAAAATGATTTTTCACGTTCTGCCGCTTCTTCCGTCCCTTGTGCCGATCCTGGTCCTTGAGTTTGGCGGCCTCGCTCGTCTTGGAAAGAAGGAGGCGCTTTTCGAGCTGGCTCAGTCCGCTGGAATACCCGAGGGCGGCACCGTCGCACCCAAAAATAACCTGGAGGGTGGGATTCGTCAGCAGCTGAATCTGGAAGCCGCCCTGCAAGCACCGCTTGACAAAGTCCAGGGCGCAAATGTCGCCAAAGCTGGTCAACTCGAGGGATCCGCCCCGAAACTGGACCACCACCTCGGGGGTCTCGTTGTCCTGCAGCATCGCGAGATAGTCTCGAAAGACGTACCGTTGCTCCTTCTTGGCTTTCTTGGAAAGGTAGTGCCCGCTGGCGTGTGCCAGTTCGTAAACGGTCTGCGTGATTTCGTCCACGTCTCCTTCCCATTCCGATCCCTCCCACGACCCCAGCGTGTACCTGGCCTCCGTGGTGTTGTTGGCCTGGTCGTTCTCTCCGTCGATGGCATCCACCCCAAGCCGGAGCCGACAATCGTGGATGTAGGCCATCGCCTGTCCGGCGGCTTCCTTGAGCGAATGGTCGTCCGCATCCAGACACTCGGACACCAGCGGCAGCAGCAACAAACCCCGGCCGGTTGACTCGTGGTCCTTCCCGGCCACGTACAGCTCGTGAATGGATGTCGCCAGCACCGTCCAGACCTGCCAGGCACAGGCTCTCAGGGCCGGTGGCGTTGCCTGGCCCCGGTATTCGCTCTTGAGGACCTCCTCGCAGAGATCCAGCACGGATTCGGTGATGACGTCGTCCTCGATTCCGCAAAAGACGATCATCCCGAGGGCCCGCAGAGCGCTCACCCGAACCGGGACGGCCTTCTGCGTCGCCTGTACGGTCCGAACGAGTCGCTTCGCAACGAGGTCGTAGAGATCGTGATCGGCTACCAGAACGGCCATGGCCTCCAGTACCCGGCAGCCGGCGTACTGCTCCGAGGGAGAGCCCCTCAGCAGGGCGTAGCTGCCGCAGGCCTTGACGAGTTCCTCCCTCCACTGCTCCACGACGTCGTAGGGCGGCAGGGTCGCGCAGTGGGTCAGGGCCTTGAACCAGGCCTTGAGCATGGCCTCCCGCTTGGAGGATCGCTTCTCCGAGGCAAATTCCGGAACGGTGGATCCCAGCAGGTCGGACAATTTTTGCTCGTTGGCTTCGACGGACTGCTGGTCGGTGTTGTCGTTCGATCCCCCCTTTTTCTGATAGGCATCGTCGTCGTCGTCGTGGATGCCCCAGGAGGCATCGTCGGGGACGGATCCGAGTGTCGTCGTGTCACCGTTGTGGCTCAGCAATCCTTCGATGGTGTGCGACTCGGAAAGATAGTCCGCGGCTCCGTTCGCCGAGGCATCGTCGTCGTCGTCGCTGTCGCCACCGCGGGTGCGTCGCTTGGATCGTCCTTTTTTGCCCATTGTGTTGTGTAGAATCTATGTTTTGTGTTGTGTTGTGTTGTGTT
Organism: Pseudo-nitzschia multiseries; assembly: GCA_037355745.1. Taxonomy (NCBI): domain Eukaryota; phylum Bacillariophyta; class Bacillariophyceae; order Bacillariales; family Bacillariaceae; genus Pseudo-nitzschia; species Pseudo-nitzschia multiseries. Next base: position 11,493,053 of record CM074789.1, on the reverse strand, counting down.
GTGTTGTGTGCAGTTGTGTTGTTGTGGGTTTCGTCGATGTGTCAAATCGGTACAAGTAGGTTGTCCGTAGAAATAAAATAAAATAAGATGCTGTTGCTGTTATTGTTATTGTTGCTGTTTTAATCTGGGAGTACTCGTAAGTGATTCAATTGTAGAGCAAAGTTGAAACCGAAGCAATACTGTAATTTATAGAAGTAGGAAACAATAATGACAACATCCAAGCAATCGTCCGTTCGATTGTGTCGTCGATTTGATGCGTCGTCTGCCGTTGGTGGAGTGGAGGTGAAAGATTTATTCTTTCGTTGGTTGATGTTTCGGAGAGACGGAGGAACAAGAATCAAGAATAATTCTAGTTTTTACACTCGTACCGGTACGAAAGCTACTAAATCACGTACTAGTAGTAATCTTAATTACTACACCGATCAAATAGGTAGTACCGTACTTCGTAATCGGCATCTTCACTTGATTGAATCTCGACCAGAGAAAGGAACAATTGATGTCAATCCTTCTAAAACTCTAATCTTAATTACCGTATCGTACAGTACTATTCGTCCAGCAACAATCGAACTTGAACCGGAAGCGTACTCGTACGAGTACTCTTATCCTGAACCCTAACATTAGAAATCTAGCCAATATCCAATATCTTTGTGATGCCTGAGCAATGCAGAAAAACAGTCACGTTCGTTCGTCTGACGCACGTCCCAATGTCCTTCGGTTAGGCTAAAAACGGTTACGGTTGGGGTTGTATTTTTACCGTAAGTAACTTTTTCAAATTTTTGGCCATCCTAAGGGAATGAAAAGCCAGAGCGCCAATATCGCGACCACACTGAACACACACGGTATTGTTAGTGTTCGTCGGGGATGAGGGAACCAATGGCAAGGCTACATTGTTCACCATGATGAATGTCAGTGAAGTAATACAGGAGGCAGCGATTTATCTAGCTGGTACCCAAGAGCCAAATCTCAACATTGCGCACCCACGTAAGACTACCTAAATAGGGAAGACTAGGGGTGTCATTCTATCACAACCACTCGACTTGATTGGCGATGAATACCATTGAAGAGTCCCAGAACGATTACAAGGAGGAAGAAGGATTTCTATCAAGACTATCATTGCGGGAGGAGGAGGCGCAGGACGACGACGATTCACTCCCCGAACTGGAAGAAGAAGAGCTACAGGCCGACGTAGCGAACAACAACGGCCTGTGGTTTACCGGAGGTCCCGTGTGGCACTATCCGGAAGAAGAAATCGAGTTTTTTTCTGCGGACGAAGGCGTAGATAGTACGGACGAACGCGACTTCGACTTCGAAAACGAACAAGAATACGGATACGAATACGGATACGAATACAACTCCGAATACAACTCCGACTACGGCTCTCACTACGTACACGGACTAGACGAGTTCCGCGACGAAATCAGCGACGGGAATCGTTTGTGTGGCAAGCACAGTACGGGACATCCGGTGTTGTGTTCTATCCGGGCAAGGGATGAAAAGAAGAGGAGAAGAAAGCCGAAAACCAAACCGAAACGGAAAATGAGTGCGAGTTATGACGGCTCGGCCACGCACAAACGTAGTAGCGGTGACAAACTCGGTGTGAACCGGAACGATGTTGCCAGTGCATCTGCATCTGCACCTGCATCCAATACAAGGAGCAGCAAAAGCAATCGAAAAGCAATGGATCGAACCAAGAGAAGACTTCGACTGCGCGAGAGGGGGAGCGGCGGAAAGGGTCATTCGATTCCGAACCCGAAAGGTCAGGAGCAGCATTTCAAACGGTTCCGAGAGACCGCTCTCCGCCTTCCCTTTGAGTACACATCGAAGCTTGCCACCATCTGTGTGAGGCGTCCCTACGGGATCGATGCTCCGGAAATCTTTCGTGTTCTCGCTCCCGATACCACGGATCGGGAGTACGGCAAGCAAGCGCATCCGTCCTTCCCGCAAACGATCCAGGTAGCCATTACGATTGGGGCGGACAAGTCGTTGATGCTCTTGTACGGAGCCGCAGGGGTTCGCTACAAAAAGGATACGAAGGACCAAAACTGGACCGACGTTCGTGATGTTGGCGCCCTGGACGTTCCTCTCGGCTACGTTAAGACACGCGACCACACCAAACGGGGCAGAACCAGAACCAGGAGCGACACCGGTATCATCGAGTACTCCCTGGACGAGGTCCTCGAAGAGGCCATGTTGGTGCGGGAGCAGTATTGCACCAGCCTATTGACTGCCGCACTGAATCCGGATCAATACCAGCCCCTGGAAACGGAAATGGAGGTGGAAATGGAAATGGAAACGGAAACGACTCCAACAAAGGCATCCCCACCTTCGTTGGCCAAATCGATCGTGAGCACACCACCGCGTTCCGATTTCTACTACGATGGGAGCAACAGCGGCAGCGGCCAGAACAGTAGCTACCAAGACCACGTCGATGACACTTTCGACGAGGAAGACGGCGCCGTACGAAAACGATTGGACTTTGTGGAGTGCCTTTCACCGTCTGCCATGTCGACCACCCGAACCATCGAAACATCCCGCACCAGCCAGCTGGGCGGGAAGAGCCTCGAAGAAAAAATGCGGCGCAGGAAACGAAGAAAGGCCTATCGCATTTGCCAAAAGGTCATAATCGTGATTGGCTTCTACTGTAGCGGTATTTTCCTGGTGGCGAGCCTCTCCGGGGTGGACAACGAGCGACTCGTCAACATTTTGGCGATTGTGTTCCCTTCCTCCTTGCACAACAACGTGATCGAGTCGTGGTTTGTTATCGATACTACCGCGGAGGAGCCTCTGCAAGATACAGAGGGCACCGACGCCGGGGAATCCGCACAGAACGGATTCACACCAAAGCGGCGATTTCACATTAGTGAACTTTTTGCATCTACTGCTAGCAAGGGTAGCATGGAGCTCCAATGCCGCCAGTCCCTAGCATTGGCATTGAACGAGACCTCTGTCTACAAAGAAAAGCTCGAGGAGGTAGAGCAGTCGCTGGCTCTAGAGTCGCGTCAGATCCGGACCTTGTCGGAACAGTACCATTCGGAACACGAAAACACCGAGACACTTCTGCGCGAAAAGGAGAAAGCTACCGCCCTTGTTCAACAATTCAGTCACAAAGCCGAGACACTGGCGATCGATTTGGAACTAGAACAGGAGCAACGACGCAAACTCGAAGAACGAATCACTTCGTTGGAGAGGGACATTGTGGATTTGAGGAAGCGAGAACAAGTGTTCAACGACACCCTTGCTACACGTACCGTTTCCTCCGGGTCAACGACGAACAACGCTGCGGCAGACAGGGACGAAACACTCGAGAACCGCATGGAGCAAGACATTACCAGCCATTATCTGAGACGGAAGAACACCACCGAGACGTCGAGCCAGAGACCATCCTTTGCAAACATAAGTCCCATTTGGCCGAAACTTCATCGCCAGGTATCCGAGCACTTTGGAATCGTTGAAGAAGAGGAGAGTTCCACATCCGCATCCGCATCCACATCCACATCTACGAGAAATCACGCGGTTTCTCCCAAATTCGAACAATTCGAAGCCATTGCTAGCTCTTTGAAAGAAGCCTTGGGGGAAGGCGTGAAAAAGGTTTTTAAAGCGAGACGAGAAGAAACAGGCAACGGACACTTGGATTCAACCGGTGAACCTAGCAGGGATCGTCTGGCACGCACGAGGGTGGCTCTGGCCAGCCTCACCGAATCCATTCGCCAAGTTACCGTTCGCTTAACAGATATTAGCCTCGAAGCACCCGCGTCTCCCATCTTTCATCAATCCATGCAGCCCAGACTCGTGGAATCCGGCACGGATCGTCCGGCACGCACGAGGGAGGCTCTGGCGACCGTTGCCGAATCCATTCGCAGGGCGACGATCCGTACTACCGAAAGCTTTTTCGAAGTACCAGGGTCTGCGATGCACCTTCAATCCATGCAGCCGAAACTCGTGGAACCAGGCACGGTTCGTTTAGCACGCGCGAAAGAAGCTCTAGTGGATATTGCCGAATCCATGCGCCAGGCAACCATCCGTGCAACCGAAAGGTTCATCGAAGCACCGGCCTCTCCGGTTCTGCAATCGATGAAGCCTAGACTCACGGAAAATACCGATGGCATGAAACGAAAATTAACGGCTTCTACCAACAAGGCACTGAAACAAAGCAAGGAGGGCTCCAAGATTGTTCGTCAACAAGTGACGAAGAATGTTGAAGTAGCCACGATAGCGGGTATCGCAAAATTGGATCGTGGACAAGAGGCCATTCACGCTCTCGGTGATTTCGCCAGGGAAAAACTGGGAATCATCAAGCAGCGAGTCGCCGTGTTTGCCTCCAACAAGTGGGGAAAGAGGGATTCTCAAGGATCGAAGCAGGGACTCCGTGATCTCACTACGACTCACTATTACAAAGGCTTTGCCGGACGCCGCAAGGGCGGAGTGGACAGTGGGGCAGTGTAAATCAACCCAACACGACGAAATGAATGAAATGAAATGAGACATCAAAAGCACAAAATGAAATCAAAGTACACGTAGTACGGCACTGCGTGCGTCACGAAATGGAAAGAATCATACAAACGCTGCATTTAATTAACACCGGCACTTTGTCAGAAGTAATGGTAGTAGAAGACTTTCCAATGGGGTGGGTTGCATATAGGAAACAATAATGATAATGATAATAATAGTGGACAGTGGGGCAGTGTAACCTAACACGACGATACGAAACGAAACGAGAAATCAGAAACACAAAACGAAATCAAAGCAGTACGTACTGCGAGGGTCACGAAATGGAAAGAGAAGCATACAATCGTTACATTTTATTAACACCGGCACTTCGTCAGAAGTGATGGTAGCAGAAGACTTTCCAATGGGGTTGCTTGCTTGCTAAACAATGCCTGCATATCGAAAATACAATTATACAAGTAATAATCAATGAAAGAAGTTGCGTTTTCCACTGTGCCAAACATTTCTGCTCTTTTTTGTTCAGCTATGTACTACACCTTTGGAAGGTGCTCTTGACAAATTGATTCAACAAAGTGTCACATGGGTGTGCAAAGATGTTGTTCCTTCCTTGCTAGTGCGTTCTTGCCATGGCATCAATGCTACAGTATTCATTCCATCCCCTCTCATCAGCACTGTATACTACCTTAGAGGACCTTTTGCTTCTTGATAGGTTGCACTTAGTAGAGTAGTACTAGTACTAGTAGCATGCTGGTGCCAACTCCTCTCATAGAAACAGTAGTACTAGTACTAGTACTAGTACTACTAAACAATCATGACACACATGGAACGGGTGGAACGGGTTTTCCCAACAAAACACTCTCCCTTGTTGGTTCCAGCAAAAGTGGTATCTTTATTACGTGTGTTTTAAACTGTTTGGTTGACCTCCTAAGGTACATACGAGTAAGCTTACACAAGGATGAATGAGACTCATTCTCCCTGTTGTTGTCTTATTGAACCACTGCCATACGGTACCGTACGGTACGAGTAGCAGACCGAGACGCAAACAGTACCGGGGGATTCAGCATGGATTTTAGGTACCTATTTTGACACCGCCACCGTAAAAAGATGATGTGAGCGCGCGTCAAAAATTTGGATGAATTCATCGATTTTCGAATTTGGATCCAAGCCTTTTCTTAATCAATACGAACTCATGAACACAACATCATTTCACATTCGTTTGAGAGACGAGAGAGAAAGACAAATACCTGTACCGGTAGAGAACGACTTACAATTGATAGAGAGAAATCGACGGGCACGCACCATCGCAGAGATGTTCCTATCTCCGATGAAAGGGCGACACAACCACTACACACACTTGTTTCGGCTGGCAACAACGGCGACAGCCACCAAGTCGCCGCCGCCGCTGCCGCTGCATAGGCGCTACCACGAAGTATCGTACTCGCGGTACGGGGCCGATCCGAGGGACGTTCTTGTGTACGGAACGGATCCCCGAATCACCGACCGAGATCCACCGTCGCCCGCGATTGGGGACGACGAAGAAGAACTCGTCCGGGTCGAAATGATGCACGCTCCGTGGAACCCGGCGGACGTCAACACGGTCCAGGGCCGGTATCCGTCGCCGTATCCGCAGTCGTCGTCGTCGCCGGTTCCGTGGAAGGGACTCCGCCTGGCTTCGGACCGGTGCATCGGGCGGTACCTGGACCGGAATCCCGTGATTGGATCGGAGGGATGGGGGCGCGTCACCGACAACTCCTCGTCTTTGACGTCTTCGGCGTTGCCGCCGGGGACACTCGTGGCCCTCGGACTCCCCGGCCTCGGAAGCCTCCGATCGTCTCTGTGGGTGCCCGCCTCGGCGGTGCTGCCCGTCCCCGACCACGTATGGGAAGCTCTGGGACCGGGTGGCTCGTCCCTCGCCCAGCTCGGCGGGACCGCCCTGCGTCTCCTGTCCGATTTTGTCGTGCCCGGTCCGGGAGACGTGGTGCTCCAAAACGCGGGCAATTCCGGCGTGGGATTCCTGGCCAGCCAGATCGCGTCGTCGTCGTTGTTCCGTTCCAACGACAGCAACATCGACAGCGACAGTGACAGCACCAGCACCAGCACCAGCACCACACCGTGCATGGTCAGCATCGTCCGGCGCGGCGGTCGATCGAACCGGTCCTTCGACGAAATGACCGAGTACCTGACACGCGTCGGAAAGAACGCGTTCGTCGTGGCGGAAGAAGATCTCTTCCTTCCTTCGTCGTCGTCGTCGTCGTCGAACGACGGCAAAACAAAAACACCCGGCAGGGGCAGGACCATCGACCGGGACGCCCTCCGGACGGTGCAGCAGCGACTGCGCGACCTCTCGCCGACCGGATCCCTCCCGAAACTAGCGCTGAATGCCGTCGGGGGAGACAGCGCAGGGCTGTTGCTCCGGTTGCTGGAACCCAACGCGGGCAGCATCCTGGTGACCTACGGAGGCATGTCCGGGGATCCGGTCGAACTCGCTACGCCCCAGCTCCTCTTCGGAGACCTGCGTGCGGTTGGATACTGGCACTCGCGGTGGATGGTGCAGCAACATCGGCAACAGCAACAGCAGCAGCAGCAGCAACAACAGCAGCAACAACAGCAGCAGCAGAATCAACACAAATCTTCCGCAGACCGAGATCCCCGTGCCTTCATGATAGAAACCCTGTCTCGGCTGGTGTTGGAAGACGATCTGAGGTGTCCGCCGGCGCACGTGGTGCGTCTGAGCGACTTGCGGGAGGGCTTGCACTGGCAGGCACAGCAACAGCAACAGCAACAGAAACAGAAACAGAAATCGGAACGGGGATCTGCCGATGACTCGCGGTCTCCCGTAAGGACCAAGCTGGTGTGGGATTGCAGCGAATATCCGTTGGAATGGGTTAATGATACGTAGCAGTCGAGCAATTGTGTACAGTAAAGTACAATGTAACAAAACATAGTATAGTATAGTATAGTACATGTCTTGGAAGTGCACGAAACAAAAGTTAAGAACCCTAGACTAATGTGTTGAATGTGTTTTGATTTATAGTTTTCCCAGTTCATTTTTGTGATACAGTAGTGCGATGGTCGGCAGTCAAGGAACGTGTCCGCGGCTCCCTCACAAACTACCGATGGCCGTCCTCGTCCTCGTGTTTGCACGCAAACAGGCACCCATCGAAATCGAGAGCGCACCCGATTCGTCGTCGTCGTCTTCTTCACATTGTTGTTGTTGTTGTTGTTGTTGTTACTATTGTTATTATTTGCGCTGCCGCTTTCGATTCCTGCCACCGCCACCGCCGCCGCCGCCACCACCAACGCCGTCGCTTCCCGGTGACGCCGAGCCGAGGTGGTGGTGGTTGCCGCCGCCCCCGCCGCCGCTTCCGGAACCACCGGTCCCCACCTTTTGCGTCACGTACGTGTTCAGGGTGGCAAAAATATCGGTGGGAATCGAATCGACGTTGATCTCGATATGGTACCGATCGCTCCCACAGGGGGTTTCCAGGGCGTCCGGACACTCCAGCTCGCAGGTCGTCAATACGTGGCCCAGTTCGACGCCGCTCAGCAAGAACAGGTTGCTCCCGAACCGGGCCCGCGCGTCCAGGGTGGGAGGTGCCGCGGGGACGCTGCTAGCGCCGCCGCCGCTAGCGCCGCCGTTGTTGTTCGCGCCCCCCCCCGCCGGGGACGCCGTGGTGAAGCCGCTCGATCCCGATCCCGAGCCGGGGTTGTTCCCGGGCGATCTTCCGGACTTGGAGGACTTTGTGCCGCTCGTTCCTCCTCCGCTTCCGCTTCCTCCCGTTCCTCCTCCCTTGCCGTCCTTGCCGCCCTCGATGCACTCGCCCACGTCGTATTCCTGCCGGATCTTTCGGTACCGGTCCTCGAAGCGCCTCGCGTAGGATTTGGCGAGGAGCCAAAAATCGGAGCCGTCCGCGTTGTACGTCATGCAGTTCCTCCAGACCAACCGGATGTCTTCCGCCACCTGGTGGGCCGTCGAATAGTGGCCTCGTTCCAGGCGTCGCTTGATGGTTCCGAGGTCCATCATGTTGGTAATGATCTGGGGATAGTCAAACAATTCAAGACCCCTCCAATCGACGGGTTCCCGAAAGGGAGCGCAATCCTCGTTCGCCAGCAGGGAATTGACGATCTTCGTGATCCGCTTGAGCGGTTCTTCTTGTCCGGGGGCGGGGGGCATCGTGTTTGTTTTCTTCCTTTTCTGTTGTTGCTTGTTTGCGTATTGCTTATTGTTTTGGGTGCAAACCGCGAGACGCGAGACGCTAAGAGTATGTGTGTGTGTGTGTGTGTGTGTGTCTCCCGAGAGAGAATCGTCGAATGTGGTTACTGAACCAACCGTAAATGCCAGAGCCCAGGGCTATAAGGACTGTCGTACGTCGAGGATGTTATTATTGACTTCTTGGATTGGAGAACGTTTCCGTAATTCGATCGTTATTCCTGTCAGTGATCCCTTTCTAAAGTTCACAGTCGTCGTCGTAAGGTATGAATTGAATCTATTGTTTTGCACTCGACAGGTAAGATTATTCAGTATTCCATACGGTACGGTACGGCAATCGATCATTGTCGGCATGAATCGTTGTAATGATCTTTGGTCAATAAAACACGAGTAATAAGAGCGCGTTCCGTAAAAATTGCGCACTCGAAACCGTTGTACCTGTACCGGTAAGATTATGGTAGAGAAATAAATACCAGAAGTAATAATAGAAGTACTAATACTAATACACTATTCAATAGGCCATAGTAGGTTGGAAATACAAATTCCACAAAAGAATAAAAACAAAACCCCCGATGATATACAGTATCTGTTAGGTCACAATGTATATTCTCGTATGCTGTGTAAAAACTGAAAGGTCACATAGATTGAAGACAAGCCGCCACAATCGGAGCTCGTCCACAAGGAAAGCTACGGTACGGTACGCATGGAATTGCAATATCGCCATCGAGGATAAAAAATCCTGTCACCAACTACAGTGGTAGTGTACACGTGCGTAAGCAACGCGATATTGTTGTTTCGCGAATCCATCCGTTACGTGCAGCAAGGATGACACAGTAACAATACGTGTACCTAGTATTACAACACGAATGTACAAACTCGGCTTTTCATCCCTTGCGTTTTCAGTTTGACCCTAGTCCAAATACCCAATCTCGACGTTTCATAAACAATAGTCAGATTTGGAATATCGGGATTGCAGCGACGAGCCCGTGGGTCCTCTCGACCCATCGAACAATAGACCGATGCGGTTCGTGCCTCCTTCCAAGATGGAGGGCAACCACAGCATGCCTCCCGCATGGTTGCACCCGCCATCATCACGATACCTGCCGCTGCCGTTGCCGCTGCCGTTGCCGCTGCCGCTGCGTTGGCCCTTTGCCTCCGCGGAATTCTTTGCCAGAACAATGCTCGCCAGGGCGTACCGGAACGTTGGTGGGCCACCACCCCTTTTATTCGATTCCCCTTGTTGTTCCCGATCACGAATTCGTGTCCAGCAGTCACTATCGATCAATGGGTCGTCGTCTCGTTCGACAGACGCCGGAGATTTTCGGCTGGTTTCCGTCGAGTTTCGAGCAGCGTCGTGGTTGTTACAATCGGTGTCCCAGCAATCGCCATCGCCATCGCCATCACTGGGCGACAGGAAAGCAGAAGAGCAACTCGCATTCATCGGAAGCGACAACATTGCCGAGGACGATACCGACGGACTTTCGGGTCGATCATCGTAGTCGTCGTCGTAGTCGTCGTCGTCGTTTTTGTCGAGATTCCTCAGAATAATACCGGTATGGTTCACGGAGAGCTTTTGGGATTCGTTTTGGTCGTTGTGGTTGTGTTCGAATTTGATTCGGATCGGAGGACTCTCGCTTCTCCTTCGTTTGGCAATGCCCTGTCCTGCCCGATCGGGTTGTTTTGCGTTCGAATCTTCCCCTTGCGTAGTTAGTTGTTGTGTTTGATTGCGAACATTGCTCCGATTTGGCTCTTCCTTTATCGTTGCCGAGCTTCTGGTCTCGACAGGCTTGGTTGCCGTTCCATCCAACTTGTCCGGCATGTGTAGAGATGCGGTCCATTTACCATTGTTACCATTGTTGCCATTGTTGCCATTGTAGGTACGTGTACTGCTGTTCGTGTCCAATGATCGCACTGCTTGTGCTTTGTTTCTAGCTTTGGACGCACGGGCCGCACCGATGGAAGTTCCGTGCAGACATCGGAAAATGATCGATTTCGGATCCAGTGTGCGCCTTCGGTCGATGGCGGACGACCGCCGCCACGAAATGCTACAGTTTTTGAACGTTATCGTTGGTTCCTGTCGGTCGTGACGGGTGAGCTTATTCCGCTGAATGGTTTCGGACAAGAGTTTCGCCGATCTGGCAAAATCTATCTGCAACCTCGGCTGTATAGTGCGCACTGTCTGGTTTTGCTTTTTGTGCATTGATTTGTGATCATGACGACGTCCTCGTTGTCTGTATTCTTTGGTATTGCAACCAACAACATCTTCGGTACGCTTTGAACGCGGAAGAGGCCCAGGTTTCGCAAACAAAGCTTTCGGATTTCCAGGGTTGTCGTGACGGTGGTGATGGACAAAGGATGCTTCTGCTTCGTTTTTCTCGTTGTAACCCGAATCCTTTGCAATATTGTCGGGTGTGACTATTCTGTTTCGTTTTCTAACTTCACGAGTGTGCGGGGATCTTTTCAGTGGCAATTGCTGATTTCGGGTACGGTACTCGCATTCATTGTTGTCTACACCCTTGGATGAATGCTTCCCTCGTTCCACGGGGTGATGTTTCTCATGGTCTCTCCGGAATTTGTTTCGGGATGTTCGCGGTGTTACGTAGGGAAACAGTTCCCGCTGGGTGAACCCTTGGTTTCGTTTCCGTTTCCGTTTCCGTTTCCGCCCCCCACAATCGTCCCTCTCGGCATCGCACTTCGGTCCCCATCGCTCGGTGCTCGGCGACACGACCGGTTCGGCATCCGATTCCGATTCCGGCTCCGGATGCTGTTGCGTTTGCGGTTGCAATTGCGTTCGCCTGCGACGGTGTTCGCGTTCTCGTTCGCGTTTGGCGATGAGTTCGTCTCGCCGTCGCTGCAGCGCGATTTGTCGGTCGCGCTCGATGAGTTTGTCGTCTTTTCCTCGCTTCTTGACGGTGAGCCAGCCACCCACTACCGCGGGCATCGCTGCGGAAGATGATCAAATAATAATAATAATAACAATAATAACAGATACAGTATTCGCATTCGTTGGGACCGTGCAGCAGTAATGGGCAAGATGATACTTCTACAATACCGTACCGTACTCGGACAGAAATAAGTTTTTGTTCGTTCAGCGAGTTTTGTGAGTTCCGTTTTGGTGATGATTGTAATTACGAGTACAAATACCGGTACGAGTTCGTACTCGATTGATTGATTGATTCGATTCAATCTCTCGGTCGACAACTTCACAGCTTCGCGCGCTATGACACAGGTATGCACGGTTGCTTGTGAATAACCCGAATCCTAAGTTAGTAGGTCATTGTCCATGGTTTCTAGCCACCCGGATATTTTAATTTTTTTCAACGGATCTACGATGAAAAAACACGAATAACCCTCTTTTGAAAACTCACCAAAACGGCGAATCTGCGTGACTGTGTTCGTTCGTACTCGTACGAAGTCTCGGCATCAGGGCCCAGGAGAGATCGAAGCATAACAAACACAGTTTCTGTTTCGCCGGGATACCAGTAAAAGCATTCGCATCGGCTCGGTCGGAAAGCATTTGGAATAGGTCAGTGACAAACAGTACGGTAGATGGAAACGGACTTAGGGTAGATGGTCACTGGCGTTTTGAACCTGTAACTGACTCGTTCCCTCCCTCCTATCTTAACCTGGTTGGTGTCACTCCTGGGTGTTTTGCGTTGCGCTTGCTCATCGGCGGGTTTTTCTCCGACGATTTTTTAATTACCGAACGATAGACGAAACAGCAACAACAGCAACAACAGCAACAACAACAACAACAACAACAACAACAGCAACAATTTCCATTCGAGTCTGTTGCAACCATCATGTCGCGGAACGGATACCACGGAAATGGTGGCAACCATATTTTGGTTCTGTACAAAATTGTCAACTCAGAAGCCGATGCAGCCGGAACTTTGTACAATTGTTTTCAGATGCCCTACGGGTCGGGTCCGACTCTGAATGCCATCAAGCAGTAAGTAGATGGATCGATCGATTGATGGATTGTTTTACTATGGAATGGGACGCCGGGAATTGGCAGGAAACCGAAACAATGCCCCACCGGTAAACCGACGTGGACCAAAGATCCAATGCGGTCTTCGATTCGACGCTCTGGAAAAAACTAGTTTTCTGTTTTGTTTCGTTTTGTTTCGTCTCGTCTCGTCTTGTCGGTTCCGGGTTTTGATTCGAGTTCATTCTAGCTAACGCGTTTCTGTCCTCTTCAAAATTTGTTAGACACTGTGTTGCTGCTCACTCGATCAGTCAACTCGGGCCCGACGGTTTTCACTACAGAGTCATGATGGAAGACAAGAATCCACCGGGTACGGAACGGTCTTTTAGTTGGTGGGATATCCAGGACGGCAACGCGAAACTTCCGGTGAAAGAAACGTCGCAGTACGAACTGCGAAAACTCTTGTTCCCATCGAAATCGAGCAGTGCCGGTAGTACCACAGACACCGCGACAAAGGCGGCTAAGGGTGCCTTCAAAATGATGGGAAAAGCGATGGCCAGTGCGATCGGAGACGAGGGAATCGAGAGCCAGGGGCCACCGGTTTCCGTCATTGTGGTAAAAATGTTGGACCTGATGAAAATCCACGATGACATCAACCGAAAGAATGGAGGAGGACACGGGCAGCCCGTCACGAGCCAGCCCCGCTCCCGTCGCGCGGCACCGAAGAGTCGTCCGCCTTCTGCACCGCCAGCTGCTCGTGCCAACACCGCTGCTCGCCCCCCTGCCGCGAGACAGGCGCCTGCGTCTTCCGCGACTCCCCAGCGCCAGAGGAGGGCTGCTCCTGCACCGGCTGCCGACAATTTGATGGACTTTGGAGCCGCTCCCGCAGCAGCTCCCGCTCAGAGGGTGATGCCTCATGCGCCATCGAGGCCCGCAGCCCCGAGACCCAATGAAACTAGGGCACAGCGGTTGAAACGAGAACAGGAAGCACGAATGAAAACGAAAAATCGAGTATGGGATGATATCGATCAGAGATGGGTCGAGGTGGATCCAAAGAATGGTGGTGCTGGTGGTGCTGCTGCTGTTGGTGCTGCTGCCGCGGTAGGTTTGGGTGGAGGCACCGCGGCTGCCGCGGCCATTCCAAAGAAAAAGGAAGTAGCCGTCAAATTGGACATGTCGAATGCGGCAGGGAAGAGTGCTCACGTGCAGGCGGCCATGCAAGCTCGCGTCAACGAAATGGAAGCAACCCGACAAAAAGCCGTGGCGGAAGTGAAACAGCGAGAGGCCGAGAAAAAGCGGATGGAGGACGAAGAGGACGCGATCCGACAGCAGCTGGAGCCCAAAATCAAGACCTGGTCGGAAGAACACGGAAAGAAGAAACAATTGCAAGCTCTATTGGCAAGTCTTCACACAATTCTTTGGCCCGGTGCCAATTGGAAACAGATCAGTATCGGTGATATTCTTCAGCCAGCCAAGGTCAAGAAATTTTACTTCAAGGCTACATTGGTAGTACATCCCGACAAGACGAGGGATCTGCCCGCGAACCAGCGATTTCTTGCCAAGCGTATCTTCGATGCTTTGACGCAGGCGAAGACAATCTGGGACGAATCCGGGAGGTAAATGGTTTTGGAGGAGGTAGGCCGCATTTCAAGACGAGCAATACTGGTTTTCAAACTTTTCGACCCGCCTGTCCTCTGTTCTACTATACTACAACTACGCATTTTGAAAAGAGTAGATAAATTCTACACATCGACAACACACAAAAGATAAGCTCCCTCGAGCGTATTACATTTCGTTTGTTAGTTCGGTTTGGATTTCTAGTGCTGAATGTCATAACTTATATGTTGCCTAGAGCCGAGTTCCTGATTCGTTCACCAAAATGTTTCGAGAACGAAGGGTTATGTCGTTTTCGTTTATCACAGCACCGTTTCCTCGTTGTCATCGAGTGTGTGCGAAGCTTTATCGAGAACGGACTTTAAAATAGCATTCTTTTCCTTTCTCGATGACGCAGAGTCCATGATGGCAGCATTCATCTTTGCCTGTATCAACAGTAGTGCAGAACAAGTCAAGTGGAAAACAATCGGTAGGCGTGTTGGTGAGACACGACACGACACGATACGAACAACAAGACCAAAGAACAAACGAGACAAATTACGAAATTACGAAACCACGAAACCACTGCATTTTGAGATGTACGAGTACCACACCGGCATTGTATTCCTATGGTACGCACCTTCTTTTCCTGCATCTTAAAAATATCCTCGTCCACCGAATTTTTCGAAATGAGTTTGTAGACGGTGACCGGCTTTTTCTGGCCGATTCGGTGGCATCGGTCCTCCGCCTGCAGGTCGTTGAACGGGTTGAAATCGAGATCGTGGATGATGCACGTGTCGGCCGAAGTCAGATTGATCCCCAGACCGCAGGCCTTGGTCGACAAGAGGAAGACGGAATAGGACGCGTCACCGTTGAATCGGTCGATCAATCGCTGCCGCTCGTCCGACGTGGTGCTCCCATCCATTCGCTGGAACTGGATCCCCAGGTGCTGCATCAAACATCCGAGCAGGTCGAGGCAGGACGTCCAGGACGAAAACACCAATATCCGGTGGCCGTCTCGGATCAGGCCCGGCAACAAGTCGCGGAGGCTCTCGAATTTGGAGGAACAAAACAGATCGTTTTCTTCCAGCACGTAGCGTTGCAGGTCGGATCTCCGGTGTTCGTTTTCGCCGATGAGATCGAGGGCCATCACTGAACATGGAGAGAGAGAGAGAGAGAGAGAGAGAAAGAGAAAGAGAAGGCATGAGCACTACGGGATCGAGTACGTCCTGCGGCCAACGGAAACGCAAGCCAAAAACAGAACCAATCCGGTTCCGACCAGTGTACGGTGCTTACGGTGAATATTAAAGTCGTTCCAATTCTGGATCTCCTCCGCAACCCGTCGCTTGGTGCACCCTTCCCCCTTGAAGGCACCAAACCTGTAAAAGTCCTCGACGAGTTGATTTCGTTCCGTTTCCGAATTCCAGCGGTTGCGGAGCAGGAGCGGATGATGGGCACACTTTCGCAGATTGGTGAACAGGTGCTCGCCGGTTCCGGGATTGATTGTGGTTCCGTTCTTCTCGAAGTGGGACTTGATGATGTTTTCGTAGATGGATCGGGTCGAATCGGAAAGCTCCACAAAGACCGTCTTTCGTGTCTTTTTGGGAAGCAGCTGGCTGATGACGTCGTCCTTCTTGCGGCGTAGCACGAACGGAGCAAAGAGTTGCTTGAGCTTTTTGTAGGCCGTCTGTTCGTCTCCATGCTCGGCCTTTTCGTCGACGAAATGCTTGAGCATCTGCTCGGTGTAGTTGTCTTTCTCTTCGAAGGACGCGCCGGCTTTCGAAAACAGGGGCATGATGAACGAGAGCATGTTGAGCAGCTCCTGCGGATTGTTTTGGACGGGAGTTCCGGTGAGAAGCAAGCGGTGTTCGGTCTTGACCCGGTCGAGCATTTTGTACCTCGTAGATTTGGCATTTTTCAGGTTGTGGGCTTCGTCCACAACTCTGGGTGCCGGCCAAGAATCAAAGAAGCGAAACACGACGAGGTGAGGAAGCGATACGATACCAAAACAAAAGCGTCGGGTCGGGAAACTCAAGTCGAAATCGAAATCGGAATCGAGCAAGGCACGCCCCCAAACGCTGATTTCCCAGTAATACATTGCACTGCATTGTACTGCACTGGACTAATGTACTGTACTTACAAGTAGTCGTACGCAAAGTTGCTCAGAAACTTTCGATCCGGAGAGTTCTCCTTTGAAAAGTACGACACCGGTGCCACGATGACATCGAGGGGGGTTTCGGGCGTGGCGTATTGGTTGCGGTACTTGGGAAGGTACGGACGGAGGTCCTCCTTGAGGATCTCTCGGTCCGGTTGGGATCCGTGGTACTTGACGACGTTCATTTCGGGACAGAATTTCTCGAATTCCCGGATCCAGTTGGGGAGGGTGGAGACCGGCACGACGATCAGGTGGGGAAGCGGGGGCATGCGTTTCTTCGTGGATTGCGATGTCGATTGCGATGTTGTTGTTCGGCGGTGTCGCAACCAGGCCAAAAAGGCAATGGTCTGCACGGTTTTTCCCTGGCGAGCAAGCGAAGCAAACAAAACAAGCAAACGAGGAATGATCCATCCAGCAGTGTGCGTTTTCATGGTGTGAGTAATGCAATATATCATACGAGTCCGGCGACAACCAATCCAATCCAATCCTATCCTATCACACGACACGCAACACAGCACACAAATCCAACTAAGGTACCGTTGATGGTTTCTCTACTAATTGCAGTCAATAACTGAATTGCATTCTGCAGTACGTACCAATCCCATTTCGTCGGCGAGGACCCCGTTGACGTTTTTGGTATCCTTGCTGGTTCCGACCTCGCAGGTCATCCCGTTGAGCAACGCCATCCAGTTGACTCCCACCAGCTGGTACGGAGATAGCGTGACGTCGGGACACGCCTTGGCCATGACCGACTGGTCGATCCACTGGTGGTCGTCGTCGTTGCCGTTTTCATTGTTGTTGCTGTTGGAGCGTCCTCCTCCGCCGGGGTCCCCCAGTGACACGGCCCCGTCCACGATCATCCCCTGGATGCTTCCGCCGGAGCCGTTGCTTCCGGAGCCGTTGCCCTTGAACCACCCGCTCATGGCACGGACCACGTGGCCGCTTAGTTTTTCCGCGGACCGCAGGACGCTGGTAGCCGTCTCCTTCTCCTTGTCGTAGTACTCGTCGCCGAGATCGCCGTCTTCCTCGTCGTCGGACGAGTCGTCGAGGATGGTCTCGATGTTAACCTCGTCGCTATCCTCGTCGTCCAGCGCGAGTGGTCGGGATTTGGAGGATCCCTTGGTGGCCGCGGGTTTTTGTTTTTGTTTCTGCTTTGGTTTCTGTTTTTGTTTTTGTTTCTTGCTCTCCGCCAGGGAAAGCCGCATCGCGATCCGGGTGTCCTCGTCAAAGCCCCTGTCGCTGTCGCTGTCGTCGATGTTGTTGTTGTTGTTGTTGCTGCTGCTGTTGTTGCTATTTTGGTTGTTCTTATTGCCGACACCGCTGTGCGGGGCGTCGTCGTCGTCAGAGGAATCGTCGATGCTGAATGCATAGCGGCTCAACGATTTGGCCGTTTTGCTCCACTTTGGTCGGGAGGATTTGGTCGGAAGTTCGGGTGAGTCTTCCAGGGAGTTCTTGCTCTTGCTGCTGGTGCTGCGCTTGGGGTTGGCATTCGTTAGCGCTGTCGCGTTCCTAGGAGGAGGGTTCATGTCGTCGTCGCTGTCGTCCAGGAGTATCGTGTTTTGAACCCTCGAAGATTTTGGTTTTGGTTTTGGCTTTGGCTTCTCAAAATACTGGGACTTTTCTCCGACCGGATCCCGATTCGGTTTGCGATTGTTGCTGGTGCTGAGGCTCTGGTTGTTTTCCTCGTCCGACGACGAAAATATTTCCTCGTAGTCGTGTTGTTTCGATAACGGACGTTGCTGGTGGGTGGAAGAACTCTTCTTGTTGGGGGAACACAGCGGCGACGTCAGTTCTTCGTCGTCTTCGTCGTCGTCGAGGGTGACGTACTTCGACTTGGAATTAGGCATTGGAATTGGCATTGGAATTGGCATTGGCGCGAGGGGGGTTCTGCTTCTGCTTCTGTTTCTGTTTCATCGCCGGGGGTTTCAGTTGCAGCAGCGGTTCGGCGGACACCCTCGGTTTCTTGGTGTCGCGGTGCAGCATCGTAGCGCTGCGGGAGTCCAGGGAGGGATTGAACCGGCGCTTGGCTGCACTGGCATTGGCCGTCAGGAGTTTCGAGGGGGCGCTGGGACGGAGTTTCGGTTTGGATTTTCCGGCGGCGAAGAGCAGGGAGTCACTCTCGTCGCTGTCGCTGTCGCTGTTACTATTATCGTCGCTGCCGTTGCTATTGGAATCCGCGCGACGACGAACCGAGGCCGGCTCCCTGCGGGAATTCCGGGTGGCTGCTCGGTTGCGCCGCGACGAAGTTGCTGCCCGGATCACCTCGTGGTCGTCGTCTTCCTCCTCCTCGTCCTCGTCGAGAATTAGAACGTCGTCGTCGTCCTCCTCCTCTTCTTCGTCGTCTTCCATGCCACTGTCAAAGGCCTCTTCCTCGCTCTCGCTGTCAGAGGGCTCTTCCTCGCTCTCCGAGATGACGTCTTCTCCATCCTCGTCCTCGTCGTCGATAAAGCTGCTATCGTAGCGAGAGGAATTCCTTCGGGCGGACCGTGAATTCGCGTTCGTTGTCTTTGTCTTCGCCTTCGCCGCTGTCTTTGGTTTTGCCACTGTCTTTGGTTTGATCTTAGGATTTCCCGTTGTCTTTGAAATGCCGGTGCGGCGGGCAGGATGATTCCGTTTTCGTTCGTCCCTGGCGAGCTTGGAATCCCGAGCAACCTCCGCGTCGCTCTTTTTGGACGACAGCCAGCCGTCGAGCGTCTTCATTCTTTCGGTGCGGTGCGATGCGGTGCGATCCGGTGTACAGTGATGATTTAAAGGTCTACACTCGATAATAGCAGTAATCTTAGTCCCAATTTGTACTGCACCGATGCTGTATGGTAGTATCTTCGTTGTGTTTCGGAGACACAAAGAGAGAGAGAGAGAGAGAGAGTGCACGGGTTCTTACCTCAAGTACCAACAAACTTTTCGGAAAAACGACTCGACCAAAACAAATTGCAAAACACCATGAATCATCTACCGGTAATCTTACGAGTACTATTCTCGTACCGGTACCGTAATCTTACCGTATTGAGTATCAAGAAACCAACAATAATGACAATTTTCTTTGGTCACGACTTCTGCTTCGCGCCAAACGGTGAGCAGTTGTAGCAGTGGCCCGGGTGCCGGGCAACGTATATGCGGGAATTGGCTACGAGAACCCACGGTAATAAAGCGGTAATACCATTACAAATACCGGTACGAGTACGAGTGCGAGTACGAAGGGCACATAACGGATGAAGGATTAAAAGTAGGATTATTCGTGACTGCGTGCTGCGTGGCAGCGTACGAGTACTCGTACGGTAATAATGAAAAAATAGTCCTAATAATAGCACAAGTACGAGTAATTACCGTTACGTGTATGATGTACTCGTAATTACTCGTACTCGTAGCTTACCTATCCATTCATACTCCGTAGTTCATAGTATTGGCCAACGTACGAGTACCGTACGATATGTGAGTAAGGAAAGACTGGTGTGATGTAAAAAAATGCAATACATCCACCATTATATTATTTGAATACCATAATTACTTCGTGTAATATTAGAAGTATATTGAATGTCATAATAAAATAATTGTACTTCGTAGCTCCGAGCTTCACAGAGAGCGGATGAAAGGCCAGTCTACATAATATTAGGAACGACAGATGACGGCGCGTTTTGTTGTAAGATTACCTCCTCGCTTCCCCCTTCGGATGGGCCGGTCTTGCTGGGTGGGAACCGCACCATCAAGATCCACTGGTGGGACTGCCGACAACAGCAAAACAATAACAAATAATGATACTGTATTGTTCTTCGTCCTACTGCTCCCTGTCCCATGCAAATGTGTCTTGGTTTACAGTTGCTGATTCTGTTGTGCTGTGCTGTGTTCTGTTCTGAGGATTTGGCTCCTGCAACGAACCGCAGCAGTGGCCATGGACGCAGTTTTTGTTTGGCCGCATGGATCCATCCGTGGAGACGAGCTAAACAACAACAGCAATGTTGAAAGGAAACCACCGCAAAACATAGTAGAATGCCACTACCGAATGAATTCGTGTACCGTGCCGCACGATGGATAATCGCTATGCTCCCAGCATACGGTAGCTCGACCGACAAGTTCTTGTTGGTTTCGTCGTCCGCTGTCCGTGTGGAGTGCAGAGGTGTTGTGTTGCATTGCATTGCATTGCGTTGCGTTCCGTTCCGGTATAACATAGCATGACAAGTGTACTAGCTTGGATCCTTCATTCCTCCCCAGGGAACCGTTGGCGGGTGTGGTCGTGCTTGTTGGATTCGGCTGGGGGTTGTGGTACACCGGGAAGAGGTGGAGCTTTATGACTCGTGGAGTCCTAAATGCAATGCAATGCAATGCAATGTAGGGTAGTGTAGTATAGTATAGTATAGTGTAGTATAGTGTAGTGTAGCGCAGTGGCGTGCCCGAGTTTGGGGGGCAGGGGCACGCCATACACCGGGTTCCCCGTTCGGATTTCCCGATTGGATTGGACGCTTGTTGGCATGGTGCAATGGATTGTTGGTGTGTCGTGCACACTAAGACACATCGAGCCGGAACATCGAACGTGCAATGAGGCACGTACTGTACAGGTGCGTACGTATGTTGTTGCGGGATGGGTGATCATCCAAAGCAAAGCATGATTTTGTGTTTGGCTGTGGGTAGGAGCATGGTAATTTGGGAAATGGAGAGCCTAGTCCTAGTCATATCTGCATACCACGAGATGCACAACCGTTCTACTATTCTGCCCATCCAAAAGCGTACAGGGTAACAAGGGATGTTGCAATCCTCATTCGATGCGATGCGATGCGATGCGATCCAACAAGAAACAATACCCGACCAGTGCTGCTGCTGCTGCTTGCTGCTAGCTATTGACCGCGAAACTATGCAAATGTGTTGTTAAGGGAAAACAAATACATTGGAAATTAATATGTTCACTTGTCTAATACGAAACAAATGGAGCATCTTAGGTTGATTGATACGATTTGATTTGCTCTCCGGATGGTCTGGACGCTCCATTTTGTTGACCTCACGAACCGCGCGTCACAAATCAATTGCATGCCGTACATTGCCAGCCGTCCGTGAATGCCCGAATTCCATCCCTCGAGCGCGACCCTCGTTTCGTTCCAATGGGTGTCTGATGTTTTTTTTTTTTTTTGGTTACTATTGGATTAGGTAGCGGACTCCTCGTTCCGTTGGCGAATGGCCTGGCGACGGGTTAGCTTCAGGTATCGCTTGATCTGGTCCAGGTCCGCTTCCTCGTTCGGAATTTTCCTCAGTGCGGCGAGGCTGGGTTGGGGCGTCGCGAGGTCGTTGACCCATTCCGGGTACTCGGATCGTTCCAGTGTGACGGGAACGTCCTTTCCCTTGAAAATGGCGAGATTCGTGAGCTCGGTTCCCGCCTTCATGGGCATCCCCCGGGAGGGGGTGTTGCCAAAACACCGTCGTCGAAGACAATCCACCACCACCGCCGTCGCCGGCGGGGGATGTTGGTTTCGCAGCATAAGGTTTGCCGTGTGTCTTGCGAGTGACGCCATCGTTGATTTGATATTGGTAGGATTCGTCTCTCGGATGAGATGGTCCCCGGACGAATGAGACTGTTATTTCCTTGCGGTTTTGGTTGCGACGAGTTTGGAGATGTCGTCGGCGGTGCGTCTATGGATTGCCTGAAGCAACGGTGACTGGATTTTCTCTTGAACTGTGTAGTGCACCGTTCCTGGATAGGATGAACAGGCACCTCTTGTCGTCTTCCTCGTTCCCTGCTTGGCGAGTTTCGGAACGGGGAACAGAACTGGTTGATTCATTCATTCTGCCGTGCTTTGTACATCACTCATCTGAACTCGGTACGAGTACCGTGCTTCGTACGTTCATACTCTACGTACCATTCGTAATATTTTTCCCTTGTTTTTTTTTACATCTCACATCTCACATTTTAAATTTGAGTATGTGGGTACACTAGATACATAGTATTAGTATATATGGGTGACTGTTACTGTACATACGTTCTACATTCTACATTTGCCGCTGGGGCGGTGATCGGTGATCCGTAAAACTTTGGTTTCAGCGATGATAATATCTTTTGCTGTCACTGTAATCCTACCGTATTTAGTATGTTACTCTCTGTTTCTTAGCAAAGGTTCTGTTCCCAACAACCGACCTCTTCTCAAAATTCTGATTCCACAGTTTTGCAAAAGTCAAAATAAGAATCATCATCATCATCACCATCAACGATGGCATCATCTGAATCCCACATCGAGGAAACCAAATGTCCGTGTTGCGACAATCCGTGGGCAGCGGCAACCGGAGACTTTTTTGCACGCCTCTGTCAAGAATGTGAAGAAAATCCCGTGGTGGAGAGAGACGTGGGTTTGTCGCGATCGAATATGGACTTTGATGGTACGCACGCACGCACGCACACACACACGTATTGGCATGTTCGGTTCTGTTTTTGATCTGCTCTATCCTCTCGGATTCATCGCAAACATTCGTGGAGACAATTATCACATTCTGTCCGTAACATTCTTCTCACCAAATCGCGATCGCACCGTACTTGCAACGTTTTTTCTTTCAAAAAGTCCATCCCAAGGATGATTTCTACCTCTATGCCAACGGCAGTTGGATGAAGAACAATCCCATTCCACCGGGGTACCCCAATTGGAATTCATTTACGGCGTTGCACGTACAGAGTCAAGAAAATCTGAAGAAGATCGTGGAAGAACTGTCAGCCAAAAATTCCAACGGCGGCGGGACCATGACGGAGGAAGAACGCAAGTTGTCTACCTTTTACAAGGCCGCCATGGACGAAGAAACGATCGAAGCTAGCAAGCTCAAGCCGTTGCAACCGCTCCTGGAGGCCTGCGCCGAAATCGCCACATCGGCGTGTTCGGGTGAGAAGACTCGATTTGCTTCTGCTCTGGGAAAGATGGCGTTCGAGAATGGAATTTCACTCTTTTTTGGCGTGGGTGTGAGCCCAGACAAGATGAATAGCGAACACAGTATTGCCCAGCTTCACCAGGCCGGACTGGGCCTGCCCGATCGCGATTACTACTTTGACGAGGACAAAGAAGACAAGCGCGATGCCTATAGAAAATGCATCGCTAGATTCTTGAACTTGCTCGCGGGAGATGATGGTGCCACCGATGATTCGGTCGTAGCAACGAATGCCGAACTCGCCGAAAAGGTGTTTGCATTGGAAAAAGATTTGGCGGAAGCCCACATGACACGAACAGAAAACCGAGATCCACATGCTACTTACAACAAAATGACCATGACCGAACTCACCGAGGACCTGTGCGAGGGACGGTTTGACTTTGCGGCGTATTTTCTGGAATATTCGGGGAAAACCAGCGTTGACGCGGTAGGCGATATCACCGTGCGCAATACGAAGGCTATTGCAAGAGCGACCGAGGTTGCCTTGTCGGCCGATCACGACACGCTATTGGCCTACGCCCGATGGAAGGTGGTGGCTTCTTGCGCTCCATACATGCCATCGGCCTTTGTCGATGCTCACTTCGATTTTTTTGAGAAATACCTCCAGGGCGTCGACGAAATGAAACCCCGTTGGAAACGCGCCATGACTTTTATCGAAGCGGCACTTGGTGAAGCACTGGGAAAGGTTTATTGTGAAAAGTATTTTGACAAGTCGAGCAAACAGCAAGCACTCGATATTGTCGAAAAGGTTCGTCGATCGTTGGAAGAACGATTGATGGAGGTCGATTGGATCAAATCCGACTCGACCAGAGATCAGGCATTGAAAAAGATGGAACATTTTCGAGTCAAGATTGGATATCCGGACGTGTGGATAGACTACGAGCCACTCGCGATCACTGAAAGTGATCACTTTTTGGACATGGTATTGAAAGCACGAGCGTTTGCCAACTCTATCGAGAATAAAGAAATGAATGCACCAACCGACAGAAACAAATGGTTCATGACCCCACAAACAATCAATGCTTATTATCACCCTAACTTGAATGAAATCGTGTTCCCCGCGGCAATTCTTCAGCCTCCACTGTTTGATAAAGACGCAGACCTAGCTGTCAACTTTGGCGCGATGGGTGCTATTATCGGACACGAAATGACTCACGGATTTGATGACAAGGGCAAAGAGTTTAACTATGAAGGAATTTTAAAGAATTGGTGGACGGAAGCCGATAGCAAGGAATACAGCGAGCGCGTAGATGTCATGGTACAACAAGCCAATCGATTCCAGGTCCAGGGTCAAAGTGTGCAAGGGAAACTCACTTGTGGAGAAAATATTGCAGATTTGGGAGGTCTTCGTTTGGCATTGCGCGCACTCAAAGCGACCGACGGATTCGATGATTCTTCCAAAGTTGATGGATTTTCGCCATTGCAACGTTTCTTTCTCTCCTGGGCTCAGTGTTGGCGTCAAAATATTACAAAGGAACGCTCGTTGCAGCTTCTGACACTTGATCCCCACGGACCCAACTCTATGCGCTGCAACGGAGTAGTCTCGAACATGTCCGAGTTCCACGATGCATTTGGTGTGAATGATTCAGACCCTATGTATATTCCAGACAATGACAGGGTAAAGATTTGGTAAAAGGAGATACTAAGATAGCGAGAAGCTTGATTGCACCAGGGTTGAATATAGGTAGAGAACAAGTGGTTTGAGCGAGGATTCTGTCTCTTCGAGGCTAGCCCTGACAAAGTTTATCTAGTAGATAATGTTTCGTTTAAGTCAATCATAATATCATACACAAGGTCAGCTTTCTAACAATCAATCAGTTTGACAAAAAAATACATATCCGAAGCCCTCATACCGATGCACAACATAAAGTGGTTACGACGATTCAGGCATCATCGGAGTTAGATTCCCGCAACGCCCCTAACGGTCGATACCTTGCGTACGAACTGACGTTACTGGATCCCGTACTGAACATTTCGTACTTATCGAGTGTTTTCACAAGGGTTTTTTACTTCGGAGTTGTTAGAATTTCGAACATCAGAAAATCATCACGAATGAAAATGACACGATATTATTACGAATCGACGAAGGAGTACTTTCTTTGGCTCGACACAACACTATAATATTATTATCATCATCACCATGACAAGGAGAACGAATCGCTTGGCGGAAAATTTCACTATTCTAGAGGATGTAGAAGAAGATAGCAGTCCCTGTGATGACTCTTTTGGGAGATTGCGAACACCGCTCCTGTCCTCTCCGGCCACGGAGGACAACAACAACAGCAGCAGCAGCACAGCAGCAACAACAACATCTCCGAGCTGCGGCATCGCCCTTCTACCGCTGTGTCCGCTTCTGCTTCCTTGACAGACGTCGACGGAGACTCGGAAAACCAAGAACAGCAGCGAGAGCTGCAATTCCAACTGCAACAGCAACGAATTCTAGATAGAAACGGAATGTTTCATCAGTCACGAGGTCGATGGGGTGTTGAACGGAGACTTTCGACATCTCCCGTAGAAGAAGGCAGAACGACGGGAAACCAGAGGTGCTTTCGGTCGCCTTTCTTTTGTTGTTACCGAAGAATATACCAGGAGTGGGGGAAGGACTGGTTTTACTGGTTGGCCTATAAAAAGACGGCGGTTCTCTTCCTGTTGCTATTCTTTTCCTACGCGTTGATTATTTGTTTCTTCGGTTTCATCTACTTGACGCTTTCTATTTTCGGAAGCAAAGCAGAAATTAACCCGGATGGAAGCCACCAAAACAATCGCCTTTTGTGACATGGGTGAGTGGGAGATATGCTTCGGATTGGATTCATTCGCTGCTTCACTTCGATTCTTTGTTCAGAAAATGTGTCATGCTCACTAACCGATTCGCCGTCATTTTGCTGCTGCATCGTGCCATGGCTATAGATATCAATGATCACATGGAAGCAATGTACTTTTCTCTGTCGACCATGACTACTATTGGATACGGTGTTTCGGACTACTACTTTTGGTGGATGCTATTCTCCTCTGTTGATTGTATTGTTGCAGATTTGCACGGCCATTGTCTTTGACGCGGTAGCAGTAGGGCTCATTTTCCACAGAATCTCGCGGGGGGCGAAGCGAAGCCGGTCCATCCTGTTTAGCGACAAGGCGATCATACGAAACATTCGAGGAGTGCCGCACCTGATGTTTCGCCTGGGAGAACGACGTAAACACCATTTAATCGAGGCAACTGTTCGATGTTATTGCATACGGCACGAACGAATTCCGGAGTCGCATCCCGCGGCGGACGAAAACGGCGAAGAACAACCATGCAACAATCCCCGAATGACCAACCGTGAACAGGTACCGGTCCACGTAGAAACAACGTCGTTTGTGAGCCGACAGATGAGGCTGGTGCAACCCGACGACAGATTTGGTTCCCACTTGTGGATGGGCCTGCCACAGGTGGTGGTGCATCGCATCGACGGGAACTCGCCGTTGCTGCCTTTGTCACCCACGTGGTACGACGTCGGGGCCGTTCCCCATCGATACCCCCCGGTGCAAGAGCGCAGGAATGTTCCCGGTGCGCCCAGCGAAGAGGCCGACGACCCACTGCGCCGGAAGGGTGGTGGTTCGTCGTCGTCGTCGCTGCACTCGCGCGACCTGGAATCCAGGGCACGCTGCATTCGGGATTTCCTGTACGACCGCGACGTGGAGGTGGTGGTGCTGGTCGATGGGACGGACGAGGGAACGGGAGCGGCGACCCAGGCCCGGCATTCATACAAGCTGTGCGACATGGCCTGGAACTGCAAGCTCGCGGAGTGCGTTCACCCGTACCGTCGCCGACAACGAAGCGGGCCGTCGAGCCTCGATCCGGTCGTCAGCATCGATTTCTCCCGGTTTCACGACGTGGTTCCGGCACCCCTCGATAGTTACGAGTGTGCCTACGTCCAGAACGAAGCGGGTGTCTGAACGGAATAGTGAACAGTTATGCCACAAAACCCAGAACGTAAAAACGTAAATCGTTAACCGCCACCCATGGAGTACAAGTATTGCAGACCGATAATTGCCAACTTTTTCAAGAGCATGCTTTGAAACGAGACGAATGGTCGCCCCGAAGTGGATGATGCACGTCTTGTAACAATTCATACCCGAAACGTGCACTACAGCACTACTAGGGATGTTTGTCATGTTGTACGAAACCTCAAGCGTTTGCTGTACTACCTACTAGGAATGCACGGCTGTTGCAAACGCGATTCATTCATTCGTTCATTCGTCCTAGCTATCTGTTGCTATTGTCGCTATTGTTGCTGCAGTGTTTGTCACAGTGCTCCGTCCACCCGCCAATCGATTTCGTCGTACCCCAATTCCCGCAGCGCTCGATTGGCCCGGCTGAAACACTTGCTTCCCGTGAAGGGTGCATTCGTCTTTGTCGCCCCGAGCGGACTCGGATGGGACGTGCAGATGATTTTGTGGCGGGAGGATATCCCCGCCAGGGCGGTCTTGGCCTTTTCGGTGGCCGGTTTGCCCCACAACAAAAAGACGACGCCGCGGCCGCCGCCGCCGCCGCCGCCATTAACGGTGTTTTGTTTCGTCCGCCGATCCACCGCCCGGATGATCTCGTCCGTGAATTCTTCCCACCCCCTCTTCTTGTGGCTGTGGGCCTCGCCCTTTCGAACCGTCAGGACGTTGTTGATCATCAGGACTCCCTGTCTGGCCCAGCGCTCGAGATTTCCGTGGTTCGGAACGGAAGAAAAGTTGGGAACGTCGGCGTCGCTGTGCAGCTCCTTGTAGATGTTCCGCAGCGACGGCGGAACGGGGATCCCCCTGCGGACCGAGAAACACAGCCCGTGGGCCTGTCGCGGTCCGTGGTAGGGATCCTGACCGACGATGACGAGCCTCGTCTCGGAGAGCGGGCACAGATTGAGTGCGGCAAAGGTGTCTTCGACCGGCGGAAAGACGGTCTTTTGGGATCTGTGTGGAATTCAACGAAACGAAACGAAACGAAACGAAACGAAACAAAAACGGGGACGTGAGTGTTGGGATTGCATCGTTTGCGCGCGGCGACGAACCGCGGTATTCGGTACCGCCTGCGCTCCGAAACCACACAACGAAAAACACAAGGCATCCATCCACCGATTGAATCGACGCACCGTTCCCGGTCTACGAAGGATGCAAGCCGTCCAAAGGAGGGAGACGCAAAGTGTTTTCCGAGGGCAACCTTCCAGGACGATACAGTCACCGAATCTGCCGTGGTTGTCGTCGTGGCTGTCGTTGTTGTTGTTGTTGTCGCCGAATCTGTATCGCCACCGGCATCGCTGTGCAGGTGACGGATCAGCTCCGATGCCTCGGCAGTGATTGCGATTGTCGTTGTCGCTTTCGTTGTAGCTGTCGCCTCGTGCGTCGTCTTTCGCTTCTTGGGTTCTGTGGTGGTGGCAATGGCTGTTGTCTTCTTCCCGTCGTTTTCTTTCCCGGCGGCGGCTCGGTCTCGTTTTGGTTTGAAGAAGGATGTGATCATTGTTGGTGGACAGCCTTTACCTTTTTGTATGAGGGTATTACAAGAGAAGTAGTAGTAGTAGTAGTAGTAGTAGTATAACTACGTGTACCGTCGATGATGCTTTCCAAAGGGTTGTAACGAACGAGATTCTCAATCAAATCAAATACAGTAATAACAATACGAAGTACTTCGGTAATAATAACAACAACTCTGTATTCGGAATGAATATTTCCACAGAAGACAAAATACGGTATCGCATCCAGCATTCCGAAAGTGTGATTGTGGCAGCGATGTAATGCATGTTCGCGCCAGATACAGTAAAATTACCGTACATGACAGGTAAGTCTTACCGTAGATTTCGTTTCATATGTTACTTCGTACTTCGTACTTCGGTAGCGTACGGTACGTACTTGGAAGGAATATCATAGAGGAAAACGGCGCGCCAATAAAAATACCGCTAACTGTCATACCGGTCCCTGCCGTATCGTACTCGTACTTAATTCAACAGTATGCTCTGCACTGCTCTGCCGACTGACTCCGCACGGCATACCTGGTACCAGGTAAGATTATGTACTCGTACCTATTATAAGTACGAGTACGAGCTCGTATCGTATGCAACAAGCACCAAGACGAAAAGATGTAATCGTATGTTTTGTAGCTACATATCGTACAGTACAAACCACTCTAAACTCTAGCTTGTACTTCGTAACAAAATACGTACAGTAACTTTCATTTTTAACATTTTTAATCTCTAGCTTATATAAAAAATACGAGCTCATAATTGCTTGAATGAAGGTTATTTATTTTGAAACAGAGGAAGTGCGAAGTAATAATTATCGTACTCGCATCTATTATCATACCGTATCGAGCTTTTGTACCGGCAGGTACATACGATTCGGTATTGTATGTACGGTATGTGCTATCCTCTATCGTCCCATAAGTACAGTAGAGTACAGTACAATACAGTACGATACCAAGCCAAAATCTCTAACGGTCGATAGATACTTTGTGCCGCTGTGTATCAGGAATTCTAAATAATTATCTATCTCTACCGGTACGTACGGGAATTTTCCGGTAGGACCCAATGAAGCAGAAGGAAAAATGCTGCTTCGTTGATCGCAACACCTTCGGGATGATACATTCCTGAAACAAACGGTCATACCGGTACCTGTACAAAACACCGTAAACACTAAACACATACACGTAATCTTACGTTACTTGTACCCGTAAGATTTAACGAGTACGAGTACAAGTAGGTAGACGAACTCCCCAAGAACCTATATCTCGAGAAACAGCTTAGTATCGTTATTCATTATCACCACTGTTGTTGTTGTTGTTGTTGTTGTCGTCCAACAAAGACCACGACATGACCGCAAACGCAAAAGCAGACGCAAACGCAAACGCAAACAAGACCCCCGCTTCCAATCAGTCCAAGGAAGCCGCTACCGCTACAACAGCATCCAACAACACCAACAAGTTCAAGTCCAACGATACAACCACCACACCTTTTACATCCCGCTTCCAGCCCTTTTCGTTCGGGATCAGCAACGCCACAGCGTCCCTCACCGGTGGAACGGGATTTTTTTCGCTGGGGGATAGCAACATTGCCGAGCGCGCCAAGCAGCTGAAAAAAGAACGAACACTGCTGAGCATGCAGAACAAACAAAAAGCCGAGAAGATTAGTGGTGGTGGTGGTGGTGGTGGTGGAGTTGGAGTTGGGGTTGGAGTTGGAGTTGGAACGACGAATAGAAACGGCAACGGAGACAACAGCGGAACAACAACGACAACAATGTCATCATCATCATTATCATCATCGAGCACGGCCAACGGGGAGAACGATACAAATACAAACACAAACACAATCAACACAAACACAACGACCGAAACCGAAAGCACGATGACGATGACGATGAAACCAGCACCCAGCGAATCCTCATTCAATTTTGATCACCTGCTGATTTGCAACCAGGTGCACGAACCCGAGAACCTTCTGTACACAAACCTCGCGCGGGGATTCCGGCTCCTTCGAAAAAGCCGCACCGACATTATTTTCCCCTCCCCCACGAACGCAAATGCCAACGCAAACGCTGGCACCGATGAGGACGACGACCACACCCGGAGGCATTCCTACTTTGCTACGGTAAATTTTATCGACCCGACCACCAAACCGGACGGTCGGGCGTCTTCCGCTGCTGCTCCGGAAAGCACGGCCACCGTTACCAAACCAACGAACGTGCTGCTGCAACAAAGCATGCTGAACCGATCCCTCAGCGGCGATGGCACCGGCTCTTCGGCGACAACAACAACGTCGACGTCGACGTCGACGACTTCTACCATCGAAAACGTATACGATAATCTCACCTATATATTCGAGCGCGATTACGGATCGACGCTTCGATCGGTGCAGTATCGAAACATTCGAACGGGAAAAACCAATTTCATCGGGAGCCTTCCCGTTCGTCCCGTCATTACCCGAAACGGGAGCCGGGGCGCAACCACGGCGGGCGGAAACAACAGCAACAGCAACAGCAGCAACAGCAACAGCAGCAACCTAAACAGCAACAACAACCTAAACAGCAGCAGCAGCAGCAACCATTCTCGACCCCTCGACACCGCCAGCACTCCCTGGGGCGGGACGGCGTCGACGGCCGTGGTTCCCGTCAGCGATCCGTCCGAGTGGCACACGGGGCCCTTTTGCCACGTCTACATTGCCGCCTGCGACAACACCGACCACTACCGCAACAAGATACGGCCCGCCCTCCGGGCGTTCGTGAGCCAGCTGGAATCGGCGCCCTCCAACACGGCCGGAAACCAGCAGGGCGGCCACTCTGCCGATTACCTCATCGTGTACATACCCTCCGGCGGAATGAGCGCGAGCGACGGGCGGGGCGGCATGGTCCATTCGTCACTCCACCCGCATTCGTCGCATTCGCATTCGTCGCAGCAAACGCCCTCGAGCACTACTAGCAGCAGCAGCAGCAGCAGCAAGAACAACAACAACCACCAGCGGGTGGGATTCTTTGGCAAGGCCCGGCAACGATTCGGTGGCGTGGCGGGACTCGACGGCAACAACAACAACGACGACGCGGTGAGCAAGGATTCGGCCGACAGCGGGGACGACGCCTTTGTCATGGCCGCCGGCGACAGCACGGAAGGGGACGAGGACGAGTCGGTCCCGGTCAACGTCCTCACGGCCCTGCAGCACCTGTCGAAAAACGAACGGTCTCTTTACAAGAAAATCGTCACGGACTTTCCCAACGGCAAGGTGGCCGTGATTTCTCCCATTTCGCTGGATCGATCGCTGTCGCCGTCGTCGTCGTCGTCGTCGATGTCGTACGGGGGCGAAGAGGGACTGGCGATCCGGGTGCAGGAGTGGCACATTTTCAACCGGATGCTCGGCACGGTCATTGTGAACGGATTCCAGGATCGGATCCGCCGGTACAAGAACGAACTCAAGCGTTTGGACAACCAGCGGGCTACCGTTGCGACCGCGGCGCGGAACTACGAGAGCGGGGGGGTTATGGGCGGCAGCGGCAGCAGCAGCAGTAACAACAACAACATTGCCCAGAAACCAAACCCGTACGCATTCAACCTCAGCCACTTCTTTTTGGTCAAGGAATCGCTAGGCATCCTCGTACGAACAAATGCAGCTGCCGGCCGAGGCCCTGTTGCAGTACGACGAATTTCGGTTGTACATGCCCGACCTGACCGACAAGGAGGAACGCAGGGTCCGGGATGCCCGCAGAAACTCCAAGGCACTGTTGGAAGACGGATCGTCGTCGTCGTCGTCGTCGTCGTCGTCACCGCGGAAACTCACGGAGCTGGCCGATGCCGGAGACTTTGTCGGATTCCGAAAAAAGATCCGGCCGGAATACGATCTGACCGCCATTTTGGACATCATGCGGCGGTACCTGTTCGCCCGGGAATTGTCCCTCCTGTTCCGGATGAAGGAACCCGTGGAATTGTTGTCGCGGTGCCAGGCCTTTATCAAGGTGATGTACTCGATATTGCTTGCGCGGGATTTCCGACCTGAGCGACAAGGAACAAACCGAGCGAAAGACAAAGGCCGCGTCGTGGGTGGTGCAATTCTCGTGGGATATATACTGTGCCACCAGTCAATTCTTGACTCACGCCTCCGGTAGTGCGGGTGCGAGAGAAGCCAACGACCGACGAAACTCCCAGCTCGACAACAACAGCAACTCCTCGAGGCACGACAAGAAGGAGTGGGACGAGTTGGTCGCCGCGAAGCTGATCGAAATTCTGGAGGTTTCCAGATTGTTCCTCATCCAACTGGGAGAGGACCACGCGAACGCGAACAACGAGTCGGAATCGTTTTCCATTCGTGAAAAGAAGCTACCGGCAGACCTGGGAAAGCCCTGGCCACCATGGGTGCCGTGCGAGGCCAAAACTACATCCACATCGACATCGGATCGTGGAAATAATAATAGTTCGACGAATCTCCAAGGCCAACGACCGTACGAACGACAGTTTATGATGAAGTCGATGGATGAGCTGAATTCTGCGGACAAAATCGGGGAAACGTACCTAAAGCTGTGCACCGCGATTATCGATATGTGTCATCTTGCAAAGCATAACAGGTTTGCGGCAAGAATTCAAGCCGAGGTGGGAGAGTATCACGTGCGGAAGGGTGACTTCCGCTCGGCCGCCGCGAGTTTTCAAAAAATTGTGAAGGTGTACCGAATCGACCATTGGGACCGGGCCTTTTTCTGGCGAATTTTTCGACTCGCGTATTGCCAACGAACAACCGTGGAACCAACGGCGTACCTGAAGACATTGTGTTCGTGCTTTAGTCCCCGCAGTGCAGCCGTTGCTCCAAAGAAGGCATTCATGGCTCTCTTTGACGATCTTCAGAGGGTGATCGAGCATCCGAGCATCGGAAACGCAAGGTACAGCCGGCTGTCGTTCATTGAAACATCTCTATCGATTTCGACACCTTCGACCGCTTCTAAAGTTGGGAAGCTGTTGGACCAAAAGCAACTGGAAAAACGGTTCTGCTCGATTGGAGAAGAGGTAAAAATTTCCATTTCGATCAAGAGTCATCTTCCCGGATCCATTGAACTGAGCTCGGTGAAACTCTTTGCTGTCACCGTTGGTGACTTTTCTCGTATCCTCACGAGTGGCGATGCCGTGCAAGAAGAGGACGCTGCCAAGGTTTTGTCGATAGATGCAACCGTGCAACTCAACCCGGGAGAAAACAAGTACACGTTTGAATGGTCGCCTTCCAGTGCCGGTCAGTACATCTTGTCCACTGTTGAAATTTTGTGGAAACAGGGGTATTTTTACTACGATAGCATGGACTTGCAAGAGCCGATGCTTAGCATCGAAGTTTTACCGAGCAAACCAACCCATTCGATTTCGGTGGAACCAACTGCCTTGATACCGGGGCAAGATCAAGAGGTACAGATCTGTTTCGAGGCCGGGTCCGATTATGTAACTTCCGGGAACCTAATTCTCTCCGGCACGGATGGCATTCGGTTGATTCCACCGGGAAAAGATCCATCTAGCAGCAAATGGACACGAGAGTGGGTGACAAGTCTCGAGCCCTGCCAACCAGGGGAAAAACTAG
Organism: Pseudo-nitzschia multiseries; assembly: GCA_037355745.1. Lineage (NCBI taxonomy): Eukaryota > Bacillariophyta > Bacillariophyceae > Bacillariales > Bacillariaceae > Pseudo-nitzschia > Pseudo-nitzschia multiseries. The sequence continues at coordinate 11,458,785 of CM074789.1, read as the reverse complement.
TATTGACTACACTCGTTAGGTGCGGTCTTTCCGAAACGCAATCCAACGATTCGAATTCAACACGACCCGATTTGTTCGTGAATTCCGATGGCGGTTTGGTCGCGAAATTACAAACCACCTATTTGCATTCCAAGACAGAAGGCGACGGCGAATCCAATCCGGCAAGCATGCAAACAACACTAAAATCGTTTACACCGATTCTCAAGAAAACGGCCCTGTCGGTGGAATCGATCGAGACACACTGGCTCGATGATAATGCAAGCGAACGATTTTTATTGAGCATCGCGCTTTCCTCGAACTCGCCCTATCATTTTTCGATCGAGGAGTGGGATGTTCGCCTGGCGTCTCCGATCACGATTGCATCGTCTGTCGGTTGTGATCTGAATGAAAACCTTCTCAAGCGAAGCATTTCGGATGGCGATCAGCTGTCGTTTGCGTTTGAATGCAACATCGAAAAAAGTCGCGAAGAAGAGAAGGGGGATTCGCAAACATCCAACCTACACTTGAAATTGCGCACGGACACCGGAAGAGCTTTCCCGCTGGATCTTCCGCTCGATCTAGATGGGTTGTATTCTAGCCTGCCATCGTTGTTGAATGGCCTGAAATCGTCAAAGAATGTTCTCGTCACGTTGAAACTAGAAGAAGGCCACGGGCCGGTTGGCGAACCAGTGGAAATGACGTTCGTCATTGCAAACAACAATAACAATACGATCGAGGATGATGTCCGCTTTCTGTATTCCATAGATTGCGGACAGAGCAACTGGCTCGTCGGTGGCAAAGTGAACGGAATGATCGAAACATCCAACGCAAAGGAATTGTCGTTTGTCGGCATCCCGATCGTACCGGGGATGCTGAATAGTTTTCCGACACTAACACTGAAGGGTCTGGAACCATCCGGAAACAGTGCATCTGTCAGCGTGGATTGCTATTGCCCCGATCCGTTTCGGTCGATTGCGGTGACCGAGGTGAGCGGGGTTGCGTCTCCCAGTGTCAAAGAGTGATGACAAGCACGGAATCAAAATTAAAAATAGATATGTGATTTAGATAATTAGTACGAGGTAATGTACTATCGGATTTTGCTTATTGAGTTTGCGTCTGCGTCTACCGGTATTATTTCTATTGTTTGCTTTTTCGAAAACAGTTTCAGTGCGGTTTGCGTTTGGCGCAGAGCCTGCAGGAGCCGTTTGACTTGCTCGGCGCTCTTGGAGGCCTGTACCGTCGGAATGATTTTCGCCGGCCGGAGGCAGGCCAGGCAATCCACCAGTTCCGGAAAGGACGAGTGCTCGCTGTACGGGACGCTGTGGATCGCCAGATTTCCGCTGGTTCGGGTGTTGATGATGCCCGATCGGGACAGCGACCAACCGGTGGGTCGATAGCCCACGATGCGGTCGTAAGCGGGAGCAAAGGGTTTGGAATTCGCAATCCCAAAGTATTCCGGCAGTTTCTTCATGTTCAGATGGCCCATCGGAACCACCCACAGGCTGGATTGGTCCTTGTTGGTTGTAAGGAGTTTCGTGCAGTCTTCCGGCAGATTTAGCGCGGAAAGAACCCTGTGTCGAGCTTTGTCCACGTATACCTTCCGTCCGAAATGTTTGGCTACCGAGACCCAGATTTTCTCTTTTCCGATGGTGTACGCCCCGAACAGGTGGAGCGTTCTCCGTTTTTTGAGAGGGGTTCCTGCTTTGGAGGTGCTGTTGATGTTGCTGCTGCTGCTGCTGCTGCTGCTGCTGCTGTTGCGGCAGCGCTCCAGCTCCTTTTCGAAGGTTTCAATGGTGGCTTGAATGGTCGCTTCCTGGCCGGGCAATCGGTATTTTTCGTCGCAGTAGGTCGTGTCCAGGTAGAGTTCGTCCAGCGCCACTTGTTGGGATGCTATCCTTTCCAGTGGTGACGAAAACGACGAAATCGCAGCATCGGTATCGGTATCGGTATTGGCATTGGCATCGGTATCGCCTCGGAGCATCACGTCCCTCGACCATCGAAAATCGCCGACGTGCAGGATTGTGCGCTTTCCGACCTCGAAAAAAAACATGACGGCCCCCGGACAATGGTTCGCGTCCAAGAGAGTCACGGTCACGGCTTTCCCCCTGCTCTCGATGACGGTCGGCACGTTCATGGGCAACGGATGGAGGTACTTTTTGTCGACACCGAGTTGCTGACTCACCAGGGATGCGGTGGCCAGGGAACAATAGATCGTCCCGTGGTCCCACGAGGACGCAATGCCCCCGTAGTGATCGGCGTGAAAGTGGGACAGAAAATAATTCCGTGTCAGCGACGGTTTGGCATAGTAAAAGCCGTCTACGACAAAGTCGGTGCCCGTGATTTTTTTGTACGCGGGGCAGCTCCAGTGCTCCCTGCCTTCCCTGTTGTTGTACCTCGGTCGTTTCTTGTTGATATTGTTGTTGTTGTTGTTGTTGTTGTTGTTCCCCCGCTGTTTCTGTTGTAGTATTTCCCCCCTCTTTTCGGCGGTTTTGGCAACGACCTCGAGCCTGCGGGAACCGGCCATCAAGACGTTGTTCAGGTTTCGCGTCGCCATGGGAGCAATGAATTTTCCCCGTTTTGCGTCGTACCCCACAACCGGAACGGGGTGGGAGGGTTCCGGTTCCGGTTGTGGTTCCTCGCGGGCAACGGCTTGACTCCGGGAGGAGAAGGAGGAGTAGGAGGAGGACACGGCTAACAATTTTATTTCGCTTTGGTTCTGATTGGTCAGTTTCAATAGTTGCTCCGAATCGCCGTGCCATCCCTGGTCTTCGTCTTTGTCTTTGTTGTCGTCCCCGGTGCGCGATGCATCTGTATCGGCAGCAGCGACACCGGTTGGTTCGATAGTCACACTACCAGAAGGGCCAGGACTAAGAGCATGACTACTAGAGCCCTCGGCATTGCTTCGAACGAGCCGCACGTCTCTGCCGGTGATTCCGTGTTTTTTCGAACAGCGTTTGATGTGATCGATCCTTCGCTTCAATCGCGATAGGGAGGTTCCGCAAATGAAGCAAATGTCGTTGCTGTTGATGTTGCTGCTGTTGTTGTTGTTGTTGCTGCTGCTGTTGCTGTTGCTGTTGCTGTCGTTCAATCCGGTCGTTTTGGGAGGTTCGTTCCGAGATTCGTTTCGGACGTTTCGCTCGGTGTTCTCCTCGGCCGTTTCGTTCGAGCCCGTTGATGTCGTTGTCGTCGTTGCTGTCGTTGCGGTTGCGGTTGTGGTTGTTGTCGGGTTTGTGGAGTCCTTTGCAATTGTTTTACATTGGAACTCGCCATCGCCATCGCCATCGTCATTGCCGGAATCGCAAAGATCGATATAATCCTCGTCGCCGAGGTCCGATCCCTCGTTTGCTTTTGGTACCGGCTCCTCCGTCGTTCTGGATGTCATCGAGGTTAGTGCTCGTATGTCATCGTTGCTCGTATTAGTATTCACATTCATAATCGTAGTCGTAGTCCCGGAACCGCTGTTGTTATTGTTGTTGTTGTTGTTGTCTACTGTCTTTGATTCTTGTTCCACAGAGCATCCGGGACAGTGTTGGGTCCCGGTGGAACGGTTACTCGTACTCGTAAGAATACTCGTAAGATTACTCGCAGTGCCGCCGTGTGATACGAAGCGAAGGCCGCATGCGGAACAAGATTTGATGCATCGAACCATGGTCCGGTTCCGTGATCATCGTTGTCGTTTGCTTCTCGGCGGCACTGATATGAACACAGTCACGCTTTCGGTAAGTTACAGATAGGTGTTAGGGGGTGGGAGATGAAACGAACACACCGTAGCTTCGGCGTATGAATCATACGGTAATCTTACATATCGTACTCGTAGGTATGGCATCACTGACAGAGAAAAAATGCCCGTCATTTTCGGCGCGAACGTCTTCACGTCTGATAGTATCAATACTGATCAATACCATATTGAATACCTGTAAAGTCAGTAAGATTGCACCGCATCGTTGTGTACACTACGTAGCACACATTACGGACCTAACAATCGGAATGTCGCAAAAAATAATAATAGAAAGATCGAATAACCGAGCTTCAAAAAGTTGATAAAAAGAGCAAGCCAATTTAGAAATAGAGGTAAAGACTACATCGTAATAGAGTAATTCGTAATCAGCATCAAATATCTAATCACAGGAAACATGGCTGGGGTCGATTGAGGTCTTAGTTTCATTTCAAACTCGGGTTCTATCGATATTAACACTTCGGCTGGTTGATTGTTGTTTCGTGCGTTGAGTTGGCTAAGTGATCATCGCATCTGTATGACCCGGGAGAATGGGGTTTGACTTCGTGTGTGTGTGTGTGTGATATTTGCCATCTGGGGGCGGGAGACCATAATGTGAGGGCCTGTCTGAATCAAGGTAGGAGGCAGAACGTTGTGATGCGGTAAGGCATTGTATTGTGTGCAGAAATGTGTGTGTGTGTGTGTGCCATGCGAGAGCCTGTCTGCATCAAGGTGGGAGACAGAACATTGTGATGCGGCAAGGGATTTTGGACGTACGTATAGATTGTATACGGTACGGTATGGTACTTGCTGGATGGATGAGTTGCTTCACTCCGAAGGTACGTCGTCCGTACTAAAGGGCTCGTGTTGGGCCTTGGGACCGTGCGGTGACGAGCGAGCCATTTGACTAGCCTAATGTGAAGCACTGAAACATGGGATGCGTCGCAACACCGTTGTCTGTTTCGGCTCGGAACTAACGTTCGGGCAAAGTGTTCAAAACGTCTTGCAACCCGAGGCCGCGGTGCGTAGTAAGATCGTCCGCTTTTGGCTTACTAGCTAGCTAGCTTGCTAATTAGGTTCCTAGAGAACTGTCCGCGACCGTTGCCCTGATCGCAAGACGGCTTTGGGGGTGTGGTATAAATGGCGTGAGGGGCGCCGCATGGTTCGTATCTGGGGTGAAGACGTCACAACACCAAACCCTGCTGTGAATGCAGCTTGTTGATCATTCGATTCAAATGTGGAATCCCATTCTTATTTCACTCGTCTGTAGAGAAGAAATTGCGGTAAAACGAACGGCGCGACGATGAGACGATGTGCAAGACGCGAAAAAGTGGGTCGAAAGGTTTTCCTGCCGAAGCGTAGCATCCTTCCAGCTGGTCACCAATGCATTATTTTGCCGTGTGTTTGTTGCGCGTCTCAGACAAATGCCTCGTTCTTATAATCGACATCGAACCATTTCATTACAAAACGTACTGAAATTTGGCCTCCGACTCGTCATCTAATAACGTAATCCTCACCGACTCGCAGCAACAACAACAACAATCCAAAACTCAGGAAGATCAGTATTGAAGAAACGTACCGTACAAACTATATTCGTGTTCTATTGATAGCCCGATGGTCCAATGTAAACTCGGAACACAACTTGCGTTGCATTAGTTGTGATCCCCACCCGTGAAACTCGGACGATCCTCCGTATTGTGACACCTGAGGAGTCGGAGGATTATTGCTCCCGAAAGCAGCGTCCATCGGTATCTTACGAACTGTAAGATTCCTCGAACACAATAATAGTACCTGGTAAGTTACTGCACGTCCTTTACACGTAATCTTACGGTACGGTAAATAAATTTCAATGGCCAGCGCTGAATGAATGAATCGATTTGGAATGAATTTAGTTCGATCCATTCAGGATTCCGGATTCTATTTTGCACAAAAATCAAGAAAACAGGGTTAATGTTGTTCCGCGTGGAAAGCTCTAAACCACAATCCACAATCCATAATCCATAATCCTGCAGATAGCTTCTACCGGTACGGTACTGTACGCCGTACGGTGTACGGTACGTACGCTCATATCTATAATTTGTAATAAACATAGGATACCATTATTGCGGAACGCAACAAGGTTCTCAAGATCAATTACTATCAATCCCCTCGAACAGACAGAAAATGAACTTGGCATCCTAATATTATTATGATCATAATATTACAATAGATATTGCATCATCTTCAGAGAGAGCATTGTGCTTGAAAGTGTCTCTGGGGATAATGGAATGTCCAGTGAAACCGGTTTCTGGGGTGGCATTGCTGGGCTCGAAGAGTATTTTAGGCACGAAGCTGTCACTAATTTGAAATCTTATCAGACACAAACATTGGTTTGATTCAATTGGTTTCGTCTTTTCTAAGTGGTATTCTTTTGCCATCGTGGCGTCTTTGTGCTCTATGAAAGTGTCATTCTAAACACTTTGATCAATTGGATTGTTACCAGAGGCAATGAACTCGAAACGAAACAGATGCTACGTGCACTCTGAGATGAAGCAGAGAAGAATTCTTATTTTTCTACGTTCTATCACAGGTCTAGTAGAAACGAAAGCATGTATTGAGCAAATCTATTCCAAGTGCTATCGAAGAGACAATTTTGCTAAAAAACCTTCCTCCAGTTCAGGCGCGTCAGTAAGTCCAGTTCCTTTCGCAAAATCTTCGGCGTAATCAAGAATGCTTGATGGTTGGAGCTCGTTTGCGGTTCTGCTTTTGCTAGCATTCGGCTTGGCACCACTTTTTCCTTTGTTCGGAGGGTACATCGTGGATGCATAATGAGCCAAGAAAGTTTTATAAGCCGCTTCGGCACCCGGTGTCAATACAACGTGACCACTTCTGACCTTTAATCGAGTGGACTCCAGGTCCTCTTCGCACTGTTGATAGAGTGATTTCGAGGAAGATGATTCATTCGTATCATCGTCATTGAACTCATTCTCCGCTCCACCAAGCCACAAAGACAACTGTCTGTCTTGCGTTATGCTGTTATCGTTGCGGTAGCTTGTATTGCCTTGCCTCCTTCTTTTACCCTTTTGCTGGCGTTGCTGTTTCTTTTGTCGTTCAAATGGCAACAGCACCAAGAGACTCCTGCCGACCTGTCCTGCCCGACCCGTCCTACCGATGCGATGGATATAGTCTTGGTCACTAGACGGTGCTCCCATTTGTACCACCAGCGAGATATCTGGATAATCCAATCCTCGGGCAGAAACATCACTCGAAAACAATATTCCATTGCGAGCATTCCGAAAAGCGGCACTTGCTCGACTCCTGGAGGATTGAGACATTCGAGAATGTATTTCCCAAATGTTGTTCTTGGATTCCATATCACCGATTGTAAAAAACTGAAACAAGAACCGGACCATTCGACCTGCCGGAAAGAACACTAAAATCTTGTAGTTTTCGCTGTTTCGTTGTTTTTCTCGTCGAATGATTGTGAGCAGCGTTGGTATGAACTGTGACATGTTCTGGAGCACCGCGAAAGACTCTTCGATACGCTCCCGGTTGGTTGGCACAGATGATGATTTGACTGCATCGTTACTGTTTCCATCGGACAAGGAAGTGTCGAGTTTGGATGCAGCGTGACCAATTGTGTCGTCCCCGTTTCCAACACAATCCACCTCGAAAAATTGATCCCCGTCATCAGTTTTGTTTCGACGCCCGTCGATCTGTTTTTTCTTCTTGTTCATGATGGAAGAAGTCGATATCAGCCGTCGCACCGCTCGGGGGATTGTAGCCGAAAACAGCAGTGTTTGCCGTCGTTCGACCCGTGCCATGAAGCTCAGAATTCGCTGCGTCTCCTGTTGGTTGCTCTTTTGCAACAATCGATCCGTTTCGTCGAGAACAACGATTTTTGTCTCGGCAACAATATCGGCAAAGGAGTTTTTCCTCCGGTGTTGTTGTAACTGATCGCGATTGATATTACTTCTATAGCTTTTGTCGAGAGGAGATTTTCCCTCCAGGTGTTCCAAGAGTCGGGCAGGTGTGGCAACCAGTATGGTTGGGAGGTCACCTCTCCCTGCTCCCCGATACTCACCCGTCAGCAACCGCATGTCTCTCTGCATTTTGACCCCTCCTGTTCGCAGTAGTATAGAATGAATTGGAAGAGAAAACTTAGGTCGCCGATTATTGCGTGCGTGTAGAGCTTGTAGCGACTCGTCGTCGCGTTCCGTACGTCACGTTCCGTAGTTGCTCTCGTGGTTGAAAGTAGCGGGAGGGTGATAACAAGCAACTCTTACCATAAATGCACGCCACGCTCAACTGTTTATTCCCGGGGCGGTGCTTGTTGTGAAAGTCAAACAAAATCTCTGCTTGATCGGCTATCTGGATTGCCAGTTCCCTGGTTGGTGCTAATATTATGCATCCAATGGATCCACCGGGCTGGTACAAGTCCAAATCGGAAGTCAACAATCTCTCGATGGTTGGCAACAGGAATGCTAGTGTCTTTCCAGTACCCGTCCTGGAACGAGCCAGAATCGACCGTCCCTCCAGAGCAGCATCGTACGTCATGGCTTGGATCTGGGTCATGGCCTGCAGACCAAAGCCCTCCGTGAGAGCTTTCCGTGTATCGGGGTGAATATCCGTGCGGTCGGAAAACCGAATCGAGGTCAACAGCGATGGATCCTGCAGGGCTTGCTCGTGCCGACTAACTCGGATTGCGTCTTCGTCGTTCGATTTGTTGTCATTGTCCCCATATCCGTCGCTACTAGAACGATCTTTGTCGGACGAAGGGGGTGAAGATTGTCTTCGAGGTCGTATTCGCGGAGGTCGTCGATGGGGCCCAGACAATCCTTCTATCTGTATTATCGACAAAATTATTAGTCCCAATCCGAACAACGACAGTTTCCTTCTTGCATCAGAATGGATACAAAAATAGCTCATTATTCCTTTCTCCTTTCTGTGGCTTGTTGCTTAGGACAAAAACGGGTTTGTATGGGCCCTGGTATGATGCAGCATGCGTTCGTTGAAATTTTGTAGCCCAAGGTCCGAAACGGGATGGTGATGGTGATGGTGATGGTGATGGGTGGTGTGATACCGTAGAATACTACGAAGTAATTACTTCGTAGTTGCTCTCACTGTGATTTTTTGTGATGGGTGATGGTCGGAGTAAGGCTGTGGATATCGTACTCGTACCTATTACCGTACGAAGGCAGGAGTCATAATTTTAGAGTGGTGCGACACTCAATCCGTCAGTCGTCCGTTTTCGCTGCATGATGCCCTTCGTAGTATTTCAGAGCATGATGATGTACACCAGGCTCCTCAATGAGTGATTCCCAGCAATAATAAAGTAATAAAAGTTCACGACCAAAGTAATAAATCTATTCACATAGTTAATAGATTTATTAACTATTGAATAAAATTTAGCAGTCGAGACTGCATCGACTTGCAAAACTTTATTAACTGAATAAAAACAGAATAAACTCCAACGGAATCTTAAAATCATACTAAAATCAAATATTTTAGTCACCCAACGCATGTGCACCTCTTGCACCTCCCTCGCCGGCATGCTTTTTTGGTGATCATCGCCAATTTTGGCCAGCTGAAAATTTGCGAAAAAAAATTGGAAAGAAAAGAAAGTCCGGAAAGAAACAGCAACAACAGTACGACGACTTGTCTCTCCAGCACAGCAGTCTCTCCAGCACAGCAGCATTAGACGCGGCGGCACCACCACCGGCGATGTCCTCCTACACCCCTGCTGCTCTTGTCGTCCTTGCTAGATTACTACTAGACGAATTGTTAGTAGAGAATCATGATCAATCGCCGGATGATGAAGATTGCAGATGTTCACATAAGAAAGAAAAGACAACAATACCATCGATCGTAACAATCATGCCCTCCACCAGAGGCCGGAAACCCGGCATCGGCAACTACACCAAGGCCGAGTTGGAGAACATGTTTGCTGCCATTAGAGCTATCGTACCATGTGGAGGAGATGACTGGGAAGATGTTGCAGACCTACATGCTAAGAAATTTCCTGGAAGGGATTCTGATTCGATTCGAAGCAAATTCAATCGATTGCACCGGAAGAAGGCGCCAACAGGCAATCCAACCATGAGATGGGACATTAAGGAGGCAAAGGAACTCTTCCAAATGATAGGCACAAAATCACGCGTTATAGATGGAGAAGATATGTATGACGTTGAAACAGATGAGTTTACTCCTCCTTGTCCTCGTCCTCCTCCTCGTCCTCCTCCTCCTGATGCTTCAACTCAACCGGTACCACTTCTACTTGGTCAACCAACTCAACCAACGCAACCAACGCAACCAACGCAACCAAGAACTCAAGAAGTTACGCAGTTCGAAGAAGTTAGTACCATTAGTACTAGCAGGAAGAGACATTACAACAATCGCAAAGGAGAGGAATTCAAGATGATGAATACAATCGCTCAAGTATTGAAGCTTCAGCAGCAGGCATTGGAACAACAGCAACGATATCAGGACCAACAGCAACAATATCAGAAAAAGGCAGATGAAGAGAGGAAGGTGTTGATGCAGGCAGTCCTTGCAATTGGTGGTAGTGGTGGCGTCGCTGGCACCGCCGTTGCTGGCACAACATCTACTCCTAGTACTAGTAGTGTCAGCGCCAGTGCCGTTGGTGGTCGTGGTCCTAGTATTACTCCACAGATTCTTACTACTCCCCAAGTTACTAATGTTACTGGGAAGCTCAAAAGAAAAGTAAACAGTCTCCAGCAGCATCCTAACTACAGCAGTGACGACGACATCAGTGACAGCAGCAGTGACGACAACTTGTTAGGAACCAATTAGTGAAGACGAATCGTGAAGACGAATCGAATCGATAGTGAAGGACGACAATTTGTTGACGTCGATTAGTTAGTTAGGAATCAATTAGTTAGTTAGTTAGTAAGTTAAAATAAAAGAATCGATTATTAGTTAAGAAACTCAACAACAACACCAACATTGCTCCAGACAGAAACTTAGGCTACGAAGAGAATATAAAAACTCTATTGCAACACCTTAAAAGAGGGATCAAAAACCACTAGAGGTGCGCTGGAGCAAAATTATTCAAACGTGTTGTCACCTGCTCTAAATACGACGACTAATCGATCGATCGACTGCTCTAAATACGACGACTAGTACGACAGCTAATCGATCCAATTCGTAATTCAATTCGTAATTCAATTCGTAATGCTAATTCGTATGATTATCTAATTTGCTAATGATGGACGAATCGATTGATTGATTTGACGACTCTAAAATACATCGTTTGCGGTTTCAGTTGGTACCAAATCGTACGAGAAGAAGCCATACGACTTGAAACCTTCAGTCTGACTCATGTAGGTGTTGAGTATGGTGTTGATTCCAACCTTAGCTGTCTGGAAGTTGTACAACAACACGGCAAGCTTCAGAATGATCCTCCTGTCTCCCATTTCTTCCAGCAACATGTTATCTTTGAGTCTAGGGAACCCACCTTGGATCTGTCTCATCCCCCATTCCGACATCTGTCTAACGCTGGTTGCATCTCTGTTCACTGCAATAGCCTTGCGAACAGCGCGCTGTTTCATTGCTGTGGCCTCCTCAATAGGTGTACCCTCAGGTATTTCTACAGGAGCTGTTAGAGGGTCATATTGACTACTTCTAACAAGGTAGTCGTTTGTAGATAACTTAAACGCCGAATCGACAACAACCTTTACCATATACAGCTGATACATAAGCTTCATCTTTTCATAGAGCCCGTAGTCAGCTTGAGTACTATCATGCCAAGATCCAGGACAGTTCATGACACATGCCCGGATCCTCCCATCGGGGCAGAAAAGAAAGACGCTGTTGACATATGTAGCAGACGTCCAACCGTTGTAGTATTGGTTCTGTTTGGTCCAGTCGCTAGACTGTTGGAGATGCAGTTTAAGCCCATCACAAGCACCCCACACTCTGTGTGGACCAAGAGTTGGATACTTTGCAGCAATAGCATCAATGTATTGTTGAGTCTCTTCTTCATTTGGCAAGCAAACTTTTGCAGAAGGATGGTGTTGTAATGCAGTAAGAAGGAGTTTGCGACCAAATTTCAGCCATCTGTACATAGGAGAAGCCATTAATCCAAACGCTATAGCAACTGCTCTTGCTGCTGATCCTCTGGTTCGGAACCAGAATAAGATAAGAGCAAGACATCCAGTTGCATCAAATTCTCGACGTCGAACATAATTCTGTTTCTTGTATTCCTTTAACTTTCGAATCGATCCAGTCTTCTCATCATACATGTATTGATTGAAGAATGGTTCGAATACATCTAGGAGCTCGCTGAATACTACGAGGTCCACTCCACAGCAATTCAGAAGGGCTTGATCATTGCCCGATTGATAGAGATACATGAAAGCAGATTGACTGTATCTCTTAATCGCTATCCTAGGAGTTCTACGATCCCTTCTTTTCTTATCTTCCTCGCCAAGCAGTGGATTGTTGTAATCGGGGGTTAAGTAGTTATTCTCATAGTATTCTAGTAACTCCAGGGCCATGGTGATTGTCGATTCTAAGTGTTTCGGAAAAGAAAGAGTGTTTCGCAAAAGAGTGTGGTTTTTTGCTGCTGGAGAGCAATGGGAGTGTTTTAGCGAGGATAGCTACTACTAGTAATTTTACCAGCAAAGCCAATCGATACGGTACATAGAAAATTCTGAAAATTTCAACTGCCGGCCAGTCTCGAATACTTAACAGGCTTGCTTGCCAAAATAGGCCGGTAGGTGGCGCGGGTAGTGAATAAACAGACGTAAACAGACAGTTACTGTTTTGTACTTAGAGATTCCAAATTCCAAATCAGTCAGTTAATAAAAATATTCGTCGGTTGGGTGAACCAAAAAATTTATTCATCTATTCACTCGTGAATACTTTTTTATTACTTTGGTCTTTTATTACTTTATTATTGCTGGGAATCACTCAATGAATTAAAAATTCATAAAGATTCAACAAAGTTTGAGTTACACACCATTATTGTTGAACTGTTCATTCCATCCATCTTATTAACAATGTTCATGCTGAAATGTCAGGTAAGAACAATGTACCATGTTATGTGACGTACTAGCACTACTACATTACTAGCAAACTGACTATTGGCAACTCATTGTTATTTCTCTCACCACATTGAAATAAATCCACTACTAGAACTCATAACTTCTTGCCCACATGCATCACATTGTTGGTTTATTGCCTCACATTCTTGTTTCATGATAATGCATCCTGTTCTTGTGCATAATAGGAAAAGGGTGGATAGTACTCGTAGAATATGAAAAATGAAATACTTCATCACTAGCCAATACATTCTTGTAGTAAATATGATTTATGTCTCTTTCTAATGGCAACAGCACCAGAAGACCAAGATGATGATTGTGGATATCAATAATGTAGTATACATTGTAGTAAATATGATTTATGGTTCTTTGCAACATCAACAACCATTTCGTTCTTAAGATCAACCCAATATAGAGCAGTACTATGATCAGTTTGCAGTTTTGGCAATCTTTGTTGTGATCTATGGTGCCTGGCCCTCATGCATTAGCCAATGCACCATTTCATTTGAACAACTTAGACAACTTGGTGTACTGTGGTGTATTCAACCCAACACGGTTGTAAGGGAACCAGATTGCGCATTTCACTTTTGTGCCATCCGGTAGTTTCTTGCACACCATGTATCCAGGGTAAACAGGAAAGTGGGCCTTCCTCTTAGATGCATAACTCTTCACTACATCAGTTCCAGGGGGGGAATACCTGTGATTGTAACCTTGCTATTAATTGTGAAAGAAGGATACTCAATCCCTGGATCAAGTTCTGAGAATAACACCTTCACGTTGCCAGAGACCTTTTTTGTTGCTACAGTAGGTATGGGATGAGGAACTTGCAGAAGGTATCCTAGATCTACAACATGGGCCAAGTTTGGAGAAACTTTCCTCTCCTTGTGCTTGGTATCTCCATTTGATTTGTCTGGTGATGCTGACTTCCTATGTTTGTGACTAGGGCAAAGGAACGGCTTCTTTCCCTTTCTCTTTGTGGATAGATTGTCTTGGATTGCATTAGGGATGGAGGGCTGTTCGTTTGTGTTTCCTTCCTCCTGTGGATCATCTTGGGATCCAGGTTCAACACTTTCTGGCTGCAGGTTGACTGTTGATTTCTCTTCCCAAGGAAATCAAAAGAATGATTTCACTCCACTGAGCCCTTTGTTAGTGAACACTAGCCATCGGACAGAATATGCGCCATTGTCTTTGATAAAGGTAGCAAATTTTTTCCCTCGTTTCTTGAGGAAGTCCCACTTTGTAATGTTGACTGCATTGTGACATTGAATTCTTGGTACATTTATTTTCTGGAAAAGTTGCATCAAAGAATCGCCATCCGATTGTAAGGTCTTTTCATTCTTGCCTGATACAAAGCTTACTTCCAAGTTTGCTTCCAAGACTTCTTTTTTCTTCTCAAAAATGGCACACAGAAGTTCCTTAGTAAAAGGAATAAACAATTGCCCTCCAACCGGTAGATAATTGTAAGTAGTGAGAAATTGCAGGGACCTCTTGATACATTGACAACCTTTGAGTTGTATTTCTGGCTGCGTGATAAAAATATCACCACATACAAATCTCATATGTTCCCAGGACAATTGTCTGTCCAGAGTGCTGTACTTGCAGTTCTCATCAAAATTAAGAAACCTTGTAATGGATAAGCTGTAGTTCTCTTTTACAAGGGGGTAAGTCTTTCTACACTCTTTACCTCTTAGAAGCTCTGGTGGAGCTCCTTCTTCAAATTGAATGGATTGAGCTTCATCAGTGGTGAAAATGAATAACCAATCTTTGCAGTAAGGTTCGCCAGGGTTGGAGTTGGACAATGATTGGCACTCCGCTTTCAAATATTCGTCCATATTCTTGTGTGCCTTGTCAACGTCAACAGATGTTTTTCTTTGTTGCCCAGTACTGCCTTCAGTACTGTTTTTGAAACCATAATCCTAGTAACCGGGACACGTGTACCATTAGGACCACGTGACAACAAAAATGTTAGAACATTGTCAAGCAACTCTTTGCACACAAGATTCAAGTCTTTAAGTTCTGCCTGTATGTAAGGCACATTGTCAACCCATGACAAACTCAGGATGTAATGTTGCAACAATTTCTTCACGTGTTGTTCATCTTCTGGAACCAACTCCTTGACAAAATATGTCCCGTTCCTTCAACAGCGTTGAAGTAGAAAGACTCAACAAATTTTTAACGAAGTCAACGTCTACTCTGTAACACTTTTTCAAACTTTTCCGGTGCTCCATAATCTTGGAAAAGTGAAGAGAAGATGGCAGTTTAAATTGAATTTTCCCCACCAAATTGTCCACTCCTGGTATTTTGTACCGTCCAACCAGAAATGAAGACTGATACAAATCAGGCAATAGTTCCTTGTACAAATTGTCATGAATGAATGACTCATTGGCAAAGTGGTCCAGGCTGACTTCTTGAAAAATTTGTGCCCTCTCTTGTTGAACATGTACCCACAAATACATGAGGAACTTTTGAAACCCAAGATGTGCCTTTGACACATCAGATGGCCAATCCAACTTGAGGTATTTTGGGGAATCTGTAGAGTGGACTAACTCTACTGCTGGTGCACCTTCTCTTATCGGTGCGCATAAAACTTCCTTCCCTCGAATTTGATTCATATTTTGGTCCATTTGTTTGAAGGAGTGACTTGCTGAAAGAAAATGTCAGAGTGTATGTTGAAACGAAAGACCATCAAAGAAAGAGACCAACTGGTGGATGTATTGTTTGCCTTTCTTTACATCATATTAAAATTATTGATGGAAAAATGGACCTTCGTCATCAGTGGAAGGTGCTGGTGGGAATTCAACACAACGTACATACCACCAAAGTAGGCTTAAATACACTTTCATGTACTTCAGTATGGTGTCATAGTTAACAACATTTGTCGACCAAACAGCGTGCAATTTGCCTTCTGCTACTTTGTCTTCTCCTTCAACCCAGGTGTACTCTGTTATACCTGATGTACTAGTATCATTGATTTTGATCACAGAGAAAAAAAAGTTGTCAGCTCCTTTGAATCCAAGATGCAGACCTTCTTTATCAACTGTGAACCCAAGTCACGAAGAAGAAGATTTACCATCACGTCAACAACCCTTGATAGGACCCAATGATGGCTTCTCACCCATTGCTGTCTCGCTGAAGTCAGGACAGTTTCCCAAAGAAACAAGTTTGGTGATGATGAAAATCTTATTCATGAGCTGGATAAAACAGTGATATGGTGTCCCCACTTATGGCAGTGATCAATTTGTCAGTCAAAATATTGTCAGAGAAGCTGTTAGGACCCTGCTTTTGAAGGCAAGCTTTGACACATCTTTTCATCACGTCTGAGTGAACCTTATATTGTGAATCATCCTCAAACAATTGTAATGATAAAGTACCACCACCCACATTGCCTAGACATGGCGTAGCTTGTGTGGGTGTGACTTGCTCTGGTGTTGCAGGAACGACTGCTGGTGGACTAGGGGTCTTTCTTCTCTTGTTTTGTTTTGCAATGGATCCCGGTCAAACTGTTTGAGACAAAGTTCTCTTCTTTTGATTCCCAACTGGTTTTACAGATGATCTTCTCTTCTTTTGTTTTTGTGCACCCACTGGACTGGTTGGAGGAGATTTTAGACCTTTTTGAGATGAACTTCTTCTTGTTTTGGGTGTGGTTGTGGCTGTGGCTGTGTCTGTGTGTATGCCTGCGGCTGCAGCTGCGGCTTCATCTGCTGGTGGATTAGTGTTGTTTTCTGCGGCTGGGGTTGTGGCTGTGACTTCATCTGCTGGTGGATTAGTGTTGGCGTCTGAGGCTGCAGTTGCGGCTGCGGCTTCATCTGCTGGTGGATTAGTATTGGCGTCTGCAGCTGCGGTTGCAGCTGTGACTTCATCTGCTGGTGGATTAGTGTTCTTTTCTGCAACTGCGGTTGCAGCTGCAACTTCATCTGCTGGTGGATTAGTGTTGTTTTCTGAGGCTGGGATTGCGGCTGCAACTTCATCTGCTGGTGGATTAGTGTTGTATTCTGCGGCTGCGGCTGCGGTTGCGGTCGCGGTCGCGGTCGCGGTTGCAGTTGCGGTTGCAGTTGCGGTTGCAGTTGCGGTTGCGGTTGCAGTTGCGGTTGCAGTTGCGGTTGCAGGTGCGGTTGCAGGTGCGGTTGCAGTTGCGGTTGCGGTTGCGGTTGCGGTTGCAGTTGCGGTTGCAGTTGCGGTTGCAGTTGCGGTTGCAGGTGCGGTTGCAGGTGCGGTTGCAGTTGCAGTTGCGGTTGCGGTTGCGGTTGCGGTTGCGGTTGCAGTTGCGGTTGCAGTTGCGGTTGCAGGTGCGGTTGCGGTTGCGGTTGCAGTTGCGGTTGCAGTTGCGGTTGCAGTTGCGGTTGCAGTTGCGGTTGCAGTTGCGGTTGCAGTTGCGGTTGCAGTTGCGGTTGCAGTTGCAGTTGCGGTTGCAGTTGCAGTTGCAGTTGCAATTGCGGTTGCGGTTGCGGTTGCGGTTGCGGTTACGGTTGCAGTTGCGGTTGCGGTTGCGGTTGCAGTTGCAGTTGCAGTTGCAGTTGCAGTTGCAATTGCGGCTGCAGCTGCAACTTCATCTGCTGGTGGATTAGTGTTGTTTTCTGTAGCTGTGGTTGCGGCTGCAGCTGCATTTGCTTGTGGAATAGTGTTGTCTTCTGCGGCTGCAGTTGAGGCTGCAGCTGCATTTTCACATGAAATAGTGGGCTTTTTGCCAACACCTCCATTAGACAGTGCAGGTGGTTGAGACATACTTCTCGTCCTCCTTGCCGTTGGTTGTGCCATTTTTTCTTCACAATTTAGAGAACACCAAAATAAAATTGTGTCAAAGCAATCTAAGTTGCTACAATTTGGTAACAGTAACTTGCCGCATAACAAATCAGATAACACAACCAAACATGATATACAATGACCTTCCAAACTGATGAAACGAAAAACATATTTGACAAAACTTTAAACCACAACACCTCAAACGACAACTGAACATCATGCAACAATGTACAAAGATTTTGAGATTTTCTATCCACTTGAACAGCCAGAAAATTGTATAACCTGCAACGTCATTCAACTTTAAAACTGACCAAAACAAAGCGTAATGAAATGAAACACAAATGCACAATTTTGAGATCCGGTGCTCTATGTTGAGATTTTCCGTTTACTCTAACAGACAGTAACATGTATAACTTATTACGCCGTTCCAAAAGAAAAGTTTAAAACTGACCAAAACAAAGCTGCATTTTGAGAGTCGATGCTCTATTTTGACGTTTCAAATTTGAACAAGTTTTGAACAGAAAGCCTGCAACGCCATTCCAGTAATATACTTCTGCAACGCCATTCCATGATTGTTGACATGAAATGTACAGAAAATGGTTTCACCCCTCACGCATAAGTTCTTACTCTCATACATTACTACTGCTCTCATCATACACCCAGACACACAAGATGTTACTATGCTGTGGCTAAGACTATCGGTGGAACATACCATTTGTGGGGTGGGGTAAACAATAATATTGAGCTCCGTGCCAGGGTTTTCTGGAGACCCCATTCCAGATTGTCAGGGCATGTTCGGACAAACGATGGGCAGGCATCAGTACAACCCCCCACAAAAGTGAAACAAGTGGTGATACTGAGCTCCTCACAATGCAGTAAATCATGCACTTACAACAGCTAATAATTTTAGCACAGTACAACAGATGTGAATGAAAAGTAAAATATGCATACTCCAAAACAATTCAACTCCCATAAAACTAGTACGCCAAATCAATGAAAACCAAAAGTTGGTAACTTTCTATTTGCAAATTAACAAAGAAATAATGGTGGAACTCATTTGCACACCGACGGTTCAGGGTACAACGATTGATACACATACAAAAAACATTCCAGCAAGCAGTGTATCAGGAAGTGAGCCAACAAACACAAATGATGACCAAACAGATACAACCAATAGCACCAGTATCAACAGCAATGCAATACAGTAGGACATGAAAGAGTGCACTGACAAAAACATTAAAAATTACATTACCACGTACGTCAAGGAACTTACGTCCAGGCAAATGAAATTCCCGATAACGACCGAACAAGGTTCACAATACATAAAGACGATTATTACCAAGATTGTAAAATTGAATTGCAAAAACAAAGTACCAATGACATGGAACGTCCATGCACCAAAGTGGAATGGAATTTTCTGCAGAGCAATCACTACATGTAGGCACAACTGCTCAGTCACTAGCGAGGAAAAATTATAGAGGTAAGAACCAACAAGAACAACATAGTTCCCAGTATGAACATTTTCAAATTACTAACCATATCGTATTGTTAACACTGATGCCTAGACAATAAAAGGAACAAACAGATACCGGATAGTTTCCCAGGAACAGTTCTAATCATGGAAAACAAAAAGACAAACTCCGAAAAGAAGTGTAAATTACACAAAGACTATTGACAAAAAAAATGCACCAGAATTACAATATTTCTTCAAAAGAATTCTTGGAGTAGTGTCGCCAAAACAGACAGACGTCAAACAAAAATCAGTACGAACAACAATCAGTAACATTTTCACCTCAAGCAATGAAGCGTTTGCGCTCCTTTTCCTTTGCAACGACTATGAATCCTGGCTAAACACAACAAAGGGGACAAGGATAAGAAAGATATTCACTGACAGTAAGTCAGGAATTAAAGGGGGATGGAGTGAGGAGGGACAAGGCCTATACATATATGTCAAAAATGAGATATAAATACGAAGGAAGGAACAACAGACACACAATTTAGAGATTGAACTACTTAAAACATACTTACAGCAAAATGGGTATGATAAACAACAAGGTAAGGAGGAAGAAGACAATACAAAGGGAAAAAAACGAAAGCGAAAATATGATATAATGGACACTCTTGACAAGGACAACAAGGACTACAAATATTACCTCGCAAACAGAGACAAATTATGAAAGTAAATGGTGGTAACAACACTGTAGTACAGCACCAGCTAGTAGTTTATTGGTATCTAATGTCGATTGCCACAATAAGTTTGTCTGCTGCTAAAATTGAATAGTATGAACAAGATTATGGCAAATGCGGATAAAATGCTTTATTTGTCTTCCTACAAAAATAGGTTTGTTGGCATTATTTATTCGATATTTGTAGTACAAGTATTGTGGAATGGGTGTAACAGAATAGATTGCTGGTTATAAAGAAGCTCATATATTTGTGAAAAATTGTAACGCTACAACAATGCCATTGTACATAGAGGGTATTATTACAAAAGATGAGTTTTGTGTGGAAAAAACAACAATCGAATGGAGAATAAATATTATTGGGGTAAGCATGAAACGAAGTTGTTGAATAGCAAAATTGTGAAGCAACCATAATACTGGGGCTGAAACTATTGGTGCGAAAATAGTCCTCCTTGAAATTGATGTTTGCAAAAATACGTAGAGAATTTTTTGTGATGCGCACAACAAAACTTTTCCATTTTTTTTAATACATTGCACGCATTTGATGCAAGCATGAGCATCATTTAAGTGACGTAGATAGTTTTTTATTGGAAATAGAATGCATTTTTTGATATTGAATCATGATCATAGTTCAAATGATGTATGGGATTAACTATCAAAGAACATTGATATAAAAATCCCTGATACTCTATGTGTTATGATTTTTTAATTCATCAAGGATCCTGGATACTATGAATAGGAAGAAAAAAAGAGGTACTGGTTATTTGTGCAGTTCTACAAAAGTTACTACGTACGTGATAGAGTGTCCTTTTTTCAATGGTCATTGTCACCGGTGTTGGAGGACTCAATCCACCAGCCACGGTGTCATCAATGTCAACCAGTTGAAATACAATGAAAGTTACACTATTTAAACTTAGTCAATTGTTGAATGACACAATTGGTGTGTCCCGTGGCGCTGCCGGTGTGTACCGGTATTCCGTGCATTTGGGACAAAATACACAGCCCAAAAGTCAACACAGTAGGCACCCTCCACCAACTTTATGACTCAGGGTGTGATTATGACAAGTAATTGTAACATACCGGAGTATTTGCCAAACCTCTGAGCTTAGAAATAAGAGGTAAATGGAGAACACAACAGAATCAGCCTACAAGAGGAGGATTTTGAATCCGTAGTTTCCTGTTCTTTCTGCCAAGTACAGTAAAAAAAATGATGAACTCAATGACCGAAGCCAGCAAAACAACAAGGGATCCCATTCTTATATCATTTCAAAACTGGGTTTGATGCGCTATGCGCCCAAAGCAGACACTTGGTACTCACAATCCTTAATGGATGCAACAAGATCAAGGATGTGAGAGCAAGACTCAACAGCTCAAAAGCACATTTTGACGAAGAAGAAGGTTTGGAGATTTGGGAACAAGAATGCTTAAAGTACGTAACAGAGGAAGTAGTTCCCTTCTATGAGGAAGGCAACTCTGACAGTATTGACCACGTGTGAGCTATGGGTATCATTCTGGTGTACGCAGCTATCCTGCATTGAAAAGAATTGAGAACATACATTGCTACAACAATGTGGGTATTGGACGAGAAGTACAATCTGGAGAACAAGAGAGACTACAATGGGATGGTCATACTTTCCCAGCAAAGGAGCGGTGTAATCTGACGCCAGAGGCCAGAAAGCACATAAAACAATGTATGCATTTTAATCCAGGGAACCGTCCCTGTCTGACATGCCTTTGGTCCAATGAGTGGCACACAAAGACTGAAGAGGCAATCATTGAAAAGGAGTGATTGTAATGGGATTGCTACTCAACGTACGCCATGTACTCCGCACACAAAAGGTTTCCTGTAATGGGCAATGACTACAAGGAAGGTATGGATGAAGTACAAAGGGAAGACCTCAATCTTTTTTTGCCGTTTTTGAAACAGGGTATGACTCTCTATGCAACAGAAATGAACATATTGTACTCACAATCCTGGATGGATGCAAGCTGGCAAATATTGTACAAACAACGCTAAACAGCAGAAAAGGAAGATTTGAGGAAGCCAAAGCTGCCGCGGTTTTGATAGAGGCACTGGACTACATTCATTACGACTTATTCCTGGACCATGACAAAGGTGACACATACACAACGGACTGCATTTGGGGTCTGGGTATCATTCTGTGCTACCTTCTATGTGGTTATCCCCCATTGGTACGGGAAGGCAGACACACACTGTTATGACACAATTTTCATCGGACCAAAAGGAGACTCAAAAGAATGAAGCAAAATGGAAATGGATGGGCGTAGTTTTCCAGCAAAGACATGGTGCCAGCTGACGCAGCCAGTAAAAAAGCACATTAAATGATGTATACATTTTTATCTGGGGAGCCGTCCCTGTCTGGGGACAATTTGGTTGACTGATTAATGGATTATGATTACGCAGTATGGAATTGTGAACAAAGGTTTGAAAAAAGGAATGTCAATAAGCCCTACTATTGAGGAATCTAGAAGGAACACAGAACAAGCCAATGAGGTAAAGCAACCAAACAAAGAAACGGAATAAAAACTTATGAAAGAGAAGTGGAATTCATTCATGAAGAAAGGAGAAGTGGGATTCATCATGAAGAAAGCAACAAAACAATCTAAGATAAAAAAGCGGAAACTAAAACAATTGGCAAACAAAGAGAAAAGGGAGGAAGAAGACGGAAACGAGAGAAACATTGTGCACTGGCTACATTTTTACGAAAAACGTTGGAAATCACATGAAGATTTGGAGGAGTACAACAACTATCCCATTCCTTGTGGCCCAAGGGGGCGTGTGAAACACTACTAATAAGCGTTATTGCTAAACTTGTCCCTACTTACGAATACGTACACCTTGCTGTTGTAGTTAAAAACATAACTAAAAAAATTAAGTACTGTGAAAAATATTCCTTACAAATGAAGAAGTCATGATTGCCATTCCAGACAACTCAATCTGAAACCCTGTTGCAGACACTTAAACCTGCAACGCCATTCCAGACATTGTGCTTATTTTCCGCTACAGACAATTCAATCTACAACGCCATTCCAGACACTTGACACTGCAACCCCGTTCCAGATATTGTGCTTATTTTCTGTTCCAGGCACATCGATGTGCAACACCGTTGAAAACACTTAACCCTGCAACACCGTTCCAGACATTGTGCTTACTTTCCGTTCAAGGGAATTCAATCTGTGACACAGTTCCAGACACTTAACCCTGCAACGCCGTTCCAGACATTGTGCTTATTTTCTGTTCCACGGAATTAAATCTACAACGCCATTGCAGACACTTAACCCTGCAACGCCGTTCCAGACATTGTGCTTATTTTTTGTTCCAGGGTCATCAATCTGCAACACCGTTGCAGACACTTAACCCTGCTAGGCAGATCCAGACATTATGGTTATTTCCCCTTCCAGGCAATTCAATCTGCAACGCTGTTACAGACACTTAACCATGCAACGCCGCTCCAAACATTGAGCTTATTTCTTCTCATACACCATTCGAGGATTAAACAAAAATGGAACAACAATCAATCATGTTCAAATTAACAGCATTGGAGTTGCACCAATAGAGCAAGTTGTGTATAAAACTTCTGATCCAAAAAATGGAATCTTCACCCTCACTTACCTGCACTGCCGTTCAAAGAAGGATTACAAATCACTACTGATTCTCCCAACTTTCACTATTGATTCCATTTTTTGTTTTTCCAACCCAGCCATTGTGTTGCGGAATGAAACAACCATTGTTTCCTATTCCCAAGGACAAAGTAGTGATCTTTCCTACCAAGGTTTCTGACCACGGCAACTTCAGACTCCATGGCATTGCAGTCAACCAAATATAATTTGTTTCGCAACTCACCTTGCTTCACCAATGAGTGGCGGTCTCTTTTTGCTTTCTCCCTCTTGCTCAAGATTGGGTCAACAGAAAGAAAGCAACAAGCAATGGTGTAGTAATCATCATGTACTAATTCAAACCCGCTGACAGAACTTCCAGGGGGAAAGGGCCTTCAAGATGAAGCAGGCACAGAATCTGACATGGATAAGCTTGCAGACCTCGTCCGTCAAGGAGGTCTAGTTGAAAATTTTCCCAGTCATATCATATGTTGGACAATTGTCCAGAATCAGACTTAAACGATGGATGTGCACAAAAAAGTAACATTATACCTCTTGTGCTCCGTGGATCCATGAAGCGTACTGGTCCCCACAACCGGAATGACCACGTCACAACAAAATTTGAGAGCATTTGATGGAAACCAGGGTACACTTGTTTTCTTTTTGTCCCACTTCATGTAAGGCAAACCATCCATTACACCAATCAAAACTTCGACCCGGCTGACCAACTACCGGCTGTAGGACGACTTACTCATGTAAATGATTTGTGATGAAACAGATCAAATTCATGGTCAAGTTGATCAATAGTATGGTACTCCATTAATCGCTTGCAGGTTTGTTTGATTAACGTGGATTTGATTTGTTGGGTTCTCTTTGCAGGAGCCTTCACTTCAGTTGTATGGTTGCTCTCACTAGCTGCGGAGTCCCATCCCGTTGGAGGACCAAATAATCTCATGTACTGTGATAAATGAAAATGCATGAGGTTCTTCACCAGATTGTTACCCTCTCCCTTACTTTGTTGTAGGTAGTTATTTACAGACTTAATGAAATGAACATCCATCTTGTTAAGATTTAAAACACCCTTCTTGTCTTCTTTGAAAACCTGATCAAACGTTCCAGCGTATTTGAGAACTCTTCCATACCCAACAACAACTCAATGGCATAAATATGTCCGTCAATTTCTTCCTCACACTTTCTGCTCTGGTTGTCAACTTTGGTTGAGGTTTGTTGGGACAACAACAATTGACAACCTTCAGCAGACAAAAGTGCAAGCATCAGAATGTAAAGCATGCCAATGTACTGGTTCCCCTCCTTCTTTGCTGTATGTATTGACTCAGAAAAATTGGTTCGCGGAAAATCACAATCAGATTGCCTCTGAACAGCAGCACCATAGTAACTGGCTATCCGGTCCATGCCACCAAGTAGCCGCATGTTATTCCCTAAAGATTCCTCACAGAAAGTCTCTGCTGCTTGCTTTGCGCAACCAAGTTGGTGCATATGGAGTCTCTCTTCTGGTGACGCTAGATGAATGTTATGTGGGTTTTCTCCAAAATCAAGATCATAAAATGTGTTACCGTTATGAACACGGTGGTGAGAGACATTCTTGAAATACTGTTCAACATTCACTCCTTCCTCCACCATTGGAGCAGTAAAATTGGACATCTTCCATAGCTGAACCGATCAATATGCTTCCCCATTTTTGTGCTTAGACACATGCATGTTCCCACTTTTAATTGAAATGGGAACCTTCAGAACATTCACACGAGAGCTGTTACCCAGTGCTCTTGGACAATTGCAATGCCTACAGATCATCTTTGTGTTGGCCCTTTGATAATGCCCACAAAGTTGGTTGTGCTGGGGAGTATCACCTATGAAATAAGTGACTACAAATTTCATTTGAACACACATTTCTGATTGTTTCACAGCAAATTAGACCATTCAATAACATCTGTTAGGTTAGAGGCATTTTTCAAAGATGAAAGAGCCAAACGGAGGCCAGAGTGAAGATTGTTCGCATTGTCGATCGAGTTGTCACCTTTATCACGTGACCCTGTTGGATGAAAATATATAGTTTCCCATGCATCTGGCCCAGCGTTCTGAGTTAGGGTGTTGAATATGCCAAGCGTCATGTTCAGTGGGGTAAGAGTGGTTTGACCACTATTGTTGATTGCCATTCCATCCATGTAGAGAATAATAGGCACCAAAATTCCATTCAAGTCTCTTTTGCATCTCTTTTCCCAAGTATTAGTCCACCATTCACCATGGTGGAGTTCGTCTACATCAATATTACCTTGTAGTTCTGGATAATGGAATGGTAAGGTTGGGTCTTCAGCATGGGGGAAAGACAGTTTTTCTTCTTTTACCAACGTGACGTTTGTTAATAGGGAATGAAGTGCTTTTCAGAATGACCGGACATAGATTTGTTTATGACCAGGAACATCAGCACAAAACAATTTCTTATAACACCAGTCAATAAGATGAGGTTCAAACCCATCACCTTCTATTTCAGGCACAGCTGCGTAAATCTCCCTCATGACTCTTGACCTCCTCTGTATGAGATTGCCTTTTCTGTATGAAAATAAATCAAGACGTTCCAATTTGATAGCCCATTCATACAATTCCTTCTCTGCCACTAATGGTATGCTATGATTCCGCATAATTTTCATTAACTTGATCTTGACCTTCAGTTCGTCTGATACATGCCTTCCAGCATTGGGTGTCATAATTTCCATGTTTGAACCAGAAGGAGATTGACAGAAATGTTGTTACCTTCTCTATTGACACTTAGAGAGGGGAGCAATTTGCTGTCAATTACTTCTTCCTCATCGTAAACATTAGGAGAAAACAAATTATCATCACAAAGAGAGTCATTGTCATCCTCAATGTTTGCTAATTCCTGACCAATCAAGGCATGCTCCATCACTTTGACAGAAGGGTTGAACATAACTTGATTGTCAAGCACCTCTGGTACTAGGCCACTAGTACTCTGTGGACCGTTACAGGTGTTTGTTAGACCTAGTTGATCACTAGCATCCTGTGGCTTCTTGGATTTTTGGATAAATAGGGTAGATACAAAATCATCTACCCCCAAAGATTCCTTGTAATAAGAATAGCATGATTCGTTATGTGAAATATGGCTCAGAAGAGCAGGCGAAACAATTAGTCCTGTATTCTTTCTTTGTCTTGCTGTAAACAAGGGGGGTTTCTTCTTCTTGGTAACCTTCTGCTTTCCATAACCAGTAGTGATTGGAGGAGAGTCCAGGTAGCAACATTTACAATAAACCTGATATTTGGGAGTGCGGACTATCGTTAGTACCCAGTAATAACAATGAAAATGAGGAACCAATTGAGATTGTGAAATTGCGATCATGCACTATTTGTTTCAGGCATTGATTTCAGTTCCAGCAGGTCACCGAATCAGAAACTGATGCCTGTGCGACAAAATATATTGAGTTTGATATTAATTTCAAAAAATTGTATTAAATTCCTTTCTTACGTATGAAAGGAAGCTACAGTACTCTAACTTACGTATGTACATTCCTACGTAACTTACAGTACTACAGCTGGAATGATACGATACTACGAGTCGAAGATACAACTGATCGACTCATATGCACCTTTAGTGTTTGGAATAATGAGACTCAGCCGGTTATTTATCTCTGTATGCAAGATTGAAGTATCTCTAGAAGCAGGATTGGAATGTTCTTCTCAAGTCATATATTCATATCTCATTAATTCGCAAGCTAGTCGCAACTGGTACGACCCTCATCAATACACCCGGGATGTTTTCCTTGCATTTTGTAATGCGCGAGACTGGTCCCCTGGAATGACGGTTATTCAAAATAAGGCTACCACTAAAATTCCTCTGGCACCATTCTCACACGTTCCTGCTAAAGTTCCTATGACAACACCGCCACGGGCAACTGTTGACATCACCACCATACCAGCATCTGATCCATTCGTGCCGCCTCCAACACCTGTTCCTTTCACCAGTAGCACTCCCACTGTGTGAAATTACAAAGGGGGACCGGTGGAGTCTAGCCCACATATGTGCGTGATTCCCCAACAACCCCAAGTCTCATTTGTGTGACAAAATTGGATGTGTTTAGTACATTTGGATGTAAAGACTGCAGCTGCTTTGATTCCTTCAATTGATATTACTATCACATTGGTGACGTTTGATTGTTCTGCTCCATGGTATGCCATTCAGGATAAGCTAGGGGTATTAGCCCAAGCCCGGCTTCACCAGCAGTGTCATTACACGTCTAAGTGCCTGAGTATTCCTCTTCTCATAACAACATGCTGGAGGTTATTTCATGTCTGAGCTGGGGCCAAGACATTGGTTAGCCGGTGATCAGTCCGCAACCAAACCAAAATGGTTGTTGAGTACTAGTACCCTTAGTATTTGGGTCTGATAAACTCTAATTTCTAGTACGCCATATCCCTTCCCCGCTACATGGTGATAGTGGTAGTTCAAAGATTGGTGATGATGTATTCAAGTAGATCCTAAAATTGTGAGCATTATTTTTACCAGAATTGGTCAGTTGTCAGACTCTCTGACAGACCTGCGCGCGCGCGGTTTTAGAAAGTACTATAATAACCGAGTTAATATACTAAAAATTAATAATAATCCTAGTTATTATTGATCCTGTCAGCGTAGGTTTTGCACCATATATTCGGGTTCAGTATATCCCATTCTGTATATCCGGGTTCCTTTTGCACACAGGTGTCAGCGTAGGTTTTGTACAAACATAGGTTTTGTACCACCATCACTCGAGGACTGTATATCCGGGTTCCTTTCTCACATAACTTTTATGTAGGTTTTGTACTACCATAGTTTTTACATAGATTGTGTACTACAGTAGGTTTTGTACTACCATCACTCGTAGGGCCGTACATCCGGTTTC
This sequence comes from Pseudo-nitzschia multiseries, assembly GCA_037355745.1. NCBI lineage: Eukaryota > Bacillariophyta > Bacillariophyceae > Bacillariales > Bacillariaceae > Pseudo-nitzschia > Pseudo-nitzschia multiseries. The sequence continues at coordinate 11,430,599 of CM074789.1, read as the reverse complement.
TTTTATCACATCCAATATCCGGGTTTTACCCATATGGTTGAATTTCATTGGTTCGATCTAATCCCACATCAAATCAAGCCCACATTGCGCGCACTTGCGCGCACATGTGCGTACATGATAAATGGTTGAATTCGATTGATTTAAATTACTTGAAAGTGGTTATCTTAGTGTGTCAGAGAATTTTGACCGGTTAAATCACGCGCATTTTGCTAAGAGAGGTGTCCGACACTGCTCTGATATACTAATAATAATAAGATATTATTTATACTAAGTCAGAGAAAAGTCAGACCTCGGTCTTAAGGATTGTGCGCAGTTTAACAGTTAACTGTAATTTCCTCTGACTTGGTTGAATAGTAACCACTTTCAGCAATTCCAACCAATGAAATTCAACCATTTCAGAAATTCCAACCAATGAAATTCAACCATGTACGCGCATGCCGGCCTGGCCGGGGTTTGGTTTGAATTCCATGCGGGTCTCATTCAATGTGGGATTGGATCAAACCAATGAAATGCAACTGTAGATAAAGGAATCCCGGATATATGGCCGGGATCGAGTAATTGCAGTACAAAACCTACGCTGACTCCTGTAAAATAATTTTCCTTATTAATTCATTCCAGTAATAATAACGCAGTTATTATATACTCAAGTCAAGAATTTTCATGTGCCCGCAAGTCACAAGTCAGTCAGCGAGTCTGAGTGATTCCCAGCAATAATAAAGTAATAAAAGACCAAAGTAATAAAAATATAGTATTCACGAGTGAATAGATGAATAGATTTTTTGGTTCACCCAACCGACGAATATTTTTATTAACTGACTGATTTGGAATTTGGAATCTCTAAGTACAAAACAGTAACTGTCTGTTTACGTCTGTTTAATCACTACCCGCGCCACCTACCGGCCTATTTTGGCAAGCAAGCCAGTTAAGTATTCAAGGATGGCCGGCAGTTGAAATTTCCAGAATTTTTCATGTACCGAGTTGCTACCGAGTTGCTTACTAGTATTTGCGCTGCTTATTTCAGCTACTAGTAGTATCCTCGCTAAAACACTCACATTGCTCTCCAGCAAGCAAGAAACACTCTTTCGCAAGACACTCTTCTTTCGCAAAACACTCTTCTCGAAACACCAATCGACAATCATCACCAATCGACAATCATCACCATGGCCCTGGAGTTAGTAGAAGCGCTTGGAGACTACTATGATGATAACTACTTAACCCCTGATTACAACAATCCACTGCTTGGCAAGGAAGATAAGAAAAGAAGGGATCGTAGAACTCCTAGGATAGCGATTAAGAGATACAGTCAATCTGCTTTCATGTATCTCTATCGATCTGGCAATGATCAAGCACTTCTCAATTGCTGTGGAGTCGACCATGTAGTATTCAGCGAGCTCCTAGATATATTCGAACCATTCTTCAATCAATACATGTATGATGAGAAGACTGGATTGATTAGAAAGTTAAAGGAATACAAGAAACACGATTATATTCGTCGGCGGGAGTTTGATGCCACTGGATGTCTTGCTCTTATCTTATTCTGGTTCCGAACCAGAGGATCAGCAGCAAGAGCAGTTGCTATAGCGTTTGGATTAATGGCTTCTCCTATGTACAGATGGCTGAAATTTGGTCGCAAACTCCTTCTTGCTGCATTACAAGACCATCCTGCTGCAAAGGTTTGTTTGCCAAATGAAGAAGAGGCTCAACAATACATTGATGCTATTGCTGCAAAGTATCCAACTCTTGGTCCACACAGAGTGTGGGGTGCTTGTGATAGGCTTAAACTGCATCTCCAACAGTCTAGCGACTGGACCAAACAGAACCAATACTACAATGGTTGGACGAGTGGTACATATGTGAATAGTGTCTTCCTTTTCTGCCCTGACGGGAGGATCCGGGCTTGTGTCTTGAATGCTCCTGGTTCTTGACATGATAGTACTCAGGCCGACTATGGGCTCTATGAAAAGATGGAGCTGATGTACGAGCTGTATAAGGCAGAGGTTGTTGTCGATTCGGCGTTTAAGTTATCTGCAAAACAGCTATCTCCTTAGAAGTAGTCAATATGACCCTCTGACAGCTCCTGTAGAAATACCTGAGGGTACACCTATTCGAGGAGGCCACAGCAATGAAACAGCGCGCTGTTCGCAAGGCTATTGCAGTGAACAGAGATGCAACCAGCGTTAGACAGATGTCGGAATGGGGGATGAGACAGATCCAAGGTGGGTTCCCTAGACTCAAAGATAACATGTTGCTGGAAGAAATGGGAGACAGGAGGATCATTCTGAAGCTTGTCGTGTTGTTGTACAACTTCCAGATAGCTAAGGTTGGAATCAACACCATACTCAACATGTATATGAGTAAGACTGAAGGTTTCAAGTCATATGGCTTCTTCTCGTACAATTGGGTACCAACTGAAACCGCAAACGATGTATTTGATTCAATCGATCATTAGTGGATCGATTACATTAGCAAACGATGTATTTGATTCAATCGATCATTAGTGGATTGATTACATTAGCAACTTAGATAAACAATTTACTTAGAGAAGTCAATGTCATATCACGTTCGATCGATTACTCATAATTTTTCTCCGGCGCACCTCTACTAGTGGTTTTGGATTGATCAATTGATCGATCGATTACTCGTATTTAGAGCAGGCGACAACACGTTTGAATAATTTTGCTCCAGCGCACCTCTAGTGGTTTTTGATCCCTCTTTTAAGGTGTTGCAATAGAGTTTTTCTGTGGTCTCTGTAGCCTAAGTTTCTGTCTGGAGCAAGAGTGGTAGTGTTGTTGAGTTTAACTAATAATCGATTCCTTTATTTTAACTAACTAACTAACTTATCGATCGATTCGATTCCTAACCAACTAATCGACGTCAACATCAATCAATTTGATTCCTAACTAATCGATGTCAACGAATCACTGCTGCTGCTGTGGTCACTGCTGTAGTCGCGATGCTGGAGACTGTTTACTTTTCTTTTGAGCTTCCCAGTAACATTAGTAACTTGGGGAGTAGTAAGAATCTGTGGAGTAATACTAGGACCACGACCAACACCAGCGCCGACACGGACACCACCGGCGCTGACACTACTAGGAGTAGATGTTGTGCCACCACCACTAGGAGTAGATGTTGTGCCACCACCGACGGCGGTGCCAGCGACGCCGCCACTACCACCAATTGCAAGGACTGCCTGCATCCAACACCTTCCTCTCTTCATCTGCCTTTTTCTGATATTGTTGCTGTTGTTCCTGATATTGTTGCTGTTGTTCCAATGCCTGCTGCTGAAGCTTCAATACTTGAGCGATTGTATTCATCATCTTGAATTCCTCTCCTTTGCGATTGTTGTAATGTCTCTTCCTGCTAGTACTAATGGTACTAACTTCTTCGAACTGCGTAACTTCTTGAGTTCTTGGTTGCATTGGTTGCGTTGGTTGAGTTAGTTGAGTTGGTTGAGTTGGTTGAGTTGGTTGACCAAGTAGAAGTGGTACCGGTTGAGTTGAAGCATCAGGAGGAGGAGGAGGAGGACGAGGAGGACGAGGAGGAGGAGTAAACTCATCTGTTTCAACGTCATACATATCTTCTCCATCTCCAATGAATGCCTTGTCGCCTATCATTCCCAAGAGTTCCTTTGTCTCTTTAATGTCCCATCTCATGTTTGGATTGCCTGTTGGCGCCTTCTTCCAGTGCAATTGATTGAATTTGATGCGAAATGGAGTCAGCATCCCTTCCAGCAAATTTTTTAGCATGTAGGTCTGCAACATCATTCCAGTCATCTACTCCACATGGTACGATAGCTCTAATGGCAGCAAGTATATTCTCCAACTTGGCCTTGGTGTAGTTGCCGATGCCGGGTTTCCGGCCTCTGGTGGAGGGCATGATTGTTACGATCGATGGTATTGAATGTGTTGTCTTTTCTTTCTTATGTGAACATCTGAAATCCTCATCATCCGGCGATTGATCATGATCCTCTACTAACAATTCGTCTAGTAATAATCTAGCAAGTGCGACAAAAGCAGCAACAGCAGTACTAGTGCTGGTGTAGGAGGACATCGGTGGTGCCGTCGTGTCTAATGTGCTGGAGAGACAAGTCGTACCGGTACTACTCTTGTTGCTGTTTAGCTATTTCTTTCCGGACTTTCTTTCTCCTTTTTGGACTGTTTGCAATTTTTCAGCTCAGCAAAATTGGCGATGATCACCAAAAATAGCATGCAAACATGCCCGGCAAAAGAGGTGCAAGAGGTGCACCACATGATTCATTGGTGCGTTGGGGACTAAAATATTTGATTTTAGTGATTCCGTTCGAGTTTATTCTGTTTTTATTCTGTTAATAAAGTTTTGAAAGTCGATAGTCACGACTGCTAAATTTTATTCAATAGTTAATAAATCTATGCAGTACGTGAATAGATTTATTACTTTGGTCGCAAACTTTTATTACTTTATCATTGCTGGGAATCACTCATTATCATAAAAGTGATATTCGGATCGCACCTCTATCAAGCTCTCTTTATCAGTCGTATAAATATTTTGGATCGAGCCTGCGGTATGGTACGGTAGGTGCGTGGCTAGTTGACAAGAGTGACTTATCGAGTCTGTCAGTCGTACGTCATAGTCTGTCCGTACGTACTCTGTATTCTACTGGTGGTTTTCGTTTTGAAACGTGAATCCCCCTATCATACCTTCAATATCCATAAACAATGTGCATACGGTACTCGTACATAGAGGTTCTGGAAACGTAGTAAGCGATGGTATTGTCTACAAGTACGTACGTACCCATAGTCCCATAGTTAATTTGTAAATTCTTGATGATACCAATGAAGGAAGAATCACGAAGTTGGCAGTGACGATAGTTGGCATTACCGGCAAGAAAGGGCAACAATACCCGAGTCCAACTTGCTATGACGCTCAGGGAAGAAGAGCCACAGTGAGGTACAATCTTTCGTGGCACTTTTTACTAACGCGTTCAAGAAGAATATGGAGTTAATTCGGGAAACCCTACTAGTGGAATGGAAAGAATGTTGATCACGGAAGAGATGACATGGAAGTAGCTGCAATTGGATTAAAAAACAAATTACACTCGTCCAAAACTTCTTGCTTGATGTTTTAGAGCCACCCTTGATAACCTATTCGAGTCATGCAAAGGTTTTCTGGATTGATCGCTGTCTGGACCAATTCATTAACTCGTTGATCTAGCGGTACGCAATCGCTAGTCTTGATGTTTTCATACGGGGCACATTCCGAGAAGCGGGATTGCAATGTATGCACATTTTTTGAAACTCTCTCGATAAGCTGCCTTTCGAGCTCTTGAGTCTTCGAATCTGTTTTGGCAAGTGATTTGCTATACCAAGCCAATATATCATCTCTCATCAGTAGGCGCAGTATAGGGTCAAATTCCTCGTTGTGTTCTTTTACCGCGCCTGCTATCATTGTCATCGACCGCACGAAAATTCCTTGGATATAATGCTCACCGAGAGCTCTCTGAATGTTTGGGGTCATACGGAAAGGAACCTGGTTGTATCCTTCAATAAACCCCTGATTTGAATAGGATATTCGAAAGTCGGGAGACAACATTTTACCGCTGCTCTGGAGAATTACAAAACGCTGAGGTGTGCGTTCAGCCACAGAAAAAACATACTGAAGCAAAGAATTCGCCGCCAATTGTACAGCAAAGGCGCGACGGAATAAGAAGAAAGGCTCCGGACCGTTGAAGATCTTCATTAGGTAACGAAGCAATATTCGATCGTCTACCATCGACCCGCAAATCTCGACGTAAAGCTTAAGCCGTACTTCTTTCTCAGCCTTTCGCTTGCTGTCTTCAGAGGCATCATGAGAAATGGCTGTTTTCAGCAATCTCTTCAGTTCTTTCGAGAAGAAATGGGAAGCAGATTTCGCGTCGCTGGTCTCATGCCCAAACGTTCTCCAAACTTCATCAAGAGCGACTCTGCAATCAGGGTCGGGCGTCATTCGTAAACGCTGTGCCACAGGTATGGCTGCAGTTGGTTGAAGGTTGATATAATTCCGTGCCGATATAATGTTTTGACGCAAGAACTTCTCAATAATGTACGAAGTTTGGGCTGCGCGCTCATCGGTTCTTGTCCAGTAGGGAATCGCAAATTGAAGCAGAAACTTGTAGGTGCGCCCATCGCTACCAATCATGCCACAGCGTCGAACCAGCTGATCGTTGCGACGCAGAACTTCCACATTAGGCTCGAACTTTATCAACTTTGCGTGTAGTTCAGGGCAAGGTTTGATGTCCACAGTTGCGGATGAATTAGGACAATATTGCCCCGGAATTTCAATCGCTGCAGAACCACCACCGTATTCACCTCCGACCCCTTCCCGTGCTGCTGCATTTGCAGCCGCAAGGGCCGCACCAAGTGCTGCTTTTCGCGCAGTTGCAGCTGACGAAGAAGTCGATGGTGGTGTCCTACCAGTATGGGTATCCTCTGTCGGGCTTCGATCATTTCCGTAAGAATAGCGAGTATCGCAAGATCCAGGCCACAAGTTTGGAAAGCTTCCATGGAACATTGCCAAGGAATGTGATGATTCGATCAATGGTAGAGATCTGGGCGTTCGAGCCACTTGGATTTCGAGTTTTTCCTTCCATGCTTGAAGCTTAGTGATGTATTCTGCGAGCCGGAACTGTGCCTTTGAAGTTGGAGTTGCAGTTCCCTGTTTTCCATCAGGTGTAGTCACCTTAAAGTCTAGTTCAAAATCTGCTTTGTATTTTCGTTTAAAATCAGCTGTCTTTTTGACCCTCTCGTCCCGCCTATTAGATGAAGTTGTTGAATCAGTTTCTCGGAAGAACTTTGCAGCAATGCGACTAAGCGTTTTTGACCACGCTGCTACCATCGCTTCCTCGTCCTCGACACGTTTTTCATCTGGGAGTGATTGCTTTTCGGCGTGGGATTCTGCTCGCTCCAAAAGAGCAGAAATCGTTGCCAACAGCTCTTCCTCGTATGATGGTCGAAATTTCACAATTAGTTCTTCAAGAATTGCCTCCAAAGAACTCCACAATGATGCATGCGATCGACGCAAAGTGCTCATCATTTCTTCGGCATAGGCGACTGAAGCCATATGCTGGCCAGCAGCCACATGACCTCCTTTTGCCCGCTCAACATCTCTCCGTTCAAGGTAAAAGGCTCGGAGAGAGTAATAAGCTGCCTGCGGATAAGCTTTGATGACACGAGAAAGTATCACTCTTATTGTCCTTCCTTCTATTCGACAAAGGCCGGTGAGTAACTGAGGCATCCATGGAAGCCACACCCAAGAAGGAAGTTTCGGTCCTCGGTTCTCAAGTGTTTGGCATAAAACACCAGGCGAAGATCCATCTTTCGTCAACATCCAGAGACACCTAGGAAGATGAATTCGGGACTTTTCATTTGGATCGATTTGAATTGCTTCGATGAAACATCCCATTGCCTGAGCTAGGTATTGGGCAACTTTCTTTGTCGAATCAGTTCTGGATTCACGGCTGTTATCGGTCCCCGCAGCACGCGCTTGTTCGGCTTTCTTTTCTGTCATCGTCCCCAGGGAAGAACATAGTCCGCCCCAACTAATCCATGACTTCGTGTGACTTGGACAAATTTGAACTGAATGACAATAGGCTAAGTTTGACTTCGATGTTTGGCGTAATGATGATAAAAATATAGCTTTCAGTCGAAAAAGTTCGCTCTTCTGTAACGAATCAAAGTACGAAAGGTTGGTCGTGTTAATAAGATACAATCCGCCATTTCTTTCTTTCTCACTGCCGGGATTGTTGAAGAGAAGGATTTGCTCACGAAGCTTTAGATAAACATCCGAAACATCCATGGCTCTGTTATCAGTAATCCGGTTCAGTAAAAGGAAAGCGGTCTAAAATTGTAATCAAACAAAAGGTGAGAATCGCCATGTACAGAGCTGGCCTTTCAATTGTTCAATGAAATGAATTCTCCAATTCTCACCTGTTGCATTCCATGCTTTCTAGCTACCGTGGACATTCGAATGGCTGTAAATGGATAACAAAAGCGAGGGAATGCGGATGTCAGAGACAACGAACTAGGCGGTGCATAAAATCCATAACAAACCGAATTCATTGTGGAAGAACTTACCGGTCCAAGGACGATCATGCAGCGTCGCCAATATACTCGGCTCGCTCCAATGAAAGTTTGAAGTGATTGCGTTGAACATGTGAGCACGCCACGTAAAGATTTCATCCCAAACGGTCAGTTCCTCTTCGTCGTTAGGGAGCCGGTGTCTCCATGCGCTAAAACTTGTGTTAGTTTCTGGCGGCAATCAACTGAAAATGAAAATACTCAAATCAACATCAAGCCTGTACTAACGGTACTTACTTCAGAAGGTTTTTCAGATCTGGAAGTGTTTTTCCGGTCGAGTGATTGTTTGTTTCGACCATAATTTGACCCGACTCTCTGATTTCAACCAACCGATGAAAAAAATGTAATAACTCAGCATGTGCACAACTCCCTCCAGAAAATGATGGAAGGTTCTGCCATTTGTACAGCGCTAATTGAGAACTTTGAGCGTGAAGATTCTCCACATCCCCGAGCTTTCCGTCAGCTACAGCTGATAGCGTTTCGCATATTTTCATCGCAGGATCGCCTGACTCGACAGCTGCCACGATACGTGGAGAAGAACATAGAAATCTCACACTGTCCCAATCTCTTTCCCGCCAAGCGCACTCGAGCATCACCCCTTCGTTCTTAGACTGCCTGGCATATTCAGAAACAACTTCAAGTTGTTGTCCTTGTTGTTGAAGGTTCACCCATCTGTCCTCCCAGTAATCCATTTCGAAACTAGTAGCATTCGTGGATTCTTCGGATTCAACCATGTCAATGAGGCCAGAATAAGCCTCCAATGCCTTGTCTACTTTCCCATAAATATCAAGTGATGTAGCATAGCTTGAACCTGGAACTTTACATGATTTCAATGCCAGATTAGTCCAAATTTTGTTTTCACCAAGCTGCCGATAACAGTGTCGCATTGCAAGAAGTATTTTGTCGCAGCGGGTGGATCCAGATTTGGATAGATTTGTTGATGATAGCACGAAATACTGATGTTCCAAAATTGATAAAACTTCGTACCACGAGTTGTAACTCTGCGCCAAAGTGACCAACAAGTCAACATTAATGATTGGCAGTGGATTCAAGTATACAATACTTGAGAGAAATGATCTGATTGAATTAGTAGGGAGCTGGGCGTCACTAATCTCTTTTTTGAAAGTCTGCGAGTGGAAAGAGCGCGATAAGAAAGCCTCCATCGCAGAGACGACACGATGTTTGACTGTACCGTCACAAATATCCCTCCACATTGCTGGCAACAATGCCTGCATTAGATTTTGACATATCAAGCTATCCCCGTGAGCTAAACGGCAAAGCGCGTCAAGGAGACATTCGGCGTTTTTCTTTAGATCGGAGTGTTCCCTCCTCATACAGTGACTGAATGCTTTGTACGAAGAGTGCATTGCAGAATCATCAATGAGATTGGATGGATTTGGTTCGATAACTGGATTAGGTAGCCTTCGTTTCACTGTGTGATTCCGTTCTGTAGATACGAGAGAGTCGACTTCGTAGCTTGGAACAATGTGTTTCAATAGTATCTCAACAAATACTACCACCCAGTGCCTGCCTCCTAGCCCTTCGAAATCGCTATGAAAAAGCTGCCAAAGTATGTCTGCGGGCCGATGCGTCTGTTCTTCTAATTGGTATCTTGATCCTGGGGAAAAGGAGAGTATTTGCCTCCTGAAATAATCGTTGGCGATTAACAAGCATGCTGTAATTGACCGACTCGTAATCATGTCTTCTCGGTCGTTTTCTCCATTTTCAAAAAAATTATCTGGTTTGCTTAGTATGACAGTCATGAAATGGCACACAAGATCCGCGAGAGGCTGAGAAACGAGGTCGGAAAGACCATTGAAATCAAAGGAAGATATCTGCAGCAAAAAGTTGTTCCGCTCCTTCGTAGTCAGTGGCCCTGAATTTCCTGCAATTAACCATTTTCCGACTATTCGGACAGCAGAAAGAAGAAGTTGTACATTGTTGCTCATGCAAAAGATAGACTGAAGAAGAGATAAAAGTGTCTTTCTCTTGTTTGAAAACAAGTATACGATGTCACTATTCCCCAGGATGTCCAAAATTATTACCGCAGACTGGAGCATGCAATCGAAATCTTTTAACTCCTTTGAAAGGTCGTGATGCTTCCCATGAACATTCCTTGCGATTCCTGCAGCAGGAGATCGTATATTTTCTGGAAAGATCTGTTGAAGAATGCCTGAAATAGGCGTTGGGTACATTTCACGGATGCTAATTGTTCCCGTCTGCGAATTATACGCAACACCATTCTGTTTTTGTTTCGTAGCAGCTTGGAGGGTGTGTTTCTTCACGATAGTGTTCAAAAGCGAAACCAAAGAGCTGGTGAAGATTTTTGGGAAAGAAGGTGATCCGTTTCCAACTTTCTTTATGATCCTGAGGCTGAACAACACAGCACAATCTTCAGGACGGGATTCTTCTGTAGAAGCTGGCTGACGAAACCTAGCCTGACGCTGCGTTTCGTTAACTTGGCCATGGTTTTTACGATATTCCATGTCGGTATCGGTAAGTAACTTTTCAAGCCACACTGTAACAGGCTGTACAACTCTCTCATCTGCAAAAGATCCAAGAGACAAAAAAGCGACAAGAAACGTTTCAAGCTTTTCTCGAATGCATGTTTCTGATGGTGACTTCGAGTACCGGAAGCATGCACTCAAAATGGATTTCAACTGACCTGGATTGTCAATCAAAAATCCGTTCCGTGGGTCTTCTTCCGCAAGCACTAAGAACACTTCAAGGCAAGCAGTCAACATATCAGGCAAACCGTTGACAGCTTTCTTGGTGTCTTCAGGCTTCGGTGTTTTCGAATTGATTTTGTCGGAATCCTTCGTGCTTTTTTTCTCACTTTTCTTCTTATTGCTGTTAGTGAAATTTTCGTCGTCATCCGCACACATAGAAACAACCTTTTCGAAATACGCAGGGCGTATATCAGTACCATTCCATCTGCGAATGACACCTCGAAGTAAGAAATCAAGTTTGAGGTCTAAGTTGGATGAAGCAGTACCAACTTTAGGGTCGGCGAGAAGGATTTTCAGTCGGATGAGAAAGTTCAACACTGTTTCAACCATAGATTTATCCAAGTTCAGCGTGGGATCATCTACAGCGGTACAGCTTGCGCGTGACTCTCGTTCTGAATGACTGGATCTGTTGGCAGAAAGGATCGTCGGCGAATCTATATCCATTAGGTCGAAAAAATGGTCGTTCCTAGTTGATGCATTCTCCTTCTGATCGTTGTCCCAAACCAAAACTAGCTCAACGATGGACAAAGCTAGAGCTCTATTTTCCGTTGGACTGTTGGGTAGTAGTCCCAGACGGCTGAGCGAATCGATCATGTAGCGAACAAGCTGAGAACGTCTGTGCACGAAAATCTCTGGATGGCGTACAACAACATACCAAACGTGTGCTAGTTGAGGAACAGAATTGCCTTCCTCGAACATCACTTTGTATGTATTGTCTATTACACTCGTGAAACCCGCCTTGTCGAGTCTTTTCGGCAGTGCAGAGACCAAAAGGTTGAGTCCCACCTTCACCAAGTCTTTTCCTTCGTGTTGATGAGCACGTAAAAGGGCATCGTAGACGTGAAGAATAATGTTTTGTTGAGTATTGAAAATGTTGATACATCGACAGAGAACAAGGTATGCCCAATTCTTGCAAGATATATCGTCATTCTTCAAAAGAGACCAGCAGAACTTCACCAATTCGTTCCGTCTTTCACCAAACTTGGCTGGAATAAATTCGAGAAAGAGCGCAGAAATTTGCAGTAGGCCCACTTTGAGTCGTTCCCCACAAGGATTAATACGCCCATCGTGAAATAAGACATCCGTTACAAACTTTTGAACTACAGCTGAACTGAGGAAAGCAAGAGACTCCGGAGCATTAATGATTGTTACAGAGTTTTGGTTCTCCGACACTTCAGAGACGCCTGGTAAACGCGTTTGGTTTGATGGCGACCCTCCGCTAACTTCTTCGACTTCTTTCGTATGAAAGGTGGAGTGTAACATTGGATAAACCACAAGCTGCAGAGAAAGAAATTTTATTTCTTCGGTACTTTCCCCAGCCATGAGAGCAAAAAAACGCTGCATTATTTGTTCTTTTTGGTCCCTTCCCAATCTTGAGGATATCTCCTTCAGGAATGACCGTATGAACGAGAAGTCACCACTCGCCGGCTGTAGAAATATTCGGATAAGCTCGAAAAGCAGGTCTACGTCGTTGGGAGAGTTTTTGGAATAACTAAGAAGGAATGACGCCAAGGCCTTCGATTCTCCCAGATATCTCGGCGATATTGATTCTTCGTGCTGCATTCTTAGATACCTGCCTTTGCTCCTCCAAAGCCACCTCAACGCTCGCAGAACACCATTGTGATGTTTTAAATAACTATCGTCATACTTGACCAACGTTTCAATCAGACAAAAACCTTGTAATTGATGTTCAAGAGACTCAATTGTCATCGGGGGTGCGCCATCTGGATTATTTTGAAGAGTTTCTTCAGCCATCCTTCCCTTTTCCTCGGCCTCGTGACGTTTCTTGATATCTGCGACTTCATTTGCCCCTCTTTCAAGCGACGCCTTGGCTATCTTAAGTTTCTTTTTTGCCTCTTCAAAGGCTATCTTCACTTCAGGTGATGCGTTTTTTGCACTAGCAGCTACTCCTCTAGCGTTATAATTCTCTTTCGTTCTGATGAACTCCTGTTGGAGAGTTTGGAGTTTCTTCTCTTTCGTAGCGAGATCCCGTACAAGTATTGTCTCTTTTTGATTTTGAGGTCTGGGAAATGGCGTTATGCCGTAAAGGGACAATTTCGTATCGCTCTTAAGTGATTTTGTTGGCGACGCACTTGTGACAGATGCTTTTTCGGAACGAATAATTGCCAGAGGGCATTTGAATGAAACATTCAGAATAGAATCAGAGCACTTTCCGCTAAGATATTGCCGAAGTAGTGTTGAACCCTCGTGATTAACAATATCCTGGAAGAGCTCTGTGTAAATAGGCGTTTTCCAACGTTGCAGAAAAAATGTTACTGTGTGCTGACTGTACTTGTTCAGATAGAGCGCAAGTGATTTCCTGTACGGTGAATGAACGTGGCGCGACTTGTAAGCAGGAAGACACGTTTCGAGCTTTATTGTTGTCTTCACAAGGGGGTCGACAAAGTTTGAAGCGTGCGGAAGAAGTGCAAATAGGCCAACAATAGCAGCTGCTACATCTGGTTCTTCCCCCTCCTTCCATATTTTGTGCGATTTTATCAAACTTGGATTGGTCCATTTTTGTAAATGATCAAGCAGCTTCTCGCCTAGGGTCTTATTGAACCACGTAGAGAGTAACGAAAGCAGCTGGGACAGACCCCTTAGTAGGCATGTTGACAAACGGGTATAGTCTCTTAAATTCAGAAGAACTGGCCGAATGCAAGTTTGAAGTAATTCTTTTCGGAGACGGGACTTCGACCTGGAGCCTTCTGGACCATTTATTGTCACGACACTTAACCTAAGCACGTCTCTGAGCGCATCATGGGCAGCGGTTACTGCTTGGATTGGTTGAGACACCAGCGAACGGAATAGTAGACTTATGATATGTGGCCGAATATTTCCTGTATAGAATTAGAAGCAATGGTTGTTCGGTTAGTACCATTTAAGTTTTTGGCCTATTGTTTCATCTTCTCCCATGAGTATTGACTTACCAACTGGTGTCGAAGACTCCGCATCAAAAAAGGTATCAGGATGGCCACGAATTATTGATCGAAGCAACTGAATAGAAGAAATACGAAGTTGCATTCCATTAGGAAGCTCCTCTCCGATGAAGTATTTTGTAACCGTCGATTGAAAGGATACAGTCCCTTCGAAGGAAAAGGGATGATGGGCGAAGTGATGGATCAATTTCATTGGCATCACTCGAAGTTGGGTGATACTTCTGCTCAGTGCCGGGTAAAACGAAACCATTTTTATCAACAACACCGCCGATCAGGTTGTTCTCCTTGTCCGTCATTTCACCGTCAGCCACTGATGACATTTTTAGGAGTTCCGATAGAAAGGCGAGGAGGTGCTGATCTTCCAATGAAATTAAATCTGGGACTTGATCTACAAGCACAGCGAGCGCTTCCACGGCACCGACTTGCTCTTGGAGAGGGAGAAGTCGGAGTGAGCGAGAAAATAATACTCTCCGAATTAGAGTGATGTGTTCTCCCAGCACGGATTTTGCATCGGCTTTTGTCACCGTGTTCAGGAAATATTGTTCAAAAACAAATCGAGCAGCAGCACTAACAAATAAATTGGCAAAATCAGACAACAATCGACACTAAAATTGATATCAATTTGAAAGAAACTTACCGCATCAGAGAAATTGTTGAAGCCATCTCATTTATCAGCATTTGCAAAACATCAACACATGGGCTCGCAATGCCAGCTGAGTTCTTAGTAAACTTATCATCTCTTTTTTTCAAGAGGGAAAGGATGTCAACAATAAAAGGCATGTTCACGCTTTGTTCTTCGTTGACGTGTATCTTGCCGTAGAGCGTCGAACACAATTGCACTAAAAATTCAAAGCTCTTCACTCCTGCAATGGGCATTTCTGTGGGCACGCTCTTCACTGAATACAAAGCTACATTCATGATTTCAGTCTCGTATCTTTTTGCCCAAGATTGCCCAAGAATTTCAACCATGAGTATGATTCCTTTGTACAAACCACATCGTCTACTCCAATCAGAACACAAGCATCGATTACACAATGCACTCAATAAGTTTTCAAAAAAAATCATCGAGCCTCTCTCCAATTCCTCCGGTTCCTTTTTTTCGTCGACGTCAGTCTTCTTTAACATTACTGGGAGCTTGAGTATATGCTTCAACATCTCCAATCCCACAGTGACCGTTTGGGTGGATGATTGTGCCAGAAATTCGGCAAGTGATCTATTTATGGTCAATGGGTCAGTCGTGTACTTGAGCGGCCCATTCAACTCGAAGTATCCAAATGGCTTCAAAGATCCCAACCCGCCTTCGCCAAATTCATTAACATCGCTTCTTGTTTCAGAATTATTGTTCAGTGGATGTATAGATGATCCATTGGCATCTACGCGCACAATATTTCCCTGGTTACTAATAACGGTGACGTAAACACTTGTTAATAATCCCTTCATAAAATGTAGTTCTTTCTCTCTCATTGGGAGGATCGAGCAACCAAACATCAAACCCATCGCAATTGTATGAAATTCGTTGTTGTATTGAGTCAATCTATTGGCGATAGCCTGCATATCACAAGTGCCGCTTTCAATTTTGCTACCGATGCTGTCTGGCTTCCTTGTTCCCCGAAGATCAACATTCGCGAGGCTACCATTCGGTGTGCCTAAGATTTGCATTAGAGCGCTTCGTAGTACTTGAATCGCAGCCTTAACTTGACTCAATGTTGTCGTTCGTGTTACATCCCTACAATAATGAAGGAGGTCAATGTCACCAACATCAGTTGACAACAATTTTGTCACATGCTCTGATCTAAGGAAATCCTCATCAAGATCCTCTTTTTCTTTCACCGAAAAAGCCGTTTCCCCTCGCTCTGCCACCCCTTTTCCAAATAAGCTGACATTAGAAACTCTTTTCAAAAGCTCGAGGCATCTCTGGATGGGTAGATCGATTTCGAATGTAGAGTCTTTCGAAGATTCGTTGATTCCATTTGACTTCTCGTCCGCGTTTCTGGCCTTCGTAGACCACGTGAGTCCCAAGCTAATTTTTTCTACCGAGTTTTCCGAAATGGTGTTTGGATCCACGATTTCTATGGGTTCGCGCAAAACTCTTCTATTCTTCCCTCCCAGCTTCCCCAACAGACGTAGAGTTAACAGCCCATATGGATAGGGTGCCGGTCTTAAGTGCACAGAGAGCGCTTTCATCAATGAGACGAATACCCTTTTCTTTTTCGATAATTCTGGAAATAAAAATTCTGGATTAAGGTTATCGACCCAAAATTCTAAGGTTCGCAATCTACGAAGAGGAAGGTAAAGGTTAGACAAACAACGCAATGAAAAAGTTTCAAAAAGTACATCGAACGAAACCGTGAGTGACTCACCCAAGATTCACCAAATCATCCGAGTTCGATTTCAAGGCTAGAACAATTATTCGAAGGAGCAAGTTCATATGTGGCAGGAGAGATGATAACCTTGCTGGGATTGTCAAAACGAGCTCAATCAACGTGTGGCGTAAAGTAGTATCTTCTGTACTTGACAAGACGCGAAAAAGCCCATTCAAAACATTAGGAATCAACGGAAGAAGTTCGCGGTAAGACTCCTCGAACTTTCCAGCAGAGATTGATCTGAACACATAACGTAACAGCATGCAATAATTATCGGCCTTGACGTCGCTCTTTTCAAGCGACGAGCGCAAACAAGTCGAGACGATTCTCTTCAAGTGAGGGCGTAATGCGCGCTCATTGCCCGGATAGGCTGATAATGACTTGAGGATGCGCTCAAAGAGCTGCAGATGTGCGTTTGATGTTTTTTCAATATCTTCCTTCTTTAGATTATCTTTTTCTCTCATTTGCTTTTCGAAAGCCCGCATTCGATTGGTCTCGTTCTCAGCCGAAGGTGATAGAAAACAAATATTCTCTGCCTTCTGAAGTACAAGATGGTCCATTCGGTCCACCAAAAAGTTGAGCATCATACTGCAGAATGCTAAACTTGTCGCAGGATTGACACTTAGGAGATGTCTCGGAACTATAATAGCTGCAGGGTCGTCCTTAACCGCCTCCACCAGCACATCCAGTCGTCTCCCCAGTACTCGTCGTAAATCACATCCATCAAGCGCTGCAAAAGCTGCTGCAAAGTAAGTTAAAGTGTCTCTGAACTGATCCGTGGGTTGTCTCTCCCCAGTGATGGCTGATGCACCAGTTCTCGTATCTGGTTCACCTTGGTTTTTACCTTTTAGCAGCTTAATGGATTCCATACCCAACACAATGTACTGGTCAATTAGAGCATGTTCCGAGTGTGTGATCTTCGACAAACCTGAGTGAACTTCTTCATTGTTCAGCCCTGTACGTGGTAGATGTATGTTTTCGATTATGTCCCTCTCTCGTTGCACTCTATAATTATTTATATACCAAATAAGAGTCTTTGATCCGACAACGATTATTTGCACCATTGATTTTTTGTCTTTCAGAGGCTCATGCTTCGGTTCAAGGGCGGAAGGATACTCTCTGCTATGATCATCATTGACGCTATCGTTGCTCCCCTTTTTACAACTATAACCCTCTTCGTTCTTTGTGGGTGAATCTTGTGCCACAGCATCCGCATCACTCTTGTTGCAAGTGGCTACAGGCTCTGTGTCAATTGCAGTATGAAGAGTAGACAGTTTCTCCACGACCGTTCGAAAAATTCGTACCATTAGATCCCGTCCCAGCTGCGGATTACGATCCTTGTTGTAAAAAATGGAATCAAGGACACTCAGCAACGTCTTCACAGCAGTGTATTGCGTAGACATAGGAAGAGTGGCATCATGAAGGACTCGAGAGAATATTGTTACAATCCTGGAAATTTGAAACAAATTCAAGACTGGTGTATTGCGGGCATTATGAACCAGTTCAGATAGAACAGCGTAACCCAAAGGTCGGAGGACTGTATGTTCCGAGTTGTGGTCACAGAGGTATCGATGGCGATGTTGATGTTTAGCAGACCACCCAAATAAAATCCTTTCCTCAAGGAGCGAATCAACGTGACGGAAGAAGCCATTCTTGAAATGGTCGCTATGTAGTAAATGGCGAGTAGCTACGAGAAGTTCTTTGCGGGTGCTCAACAAATCTCTCGGGCAAGTTGACATGATGGCAATCACATTGCTAGCTAATCGGTCCTCGTAAGGTTTGAGCTCGTTGACAAAATTTCTGAGGAGATACGTTAAGAATGAAAGAGTCTTGGCCTGTGCTGCAACCAATTCTCGGCTTCTTGAGAAGTAAAGTCGCTTGGTTGCGTCATTTAAACGTAGCTGTCGTTGATCTGAACTATTCGTATTTGTTGTAAGTTGCTGCGCACGTTGTTGTTCAATGAATTCAATCGCTGGTGCACGAAGACTCAAAGCCTCCGTCATAGCTTTGATGAGGGTGGAAATATTCCCCTTTAAGAACTTCGGATATAATTGGAACATCAACATGACGATTAGTGGCCATTCGGTGAGAACCCGAAATGATGCATTTGATCGAGGAGACAGAGAGACTTGATGAAATGACGATAGCGCAGTCTTTGGGGTTGCAATGCTTGTTGGTTCCGTGATTACGGCTATGGGGCGATCTCTTGTATGTTGTTGTGTGCCTGTCTCAGTTGTGTCCATATCTGTTGTATCTGCGTGTTCGGTAGTGGCTCCATCTTTCCTTTTGGACGACGAGAGAACTTCGGAGGAGGAGGAGGAACTTTTCTTGTCACTGATAGGACTGCCAAGACCCGTAGAAGGGTCGTTTTCTGGTCGTCTATTCGAGTCCATACGTGAGCTAGTGGCAGAAAGGTTTTGGAACGAGAAGCTTCGTTGCACCTTTAGATCGAAAAAATCAAACGGCACGCAAATATCGGTAGATATTGTATTTTGTTAAGAAAGTACTGAGTACGTTGAACGTGTATGGTACGAAACATGCAATCCAAAATAATTCCAAACCAAATTTCGCTTTCGTTTCTAATCTTTCTTCGTGGACGCTATTCACAACACAACACAACACAACACGACTCGATTGCACGCAACGGTTTAATCTTCCACTTACCGCTCCAGGGAGGGTCTTGTAAGCCGAGACGACAAAATCCAGAGCAGGTTGGATGTAGTCCTGCGGTAAACTCTTGTATGCTTTGTACAAATCAAAGATGATCCGGGACGCCAGCAAGGCATTTTCTTCGTAGTCCCGACGATGTATCAGCACATCGAGTGCGACCGCTACCAAATGCGGCGCATGAGGCCGAAGAACCTCGTTGCTGGGCATCCGACTGATTATTTCCAGAATGGTATTCCGCAATTGGTAGTGACGGTAGTGTTGTCGCTGCTGTAGTTCAAAGTCGTTCGTCGATGTCGACATCGACATCGACGAACTATCGTCTGAACGTTTTTGTGCAGTTGGTGAAGTTTGATCCTGTTTCGGAACGGGGGTTGCTGCTGCTTTGTTTATCGCAGAGGTGTTCATCGATTCCTTAACGCCGTGTTGGTTTGGGTTGGTTGCTAAGATCGTCGAAAAGGCTGGTAGTAATGCCGACAACATGAGCGGGAATTCCACCGTGTGGACAATTTCGATACCTTCGCGGAGTTCTCTGGCAGCCGCTAACGCATCATCTAAATCATTGCCAGTCAATCGACTCCTCACAGGTTCCCAATTCATTCTGCTTCTTCCACTGCTGTTGTTGCTTTCCAAGGAAGAAAAGGCCGTTGGCGATGTTGTAAAGGCTGGAGTAAGTCCGGGGCCACTCGACATTCTGTAACAATAGTCCTCGTCGTGTTCAAAATATCCCCGTTGAACTTTGACTCTCCAGGCGTGTTCTCTCTTTAGATACCCGATGATTATGTTTGGGCCGTTCGATGATTGACGCCGGTTGAATGTTGGATGGATGAAATACTAAATACTAAGCGCGTATTGAGTATCACTTTTATCACCAAGATCACGGTTTGTATTCGCGGTTTGGACTGAGAGGGCTAGACTTTTCACGTGAGATCAAGTTTAAAAATAGAGTTAAGGTTATGTTCAATGTAACTAACATTTACTGTTGAGCCTGCCCTCTACCGGTAGTCTCTCATGTTCATTTATGACCTCTGCTCATCTGCCCTTCGATTCTTTTGTACAATTTGTTACACAATACAGGGATTCTTTCTCCAAGTGTATGGCTATGTGCTGTAATTGCCTAGCCGTCTCTGCTCATCTGAATCTGATGTCTATTAGTAGCTTGTACTAGTAGTACTTCTTCGCTTCATTTCTTGATTCTTGTTGGTGTTCTTGATGTTTAAACTTGCCTTGCATTGATCACCTGACTGACGATAGGTTAAATATTCTTCATTGTGCTCTACTTTCCAAACTTTGTGGATACTAGTAGGTCCAAGAAATAGAATGCTTGTTCAGAGGGTTGGAATTTGGTGGTGATCCCGTTGGTGTTGGTTGCTATGATGAAGTGCCCTTGTCTGCTTTTGCTGCCATGTTGAATTGAGTGCCCAAGCTTTTGTTTTCATTGGTGAAACAAAAGTATGTATACACTTCCATCAGAGTACGTATAGGCAGCAGCAATGTGCTTCCAAGTTCAGGAAATCCTCCCATCTCTGTGATGATGGATATCCATGAGTTTGTGTATGTAGTTCCCTCTAAGTTCCTCAGATATTCCCTTTAAGTGTCTTGTTGCAGAAGACATGTATTGTTGATTGGTTGTCTTGGAGTATCCAGTGTTCATTCAGTTGCGTTGGTTCTCCACTGTTTGTGAGGTCTTCTTTTACTATGTTTCTTTTCTTCAATCTATCATGCTGAATAAAAACGTGGGACTATTGGTTGGCAATGTGGTCCTATTTGTCCATGGTGGTGAACTGGTACTCCTCATGTGCATTGGGTGTTAGTGTCTTTAGAAGAACTTCAGTTAGGAGATTTGTCTCTTTTCCTGTTTTGTCTCTGCTGTTGTTTCTTCTTCCCTCTTCCCTCTTCCTTCGTTGACTGTTCACTTGGTGGCACTTTGGTGATGTACCACCTTCTCTACTGCACCAACAACAATAATTTAGATTTTATACTTCCTGCTATCAAATTAGCTGCTACGCGTTCTCTGAGCCATCTTTTTTTGCCTCTCAGTCACGATTGACACTATGAGAAGTCTGTTTAATTCTTCTGCATTTACCTTCCTATGTCTGTTTCATTGTGATTGGATGGATTATTGTTGTTGGTTGTATGGTATGTATGGATGGGTTGAATCAGTATTGCTCAGAGATGTTACAAGCGTATGTTAATGTATTTGGGTATTTATCATCCTTTTGTACCTAGATGTTGTTGCAACCCTCTTTATTTGGCAAATTTGGTTCTACGTGAGTTCATCATCAATATGATTGCACTCTTTCTTAGCCTCAAGAATTCTTTCTCGTGAACTTCTTTTGTTATGATCCCGCTGAGCTGTTGCAAAGTCACTTCCTCTTTGCTCTGCCACTCAACTGCATTTTAAACTCTTTGTAATAGTGTCCAATATCTGTGTTGTCTGCATACTCCATCAATGACTTGGAGTAGTGCAATTACATCTGAATTTGTTTATGGCGCTGTTGTATTCCTCCGTCAATATTTTGGTCTTCATTGCTGGCTTACATTGTTTTCACAGGATACCAATATAGTTCCACAAGGTTCTCTGACAGGGTACATCCTCTGTATCAACATGTCATTTGTAGTCTATTTTTCATTTGTTCAGTTCAAATCTTCTGAGTTTACTGTATTCCTCTTTGTTGGTGTAATTGGCGTTTTTCTTGGTGCAAACAACGTCTCCTGTAGGTTGACTACTGAGGCCTTCTTGGCACTGCCCTATTATTTCTGAGCAGCATACTCAATCAATGCTCCCCCGCTGTTTTGCCACTCCTGCCCCATCATTGGAGCTATGACAAATGTGTCATCTTTGATTTCTTCAGTCTTTCCAACATAGTGTAATGCTGTTGTCAGTTCAAAATGCAGGTTCTATTTATGTATGTTCTGCACATTGGAGTTACTTTGACTCCTCAAGAGATAAACAGTGACTTCAATATTTAGGTCTCCTGTCGTGTTCTCTGTCTTGCGGTGAAAACACACATGAAAGATATGATCATCAATACTTTACATTTTACATGCAATAACAGAGCATCTCGATGAGCTTAGACTCTGATTGATTTTAAATACGTTACTGTCAATTTGAGTGTACTACAACATTTATTCTTCAATAGTTTGTGGAAGATTTTTAATTTTTTTTTTAAACTTGCTTCCGCTTGACCACTCCCCCTGCCCTCCTGTTCAATTTTAGTTCTTGATTGAGGACCATTTACTACTAGTAGGTTGATTTTTTGTCTGTATCCTCCGCCGTTTTTACAGCAGTTGGGTGAAGTTTTCTTCTTATACTTACATTGAGCCCTCTGGTTCCTCGCCTGCCCTTCACTGGGATAGACACTGATAAGGAGAAACAAGATAACCAGAGGAGCTAATGAGACAGCCGTAATACAAAACAACACGTTCCAACTTTGGTACAAATATTCCACTTAAAATCAAACGCACCTCCACTACATTGAAATCATTAAGTGGTAAAAAGGATTCCACTGAACACCACAGAGAAACAGGTTGAATAAAAGGTACGAACCAGCAAGATACCATATAACCAGATCGATAATTAAACACTTGGAACCTCTATGTGAATTCAAAAAGAATAAACGTAACTGCCCGTGAGGAAACTACTACTAATGGCGATCATGAACGTCCGAATAACTGTCCCGCGACCCTTTTTTTCGTCGCAAGGTACTTTCGCAACCCTTGCTTGTGTGTAATTTTAACACGAGCCCCCCCTGTGATTCAGTAGCCTCGTATCATGCTCATTTTTCTAACTCTTAATCCCTGGGTTGCGATTATTTTTTTCCTTGGGTCATGAATAATTATTATTGATTTTTAATATAACCTACCCGTACAATTAAATACTTGTGTTTGCGACACCCACCCACTGAAATTAAATACACAAGGTCATGACTCACAACCAGTAAAATTTAACATTAGTGGTTGTGGCACACCATCCTTAAAATTTATCTCCATTGCTTGTGACACACTACCCTTTTAATTTAACACTTGGTCTCGCGACACACAACCCTTAAATTTTAACACTAGGGCTTGCGACCACTACCACTACAGTTGAATTATGTGGGTCAAGAATTGTACTAGTAGTATTATATGCAATATATGTATGCTGATAGGTACTCATTTCAGTACGTTTTAATCATTTGTGTCATAGAAACTACTATTTGCAACGGTATGCAATGTATGTAAGATATGTACCTTTTACCCTACAAATCTCCCATTTGTTGGTGTCGTGCCGGTGGCATCAAGTTTCCTTTTCTTCTGTTTTTCCCAATTGCCAAATTCATTGTCAATGATCATCAGGGCAAAAGCCTCATCAGTAACAGAAAATATTTCACTTATCAGCTCCGTTTCCTTCCTCTGCTTAAAGTTGGTCCCCACTGGATTGATGGCAGAAAGGATTTTTGTTACTGTTGTTTTGCTCCGCTGTTCTGTCCCGTTTGATTGTTCCGTTTCATCCCTTTGTCCTTCTTATGTCCTTTTGTTGGTTTGTTGTTCCTGAAAAATAAAAATAAGAGAAAGAAAGATCAGAAGCAAATAGAGTCTCCAACAAATTGCTGTCATTGTCACTCACTAGTGTTTCTCATTGTTTTCTTTCATTGCCGATCCATTGTTTCCGTGCTTTTCATTTTTTAAATACCGTGCCGACCAAGAAGGATGTGTTGCTTTTTGTGTGGTTTCGATTTGGGGTATGTACAGTTTTCCGTGTGTGTACAGTTTTTTGTGTGTGAACTTTTCTGTTGTTCCATTCTGTTGTTCTGTCCCATTGTTCTGTTCCATTGTTCCGTTCTGTTTCATTGGTTGTTCTGTTTTAAGTGCCCTCCTTTCCTTTGTTGGTTCGTTTGATTGTTGTTCTGTTTCAATAAAAATAAAATTAAAAATAAAAGAAAAAAAGATCAGAAACAAATAGGATCTCAAACAAATTGTCGTCATTGTCACTCACTGCTGTTGTTCTGTTGTTCCATTCTGTCATTCCTTTTTTAATTCATTGTTCCATTTTGAGTGTTGTTCTTTCCCTCGTTGGTTTGTTTGATTGTTGTTCCATTTCAATAAAAATAAAAAAAATAAAAAGAAAGATCAGAAACAAATAGAATCTCCAACAAATTGCTGGTATTGTCACTGACTAGTGTTTCTTCTTTGTTGTTTGGTTGTTCCGTTGTTCGTGACTGTCGGACAACATTCATTTTCCCTGCTTCAAAAAAAACTGTACCAACCAAAAAGCATGTGTTGCGTTTTGTGTGGTGGTTCCGTGTGTATACAGTTTTTCATGTGTGTGTGTGGTTTTGTGTGCTGTGTGTGCTATGCACCCTGACTTCTTCCACGTGCCTGGCTTGTGCACGGCCTTTATTTTCTATATAAGTAAAGCACGTACGACTGCACGCCACCCCTCCCGTGCCATAATTTTTTCAAAGAGGAAATTGTGATTACACAAAGGTTATGTATCTAAATCCCCAACCCATCTGTAGAATCTGGTAGCCAGTCAGTGGTTCAAAGCTCCCTTGGGTCAGTATGGTACCTACCTACGTAGACTTTTTGCACAGTAGCCCAACTATGTACCTTTTTGCATGCAATATTAGCTACAACTAGTAGTAATATCCACATCCTTTTTTTGTCTGAGAATAATAAAAAACAGCACCTCCATTTCAATTAAACAACTTATGAATTATTTTCATTTGACACTGGTGATTGGATTATACAAAGTAAATGTTCTTCCTATTATGGACTTGACCTCATACTTTGCCTGTCATTACCCAATAAGTCATTTTGTGCCCTGGATTTGCACCAAATAATATTCCCTTGTGTGCCATTTGGAGAGACAAACCACAACATTTCCAGCAATCTGTGGGGCAATATTGTTACCAATATGCATCATAGGAGTGATGAAAAAATAATCCATGGCCTGGACCGGAAACTTTGGGAGTCATTACCCAATATGTCAGTTTGTGCCCTGGATTTGCACCAATAATATTCTCTTGTGTGCCATTTGGAGAGACAAACCACAAGATCTTCATCATTGTGCGTGGCAATGTTGTTACCAATATGCATCAGATGAGTGATGAAAAAATAATTCATGGCCTGGACCGGAAACTTTGGGAGTCATTACCCGATACGTCAGTTTGTGCCCTTGATTTGCACCAAAAATATTCTCTTGTGTGCCATTTGGAGAGACATACCAAAACATTTCCAGCATTCGGAGGAGCAATGTTGTTACCAATATGCATCATAGGAGTGATGAAAAAATTACTCACGTACTTTACCTGATAATTTGTAAGTCATTACCCAATAAGTCAGTTTGTGCCCTGGAATTGCAACAAAAATATCCTCTTGTGTGCCATTTGGAGATACAAACCAAAACATTTCCAGCATTCGGAGGAGCAATGTTGTTACCAATATGCATCATAGGAGTGATGAAAAAATTACTCACGTACTTTACCTGATACTTTGTAAGTCATTACCCAATAAGTCAGTTTGTGCCCTGGAATTGCAACAAAAATATCCTGTTGTGTGCCATTTGGAGATACAAACCAAAACATTTCCAGCATTCTGAGCCGCAATATTGTTCCCAATATGCATCAGATGAGTCATGAAAAAATAATTCACGTACTTTACCTGATACTTTGTGAGTCATTACCCAATAAGTCAGTTTGTGCCCTGGAATTGCAACAAAAATATTCTCTTGTGTGCCATTTCGAGAGACAAACCACAACATTTTCAGCATTATGTGTGGCAATGTTGTTCCCATATGCATTTCATGAGTCATGAGAAATATATTCACGGACGGGACCAAAAACTTTGGGAGTCATTACCCAATATTTTCCCTCCAAATCCAGTACCCAAATGCACTCATTAGGTTGTGAGACACAAACCATCACACATAACTCACTTCTGTTTCTTTCATGATTCATCTCATCCATAACAGGAACAATATTCATTGACAAATCACAAAAAATATTGGATTTTCTAATTTCTAATTAGTGTGTATTTCTCCTCCAAATTCAGTGCCCAAATGCACTCATAAGTTTGTGTCACACAAACTATCACACATAACTCACTGATGTTTCTTTCATGATTCATCTTATCCATAACAGGAACAATATGCATGGACTAATCACAAAAAGTATCTGATTTTCTAATTTTTAAATGCAAACTAGTGTGTATTTTTCATCCAAATCCAGTACGCAAATGCACTCATTAGTTTGTGTCACACAAACTATGACGGACAACTCACTGATGTTTCTTTCATGATTCATCCTATCCATACCAGGAACTATATTGATGGAATAATCACCAAAAGAAATATCTGATTTTCTAATTTTCAGTTGCAAACTAGTGTATATTTTTCCTCCAAATCCAGTACCACCCCAGAACTACGAAAAGGGCATTTTTTCCAACGCCGTTGCAAACAACAGAAAAAAGGAAAATTGAAGAGTTGATAAATGTAAAGAAGATTGGGATTAATAAGGGTGGGTGTGTGGGGGGGGGCTCCCATAAGTACAAAAAGGGCTTTTTTTGCAACGCCGTTGCGAAAAAAGGAAAAAAAGATAATTAGTGTAGACCTTTGTACGAGCCACACGTACAAAGCTTTTTTTACAATTGATTGCTTTTAATCGGAACAGGTGACATAGTGTAATGTGATGTAGTAGAAGGGAGTGGAAAAGTAGTACTTATCCCTTAATCGTTCTGGAAAAAAATGTCGACGGGCGTACAAGCTTTTTTTGAATTTTTGTTTTTTTTGGTACCTGATGACACCATTGTCATCAAAGTTCTTGCAAGTGGAGTCAATAAAAGGGCCTCATTCTCAACTAAAAGTAACAATCTATCACTCATACTAGTGTGAAATAACACAGAGAAGGGGTTTTCATTACTTAGTTGGGTATTTTTGGCTAATTTTGTCAGAAATTGGCCGATTTTCATACATCGGGTCCATTGTGTTTCGCAATTTTTTGAGTTGTTTCCCTCGCTGTCATCGTCGCTCCCACCTAGAAAGCACCAAAGACTCCAACAAAATCCCACGCCGTTTCCACACAAATAGCAAGGGCTGGTGAATTTGAAGCAATACTTGCTGTCATCGAGGTCAAGAAGGTTGCAATCGAATCAGCATGATTCATCCGTGGACGGCAACAACAACAACGACAACAACAATGATGATGGCAATGACAACAACAACAACAACAACAACAGCACCGCCGCCATCATCACCATCAATGTCGTCGTCATTGTCGTACTTAGTCTTCTGTTTCTTTGCTTCCTTTTTGTAGTTGTTCTTCACCCGGTGGACTTGCTGCATTGTTGTTGTTGTTCATTTGTCCCCCGTCCAAATAACCAAAATAGGCCGTATCTCCTTGATATCTGGAAGAATCTGTCCCTTCTTTTTGTGGCTAATAGGTATCTGATAGTTGAAGAAGGTCGGATACTTCGATTGGAAGCATCGATTGATCCTGGAGATCGCTTGGTGGATTCACTGCAGTGTTGTTGTTGTTGTTGTTGTTGTTCACATGTCCCCGGTCCAACAAAGCACCAAAATAGGCCGTATCTCCTTGATATATGGAGGAATCACTCCCTTCTTTTTGTGGCTAATAAATATTTAATAGTAGAAGAAGGCAGAATAATTCGATTGGCGGCATCGATTGATCCTGGAGCTCGCTTGGTGGATTCGCTGCAGTGTTGTTGTTGCTGCTGTTGTTGTTCATTTGACCCTGGTCCAAATCACCAAAATAGGTCATATCTCCTTGATATCTGGAGGAATCAGTCCCTTCTTTTTGTGGCTTGTAGGTATTTGAAAGTCAAAGAGGACTGGGTACTTCGATTGGTGGCGTCGAACGATCCTGGAGCTCGCTTGGTGGATTCGCTGCAGTGTTGTTGTTGTTGTTGTTGTTGTTGTTCATTTGTCCCCGGTCCAAATAACCAAAATAGGTCGTATCTCCTTGACTTTCAAGCAAACCAGACCCCTCTTCTACTGGATTATAGATCTTGTCATGAACATTCCGTCGATGTGCTTGGATTACTCATTAGTGGACCAGAGGCCTGCTGGAGAGCAATCCTCATTGTTTGTGACGTTTCGTCCCATGATGGAACAATTCCGAAATAGTAAATCAGTCCGCATTTCCTTGATTTTCAGGCAAATCAGTCCGATCTTCTACTGTATTGTAGCTCTGTTGATGGTGGTGACAGCGATGTGCTTGAATGCTAGATTGGTGGAGTGTAGCGGCCGGTCATAATTTTTTCCCATGGTGATATGGAATTTTGGAGTTTGTACGCACCCTCAAAAAAATTCGAGTTTAATGGAGCTTCGGCTGCCCGTAGCTCAGCCAAAATACCAAGTAGGGACCTGGGACAAAGTGTTTTCTAAGACAGTTTTTTATGCAGAATTAGAATGTCAAATCGAATTTGAAACCCGACAGAGTGAAGACTTTCAATTGGCCCCTCAAAAATGAGCGATTTGTACGTCAGTGTGCGTACAGAAAGATTAAGCGACACCCTCCTTTGCTTCAGTCTTTTAAATGTACTGTCATAGATCAGTGGTAATGCTCAGCATACTGTGGTGAGGTCTTGGGTTCAAGTCCATGGGAATTTGTTTTTCCCCGCAGCTGCTAAATGCGGATGAGAGACAGACCATGAATATGCCACTCATTCTCTTGCAGAAGACAGACAGACAGACCTTCATCCTGGCCACTAGTTTGAAAGATACTAGTGTATCTTACAGAGATAAAAATCAATCTTACGGTTTGATTTTCACTGTGCATGGTTGCATGGTATATTGCTGTTGCGGGCCAAAAAAAAGGAACTCTTTCCATTCATAAATTTGAAAGACCTCACCTTCATAATCTTACCCGGCTTATTTTGAGCAGAGTTGCTTTACCGTACTTGTACGATTGGCACTCCGTCTGAGAACGCAGAATCCCACTAAACTGCTGATCAGCAATGATCACTAGTAGGCAGGGAATTCAGGCTCGAGACATTTTAGTCCAAAATAACTGCCTTGGCTGAAAAAAGAATTAGGAAAGCATTGGACTAGAGGGGGTTTGCTGGATAGATACTGTTTGAATTGGCCCCCAAACATATACGTCTTGAAAGCAATAAATCTGCATCCATTGCCTATATATCAACAGGAACAAGATCCAGTTTTTCATGACATAGGAGTAAGAATTCTTCAAATCTACGGCAGCAGCAAGAACAACAACAACAAATAAGAAATTGGATCGGAACAACAGATCAGAACAACGGTACAACAAATCAGAACAAGCAATGGTACGAATGAGAGCAACAGCGAGATATATATAGACAATGATACTGCCTCCGGCATTGCTGATAATGTATTTCCTCCCTTCTGTTTTTCTTGTTATTTTCATAGGACCAGATCAGAACAACGAATTGGAACAACAAATTGGAACAACGGATTGGAACAACAAATTGAAACAACGGATCGGTACAACGGATTGGAACAACTACTAATGTCCGAACAACAATCGTTGCAGATTGGAACAACAGATCGGAACAACGGATCATAACAAGAATTGTCCGAAAAAAGATTGTCACAACAACAATTGTTGGAAAAACAATTGTTCGGAACACCGAATCGAAGGCAACACCAAATCGAAGGCAACAGCAAGCAACAGCAACAGCGAGCGACCTCCGAACAACAGCTTGGAACCTAGAGTAATACTTCCTATGATTTTATACACACCTTTTGCAAACTTTATTCGTCATCCTTACCCCTCTGTCCTCCCCCCACCCCCCCCCGAGCTCCAAATAGAAGTAGTAACACGTCGTTGTTGTCGTCATTACCATTTTGGTTTATTGTTGCGTGTTGGTGTGAGCGTGTGGCATCCGTTCCTTCTAATCCGCTCAATGGATCAATACGAAACTTGGACGGCGTCTCCTCATAGATGTAATAAAGAGGCCCCTGCAATATTGATGCCCTTGGTGCCGTCATTCCAGAGATATCTGCCCTCACTGTTATTTGGGTTGCTTCCTTGAAATACAACCAAATTTGTCACTCTGCTATGTTGAGTCCGTTCCTTCTGATTCGCTCAATGGATCAATACAAAACTTGGTCGGCGTCTCCTCATAGATGTAATGAAGAGGCCCCTGCAATCTACCTTAATTGGATTGACTTTGTACGCGGATTCGCGTACGACTTTTTTTCGAATTTTTTGAGTTTTTTTGGTACCCGATGACACGATCGTCGTCCGATTTCTTGCAAGTGGAGTCAATAAAAGGGCATCATTCTCAACTAAAGTAACAATCTATCACTCATACTAGTGTGAAATAACACAGAGAAGGTTTTTTGTTACTTAAGTTGGGTATTTTTGGCTAATTTTGGCAGAAATCGGCTGATTTTCATACATCGGGTCCAGTTCGTTGCCGTCATCGTCGTCGTCATCGTCGCCCCCACCTAGAAAACACCAAAGACTCCAACAATATCCTACGCCATTTCCACACAAATAACAAGGAGTGGTGAATTTGAAGCAATACTTGCTGTCATCAAGGTCAAGGTTGCAATCGAATCGTGATTTTTGTTGTTTGCAATCCGCGTCTTTGTCGTCGTTGTCATCACCCCCACCTAGAAAACACCAAAGACTCCAACAAAATCCCATGCCGTTTCCACAGAAATAGAAAGGAGTGGTGAATTTGAAGCAATACTTGCTGTCGTCGAGGTCAAGGTTGTTTTGTTTGCAATCTGCGTCGACCGGCAACAACAACAACAACAAGCAACAGCAATGACGACAATTACGATGACGATGACAGCAACAAGCAACAACAACAAGAACAATGACGACGACGGCACCACGCCACGCCTACTACTTCTTCTTTTGTCTCTTTGCTTCCTTTTCATAGTTGTTCTTCAGCATCACCTTCTGGGATAAGAGATCGGCGGCCCGGTGGAAAGTACCATAACAATCGATGCACAAGTGGACATTGCATGTTGCACATCTCATGAGATCGCCCTCCTTCCTTAGTCCAAGCCAGCCATGCATGGCGCACTTAGTCCTTCTCTTGGTTCAAAAAGGGAAGTGGTCTAGGCACCTATTCAACCTGCAGCTTAGAAGTCCCCCATCTGCAAGTGCTTTGTCATTCACTCTAACAGCCTTGAAGCTTCCATCTTCCGCACTTCTTGCGGATCCACATGCTGACGCCGATGGGCTTGATAAAGGAGACACACCACTAGCACTGCCCAGAGTAGATGCAATGAAGAATATTCTAGCCTCGGCTTCTGTATCAACAGCATCAGGGTTCACCCAGTACTCCCCAACAGCCCGTCTGAAATCATAGTGAACGCCGTACCGAGGCTTCTTCACTCCTGCTTCCTTGCAGACAGTCAAGTACAGCTTGTAGGCGTTCGTCAAGAGCACTCCATGAGACCAAAACATAACAGACCACCGCCACTTTTGATTCCGGACCCACCTATCCAACCTGTATACTCCTCTAAGCTGATCAGCAATATTGACATCCCCCATTTCATTATTGTAAGTATCCAGTTGGTTGAGACGCAGGAACTTCATCTTCTCCTTTTGGTCAGTGTCGACATTGTAAACTACTTTTTCTTTCTCCACCCATTCAATCACACTAGTAGCCATACTCAAATAATGGACTGGCTTTGTGTCATAGACACTGGAAGCAATGAGAAATGCACACTCTGGATCACCTTCAAGGACAGCAGCTTTCACAGTTCCGCGCACTGCCCGCTGAGCGCGTATGTTCTTCAGCTCCTGTTGAAACACACAGTCAGGGATGCCACGATTTGCTTTGCGCGTTACTCCATGACACAGGACTTGTTTTGAATGCCTAAAGGCAGCCTTGCAGAACATAACTGAGTTGTAGAGGTTGTCCATTCCAACATGGTGATGCTCATCCTTGAGGGAGTCAAACAGCCACATGGTACGCGAATGAAGAGGTGAAAGCCCCATGTCAAGATACTTTTTTGGAGCCGGATCATTCCTCATGTAGACTTGGTAGTAATATCCTGTTGTCACAGAGCGCATCAGCTTGGAAGCCATCACCCTCCCTCTTGTGTGTGATTTGACCTTTATCAATGTGTTGACCCTTAAAGCACATAGTCATTTCATCCACTGCAATGCTTTGGGATAGCATCCAGGCGCGCGGGCACTGCAAATTCATCCACTTAATCAACGGACGGATCTTCCAGTTTGGATAATCCATCCTTGGGGGTATTTGCGGATCTTGGCAAGCAAGGAAAGCCTTGAAGTGCCTGTGTCGCCGCTGGGGATTACCACTAAGATTGCCATCCGTATCCCTGGTGGTGAAGGAGCTGTGGATAAAGTCATTGCCAGCAATAAGGTCGGCGTTTGTGGATCAAAGCTTGTAGTCCACTCTTGCTGTAGGGCATAGACCATGTAGGATGTAAAGGCCAAAGAATTGCCGTATTTCCTTAGTTCCAAATGGTTTGAAGTCTTTGTAACACTTGTCGCCGGCGCCAGCAATGGAAGCCTTCCAGTTTGTCCATAGCTTTATTTGTTCAAAGCTGAACAGATCCCTGTCCTTCTGATTGGGGTCGTCATAAAGAGGGAGGAATGCATCTACAAACTCCCACAGGTGGGACTTTGCAGAGAGCTTGTGCTTCTTCAGGAACTTGGGATCAGCTGATCCTGTCTTTTGCGGTGTAGACTTGGTCACTGGCTTACCATCTGCACCCATGCATATGCTTCCACGGCGGTCAAATTCATACTCTGTCTTCATTCCTTTGAATTCAGGAATATCAAACACCTCTGCAAAGTTGTACTTCTTGGGAATGGGAGCTAGCCTCCCCTCAGCTTCTGATATGGTGGGAGCTCTTGCAATCCTGAACGTTGGATTTGCAGGCTCTGGGACAACCACAGCCTCTGGATGGAGCTCTCACCAGTACACTGTATCAGGGAATAGTTGCATGACATTACAACGGCGTGCTGTTGTTGTTGTTGTTGTTGTTGTTGTTGTCCCCCGTCCGCGTCGGGGCCTGCTTGCATTTCTTGCTTCCTCCATGGTATCAAATTGCTTGATGTTCCGGTCTATTGCTTTGGTTAATCAACTCACCAACACTGCTTTATTGCCAGAGGTTGGCTGTCTCCTAAGCTTGAGCTCCTGTTGGAGCCAAACAACAGATTTTGTTTGCAAATTTTCGTCGTCATCGTCGTCGCCTTCCTCCTCCTGCTCCTGCTCCTCTGCTGAAGACAAATCCTCCTCTTCATCCAAAGACAAATTCTCCTTGTCCTCCTCAGCGGCTGCTGTTGCTGCTGCAGCATCGGGACCAAAGTGGAAGCTTTGTTCAGATTCTTCCCTATGCTGATCCCCCTCGGCCCAAATTGCATCCAAAAATGGACCTTTTTCCCCATCACTATCATAGCCATCAGAAAACCTAGATTCATGCCGAGTGAAGTTCTGAAGGACCCTAAGCCTAGAGCTATCCCTAAGCTCAATCTCTGGGCACTCGGTAGGGTCTTGTGTGCCATTTTGGGCTGCTGGGGGGGAATCTCCATCTGTTTTGTTGTTTCCTCGCATGATGGAACAATTCCAAAATAGGAAATCAGTCCAAATTTCCTTGGTTTTAAGCTGAATCAGTCCGCTCTTCTACTGAATTGTAGCTCTGTTGATGATGGTGACGGCGATGTGCTTGGATCCTGGATTGGTGGAGTGTAGCGGCCGGTCATAATTTTTTCCCATGGTGATAAGAAATTTTGAGTTTGTACGCATGCTTGAAAAAAACAAGTGTAATGGAGCTGCCGATGACGATAGCTCACCCCAAATACCAAGTAGGGACCTGGGACAAAGTGTTTTCTAAGACAGTTTTTTACGAGGAATAAGAATATGAAGTCGGATTTGAAATCCGACAGAGTTAAGACTTTCATTCGGCCCCTCAAAAAAGAGCAATTTGTACGGCTGTACGCGTACGATCCAATAAAGGGATACTTGCCCTTGGTGCCGTCGTTATAGAGATATCTGCCTCGCTGTTATTTGGGGTGTTTCCTTGAAATACAACCAAATTTGTCACTCTGCTATGCCGAGTCCGTTCCTTCTAATTAGCTCAATTGATCAATACAAAACTTGGCGGGAGTCTCCTCATACATGTAATAAAGAGGCTCCTGCAATATCGTTGTGGTTGGTGCCGTCGTTCCAGAGATATCTGCTGTCATTGTTATTTTTGGTGTTTCCTTGAAATACAACCAAATTTGTCACTCTGCAATGTTGAGTCCATTCCTTCTAATCTGCTCAACGAATCAATACGAAACTTGGCAGGGATCTCCTCATACATGTAATAAAGAGGCTCCTGCAATATTGTTGCTGTTGGTGCCGTTGTTATAGAGATATCTGCTGTCGCCGTTATTTGGGTTGCTTCCTTGAAATACAACCAAATTTGTCACTCTGCTATGCTGAGCCAGTTCCTTCTAATCTGCTCAATGGATCAATACAAAACCTGGCGGGAGTCTCCTCATACATGTAATAAAGAGGCCCCTGCAATATTGTTGCCTTTGGTGACGTCGTGTCAGAGATATCTGCTGTCGCCGTTATTTGGGTTCCTTCCTTGAAATAGGTACAACAAAATTTGTCACTCTGCAATGTTGAGTCCGTTCCTTCTAATCTGCTCAATGAATCAATACAAAACTTGGCAGGCATCTTCTCATAGATGTAATAAAGAGGCCCCTGCAATATTGTTGCCTTTGGTGCCCTAGGTATAGAGATATCCGCTGTCGCCATTATATGGGTTGCTTCCTTGAAATACAACCAAATTTGTCACTCTGCTATGTTGAGTCGGTTCCTTCTAATCTGCTCAATGGGTCAATGCAAGGAAACTTGCAGGCCTCGTCCTTCTTGATATAATGAAGAGATCCGTGGAATATCATTGCCCTCAGTGCCTTCAGTATGGAGATAATATTACTATTCACCGTTTTTTTTTCCTTGTTTCCCTTCAAAATGGACCTCGTGTGTCCAAAGCTTTGCCAGTTGGATACTTCCAATTCACTCAATCAATCAATTTGAAACTTGCAGGCCTCGTCCTTCGTGATATAATGAAGGAATTCCTGCAAGAGCATTGCCGTCCGGTGTCTTCAGTATGGAGATATCTGCTGTCGCTGTTATTTGGAGGGTGTGTGTGTTTTCTGTGGTGTTGAAAAAACGGATTTGGAGTTTCTGCTTGGCCTTCCCATCTGAATAGCCATCCAAATAGCCATCGAATAGCCCTTCGATTGCCATTCCTGGTCAGCAAATCAGTAGAGTAACATGCTGGCGTTCAAACCGGGTAGGGATTGTACATGTCTGCCTCCATTCTCTCCTTTATCCAAGGGGAAAGAGATGGGTCTAAGTAGGGCCCATAGTGGTCATTGTCTTTGCCGTTTGAACACCCTTCCGGATCAAAAATGAAGTAGAGTAACGTGTAGGTATTTGAGTTGGTGTCATTTTGTACTATTTGTATGGTGGTGAACCTTCATGGTCTGTTCTAGTGAAGGAGAAACAGAAGGGTTGTTGCAGGGTTGTCAAAATGGAAGTTAATGACATCGGTGATTTCAATGATTTGAATTCCTATCAAAAATAAATCATGTCTTTGAGGGTTTTTCTGCTGTGTTTGCAGGGTCTTTTCACTTGTTTTCTTTTTGAAGAGATTTCAGTGTACGAAGCACACACATGTTCATTACCTATAGACTTGTACATGGTTTTTGTGCTGTGTATTTATTGTGGTATTTTGTACACAGTGTGGAACACGGCAATGGAGCAAATAAACACTTCTTAAAATAATTTTATTTCATATCTTGGGTTAAGGTTAGGAAGTTTGGTAGCAGGAATTAGATTTTTTAAATCAATTTAGTCAAAATTGAGAGATCAAGGGACATTTTGAGACCTCAGGGAGAGTTTTTGTTGCAACCTGAGGGGGGTTGAAACTCTTCACCACAAAATCTTGTGAATTTAAAAATTGGCCTTGCGCATCACAAAACCAGGGTCGATTTTATCAAAATATAGCTTGCGAGGGGTCGTGTTGGGTCGCGTGACAGTTATTGGACGAAAAGGAATACCCGTTCAAAATGGGTCTCACTTATTCCCTTAAAAACACGAAGATATGATCAATGTGACAAAGCAAAAGACCCAACATATTAAGAGGAATTACTTGACCTCCTAAAAGACTGATACCACCAGAAGATGGATACCTGAAGACCAACACGATACTAATACAGCAACACAGCAAGGATCGGAACAATAGTAACAAACAACTGGGGAAGATCTCTACCATGTAAAATACATGGAACCCCGGGAATACCGGTTCAAAATGGGTCTCATTTATTCCCTTAAACACACGAAGATATGATCAAGCAAAAGACCCAACAAATTAATTACTTGACCTCGTAAAAGACTGATAGCACCAAAAGATTGATACCTGAAGACCGACACGATACTAATACAGCAACACAACAAGGATCGGAACAGTGGTAACAAATAACTGGGGAATATCTCTACCATGTAAAATACAGGGAACCCCGGTAGTACAGAAATATACACTTTAGGTAGCAATACTGAGAGCGTCGCTTTGAGCTCGCATCTCTTTTAATTTAAACATCATTTTACCTATCCGGTCGATTTTTAAGTTACAACATGAATGGTGTCCACTAGTACTAGAGATACATTAAAGAGCCATGAATACTTGTTGTTGTTTATTTCTACTTTTCCTTTTCTCTGTACCGGTTAGTATGCAGTATATGGCAACCCATAACCTTTATCCACAAAACTTATGCCATACATTACATAGATCTCCACCAAACGCATGTGTGGATTCATGAGCTTCAGATGATCATTGCCATTTTTTGGTGCCCGCACTGCAAACCCAACCAACAGGCCTGTTCAAGCCCCTGTGACACTAGCTAAAAAAGATCACTAGAGGGTGACAGTGCGACGTGGCACACTCAGAGTGTCACAAGTGTATGCCAGTGCGTACTTGCTTTATGTTTCTTAATGGTAAAGTTGTCAAAGCCTCAAAGGTGCGCTTCGTTGAGATAATCTAGACCACACTCAACTAGTATTGCCTTAATGACATGTTGTAATGTGTTATTTAGTAATTTTGTGATCTTTTGCCAGCTGAGTATTATTTCGGACTTAACTCTTAAAATGTCACCTGACAAGTGGCAAGCATAAGTTTCATATGCCTTACTTAAAACTCAAGCTATTTTTGTAAAATTTAAGTCCCACATACCATACACCACTTTTTTCATTATTTGAAAATAGATGAAAAAGTGAGCATTGAAAGTAGATGACTAAGATCAGTTTCAAGCAGCCCTCTTTTGCAAGGTTGACTGCAAGAATACTAGCTAGCAGACTGATTTGGTGGGGTGGTCTGGGAAGCGGCTTCAAAGATTTCAACCCCCCCCCCCCCCCTGTACCCCCTGGAAGTTGTCTTTTTTATGTTGTTTTTAATGTTGTGTCCAATAAGAATTGAGCAAACCAACCATCATGAGCAACAACCCTGTAGATATCAAAGCCCAAACTCGTCAGGCAAGGACAAAGAACAACATGAACAAGAGCAGCAGGAGCAAGAGTAAGAGCAGCAGACTGGTTGAGGTGTTGCTCTTTTTGTTCAACCAAACTGATCTCCTCAACAGAGGCTGAGGAACAATCAAACAGATCTACTCTATTACCACACAGCTCGACCAGTTAGATGTCAGGATTTTTAATTTTCAAGTATTAAGGGATGGTAATCAGTATTTTCTAAGTTGTAAGGAAATAGCTTCCGCTTGCAGGGGAGCAAGCATGCTCTGTTGTTGCTACTGAGCACTAAAATCTCTGCATGCCACTAATATTATTTGGAGAAGAAATACCAGAATAGCCTGCGCAAGCTTGTTCATTATGCAGCTGAGTCAGTATTGGTTGAATTGCAAAACAGATCGTGGAAAGAATTCAACATGATGACTTTGAGCGACGAGTCACATTACAATGGATTGCCTTGGGTTTGATGGTTGTCCTGGCGCTTCAATGGGAATAACATTTTCCATAGCCTTAAGTTCTCGCAGACTTTCATGGAATTTCATTGAATCTCAAGTCTCTAGAAGGATCCAACTTGTTAACTCCCCTCTTCTTGCTACAAAGCTGTTGAGAAGTAGTCTTCCCATCCTTTGTAGTACCTCTGAGAGGACCCATTGCATCCTGCAAACTCTTGCCTCACTTAGAGCTTTCAAGGACTGGGATTGCTGATTATCTCAAGGAGTGCTGACAAGCAATGGGTATTCGAATGGTATTCCTTGGTTGCAGTTGGATTTGCAAGGTATTGGTCATTGGCTTGAACCCCGATCTTGTCTTTGGTGTAAAGAAGGAATGTCTTGGCATTGACGCCATCCTCCTGCTCCTCTTCCTTTGGATCCAATTCGCCCAAAATTCTTTGATGCTCAGTTTCAAAGAAGACTATGTCACTATCTAAGATGTAAATCAAGCAGTTGCAAGTGCCATCTGGGTTGAGGAAATCCTTGCCTCTCAAGCTGGCAGCGTGACACTTCTTGTAGCAACTCCTGCCATTGCGCTGCTGCAAACAGCTGATCTCAAAACAGAAAGAAACAGCCTTCGCTCTGGTGATATGTCGCTTCCTTGATTGCTTTGATACGTCTCTGTCACTTGCTGACTTGGTATTGCACCTGCGGAGATCTGTTCTGATGAGCCTCTTCGATTTCCGTGGTTGCTGCTTTTATTTCTTCCTTGGTTTGAATGTACATGGTGTTGAAGTGTTTGATTCTTAGTTTCGAGAAGGTGCTGAAACACGGAGTTCAAATTTAAAAAAAGATAAATGCAACAAGAGAACGACAATTTCAGTTTTGACAAAAACTCCCATGAGAAGAAGGTTCTAATTCGATGCAAACTCAATTAGTACTATTGGTTGCAAATGAGCCGGGCCGATACTCTGGTAAGATAATATCTTACGCGCCCCCCTAAACAATTGAGACTTTTTGAGAGTGACCATCGAAAATCAATCCAATTTGCATCGACGCAACATGTCTTTAACAATTAACATGGTATTTGAACTTTCACTCAAATTGAATTGAAGTTTAGCTAATCCAAGCTGAATGTAAACTCAATTTTGGTCTTTCAAAGAGTCTCAATTGTAAGGGGACTCGTACCGTAGTATCATCAATTCTTATCGGATGCGTACCGGTAGTAAGGTAGTACTCGTACTGGTACCATGCTATCCAACGGTTCCGAATCAGGTAGAATAACGTAATCTTACCGGTGGACAGTGGACAGGGGTCATATTTGCCTTGGCATCTGCTGGTGAGCATGCAATGATTATGTTGTGATTTGAGGTTGCAAGTTAGCCTAGATTGTAGGAATTCACTCTGTCAAATACGTACGTGTAGAGTGTTTGAGAAATTACTATTAAAATCTAGTATTGCTTTCGAAAATCGTACGTGTAGTAACTACTTCGTATTATGTACAATATTTTCGTCTCTCAGTCTCGATCAATATGTAAGACAAGCCTGTTGGGTTAAAAGACTTCGCGAAACAATTCTTCTTCGGTTTCCAATTACGATTACGATATCAATGCTGTTGCTCGTACCGTCAGAAGAGATTTCCGACGGCTATACCATCTATTGTAAATGACTGTCTCGACTCTGGTCCCAAACCACACATAACTTTTCAGCTTCAAAGTAGAGGTTCTGCATTGATACGTACTAACGTAAGTTGTTCCAAACCCCAGTTTGTCGTGTGTGCTCGGGACTGTTGTACGTGGCAACATGATTTGGGAGGGGATCAAAGAATTGAATTTCTGTATTTGTGTTCTTCCCTTGGAGTGTATTTTCAAGATCTTCCCACCAGTCAAAGCCACCAGCGCTCCATAATTCCAACGAACCAAGGGGACCAGGTGAGGTCTGATTTATTGTATAGCATATCTTTAAGCTCCGAAATTGAAACATACTTCACAGCAGCTACTTCTTCAGGATTGACTTCCAATGTAAACTCCTTCACCGGGGCTTTCAGAAAGAGTATATAGTCTACCTCGTGTTCTCCCCAAGGCGCTTCATGCCCATGCGTCTGGACATCAGATGCCCAGTAATGGAAGCGCGATACAAATTGCACTCCGGGTAGTAGCGGTTGGAGGTCGAGTCCCAATTCGTGTTTCGCCTTTCGTACCGCAGCTCGCTTTATACCTGGCATTTCAGGAAAAGCATCGGGCCAGATGTCAACTTCGGACGACGGCATTTGCATTAGAGGGTGCGAACAAGCCGTATTGGTCCAAACTCCAGGGAACGTGATCTTATCCGATGCGCGTTGAGTCAACAGGAGTTTTCCATCCTCGTTGAAGCAAAACAAACTAAAGGCACGATGTAAAATCCCTCTAGGTTGTTTTTCTGAAAATGTATGAGCGGCCTTTTTCGAAACCGATTGATCTCCCGATAATTCGACAACGTTATCATTGTGATCAACTATAACCAACAGGTCTGATTCCATCATGTCCTCTTGGTTCATGTCTACGCCATATTCGGCGGACTCGTCCGTCGCCACAACAGATGCCGACAACGGAACTGAGCGCGACGATTCATAGAGACGAGGCACAATTCCAAAGCCTTGTGATTGCGTCTGTAGCATGAGAGCAACCAATATCTGTATCGTTGTAGTTGGCCGCATGATTTTTCTCTTCTTGATTGATTGCAAATTTCCAGGAAAAAATTATGTGTTATGTGTCGAGAAAATCGAGAAAAACCATCAAGGTATTACCGGGTAATACGTATCGGTAGAATGATGGTACCGTATTCGTACCGTATGCAAAAGTGAATCTTGAAGTAAAATGAAACGAAAGGCCCTTAACTCTGACACTCACGCACGTTTGGTAAATATATGTATGTA
The DNA here is from genome assembly GCA_037355745.1 of Pseudo-nitzschia multiseries. NCBI lineage: Eukaryota > Bacillariophyta > Bacillariophyceae > Bacillariales > Bacillariaceae > Pseudo-nitzschia > Pseudo-nitzschia multiseries. Next base: position 11,389,971 of record CM074789.1, on the reverse strand, counting down.
CTATCGGTATGTACCGTGTTTTCTACTTTTTTGCGTCTTGAAGAATCTCAAGATGAGTGCGCACACGCGCATTGTTTACTGTTTTTAAGGACTAAAAGAAACAAACGACACAATTATTATTTTTTGGTATGTACGACTTTATCGTACAGAATCAGGTTTGCATAAAGTTCATCTCAGTGGAGATCGTACTTACGTTGAAAACACAAGAACACATGGTCAAAAAGCTTGTTGATATGCTAATCAATAGGGAATGACTCCAGCTCGAGAGGAAGCAGATTGAGCATTGCCTTATTATTACGAAGTAGAAGTATTATTAGACTATTACGGAGTATCTGATTACGATAATAACACTACCCTAGTTCTTTTCGGAATTTTTTAATGTATTTTAAAATCGGTAAGCGCGTCTTTCAGTATATCTTTGTTTCTAGTACCCAAGCGAATAGGACCATATTGTCCTCTGATCAAGCTTATATCCAATGATGGCGAAACTAATTCTTGTCGGAATTTTCGAATACTCCATGTATTTTTTCAATTTTAAATTAACGCTATGAATAAGCGCTTTCACTGGCCTCTTTGTTTCTAGTTCCCAAGCGAATAGGACCCTGACATATGAAGATTGCCTTAAAAAAATTTAATCTGTTGCCCTATAAGCAGTCGAACCTCTACCGTACGGTACTACCGGTTTTACACTTGGTGATTTTTTTAGCATGCGTACAAACTCAAAATTCCATATCACCATGGAAACAAATTATGACTGGCCACTACACTCAACCAATCCATCATCCAAGCGCATCGTCACCATCATTAACAGAGCTACAATCCAGTAGAAGAGTGGACTGATTTGGCCAAAAATCAAGGATTTACAGACTGATTTCCTGTTTTGGAATCTTTCTATCATGCTATGAAATGCCAAAACCAATGGGGATCCCCCCCCCCCCAATTGATATGAGTAATAGTCCAAAGATCAGGGACCTTAGCCACCTTGCTACCTTGCAATCAAGATTTGGTGATGGGTATGATTAGTAATGGAGCAAAAGGTCCCTTTTATGATGCTGTTCATGAAGAGGGGGATCGAGAGAAGGAATATCAGGAACACCACATTGGTCCTGTAGCACCTCCTCAACCCAAAGGAAGAGATGAGGACATGGAGGAGGAGTTGGCAGAGGATGGCAGCAATCAAGATGACAACAACAGCAAGGGCAATGCAGACAACAACAACAACAACAACAACAACAACAGTGAGGACGCCAGCACATTGTTTGGCTTTGACAGAAGCTCAAGCTCTGGTGTCGGTCAACCTCTGGCAACAAAGCAGCTTTGGTGACTCAATTAACCAAAGCAATGGACTGGGGGATCAAATGATTTGATACAGTGGGGGACGCAAATGAAATCAGGCCCCGACAAGGACAATGAGTGAGTCAGGGGCCAACACACCGTAATACACGTCCAATAACTATCCCGCGACCCCTTTTTTTTTGTCGCAAGGTACTTTCGCAACCCCTGCTTGTGTGTAATTTTAACACAAACCCCCCCTGTGATTCACTAGGTCCGTATCATGCCCAATTTTCTAACTCTCAATCCCCTCCTGGTTTGCGATTATTTTTTTCCTTGGGTCATGAATAATTATTATTAATTTTTAATATAACCTACTCATACGTTCGCAAATCACACCTACCAAAATTAAATACGTAAGGTCATGACTCACAACCAAGCCCCCCCTGTAATTTGGTGGCTTCGTATCATGCTCATTTTTCTAACTCTCAATCCCTGGTTCGCGATTATTTTTTTCCTTGGGTCATGAATAATTATTATTAATTTTCAATATCACCTACCCGTACGTTCGCGAATCACACCTACTAAAATTAAAGACGCAAGGTCATGACTCACAACCAGTAAAATTTAACATTAGTGCTTGCGACACACAACCCTTACAATTTAACACTTGGGCTCGCGACACACAACCCTTACAATTTAACACCATCGCTTGCGACTACCTACCACTACAGTTGAATTATTTGGGTCAAGAATTTGTCTAGTAGTATTATATGCAAAATATGTATGATAGGTACGAGTTCATCTTTCCGTACATTTTAATCATTTGTGTCACACAATCTACTATTTGCAACCATGGTATGCAATGTATGTATAATATGTACCTTTTACCCTAATCACTCTCCCCAAAGATTTACCCGTGTCGTAGGTGTGAACCAACCCGCGTCAAATTAGTTAATGGACTTACACAATGAACACTAACGATTCTGACAACAATGCCTAAACTTCCTCCAATTGGTCAAGCAATTGCATCAATACAGGATCAATATAGTTGTCATCCTCATTTTCCTCTTCAGCAAGACTACTGGCAACAGTGCCACCATCTTTTGATACAGTACCGGTAGGGTTTTTTCTGACTTGAATCTTTCCAGCATCATTTTCTCCAAATTTTACCCGTTTCAGGATCTTCTCTTAGTAACATTTGTACCTTCTTGCACAATCTAGTGAACACTTGCCTCGCTCCGCTGTTCTGTTCTGTTTGATCATTCCATTTTGTGATTCCGTTTCATCCCTTCGTCCTTCTTATGTCCTTTTGTTGGTTTGTTGTTCCTGAAAAATAAAAATAAGAGAAAGAAAGATCAGAAGCAAATAGAAGTCTCCAACAAATTGCTGTCATTGTCACTCACTAGTGTTTCTCATTGTTTTCTTTCATTGCCGATCCATTGTTTCCGTGCTTTTCATTTTTTAAATACCGTGCCGACCAAGAAGGATGTGTTGCTTTTTGTGTGGTTTTGATTTGGGGTATGTACAGTTTTCCGTGTGTGTACAGTTTTTTGTGTGTGAACTTTTCTGTTGTTCCATTCTGTTGTTCTGTCCCATTGTTCTGTTCCATTGTTCCGTTCTGTTTCATTGGTTGTTCTGTTTTAAGTGCCCTCCTTTCCTTTGCTGGTTCGTTTGATTGTTGTTCTGTTTCAATAAAAATAAAAATGAAAATGAAAAAAAGATCAGAAACAAATAGCATCTCAAACAAATTGTCGTCATTGTCACTCACTGCTGTTGTTCTGTTGTTCCATTCTGTCATTCCTTTTTTTAAAATTCGTTGTTCCATTTTGAGTGCCGTTCTTTCCCTCGTTGGTTTGTTTGATTGTTGTTCCATTTCAATAAAAATAAAATTAAAAATAAAAGAAAGAAAGATCAGAAACAAATAGAATCTCCAACAAATTGCTGGTATTGTCACTGACTAGTGTTTCTTCTTTGTTGTTTGGTTGTTCCGTTGTTCCGTTGTTCCGTTGTTCGTGACTGTCGGACAACATTCATTTTCCCTGCTTCAAAAAAAACTGTACCAACCAAAAAGCATGTGTTGCGTTTTGTGTGGTGGTTCCGTGTGTATACAGTTTTTCATGTGTGTGTGTGGTTTTGTGTGTGTTGTGTGTGATATGCACCCTGACTTCTTCCACGTGCCTGGCTTGTGCACGGCCTTTATTTTCTATATAAGTAAAGCACGTACGACTGCACGCCACCCCTCCCGTGCCATAATTTTTTCAAAGAGGAAATTGTGATTACACAAAGGTTATGTATCTAAATCCCCAACCCATCTGTAGAATCTGGTAGCCAGTCAGTGGTTCAAAGCTCCCTTGGGTCAGTATGGTACCTACCTACGTAGACTTTTTGCACAGTACCCAACTATGTTCCTTTTTGCATGCAATATTAGCTACAACTAGTAGTAGTACTGGTAATATCCGCACCCTTTTTTTGTCTGAGAATAATTAAAAACCAGCACCTCCATTTCAATTAAACAACTTATGAATTATTTTCATTTGACACTCATTAAAGTACATTTTTGGTGATTGGATTATACAAAGTAGTAAATGTTCTTCCTATTATGGACTTGACTTCATACTTTGCCTGTCATTACCCAATAAGTCATTTTGTGCCCTGGATTTGCACCAATAATATTCTCTTGTGTGTCATTTGGAGAGACAAACCACAACAGTTTCAGCAATCTGTGGGGCAATATTGTTACCAATATGCATCATAGGAGTGATGAAAAAATAATTCATGGCCTGGACCGGATACTTTGTAAGTCATTACCCAATAAGTCAGTTTGTGCCATGGATTTGCAACAAAAATACCCTCTTGTGTGTCATTTGGAGACACAAACCACAACATATTCATCATTATGTGTGGCAATGCTGTTCCCAATATGCATCAGATGAGTCACGAGAAATATATTCATGCACGGCACCAAAAACTTTGGGAGTCATTACCCAACATTTTTCCTCCCATTCCAGTACCCAAATGCACTCATTAGTTTGTGACACACCAACCCTCACATATAACTCACTTCTGTTTCTTTCATCTTTCATCTTATCCATGATATGAACAATATTCATTGACTGATCACAAAAAATATCTGATTTTCTAATTTCTAATTGCAAATTAGTGTGTATTTTTCCTCCAATTCCAGTACCCAAATGCACTCATTAGTTGGTGACACACCAAACTATCACACATAACTCACTTCTATTTCTTTCAGGATTCAACTTATCCATTACAGGAACAATATTCATTGACTAATCACCCAAAATATGTGATTTTCTAATTTTTAATTGCAAATGAGTGTGTATTTTTCCTCCAAATCCAGTACCCAAATGCACTCATTAGTTTGTGACACACCAAACATCACACATAACTCACTTCTGTTTCTTTCATGATTCAACTTACCCATTACAGGAACAATATTCATTGACTAATCACCTAAAATATGTGATTTTCTAATTTTTAATTGCAAATGAGTGTGTATTTTTCCTCCAAATCCAGGACCCAAATGCACTCATAAGGTGGTGACACACAAAGTATCAAAGATAACTCACTTCTGTTTCTTTCATGATTCATCTTGTCCATAACAGGAACAATATTCATTGACTAATCACCCAAAATATGTGATTTTCTAATTTTAAATTGCAAATTTGTGTTTTTTTCCCCTCCCATTCCAGTACCCAAATGCACTCATTAGGTGGTGACACACAAACTATCAAAGATAAGTCACTTCTGTTTTTTTCATCATTCATCTTATCCATAATAGGAACAATATTCATTGACTAATCACACAAAATATCTAATTTTCTAATTTTTAATTGCAAATGAGTGTGTATTTTTCCTCCAAATCCAGTACCCAAATGCGCTCATAAGGTGGTGACACACAAAGTATCAAAGATAACTCACTTCTGTTTCTTTCATGATTCATCTTGTCCATTACAGGAACAATATCCATTTACTAATCACTAAAAATATCGAATTTTCTCATTTTTAATTTCTAATTGCAAATTAGTGTGTATTTTCCCTCCAAATCCAGTACCCCAATGCACGCATAAGGTGGTGACACAACCAACCATCAAAGATAACTCACTTCTGTTTCTTTCATCATTCATCTTATCCATAACAGGAACAATATTCATGGACTAATCACCAAAAATATCTGATTTTCTAATTTTCAATTGCAAATGAGTGTGTATTTTTCCTCCAAATCCAGTACCCAAATGCACTCATTAGGTGGTGACGCACAAACTATGACAGATAACTCACTTCTGTTTCTTTCATGATTCATCTTATCCATAACACGAACAATATTCATGGACTAATCACCAAAAGTATCTGATTTATTATTTTCTACTAATTGCAGATTAGTGTGTATTTTTCCTCCAACTCCAGTACCCAAATGCACTCATTAGGTGGTGACACACAAAGTATCAAAGATAACTCACTTCTGTTTCTTTCATGATTCATCTTATCCATAACAGGAACAATATTCATTGACTTATCACAAAAAATATCTAATTTTCTCAATTTTAATTGCAGATTAGTGTGTATTTTCCCTCCAAATCCAGTACCCAAATGCACTCATTAGGCGGTGACACAACCAACCATCAAAGATAAATCACTTCTGTTTCTTTCATGATTCATCTTATCCATAACAGGAACAATATTCATTGACTAATCACCCAAAATATCAGGTTTTCTATTTTCTAATTGCAAATTAGTGTGTATTTTTCCTCCAAATCCAGGACCCAAATGCACTCATTAGGTGGTGACACAAAGTATCAAAGATAACTCACTTCTGTTTCTTTCATGATTCATCTTGTCCATTACAGGAACAATATCCATTGACTCATCACCCAAAATATCTGATTCTCATTTTTAATTGCAAATTAGTGTGTATTTTCCCTCCAAATTCAGTACCCAAATGCACTCATTAGGTGGTGACACACAAACTATCAGAGATAATTCACTTCTGTTTCTTTCATGATTCATCTTGTTCCATCTATAAACAATATTCATAGTGCAATCACAAAAAATGTCTGATTTTTCAATTTATAATTACAGATTAGTGTGTATTTTCCCTCCAAACCAAATACCTAAATGCATGCACAAGGTGGTGACACACAAACTATCAGAGATAACTCACTTCTGTTTCTTTCATGATTCATCTTATCCATTACAGGAACAATATTCATTGACTAATCACTAAAAATATCTGATTTTCTAATTTCTAATTGCAGATTACTAATCTGCGCGAAAAGTGCATTTTTTGGAACGCCGTTCCAAAAAAAGGGATAATGGTGGTGAAATCGTGTAGGAAGGTAGTGCTGTAGATTTCTACGCAAATTCGTTACCAGAAATTACCTAGTATGAAAACGGTGTAGAAAGCTACTGCTGTAGATTTCTACGCAAATTCGTTAACAAAAGTTATCTAGTGCGAAAATGGTGTAGAAAGCTACTGCCGTAGGATGCTACACAAATCCGTTACCAGTAATTATCTAGTATGAAAATGGTGTATAAAGGTACTGTTGTAGAATGCTACACAAATTTGTTACCAGAAATCATGTAGTACAAAAATGGTGTAGAAAGCTACCGTACTGTGGTAGGATGGTACACAAATTCGTTACCAGAAATTATCTAGTACAAAAATGGTGTACAAACCTACTTCTGTAGAATGCTACGCAAATCCGTTACCAGAAATTATCTAGTACAACAATTGTGTAGGAATCTACTGCTGTAGATATCTACGCAAATTCATTACCAGAAATTATCTAGCACAAAAATTAGTGTAGAAAGCCACTGTCGTAGAAATCTATGCAAATTCAATACCAGAAATCATCTAGTACAAACATTGTGTAGAAAGCTACTGTCGTAGGATGCTACACAAATGCGTTACCAGAAATTATCTAGTACAAAAATGGTGTAGAAAGCTACTGGCGTAGAAAGCTATTCAAATTCAATACCAGAATTTATCTAGTACGGAAATAGTGTAGAAAGCTACTGGCGTAGAATGCTACACAAATTCGTTACCAGAAATTATCTAGTACAAAAATTGTGTAGAAAGCTACTGTAGTAGAAAGCTACGCAAGTTTAGTACCAGAAATTATCTAGTACAAAAATGGTGTAGAAAGCTACTCTCGTAGGATGCTACACAAATTCATTACCGGTAAAAACACCTTCACACATGTGGTACATACGAGTACCCTTACGAACCACCGGTACATGAAAGATCATGTCACAGTCACTGTATCACAAGTTGAGAACGTTAACTAAAAAATCAGGGAACTATTCTTTATTGTTCTATATTCAAAACACATGCAACGCACAATTTATTTACTTAACCTTCTTATTTCAATTAAGAAAATCAAATTATTCTTCATTGTTCTATATTTACTGCATTAAATCTCACAGGTTAAGTATCGATTTTTTTTCTTCGAACACACACACACACACACACACAGCGAAAAGTAATTTTTTTCTTTCGAACATAGCGAAAACACTCACACTGCTGATTTTACAGTGTGATTTTACAGTGTGATTTTTTTTGTAGTCCTGAGGCAAAAAATACTCTTTCCCTTCATAATCTTACCAAACTTATCTTGAGCAGAGTTGCTTTACCGTACTTGTACGATTGGCACTCCGTCCGAGAACGTTGAATCCCACTGAACTGATCAGCAATGATCACTAGGCAGGAAATTCAGGCTCGAGATATTTTAGTCCAAAATAACTGCCTTGGCTGAAAAAAGGCAATAGAGACCAGGACGAGAGAGGAATTGCTTGATAGATAGTGTTGTTTGGGTGCACACAAACATATACGTCTTGAAAAGCAACAAATCTGCATCCCTTGCGTATTTATATCAACAGGATCAAGATCCAGTTTTTCGTGATATAGGAGTAAGATTTCTTCAAATCTACGGCAGCAGCAACAACAACAATAATTTCTTCCCTGGTGCGTCAATCGGCGACAATGAATTATCGGTAAAGGACAACAACGAATCTGTGGCAAATGGTACAAATGAGAGAGAGAGAGAGAGAGAGAGAGAGAGAGAGAGACAATGATGCCTACATCCTACATCGCCGATGACGTATTCCTAAATTCTGTTTTTCTTCGTATTTTCACAGGGCCGGAACAGGAACAACGGATATCAACCAATCGTTGGCATCAACGAATTGACAGTATCCTCAACAAATTGACCGTATCAATGTATCAACAAATCAACGGCATCAACAGCGGGAGCAGACGGCAGCACAGGTGACCCGCAACACGGCAACGGGGTAGGTTAGCATGTAAATTATATTATTCTGTTGTTATTATTTTCTCTACATCAATAGATACTCACCTCATTTTGTCAAATTATCATATATTGTTACTATAGATCCGCAACAGCAACAACGATAAAAACGAATCCACAGGATGAATCAACGGCAACAAATCAAGAACAGCGATCCAACCGCAAAACACCGCTGCTGACTGCTGGCATCCTGCTGCTTGAAACACCACCCAAAACGCTGCTGCTGGCTTCCTGCTGCTCCGCTCAAAACGCCAATGCTTGCTGCTGGCTTCCTGCTGCTCCTCCAAAACGCCACTCCACCAGTCGCTGTTGCTGTTGCTCTCACTAGCCGCTGTTGCTCTTCGCTAGTCGCTGTTGCTGTTGAGCTCGCTAGTCGCTGTTGCTGTTGAGCTCGCTAGTCGCTGTTGCTGTTGCTCTCACTAGTCGCTGTTGCTGTTGCTGTTGCTGTTGCTCTTGCTCTTGCTAGTTGCTGTTGCTTGCTCTTGCTCTTGCTCTTGCTAGCCGCTGTTGCTCTCGCTAGTCACTGTTGCTGGTTGCTGTGGCTGTTGCTGTTGCTGTTGCGGTTGGTGTTGCTCTCGCTAGTCGCTGTCGCCGTTGCTGTTGCTCTTGCTATCGCTAGATGCTATCACCGCTGCTTGCTGCTGGCTTCCTGCTACTTCAAAACGCTGCTGGCTTCCTGCTGCTCCAAAATGCCGCTAGAAATGCTGCTGCTTGCTGCTCACTGCTGGCTTCCAGCTTCTCCAAAACGCCGCTGGAAACGCCGCTGCTTGCTGCTGGCTTTCTGCTGCTCCAAAACGCCACTGGAAACACCGCTGCTTGCTGCTGGCTTCCTGCTGCTCCTCCAAAGTGTCGCTCCAAAATGCCGCTCAAAACTGCTGCTCCAAAACGCCGCTCCAAACGTCACTGCTTGCTGCTGGCTTCCTGCTGCTCGAAATGCTGCTCGAAAACGCCGCTCCAAAATGCCGCTTGAAACGCCGCTGCTTGCTGTTTATTGCTGGCTTCTCCTGCTGCTCAAAACGTAACTATTTTTATGTTACTCAAGTGGCTTGTTAGCTTCTTGTCTCTGCTAGAGGATGACGAAGACAAAGATGAAAGGCGCCAAAGAGATAGGCATACACAAAGGATAGCCCTTCTGTGCTCTCGCTAGTCGCTGTTGCTTTTGCTGTTGCCCTTGCTAGTCGCTGTTGCTCTCACTAGTTGCTATTCCTAATGCTATTGCTGTTGCTCTCCCCAGTCACTGTTGCTCTCGCCAGTTGCTGTTTCTCTTGCTAGTCGCTATTGCTCTTGCTAGTTGCTATTGCTTTTGCTAGTCCTCGCTCTTGCTAGTCGTTGTTGCTAGTTGTTGTTGCTAGTTGCTATCTCTGCTCCAAAAGCCACTGCTCGCTGCTGGCTTCCTGCTGTTTGAAAGGCCGGTCCAAAACGCCACTGCTGACTGCTGACTGCTGGCTGCTTCCTTCCTGCTGCTCCAAAACGCCGCTCCAAACGCCGCTGCTCGCTGCTGGCTTCCTGCTGTTCAAAACGCCGGTCCAAAACGCAGCTGCTGGCTGCTGGCTGCTGGCTGCTGGCTGCTGGCTGCTGGCTGCTGGCTGCTGGCTGCTGGCTGCTGGCTGCTGGCTGCTGGCTGCTGGCTGCTGGCTGCTGGCTGCTGGCTGCTGGCTGCTGGCTGCTGGCTGCTGGCTGCTGGCTGCTGGCTGCTGGCTGCTGGCTGCTGGCTGCTGGCTGCTGGCTGCTGGCTGCTGGCTGCTGGCTGCTGGCTGCTGGCTGCTGGCTGCTGGCTGCTGGCTGCTGGCTGCTGGCTGCTGGCTGCTGGCTTCCTACTGGCTTCCTACTGGCTTCCTACTGGCTTCCTACTGGCTTCCTACTGGCTTCCTACTGGCTTCCTACTGGCTTCCTACTGGCTTCCTACTGGCTTCCTACTGGCTTCCTACTGGCTTCCTACTGGCTTCCTACTGGCTTCCTACTGGCTTCCTACTGGCTTCCTACTGGCTTCCTACTGGCTTCCTACTGGCTTCCTACTGGCTTCCTACTGGCTTCCTACTGGCTTCCTACTGGCTTCCTACTGGCTTCCTACTGGCTTCCTACTGGCTTCCTACTGGCTTCCTACTGGCTTCCTGCTGGCTTCCTGCTGGCTTCCTGCTGGCTTCCTGCTGGCTTCCTGCTGCTCCTCCAAAACGCTGCTCAAAACGCTGCTGCTGGCTGCTGGCTTCCTGCTGCGCCAAACTCCACTTGAAACTGTCACTGCTCGCTGCTGACTTCCTGCTGCTCCAAAACGCTGCGGCTTGCTGCTGGCTTCCTGCTGCTCCAAAACGCTGCTTGAAACGTCCCTCCAAAACGCCGCTTGATTGCCGTTTGAATACCCTTCCCAATCAAAATCGAAGTAGAGTAATGTGTAGGTATTCGAGTTGGTGTCATTTTGTACTAGTTGTACGGTGGTGAGCCCTCATGGTCTGTTCTACAGCAGGAGAAATAGAATGGTAGTCAAAATGGAAATGGTGTTTGGATCTTCCTAATTTGCTGTTCAATCGCCCTTTGATTGTCATTCCTGGTCAGCAAATCAGTATAGTAACATGCTGGTGTTCAAACCTGGTAGGATTTGTACATGTCTGCCTCCATTCTCTCCTTTATCCAAGGGGAAAGAGATGGGTCGGAGTAGGGCCCGTAGTTGTCGTTGTCTTTGCCGTTTGAATACCATTCCCGATCAAAAATGAAGTAGAGTAACGCGCAGGTATTTAAGTTGGTGTCATTTTGTACTATTTGTATGGTGGTGAACCTTCATGGTCTGTTCTAGGGAAGGAGAAACAGAAGGGTTGTTGCATGGTCGTCAAAATGGAAGTTAATGACGTCGGTGATATCGATGATCAGAATTCCTGTCAAAAATAAATCATGTCTTTGAGGGTTTTTCTCCTGTGTTTGCAGGGTCTTTTCACTTGTTTTCTTTTTGAAGAGATTTCAGTGTACGGAGCACACACATGTTCATTACCTGTAGACTTGTACATGGTTTTTGTGCTGTGTATTTATTGTGGTATTTTGTACACAGTGTGGAATGTGGCAAAGGACCAAACAAACACTTCTGAAATTAATTTTATTTCATATCTTGGGTTAAGGTTAGAAAGTTTGGTAGCAAGAAATAGATTTTTTAAATCAATTTAGTCAAAATTGAGAGATCAAGGGACATTTTGAGTCCTCGGGGAGAGTTTTTGTTGCAACCTGAGGGGGGTTGAAACTCTTCACCACAAAAAATTATGAATTTAAAAAATTGCCCTTGCACATGACAAAAGGCAGGGTTGATTTTATCAAAATAGGGCTTGCGAGGGGTTGCGTTGGGTCGTGTTGGGTCGCGTGACAGTTATCGGACGCAATGCAACTATTTCCCTGATACAAACCACTGGAGTGAGCTCCATCCAGAGGGTGTGATTGTTGAAGAGCTGACAAATCAACCTTCAGGATTACACAAGCTCCCACTATCTCTGAAGCAGAGGGTAGGCTTGCTCCCCCTCCCAAGAAGTACAACTTCACAGAAATCTTCAATATTCCAGAGTTCAAAGCAGCGACGACAGAGTATGAATCTGATTGCTGTGGGAACATTTACAAGGATGCAGCTGGCAACCCCATTACTAAGTCTACACCAAGGGAGGGGGGCTGTGTTGATCCAGAGTTCAAGAAGCAGCATGGACTGATGTCCTCTAGTTTGCACCGTGGGGATTTGCAGAGGTGTTTCTTCTCCTGTATCACAATGTGAACGAAAAGCAGTCCTTCTTCTCATTTGAGGATATGAAGAACTTGACCAATTGGAAGGCATCCCTTGCAGGTGCTGGGGAGAAGATTTACAAGGAGTTTGAACCATTTGAAAGCAAAGAACTCAGGCAATTATTTGGATTGTATGTCTTGCATGATCTGTGCCCTACAGCTATAGTTGAATACAAGCTCCGGTCTACAACAAGTGATCGCATTGCTGGCAATGCATTCATTCACAATGCCTTCACAAAGTCAATGCGACCAGGTAATACCAGTGCCTCAAACAGAGTGGTCAATCCATTCAAGAGACACAAACACTTCAAGGCATTCCTTGCATGCCAAGATCCCCATGCCCCTACCCCTTCATGGAAAGGAGTATCCAAACTGGAAAATTCATCCATTGCTTCAGTGGATCAATAGACAGTGCCCCTGTGCTTGAATGCTGGGGCAATGTGTTGCTTTGGATGAAATGACTATGTGCTTCAAGGGTCAAAGCATTGACAAACTCCAGATCACATACAAGAAGGAGGGGGACAGCTTCCAAGCTGATGCGCTGCGTGATAATGGATAGTACTGCTACCAAATCCACATGAGGAACAATCTAGCTCCAAAGAAGTATCTTGATATGGGGCTTTCCCCTCTTCAATCCTGCACCATGATCTTCTTTGACTCCCTGAAGGATGAGCATCACCATGTTGGAATGGACAATCTCTATAACTCAGTACTGTTCTGCAAGACTGCTTTTAGGCATTCAAAGCACGCCCTTTCTCATGGAGTAGCCCACAAAGCCAATCAGGAGATCCCTGACTGTGCATTCCAACAGGAGGTCAAGAATATTCAAGCTGCGCATGCTGTACGAGGTACTGTGAAAGCCGCTGTCCTTGAAGGAGATCCTGAGCGTTCCTTCCTTGTTGCTTCCAGTGTGTACAATACCAAACCAGTTCATTACTTGAGTATGGTTACTAGTGTGATTGAATGGGTGGAGAAGGAGAAGATGATCTACAACATCCACACTGACAAGAAGGAGAAGATGGTTTTTTTACGGTTGAACCAGCTTGACACCTACAACAATGGAATGGGAGATATGGATATTGCTGATCAGCTTAGAGGAGTGTACAGGCTAGATAGTGGGTCTGGAATTGGAAGTGGTGGTGGTCTGTTATGTTTTGGGCTATTGGAGTGCTCCTGACAAATTCCCACAAACTGTACTTGACTGTATGTAAAGAAGAAGATGCTAAGAGCCCCCAGTATAGAACTCATTACAACTTCAGGAGAGCTATTGGCAAAAACTGGGTAGATCCTGACGCAGTTGAAGTGGAAGCAGAAGCCTGAATGTTCTTCATCTCCTCCACTGCTGATCAGTTTGATGTATCTCCATTGACAACAACAACAACAACAACATCAACAAGCAACAACAACACCAGTCAAAAGTCTGCTAGGGTGAATGACAGGACACTAGCAGATGGAGGGGCTTTGGGATGTAAATTGCAGAGGAACTTAGATCACTTTCCTTCAGTATGCTATGCATAAATGGCTTGGGCTTAGAAAGGATGGGGCACTGATGAGGTGTGCTACTTGCAATGTCCATTTGTGTATTGATTGCAATAGTACTTTCCATTAATCTGCTGATCTATTATCCCAGGAGGTGATGCTGAAGAACAACTATGAAAAGCAAGCAAAGAAGCAGGAGACTAAGTAGCAGGATGAGGAGGACGACGACAATGTCATTGCTGCTGTTGTTGTTGGTCCCCGTTGATGACCCCCTGTTTGATAACTCCCCATTTGATAACCCCGGTGTTGATGATGGCAAATATTGCTTCAAACTTGCCACCCCTTGCTATTTGTATGGGACAGACGCAGGATTTGTCTGCAGTCTTAGTTGTTTTCTAGGCCAAGGCAGATGATGGGGTTTGCGGGAGTGTCAAAATTGCAAAGACAAAAGACGGCATTCTTGTTGTTGCGGTCCTGTTCAATGACCTCGGCCTTGACGACAGCAAGTATTGCTTCAAATTCACCACCCTGCTATTTCTGTGCAGCGAACATGGGGTTGTTTGCAGTCTTTTGTGTTTTCTTGGCGGAGGCGATGTTCGAGACGACGAAACTAAAAAAAAATGCAAAATACAACGGACCCGATGTATGAAAATTGCCAGATTTCTGCTTAAATTAGCCAAAAATACCCAATTAAGTAATAAAAAACCCTTCTCTGTGTTAGTTTGCACCACTATGAGTGATAGATTGTTACTTTAGTTAAGATTAATACCCTTTTATTGACTCCACTAGCAAGAACTCTGACAACAATCGTGTCATCAGGTACCAAAACAAAAATTGAAAAAAGTTTGTACCCGTATGCGTTTTTCCCAAGCACGATTAAGACGATTTTATCGCAAATAGAAATAATAACAAGGATACTACAAATTGTCTTCAACACCCCCATAGTAGCTAGCAGGAATTGCAAATCATCTCCCCTTGACACAATACTCACCTTGAGAGTATGGTACACACTTAAAATGCAACTTAAAATGCAACAGTTCATAAAACCTTGTAGAAGTCTAAAGATGCAACATTTGGTGAGCAAAATGGATCTGTTTGTGTAACATCCTAAGCATCAAAGAAAATTAGTGGGAACATTGGAACTTCGGACGTAGTACTTGCTAGAATCATCAAAAATACCCACAAAGTCCAAAAATTGACCATTCTCTTTCTTCGTGTCAAGAGACAAGAAGATGGAAGTAATTGTGTACAATTACTAATACTATTATCTATTACTCACATGTTATATTTGTACACTAACATCAACTTAGAACGGCGATCAATAGAACCCCTCTGGAATTGCAGCAGAAGAGACACAACAAAGTACATGAAAAAACTCAGCACTTATCAGCAACAACAGGGGGGGATTCCCTATCCAACAAGCAACGCCTCTCCATCAATCAATCGACCAATCAAATTCAACAAAAGAGCCAGATTCCCACTGCAGCGCTCATTGGCCCTCATATTCTTTATGTTGTAACTCTAAAAATCGACCGGATAGGTATAACGAATATTTTAAATTTAAAGAGATGTGAGCTCAGAGAGAGGCTCTTATTTTTACTGTGTAGTTTTACTGTATCGGGGCTCTCTGCTGTATTTTACATGTTAGAGATCTTCCCCGGTTATTTGGTCTTCATCGGATCGATACTGGTGCTGTTGCTGTGTTAGCGTCGTGTCGGTCTTACTGTATCGGTCATTCAATGGTATTGGTCATTTATGAGGTTAAGTGTTTTATCTGATGGGGCATATGCTTATTCGTGGTATTTGAGATAGATGAGGCCCATTCGGTATCGGTATTGAATTTCATGATTGGAATAAGTAATTCCCTCACGGGATATCAAGTATATTCTTTCGAATTTGCTTAAGGATTCCAAGTGTTTACTTATTGGTCAGGTCTTTGGAGATGTCTTGTTTCTAACCGATTATCCTCTTTTTGTTTGTAGCCTTAGATGATATCGTTTTTACCACTTCAGGATTTCCAAGTAGTGGAGGTGCGTTTGATTCTAAGGCTCCTTGATCAGCGGAATATTCGTGTCTCGTATTTCGCACCTCGGTCGTCGTTTCGTTTTGTCGGCTTTTCCAATCGAATTTGATGCCGACAAGAAGTCCGTATTTTTCGCCGATAACACTTTATTGGATTTGTAAGGGGCACCTTGCCAAAGGCCCAAGTGATCTTGTTGATAGCAGTGTTCACAGCATTGCCATGTTTTAGAAGCCTTTAAATACAGCCCCAGCATACAACTTTCCTGTTTAAACACTTGAACTTGCAGGCTTCTCTCTACTGCGGTGAACTTCCTCGCCAGCTTCCTCCATACGATTCCCTTCTGGTACTCATCTCACAGCGCTTGGATGGTTTGGGGATTCCTGTTCAAGGTTGTAGGCCACTAGTGGTTCTCAGGAATTCTTGGGGAAGTGTCCAATAGTCGGTCCCCTCTCTACTCCTGCTTGTCCAACAAATCAACGCGTCGGAGCCATTGCAGGCCCCCAGCAGATCTGGTGCAAGAGCGGAACCTGCCGCTTAATCTCTGCATCTCTACAATCTAATGGTTCCTTGTCTCTGAAACATGGTTTTGAGTGGTACACATCTTTGCATAGATAGCATTCTTCCACTGCTGTCCATGCCCGGCTGCTTCCTCAGCAATCTCTGCTTCGTTTGCAGGGATCTCATCCAATCACACAACCTGATGCAAATTCAAAACAATCACCGGGACCTTTTGAATAGGATTACCCTCCTCCAACTGGCCCTCTAACAGCCCATACCGATTCAGGATCTGTCCCTTGAGCCCAGGGGGTACCATATCAGTTGCAGCTGCATCAAAGCAAGCCCAAAGCAAGGGCTTTGCAAGGATAGCACCAACTGTACAACCAAACATTGCGCTGATTGCTGGAGCAACTGCATTGCAAAGCCAATTGTTTGTAACACCACTAGCATATTTCTCCTTGTACAAACGGACACCCTTGTAACAAAGTTTGCTTGCAGCATGAATATCTGGCCAATCTAATTGGAGATCCACATAGCTATCTTGCATATCTCTAGTTTTCCATCTAGCTCTGTACTTCACATCATCTTTAGTAGCTCCTGCTTTTTGTGTCATAGTAGCGCCCCACTTTTTGACAGAGTGAGTACCAAGCTTCTGATCAGTAATAGGTTCAAACAGTGGATTTTTTATGATAGCCTTGAGAGCCTTCAGGCAAGCTATCTTGCAGCATTTGGCTTCCTTGTTTTGCAGATCAACAACTGAATCACACACCGTGTCTACCTCTGCAAAGAGCCACTGGTGGCTCAATCAGCCCACCCCTCTACTTATCCACACCTCCAGATAGATTGCAAGCCCAAGAAGTACACAGTACCGGTGATCCATTGTTCCTCCCATTAGCAGTTGAAGGGGGCAGTCACCTTCCTCCTGGACATTCTTTGACATTCTCATCTGAGCTGTTATGTAATTTGGATAGATAAGACTGGCTTCCACATTCACCTTCTTCATATGGGATGCATCATCCCCCCTAGCAATGATATGAAGCTGGAACTTAAGTATTGCTTGGTGCCTAAGATGAACAATGATGTGGTCCTTAGACATGCCAAACATTTGAAGGGACTTGTCATGTGTGAAACAATGGTCTACTCTTGTCTCACAACCTAGTTGTCTTGTCTCTTTCTTCTCCACTGCTTTGATGAGACTGTTAATTTTACGGGACTTGACGGGGTTCCCTTTGCCTGTGGTTTCATTCCAGGTTACTGTGCTTGCCATGAAGTATGAAATGACTTTCTTCCACTACATTATCGCCGTAAATCTACCAATGGTGGGGTTATCATCTGTTCCAGGATCCTCTTGGCCATACACCTTCATGCACATCCGTTTGTAGATATCATCAAGCTGGATCCCACCAATCTCCTCACGAGTGAACATCTTGTTAGTAGGATACAGGCATCCATGTAAGAAATCCATCAGCTGCAGCAAGGCCTTGTGGTATCTTAACACTTGAGTGAGGACATTCACATCATTGGGAAGGGCATGTGCCTGTCCTGCCCTTTGATTGTTGCGGTGCTGGGGTGGTGCTGTGGTTGGCGCCAGGGCCACAGCTGCATACTCATCATCATCATCAACACCATATGATTCAGAGGATTCTTCTTTGTGTAGTAGTAGTACTGGGGGGACGGGGGGGGACGGGGGGCAACAACTCAGTCTCCTAGAACAGCTCGAGCATGTTGGAGTGATGCTGCTAGAGCACGTTGCCTTCTTGAATCCAAAGTTGAACGAGCAGGAGGGCGAGCGGGCGACGCAGGGCGGCGATGATCCATTATTCCAAAAATCTAGAAGGGATCGGGCATTCCAGATTTCTTCCAAATCCCTGCCGGTGGAAGGGGCAGGGAAGGCTGCTTCGAACACTGCAGTGTTGGCTGCAGCAGTGAAGGCTGCAGCCCGCCATTCCCTGGCTATAACAGCCTGGGGATTGATACTTAGTACTCAGGCATACCTTGCTTACTTGTTTCTCATTTCGGTTGATTTTAGATCTCTTTGCTTGTTTGCTTGTTTTGTGGTTTGGTTGAATTTGGATCATAAATTGTGAGTCTTGAATCTGCAATTGGCAAAAAGAAATGAAGTGGAATCTGCCTTGTTGAGTGTCATCAAAAAAGAAGTCAAATAATGGACCAATAGTCAAGGGTGTGGGTTGCATAAGTTGTGCACCTCGTGTTAAAATGCCAGAATAAAAATCAACCAAAAATGCAACTTCCTAAAGTAAAATATGCAAGCCAGCACACCCCACTGCCGCCAGTACAAAAAACCTTTTGCACCTCTATTTCTGGAGGGTGCGGATTGGGGTCGTATCAACTTCTTCAGAACATGGAGTAGTGGGTTGAACGCGCCCAGCAGGGCAAATGCAACCAGGATTGCATTTTTTGTGTATCATATCCATACCTTCATGGTCCTCAAATGCCATCTGATTATTTCTGTGAGCGGGTCATACGCCTTGACATTTTCACTGTTTTCCACATAAAGCTTAATAATGAAACGCATACTCGTACCATAATAGCGCGACCTGTCCAACCTAGTAGTAGCTCCCCAGCGTAACTCAGGCCAGACTCAGGAGGCTATGTCCAGCACAGCAAAAAGTTGGTACGTACCCTGAGCAATTGAGACCCTACATTGAGGGCTCTCCAACAATATCTTTGTAGCTTATTTGATCAAGCAATTTGGAATCTGGGTACAAACATATCATAGCAAAGTAGTAAGCATTCAGAGATTATTTTCTTGTTTGTTTTGCTTGATTTTGGCGCTGAATTTTTAGAGGTTGGGCAGGGAAAAATTTAGAGGATAATGATGAGCGCAGGTGCCCCATCTTGGTAGCAACTGCTTCTTCCTATGTCTCAAAGAAAGGGGTAGATGTAAGGGTAGGAGAAGATGGGGGAATTGAAATGAACCATTCCTAAAAGTTTTACCTTTATACCTATGGAAAGCTTGATCAAATTAATGGTGCCATTCCCTGGTGTTTGAATATTAGCTACGAGTCTTGGAAGAACTACCATTCTCCAATAAAAAACCATACTAAAGCTTTGACTATCACAACATCACTTGATATCTACAAGGAGCTCACTGACTGTACTCATAAAGTTGCTTGGCTGCAATCCAAGCGACAGCAGTTGGATTGTCAGGGTTTCAGGCAGAAACCAGCAGAGCAAAGCTTGCCTACAACCCAACGGATGAGTTCTATCATGTGGATGGACTATTTTGTGAAGTAAGTCACGTGATTGAGCACCATGTCTCCTCCAGCTTCTATGACACCCAGTTTTGGTGGATTGGCTAAGTGTGTAGTTGTGTTTGATGATAGTTTAGGTCGAAGTAACAATAATGTTAATGTTAACACGCAAAATGCGTGGGACTAAATTTTAAATCAAGACAGTAAAAAGTGAACACTTCTTTAGAGATCAACCGATGCCAGAAAAGTTCAAACGGCGACAGTAAAAACGAAATAAACCGTCACTGTTTCACCGCTCGCGACAAGGAGTCTGTCCAAAGTTTCATATTCTTCCGGGACACGTTTCTTTTATCCCATGCAAACACGTCAGGCATGTTGAGTTCGTCAATGCAGGAGATTCCGTTACCTATCAAAGTTGACAGCAGTGACGAATCGTTATCTTTTCTGCAAACGGGTATGTCGATTGTTTCACCCCACTCAGGATTAAGGTTGCTTGCCTTGATGCACGTCTGCTGATGAAAGTGATGTCCACGAAGACTACTTTTATCGACATCGCAAGCCATAACCACACAATATGGATCTGATGTTCGAGATATAGTCCATTGGTGGTAAATTCTTGGCTTTATCAATCGAGACACGCCATACACCTTCGAGCCTAGAATTGGGCGGATACTCCATCCAGACAATTGAACAGTACAGCGTACTCCCAAAAGCAGATGCAACGACACCAGTGAGCTTGTAGGGTTTGTTTTCCTTCAGCGCCGTGATCCCTTGAGTATCTGAGAGCTTCGGCAACGATATCTCAACGGATCCGATATAATCGTCAGGCGTCATGGAATCAAAATCCATCACTTGAATGACAACCTTCGTCCAGCCACGTGGATTTGCAAACTGGTTATAATAGAATCGTGCAGCGTTATAACTTAGCCGATCCAAGCCGGCTCGGTATAAGTCCCAAAAGTGATTTCTGTCCATTTTATCTTCTGAAGTCAACGTTTCGTAATCTCTCAGCATCCAACAATTCTGATCGGCCCCAATCAAAAATCCGAACGGTAACTTTCGAACGTATGTGGTCTTCATTGTTGCCACCAGCTGTGGAAGACCGATTGGGGAAGAAACCTGCATCGTACGCCACGGCAACTGAACTTCCAATCCATTTTTGAGGAATAGTCACTCGATGACAGGTCTTAGCGAGAGAGACTAATTTCGACATTAATTCGTGTGCAATAATTTCAGTCACTTCAGTGGGCGAGTAACGGTCTGTGAGGGTGAGACTTGTCGATTCTTCCATATGGAGGTCCAAAAAATAACGGAATACGCCTGTCCCGTCAAGACTATTGAGCATGATTCTTTTTGCCATCTTTATTTGTGACTCATTAATATCTGTGCCCCAGAACGTTCGAATCTTTTTCTCACTCTTTTGTTCAGTGTTATCATGGTCATTGTTAGAGATGTTTTCGTCGGTCAAAATGTCTATCAATGGATCCATAGAGTCGAATACTTCTGGGCAACCGTCAAAGCCAGCTAGCCGATATCCCTCAGACGCCGAATTGGAGAGTCCATCCATCAGATGATGCTTCATTGCGCGAAGACGACTTTTACCTTTCCATCCTGCTTGCGCCGTTTTCTCACCAATTTTCAGGTCAAGCATTCGGAAGGAAGTATGCTTATTTCGAAGATTCCTCATAACTAATAGGTCGCAAATTCCGTCGTTGCCATCACAGTCTGAAGTCTTTGCTCGTAAGACACCCAGATAGTTGAACATGAAGCTCTCGAGTAAGCCAATTCCTTCAATTAAATCTCTCTTTTTCGTATCATCGTGTTCACTTGCGGCTTTGGATCTGATTCGAAGTATTTGTAAGTAAAAGTCCCGTTCGTCTTCAGCGTGGGATAAATCTTTACCGATCCAATAATTCTTATCTATCTCAACTCCTGTTTGACTTGCTTCTCTAGATGCAAATTCTCTAATACCTTTTTCTGTCAAAGCAAGGCGAAAAAAAGGGGCAGTTCCACCAGAAGTGGACACTCGTTGTACAGGCGATTCGAACCAAGAAGGGTCTACTTTTTCCAACTCATTGTCGTCCTCGTTCGATAGAAGTAGACCATCCTCGACTCCCTCGGATCCTTGCATTTTTAAAGGTGATATCCAGTTAGTTCGTGTTGTAGTGCTCTGCGGAGAGTCTGTCGTGCACAATTTGTTGTATTAGTTCTTGTACCGTACTTGCATAGGGATACCGTACGTATTATTCTATTCGTACCGGCATTCAGATACCATGACGACAAGATTTTTTCATGAGACTATTAGAAGAAGTACGAAGTATCCCGGAATAGCACTTCGGACTAGAAGTGAGAGTACGTACTGTAATAGACAGTCTTCAGTATCAAACGGGATTCTTCATCGCCGAAGATTTTCTTTTCCGAAGTAATCTTACGAAGTAATCTTACGAGTACTCGTACCGTAGTTGTACGGAGTACGAAGTAATTGCTCGGCCACGCGGTGTAGTAAAAGAGTAATCCAAATTGGATTACAAAAAGTAATCATGTAATCCACTTTACCCAGTAGAACTCAGTACTGGAAAACAATCATGGGCATATTCATGCCCATAATTGTTTTCAATCGGTCGTACTCGTGGATTACGAAGCAGATACGAAGTAATGACGGTATATGTAAGTTATGACGGTACCGAACTGTAATTTTTTCGAACCGAAATGACTTTCACTACCGGTAGGTAAGATTACGGTACGAGTACACCACACCTATGGTACTGGTAATTACTCGTACTGTTCCATCATACCTGGAGTGAGAAGTAGTAATTGGCGCTTGAAGGGGCGAGGGGGAGTTGTCAAAAAATGTTACTCCTCAACCGGTTAGAGTACGTACTCGTACTCGTACTGTACCGTACGTACCGGTACTCGTACCCCCATGATAAAACGCAGCATTTGTATTGAAGTACACATTTAGTTTTTTAATGTACAGTACAGTACTACATGCAGCCAAAATGGTCCACCAAACCCCTCATTTTTGGATCCCTTTAGATACAGTTTTTACTAGTAAATTCTCAAGTAAAAAAGTGTTCCATGGATTCATGCACCACATCTAAATGGTAGAAGTGTACTAGAAATCTTTATGTATGAAATATTGTTACTAGATTACTCATACACCAGTCTCAGATTATCTAGAGTAGACTATTAATAGTAATGTACGAGATAGTGAGACTTAGTAGTAGTAGGTGTTGATGTACAAGCTTCAGGTCAATGCCACTCATGTTTCAATCATATTCTATCGCATCTATATTATGAAGAATGTTGAAGATGATTGAGAGACTGAGGTGCTGACATGCAAAGTTTAATGCCAACATCATTCCTTTCTGTTGCACAGTTCTTGCTCTATCATGTCCATAGTGCGAAGAATGCTGATAGAGAAACTTGGGTGCTGATGTGCAGATTTTGTTGTCAGTGCTATTCCTGCTTCTTACATTGTCTGTCTTATCCATAATATTAAGAATGTAGATAGCAAGACTTCTTATGTGTTGAATGTCAATGCAATTCCTGTTACTTTCATAGTTTACCTTGTCTATTGTGAAGAATGTAGACAATGAGACTTGGGTGTTGATGTGCAAGCTTTCAGGTCAATACCATTCCTGTTTCTAATAGTATATCTCATTCAATGTATGAATGATATTGAAAATGATTGCGAGACTTGGGTGTTGATGTGCAAGTTTTCTGGTCAATACCATTCCTGTTTGTTTTAAAGTCTATCTTATCTATAGTGTGACAAATGTAGATAACAAGACTTGGGTGTTGATGTGCAAGGTATCATGCCAATGCCATCATATTATTGTTAGAAGTGTAAACTGCGTACGAATGTAAGTTTCGCACCTTGAGTGCCAGCGAGACAGTTCGCACCTCAAGTTGCGCGCAGCAGCGCGCGCATATGGTGGCAGTGACATCAGGCGCTTGCACCTCAAGGGTCAACTGACATATCGGCAGCCCCGCACCCTCGAGCGTCATACCTCAGTTTGTACCTCTACTGGTGATAACACAGATAGGTATCAAGCGCCCACACATACAAGATAGCAGTAGTACTCATAATTATTATTAACCCTGATTTAACTCAGTAACAACAAGCACCTCTGACTTTACATCATGGGCATAGAATAGAGAGAGGATTCTCAATTTCTAATAATTATGAAGAATGGTGAGAATGATTGTTAGACTTGGGTGTTGATGTGCAAGCTTTCAGGTCAAGAATGCAATTCCTGTTTGTTTTAAAGTCAATCTTATATAGTGTGACATACTGGAGATAACAAGACTTGGGTGTTGATGTGCAAGCTTTCAGGTCAATGTCATTCCTGTTTCTTTTGCAGTATATCATAGTATGAAGAATGGTGAAAATGATTGTGAGGTGTCAATGTCATTCCTGTTTGTCTTATAGTATTTCTTATCTATGACTCACAACCAGTAAAATTTAACATTAGTGCTCGCGGCACACCACCCTTCAAATTTATCTCCATTGCTTCGTGACACACTACCCTTATAATTTAACGATTGGGCTTGTAACACACTACCCTTAAAATTTATCTCCTTTGCTTGCAACACACTACCCTTTTAATTTAACACTTGGGCTCACGACACACAATCCTTAAAATTTAACACTAGGGCTTGCGACCACTACCACTACAGTTGAATTATGTGGGTCAAGAATTGTACTAGTAGTATTATATGCAATATATGTATGATAGGTACAAGTACTCCTTTCCTTACATTTTAATTATTTGTTTCACACAATCTACTATTTGCAACAATGGTATGCAATGTTTGTATGATATCAATGTACTGATGTACGTAGAACAATCTACCAAATGATGTGACACCCACACCCTATTTTTCCCCAAGTCCAGGACAAGAATTAACTCATTAGGTGGTGACACACAATCTATCAAAGATTAGTACTCACTTCTGTTTCTTTCATCTTTCATCTTATCCATAACAGGAACAATGCTCATGGACAAATCACAAAAAAGGTGTTAGTGTGTATTTCTCCTCCAAATCCACAACACAAATTCACTCCTAAGCTGGTGACACAGAAACTATCACCAACAACTCTCTTCTATTTCTTTCATCGTGAATCTTATGTATAACAGGGTCGATGTTATGCATGGACAAATCACAAAATATGTCTTATTTTCTAATTTCTGATTGCAAATTATTGTGTATTGTTGTTTTTCCCAATCCATGACCCAAATGCACTCATTGTGTGGTGGCACACGACCAACTATCAAAGATAAATCACTTCTGATTCTTTCATGATTCATCTTATCCATAATAGGAAAAATATTCATGGACTAATCTCAACAAATATCTGATTTTCCATTTTCTAATTGCAGATTAGTGTGTATTTTTCCTCCAAATCCAGGACCCAAATGCACTCATTAGGTGGTGACACACAAACTATCAAAGATAACTCACCGTCTGTTTCTTTCCTCATTCATCTTATCCATAACAGGAACAATATTCATTGACTAATCGCGAGTTGATTGTTGATTGGTGGAGGAGGAATCCCATGGTTGATTCGATTTGGAGGTTCAGAGGTTGTTTTCCTTAGCATCAGTTTAGGCCAAATCCCATGGTTGATTCGATTCCAAGGTTATTTGGCTTAGCCAAGTTTACAGAGCCAAAAAAGATACAGAGTTTAGTTCCAAATTAGAAATTATGAGCACTTTGTTGCAAAAGTAGAAATTATGAAGTGGAATCACTTGTTATCTAGTAATATCGTGTGTTACGTAGTAGAATCACGTGCAAATTAGAATTTCTTCCTTTTGCAAATCACTCCAACCAATCTCAACCCATCGTGGAAATGGTTCCCATTTTGTTGAGTATCGAACAACGCAGTGAGTATTGAAGAACTGAAATAATTTGTGAAAACGTTTTGGGATTCACCTCGGCTGGTTTCTTTAAATTTAGTAAGGGGTTTGAGACCATTTCCCCCCTCTAGTTCATGCCCCCTTTTTGAAGAGGTCTGTCCTTTCACTAAAAATAGATGGGTTCTCCATAGTTCTTAATCCTATATTTGAACCAATAGAAACCCTTTACTTAAATATACAGAACTCTCCCTTGTTTACAACAGTAGAAGTACAACTAGGGCTACACTTAAAAACTTGGTTTTAAATGTTTTTAATTTTTGTCCCTCTCAAACTCTCTCTTTGAATGCTGGCTATGTGTAACTTACAGTTAGGTATAAAGAAAAAATACAACTCCACCAATTTTTTTATGGGGATGACAAGATAGGAGACGGCAAGAACTGTATTCAAACCCGCTGCAAATTGAAAATGGGACGTGACCATCTAACGCTTGACCAATCTTTGATTTCCAGTTCCTTAAGATAGATCTTCTCTGAAGCAGCTCGTAGGCTTTTCATTGACATGCTCGATGTTTTTAACTCCATCTATCTAAAAAATAGATACTATCTTATGGAGCTTCTTGATCAAGCTATCATGTTGGGTGCACTTATTAAACTCTTTTGTAACTCAGCTTCGTCCACAACTTTTAAATTTTCAAATCGCTAGTTAAATCCGACACAAACAGCTTTCTCAAAAAGAGACCCAGAGTCAAGCACGTACAATCTTAGGATATACTCAACCTTTGACCAGGGTCAAACTCTCTAGCCTACTGCAAGAAGATCATTAGTCCCTCAAGCTTCTATTTGCAATTTTGTTCTGGAAAAAAAGGAGAGAAATTGGCTTAGTAGTAGTGAGTTGTCAATTTGGGCCATTTTGGGTCATTTTTCCCTACTAACAAGAAGAAGACCACCATTTTGCTTGCCACCAATTTTCTGCCTCTTCCAGCTGCAACCAGACCTTGTAACTTGGCGTGCCTCCAAAATACCCGGTGGATTGATTGCCTATCATTCCTGTGAGAAAAGGCTTGTTATTGATGGAGTTCTTGTCCAATACCCTGCACAGGACAGGAGGTTCAAGGAATTGCACAATAACAACATTTAGCTTGTCGCCCATTCACTGCCTCCTGCAGCCACAACCAGACATTGTAACTTGGCGTGCCTCTATTACCTAGTATTGAATTGATTGTCCATCAATTTCTGTCACAAAAGACTTGATATTGATGGAGTTCTGGCTCAATGCCCCAGTACAGAAGGGCAAGTCCAAGAAACAGCAAAACAACATTTTGCTTGCAGCTCATTTGCTGCCTTTTCCAGCTGCAACCAGACCTTGTAACTTGACGTGCCTCTCTTACCTATTGGATTGATTGCTCATCAATTCCTGAGATTTCATATGCATTTTAACATCATAGGGAATGTAAACACTAGACTTGTCCATACTTTACACGTATGAGAAGCAATTTTACCAGATTCTCCCGGCAATATTAGGCAATTTTACTAAATACAAAGTATTGACTAGACATGCACTATCCACTACAATTCCACTTCACTTATCCTTCCCAAAGGGACTATTGTGCATGAAAATGTCTAGCAGCTTTGACTCCCAACTAGTGTTGGATGGATTCCATAATATCATATCCTTGAACATCTCTGACGTGGTCTAGACAATCAATAGATAGCTCGAATGTCGTCTCTGTTGCATGTAGATGGGTTTTGATGCCTCAAGCATGATGCTCTAATTGCATCTGGAACCAAAGTTGCAGCAGCAATTATGTATTGTTCATGATATTTTGGACGGTGACTACCAACTTGATATTGTAGTATATCCGTCACTACTCTTTTGAATTGATATATAGCCTCAATGTCATCTCTAATATAGTATATGTAGATGGGTTTTGATACCTAAAGCATGTTCTAACTCCATCTGGAACCAAAGTTGCAGCAGTCACCATGATGATCTCCTATTATCTCTGTATTTTATTTTTGAAGACAAAAGCTTGCACACTTCTGATACTACCCAGTCCTCTCCTGTTCATTCCTGGAATCTACAAATAGCTTAAATATCAACTTAGATGAATGTAGATAGGTTTTGATGTCTCCAACATGTTCTAGTCACTCCATCTACAACCAAAGTAAGGGGACAATCCACAGATTGGGTAGTTCACAGGTAAGCAATAATTTTGGAAAAAAACCAAATGATTTTGGAAAAAAACAAATCTCCTGTCTTTTTGTGTGTGCACTGACTATTGAAAAAATCATAGAGGGAAATCATTTGTTTGGACCCGCGCATAGATCCAAAAGGTATACTCCCATTACCAGCCCCGGAGAAACTACATAACGTGCCTATTTGGGTTTATTTTCAGTCACTAAACCCATGTTTGTTTGCCCTCTCCCAACTTGGACTCTACCTTTTTAAGCTACTAAGAAGCCCTCCAGGCCCTTGACATCCCCTAGAACAGCCCCTAAGGCCCCTCCCGAGCCTGTGGATACTGCTAGTCAAGTCTCTCCAGTATTGCTACTATCAGCATTCTGTTCTAATTTCTTCTTTGTTCTCTCTTTATGGACTGTCGTGCTGCTGCTTCGTAGATACCTTCTCTACTCGGGCGTCAAACACATCTTCCATTGCCCCTCTTCTGGTCATCATTCGAGCAGTCAGTACACCATGCACAACTCAAGAATCCAGAGAAGTGCAGCTTGAACTCCTTGTTGGAGATTCCCCCATCGCAATTTTCTTGGTGTGGCTTCTTCTCCCTGTCCTAGGCTACTATCTTACTGCACTTGTGGAGGTCCTCATAGGTTGCTCGGGCGCACGAAGATGTGTAGAGCCAGTTATCCTTCTTCCATTCTTGGGGTATTTTGATCCTATATGTTCCCTCCATCCATCTGAAGCAACCTGTTAAATTCCTTTCGTATCCGCGATACTATGAGTGACTAAACGAGTCCCAAATGTGATACGAATGAAATATGCTGTTTTCAAGCACATTAATGTGCTTGAAATAATGAGACTCAGTGGGTCATGTGTTTTCAGGCATATTGCACGAGGATAGATTCAGTTCATGTATTTTGCTGTATGCAGGAAGGAACGTTCTTTTTAGGTCATGTATTTTTAAGGCATAGGGCCGGTGACTACATCCAGCTCACTATCTTATGGAAAATGACCAGAAATGCACATTCTTTTCTGTTTCCACGGTTGAAATTTGATATTTACGACGAAAGCAAGATTGCTTTTTGTTTTCAAGACCAAAACAAGATTAATCTTTTTGTTTTTGTGATCAAAGTTTCAATACTTATGACCAAGTCTTTGTGCGCAATGCGCAATGCGCATAAAGGCATATCTTTATCTCATACTTTTAGATTATTTGATTACTCAAACCTTAAAATTGCATAAGTTGCCTAGTAGCAACCCATTGTGAAACTACAAATCTAAGATCTAACTGACTGTGCCAAGTAAGTTGGTAGTGAGATTGGATCTGGTTGAAGTCATTCAGCCGTAGTGGATATCAGAGAAATATTAGAACACAACAGACCGGCACCTCAATTGGCTGGCTGTAGCACGGACAGTAACATATACATCTACTGCTGTTCTTCCAAGCCTTTGGATTCTGTTGGCTTGCATCCATTTGGAAGCAAATTAACACAACCAGCCAAAAAAGCTCTCTGAAGTTTCAAGGCAGTAAAATGCAAGGTGACCAGCCTCTTCATCAAGATGATCAGTGATACTAGTAGTATTGCTATGCAACATTTCAAACTTGTTTGGCAAGGCTTGTTCAGCATTGTAAATGAAACCCTCCTCCGGCAAGTCCCCTGCTACTCGTATGAAGAAGACCCAGCAGGTCAGTATGGAAGCTAGGAGACACGCATGTGAGTTGTCTGGTCTCCCCCTTGTCCAGAACAAATTGCATTATAAAGTCAAAGGAGTGGCACATGAGCGCCTCAACAGCTGTCTTACACCCAAATTTGTTTGCGTTGGAGATAGACACGTGTTCAGTGCTATGGCAAGGAGAGCATGTGGGTATAGAAAGAGTATACGGCTTTGAAATCCTAGTAAAAGGTTTTTGAGTCAAGTGGCTACTTCTGTTTTGGACTGGAAAGAGCGTTCCATCAGCTCAATGACCTTGATCAACAAACTTTTATGTACGGTTGATATTTGCTTTTCCAACGCTTTGATGCTATGATTAGCTAATCCGAGTTGGAGTCCTGGATCTCACTGGGATTGGTAGGCCCATTGAGGTTGAACGCATTGCAGCTTGTGGTCATGCCACCTGTAGCAAGTTTCTTCTTATTGATGTCCTTAAATTTGGTGGAAAGGACACCCCCAGTGATCCACAAATTCAACCTATTGATAACGGGTTCGATTTCTCATGCAAAAGCTTGTATTTCTCCAAGAAGCCCAGCTAGATGGGCAACATACGCTTCGATGGTGTCGTTGACAGATTTCTTATTGCCAAGTGAGAGTTGGTTCATCTCACACGCCTTGAGTTGGTCCACGATGAACCGAAGCTTGGGCGGGATGGTAGAGAAGTCCTCTTTCACCGATCGCTCGCCGATGATTAATCTCGGGGGGTGTGCTACTACTACTAGTCAGAGATTGACTGCAGAGATGTCGAGTTCGTTGACAACACACTTTACGGCGACACTATTGTTACAATTGTTGTTGACCTTTTGAACTACATTTGCTAGTACATCGTCCAGGTTGTTGGGGTTGTTGGCAACAATGGTTGGATCAGGATCCAGTTTGGGAAGAGCCCTTTCAATTTTTGCTTGAATGATGCCGCCCTTCAGCTGTTTCTTATTGGTCAGTTCAAGCAGGCTGATTAAGATGCCAGCGAGCTGTTTGCTCACGCCAAGAAGGTTGGAAGCACAATCCCCAGTGTCAGTAGAGGGGGTACCTCCTGAACGTAGCTGGTTGGATAAGCTTCCCAGCTCTCCAAGATGTGCTCCTCAGCAACTTAGTCATCAAGGTTGCTGCCCAGATGTTTGGCAAGTAGGCAAATCACGGATAGGAGAACCCCCAGCAGTTTGATCTCTGGGAAGATATAGATTCCCAAATAGCATGCAGTAGGAGGCGTGAAGTCAATCTTGTGGATGGTATGGGTTTGCACAATGCACTCGAGTGATATACAAAAATGACCCTTGATGTCAGTTTGACCTCATCAGAGGCTTGCATTGGAGCGAGATACAGTAATTGTGCATACATTCAAATGTCCGTATGAATCTTCATTGTCTTCGGATTTTTGTTTCAAAGCTGACATAATCAAAACGCATCTTTCATCCCCAAATATTGCGTTTGAATGATGTGCTAGTCTCGATTGATTTGGGAGCTAATACCCGAAAGCCCAAGGACATAAAGGTGAAAACCAATGCTATTGACCGTAAAATGCATTGTCATTATTTTGCATCGATTTAACTTCATTAGTTTACTGTACTAAAAACACTTGCGAAGTACTTCGTACAAGGTATCATCCCATCGAAAAATCACACTGTATGGGGGTAAAACATTACTCTATCAAATTTGTAAGTGTATGGAATGGTGTAGCGCTCTCACTTTTCTCGCTTTCTAACTCTCGTCAGAAGCTCGGATTATTTCCTCACAACCACTGGCATAGCGTTGCTTGGAGAAATTATGTGCGATATTTTGTACGACAGGACTTGTATTACCAGATCAGATACACACTCCCAAATGTTGTCTAGATTTCTAATTTTCTTCTTGGTTTGGTTCTATTTCTAAATGGCCCCCGGTAGGGACGACTAGCAAGGACCCACTTTCTTCTGATGTAGTTTTCCTCGCAATTTCATTCTTTTCTTCTTCGGTTGCTTCCTCTCTGTTTCTTTTGACATTTTCCACATCACTCTCAATTTTTGATGCGTCGTTGTAGCTGGAACAATCGTCAGCGTTTGTAGCGGTGCCGATTGAACCTTGATAGTCGTTGGTTTCGTCATTTCTTTCGTCAGCCCTCACGTTAGTTTCTGCTCTGGCAACAAGTTCGTGCAATACGACCCGGCATTCTTCCGTTTTTAGTTTCAACTCGAATTGTCGATCTTGCAGTGACTCGATCATGAGGCGATTCGACGTCAATTCACTCTCGATATGTTCGTAAATATTTTGGATCGGTTCTAGTGATGTTTTATAGCCTTCTATTTTCTCTTTCATTGCCACCAGATACTTTTCCTTACTTTCTGGATCCCCGTTTGATTCTTTCGCGTGAATTTCGGCATTTTGGTACATCGACTCTTCTGCGGAATTTATTTTTGATCGATACGCTTGTAACCTAGTCCGCAAAAAGTCGCGTTTCGTTTGCAATTCTTCGAGCTTGATGTTGGCCCTATCTAGATCACGTTGTAAAAATTCGTAGTCCTCAATGGAATCATCATCATCTGTGTCGATTAAATCATCAATATCAACATCAACGTTAACGGAAGCGGTTGTTCTCATCAAGTTGCTCTCGATATCGCCTCCCGTCTTCGTCTCTGATTCCTGCAACTGTCCGTCCCTGCTCCTTTCTATCACTTTCCGAATGCTGACATCCGACACGGTAGCATTTGACGAAGGAAGATGGTCCTCCAAAATTTCCAAAAGGTTTTCTCGATCGGCGCGATCCAGTTTTCGTGTCCTCCGTTTCAAGCTTTCGCAATGATTGGCTTGCACTTTCTTGACGAAACTCGAAACCAAGGCATTCATTGTTGTCCCTTCCAATTGTGCAATATCGTACCGTACTGTGCAGGGGAGTGGGTTACGGAACGCTGAGTCGCGAGGAGTTGAAGAGTCAGTCACAAGGCTTCGAACGACGAGTATCGTACCCGTAGTGATCGACGGGATGAACGGACGGAATACTACTACGTACGAGTAAGATTACTCGTACAATACGAGTACGAACTCGTACCTGTTAGTTCCATGTTCTGTTCATAAGATTTACGTACCGGTACCCGTATGGACACGACTAAGCTATGATGGCTGGCACTGCTTCTTTCGTGGGAGAAATGTCCCTCCAGAATTTGAATTACTATTCATACACGTAGGGCTTTTCTACTTCACACTTTTTTGAACTCAAGGGTACGTACCGTACCCGTACGGGTACGAGGTACGAGTACGAGTACGAGTACGAGCACATCGTATCAGTAGAACGAGGTAAGATTACTGGTCCTTTTCTGGAAAAAATCAATTTGAATGCAAAGCACCCTGAAAAGCTGAAAATGTCGTCATAATTTCAGTCTACACGTAAGATTTTACGAGGGTACTGGTTGGTACTATACCGTACGTCAAACCAGTACGAGCAAGAATCGTATTGAGGTAGTTCTCGAATTTTTTTGACAACCTCGCTGAGTTCTTCATCTCCCACAGTCTCCCACACCCTTTGCTGCCAAAACCTTCTCGACGAAAGGCCCTGCCCCAGAAACCGGCCATTGCACTTGTCACAAGAATCACCCGCATTCAGAATTTCAATCGAGATCATGTCGTCTTGGTTCAAGTCTGTTGGGCTAGACTCTGCCTTTGAATCACTGAGTGAAAAGGTGCAAGCCGTGTCGGAATCCGTTCAAGATGCCATACCCACAGAACACAAAGAATTCCTGGCGAAAATCACCCTGAACACAGACGAAATGATATCCGAGCGACAGAATTTTGGGGACGAAGCAACTCGAAAAGCAGAAGCAAGGGATCGTCTCAGTAAAATCCTACCATGGGAAACGTTAGATGCGGAACGGGAGGTTCGTTTTGAATGTTCTGTGTAGTTGTTTGTTTGTTTGACTGATTGATTGATTGATTGATTGATTCCCTCCTCACTCCCAATTTTTCCCAATCAAATAAACATAAATAAATGCGGGAACCACCAGATTTTGGTGGAAGAATGCAAAGATGCGATTTTGGAACTCAGCGGGAAGGAAGAAACTTTTTTTGGACCATTCGAAATGCCTCTTCTGAACGTACAGTTGAGCGAAGAGGAAGAGGAAGCGGAGAGCGAGGAACACGAAGAGGAACCAGAAGTCGGCGAACAAAATGATATAGTACACAACGGGAGTGATGGGAAATCGAACGTTGGCGTTGCGGGAGAAGAACAGGAAGGAAACAAGCGCGGGGCGCCTTCGGACGAGAGTCGAGAAATGCTCGCGAAACTCGAACCTCTCCCCCCCATGTTGGACAACTTTGATTTGGACGAGCACGTGGGACTCATTCAGAGAGTATTGGCGGAAGATCCTAACTTGGTCGAAATGCAGGCTAATATCTCCGGTGCGTGGGTAGTCGTGTCCTCTTTCAAATTGTCGTTATTTTATTAGCAGTGATCGACGCTCTAACTCCGCATGGAGGAACTTTCTCTGACATTCCACAATACTGTCAAGTCTCTCACATATTCTTCTAACGACTACTGTTGTTTCTTTTAGGAGGAGGAGCTCGTGAACGAACTTTTTGGCGGAACTATTTTTTCCATTGTGCTTTTACCCGATACAAGGTGAGTGAGAACAAAAAATAATACAAAATAGCTTCCCATGATTGTAGCGGGTCACTATTGACCTGTAGACAAAAGAATCTATTTCACATTGCGATGAAAGAGGTTCGCTCTGATTCAACTATCACCGTTCTGTTTGCTGTTTGTCTCATTTTTGGTTCAATCGCATTCGCTAGTGCGGACTGAGTATCGATGAAATTTGGTCTTACCAAGAGGTATTAAATATAACGAACAACACCGAAACTTCTTCCACGGAATATGGCGACGCGGAGGTTGCGACAAACCCTGTCGCTAGTAATAGCGAAGAAGAGGCGATTGATTTTGATGGCGCAGATGTTGAAGATTTTAAAACGACAGTGGACAATACCAGCGACGAGAACGTGGATAGCACTGGGTCTAACGACACAAGCCTTGCAGCAATTTCCTTAGGGTCGCCGACCAGTGGCTTCGAAGTCGTTGATGACGACATTGATGAAGGCACCGTAGATCCCGAGCTAGACGAGCTCGAAGCAGAAATTTTAAGGGAGCTTGAAGATTGATGCTCACATCGATGTCAAGTGTTGAATTTGATTCCTCCGATCATTCTTCTGCAATGATTCCAAAACATATTTAGAGGGAATGCATTTATTAAGCTTCAAACCATTTTCATGGCAACTGCAGTCTTGGGATTGGAGCTCTACTTTGACGTTTCAATCATAAAGTTGTAGACATCGCGATACGATTTTTGGTTTGTTCCAAATTTAAAAAAAAAGTTAATCATTACAACTCGGCTAAGACTTCTTGATCTTTCGAGAGATCCACGTTCTTCTTGTCTCGAGCCTGGTAGTTTTCGTAGTACCACTTCAGATCCGATTTCAAGTCGGTCATTGCTCCACTATACCCAAGCTTTTCCTTCGCCAAGTCCGGGGCAACATAGAAGTCGGTCAATCGAAATGGAAACTTCACTTTACCGAACGTCTCACCCGAATAGTGTTGGATCTTCACATCATCTTTCGCGATGCCAGCGGCTTCGGCGCACAAAAATGCAACTTCGTCGTAACTAAGGAGTTTGTCTGTACCGCAGTTGAAATACCTCTGTTCAACTGCAGCTTCTTCGTTGTCGAGTGGTGCAGCCAGTAGCGATGCGACGTCTGCTGAGTTCGTAAGGGACACCTTTTGGGTTCCGGGACTGGGGATCAACAACGGAACATCAAGTGCCAATCGATCGAAGTACCAATCGATGTAGTCGTGCTTGTTCGACTTCTCACCATAAATGTATTGAGGTCTAAAGGAAACCAATGGAAGCTTGCATTTTTCCGCAATATACTGATCCATTTTGGTTTGACCAGCCGATTCTTTGATTGGGGTTGTTGCCTCTCCCATGGGAAATTCTGTTTCGTCAGTAGGTTGATAGATACCAGCCGAAGAAACATAAACATAAAGTTTCAAACATTCCCAGTTTTTGGCAATGTCGCAAAGGGCCTTGCTGGACCCTTCTGGACCTTTGGAATAGTTGTCCCAGATATAATCAAACTCTTCTCCACCAAGTAACTCTTGCATACTGTCCGTGTCGATCGTTTCGTCACCTAGTTTGGCAAAGATAACATTCACATCAGGAATATCGGACGAATACGATTTGAATGGCTCTGCCTCCAAATTGCAAGAATCGTCTTGCAAAATAGTGATTTTGTCGATCTTATCGCCGGCAGCTAACTTTTTTGCGAGTTGGAATCCTGGTAGTTTATCATCGAATGTCGCCAAACAGCGTGGAAGACGCACATGCCACAAGAATATTACAGTAGTACAAAAACAGTGGAGGTAGAACCAGTCGAGATAAGAGATATGCAGAGCGTGAAAGCTGCTCCGCTGGTCTTATTCCGAGGACGGAAATGGATGGTATCTGAGTACCGTAGCTTACCTAATTCTCCGTGACCGCCTCCTTTGTTCTGAACGATAAGGGCTTTAGCCATGAAAAGAGAAGTTGAATCGGCTCGGGCTGTGGGGGAGATTCATACGAACGAAGACGACATAGTGAAGACGAAACACATCGAAATCGAGATAAGAGCATTGAAACATACTGGAAAGAAATGACAGAATGCAAACATTTGACAACGCGGTGCAATCAAGAAAATCGAACAAGGCAGAATTACGCACCGCTCGATAAGGTGTTTTTGCCGGGAGCAAAGGCTACGGCGCACCCAGTGAATGCAGCTCCTAGAAGCAACGTCAATGATCGAACCATCTTTGATGTTTGCTTTCTCAATAACAACAAGCTTTTGCAGTGATCCGATAACAACAGTAGATCAAGTGAGAGCTTGCAATACGTAGTTACAGCGTGACGGTAAGTATCGGTATCGGTAAGATTACGGGTTACATATTCAACGATCATCACCTCCGAGCACGATGCATGCGCGGCAAGATTACTCGTAAGAATTACTAGTAAACGCTGCTTAACAACAAAAATCTTTCTCAAATCTTTTTCGAAAAATGAAACCGATATGATGACGTATGTTCATACGTATAAGTACGAGTACCCTCTACGGTAAGACTTGATGATAGTTGAAAGCAGGTTGAAAACACTTTTGAATCATCCTGAATCGTGAATGATTGTCATATCGTTGATCGTCACTATACGATGCATATACTTACTACGTATGTAAATTAAGATACACGTGTAAGTCTTCACATCGTTTTGGACCATTATTATTCTTTGATGTCGTATCATGTTGTTGAAGTCGTCAATAGCAATGAACGAAAGATAAAATCGTGATTGGCTTTCCATTAAAAAACCGAAGGGAACTGAAAAAAGAGGCCCCTTTCGAACACCTTGCAACCGCGTTCTGGACAAAAACTTGAATTGCTATGAAGGTCTTTGCCCATTGCCTCCTTGCACTAGCGCCAGTCGCGGCGTTCTCCTTTCAGTCCAAGCATCCGGCGGCAACGCCAACTACGAGACAGAAGGCACTTTCCACGCCTTCTTTTCAACTGAATGCTGAATCGGTAGATTCAGAAGCGGCGAATGATGTTGTGGACACCGCAGATACCGAATTCGAACTGTTGGGGCTTCCAGCGAGACCTGGGCGACCTTTGAAAGTGGCTATTGCAGGTGGTGGAGTAGGTGGTTTAACAGCTGCCTATTACATGCTCAAGAAAGTACGTCAAGTTGCCTCCGAAATTTCGATCTCTCGTCGGATGAAGCGAAGAATCGTCACACCGAATCGAATCCTTCTTGAAAGGTTCACTGTGCTCACCATTTTAATTCTTTGTATTCAATATTAATCCGAATGATTAAGGGCTTCGACGTGACAGTATACGAAAAAACATCGGAATTCGCTCGATTCGGTGGTCCCATTCAATTTGCGTCGAATGCTTTGTCTGTTTTGAAAGAAATCGATGACCGTCTTTTTGATCGTGTCATGGAAAAATTCACGTTCACAGGAATTCGTACCTGTGGTATTAAGGATGGTAAGGATGGGAAAAGCAGAATGGTTGTTTACGGAATGGACAACGGGCAGAATGGAACGGACTGCTTTCTTTCGCGGCTTCCGCAAAAATCTTATCATCCGATCCCTATTTTCCAAATTTCATTAATATCATTCTTTCATCCTACTAGGACTCCGATCGGATGGTTCGTTTCGTATGACGGACGATTCTCTCGACTACCTTGTGAATCCTGATGCTCCGGCAGATTGGTTTGTGAAGTTCCCTTTGAAGGAATGTGCTGATTTGTTCGGTTTGCGTAAGTTGATTATGTTTTCTTTTTCGCAGCCGCATTCGTATTGTCTTCTTTTCTGCGATTGGTATTTAATCTCACTTTTTGCTTCACCGGAAATTAAATTGTACAGCTTACACGGGAGTGATCGATCGACCTGATCTGCAAGAGATTTTGTTGGATGAATGCAGACAAATCAAACCTGATTTCATTCAAAACGGAAATCCGGTAGTGGGATACGAGAACCTTGGAAAAGGTGAAGGAGTTTCGATTTCGTTGGCTGATGGAGAGACCGTCGACGCTGATGTTTTGGTCGGATGCGATGGTATTTGGAGTGCGATCAGAAACCAAATGTACAATGAGGGTGGGGTCAAGTCTTTGAGTAAGAACAAAAAGAAACGTCAAGGTTGCGATTATTCGGGGTACACAGTCTTTGCGGGAGAAACAGTTTTGAAAACTGCTGACTATTACGACACTGGATACAAGGTTTACATTGGCCCCCAGCGATACTTCGTAACTTCTGATGTCGGAGATGGGCGTGTTCAATGGTATGCTTTCTTTGCGCTTCCACCTGGTACGAAAAAGGCACCTTCCGGATGGGGTGGCTCGGAAAGAGAAGATCAGAGCGACCCCGAGGAAAACCTAGTAGAATACATCAAATCGTTGCACGAGGGATGGAGTGAGGAAATCATGACTGTTCTTGATTCTACGCCACCTGATTCCGTTGAACAACGTGATCTGTACGATAGAGCACCTGAATTCTTCAGGAGTTGGGCTGATGGCAACGTCGTCCTTATGGGTGATGCTATTCACGCCATGATGCCGAATCTTGGACAGTAAGTACAATTGATTGTTCTTCCTATTTTGAGACCCTTTTCGAAACTACGTGTGTGAAATGCTGAACTAACTCGCGCCATGATGCTTCTTGTGACAGGGGAGGATGCCAAGCTATCGAAGATGCATATGTCCTCACTGAAAATCTTGCTAACACGAAGTCCACCGCGAAGATCGAAGACTCCCTTCAAGACTTCTACAAAAAGCGTATTTTGAGAGTAAGCGCCGTTCAATTCCTTAGTCGGTTAGCGAGTGACTTGATTGTCAACGCATTTGACACTCCATGGAGTCCTCACGATAACCTTGGAAAGTCTTGGAAGAGTTATTTGACGTTCTTCTGGAAGGTAAGCGAACGGATTGCACGTGGAAGACGTTACTGTTCATCAATCAGCTTGTTTTGTATTTTATCACCACCGGTAATGCTCACCAATGACTTTAAAATTGATCAACTCGTAGCCAATTCTGCAATACGCCATTTTCCCAGCCCAATTTGCGTTTTTGTATTCATATTATCCGACGGGAAGGTAAGTTTATTAATGCTAACATATGATTGAATGTTATATTGGGAAAATTGGCAGCTAACGATTACCTGTTTTCATGGTTTATCTTGCACTCAACTTTCAATCTGGTAAAGGATGGATGATGTTGCCCAGAAGCTCAGCGACGAATGGAAGACTAGACATTTCGAGTCCAGCGAAAAAGCATTTAAGAAAGCCGAGGAAGGATTCGTACGGGAATCTGGACCATCTTTCTTCCAAAAAGCCGAAGTTGAAGAACCAGAACCAGAACCAGAGCCATTGGTTGCAGGTTTTAAGAGCAAATTCAAGCTATTTTAAGTACAGAAGCTAACAGAATTAGTCCACTCATCCACAAAACGAAAAGTTTCCGTTTCACAAATTGGATTTCTTATTGAGACTTCCAACAAAGAATTAGTTTCTCGTTCAACCGTCCTCCGTGTCTAAGTCGACCACTTTGCAATTGAGCAGATGAGGCGAACTTTTGAAATTGACATAGTCACCTTTCTTTTTGCCAGGAACAGGCAGCATTCGACACATCACTGGTCTAGCCGACTCCTCAGCCATACCAATCAAGAACAACAGAAATGATTGCACCTTACGCATAGATTTTTCGTGGAAATGAACATCGATTCCAGGTATAGGTATCTTCGGATGCAATCACGAGACGCGCAAGAAACAGGTTGGGAAACATAAGGGAATGGAATATGTGAAATAGCACTGACTTGCGAAAAACAGTTCTGTGTCACAACAGTAGTGTATGAAAAAACCGTTTCTCTAGCTTAAAGGGGTCGATATAGCATCTTTTGCAAGCATTCGTAACGTACCAAATCCACCCCATTTCCACATGCACAGGTGATCGTCAAGAGGTCCCGTGGTGAAGTTGACGATTCTATCAACTGGATGAAGCGTTCATCGGAACACAAAGGGAGCGAGATTCCACAAAATCCTGTTGAACGGATGCCATCCAAATTCTCCAAAATATTTCTGATAGCAGTACACGCCGCAATGCTTTCACAGTCGCCGAATTTATCAATATCTTGTAGACTCTCTAACGTCTGAACTAACGAGCTGGTTTTGAGTGGAGCATGAATGGTTGTATCGATACCCATGAACCTCATGCGTGTTGGTGCTTTAGTAGATCTAGTGACGTCATCGAGGCTACTTCTGAAGCAGTCATGGTGAATACCAGGAGGGAAGAGTACATGTATCATTGTATCATAAAAAGCGTTGTCAAGCTCTATTATCTTCGTGACATTCTTAGCGCCATTCTCCTCTTTCTGCTCACCGACGGAACAAAAACTATCTGCAATTTGTTGTATTGGTACTAGGGCCTCTATCATGCCTTGTCGAAAGACGGTGTCTATGTTTTCTATAGAACCAGACCTGCGCAAAAGGTGATGTGCGAGGTGGCCATTGTTGAGTCCAATAGCGAACCGGACAACCAGAGCATGGTGATTGCATTTTCTTCCGCCACGAGGTTCATTTTTACGTGTTGTCTTTTTGTTCACTTCCCTCTCTTCAGTGTCTTCGTCGTAGTATGCCACAGGAAAGAATGGATTCCACGGTCCGCAGGTTTTTGGGGAAACACAAAATCGTGTATTTGCGAGACCC
This sequence comes from Pseudo-nitzschia multiseries, assembly GCA_037355745.1. Classification (NCBI taxonomy): domain Eukaryota; phylum Bacillariophyta; class Bacillariophyceae; order Bacillariales; family Bacillariaceae; genus Pseudo-nitzschia; species Pseudo-nitzschia multiseries. The sequence continues at coordinate 11,349,415 of CM074789.1, read as the reverse complement.
AGAGAATCGATAGATGAAATTGCATAAATGACTTCTGTCACCTTGCTAGCTCCAGAAAAGTCGTTTGCATCAAGCACAAAGAAACAGTGAAACTTATCCGACGCGGCTATTATTTGACGCACACAGGCTAACTCCCTCAAATTTCTAGCCGGGCCGAGGCATAATCCGAATATGCCATGGCGCTGTAATAGACAATCCAGAAATTCAAGACGATCCGCCAGAACAAACTCATCGTTCAGCAATAGCCAGGAACCGAATGGATTGGTAGCGATTCTGAGCGAGGATACACTGTAACCTTTCTCACAATATTTCTCTTCAAGCTCTTTCAATTTCTCAACTACTGTGTCAATTTTGTTGGCTAGAATGGGGAATGACGACAACGCATAATCTGACTGTTCCTCGAAATCAGCTTCGGTCAGTTTGATGAATGCAGTTATGGTGCTGATTGTAGGCTTCTTGTCCTGACTAGACGTGGCAGTGGTTGGAAGTGGAAGTGTTATGCCTTGTGATCTAGTAGAGGAAAAATCAGAAGTACCAGTGCTTCCAATGCTTTCGACAGTGCAGAGTGACGGTCGAAAGGGACGTTGCATGATTATTCACACTTTCTGATCCAGAGTTCTTTTCTTTTGGCCGCGACCGGAGTTCTTCTCTTACAAATTCGATTGCCTCCATCCCTGAGAAGACTATGAGCTCGGTTGAGAAAAGTTATTCACGGCTGGGTACCACCTTTGAGCTTCTTCTCAATTCATGGCTTTATCAGGGACTCCTGTGCTCATCGAGCGACGAAACAGTGGGACACACCAATCCCAGTCTAAGCGTAACTTCGGAATCAATCAACCAGATCTCGAAAACCCAAGTTTGAGTCACGAGTCAATCAATCGCGCCCTGATCCCTGATCCCTGATGTACCGTAGTACGGTCCGTACATGAAGATACATAAACCAAATACGAGATACAGACGATCATGATGAATGTGTAGTATTCAGCCCCGTACGACTGGATTCCCACTATTCATAAAATCTGAAATCTGATGTCAGCAACAAATGCCACACCAGCCGGCCTGCAATATTGAAGTCTGGATGAAATACATATCTTAATTCCTCTATGTGCAAGGAACATTGGATTCAGTTCAACGCCAATCCAACGCTTAGCAAATTAAAGGACAAGCTCAACACTCCTCGTCGGAGTAGTTTACAGAGCTAGCTCACAATCTTAGTTTTAGTAATTCAATTTCAACGCATACATATACACCCACACATTGTATTACTATGTTATCTTCAATTAGAGGCATACTGCACTGTTTAAACAGTCAAATAACTGCTTCCACCTACTACCCCCCCCCCCCCCCCCCCCCCCCCCCCCCCCCCTTCCCTTGAGTAACAACTACTAACAAGCAACCCACCGCTCCTATAGATTGTCCAGCATTGAGAAGATAGAATTCAAACACACCAGTACCACTATCAATGGGGGCACAGAGACTGTCAAGGTTAAAGTACCTCTCATTACAGCAGGAGCATCCCTTTTCCAAGTCCTTTTTACCTGATCTCCTCAGAGACTATGCTGATAGGAACTGGTGGAATGAGTATGCATTATCCAATGTACCAAACCGAACTGTCGAGAAGTTCCCAACTACCATTGATGCCTTTATCACCTACAAATTCAACAATGACACCGGCGCATATTGATGCCACAAAAGGTTCCTTAACAACATCAAGAAGACCACCAACATGACTATACACCAGTTTGTCTCCATCGTCACTTTCCACAACCATGTAATCCTATGGCTGCTTCAAGGACATTTACCGGAAAATGCAGCTATCAACAACAAAGACTTCAAGAGTTTGATATTTGAATCCATGCCAATTGAATGGAAGGACTCCTATGAAGAACACCACTCTCCCTATGAACCACCCTTACACAAATTGTAACAAAGATGGAGAGATACCAAAACAAAGAAAACAAGAAAAGTAAGAAAAATAACCACCAAGATAATTCCTCTCAAAACAGGAATATCAATAATAGGAATATCAATAACAATAATTGCAATAGCAACCGGAACAACGGTAACCCCCACAATTGGAACAATCAGAACAGTCGCAATAACAATTGATTGAACAGCAACAACAACGGCCAGAACTGACAGCAAGGCTCCAACAACAGCCAAGGCAACAAGAACCCCTCCACAAGAGTAGCTTAGAGCTCCCCGTGCCCTATCCACCTGGGTGCAAACCACACTTGGGGACAGTGCTACCTCAATGCCAACAATCCAAACCAACCTAACATAAATAACAACAACAGCAATGATGCACATGTGAATGATCACAATTCCAACAGCAATAACAGCAATCAATCAAGCAACTCATCCTCCTATGGCAACAACTCACATGAGCCAGAGCAACACATATGTGTCTTCATCAATGAACCAGAAGAAACACCTCCACCGGAACCTTGGATAGACCTCTTCCATGTGGACATTAACATTGACCCTGAGCAATACAACGCGGACCTCCAAAGATTCCCTGAAGCACAAACCTTGGATTCCCTCAACAAGAATGGGAATGTTGCTCCTAGCAATGACACAGGCAATACCAACAAGGAGATTGATCTTGCTCCAACCATAGTCAGTGTCTGTGACTCCATCAATGGCACATCCAGAAAATGCTATCTGAAGACCCTCTTTGATTCTGGATCCACGGACAATCTCATTATTGAATCCGCCATTCCTGCTGAAGCCAAGAAGCACTCCCTCACTCAACTGATCCAAATGCAAACACTCAATGGCAGAGCCACTTGTAATCACTATGTGATCCTGGAGGATATCATGTTTCCAGAGCTATCCTACTCCATGAGAGTATTGAAGATCAAGTGTTTTGTTGTCACCCAAAACATCAACTATTACCTTCTCATTGGTTGCTGGACCATGAGAGATCTTGGAATGAAAATGGACTTTGAAGCTTGCACCATAGAATGGATTGATAAGACCATGCAATTCCACCCTCGGAACAACTTTGATAACAAGTCCATGCTCCACAAAGTCATATCAGCAGAGCCTCACTCTGTTGCTGAAAGCTAATCCAACCAATCTGCTCAACAAGCATATACCGATGGCACCTCCAAGTATGAGAAGACCGACCTGTACAAACTAGTATCTGAACTAGAACACCTCTTGAACCATGAGAAATCTTGCTTGCTGAAGATTCCCCTTGAAAATGAAGAACTTTTGAAGGCCTGAATGACAAGGAATTAGGCATATTCCCTAATCAAGAGTTCCACATTGATCTCCAGCAAGACGCAAAGTCATACCACATCAAACAACCATATCCAATTCCACTCCACCAACAGGAAGCTGTGACAAAGGAAATCAACCAACAAGTAAAACCTGGTATTCTTGAAAGGTGCTATGCAACGGAATGGGGAATGCCAATATTTGTAGTCCCTAAACCAGATGGCTCATGTCCACTCATTAGTAACTTTTGGGAGCTCAACAAAGTAACCAAGAAACTCCACTATCCACTTCCAAAGATCCAAGACATCTTCCACAGAAGAAAATGATGCAAATATGTCACCCTTATCAATGCCAGCATGCAATTCCACACCTTCAAGCTTGATGAAGCCTCCACTTGGCTCTGTGTCCTTCTTACAGCCTTCGGAAAATTCTGGCTTCTCTGATTGCCAATGGGCTTCCTCAACTCCCCAAGTCGGGCCCAAGGCTGTATGGAACAGATGCTTCTCCATTTGAAAGATATTGAAGTATACATTGACGATATTGGAATCTTCTCTGACACCCTTGAATCTAACTGCAAATCTGTCTCTTCCATTCTCTCCTTGCTCAAGGTCTACAACTTTGCAGTCAAGCCCTCCAAATGCCATTGGTTCCAATCACAAGCGCCATGGCTTGGCCACATCATTTCCAGAGATTGAATCAGACCCAATCCAAACAAGGTAGATCCCATCCTGAAGCTGTCTTTTCCCTCAACAATTACCCAACTTTGATCCTTCATTGGGATGATCAACTTCTACCGAAACTTCTATCCAAAATGTGCTGAAGTCCTTGCTCCTCTTACAGCCCTCTCTGGTAGATCCAAAGGAAAACACTAACAAATATCAGAGCTGATTGATGCCTTCAACAAAGCCAAAGCCCTCATTGTACAGGATATTTTGCTTGCCTTTCCGGATCCAAACAAGCCCTTCTTTCACATCTATACTGATGCTTCAGACTACCAACTTGGCACTGTTGTTATCCAAGAAGAACAAATCATCCTCTACTTCTCCAGAAAACTCAACGCCGCTCAACAGAAACACCCAACGGTCTACAAAGAGATGCTTTGTATTGTTGAAGCTTTCAAAGAATTCAGACCAATCCTTTGAGGTGCAGAAATCATCGTGTGGACCAACCACATCAACTTGACTCGCCAAAACCTCACAAGTCACTTGATTATGACTTGGCAAATGCTTCTTGAAGAATTTTCCCCTGTCTTTAAATACATCCAAAGCAAAGACAATGTGATTGCTGATGCTCTCTCCAGGCTCCCTATTCAGCTATCCTCGGAGGAAAAGAAGGAATTTCCCACTCCAAATCCGGATTCGGAAATTGAAACCAATCCAACCGGCTCCTTCAATATTAAAGTCTGGATGAAATACATATCTTAGTTCCTCTGTGTGCAAGGAACGTTGGATTCAGTTCAATGCCAATCCAACGCTTAGCAAATTAAAGACAAGCTCAACACTCCTCGCCGGAGTAGTTTACAGAGCTTGCTCACAATCTTAGTTTGAATTCAATTTCAACACATACATACATACATACATACCCACACATTGTATTACTATGTTACCTTCAATTAGAGGCATATGACAAAATGTGTGGTATTCAGCCCCGTACGACTGAATTCCCACGATTCATAAAAAATCTGATGTCAGAATAAATGCCACACCAGCCGGCGATTCAATATTGAAGTCTGGATGAAATACATATCTTAATTCCTCTATGTGCAAGACCATTGGATTTCAAGTTCAATACCTTTGCAACTGCTTAGCAAATAAAGACAAGCTTTTGTCAATGCCTCTTCGGAGTGGTTGACAGCTTGCTCACAATCTTAGTTTTAGTTCAATTACCGCATACATACCTACACATTGTATTACTATGTTACCTTCTACTTTGAGGCATACCGGTACGACAAAATGATGATTCGTGATTCGTACCGTTATTCATACGGTGGATTTTCGATCAACATCTCATATTTTTTTCGTCCATCCATCAAATTTCTGGGCCCTGGGCCCGTCGCCCTGTACAGTACTCGTATTCCAGTGAGTGAAAGTAAAAAAATAATGAGTCTGGTATCATGATATGCGTTGTGTGTTTCTGGTGTCAACTGAGGAATCTAACCGGTACACAGAGTGCTCTATTGCACAACCTTGAGTTCCTCGCGTCTTTCATTACGAAAAGTCTGGATTTAGTCAGATTGATACTAAATCTTTTACCAGAGCGGAACTTGCGTCAAAAAATACGATGGAAATTGAAATCAACTTTCGTTTCGACGACAATGGGAGAACTGCGAGCACAAAGACCAATGCGGAGGCGGAAGAAGGGGATGAGAATGGGATTGATTATGGTTTCAAAGCTCAGATGACGAACCTGATCGAGTTGTCAGAATCCGAATCGCTGGATGAAATTTTGCTGGATTGTGAAATCAGCGACAACTTGATCATGCCACGAACCTACTGGATGCCGGCCGATGGCACAAAAGCGCGCTGCACTCTCGAACAATTCGCCCTTGATATCTTTCACCGTCATGTTCCAGAAAGCGGATTCGATTACGACCGTGAATCGAGTGGGGCCGAATGGTGGTGCCAACTTCGACCATCTCCAGTGATGGGACGGCACAATGCTGTTCGTTCTTCCGAACAAGATTGCGACGGTGGCGATGGCGACACCGTCGAGGACCCTTTCACCAACGGAATCTCATTCCACGTAGATAAGGATGAAGAATTAAGAATTCTGACGGGGGGCTCCATGTATATTCACCCGCATATTTCAACAATAACGTATTTGACCGATTTGGGTAGCCCCACCTTGATTATGGATTGTCAAGTTCATCCCTTGACAGGAGAATGGATCGTTCCAGATGTTTCAGTGGAAGGTTTTGTCTCGTGGCCATCAGTCGGGAAACACACGTCGTTTGATGGACGATACCTACACGCAGCACCTCCCGATCTTATGGGCGAAAGGGATGCCTTCCGGAAGCAATTGGAGTGGGCGTCAAAAAATTGTGACGGCAATTCGAAAAAGGAAAGTAGGCGTCATCGCAGAGTTACGTTCTTGGTAAATGTCTGGTAAGTTTGTTGTTCACCTTCGCTGCCTTCTTAGTATTCAGAACCGCCGTAATCGCCGACCTCATCCTTGTCCTCCAGGCTAAATTACAAGCCTTACAATGTAAACATCTTTCCGGAGTCCATGATTACCAAAATGAGCGGATGCGACGAAAGTCATCGTAAAAGCTTGGAGTTCGGCGATGTCCCAGCAAACAAAGTTCCAACTGCGTTGCACGTACAGAAGACAGTAATCCAGTCGAACCAAGCAACCGAGATAACTGCCGAGCCAGAAAAAGAACCTTCCTCTGATGCCACATACGCAGCAGAAAAGTTTTTATGGCCCTTAGGAGACAAGAGTTCAAAAGAAGAATTGCGATGCCAAATACCAATGAAGACGATCACAAGATCATCTAAGAAAGGAGGAAACGTTCAAATTCAGTGGCAAAAGAAGCAAGGCTCTACTAAAGGAATCGAGGATGATTGCTTTTGCCTTCACGATGGCAAAAGTAATGGATCATTTTCGCCAACAACAGATGGGAAGACGGAAACAGTTGGAGAATCATCATCAACAACAGATGGGAAGACGGAAACAGTTGGAGAAGAGGTTCTCGATTCATCAACGGAAGGTGAAACGATATTATCTGATTCGAAAAGTACCAAACGTCCTCGCGTCGATTAACTTTTCATAATACTGTGTTTGGATTTTCAGAACGTCAAGGACCATGAAATATCTAGTTTGAACGTGCCAACCAACGACCATTTATTGTCACTGATAGCAAGTTCACACAGGAGAATCAGTCCTCATCCAGATGGGAACCACAATATTGCTTTGTACTACTTTTACATAACTTTGGATTCTCCCCTGAGTGACCATTGTTTTGAATAATTTTGAGGTGTGGTTTTGTTCTTCACGTCGTGCCACCACTTGAACTATTCTCACCTCGCCGGTGTCCATAGCCCTTGGTCCGAACCGGAGTCGATTCCCCCGCGTTAAGTTCTGGGACTCGGGACAAACCGAACCAACCCTCGACATTGTCGTGTTCTTTTCGTTGAACTTTTCGTTGGAATTCATCATTCGCGTTGAAAGTCCAGTTTTGATCTCCCCAGTTTTTGCGTACGTTAAGATCCGAAACTTTTTCTATCCCCATGCTCTTGGCACGTCGGAAGTCGATCGCTGGTAGTTCCGGAAGTCCAAAATCTTTCACGAGTTGATTAATGAAAGTCGCAAAGCTCTCTACGGATTGTTCTCCAGTATTACGACGTCGACGGGTATTAAAGTAGTATGATATAAGAGATTGATACGCTTGATGTAAAGCTTCCGCCATACCTGTCGAATCTGTCCCCTGTACTAAATCTTGCCTTAGCATCCCTAATTCGCTTTCAACAACCTTGCGGATCCCATACCCTGCGGATTTCTTATTTTTTGAGAGTAACTGTTGTTGGAGGGAACGGTCAAGTTTTAGGTCGAGTCCTTTCAACTCTTCTTGAACAAAGTACAGTTCGGGCTCAGGAATAATTAGTATGCCCTGACCTAATTTACCCGCTCGTCCCGTTCGGCCCAATCGATGGATATATGTCTCTCTATTTTGCGATGCTCCTACTTGAATCACATGTGAGACGTCAGGATAGTCCACGCCACGAGCGCTAACATCGCTCGTCAAGAGAATTCCATGCGAGGCATTGCGAAAGCGTCTGGTAACCATTGTCCGTTCCCGTTGATGCATCCTACTGTGAATCTCCCACACACCTGCGGTGTGGCCCAGTCGCAACGACAAGAACCTGGAAAACAGTTGTGCCAGTCGCGTCATTTCAAAAAATACAATGATTTTGTTCCTTTTCTTGTTGGTAGACTCTTTGCCTTTCATTGTAGTCATAAAGTGCAAGATGCTTTCAATTGTTCCTGTCCAAAATCTCTCTGCTGGTAAAACAATATATGATTGTGCTGTATTTATGTTCGTATGAGTTGTAGGATCTTCCTCATGAATGCAATCAACCATCTGATAGCTTGTGTTTTTCTCGACGCTAAGTTCTGCGACGCTGTTATTATTTGATGACGAAGTCGACATGACCATATCTACTACGTCCATTATATCTGGCGCCAGTGTTGCAGAAAACAAAAGGGTTTGCCGGCTTGATGTTGATTGCGTAGGGTGCGCTTGAGTTGCGGTGGAGGAATTTTCATGCAAGCAAGACAAAATATCTTTGACATCTCTTCGGAACCCTAGTTCCAGCAGCCGATCTGTTTCATCCAATATCAAAGTTCTTAGTTTTCCACCCTGGAGAAGCGAACGAAAAGAAACAATTTGACTTTCGGCACCATTGTTATTTCTGTGTTCGTCACAATCCTCCGACGGAACGAGTGGCATTTCCAAATTGGTGGTGGCTCTGAACCGTGTCAGAAAACAAAAGGCAACCAGACCTGAGTCAATGGAGAATATTGTAATCATATTTTCATAAAAAGACATCAAATGTCTCCCAAAATGAAAAAGTTACGCTGGTGAATTTTCTTCTTACAAATGATCCTTTAGTCTTCCAGGCGTGGCTACAAGAATTGTTGGTAACTGACGTTCAAACCGATTCACATCCTCTTCCTTCGATGACCCACCATAAATTACTTGCGAGGAAAATAACGTTACACCATCTTTTTCGTTTTGAGGAAGATGGTCATGTTGCTTGTTGTGCAACGAAAAGATTTTTTCGGCTTCCATGTTTATTTGAGCCGCCAATTCCCTTGTAGGAGCGAGAATGAGAATGGGAATTCCCTTATTGTTGCTGCTGTTGTTACCCTCTTTGCGTTTCGATTTCATTATGCGCTCAATACAGGGGACCAAAAATGCTAGTGTCTTTCCCGTGCCAGTTCGAGCTCTAGCAACGATATTGTTCCCGTTAAGGATGGCGGAGTATGTCCTTTCTTGTATTTCGGTTAGCTTGTGTATGCCTTGCCTTTCGAGAGCTTTTAGCGTTGTCGGATGCAGGTTTAAATCTTCAAATCGTAGCGATTTTGCAGTGCGACAATGTTCGTCGTCGTTGATGATTTTGGTGCTGTAAGATCTGCAATCAGCATGAAAAGAGTAGAATCGCGACGACGATGATAACGCCAATCGGCTTGGTGAATGGGAAGCAGTAAATAGATTTCCAAAGAAACTAGACCTGACATTTCGAATTGAAAAGCGTTGATTACTGCTATTTCTAACCGCCAACGATTGCAAAACATGTCGTCGAGTTGCGCTTGCGATCATTATTGCGCTGTCTTTTGTCGAGACGTTATATTTTTTTGCACCGAACAGGTGGACACAATTTGTCGAGAGGTATGTTCGCTGTAGTCTCATTCAAGTGCACACACCGCCCCAAATGATCATCAAAACGGTCGCTGGTTTTACGCTAAAGGTTGATTTAATTTGTTTCCTGATTAATGAAGATTAGCACTCGAAGAGCTTTCACCGTACCATTTACTTGCTCTGTTGTTGATGCTATTGGTTGTCGGTTGTTTCAAAGGAGTACCTAAAACGAAATTCTCAAAATTGAAAATTTTGTTAAAATCAGCGTACGGTATTACGATCACGTGATGCTTAAAGAATAAATTTGAATCTAAAGAGAGATTGGGTTATATCCTATTAGTGAGATAAAATTAAAAGTATGTGCCGATTGACTAAATGCTGCAATTGTCTCATTTCTCCCGGCCCATGTACATTGGCACGGTGGATCAGTACCTGCCGGTACCTTTCCACATACGGCCTTGTTTTTAGTAATTTGGTAAACAGGTTGTGGGACCATCGTCTGTGCTGTGCTCCAACACAATCCTGCGACGTGTCTCCATAACAGGTGATGTGGCGTTACATCGATTAGCTCAGCCCTGTGTGGTCTTTGCGCGCATCTGTTTAATGTTTTCAAATTCTGCTTTTTAGCTTAAACATTCCTCCTCGGTAATTCCAAGGATTTTGTTTCTAAACTTCCTGAATAGGGAGCCTTGTAGAGGCTTGGTGAAGATGTCAGCCAGCATGTCTCCTGTTGGACAATACTCCACCCTAAGCTCTCCGTTCTTTACTCGGTCAGTTACCATGAAGTACCGAAAGTTGATGTGTCTTGTCCTCTTGGTGCTGGATTGCTTGCCGTTGGTCTCCAGACGTATGGAACTAGTGTTGTCCTGGTATAGAATGTTCTTCTCTCCTAGAACCGGTTCGACTGGGTCGTCCCCGTCTAGGGGATTGCATCCTTGCAAACGGTATCCTTGCCATTGAAGGTAGTAGCGGCACCAGAGATTGTGTTGTTACTCTAAAAATTGACCGGTAAGGTATTGGATAATTGAAATTTAAAGAGATGTGAGCATATCATGAGATTGCTCTGTTACTGTGTATTTTACTGTATTCGACCGGTATCCCTGTGTTAGTGTTGTATGTAGGGATGTCTAAACCGGCCGTCGTAGATCATGTGTAATTCGTCATAAGACAGAGAACACATGATATGACCTAAATGTCTGGATACTTGAAGTCATTTTTATCTCTGGAGGAGTATAAGTAACTTTTCAAGTGTAGAATGGATATAATTCCTGTAGAATGTACGTAAGTAGAGTACGTGTATTTTTGACCGACAACACACCCCTTGATTCAACACTTAGTGAAGGAGTGTTGAATTAGAAGTCGGTTCTCCATCTTGTAGAACTCTAAAAACTTAAGCTTAGATATCAAATTGGAAGATTGTAATCGTAGAGTCAGAGTAGCATTGAAGGAGAGGTGCTTGAGTATGTAGTGGCCGCAAAATTGACGGGAAGCTAACGAATCGTCAAATCGTAGAAGACAGTAGAATCATGAGGAGTATACGCCAACGCGTGAGTTATAAGGGCTCTATAACCTGTTGTTACTCTAAAAATCGACCGGTAAGGTATTGGATAATTGAAATTTAAAGAGATGTGAGCATATCATGAGATTGCTCTGTTACTGTGTATTTTACTGTATTCGACCGGTATCCCTGTGTTAGTGTTGTATGTAGGGATGTCTAAACCGGTCGTCGTAGATCATGTGTAATTCGTCATAAGACAGAGAACACATGATATGACCTAAATGTCTGGATACTTGAAGTCATTTTTATCTCTGGAGGAGTATAAGTAACTTTTCAAGTGTAGAATGGATACAATTCCTGTAGAATGTATGTAAGTAGAGTACGTGTATTTTTGACCGACAACAGATTGAAAGGCAGATGGTTGTCAACTCTTACCACTTCTGCTTCTGTTGAGCTCTTGGTACTAATCTTTTGTTTTGTGGACATGGACAATACTGCGCCCTGTCCCATGGTTAGGACTGCCCCAGTGTGGCTTCGCATGTCAGAGTGGACCGCAAATGAGGCATCCACATACCAGTAGGAATTACCGGTTCCATCCCAACCCAGTACCAATGGGAGCGGGGTGGTGTCTCTTAAGTAGGCCAATACACACCTCAGATTTTTCTGGGCATGTTGGTTAGGGTTCTGTACACGTGTACATAGAAAGGCAATTGCCGTTTGTATGTCCGGCCGTGCCCTCTTTGCCACGAATAATAGTTTGGCCACACAGGAATGGAATTTTTCCTGTTGGATTGCTTCAAGGGTGTCTGATTCATCAGACACGTCAAATAGGTGGGATGCTGCGGGAGCCGGGGCCACCTTATTGTCTTGCAGTTCAGGTGGTAAACTTTCCAGTACATCTGCGATGTAGTCAAACATGCTGAACTTTACCTTCCCCTTCTCAGTGTAATCGATGGTCATTCCCACATACTCGTGGACTTTTCCGCAGGTTACGGATAGTGGCTTGAGTTTTCCAAACTCTGCGTTCAGTTGTTCTAGGATGTGGTCCACCATTGCTGGGTCACGATGTGATATTTTGAGATCATCCACATGCCAGACCATGGTCATTTGGTGTCCATCGATCATCTTGTTCATGGTGCACATGTCATATGGATTAGCTGTGAAACCCTGGGCCGTCAGGAAGGCCACAAGCTTCTCCCAGAACAGCAGTGCCGCCCAAAGCGTGCCATAGATTGCCTTTTTTGCCTTGACAAACATAACTTTGCGTCCATTCCTGTTGACTAGGTATTGCTTGTAGAGTTGTGGATCAATGCGAGTTAGTAGCTCAGCCATGGTTCCATCCAGTCGAATGCAAACTTCCTCATCGTCAGGCATTGGTGTTTGTAGGAATGCCCCTGGAATATCAGCTGTTGCTACATCCCGGCCTTCAATAGCATCGATGAGACACAATAGCATCAGAGCATAGAGTGATACTGTGGGTGACGAGGCTTCTTCCTTGGAGATGAATGCTCTCTGTGATCTCCCATCGGCGCATCCTCTTGCCTTGACTTTGCTGCATCGTTTGCGCTTTAAATACATTAGGTACTGGAGGGACCGTTGCACTTGCTCCTTGGTCATACTGCAGGGGTGAATTGGCGCTACAACCTCCATGTCATGCATCTGTTGCAGCTCGCTCAGAATAGCTTCCACACCGGACTCCCCAAATATATCGAGTCCCTTTTTTACCCCATATTGTTTGGTAGCCAGTGTGGCGTCGAGATTGCTGTACTGTTCTCGCGCAGAGGCTACCAGAACCACAGCGTGGTGTTCTTTTTCAAGTACTTTGATTGCTGTGCGGAACCCGGAAGAGAAAAAGGACCGGTGGTGTGTCGTGTCTGTGTATCGTTCCCCTGCATTGAACTTGTTGTGTGTTCTTTGAACGGTGGGACAGAGATTGTATTGGGGAGCAGGGTTGTTGTCTGGCTCGCCTTCCTTGGTGTCAGTTGGGTCATCAGTTGAGTTTGCTGACGGGTGTGCGTTATCTACTGTGTCGATCAATTGGTTGTCATTTGAGTTGGCTGGCACGCCGGGCAGTGGATCGGGATTAGGTTGATTGTGTACGAGCGGCGCGGTGGGCGCGTTTTCAATATTTTGGTGATCATCGAGCAGTGCCGCTGTAGGATCAGGCTCTGTTGGAGCCTCATTCTCTGCTGTTCTTGCTGCTTCCACATCATTACTCGCCGGAGGAGTTGCTGGGGGAATGGCACTGTCCTCAAAAATCGAACTACGGCGGCTTTTGAGGGACACTCCTGTGAGGACAGTGTCAATGGTAGCATCATCGGCAATGTCAGGATGGTAGGATGGGTCAGTCGCATCATCGGCAGGCTCCGAAGAGTTCTCGTCGATGTCAAGAATGGTGGTTTGGCCCAAATGGTCCCCGAAACCATAGACCGGCAGGCGCCTGCTGCACATCAGCAATGGAGTGCACCCTGCGGATGACGGTGTCGGTCATGCAACCAAGTGTAGCAGATCGGCGATGTATGCGTCGACTGGTCTTGAGATCGAAAAGGAAAAAAAAAACCTTGTTTGTTGTTAGATGGTTGTAGGTAGATAGCATCTGTAGCTTGTGGCTTCATTGTATTGTCTTGCGCATCCTCGTGTCCTAGTACATAGTCACCGAATTGGAACTTGCAGTGACGAGTGGCATTGAGTTTCTCCCCTGTGATGAGCTCTTGGGCTGACAAGGTTGTGCCCAGGCCGCTGGTCATAGTGGAACTGTTGAGCCAAAAATCTACGACGTGGACCATTTCAATCACCATTCAGGGAGGCATGCGGTCAAAAGGAAAGGCAGCAAATGTGCACCGGCAGCGTTCCTTGCTGGTTTGGTTGTCCCGTTCAATGTGAGGCTCATGCTCATTACGAGCAGTTACATGAAGGGTAACTGGAGTGGGTAGGGAGAGCAGCGCATTGCTCAGACATACAAATTCATTGTCCCCAAACACTTGAGTGATGATGAAGCCCCGTCGATGGTAGATACCAAACACAGCTTTGAAGCACTGCAGCAGTGTGGACTGACGTGCATCATTGATGGTACGGCTGGTACGGAATCTGATGTGACGCGAGATAGTGCAAAAAAACCTGATGCCATTGACAGTGTAGATGTCGGCAGCCAGAGTAATCTCCCGGTAGTGTGCTAACACTTCTGGTGGAACGGGTAGCACGCCGGTGTGGACATGCTCTGGCCTTTGCCGCACGGTTTTGCCTTTAATTATGTTGGTGTTGACCCCATAGATGTCTTCTGCCACAAGGACATCCTCCCGGGTTGTGCCGCAGTTTTGAATCCGATTGTTATCAATCATATGAAGTAATTCTTTGGTGCTGGGAAATCCCATGATCTCCTGTAGTCGTCTAGCTCGCTCGGCTCTCTTTACATCGTTGTTTGAGTAGAATTCCTTCTTTCCTTTTTCTGTGGTAATTGCGAAGATATTCTCGTCTTGGCTTGTGAGGTTGCAGGTGTACAAGTTGTTGCTAGCCCAGTCGAACCTTTGTGTTGTTCCATCATCCTTGTGGACATAGAAGGACTGGGCAATACTGGTGTCAAGCGTGACACGGTACTTGACGGACACCAGGCCAAGGGATTGTATGTTAGCAATTCCTCCCTCGAGGTACCATACCATTCTGAACCCGGGGAAGTCCCCGACCATTGTGGTTGCCACGCTTCCCGCATTGCAGTGAATCACAATCCAGCCGTTGTCTGGGTGTGGCCTGATGTTCCGCAGGAGGGCCCTGTTGCTGATCACATTGCAAGAGGCCTGGCTGTCCAACAGTAGGAGATTGGGGTCAAGCTTGCCATGATTTTGAGCAAGCAGGAATTTGGTGTCCCGGCTAATAGTGTCCATGGCCCGGCTGGTGCCATCCTCACTCCTGGGCTTTTCACTCCTATCATCCTCACTCCTGGGGTTCTCACTCCTGGGCTTCTCATCAGTTGCTGATCCATCGATGGACCATTCATCATCTGATGTATCGTGCCCAGTGCTGCTCACCTCAGTGGCTGAGCTTTCGCTGTTGTCGTCGCTCCTCCAACTGGCTTGTTGGGCCACTAGCAATGGTATTCCATTGTCTGGCTCCAACTCGTCCGCGTCACTGTAGGTTCCATGTGACACCAATTCCATGTTGCTGATCTGCATGAAACATAGTTCTTCGCCAAATGTTTTGCCTTCTGATATACCATTAATCAGTAGCTGGTGTGCTTCTTTTACAGCTCCCTTGCTGTCCTCTCCATTTGTCACAAAGGCTGTTCCTTCAAATATCTTTTCCGAGCCTGGCTTGCTGCTTCCTTCTGTCCATGGCGCTCTGGTGCTGTTGCCGTTGTTGTTGCTGGAGGTGTTGCTTGTCTGTTTCGGGTTGTTATTTTTGGCTGTTTTGAATCGGAGCAACATATCAAGTGCTTCAGATGTGTTGACTGGATATGCGTCCTTCTTTAGGCAGTATTCATCTTTCAGAGTTCCTTGTAAGTTTCTGTGGTTCTTTCGGTTGGATCCCTCAATAATCTGTACTGATAGTAGTATCTGCTCGGCGGCTTTGATGATAGGTTGCTTGTCTGCATCAGTCATTCCGGAATAGTCACTATACTTCTTGGTTGGGAAGACTCTCTTCATGGTGTATCTAATCAGTTCCTTGGACACAATCTGGATCCCGGCTGCCTTCATTACCTCGAATCGCATTTGCATCTCTTCCACGTACTTAGTTGGATCCTTGGTCCCATCTTGAAATGCCATGAGGAATTTCTTCAGTTTCATGAGCACATCCACAGGCGGGCAGATTGAAGACTCGTTGTCTCTGTAGTATATTTCTTTGAGGTATTCAAGCAATTTTAAAGTGTCAGCCTGTTCCTTGGTTGCTGTCCAATCCTCCTTTGCTTTCAGCTTCTCGGTGATTCCCGAACTAAGTTGTCCATGCATGATGTTAAACATCTTCTTGAGGTCCTCTTTGTATCTCTTGATCCGTTTCTTGATCCCCTTTTGCTCCTCTATCCAGAGCCGGCTGTAGAGCTCTTTCTTAATCAAACGCACCTCCACTACTTGAAAATCCTTAGGTGGTAAAAACGATATCACCTAAGGCTACAAACAAAAGAGGATAATCGGTTAGAAACAAGACGTATCCAAAGACCTGACCAATAAGTGAACACTTGGAATTCTTAAGTATGTTCGAAAGAATATGCTTGATATCCATTACTTATTGCAATCAAGTAAATCAATACCGATTTCGAATGGGCCTCCTCATCTATCTCAAATACAACGAGCAAGCATACGCCCCATCAGATAAAACACTTAACCTCACAAATGACCAATACCATCGAATGACTGATACAGTAAGACCAATACACGACACTAATACAACAACAGCAACAGCAGTATTGGTACGATTAAACCCATAGTGAAAAGACCGGGGAAGATTTCTACCATGTAAAATACAGCAGAGAGCCCTGATACAGTAAAAATACACAGTAAAAATAAGAGCGTCTCTCTGAGCTCACATCTCTTTAAATTTCAATTATCCTATACCTATCCGGTCGATTTTTAGAGTAACAACACATACTATGGCTCATTTTGACACCTCGTTTAATGTCTGAGGGCCCTGAAAGGAAATATATTAGTGATACGAGTAGGGGTGACATACCTGCCCAAATATTTGACAGTGATCTCTCTTTCAAATTGATACGCTAGTAGTACTGGGCATTGCAGTTCTTCAAGGGCTCGATAGATGGTTGCTCATTCTTGTTCTCCAATGCCTGTACATGGGCTTTGATGCCTCTTTTGTTGTCTGGGTAGCTGTAGTAGAAACAAACACCAGCGAAACGGGTAACAAGGGACGATACTATCCAATTTCAATTTGCCTACTAGTATGATTACCCTCTCTTTGTTTTGAGACACTGATAGCTGACAATTATCACTCTTATGAAAGCACTAACAGCCAATTATTGTTCTCTAGTGTTTGCAGATTGGTTTAGATACCTATCCTGCAGTTACCTGGATAGTACCCCTCCTGAAGCAAAGCTATCATTCAAATGGGTTGGTACCAGTATGGCTATGGATGAAGATTTTACATCACATGTGGATATGTGTATTCCAGTACAAAATCTACACATGCTAAGTGAAAAATGGGTGGGCATGGTGGCCCTGCAACTCAAACAATAAACAACACACACACAACACACACACACACACACACACACTGACTGCAGGTCCAAAAGAACTTGTGCTAAGTTCTCTAATATTCAGGGATGACATGAAATGCTGCATATGTTCTCATGTATTTGTGTTCCATTCAAATTGAAGGACAGACATCATCTGACATGATGCCAAAGAACAAAAATGAAGAACATTGAATTAATCCAAGGGCAATGGTCTACATGATGTACTTTTTTCTTCAACAAAAATCATCTGAAAAAGAAGGCATAATTCCAAATACAAGTACTAACCTCCACGGTCATTATTTAGGGCAATAGGAATGATCAATGGGCACTATTCAAGAAGACTTACAAGGGTAGTACTTCTTGCAAGTCTGATACAATGACCTCAACCAAACATAGCATGCTGTATCACCTCAAACAATAGCCACATTTTGGTGCATGGCATGGTTCCT
This sequence comes from Pseudo-nitzschia multiseries, assembly GCA_037355745.1. NCBI lineage: Eukaryota > Bacillariophyta > Bacillariophyceae > Bacillariales > Bacillariaceae > Pseudo-nitzschia > Pseudo-nitzschia multiseries. The sequence continues at coordinate 11,331,707 of CM074789.1, read as the reverse complement.
TTTTTCTAATGCTTGTTCCCCATTTGGATGCCTAGTAGTATGCCTCATTGTGTTGCCTGTGTGCCCCATTATGATGCCAAAGATTAGTAACTCAAGCCTATCATGGCAGCATAATCTAGTATTGTTGTGCTGCATTGCCACTTAAAGAAAGAAGGTGTTTTGTGACATGCCATGTGTTTGTCTTCTGATTTTCATGGGTCACACACAAAATTTACAACGCCTGCATTTTATGTCGTCCCCTTTTGGAGAAAAGGAGGATGAGTTTACGACAGTTTAGGCCAGGGGTCAATATTATGACACCTGGTTTAGGCCTCGTTCCTACCGTACCTTTAGGTACAAGTACTCGTATGTATGTGTCATAGTATGTTGTTGTTGTGTATGGTGGTGTATGGTGTCCATTACGGAGTATTTTTTGAATTTGAATTTTGTACCGGCATGACCATAGTGAGAGTTTATGCGCGTAATCTTACTGTGTTTCTCTCATCGTACGGTACCTTATGGAATATGACCGGTAGAAAATCATTGGATCCGTCTTAAATTCGTTGTCGGTAGGTGTACCGGTACGTACGTCTACGAGTAAGATTTACTGTACACGTTTACCAGAAACTTCCGTACCGACAGTAAACAGAACACCCAATACTTACTCGTGCCTATTTCGAATGGCAGGCAGGAGAAAGCGCATATCCAATTCTGTGCACTAGGGAACCTAACTTGCAAAAGAGTAATCTTACTGTATCGATCCTTTAACGAAAGAGATGACTCAAGGTTACAGTAGAGCTTGCATTGCCGATGCCGAAGATGGGGATGTTGGAGCAGATGTCCCTGAGACTGTATCAATGACTACGAGTGCTAAGCCCTGCAGCTTTGTCGCGACGGGCGTTGTTGCCAATGCTCGACTCTCGCCGCTCGTTCCGACCGATTGGGTGGATATCACCAACAACAAATCAATAGAGGGAACACGAAAAATAATTCCTGACTTTTTATGGGAAAATTCTCCTCGGCACGAAACCAAAGGCATTCGAGATCACGTGAAAGTATATTCTCACCTTCCAAACGGGATAAATATCCTTGACTCGAAATGGGTGCTCGGTAGAATATTTGCGATGAGTGACGACGACAAGCTCGGGAAGAATCCATTTTTGGCTACGTGCATAACTCACTGTTTTTCAGGCCTTGACGGCTTCAAGGATTTTGCACGGTCCGTGGAACTTCTCGATCAGTCTACGTCTGATAGCGGATACAACAATGGCGTCGTGGACAATATATATTCCGATCCAGTCTCTCTATCAACCCAAAAACATCAACATCAACATCAACATCAGCATCAGCAAGGAAAGAAATTGCAGCTACTCGAAGAAATCATCCAAAGTCTCCCTGACATCGCAAAAGGGTCAAATTCTTCAGTTCCCACAATTGCTTCAATCCAACGGCCACCTATCGACTTTATGAATTGGTGGGTCGTAAAGGATGCCGGTGCAAACGGAGCAGGTGGTGTGTGGGTAGTTGGACATGACAACGCCGAAACCTTCGGAGACTCTCGTGATTCCCCTCTCCTTGCATCCCACAAGTACATCGCACAGCAATACGTTTGGCCACCTGTCTTGTACGATGGAAAAAAGTGCCATGTTCGGGTGTATGTGACGATAACTCATGATGGCCAGGCCTTTGTTCATCGCCGTGCCTTCTTGCACGTAGCCAATGATAACTTTACTGTTTACAACGAGGACAAGTCAAGCAACAGTGGCAGTGTTGCTACGTTTGACGACTGCGTTCACATTACAAACTGTTGTGCAAACAGTCACGATGACGTTAAATTCGCCGGCGAAATCCTCGCTGATTTTGGTGAAAGTGAATACACTACGTGGACAAGCGACGACGATAAGATGTATCAACAGCCAGTTGTTCCATTAGCAGAATTCTTCCCCTCCGTCCAAGCGAGCGTCTCCGCTGTAGTGGAAAAGACCTTCCGACTGGGATTATTAGATGGAGGGGAGAAGAACCACGGATTCGAATATTGTGGAATGGATTTCATGCTTTCCTACAAAGAGAAAGAGATAAACGAGAATTTCAACGACAACAACTCTGTGAATTCTCACGAGCCTAGGTTACAACCAGTCGCCTACTTATTAGAAATTAACTCACCACCGAGCCAAGATACAGCTTCGTCGTTACCTCATGCAGAACATTTGCACAATGAAGTATTGAGGGATTGGATGACTTGTTGGGTAATCCCAAAAATTGAGCCCAAATATCCAATACGGACTGGAGGCTGGCAAAAATGTGAAGTAAATCAAGATGAGTACTATTCCAAAGCTGCGTCAAGTGAAAGACACGGCAGTAACAAAGAACAACAAAGTTGTGATCTGATCCTACCATCCAAAGCAGCATTGCTAAACAAGATTCGATGGGCGCTGTTTGAGCGGAAGGTACAAAAAAGTGAATCTCTATCGTTATTAGAGAATCAGAGGATCCCGGTAGGGGAACCCATTTTTGATACAACTGTTACCGGGAACAATGCCTTCAAAAACAATGTTCACAGTAATGAGAAGGGTACGCTACACCGAACTGACGAAAAAAGTGACAAAGAATATGACGATTACATGAACGTGCTTGCAATTCAATTCTCAAAATTTGCACGTTCTCAATTTCCTTTCTTTCAAAATGGAACATCCTCTGATCGTACCCAACGACAACTGCAACAACAGATTTTCTTTGAGAATGCTGGTGGGGCACAAGTTCCAAAGGCAGTAATTGATCACGTCACTGCATCGTTAATGAGACGACACAGGGAGAGAATCGGAAGCGAAACAAAGGCCGCTGCACGTGAAACAATTCGACGGCTGTTGGTCGGCGGAGGAGAAGAAAAGACAGATGCATCATCAGTTGTTCTTCTCGGATTGAATGCAACATCGCTTTTAAAATCACTTGCTGAACAATATGCTAAGATACTGACTCCAGCCGACGAGGTGCTCGTAAGCACAGAGAATCATTTAGCAAATTTTGATCCATGGATAATGGCCGCCAAGGTAGCAGGTGCGTCAATCAAGCTTTGGGCACCATTTTACGAGAAACAGAATTCCGACGCCATTTCCTCAAATTTGGAAGACCTTGTTAGTCCACAAACACGAGTAGTTGCCATTCCTCATGCATCCAATCTTTTGGGTTCGATTCGACCCATTAATGACCTTTGTAGAATGATAAAAGATCGCAGCAGAGGACATGCTCATATCGTTGTAGATGGTGTCGCTGTAGCTCCTCACGAATACGTAGGCTTCGACGAAAACTTTGGAGGAAACGTCGATTGGTACGTTGTTTCAATGCACAAGTTATTTGGTCCTCATATTGGCGTTCTATTAGCGCGACGAAGTCAATCAGTGAGAGAATTAATCGAGACAACCAATACTTCCGCTCCTGAACGTTTTGTGAAACAAGAGACGCTTCAAGCCCTGATCGAATCAGGTACAGCAAATATCGAAGGCTGTGCTGGAGTGGTTGGGCTAGGGATGTATTTCAAATCATTGTCAAAATGGTATAAAAAGCAGACACTACTTCCTGAAGATATCGCAGTTGCAAAAATTTCAGATGTCACTTCTGGCGTTGAAAGAACCGATGAAATGGTTACCTCAGCAGAAGTAAAACTTGTTTACAGCATGATCCGAAAAGTAGAGGAGTCCTTACTCAAGTTAATAAAACAAAGGCTCTGCCATTGTCCTCTACTGAGGATTATAGATGGGTCCGAAAGGGATTGTGAACTGGACGGAAACTACACTGGTTTTATTTCCCGCCTTCCAACAGTGGCATTTGTGCACAAAATTATTGCATCTCGTGATATCTACAATTTTTGCTTCGAAAGAGGAATTGTGTGCCGCCACGGGTTTTTCCTCTGCACGAAGCATCTAGCTTCCGGCTTGCATGTCGACGGGTACCAAGACGGCGTGCTGCGAGTGTCCCTGGCTCATTATAATACTCCTCAAGAAGTTGAAATACTCTGTGACACTCTGGAGAATATGCCAACATGGTTTGGCGATCAACCATCGACGCATAAACACGGTTCAGAACGGACTGTCCTCAAGAGTGTCCTACAGCAATAGTTCAACTCATGACATCTCGATGAGATGGCATACGTTACCTCTGGCGAAGATTACATAGTATTTTGCAAATACTTCTAGTTTTTGTCAGTTTTTTTCATTTGACCAATAATACAATGAAAAATTCTCCCCAGCTGGTAGCAACGTCTCCTCTTTACCAAAATCGTAGCAAAAGGTGCTGCATATGATCCAACGCAAGCTCTTAATCCGTGTAGGATCATAATATTATTATCGGCAGTAGAACCGATTCGATCGGGCATGATATCTTTACCACGAATTCCAAATGAACAGGAAGGCTTTTCCAAAGAAGGGTGTATTGTTTCGTGCGGACCAATACCCAAACTTGGACTTCTTCAAAAGGCCTGTCTACAAGGGATACGTTCAAATAAATCGAGATTGATAAATCATTTAGCTACAACTTCTAAAATAACGTAATGGTTTCCACTCTCGTATCCGCTCTCGATGAGTCGTACGCTTGGAACCTGACGGACAAGATCATCCAATTCTCCCTCGCGATACATGTGGCAATACCGCTGGAAAACCACTAGGCCCTTTCGCTCGTCGAAGTCTGCTTTGTCATAGGCTTCAGAGTACAGTTCAGCCACACTTTTCGACGAATCCGAAGCTGGTGTGGAACCAGACCCTCCGCTACTGGATTCGTTATGTTTTTTTCTCGTTTCAGAAGCTTTTATCTTTTCAGAGACTTTGTCCAAATATTTTGGCTGTGCGTTGAAAGGTACAAACACGTCAGGTGCTGCAAATCGTCGTCGGCTATCAGCAGCTTGCTCCATTGCCCACGCTTGGATATGGATTCGACCATTTTGCTTCACAATCCGAGACAATTCCTCGATACATCGTATCCTACGATCAGCTGTGCTCAAGTGATGCATCACTGCTATACAAATGGCGGCATCACAACTATTACTTCGTAATGGCACCGTCATTGCATCTGCAACTGCCACCGCGGGTCGCTTCTGTAGAGATTGCCGATAGCCACTTACTTTTCTCGTATCTGGCACCGTGCTCCCACTCGATTCATCAAAAGCACTTTCCAAAAGTGGAAGGCTTATATCAGTTCCAATGACATAGGAGCCAGCCTCCCAAATTGCAGGAAAATATTTGCCGTCACCACAGCCTACATCAGCAACAATCGAACCTTCGGGTAAATTTTGAACAAACTACGTGCGCACGGAAGTTGAACCAATATCATTATCAAACAAATAAGAACAAGGGGAACGCAAGTACCAAATCAACTCTGACACTTGGTAGATGCATTGAGCGCTACACAAAGGCAAGAAATGAGCAACGCATTTATCTTACCTGTGTGGCACTAGGCCAAAGAACTCCCCTCTTTCCCCTTGTATGATGCCACTGCGTTGCAATCGCGTCGTAGACCGCATGAACATGATCGCGTTCTGTGCTTGGTGTAACCAATGCATTGCCTTTTGAGCTAGATGGGTCAAGTTTCGCGTTACTAGCTCCCCAGATTGGAGGAAAATCATTTGATTCAAAACGAGGCAATGGCTCGCCGCTCAATGACAATGCTGTCCGCAACGTTAGACTTACGCGCAAACCTCGGGGCAACACAACGCCGTTATGTGTGTCCGTTCGTCTTGTCACGATTTGGTGTTCCCATTCAAAACGAGCTGAACCCGACATGAGCACTAAAGATCGGCGGGGCAGGTAAACAAGCTTTTTGGGACATGTGGTAGACTTAGTACCGTCATCTTCGTGTTTCGCCGTTACTTTTGTGAATTCCATGACGATGCCACTATTCAGGCTTATACTTATTAAGCCATCTCCGAAGGCGGACGGTGTGTCCACGTGAGATCCAATTCCTTCCCCAGGTTTGTAGTGATTTACTGTCATTTGATTCAAATTCGGGAATGTCATCTTCTTAGTTGTTGTTTCTTGGCCATTTTGTTCATCGTTCTTTGCTTCATCACAGGAGGAAGGCCCTGTTACAAATTCTTGCTGTCTCGTTTTATCGATCACTCGTGCCAGAACTTCCCAGCCTTTTCCTTGTTGCACTAAATCATCCACACTGATTTGCTGGCCTTTCTCTGTTTTCGTTTCGGTCGCTGGCAAGGGAGGACAGTCAGCATCAAACGGCGTGTTTTCGTCCCGCCGCAGCACATCAGCCGTTCGATAGTCGAAAACATATCCATAATGTTGGACGAGTCTTTTCACCGTTCCTGTTTGGCTCTTATTGATTTGTTGAGGGGCCCATGGTGCTTGTGGACCTGTCAATATTGCTACTAGAATCTTTTCTTCTGCTTCGGTAAGAAAGTTCTCGATCACGATTAGTCCCGGTACGTGAATGTGAGAAGTAGCTGAAGTGCACTCGGGTCGAGAAACGTCTCCCTGGCCTTTTTCATACTCTCCCTTTTCTTTCGCCTTCGATTTCTGTGTGATCGTTGCGTAATCCAGAAACAGTTGCCCGCTACTTACGGACGGCTCATATTTTGGCTGCTCCACATCATTGTCTTTGCCGGCGCTATCATTGAATTTCCAGGACACGATTCGACCCTGAAACTCTCTGACGATGCGTTGAGCATCTTTCGCCGACCTGAATCCTATGTGACAGGATTGAACCTGTTGTTGTTGACGATTTTGCTTCTTCGGGAGGAAGATTTCTACATCTTCTCCGAAGATTTCTCGTATAGCACGAAAAACAGCGAAGGGTTTATTCCACCAATCTGTTGTATTTGACGCAATCTTTTCCTTGCTATTGTTGTCAATTAGACCAGTGACATAAACGAATCGAGTTTGGGTTCGTTCCTGCTCATCGTTTCCTCGATCGTGCAAAAGTCGTCGGAACTGAGGCGGATTGGAACGCGGCCAATAAGTTGAGGTATCTTCGGGCAGAGGCTTGGTCGTGATCAAAGTAGCTTGGCACGCACGAGATCCAAACAAAACAGAATCATCGGATTCAGATTGTTCCCTCCACTCAGGACTATTCACGATAGGTAGCAGTATGTCTTGCGGCGAGATTCGTTGGTCTCGAAATGCATATTGAATTTGAAGCGCTTCGTACGGACAATCATATTCAAGCCGCAGTCTCGAAAAGTTTTTTGGGTCCAAAACATGAATCGATGAAACGGGAAACGGTAATCCAAGTCGTTCGTATTGATCGCCAAATGCCAAAAGAAGTGTTTTTTCTAATTCTCTGGTGGACTTCCAGTAGGGGCCTGGTTCAGATGAAGATTGCATTTCTGTGCTTTGCGGCGAAGTCTTTCGTTTCGGCTCAAAGGCACCTTGCAAATGAACATATCCCTTGTTGTCTTTTGCGTTGGCACTGCTCGGAAGAGGTTCGTGAGGCAGGACGGATCGAAAGCGCTTCTCATTGCTGTGATCGTCATCCCTTCTGTCGTTGCCGTTGCCATTGCCGTTGCCGTTGCCGTTGCCATTGTGATTGTGATTGTTGGCTGTCGTCGGACTTCCAGAGGTGAAACTTGTTTTGTTCTGCGTTCTTTCTGTCATGTTCCTGTTTGTGATGATCCAACGCTGAGCGGAGATTGCGGCCGATCCTTTCAATTGTTTATGTTTCAACTAGGTTGCGGTTGACTAGGTTCAGTTCTTGCATACGGTATGCTGTAGTACCGGTACGGTCTCTGGATCCTGATATCGATTTGTGATCGGTCCGAGTTTTACCGGGCCGGTTTTTGAGTATTGCCTGATGCTTTTTCCAGGGCCGTGCAGGGGCCGTGCCTTCCTCAAATTTCTAGTGGTTGACGAGAGATGTCGTCGTCTCTACGAGTATCTTACCGGTACGAGTACAAGTAATCTTAAGTACCGGTACGGTACGAGTACGAGTAAGAGTTTAGTTGCTAATTTCGGTATGACACCGTAGAGCCTGGTATATTTTCTACATGTGGCGAACCGCTGGAATTAACACCTATTTGCCTACCTGTCACCCCAGAGGTTCGAAAATCTCTTAACACTGCGTAGGTACTGTACGACTTTGTACTGTACAAGAAACACGCACACACAAAACTTTCATGTGCGGCGCTACAAAAATCTATTCCCACGTACAAACACACACAAAATGGTACAAACACACACAAGCGAAACAACCTCAGAATGCTTACTACTGTGCTAAGATGTATTCATATCTCCCAATGCGCTTGATGAAATAAGCTATAAATACACCATTGGAAAGAGCACATACTAATGCTTCTATTCATGTAGTACCAACATTTACCTGGGCTTATTAATGGAGATATGCCAGCCGTGACAGGTGGCTATATTATCATTTTTTTCATTACACGGGAAACACCACGCAAAAGTACTAGCTCATAACCTGTCGCTAAAAATGTGTTGAAATTAACACCTAAACTCTTACTTGTAACGGTAGTCATCAATCATCGCATTAAAAAAACTTTTGAGGAAAAAATGATTGAAAATAGGGCGCGACTAAGATCCCTTGTTCTGCCCCCTCCCCCATTTCCGGGTCTCTTATTCAGGAATGAGAAAATCTGAAAAATAATATTAATATGGGGTAATTGGATAAGTTTTGCACTCAGAGGATGACAAGGAGGATAGGGTTACATGGTTGCATGGTCAGGCATAATGCAGGAGGTCCTTGCCAGCTAAGGTTGCTTGTTGTTTGTTACTATTGCCAGGGGAAGAGAGAGAGAGAGAGAAGGGGGTGAGGGGGCAAAGATCATTAACAAGTAACTAGTACTCCTGGGGGGGGGGGGGGCAAGGACAAAGAACTTGCATTCTAATTACTGTTCAGGGGGGAGTACTGTTTTTCGGTGGTACTGTAGTGTCATCTTTTTAATTTTTACTGTAATTCCACATTGATCAATACTGTGCAGTATGGGACTGGCCTGACTGGCGCATCAATCAAGGCAAGGGTGACAATGAGGACAATGACATTGGCAGTAAACACTGTTAGTGATTACTGGTTCATAGATTGCTTGGGGTGGAGCAATTTACAACTAGTTTCAGTTTCATTTGGAGATGCTATAATCATTTTGCTTTACTCTTGTCATTTCGTCACATTCATTGGTTTTTGGAAATTCATGTCAAACTCAAAATATTGTTTCCATGATTCCCTTTGTTTGTGAACATTACCCATCCAACATAGTATGCATCATTATTTCTGCTGAATCATTCCCATTGAGGGCATTGCTTGTCCCACTTTGCAATGTCGGCCACACTGTGACGGTGAAAACCTGGAACACTAATCTTTTCGAAAACTCCAGCTCAAACAATAATCATTGGATTTTAAATTCTTTTCATCATCTTCTGATACAAAGCCAACTTACAAGTTTGCCTGACAGGCACTTTTTTTGGATTAATACTTCACACAGAAGTTCTGGAGTCAAAGGAGTGAACAATTTCCCCCAAACCGGTAGGTAATTGTACATAGTGAGAAACTCCAGGGACCTCGTGAAAAAGTTACTGCCGCGAATTAATATTTCCGGGTGGGTGATAAAAATTTCATGAAAGATGTGTCTCATGTGCTTGCAGAACAACTGGTACTCCACCGTGTATTGGCAGTTCTTGTCAAAATTAAGGAACCTTGTAACCGGCTTCCATTTCTCATCTTCTTGTAAAGGGCAAGTCCCCCTTGACTGGTTACCTCTTAGACGTTCTGGGGAAGTCCGTTCGTCAAATTGGATCAAGCTCCTGCCACTCATGGTGTAAAATGTATGACTGATCATTGTGGAAACCTCCACCATGATAGTGTACCTTTGGCAATGATTTCTACTCTGCTTTCAAATATACGTCCATCTTCTCGATTGCAGTGTCGAGGTTAAGAATTGTTTGTGGCGTGTCAAATACTGCATCAACTATTGATTTCACAACCATACTCTAATCCACCAGCCCACCGTCAACTGTGAGATCACATGACAACTGACTTGTTAGAAGCATTGGCGAGGAATTTTTTGCACAGGCTATTCAACATTTGAACAGAGGTGGGTGTGGAAGCAAAAACATCACCCCAACACAAAGTCAGGATTAAGCGTTGCAGCAACGTCTTTACTTGCTATTTATGTTCTGGACGCAAGCCAGTAACAAATATGTCCCATTTGGCACTCAACTTTGAAGTAGAAAGAGTCACCAAATTTTCCTCAAAGTTGACGACTACTTTGTAATACTTGTCAAATTCAGTTTGTGCTCCACGAGCTTTGAAAAATGATGTGGAGATAACAGTCTAAATCCAATGCTGCCTTTCACATTTTCAGTTCCTATCTTGTACTGACCAACCACAAATGAACACAAACGCATGTGCCAGAGATAAATTGTGAAGCAACCATAATAACGGGGCTGAAATTTGGGATGCAAAAATAGTCCTCCTGGAAAATGTTGCATGCAAAAATACATATAGAAATTGTTTTTAATGCACACAACAAACATTTTGGAATTGTTTACATGAATCATACAAATTTGAAGCTGGCATGAGCATCGTTTGAGGGACAAAGAAGGTCTTTGACCCAGCATGCATGATAAATAGAATCTTTCCAAAAACTTTGTTGTACACTCAAAAATCAGCCAAAAGGTATAATGATGTTTAAAATGATTGAGATGCAAGGTCATTGTGATGCTTTTAGTTTTGCTACCTAATGTGTGAATTTTTCACTGTGTGCCGAGGTCCCCTGTATTTTACATGGTAGAGATCCTTCCCCGGTTATGGTGTAATATTATCGTACCAACCCTCCTTGCTGTATTGCTGTGTTAGTATCATATTGGTCTCTTCCCAAGCTGATTTTCTTCCTTGCCATTTTGAACAATGCATTTTACTAATAAAAGTGACTGCAAAATGTATTATTCCAAAGGGTACTTCTAGACTTCCAATCGTTATGAAACATTGCAATAAGATGTGATGCTACTAAAATGCAGTAAAGATGGTGATGAAAAAGATCAGCTTGAGGCGTTTTGGAAAAATTTCACCCATCATGGGGTCAGGGTGCACTCAATTTGCTGCACCCTCTTTACAATTATGCCCCTGGTCCTGGTTCCGGTACAATACATATTCTATCGGTACATTAGTAGTCAATAAAGTGTTACTTTGTATTATTTTTACCAAAAAAACGTCGAAGTCAGACTCGCTGACTGAATTTGCACGCGCAATTCTTGACTTGAGTATTAATAACACAATTATTAATACTGTTATGAATTGATAAGACAAATTATTTTACAGGAGTCAGCGTACATTTTGTACTGGCCACTTATTTTAGTATTACTCTTCCAACCAACCAATGCACCACACCTCTTCTAACCAATGGACCAAACCAGGACCCGAACCCAAACTAATCACCACTCCAGTTTTTAATATCAATATGAAGAACTGGAGATCGAACATAAATTAAGACAGCCCTACCCACTGCGACTCAACTCACCGGCCAAGGTAAATCCCAAAAAAAATCTAAAACAATTTTGGTTTTTCAATATTCAATTAAACATGACGCGTTCTTTGATACTCAACTAAATGGGATCCATTGCCATGATGAGTTGACACGATTGCTTGGAGTGATTTTCAAAAGGAAGAAACTCTAATTTGCAATTTGCAAAAGCAAAAGCACATGATTCCACTTCGTAACACATGATTTTACTAGATAACAAGTGATTCCACGTCGTAATTTCCACTTTTGCAATGAAGTGCTCATAATTTCTAATTTGGAACAAAACTCTGCATCTTTTTTGGCTTCGTAAACTTTGCCAAGCCAAGTAATCTTGAAATGGAATCAGCCATGGGATTCCTCCACCAATCTACTAAACGGATGCTCAGCAAAACAATCTTAGAATCAAATCGACCATGGGATTTGTCGGAACAATCAACAATTGGCTCTCCAACAATCCGCTCTCCAATCAACCCTCCTCTTCAATTGGCTCTCCTCTCCAATCAAATCAGCCCTCCTCTCCTTCAATCCAATTGGATCTCCAATCGACTCTCCAATCAACTCTCCAATCAACTCTCCAATTGACGATAACTCTCCCCTTCAACCAACAAATCACCTCTTCAATCGGCTCTCCTCTCCAATTGGCGGCTCTCCTCTCTAATTGGCTGTCCTCTCCAATCGACGACTCTCCTCTCCAATCAACAATCTACAAGTCAAACTGTGTGCAAAGTGTTTGATGCTTTGGGGATGGACCACGAATTGATTGTCAATTAGTTGGTGGCGGTTGGCCTAAGTTGCAATAACTTAGCCTTGTGGACATGGTCATGGAGTGATGTCAGTGTGGTCTTTGTCTTCATTAAGGCATCACCTTCTTCCAGCATTGCCTCTAAGGATTTGTCAGCATCAACTCTCCCCTTCACAAATTCTATAATGCATTTGAGTCGTGAGAACTGCTTCTGCTCAGGGGCATTATAACGCTTCCTCCATTGATTAAAGGTTTTTTGAAGATTAGTACCCGCTGCACTGATTGTTGTTCTTGCTGTTGTTTCTGTAGGGAGATGAAAGGAAGCCATGTGCTGCAGGAAATGGTGTAATTGTCCATTGATGGCATCTTGTTTCTCTTCAAATTTGCTAACCTTAGTGTCTATCCATGTAACGTACTTTGAAACATTATAGACTTTGGAATGAATGTTGTGAAGTTGGTCTTTAAACCCGGGAAGCACAACATCCATACTCTGTTGGATTGAGCTACCTCTCTCCTCTCCCGCTCTCATAACCTTTTTGACAACTGCTGCTTGATAAGTGTGGAACAATTTTGTGTTGAAAATTGGCAAGGAGAAGAGGCGATTTTGTCTCCCTTTGTGTATCAAGCCCGCGGCATCCTGCAGTATGATGCATTGCAAATTCAACAGGAACTCAAAGAATACTTGAGCAGCTGGCTTCTCCCAGACATTCTTGATTGTGTCCATTGCCTTGTCAAAGAATGGGAACACTTGACAACAAAGCTCTGGAGGTGGGTTGATGGTACCTTGGGGCAAGAAAAAGCTACCTTTGTCTTGTGCATGTCCAGCCAAGACCTGCATCACATTCATTGGAAGTTTTGGCAAACATTGATCTTCTCTGATGTCAAGGTTCCAATTTCCAATCATCTTGATGTATTGCGGATCCACCTCTTGCATTTTGCATGCAACTGCACCTGTATGGCGGCCAAAGTGAACAAAATGCTTTGATACGATGCCCAGGGCTTTGCATGCTATCTGCATGGTTTTCGCCTACACTTTGTCTGTTATTGTATGGTCATTCTGCAAGTTATTAGAATCAGTGAGTAATTTGATGTTGAACCATGATGCGTTATTTGCAAAGTTGTATTGCAAAAGCTCCCCAGTTGAATGGAGCTCTCTGGTTGCATGGAATCGCTGCCATTAAGTAGAAGCCCAACGCGCCAACGGGACACATGTTAACGTCTCTGTGTCTCAAAACATGTCCATACAAAGTTTTCTGACTGTTTGTTTTCCCTGTCATGATTTGCATCATAAAGATCAGGCAGGAGTGTGCGCCTTCATCAGATTTGATGATGATGCACAGATCTGACAATTTGCATTTGAATAAGGACTTGCCGCACAGAACATCACAATGCGTCATAAGGAAACAGAATCAGTCCCTCAACACTGCAACATGATAGTTATGTTTGTACCAATGCTTAGAGAACAAGAAAGCCTCAATTTGCTTGATGCTTTTAACTGTCATGTACGGTGACAATGTGTGATCGATTTTCTCATCGTGTTGCATCTTCTTGATTTGTTTCTTTCGTACTTGGACAGCACAGAGCAACTGTGTAACCCTGTCAGCACGAAGGTGTTTCTTCATAAGAGTGTTGGCATTCTGACTCCTCTGATGCCACAATATTTTGAGGATGGAACAAAAGCACTGATTCACAGTATCATAATCTGTCTCCAGCATCGACTCACAAGTACCAGCGCCACCATGATTGCTGTTGTATTTTGCCATAACGGTGTGATAGTCGTTGATGTCAAAAATTTTCATTCAGGACTGTCGCTTCTTACAGCCTCTTTTCCTTTGTGTTCAATACGCCTGATAGAAAAGGAAGCCAAAGGCCTTTTCTTCAGTTACTATTTAAGTAGAGTAACCACAGAAAGAAAATATGCTGGTGCAATACTGAAGGAATTCTTCCCCTTTTTGACCGTAGGCAACTTGAGTATTAATTGGAATGTCACCATTGTCATCATGTTGGACTTGCCATACTGCTTTGGCAATATACCACTTGTGTAAGACATTTTGCTTGCTGGAGACCAAGGGAAGTGTTTTTGTTGAAGATGGATGGGTGTTGTTCTTGGTGGGTATTTTCAAGAATATGTTGTCTTTTGCTTGTTTCTGTGTTCGCCATTTTGTCATTGTTTTCGCGTTTTTTGTGTGTTTCTGTGTTTTTGTTTGAATGCTTGTTGGAATCAAAGTGTATGTGTTTTTTGTGTTTGTGAGGGTGACGTGGGCCGGGCACCCTAGTCGCCTTTCTTAGTCGCCCTTCTTACTAGTAAGAATAAGGTATTGGAGGGCCCGGCAATGTCACATGCTCGTGTCACATGCTGGCGAACCTATTTTTATGTGCTTCATCTCCTTGGTTGGAATTGCTGAAACTTGTTATTCTACCAAGTCAGAGGAAATAACTGTTGAGCGTCAAACTGGGAATTGTTAAGACTGAGGTCTGACTTTTCTCTGACCTAGTATTTATTCTCTTATTATTTTTACCAGAATTGGTCCCAAGTCAGACTCCCTGACTGACTTGCGCGCGCGCAATTTTCGACTTGAGTATATAATAACTGAGTTATTATTACTGGAAGGAATTAATAACACAAATTATTTTACAGAAGTCAGCATAGGTTTAGTACTGGACTCTTATTTTAGTACCACGAGACACTACTTATTTCATTTTACTGAAGTCAGCGTAGGTTTGTACTGGACACCACTTATTTTAGTAGACTAGTACCGCACCTCTTCTTCTATCCAACAGACCAAACCTGAACCCGAAACCGAAGAGTGTACTCCACTTTAGTTCTCCACTTTAGTTTTTAACTCACCGGCCGAGGTGAATCTGGAAACTTTTTTGAAAATTATTTCAGTTCTTTGATACTCACTGAAACATGACACGTTCTTCAATACTCAACAAAATGGGAACAATTTCCAGGACCGGTTGAGATTGGTTGGAGTGATTTGCAAAAGGAAGAAATTCTAATTTCTTGCAATTTGCACGTGATTCTACTATGTACACGCAATATTACTAGATAACAAGTGATTCCACTGCATAATTTCTACTTTTGCAACAAAGTGCTCATAATTTCTAATTTGGAACTAAACTCTGCATCTTTTTTGACTCTGTAAACTTGGCTAAGCTGAATAATCTCAGAATGGAATCAACTAAACTGATGCTAAGCAAAACAATCTTTGAATCCAATCGACCATGAGATTCGTCTGAACAATCAACAATAGACTCGCTCTCCTCTCCTCTCCAATCGAATTGATTGACTCCTCCTCCTCTCCTCTCCAATCGACTCTCATCCTCTCCAATCCGCGGCTCTCCCCCTCTCTAATCAACAATCGACTCTCCTCTCCAATCCGCGGCTCTCCCCCCTCTCCAATCAACAATCGACTCTCCTCTCCTCTCCAATCCGCGGCTCCCCCCCCTCTCCAATCAACAATCGTCTCTCTTCTCCTCTCCTCTACAATCCGCGGCTCTCCCCCTCTCCACCAATCAACAATCGACTCTTCTCCTCTCCAATCGAATCGATTGAGTCCTCTCCAATCAAATTGGCTCTCCCCCTATCCAATCAAATAGATCGACTTCTCTCCAATCGAATTGGCTCTCCCCCTCTCCAATCGAATCAATCGAGTCCTCTCCAATCCGCGGCTCTCCCCCTCTCCAATCAAATTGATTGATCGAGTCCTCTCCAATCAACTCCTCCTGTCCAATCAACAATCAACAATGAGAAACCAATCAACAATCTACAAGTTGTCAAACCGTTTGCAAAGCGGGGATGGAGCACTCCGAACCGATTGTTGATTGGGATGGAATAACAAGTCAAAATGACTTAGCCTTCCGGACATGGTTGTGGAGTGACGTCAGAGTGGTCTTTGCCTTCATTAAGGCATTGCCTTCCTCCAGAAGTACCTCTAAGAATTTGCCAGAATGAACTCTATCCTTGATGAACTCTATAATACACTTGAGCCGCGAGAACTGCTTCTGCTTGGCTGCGCTATAATGCTTCCTCCATTGATTGCCGAATGTCTTTTCAAGCTCTTCAATCCCTCCAGGGAAGTCATCTTCTTTGAAGTCCTCAAGTCCAAACCACTCCTTCCACATCAACAACACCGCGGAATGCTGTCAGATCAAGTTTGTTTTTGGAATAAGGTTAGTACCTTGTGTCCTGGCGGTTGTTGTTGTTGCTTTGTCTGCTTCTGTTGGGAGACAAAAGGCCGCCATGTGCTGCAGGTAATGGTGTATTTGTCTGTTGATGGCATCTTGTTTCTGTTCAAATTTGGTAACCTTATCGTCTATCCGTGTAACATCCTTTGAAACATTATGGACTTCCGTATGAATATTGTGAAGTCGGTCGCGAAACCCCGGAAGCGCCACGTCCATACTTTGTTGGATTACGGTAGTACCTCCTCTCTCGTTGTCAAGTCCCGCTCCCATAATCTTTTTGACAGCTTGTGCTTGATAATCCTGGAACAATTCGGAGTTGAAAACAGGCAGGGAGAAGAGGCAATTCTGTCTCCCGTTGTGTATCAAGACGGCCGCATCCTGCAGTACGACACATTGCAAATTCAACAGGAGCTCAAAGAATGCTTGAGCAGTCGGCTTCTCGCAGGCACAATTCGCGACCATCTCCATCGCCTTGTCAAGGAACGGGAATACTTGACAACGAAGCTCTGGAAGTGGTTGACCGTACCTCGGGGCAAGAAGAAGCTGCCTTTCTCTTGTGCATGTCCAGCCAAGACCCACATCGCCTTCAGTGGGAGTTTTGAGGAATACCAATCTTCTCTGATGTCAAGGTTCCAATTTCTGATCATCTTGATGTATTGTGGATCCACTTCTTGCATCTCCAACACAACTGCACCTGATCCGCAGCCAAAGTGAACAAAATGCTTCGATGCAGGCGCCCAACGCCTTGCATGGTTTCCGCATGGTTTTTTGCATAGGCTTGGTCTGTTATCGGACGGTGGTTCTATGAGTGATTAAAATCAGTGAGTAATTTGACTACAAACCATGACGCGTTTTCTGCAAAGTCGCATCGCAAAAGCTCTCCGGTTGCATGGAATCGCGCCATTAAGTAGAAGCCCAAAGTGCCTATGGGACACATGTTAACGTTGCGGTGCCTGATCACACGGCCGTACAAAGTTTGCTTACCATTTGTTTTCCCTGTAATGATTTGCATAATAAAGATCAGGCAGGAGTGTACGCCTTTGTCAGCTTTGATGATGCTGCACAGATCCAGCAATGTGCATTTGAATAAGGACTCCCTGTGGAGAACACCACAATGGGTCATAAGGAAACAGAATCAGTCCCTCAAGGCAGCAATGTGGTAGTTATGTTTGTTACAATGCTTATAGAACAGAAAAGCCTCGATTCACTCAATGCTT
The DNA here is from genome assembly GCA_037355745.1 of Pseudo-nitzschia multiseries. NCBI lineage: Eukaryota > Bacillariophyta > Bacillariophyceae > Bacillariales > Bacillariaceae > Pseudo-nitzschia > Pseudo-nitzschia multiseries. Next base: position 11,314,111 of record CM074789.1, on the reverse strand, counting down.
GACACCGTCATGTAGGGGGGCAACGCGTGATCAATTTTCTTGCTGTGTCAAATCACCTTGATCCGTTTCTTTCTTAATTGGACAACGCAGAGCAACTGTGTAACCCTGTCAGTTTGAAGGTGTTCCTTTGTAAGAGTGTTGGCGTTCTGACTCCTCTGATGCCACAATATTTTGAGGATGGAACAAAAGTACTGATTCACAGTATCATAACCTACAGGGTCTGACTCCAGCATCGACTCACAAGCACCAGCATGATTGCTGTTGTATTTCACCATCATGGCGTGGTAGTCAACAACGCCAAAAATTTGCGTTCGCGATTGATGCTTCTTACGGCGGTCTCTTGTCCTCCGTGTTCGATAGGCCTGATAGAAGAGGAAGCCAAAGACCTTTTCTTCAGTTACTAGTTGAGTAGAGTAACCAAAGGAAGAAAACACACTGGTGCAATACTGAAGGAATTCTTCCCCTTTTCAACCGTAGGCAAGTTGAGTATTAATTGGAATACCATCATTGTCATCATGTTGGACTTGCCGTGCTGCTCTGGCAAATATTCCACTTGTGTAAGACATTTTGCTTGCTGGAGACCAGGGGAGTGTTTTGTTGAGGATAGTGGTGTTATTTTGGGTGGATATTGTAAGTGTTTTGGCTGTTTCGTCCTTGTTTCGATTGCTTTGACGTTTCAATCTTTTTGTCGTTTTCGTCGTTTTTTGTGTCTTTATGTTTGTCGGAATCAAAGTGCATGCGTTTGCTGTGTTTGTTGGTACGGCTTGACCTTCTGATGTTTCTTGTGGGTTGGTGCCAGCCGGCGCCATAGCCTTGTTCTTCTGCAAGCGGATTGGCTGAAGAATAATCATATGTTCTTGTCACATGTTCGCTTTCCTGTGTTCGTGTTCCTATTATGTACTTCATCTCATTGGTTGGAATTTCTGAAATGGTTGAATTTGATTGGTTGGAATTTCTGAAATGGCGGAATTTGATTAGTTAGAATAGCAAAAAGTTGTTATTCAACCAAGTCAGAGGAAATTACGGTTAACCGTTAAACTGCACACAATCCTACATACCGAGGTCTGACTGATCTCTGACTTAATAAATAATCTCTTATTATTTTTACCAGAATCGATCAGTTGTCAGACTATCTGACAGACCTGCGCGCGAAGTTTTAGAAAGTACTATAAAATAACTGAGTTATTAATACTAAAAATTAATAATAACCCTAGTTATTATTGATCCTGTCAGCATAGGATTTGTACCATACATCCGGGTTTTGACCATACATCCGGGTTTTGTATGTCCCATTCTGTATATCCGGATTCCTTTCTTACATAGTTGTCAGCGCAGGTTTTGCACCACAGTAGTTTCTGCAAAGATTTTGTACTACAGTAGGTTTTGTACTACCATTACTCGTAAGACCATATATCCAGGTTTCTTTGTAGTAGATTATACGTAGGTTGTGTACTACCGTAGGTTTTGTACCACCATCACTCGTAGGGCCGTATATCCGGGTTTTTTCTTGTAGATTCTACATAGATTTTGTACTACCGTAGAGGCTACGTAGGTTATGTACTACCGTAGGTTTTATACTACCATCACTCGTAGGGCTGTATATCCGGGTTTCTTTATACCAATATGGTTGAATTTCATTGGTTTGATCCAATCCCACATCGAATAAACCAGTACACGCGCACTCACATGCGCATACATGATAAATGGTTGAATTTGATTGGTTGGTGGACACTGCTCTGACATACAAATAATAATCTCTTACTATTTCTTTGAGTACAAGTACCAGTATCGTACGGTTGACAAAGAATCTGTAAAATTATTTATTTTTAGGATGCGCGAAAATTCTTGAATTGTGACCAATAATTCTCAACAACCCGACGTCAGCTGAAAATGCACAATAGACACAAATAATGCTGAGATAGTAAGGATTCATTCACTCTTATTTGACATAGTCCACAGATCTCTTGTTGTCAAGATCTGACGGACACAAAATGGGGGCCTTAACAAAATCCCTCTCCAAAAACTATGGAGAACCCTTTCTTTTTTACATATGTACAATAACTGTTACTTAAAGCTCCGTGAAACTCCTACTAGCCTATGCACGCTTGGAGACTTCGCGCAAGCCCAACCGAGGTGCGAAGAATAGAATCAACCTAGGTGCAAACAATACTCCTACCGTACCGGCGGTACAGTACGGTACGTACGGTACCCTAAACCAACCGAGGTGGGAAGAAATACCGTACCGGTACATCAATACGGTACGGTACGTAAGGTACGGTACCGTAAACAAACCGACGAGATGCGAAGAATGGGTCAAATCATGAAAGAAACAGAAGTGACTTATCTGTCATAGTTAGTGTGTCACCACCTAATAAGTGCATTTGGGTCCTGGATTTGGAGGAACAATACACACTAATTTGCAATTAGAAAATAGAAAATCTGTTATTTTGTGTGATTAGTCCATGAATATTGTTCCTGTTATGGATAAGTTGAATCATGAAAGAAACAGAAGTGAGTTATCTGTCATAGTTTGTGTGTCACCACCTAATGAGTGCATTTGGGTCCTGGATTTGGAGGAAAATACACACTAATTTGTAATTAGAAAATAGAAAATCTGATATTTTGTGTGATTAGTGCATGAATATTGTTCCTGTTATGGATAAGTTGAATCATGAAAGAAACAGAAGTGAGTTATCTGTCATAGTTTGTGTGTCACCACCTAATGAGTGCATTTGGGTACTAAGAATTTTCAACAACGCAATGTTACATGGGGAGAGAAATCTTGCTACTGTCATAACTTTGCTTCCAGAGGGAGTTAGAACATTCTAGAGGTATCAGCGCCCATCTACATGCATGGTAGATGCCGATCGAGCTATCTATCGATTTAAACGATTGGCATGGGGCCTCTCGCTAGAACAATTTGTGTAAATTATCTAAGAGTTTTCAAGATCAAAATGTGACATGGGGAGACCGATCTTGCTACTGCCATAACTTTGCTTCCAGAGGGAGTTAGAACATTCTAGAGGTATCAGCGCCCATCTACATGGAGGGTAGACGCCGATCGATCTATCCCTCGATTCAGCTAACCGGCAGGGGGGCGCTCGCTACCACGTTTCGTGTACATTATGTAAGCATTTTCAAGAACAAAATGTGACATGGGGAGAGAAATCTTGCTACTGCCATAACTTTGCTTCCAGAGGGAGTTAGAACATTCTAGAGGTATCAGCGCTCATCTACATGCATGTTAGACAACGATCGAGCTATCTATCGATTCAAACGATTGGCAGGGGGGCTCTCGCTAGAAAAATTCGTGTAAATTATGTAAGAATTTAAAACAACAAAATGTTACATGGGGAGAGAAATCTTGCTACTGCCATAACTTTGCTTCCAGAGGGAGTTAGAACATTCTAGAGGTACCAGTATCCATCTAAATTCATTGCAGATGACGATCGAGCTATCTATCGATTCAGTGAACCGGAAGGGGGGCTCTCGCTACCACGTTTTGTGTGCACCCTCCAGTCACAGTGTCCGCTCTCTGGTTGGCACCCTGTAGTACGCTACTCAGTGCATCACCGTATGCTGCCTGGCATCAATAAAACCAAGTGCAAGTACAACATTCAATGCATGCTTATGTATGCAATATAGTCAGCATCGTAATAGTTCTTTAATGTTATTCATTATCTAGTTCCTCTTGTGTCTCAAATTTGAGCTCTGTTTTCTGTATGATTGCTGCTGGAGCTAGTAAAGCTGCATCCTCATGGAGCTCTATCTTTCCCTGATCATAGCAGTCCTCTGCAAGACGTGTTCTCACGCGTTTTCCTCCTAACTGACTCTTTGGGATGTGTCTCCTCCCCTTTCTATCTCCAATACCATCAACAGCCAGTCCTTCGTGGTCAGCAATAATTTGGAGGGATCTCAGCACCTTGTTGATGTCTTTGGCAACAGTTTCAGGTTTGGGATGAACTTGCCAAACTCGTTTGTATGCACTGGAAAGAGCAGAAGGAGTAGCTTTGGAGAACTTCACTTCGTCTGGTAAGGTCAAAGTGATATGAACATGAAGGTTAACTGCACGGTGCAATTGACTGAATAGTGAAGTGTCAAGAGGACTTGCTTCTGGCCTGTTTCCAACTGGACGATTATGGTAGCGAGCAAGATTTCCACCAATACCACCAGAGGGACCCATGAGATCATGCTGAGGCAGCACCCATTGATCATAATAGCCTTTCTCTTTCATGTATGCAACACTGTTTGCAGATGTCATTAAAGAGAGAGCATCATGCATTACAAAGCCTGAATCACCCATCAATTCTTGGGTACAATTATACATGTAATTGATCAGAGCAGTGACACAAACTTGCCCAGTCATGCAGACTTTGTCAATCTCCTCCTCCCACAAATCACCATACCGTGATTCATGTGGGTTGGTAGCAGCTCAATGATCAGTAGTAATTGGAGCATCACCTTCCAGACAGGCCTCTGCAACCTGAATAAAATCAGTAAGCCGCTTGAGTGAAATACCAGGAGAAGCAGCAACAATGACCTTGGTTTGAACAGTGTCTCCAGCTAGAGCCTTCAGATGCTTCACCAATGTAATGCCCTGAAGCTGGAGCTTATCAAAGGTTTTCTTCTTTAGCTTTGGAAGAGACATGATGGATTCATTTGCATAAACAGCACCTTCTGGACGATTGGCTTCAATCCAAATATTTGAAGGAGTGCCTGTGGAATAAACAGAAGAACAGCTAATGCAGTGAGTATTTCAATGGAAACAGACTGATGCAAAAAACACAGCATTGAAGAACATAACTTACCATGCTTGGACCTTGCAAAACCAATTGCTTGCAGTCTCAGTTTGTGACGGTCAACACGAGTGATCAATTTTTTCTCAGTATATTCAAAGATAGGGTTTATTTTTTGTCCAGCCCCATTTGCATCAATATACACACCAAAAGCCCACCTCCCTTCCTTATCATACTTCACTTGCAGCACTGTTTTCTGCTTAGAATATGTGCCATTTGGATCAAGCTTTCCCTCTAGGTTTTGTTTGAAGCTCATGGTGACATCAGGTTTACCAGGACCAAAGCGTGACCCACTGACTCCAATATGTGCCTTCTTGTGCATTTCATTGAACCAACAAATCTTTGATAGAGATAAAGGAGTCAAAAGCGTCTCATCATAGCAAGCTGGTGGGTTTTCAACATCATAAGCATCTCCAAGCAACTTAGAGAACATGGGGTGACTGAACTTAACTTTTCCAAACCTCAAGAGCAACTGTGCCACCCACCTGAACAAAGCTCTACACCAAGCATGTTCAATATTCTTGCTACCCTGCTTGCCTTCCTCTGACAGCTGAGTAGGTCAGAGAAGGCAATTCATTCTTCTCTCTATACTGATTGACAATGTAGGTGGACATATTGATGGAGTTTCCTGACTCAAGTGCATCTGCAATTACCTCAGCTTCAACACTGTCTAAAGGTATGACACATTTTCTCCCAACTGCTTGGTAATTGCCCTTGCCAGTATAAGGAAGATTGGCTTATTGGCAAAGAACAACATCTTGACACACTTGCTTGACTGTATCACGGAATGATCTTCTATTTGACAGGTCAAATATGTTTGTAATAGAGGCAATGGTCTTCTTCTTCTTCCATAAATGTTCAGGGGGGCTTTTCAATATATTTTCAAAATAAAATGCAATTGAAATTCTCATGTCTGTAGGGGAGGACGCTGCTAGATGAGGTGGTTCTTCCCAGTAATCTTCAGGTGCAATCACTTCTTCTTGTAGATCATCCTCTTCCTCATAATTCACAGTAGGTGAACGGGCTGGTAATTTGGAGTCTTCCTCTTCTTCAGGTTCTTCAGGAGGGTCTTCTGGTAATGCTGCTGCTTCAGCATCCACTGCTTCCTCCAACTGCATCTGTTTGAGCAGTCTTTGCTCACGTAGAAGTACAGTGCCTTTCTTCTCCCTCTTCTTTAGCCTGCTTGTAGATCCAGTAGGTCTTCTTTTTCTTTTTGGTGGCATGGTGGTGTATTAGTAACTGGTAGTATTTTGAATTGTGATCTAAATAGATGGATCTAGGAATCTGGACCTCTATTTGGTGTTAGCACCTGTAAAGAAATTCAGTTCGCATTGAATTAATATTTTCTTGTACTGATTCTACGTATTTCTACACTGGAAGGGTGTTGTAAAGGAGATTAAGCGATTCATTATTAATTCCCGTTTGATTGTTAATTCCCGTTTGATTGACTTGTTTCGCTCGCTTAACTATTAAGCATTCAGTTTGCATTGAATTAATATTTTCTGGTACTGATTCTACGTGGTTGTTGTAAAGGAGCTTAAGCGATTCATTATTAATTCCCGTTTGATTGACATGTTTCGCTCGCTTAATTAAGCAATCCGCCATTCAATTTGGCCATTTGTACCCGGTAGACTCCTATTAAGCATTAAGAGGTGGTGGCCGGAAATTCCAAATTTAAATTCGTAACGGCCTAACGGCCAATGATTGAGTGGGCGTGTGCGAATTTCATAAAACTAAGGCGCACAGATAAATTATAGGCTTATTATTCTTGTATGTTCATATACAGTAATGAAGATAAAATAGTTCTATATTTGGGCTCCATAAAACTGGGAAAAGAACATCATATTCGGATTGGTCTTGAAATTAGCTTTTCAAAAGTATATGGGTTAATAGGGGTTACACATGATCCATAGAAGTTAGACTTTCGAAAATGCTGCTTCTTTGTGACCCGTACGGTACTCGTATTGACAATAAAATTGGTGAATGAATCCCGAATTCCCAATGCATTTCGAGTTTCGGCATAAGTTCAAAGTCATTACCGTACGGTACGAGTATGTATCGAAAACATTTACGAAGTAATACCGTACAAAGTTCAAACTACTTATGTGTACGGTACGAAGTATTTTTTAGTGTCCGTTACTAAAATTGCAATCGGCCTCATTTCGGACTGAATCCTTTCTCTCTTCCAAACAATACGGTACCGGTACATCATTCGAGGAACAACCATCTGACTGTATGACACTCGCAAATCGAAAAAGATAGGAAGGATTCCAAAGGGAAGACGAAACCGAATAGTAGGTAAAAAGAACACATCTACCCTCTACCCTGTAGTTTCATTGGAGCAAGACGTCACTGTCATAGTTACTGCCACCATCATGGATATCGATACAAAGCCCTCCGCCAAAGAACCCCAACCTCGAAGGCAACTGCAAACACTTATGGTGACAACAATTCTCATTGTTGCCCTATTTGTTTTCTTTTCGGTTGTATCTGAATCGGAAACTTTTTCTTCAAAAACTGATCGCGCTCAAGTTCGAAAACCGGTGGGCAACAAAGCGAACACAAAGGTCAGCGAAAAGGTCAGCGAAAAGGCCAACAAAAAGGACAAGGAAAAGGTCAGCGAAAAGGCAAACAAAAAGGACAAGGAAAAGGCCAACAAAAAGGCCAAGGAAAAGGACAAGGAAAAGGCCAACAAAAAGGCCAAGGAAAAGGCCAAGGAAAAGGCAAACGGTATTTGCTCGAATCTCTGCGAGAAACGTCGCCAGAAGCGTGTCGAAGTTTTCCAGGGTGACCTACTAGATTCCAAAGATCTTTTGAAACTAGCCACTGCAGAGAAAGAGCGACTTTTGGAAAAACTTCACATGGATTATGGAAAATTTTTCGAGCATATATTCGTAGACAATGCGAATGGTGGATATAGACCCTGTAGTGGTGTTACAGAGGATGGGCTATCGTTTGAACGTCTCAAGCGAAAGCTCAAGATAAAAATTCTGTCGATGCAGTCCGGAATTAATCAACAGGATTCCGATATCAGTGGCTGCGATTGCTCCGATGCCAACGGAAAAGCGTTACGAAGTGGTATCGAAGAAACAGAGGATCCATCTTCATTGTTCAACGGCATCGACAAATCGTCTCTTTTTGAAAAGTACGTTTGGGCCTCGGGAGGTCATTCGGCCGCTGCGGGTCATGGAAACCTATACAATGAATCGTACACAGCCTACATGGAAAGGGATGTAAAGGATGTTTTCGCATCGATCGGTATTGAGTTCGAGGGACGGAACTATGCAATGGGAGGAACAGCCTCAGCCACGGATGTTTCCATGTGTTGGCAACAAATATTTGGTCAGGATGTCGATTTCTTCTCATGGGACTACGGAATGGTAGATGGTAACGATCCTGTCAAGCTATTTCATTTTTCGTACCGGGGTGGTATTTCTGAAAGTCGACCCGCTGCTATGTTAATGCATTACGGTGGAAGATCTGCTAAATCACGATTGGGAGTATTTCAAACACTAGAAGAAATGGGAATGGCTGCATTTTACTCAAACGAAGAATCTATGACAAGCATGAGGGATCAATTTCCTGATTCCGCTGCATATTCGAGTGATGAAGAACTTTCTGAACTACCTGAATACGTGCGAAATTACAAATGTGGAACTTCTATTGAAAAGGGAGATCCATATTGTACCAGGGACAAATTCACGAAGTGGGGTTGTGAAAATCGTATGAAGCAAACTAGTTGGCATCCCGGGTTGTAAGTGCAAAATGATCGCAGTATTATTTTGCATCCAGCGGACGTGGTCCCATGCTCAAATTTTTTTCCTCATCTGTCATTTTGATTGTTTTCAGTAAGGAGCACGCATTGTCTGGTCACGGACTTGCTCTCTTTATGACTGATGCATTACTCAGCGCCCTTCAAGATCTAGTTGAACACAACGACGGAGACACCGCGCAGTTGTTGTCGCAGCTACAAGAAGAAGATATAGAGTTACACACCAATTTTATCAATGCTGAGCTACCAGATTCTCACCACAACTTACTGGGCGCACTTGGTGAGCTGACACTGTCTGAGAGTGAATCTAATATCGATGCCTCGTTGTTTTTTAAGGGCAAAAGCATCTGCCATACAGGAAGACTGCCGTCCCAAACGAGATATAAAGGGATTCTTACCAACAGTGACCAGGTAGGTCAACCTGCCCCGGTTGGAGAGGAGACATACTATCTTGGGTTCAATAAGGTCGCAGCTAGTAGAACAGCCTCGGAGAATCAGGAAATACGACTTGTCTATGATATGAGCAAAGAACGGGAGGATAAGTGCGTAGGTGTGATCGTCAAACCAGACTACCCAGACTCGTTCTTCATCAATTCTCTGGATGGATGGACAAAATTGACGTTTCCCAACGAAGCCGAAAAAAAGGCCTACCGATACGATCCAGCTGAATTTGAAGGTATTATAATCATTCATGGAAAAGTTTGCGATTGGGGAAAATGCCCAAATGGATTTTTGCTACCAGAAGAAGACCATTTGAAAAAGAATTGGGAGATGAAGATCAATGGTAAATCCGTAACAACAGTGAAAAACGTTGGCAACAATGCTGTCATTGTTGGAGGAGAAAATGGATTCCGTTTTGCACCTAATTCGAATGAACAATACGATATCGAAATCAGGGTCAACAAGGAAAATCATTATTTCCAACTAGTCGATTTCGTTTTGTATTAATTTCGAGTATTCAATATAAGCGCCTCTAGTATTATTGAATCAATATTATTCGGCGTTTATTATCTTTACTATTTACTTTGCTACGCCGCAATACCAGTTTCTTTCGTATGTTTCTGTTCTCTAAAACCTGCGAGTATCGTATAGTACTTCATTTACAGTGACTTTGCTGTACGAGTTGCTTGAAATTGTGTCACAATCAAACTATTTTTCATTTCACAACTCTTCCTCATTTCATCACAGCATCCTACATTCAACATAATTCGAGATCTTGGCGTTTAATATGTAATTACCCCTCCTCCGTTTTGGTTGTTACGAATCAACCCCTCTCTAAAGAAAAATTCGAGGCGCGCGGAGAGCAAGGAGGAGGGGTAATTCTGTATGTAATACCATGGTCGTAACGGAGAGCACAAAGGGAAGAGGAGGAGGTTCTTGCTAGGGACCCATGCTTGCCGTTTGTTGGTGCTACTGTTGCTTGTTCTTCTTTTGCTCCGGATTACATCCCCCACCCCCACCCCCTTTTCATGGTAAATTGCGCGGATTCATCCATTTTACTCTTCCCGCAGCCCACCGTGTTGTATGTGTGAAATAATACTTTAGTACCGTTGTCCGATACAAAAGTAATTTTTCCGCCCGTGTGTTGAGCAACTCCAAAAGTATTTTTAGGATATTTTAACACACAACTGCATGTGTTGAGCAAGTAAGTACTAGTACTTGCTCAACACACGAAGTTGTGTGTAAAAATACTATCCTAAAAATACTTTTCAATTGCTCAACACATAGTTGGAATAATTACTGTACCGTACGGTAGGATCTAGTAGAATCCCTACTAAATCCTGGATTTTGGAAACTTCCCCCTACAGTAGGATCTAGTAGAATCTCTACTAAGTCCTGGATTTTAGAAACTTAATCACGTATATATTTTCAGCTGTTCTTACGGGTCAGCAGTATTTTTAGCGTTTTGTCTTAAGTAACTTAGTGTTTATAAGCGTTTCTCAATGACCAAGGCCGGGTGTTGATCAACATATATGGCAAAGAGGGAACTAACTCGCGGGAATAGCAGAAACATCAGCAGTGATTTCATTTTATTGTGTTGATTTCCTTCTTCCTTCTGGAAGTGGGTGTTGAGCTGACTCAGTCCAAAGGAAAAGGAAGCGCGAGAGCAGCTGTAGCTACAGGCTGGTCGAGGTGCCAGTCTGTTGGTTCTAATATTTCTCTGATTCCACTACGATCGAGCTAGGCTCGGCCAGATCTATTCTAGCTACCGAAGGTACAGTGCGACCAGTTAGACCCTATGCTTGTAGTTCTACGATAGGTCCCGGTAAGGGAGCCAAGGCAAGAAGGTTTAAGGTTAAATAATCAAATAATCTAAAAGTATAAGCGTGTTGCTGGAGAGCAAGCTATCGCTTTAAAGGTCGCGCTGCCGCTAATACAGCACGTATCGATACCAATATTATATGTGCTGCCACTAATACAGCACGTATTCTACATTATACGCGCTGCCGCTAATACAGCACGTATTTTATATAGCAGAAAACAAGTTCGCGAGCAAGGGCTTTGAACCTCTGCTGTCTTTCCTTGTTGAAAACAGCACACTTAATAAAAGATTGCATGTGTGAACCTCTAGCGTGTGTTTTTCTTCGATCGCTAAGTATTGAACTTTGATCGTAAGAATGAGTCATTCGACCGTAAGGATGAGCCTCGTATCGTACATACAAATAATACATAACCTGTGGGGTCTCATTATTCTCGATTCGTACCACCGTTGTACCGTACCAGACACGGAAGGAAATTAATAGAAGTATACTGCTTCTCACTGTGTAGAATCAAGTAGAATCACTACTACAACCCTGATTTATTGCTATTTTTCTATCATGGTAATTCATAGTTTCATAATGAACCACTTTGCAAAAGAAAATTTGCACTCCTCCCCTTTCCCCCGACCATGGTACTACCGTATATGTAACCTACCCCTCCTCCATTTTGGTTGGCACGACTCGTCCCCTCTCTAAAGAAAAACTCTCAAAAAATCCAAGGCGCACAACCAATTCGACTCCAAGTAGTATTCAGGGGGGGGGGGGGGGGGGGGGGTACAAGCTGCTTGTTTACGAGCCCCCCCGGGCCGAGGAAACAAGCAGCTTGTAACCCCCCCCCCCTGAATACTATGAGGAGGAGAGCAAGGGGGAGGGATGGTTAGGTATGTAATACCATGGTCGTAAGGGAGAGCACAAATGGAAGGAGGAGGGGGGGAGGAGCTTCTTCTTGCTAGCAAGCGTCGGGTGCTGCTCTTTGTTGCCGCTGTTGGGGGGGGGGGGGCTTCTTGCTAGCGAGCGTTGCTCTTTGTTGCTGCAGTTTCGCGGGGGGGGCAAGGATAAACCTACTCTCCCTGCAGTCCACCGTGTTGTATGTGTGAAAAAATACTTTAGTACCGGTTTTGGTACTAAAGTAATTTTTCCTACTCTGTGTTGAGCAACTCAAAAAGTATTTTTAGAAGATTTTCACACACAACTTCGTGTTTTGAGCAAGTAAGCATTTGCTCAACACACGAAGTTGTGTGTGAAAATCTTCTAAAAATACTTTAGTAACACTACAAAGAGGGTACTAACTCACGGGATTAAGCAGCAGCACTACAAGATTGATTTATTCCTTGACACAACTTGTGTAGAATCTAGTAGAATCCCTACTAGATCCTGGATTTAAAAAGTTTTTTTGGGTTTTCCCCGTACAGTAGGATCTAGTAGAATTCCTACTACATCCTGGATTTAAGAAAACTTATCACGCATATATTTTCAGCCATTCTTACCGGTCAGAAGTATTTTTAAGCATTTTCTCATAAGTAACTTGGTATTTTTAAGAAGCGTTTGTCACATACCAACTCCAGGTGTTGTTGAGCAATATATATGGCAAAGAGGCAACTAACTCACGGGATTAGCAACAGCACTGGCAGCAGCACAGGGATTTATTTCGCTTGTTTGATTCCTTGACACTTGTGTAGAATCTAGTAGAATTCCTACTACAACCTTGATTTTGTTGTCGGTCAAAAATACACGTATCGTACTTACGTGCGTTCTACGGTAGTTACATCCATTCTACACTTGAAGAGTTACTTATACTCCTCCAGAGATAAAATTGACTTCAAGTATCAAGATATTTAGGTCACACCATGTGTTCTCTGTATTATGACGAGTTGCACATGATATACCGGTTAAGATATCCCTACAACATGAATATTACAGGGATACCGGTCGACTACATGAAATAGTACAATAACAGAGCAATCTCACGATCTGCTCACTTCTCTTTAAATTTCAATTATCCTACAAGAGTTCAATATGTCCATATCCATCACTCATTTATTACGGTTGGTAATTCCTCTACAATTTTTTGGTTCTACGATATTGATATATGATCATATTGATCCCTACAATCTACCAATTGTATTCAACGATTCCGATTTGTCCTACGACCAATCCATCGCCATCACTTTGAATATGAAATCGATTCTCTTCATCCTCTATCCACCAGAATCATTCTCTTTGTCATCTACGCTTTGAATCTATTCCACGACTTTTAGCGTCTCCACTCTACTGGCGATCTACAATTTATCTTCCATTCTGAATGACAATCTAATTCCTCCTCTCGGACGACTCTTAACAATTGAACCTTCTGCCCCAGTTCAATCAATCCGTCTCGATTCGTTTCGACCATGGAATTGAAGCGACACCTACATTCAACTTAAACTACGATCGATCACTTAAACTACGATCAATCCCTCTGCCGTCAATCCTGATTCCCCAATATACGCTTCATTCCAAGACCCATCACTCGCCTTCTTCTACAATCAACCCTATGCTTCTGTTTCGATCATCATTGCTATGGTTTCACCATCGATGGTACCCCAGATCGAATATTTGTCATCTCCTTTGGTCATCCACGTTCAATATGACGGTACTAGAACGCGCTCTACGATGACGTTCCATACAAATACATCCGACTTATATCTACGATCGCAGAGGCTTCCTCTAGGATCTACCTCAGATACAATCTGTGGTGTTCCACCACTTGCCAACACCAGTTTCCCTACCCAAGTCTCCTGGCGCTTCTTCACTGCAACCCCTATGGTCCAAAGTGAGTCATAAGGGTCGTCACGTGATTCTCCCCCATCCAAACCCGACTGTCTTGCGAATCACCAAACGACACCGCGATGCTCTCAAGATCAAGCTGTTCCACCTACATGCTAATATCTTGTCTATGAATTGGTTTTATGACACTACCGACTGACCACTGCTCGGTTTCATTCTACAATTCACATACAATGTCGTCTGACCAACTACCATCCCCCGAGATCTCCTCCCGCTCGTTGTGAACCTGCTTTTGAGCGCCTCACTTCCTCAGTTCCTTCTTCAGACCATTCCTTTGGTCATCCCTTCAACACGACCGCCGCACCTTCGCTCGGTCATTTCGTCGGTTCCGCCGGTTAACTCCTTGACTTTCCCTCTCCATTCTTTTCTCTCCCGCTAATTCCTTGCACCTCCAACGGAACCATGGCATTCAGGAATTCGATTGAACCATAGAATTCAATTCCATAAGTGTTGAATCGAGGGGTGTGCATCTGAATCAAGGGGTGTGCATTGGATCACTGCATGACGCGTTTAACTTCCAGCGTTTTCATCATAAGCCTCCACCACTTTACTTATGCTTCCCACACGCGACAAGGATCCCACTCAAACCAAATCAATGAGCCGACAAATAATTCAACACTCCTTCTCTAAGTGTTGAATCAAGGGGTGTGTAACCGGTTCATCTAACCCCAACACAAGCGAATTCAAGAAATTACAATTCAAGAAATTTACTTAACGTGCTGCAATGATGATAAATGGACATTCCAGTATCATGACAAAGATACACTGCAACGCTTAATTTACATATGACCTATACCGATTGGACTTTCCACAATCCTTTGGTTGACCTGATATTCAGCAGCGTCTATCTACAATCAAATTTATACGAGTCGATTCTGATTCCCCATCCCAATCTTCCAAGATATGAATCCTCTCCATCTACATTTGATTCTGCATCTACGGCCATGGTCAATTCCTCCATTGACGTTCGCATCTACACCTATGGCTTGAAGTTGATCCGTCGTTCTCCTCTCCAAAGACATTCCTTTTGTCCCTACGGCACCACGTCTAATCGATATACAAGAGTTCAATATGTCCATATCCATCACTCGCCTTCTCCTACGATAAAACGATTGATCCAATCTCCACGATCGTCTACAACAATCGATCACTCATCGATTACAATTGGCAATTCCTCCACAATCAATCAATCGTCTTCGATGCCGATCGCTTGACTCCTACCATTTGGTTCTACGATATTGATAGCTATACGATCATATTGATTCCTACAATCTCTCAATCGTATTCCACACTCAACCAATTCCTACGATTCAATCCCTTCGTCAGCATTTGATAATTCATTCTGGAATCGATAGATCTTCTTCCTTCCAATTCAAAGATATGAATACGTTGCTGTGCTCTTCCATTCTCAACGTACAATTCTATCCTACGGCTTGGAACAGCAATCAATCCTCGACTGTTTGACATTTGATCCTGGAATCGATAGATCTTCTTCCTACCAAGTCAGAAATGAATCCCCTCCGTTTCCATTCGTTTCTACGACACGTCTGTTTGAGATTCTATGACAAGTCAATCAATTCCTTTATCCATTGATTCTCAACAATTTGAATCATTGGTCTTCCTCCGATTGAATTATCTCCTCCTGGGATCGATTCCTAATTCTACGATCATATCTCCTCCTTGAATCGATTCCTTCTCTTGCATTCCTTCAATGCAACTATCTACCTGACGTTCGATTCAAACATCTTTCTGTCTTGATCCATCTTTCCTGCTAAGTTGGATCCGATCTCCTCTTCAAGGATACGAATCAATGTTCTGTTTTATCTCCAACAATTTGATTCAACTCTACCCTCCGTGTGGCATTGATAGAATTCAACATACGTCCCCTCCGCCGACATTTTATTCTACGACAATCCTATTCTACGGCATGGAGCAATCCCTTATCAATCGATTCTCAACAATCTGAATCAGTTGGTTTTCCTACGATCATCAATTGCCTCAGCATCTGCCGTGAATCTAATACTATCGACAATCAAGTTTCTTTGAGTCGATTCTGATTCCCCAATCACATCTTCCACGATATGAATCTCTTTCACGTCATCCAATCCGGCACGTTTTGGTCAGAGTCTATCCCACAAACATTCTTCTTCTCCACGTTTGATACGGTCTCGATTCCTACAATCTATCAACCGTATTCAATGTCTCCTAATGGCTTGATGATTCGTTAGCCATTCAATCGATCTTCTAATCAGATTCCCCAATCTCCTTTCCAGGATACGCATCAATATTCCGTCTTGTCTCCAATTTGATTTGACAAGTTTCATTCGATTTACACTATGATCGCTCCCTCTGTTTGGTTTACGATTGATTGATACTCAACATGTTTCCAACCTGGTTCTAAGATCAATTCCGGTTAATTCACTCATTGACTCCATCGATTTCGCAACCACTACATACTCAAGCACCTCTCCTCCCTCATTGATGTCTCACGCTTCTCTGTTTTACAATTCTGATCTTCTGATTCGATATCAATCTTTCGATTCTACAATTATAATCTTCCGATTCGATATCAATCCTTTGAGCTTCCGGTTCGATATCCAAGCTGATACTTAAGCTTTTACAGTTCTACAATATGGAGAACCGGCTTGTAATTCAACACTCCTTCACTAAGTGTTGAATCAAGGGGTGTGTTGTCGGTCAAAAATACACGTATCGTACTTACGTGCGTTCTATGGTAGTTACATCCATTCTACACTTGAAAAGTTACTTATACTCCTCCAGAGATAAAATTGACTTCAAGTATCAAGATATTTAGGTCACACCATGTGTTCTCTGTATTATGACGAGTTGCACATGATATACCGGTTAAGATATCCCTACAACATGAATATTACAGGGATACCGGTCGACTACATGAAATAGTACAATAACAGAGCAATCTCACGATCTGCTCACTTCTCCTTAAATTTCAATTATTCTATCTTTTGGTCGATTTTTAGAGTAACAACAGATTTATTGCTGTTTTTCCCCGGTCGTAATTCATTATCTCAAAATCAACCACTTTCCAAAAGCAAATTCGAATCCCCCCCAGCCCCCCCCTCCCCCCCCCCCCGACCATGGGAATAGCCCCTCTCACCGCTTCCTCTCCTATTACAACAACAAGCACTCTTCTATCACACTGTAAGTCATTGACGGTCCTTTGTTGGTATTTCGATTTCATTTGATTAGGCGTCCTCGTCGTCCTCGTCGTCAACAGTCATTTGTTTATTTCTATCTCACGATACTCTTCTTCTTTGCTTTTGACCATGGGAATATCTTCCTATCCTATTACAACAACAAGAAACCCATTCTATCACACTGTAAGTCATTGCCAGTCCTTTGTTTGCTTGGGGGGAAGATGGTGTTTCGATTTGATTTGATTTGATTTGATTTGATTTGATTTGATTTGATTTGATTTGATTTGATTTGATTTGGCGGCAGCGTTGTCGTCGTCAACAGTCATTTGTTTATTCCTAGTATCTCCTCACGGCACTCTTCTTCTTTTTGCTTCTTTTGACCATGGGAATAGCCCCTTCAAGCAACCATGGCGCGAACTATTCCACCCTGGAAGAGCAAGGCTGCCTGCTCCAGCTCCTTGAACTCGGTCTTGTTCTTTGGACTCTGTCATCTACAAACGCAACGGACTCGGTCATCTACGGGCGCAACAACAACAACGACCCAATGTCGGTCTGTAGCAGCCAGGAATTCTTAACGAACGCAACAACAGCAACAGCAACAACAACCCAAGAACAATCTGTAACAGCCAGGAAGTCTACATTGAAAGCCTAGGTTTACCATATTATGCCCTTGCTGCGTGGGTTACTTTTTTTTGTACACGAATTTAATTTGTGTTACATAAGAGTACAGGGCTAGTATACCATTATTATAGACCCGCAGCAGCTCTGGCATAGGTTCATCTCTGCTTGAAAACTATGATCCCTGTCCCTACAAGCGGCGACAGTGATATAAAGATATTTGGTCTCGGACTCGGTCATCTACGGAAGCAACAGCAACAACAACAACAACCCAACGTCTGTCTGTAGCAGCCAGGAATTCTTCATTGAGCAACCCCTAGTATAACAAGAAGAAGAACCCCCCTCCCCCTCCTTCTAAGCGCGCCCGTTGGACCCTTCTTCTTTCTGGCCGGTTGCTTCTTCGGCGCTGTTGGTTCCTTCTTCTTCAAGGTTGCTCCTTCGGCGCCAACTGCTGCCTCCTTCTGGCTGAAAACGTTGATACTGCTGCTGGAGCGGCCGCTGCGGAACATGCCGGTGCTGCTGCTGGACTGGCCGCTTCTAAAGACGACGACATTCCTCCTACTCAACCTACAAGCGCTGCTCTGCTTTGAGCTGGTGGGGGGTTGACGTATTGTCCAAGCACAGCACTGCTCCAATCTAGGGGACTGGTGTATCCACGGCGTCTGAACTACAAGCGCCGTTTCTCTGTTTACTACAGGACGGATACTAAGAGCAGCGATACAAGGATTAGTAGCCTCAATATTCATCATGATGTGCTCTCTAGCAAGAAATAGGTCTACAGACTAATTCTAGCTCTTTTTCTTTGCATATACTCTGGTCCGTAGTCTGTTGTCTATTAGTCTGTTCTGGGAGTATCAAAATTAGTGCAAGGTGAAGAGCACTCACGACAAAATTCTACTACAGAGGAGTAAGTACTAGAAATCACGTATCTGGCACCTATTTTGCTATTTCCTTAAGTATCAAGCCATTATCAGAGCAGAAAACACTACTAGAAATCACGTACCAATTCTACAGTGAATTTTGCAAATTACTTTAGTATCATGCCATTGTCAGAGCAGAAAATACTACTAGAAATTGTGTAGCAGCTCTACGGCATATTTTGGAAATTGCTAAAGTACCACCGAAGTTACTAAAGTACCATCCCCTCCTTTGCACCTTTTTCACGCCCATTGAGTCTGTTTTAAACCCGTCAGTCCCTTTTACTTTTTCTTACTTAGGCATCGATTTTGCGAGTGCACGTGCTCTCCCGTACGAGCCATGGTGTTACTAATAGACCCTTTCCATTGCTCCCTTTCCTATTACTACAACAACAAGAAACCCATACTATCACACTGTAAGTCATTGCCGGTCCTTTGTTTGCTTGGGGGGGAAGATGTTCAGTCTGTGTTGGTTTGATTTGTCGCCGTCGCCGTCATTTCTTTATTTATACCACTCACAATGATGGTGCTTCTTTTTGCTTTCCTTGACCATGGGAATTACTCCTTTTCAGCAATTACTACACCATGGCTCGAACTATTTCAGCACTCCAGAATAAGAAGGTTGATCCAGCCCCTCGGATGTGGTCTGCTTCTCCAGGTAAAGATCTTTGGTCTCAGACTCGGTCATCTACCAACGCAGCAACAACAACAGCAACAACAACAGCAACAACAACAGCAACAACAACCCCACGCCGCTCTGTAGCAGCCCGGAATTCTTCATTGAGCAACCCCTACAACAACAAGAAGAAGAACCCCCTTCCCCCTCCTTCTGGATCTCCCATCACCAATGCTGGAAAGAGGAAAAAACGCGCCCGGCGGACACTTCCTCTTTCTGGTGCCCGGGCCGTCGCTTCAATTCCAGTTGCTTCCTTGGCACGTCCTTTGAGATCGGATCCTGTTGCTCCTTTGATGCCGGATCCTGCTGCCACTGCTCCTATGATTATGGTCCCTGCTCTTCCTACGATTGAGGTTGCTGCTGATCCACCTATTAATTCAGCTGCTACTGCTCTTTTAAGTCGGGCTTCTGCTACTCCAACCATTCCAGCCGCTCCTGTTGACAAGATGGTGGTGCCTCCTCCTGCGCCCGGCGCTGCTCCTTTGATTCAGGCCGCCGTTGCTGCTCCTCCTTTGATTCTGGCTACTGCTGCTTGTCCTTTGATTCCGGTCGCCGTTGCTTCTCCTCCTTTGATTCCGGATCAGGCCGTTGCTCCCCGTTCAAATCCAGATCCGGCCATTGCTCCTTCGGTATTGGCAGAAAATCTGGTTGTTCTTACTGTATCATATGATGAAGAGGAGGAAGAGAGTGATGGAGAGGTGGACACTGCTGTGGCCGCGGCTGCTGGTGGTGTTACTGTTACAGAGTTTCATCTTCCTTCTGTAAGGGACCCAGCAATTCCAATATTCTCTGTAGACTCTGAAAATGACTTTCGCAAAGCCGCCGCCGCTGAATTTCTCTCTTGGAGCCATTCTACATGCACTTAAGGAGAACCCCACAGCTCTGGGAACTACCACCACAGATAGGATCAAGGCACTTCCCTTCAATACTACGGAGCACGATAGGAACAAAAACAAATTGGAGTTTGTGTTCTTCAAATCACTTGCTGCTCATCCAGAAGCTGCCCCACTTGTTGATTTTATTCCTGATCCTGAAGCACCAAAGATGAAAACACGTCGTTTCTATGTTCTAACAAGGGCCCCTATTGCTCCAAACAAGAGAGCCCTCATCAACTGGTGCATGCTGATTCACTTGTTGGATTTTTACATGGTGAAATACCAGGGAACAGATTTATCCAACGATCCAAGGCTTTTTGCTCAAGCTCAGTATCAATCAGGGGTTGTCTCTATGAATTTCAGGTGCCTTTTTGCTACCTTCCGGAAGAACAGAACCACCTACTTGCAGACTCAAGATTTCAACGAGGCTGGAGGATTCCAAACCTACTGGAAGAACGTCTTCAAAATTGCAAAAACCTTCAAGGTGGACTACGGCACCTGTCCAAACAAGGGGCGCTTTGACAAGCATTTGTATAGCAAACACAACAAAGCAATCAACGATCCAAAAAATCCATTGGATCCGTTTAACAACCTGGAACACTTCGTTTGGTGCGCAATGGAGAACATTATTACTGAATGGGCTACTCGTGGATGTCTTGAGCCAAGTTCTATTGACAAGGAAGACTTTGAAACCGGTGTCTTCTCCAAGGGGGAGTTTGTGGTGATTGAATACATTCGGCTCAAGCCAAACTACAACAGCCAGAAGAAATGAAGTTTGTCACTCAAGAATCCTGTTCTGGATGAACACAACAGCAAGAAAACTACTCTTCCATGTCCATACAACGGGGATTCTATGTCTACCTATCAAATACCATCAAGTTACTCTTGCTTGTCCCTGATAACTGTGAAGGCGTCAACCGGATTTTTTGCAAGCCAGCTTCCAAGAAACAAATAGAGGGGGGGAGTGTGTTCTGTTTTTTGTCTGTGTTCTGCGTTTTTGTTTATTTTATCTAACAAAGAACGCTTACTGTTTTTCCTCTGTCTTTGCAGATCTGGAAGAGACAGGGCTATTCTTGGAGGTTGAATCATAAAGCTAATCAAGTCATTGGAAAGAACAGAATCAATGAAATCTTGGTTCTAATTGCAACCTGGAGTGGATACAAGAACCCTGAGCGCTGCACGGTCCATGGCAAACGACACAAGTCTATTTCCAAAGTCGCAAATGCTGGTGTTTCTGCTTCTCTTGTCAAGGGGCTTGGAGGTCATGCTCACCTCAATACTACTACCAATTACATCCTACCAGATCAGCAGGCTGTTGATGCCGCTGTTCGCGCCAAGCATGGATCCCCTTCCAAGATTCGCGCGCTGGTTCCAGCTCCCAAGCAGGCTCCAGCTCCTGCGCCGGCTCTAGCTCCCGCGCTGGCTCCTGCACCTACGGCGCCTTCAGCTCTGTCTCCAGCTTCATCTGCAGAAGAATCCCAAGCTCCAGCTCTGTTGGTGGATGATTCCTCGCGGTATCTGTCCAGCATTCATTTGGTGACCACTCCAATGATTCCGTTCCTTCAGATTGTGCTGAAGTAGCTTTGGGGTTGACAACCCAGAGATTTGAAGTCCCCAATGAATCTCCCCCTCCAATGCCCTCCAATATTTCTTTCAGTACAGGAGAAGAGCCTTCTCCAGTCCCTATGCCATTCTCCGATCAGTGTTGTGACTGCAATGATGAGGTGATACCGCGCTCAAAGCCAAGGCCCAAGACCCACTACAACGATCGTGGTACGTTTGCTGAGGATCGTCCGCAATACGAGGATTATCCTTGCGAGCCACGATACAATCCTACACGCAAACAGCAATACAGGGATCGTGGCGGTGGTCAATATAAGGATCACAGCAGAGGTTGATACGAGGACCACCGACAATACGAGCCACCATCCCCCCGGCAAACTCAGTCTTACAAGCCGCGATATGAGCTCAAGCCATCACCTTGTCAAGAACCTCACCGTCTCTCTTTTGGTAAAACTCCATCCTACAAGCCGCAATACAAGGAACGCAATCCGCCACCGTGATACAAGGAACGCAAGCCGCCACCGCGATACGAGGAATGCAAGCCCGCACCGCGCCATTCCTACGAGCCGCAATATGAGGAACGGAAGCCACCACCGCGACGCCATTCTTACGAGCCTAGATATGACGGGCAAAAATCACCACCGCGCCCCCCTTTTAGCAGCACTCCATCCTACAAGCAGTGTCCCACTCTTGCTGAAAGAGGCTCACAAGAACGTTGTCCAAGGCCTCAAGACCAGCGTCGTGTCGTCTCTTTTGGAAACAACCGCTATTACTGCTATGAACAGCAGAATGGGGCTTGGGGTCCATCTCCAATGGAAGTGTTATCACACAGCACTCGTCGTCGTACTTATGGCAGGGAATTTTTTGAATCTGATGACCCAGAAGTTCAAGTTACTCATGTTGAGCGCCCCATTTGGAGAGATGTGAAAGGATCTGAATGGGGAGCGCAAATTCGCTACTAGGGAGTACATTTTTTGGTGTCTTTACCACGTTTGACGTTTGAGTGGGAAAGTGCCTTTTTTGTGGCCATTTTGGGCCCAAAAGCCTCAATATTTACCATGGTTTGCTCTCCAGCAAGAAATAGTAGGAGGACTACACACTAATTCTAGTTTTTTTTTTGGAATATAACATGATCCCTAGTCTGTTGTCTATTAGTCTGTTCTGGGAGTATCAAAAAGAGTGCTACGTGAATAGTTTCCAGAATACGACAGAAAATTCTACTACAGAGGCATCGAGTAACACTACTAGACATCGCTGTACCAATCATATGGAGTATTTTCGAAATTACTATGGAGGTGTACCAATCATACGGAGTATTTTCCAATTTACTAAAGGATCATGCCATTATCAGAGCAGGAAACACTACTATAAGTTGTGTACCAATTCTACAGCATATATTGGAAATTACTAAAGTATCGTGCACTGATACTAAAGTAAATTTTAAATTACTAAACTATCACCTGAGTCCTGTTTATTCCCCTTACTTAGGCACGCATCGGATCAAGTGCACGTGCTCTCCCGTACAAGCCATGATGTTACTATTGTAGCACCATGGCTCGCACAGGAGAGCACGTGCACTCGCTCCGAAGGCTATTACCTAAGTAAGAAAAAATGAGGGATTAAAAATGACTCACGGGTTTAAAACAGACTCAACGGGGAGGAAAAAGGTCTCAGGGAGGGGGTGATACTTTAGTAATTTCAAAATTACTTCAGTAAT
Organism: Pseudo-nitzschia multiseries; assembly: GCA_037355745.1. NCBI lineage: Eukaryota > Bacillariophyta > Bacillariophyceae > Bacillariales > Bacillariaceae > Pseudo-nitzschia > Pseudo-nitzschia multiseries. The sequence continues at coordinate 11,290,914 of CM074789.1, read as the reverse complement.
TTTTAGAATACTCTGTAGAATTGGTACACAATTTCTAGTAGTGTTTTCTGCTCTGACAATGGCATGATACTTTAATAATTTCCAAAATATGCCGTAGAATTGGTACACGATTTCTAGTAGTGTTTTCTGCTCTGATTATGGCATGATAGTAATTTCTAGTAGTGTTTCGTTAGTATTTTCTGATTATAGACCTACCACTATTTTTGATACTCCCAGAACAGACTAATACACAGCAGACTAGGGACCAAGGTATATGCCAAGAAAAGAGCTAGAATTAGTCTGTAGACCTATTTCTTGCTAGAGAGCACACCATGATGAATATTGAGGCTGTTGGGCGGACTGGGTACTAGTACTACAAGGGGGAGGATGCGTCTCGTTGTATCACAGCTCGTATCGCCGCTGGAATCAATCCTCGTATCACTGCTTGTATCGATTGCAGGGTTAGGATTAGTAATTCAAATGCCATGGATACACCAGTCCCTTAGTAAATCAGAGCAGCGCAGTCGTGCTTGTAGTTCGGATGCCGTGCATACAACAGGTGCCAAAGAAGCAGCCAGCGGTGGGATTGAAGGAGCAACCGCCGGGGTAGAAGAAAGAGGAAGGGTCCAACGGACGCGCTTATTCCTTTTGCCAGCGGTGGTAGTTGGAGATCTAGAAGGAGGGGGGGGGGGGGGGGGGGGGGGGGGTCTTCTTCTTGTTATAGGGGCTGCTCAATGAAGAATTCGTGGCTGCAACAGACTGACGTTGGGTTCTTGTTGCTGTTGTTGCTGTTGATTATCGTGTCCATGGTACTAGACTTGTTGCTGTTGCTGTTGCTACTCCCAATGTCAGCGCAAAACGAAGCGGATGCCAGAGCAAGAATACACAGTTCCCTACACTGGAGCAGGCATTGCTTGTTGTTGTTGGGTTGGTAGATGACCGAGTCCGAGACCAAAGATCTTGAGCGCTCTTCATCAAATCATAGTTTTCAAGCAGAGGTGATCCTATGATAAAGCTGCTGTGGGTCTATAATAATGGTATATCCCTGTACTCTTATGTAACACAAATTAAATATGTGTACCAAAAAAAGCAACCCACACAGCAAGGGCATAATATGGTAAACTTAGGCTTTCAATGTAGACTTCCTGGCTGTTACAGATTGTCGTTGGGTTGTTGTTGCTGTTGTTGCGTCCATAGATGTTGCTGTTGTTGCGTCCGTTAAGAATTCCTGACTGCTACAGACCAACGGTGGTTTGTTGTTGTTGTTGATGTTGCTGTTGCGTCTGTAGATGGCCGAGTCCGAGACCAAAGATCTTGAGCTGGAGCATTAGTAGGCCGAGTCCAAGAAGGAGCTGGAGCAGCCTTGCTCTTTCAGGGTGGAACAGTTCAAACCATACTACTAGTGTACTTGCTGAAAAGAAGCTATTCCCATGGCAAAAAGCAAAAGGAAGCACCATTGTTGTGAGTGGTATGAATAAAGAAATAACAACAACGACGATGAATCAAACCAAAACAGCCTGAACATCTTCCCCCTCCAAGCAAACAAAGGACCGGCAATGACTTACAGTGTGATAGAATGGTTTCATTATTGTTGTAATAGGAAAGGAAGTAGTGAGAGAGTCTATTCCCATGGTCGCGCGCGCGCGGGGGGGGGGGGGGGGGGGGGTTCGAATTTGCTTTTGCAAAGTGGTTGATTTTGATATTGAATTACAACCAGGGAAAACAGCAATAAATCAGGGTTGTAGTAGGGATTCTACTAGATTCTACACAAGTGTCAAGGAATCAAATAAGCGAAATCCCTGTTGCGACTACTGCTGCTGTTGCTAATCCCACGTTAGTTGCCTCTTTGCCATATGTATTGCTCAACACCTAGAGCGGAGCTGCTTATGATTAAATGCTTAAAAACGCTTTTGACTGGTAAGAACAACTGAAAATATATGCCAATGAAACTGCCAAAAAGGTTTTTCAAATCCAGGATGTAGTAGGGATTCTACTAGATCCTACTGTATGGGGAAAACCTGCCAAAAAGGTTTTTAATATCCAGGATGTAGTAGGGATTCTACTAGATCTGACTACACCGGTGTCAATGAATGAATCAATTGTGCTGCAGGGCCCAGCATCCAGTGATTGTTGAGCAACTCAAAAAATATTTTTAGGATATTTTCACACACAACTCCGTCGTGTTTTGAGCAGGTACTTATTTGCTCAAGCAACACACTAAGTTGTGTGTGAAATATCCTAAAAATACTTTTTGAGTTGCTCAAGACGGAGTTGGAAAAATTACTTTAGTATCAAAACTGGTACTTTAGTATTTTTTCACACATACAACACGGTGGACTGTGGGGAGAGCAGGTTTATCCTTGTCCACCCCCCAAATATCAGCAACAAAGAGCAACTGGCACTTGCTACTAGTAGTTGAATCGGCAGCAAAAGTAGCAACAAAGAGCAACCGGTGCTTGCTAGCAATCAGCTCCTCTTCCCTTTGTGTTCTCCCTTACGACCAGGGGATTACATACGTACTAATCACCCCTCCTCCTTGCTCTCCTCGTCCTCATAGGGCGTGTTTCTTTTCCTCGGCCAAAAGAAACACCCTAAAGAAAACTCCCCCCACGGATACTACTTTGAGTCGTTTGGTTGGCACGAATCAACCCCTACGGTACCGGTATCTAAAGAAAAATTCTTTGCGTGTGTGCCTCAAATTTTCCTTTAGAGAGGGGTTGACACGTGCCAACCAAAACGGAGGAGGGGTAATTACATAATACTTCGTAGTAAGATTGTTACGTACCAATAGGTACGTCGCATCTAACATTTCTACGTACGTACCGTAGTCGTTGTGAAAAATATAGGAAGGGCCATTCTGTTTCAAAACTTGCGCGCGACTATGAGGCGTTCATGAGGCGTTCATGAGGCGTTTGATGGCAGAGTTGATCTTCGAATCTACCTGCAATCTCAAGGTTTGTGAATTCCACGCGTCGTGATCTTTTTGGTGAAAAAAAATTGGAAATATCGCACTCATTCTTCAATAATCACCGATACAGTAATACCAAACAAATTCTCTAGACCGGAAACTACCAGTACAATTACTATCTTGTTCGGAACCATCTCCTCATCAACAACTTTACGTGAGATACTTCGACGTAAAATACAGGAACGTCGCACTTTTGGAACCTACCGACTCCCTTGATAACGTACCAATACTGTACATTCAACATAGAAGTTAAAGGACAGATATCCATCAACAACAATATACGACAAATTCCGTCGAAAATCATCCGACGACTATCATGTTTTTTGACACCGTTATGACGTCGTCTCTTCTGTCGACTCTCGCCTTGTTCCTGTCGACGGGTCGAGGAAACAAGAACATTTGCAACGAGGGTGGAAAATTTTTTGGAGTCCCGCATCAGCAATCGTTATCTTTCACTCCGAGCTTACAGCAACGTACCCTGCCGATTTTGAAAAACGACGGCACAAGTGCAGGTGGCAGTGACATTGATACACGTGCAGGCAACAATCTGTTGGTTGGACGAGCCGTCAAACAAGAGAAGTATATCGAACTTCTGGCGTGGTTAAGCTCCAACGGAGCAATCATCAATGAATGTTTGGAAATTGAACTATCCTCTCAAGGCGAGCAAGCAGGATATGGGGTTTTCGTCAATCGTCCAATTGAAGAAGGCGAATTGCTATTTTCTATCCCTCGTAACTTATGTGTGACAATAGAAAAGGCCACTTCTTCTGTCGACGATGAAGGTGAATTTGGAAAGACCCTTCAAACCATTATCGAAAAAGCCGGCCCGGGTGGCATAACCGTCGCGATGGCTGGCTACATAGCGAAAGAGTACATCTTAACCCGTTTGGAAGAAGACGACCGAAAGGTAGGGGGGGATGAGAAGAAGAGCAGTCGCTGGGGTCCCTATATGGCTCTTTTGCCGTGGAAGCGTGGCGTCAACAATCAAGAACACATCCTATTTTGGAACGACCAAAAAATAGAAGACTTATTGCAAGGATCTCTCTGCTACCGTGAGGCAAAAAGTCTAAGAGAAGAAGTAGCTCTTTCCATACGAGTTCTGGGGCCGATCTTGAAGAGGTCTGTTCGTGTGGCACGAGGAGAGGAAAGCGTAACGTCCAACGCTCTTGAAAAGTTATCAAGCTTGCTTCCTTGGCAACGAAGTCAGAGGGGCGATGATCTCTCAGATTCACTTGACGATAAACTTGTAGCGGATGCTGTCAAAGGGGCTTTTGTCTCGCTTCTTACACGCAGTTTTCAAGATGATGAGAGCGTCGAGGAGGATGGATGTGAAAAATTGGTGCCACTATTAGATCTGTTGCAACACTCGGATACTCCGAATGTAAGGCATAATGTTGTTATGAATAAAGAAAATGGCGAAGATTCTGCAGTAGAAGTGCGAGCGCGGACCGCTATACCCGCTGGGTCAGAACTTTGGAACCAGTATCGATCCGAAGAAGACGAAGCCATGCCATATTCACGGTTTTTTACCAGGTACGCAAAAAAAATGCCTTGATTCAATGCAACTTGAACAGTCATTCGCACTATACGGGCAGGAAGATGCCACTGAGGTATATTCCCTGTCTTGAATGAATTGGTTGAAAGTAAATTGGAACAACCTGCTTATTCATTCCTTAAGCTTCTGCTCTTTGCCATGTACTTTGTTATCAAAAATATGAAACGCCGTCTTACGTCTTACGTTTTTCTTATTTCTTTTATTCTAGGTTTGGTTTTGTCCCTGGAATCAATGAACCGATCGAGAATCTACTTCTTGACAAAAGCACAATATTCTATCCGCAAAAAGCACAAGTGTAGGGATAGACTGACTAAAAAGTTTGCCAACGAGCACTCTGCCGAATAAATCAAAAAATTCTCTCCGATTTCAATCACTTTCCGTCTTTCATTCGTTCTTCCTGTACGTCTGATAAGACGTCAAATTCACCTGACTGAATTGTAAACTCAAAACACAGCGTACCGGAAGTTGCGCTTACTTGATATCTCCTGCCGTTCAATAATGGCGGAGAGGAGGAGAGAATGTGTGCACTTTTTTATTCACTCTCTCCAAAAGGCGTAGATCAAACATTTTGTTGTACAACTAGGGTCAGTGTCCTCCTCTCACTTTGTCTATATTATGTACAACTGTTTCCTAGTCGCACAGTTTAAAATGATACACGTCGCTCCCACAGGTAACTGCATTAAATAGGATTTGGTATCATCGTTGGTGGTGGAGTTCACTCTGCCTTTGGCCCGTTTGAGTGTGACTGGCAAGAGGGTTCGATTCAGTCGCATATTTGCTGGGGCAACAACACACAAGCGTGTTTTTGTGTTGGCGAAACATCTAGGACAAGAATGTGCAATCTCCAAGAGTATTCACCCGGCATGTTTGCACCAATGACTGAGTCAGGTATCGAAGTTAGACAAGGATCCTCAAAGACTCCTTCTCCAAAAGAGCCCTTGCAAACAATGGGGAAAACCCCCTCTGACGATGTCTCGGTATCGTTAAAACTTAATTTTCCAGTGCTCGCTTGTTGTATCAAGCGGTCGTAATCGGCCTCATAAATACTGATCGGCCGTCTCAAAATATTAGATAGTACAGCGAGTTCAGGCCCTCCTCCGTATAAACCACCATTGCGTCCTTCCTTTCGTAATGCTGCAAGGTAGTCTTCCGTAGTGTTCATCGATGGCTCTAACTTCATGGCCGATTCTAGTAACAGAGAAGCATCGACATTATTTCCTACCCCAATATATAGCTTTCCATCTGAGGCTAAAACTTGTGCCACCATTTCTCTCGTCTCTCTCGAAGTCGCCCTCAACAATTCTAAAAAATCGTCACTACCACCAAGACCCATCGACGATGCTGCGGCAAGAGCTACCGCTAGAAACATACAATCCCCATCACCCGGTACGTTTCTCATCGTAAAGTACGTGCAAGTGTCCTTGCCCGACTCTTCTTCACGCGTCACAAAATATTGAGGATATATGCAGACATTGTTTGGTGAAAACTGAAATTTTTCGAACGCAATCTGTCGTGCTTTCGGGATTGCGGTCGTCGTAAGAGCTTTCGTTGAGCACTGTAGTGATACAAGAAGGGCTCTTATCGACAACGACATGAAGGTTGCAATGACAGTTCGTCTGTGCATTTTTCTTTCCATCTGTTGCTAAGATTAGGAGCTGGGGCCTTACTCCTCTTTCGGTGTTTTGTTTGGGTCTTGAACAAGAGTCACAGTCTGAAAGCGCAGCAACGGTCAAATACGTGATCGGAACCAGATCGGAACCATACACGTTTCATTCTTTCTTCGATTCTGCTCGAGATGATCTCTTCCTTGGTTCTTCAATTTCTTTCTCCCCGTCTGTCTTTCTCGCAGGAAACTTACGTGTTGTACCTCGAAGTCAAAAAAGACGCATGCGCGAAAGCTAGTCGTAAATAAGACTACTGTGGTATTCCAACGCTCACGATTGAAAATTACCCACGATTCAAGAAAATCTGAAATACAATGCCACGCAAGCCGGTCTTCAATATTGAAGACTGGATGAAGAACATATCCAAATTCTTCATGTGCTTCTCTATGTGCAATGTACGTTGGATTTCGATTCAACGCCTTTTTACTGTTACAACCCTTTTTTACTGTTGCAAGCTTTCTCAACGGCTCCTCGGAGTAGTTGACAGAGCTAGCTCACAATCTTAGTTTTTAACCAATACATAAACCTTATTTTAGTACCTCCTTATTTTAGAGGCGTACGACACTGTTTAAACAGTCGAATAACCGCTTCGACCCTTTCTACCGGTAAAGACTACTTCAACTACCCGAATAAAAATTACCACTACACAACTAACAACCGATCCGAAGATTGTCCAGTAACAATAAGAAGACCAGTATGTCTTACTCAGTCATTCCCTTCAAGTATGACTTTGATCAAGAGACTGTTGAAAAGATTGAGTACAAGATTACTCAAGAAATCAATGGCTCCCAAGAAGTTACCAAGATTAAAATCCCTTTGATTACTGCAGGATCAACCAAATTACAAATTCTTTTCACCATCGATGCCTTCATTAGATCTAAGAAGACTCTCAACCTAACCACAGGACCAAGAATCTATGACAAGTTTCTAGACCTCCTCAGAGACTACACCGACAATAGCTGGTGGAACAGCTATGTAACAGCCAATGTTCCACAGAGAACTGTGGACAACTTCCAGACTACAGTGGAAGCATTCATCAGCTTCAAATTCAGCAGCAACGTCGATGCCTACCAGAATCATAAAAGATTCCTCTCCAATATTAAGAAGACAACCTCCATGACTGTACACCAATTTGTAGCACAAGTCAACTTCCACAACCATGTTATTCTCCCATTACTACCGGGACATCCTTCACAAAATGCAGCGATCAATGAAAGTGACTTCAAGAATCTAGTCTTTGAATCGATGCCAGAGGACTGGAAAGACCTCTATCAACTTAACCACTCTCCCCATAGAGATTCGCTCTCTGAAATGATGATAAAATTCGAAAGATTCCAATCTGTACAGAATAAAAACAAGAACAAGAAATCAGACAACCAGTCTCAAAACAACAACAACAGCAACAACAATGCCAACAACAACCGTAACAACCGAAATGGAAACAACCGCAACAATCGAAACAACAGAAACAATCGGAACCGAAACAATAACAACAACAACAACAACCATAACCAACGCAACAACAACAACAACCAACGCAACAACAATCAAACCAACAACAACAAAGGCTCTACTAGGATCTCGAACGACTCACCGTGTCCTATCCACCCTGGTACCAATCACACCTGGGGACAATGCTACACCAACAAGTATGGCACCAATTCCAATCAGTCCAATAACAACAGAGACAATACCGACTCGCATGTGAACGATCGCAGCAGCAATCGATCCACTACCTCTTCCCACAACAGTAACTTCAACGAACCAGAGCAACACATGTGTGTCTTCATCAATGAACCAGAAGAAACCATCCCTGCTACTCCTTGGCCGGATCTCTTCCATGTTGATATGGATATCGATGAAGAATACTACAACTCGGATCTTCAAAGATTTCCCTCTGAAAAGACCAATTCCGACAACAACAAGCAAGAGGTTGCTCCCAGCAACACAGATGTCGACCTTGCTCCAACCACAGTAAGCGTCTGCAATTCCATCAATGGATTCCTTGGAAAGTACTACTTGAAAACCCTCTTCGATTCCGGATCAACCGACAATCTCATAGTGGAATCAGCAATTCCCTCTGGAATCAAGAAGAACCTCCTAGACCAACCAATTCAAATGCAAACAACAAATGGCAAAACCACTTGCAACCACTATGTAACCTTGGAGAACACCATATTCCCAGAACTATCGTATTCCATGAAAGTCCTACAAATCAAATGCTTTGTTGTCTCTCAGAATATCAACTACCACCTCCTTATTGGAAGGAAAACCATGAGAGATCTTGGAATGAAAATGGACTTCGAGACTTGTACCATAGAATGGTATGAGAAGACAATGGACTTCCATCCTCGCAATTACTTTGACAACAAGTCCTTGCTTCACAAAGTTATGTCCGCAGAACCACATGCAATTGCGGAAAGTTACTCCAACCAATCAATCCAACAGTCTTATGTAGATGGAACCACCAAGTATGAGAAAACTGACCTCCACAAGCTTGTCACCGACCAAACCCATCTCTCCTACCAAGAGAAACAAGCCTTGTTACCAATACTTCTCCAAAATGAAGAACTTTTTGAAGGCTTGAACGATAAAGAATTAGGTATTTTCCCTAATCAAACGTTCCACATTGAACTGCAGCAAGGCGCAACTCCATATCATATAAAACAACCCTATTCCATTCCGCTGCACCAACAAGAAGCAGTAAAGAAAGAAATCGATCGACAAGTGAAACTTGGCATCCTAGAAAGGTGCTATGCAACCGAATGGGGAATGCCAACGTTTGTAGTGCCCAAACCAGATGGCTCCTGCCGACTCATCAGTGACTTTCGAGAACTCAACAAAGTAACCAAGAAACTTCACTATCCACTCCCAAAGCTCCAAGATATCTTCCACAGAAGAAGAGGCTTCAAATATGTCACCCTTATCGATGTCAGTATGCAATTCCACACCTTCAAACTCGATGAGGCCTCCACCTGGCTTTGCGTCCTTGTTACTCCATTCGGAAAGTTCAGACTCCTCCGATTGCCAATGGGCTTCCTTAACTCTCCAAGTTGGGCCCAAGGGTGTATGGAACAGATGCTCTCCCATCTGAAGGACATTGAAGTATACATCGATGATATTGGTATCTTCTCAGATACTCTCGAATCCCATTGTAAATCAGTCTCTTCTGTCCTCTCCTTACTGAAGTCCCACAACTTCTCTGTCAAGCCCTCCAAGTGCCACTGGTTTCAATCCCAAGCTCCGTGGCTCGGCCACATCATCTCCCGAGATGGTATTCGTCCCAATCCAAACAAGATTGCTCCCATCCTGAAACTTGCTTTTCCCTCAACAACAACCCAACTTCGATCCTTTGTTGGGATGATCAACTTCTATCGAAACTTCTATCCCAAACGCGCAGAGGTCCTTGCACCCCTTACCGACCTCTCTGGAAGAGCCAAAGGAAAAATCTCTCCAACTCCAGAACTACTTGAAGCTTTCAACAAAGCCAAGTCCCTCATTGCCAAAGACATCCTCCTTGCCTTTCCTGATCCAAACAAGCCTTTCCACGTCTATACTGATGCTTCTGATTACCAGCTTGGCGCTGTCATCCTCCAAGATGGCAAAATCATCCTTTGTTTCTCCAGAAAACTCAACGCCGCTCAACGGAAATACCCAACGGTCGATAAAGAGATGCTCTGTATTGTAGAAGTCTTCAAAGAATTCCGCACCATTCTTTGGGGCGCTGAAATCATCGTATGGACAGACCATATCAACTTAACTCGCCAAAACCTCACAAGCCATAGAATTATGACTTGGCGCATGCTCCTTGAAGAATTTTCCCCAGTATTCAAGTATATCAAAGGCAAAGACAATGAGCTTGCTGATGCTCTCTCCAGGCTACCACACCAGCAAGACCCTCCCGAGAAGAAGAAGGAGTTCTTCGGCCCTCCAACCGATCCAACGGATGATTCGGACCTTGCAACTGCTGACTCAACGGACTCCGACGACCTTCTCTCTCTTTCTGACTTGTTTCTTAACTACCCAGAAGACATTCCCATGTATCCCTTAGCTTTCGATCAACTCGCCCAAGATCAAGCAGCCAACGACGATATTGCTACCAATCCCCGGTACACAACTGAAAACTTCAACGGCACCGACTTGAAAGTTGTAGACTCCAACGGTCGACAGAAAATTGTACTCCCTCCAAACAGGGTGCAAGCCACCATCAAATACTACCACCACGTGCTTGGCCATGCCGGCGCAGAACGACTGTATCGAACCATCAACCAATTTGTATATGCCGCAAACCTGAAGGACCAAATCAATGCCTTCTGCAAAACGTGTGACACGTGCCAACGATACAAGAATAGCCACCAAAACCACGGACAGCTCCCTACCAAAGAACACCAGTATGTTCCTTGGGACACCATTGCAATCGATGGAGTAGGCCCTTGGAAAATCAAGATCCCTGGCCATGGAACAGTCTCCTTCAATGGCTTTACCATCATGGACATGTGCACCAATCTCCTCGAGATCATCCGAGCTCCACAAGTAAATCCAACCGGCCTCATGGCAGTCCATGCCCTCGACAACGGCTGGCTCTCCAGATATCCCAAACCAGTAAATTGTATTATTGACCAAGGAACCAACTTCATGAGTAATGATTTCCAACTCCACCTTGCCAACCTCGGAATCAAAGCCAAGGTTTGCTCCGTCCGCAACCCTCAATCCAATGCAGTACTTGAACGCGTCCACGATACCATGAAGTCTGCAATGAGAACCGAACTCAATACCAACCCTCCACAGACTCTCCAAGAAGCGACTGATATCATTGACAGCATCTTTGCTTCTGCTCAGTTTGCCGTTAGATCAACCATCAACAAAACATTTGGAATGACACCCGGCGCCCTTGTATTCCACAGAGATATGTTCCTACCAATTCCGGTAATTACTGACTTGGCCATGGTCAGAAACAAAAGACAAGCTCAAATCGACAAGAATGCTATGAAAGAGAACAGCCACAGGAAGCTTCATGATTACAGTGTAGGAGATCAAGTTATGGTGAAAAATGAAAAGCAAATTCCTGGAGCTTTTGAAGCAAGAAGCAAAGGCCCCTACACCATACAGCAAATTCACACAAATGGTACAGTTTCCTTTCTCTTACGAAATCAAGTAATTCAACGCATGAACATTCGGAACCTCAAACCGTATCACACCAACTAAAAATTTCTTATCTAAGGAATACTGGTCGCACACGACTAACAAAATTCTGTGCCACCAATCCAACTTTTACGAGAAGGAGAAGAGTGTGGTATTCCAACGCTCACGATTGAAAATTACCCACGATTCAAGAAAATCTGAAATACAATGCCACGCAAGCCGGTCTTCAATATTGAAGACTGGATGAAGAACATATCCAAATTCTTCATGTGCTTCTCTATGTGCAATGTACGTTGGATTTCGATTCAACGCCTTTTTACTGTTACAACCCTTTTTTACTGTTGCAAGCTTTCTCAACGGCTCCTCGGAGTAGTTGACAGAGCTAGCTCACAATCTTAGTTTTTAACCAATACATAAACCTTATTTTAGTACCTCCTTATTTTAGAGGCGTACGACAACTACGGTACCATACCGTAAAATCCAACGAAACGCTGTTAGGTACGGATAGACAGACACCACACCGTAGAAGCAATGTGCACGATACATAATACGAAGTACTTCTTGTAGGGAATGCAATGTAATGGACCCTTCTTGAGCCATCAGTTTGTCAGAAGCTCACAACTGAAAAGAAATTCCAGTGACAAGCACTGGTTCTGCACTATGGCAGTGTGTGCTGGAATGTAGGAACTATGTACCAGAACAGGGGCCACGATGCCCAGCACCAATACCAGTAGTACTAAATTTTAGTTATCCTATCCTTCTTTCGGTCGATTTTTAGAGTAACAACAAGGAGAGAACAAGAAGAAGAAGAAGTCTTGAAGGATTTTTGTGCTGTTTTTAGTAGGTCGTAATGATCTTACTATGAATATCTCTGTGCAGTACTAGCAAACAAGCATCTACTAGGCTTTTTTAGATTTCCTTAGGAGGAGCTGGTGCACCTGATGATCAAATTGCCAAATTTTGAATGGGTATGATCTGTCTAACAGCTATCCGCCCTCCTCCTGCTGGCTGGTGTGGACCCTACAGTGTTAATGATGTAATTGTAGAAGTACCAAGCTCTGCAGTATAGCATCTCATCCAACTTGCTTTGGTACATAATTGTGCCCCTAGAAAAAGTATTGGTACATGCTGGTCACTAGTATTGGTATTGAAGTTGGGGCAAGAAAAAAAGTGATGCTGGCTCATGCATGAATGATGATTCACAATGATGGACAAAATATAAGTCTTACTAATCTAAATGCGCTCATTTTTAGCTGGAGTTTCACTTCAACAGAAGTTATCAAGCAGGCCGGGTGTACCAATGCTACTCAGGTCCAAAGCTAGACAGGATGCCATACAAGGTCTACTAGTACAAGTACTACTACTAGGTGCTTTTTTTAGAAGTACTTCACTACTTTCGTGACATACTTTTTTGTAGTATGATACATAAGATCTTACCATATGGTGCCTGAAGTGCGTAAGAGTTTAGGTTTAAATTATTAAGGTTTTCAAACAACAGGTTATGAGCCAGTACTTTTGTGTGGTGTTTCCCGTGTAACGAAAAAATTAATAAATGGCCTACTGTCATGGGTGGCTTATCTCCATTAATACACCCAGCTAAAAGTGCAAAAAGCGCCCATAGAAGCGTTAGAATGTGCTCTTTCCAATGGTAGTATATTTGTAGCTTATTTCATTATGGGCGTTGGGAGATATGAATACGTTTTAGCACAATAGTAAGCATTTTGAGGTTGTGTGTTTGTACCGTTTTGTGTGTGTTTGTACATGTGAATTTATGTGTGTTTGTGTTTGTACCATTTTGTGTGTGTTTGTACGGGCGCATATTTTGTGTGAGTGACAGGTGAGCAAATAGGTGTTAATTTGAGCAATTTAACACCTAAACTCTTACCGTACCGGTACCTGTACTCGTACCGGTAGGCAAGTCGGTATTAAAAAAAATGTTAGTCAAAGAAGTCATGATAAGGATTGGAACATGATTGATTGATTGATTCATTCATTTATTTTTTGTTAAAAGTCGCGCATATGCGCGATGAAAAACACAAGCAATTGACCATTCATTACTATCCATACTCAGCAATAGTGGGACGTGATACCGTACCGGTAGATACCAGATACGACAGTAAATTACTACCGGCCCCGATACCGTACGTAAAACCTGCTTTCCAAGAAAAGAAAATTCAGAAAACGCTCGAAAGCAGAGTTGTAAGATTTACCATACCGATATGTACGAGTACGAGTACTAAATACCGGTATGAACTTGTACCTGACGGCAAGAAGCTGAGAGAAGAAAAATGATGGTAAACAAACTCACATTTTGGGAGACAACCACAACACCCACATCAAAACCTCGGTTTCTATTGTAACTTTTCATCACTCGAATCGTACAACTTTTTGAATGGCAACTACTACTTTATTTTCACACTGTCAGAGCGTACCGTGGAGACTACTGATAGGAACACTGCTACTCCTCTCCGCCATACCACAGCATCCAAAATCAAAAGGAGTCCTTCCTGTTGTCACCGCATTCGTAGGCCCCGGGAGTACGGCAAGTCTCAACGGCTTTGGAGTTGCTGACAGGGAAGGCGACACTTTCAGTAAAGGGAGGCATATAATTATGCGTTCCTTTATCGCTTCAAAGAATCACGCGGCGTATTCAGCATCCCGTCGTCGTTTTCAATCATCTCCATTTTTATCGTCGTCGTCGTTTCTTCAACTCAACAAAAATTCTAGAAAAACGCAGATGGGTGCTCTTCCTGGGATCAACGAATCGGATCCTGTCACTCCATGGACGTGGAAAACGAGACCACTTCAGGAGGGAAAGAAGTCAATCAGAAGTAGATTTCTTTCTTCGTCAAACGCACTACCTTTACAGTCAACTGCTTCCGCAACGGTGGTCGAAGAAGATCCAAGTGATGTGACTCCGGCGTTCGAAGACATTGAAGCAACAAAAGAGAAATCAATGTTCTTCGCAGAACAGGCGCCGCCGTCTTCAACAGTGAATGCGATAAACGACGACAAAAACAAAGCAGAATTGTTTCGTGGCTTGAAGTCGAGGCCAATCGAAGGAGGAAACTGGGACCCCAGTGCCAGCCTTGCATGGACAAAGGATTTCGGACGACGCTGCCCAGAATACGACAAGAGATGCCAGGATGGAAAATCGTTTACAAAACTCGAGCCGGGCGACGAAGGCTACTTCGACGTATCTGATATAGATGCCAGAATATCCAATGCAACCATAGTTCGCACGAAAGAACAAGCTCGAATCGTCTTAGAGAAGTTAATGAATGCGGATCCTAGCATTTTTCATGCATGCGATACCGAAGTCATGGATATTGCCTTAAAGGATGTGGGGCCAGTGGGGAATGGATATGTTACGTGCTTGAGTGTCTATTCCGGGCCTGACTTCGACTATGGCCTTGGCGCGCCATTAGGTTCTACTTTGTGGATCGACAATCTTGATGATGCTCATGGAATTCTGCAAGAGTTCAAACCGTGGATGGAAGACGAAAGGTTCAAAAAGATTTGGCACAATTATGGTTTTGATCGGCACGTAATGTGGAACGAAGGGATCGATTGCAAAGGTTTCGGAGGTGAGTAACGAGTGAAATTTTGGCTAGTCTTTTTTTTTCATTTTACTTACACGCAGACGTTATCTTGCTGCGTTTTTCGGCCGTCGTATAACTTGGAAACTTATAGGGGATACAATGCACATGGCCCGTCTACAAGACACAAGCCGCATGAAAAACGGGGGTGGTGGTTACAGTCTGGAAGCATTGACATCAGAGCTGTTGGGTCTGCGGAAACGACCCATGAAGGAAATATTTGGTGTTCCGCGTATAAAGAAAGATGGGACACCGGGGAGTATATTGGATGTTCCTCCGATCGAGGTCTTGCAACGTGATCCGAGGTTCCGTGAAAATTTTATTGCGTACTCGTGTTACGATGCTGTCGGGACATGGAATTTGCATCAACGATTGGTTCAGTTATTGAAAAAGATGGATTGGATTTCGAAAGACACGAATTTGTACGACTATTACTGGACCAACATGCGGGAATTCGGTGAAGTTTTAACAGATATGGAGAGGCGTGGTGTTCGCGTCGATGCCGAAGATTACTTAGCATCTGTAGAGATACAGGCACGACAAGATCGAGAAGACCACCTGAATAAATTTCGACAATGGGTGGCAAAGGAAATCGGACCAGACGGGCTAGCCATTAATCCTGCAAGCTCGGTTCAATTGTGCACGTTGCTCTTCGGCGGGTCTCAAAATATAAAAACGAAGGAACGAACTGAATCAGTTCGAGTATTCAAAGTTCCAATCGAAGAGATCCCCGAGGATGCCTTAGAGGAGTATACAAAACTTCAGGAACAGAAGCAACAACAAATGGAGGAGAAAGGTGAGTGCGTGGAAAGAAAGAGTGGTTGGGGGAAGTTTCCACGTCCAATAATTTACTCATTCTGTCCTGTTCATCAACTTCTTAGGAAATGCAGTTGAAACTGATCATTTAGGTCAACTGACAGCCGTCCAACTAAAGGCTCTGTGTAAAGAGTGCGGCCTGAAAGTTTCTGGAAAGAAAGCTGATTTACAACAGCGCCTTCGTGAACATCTCCTTGTAAATCAAACAACTGAAGACGAAGATGATGAGTTTGATCAAATGTCTGATGATGACCTCCGTCAGTCACTCATAGCTAGGAATCTGGACGAAAGAGGGGATAGAATAGAGCTTTTGAAAAGACTCCGAGATGACATTCAATACATGCACGACCTAGAGACAGCGGTTCCCCCAGACGCATCAGGACACATGACAATCATCGAAGCCCTTGAAGCAGCTGCTCGTGACGGTGGGGTCGCGGAAGAAATTCTGCAGAGCATTAAAGAGAAATCAATGGCAAGGCCCAAATTTATAGATGTAACAGTTCGAAGTCTTGGCATGGACGCCATCAAACATACCGCAGGTGGAGCTCCTAGCGTGACTGCTGACGTCCTCCGTAAACTCGCTGGAGACCCATTTGAAGATCCCCCGAGATACGGAACGGTAAGAATAAACTCGAATGCAGAGAACGTCATTCTCTCACGTAATACTCGCCATTCATTCTCACTTTTGCATTTCGTTTCTCCGGGTATTAGGCGTACGAATTCTTCGGAAGTGATCAGCGTGGACATGAAGCATGTGTAGCGTTGTATAGCCTTTGTGCGATAGGTTCCATCGATACTATGATTGCAAACTTTCTCACAAGTTTGCAGTATCTGGCGGATCACCAGAGTCGAGTCCATTGTTCTCTTAACCTGAACACAGAAACAGGACGACTTTCTTCTCGTCGCCCAAACCTTCAAAACCAACCTGCACTTGAAAAAGACAAATATAAAATTCGGCAAGCTTTCCAGGCGTCACCTGGGAATTCGTTGATTGTTGCAGATTACGGGCAACTTGAGCTTCGTCTCTTGGCGTCAATGACTCACTGCAAGTCGATGATTGACGCGTTTGAATCTGGGGGTGACTTTCACTCGCGAACGGCTTTGGATATGTTTGATCATGTGAAACAGAAGGTTGACGACGGCGAAGTACTTCTGGAATGGGATTACACAAAGGGGGACCCTCCTAAGCCACTTCTAAAAGATGAGTTCGCTTCCGAAAGAAGAAAAGCAAAAACCTTGAACTTTTCTATTGCATATGGAAAGACTGCACATGGTCTCAGTCAAGACTGGGGTGTTACGCAGCAGGAGGCGCAGGATATGTTAGACAAATGGTATGATGCTCGTCCCGAAGTGCGTGATTGGCAGGTCAACACTAAGGCTTACGCGAGAACCTTTGGCCTAACTCGTACTCTGATGGGGCGCTACCGACAACTTCCGGAGGCAACTGGGCGAAATAAACGTTTTCTTGGTCATGCTGAACGTGCCAGTATCAACACACCGATCCAAGGTGGTGCCGCAGACGTTGCGATGATGGCAATGATCAAAATAAATAAGAGTGAAAAACTGAAAAGACTGGGATGGATTCTTCTCCTTCAAGTTCATGACGAAGTGATGTTAGAGGGGCCAGAAGAGACAGCCGAGGAAGCGTTCGACGAAGTAATCCAGTGCATGGAATCACCTTGGGTTCTGGGACTTGCAAAGACTGCCGTTCCTTTGCTAGTCGATGGAAGTTGGAAGCATAATAATTGGTACGACGCGAAATAAGAGTAATAAACTTGAACATTATGTGAGCTGCGAAGTAAATAATATATGGCTGCTTAATCGTACTAAAATTGTATTAATAATAGAAATATATTTATAATAATAATAGCTTAAAAATTTGCGTGAAAATTATTTCCTTTAGTCTGCACATCGCTGGGTTTGCTCAGCCGACATTTCAGCGCCGACGGGCAAAAAGCACATGTCACCGTCTGGTGCAGAAGCAGATACTCTGAGTACGGATGTAGCATCTTCAGCAGATGACACGACAGCAGTCTTGCTCTCCGATGGGGGGTAAACTTGCCAGAATTTGGCCTTTTCTTCCTCCCAGTTGCCGAGGATCTCGTCAGCTTTCTCGCTTCCTGTGAGTTCGAAGTGACGCTCAATCATGTGCTTGAGTTGAGTCTCGCCTTCAGGGGTAGATAATCTCTGGACCTTAACAATCTCGTGGTTGACCTTATCGTCGAAAGAGCCATCGACATCATAGAAGTAACCAATACCTCCGGTCATTCCAGCTCCCACGTTTCTACCAACACTTCCCAACATTACTACAACACCTCCAGTCATGTATTCGCAGCAATGATCACCGGCTCCTTCGGCAACAGCAAACGCTCCACTATTTCGCACACAAAATCTCTCTCCAGTTCTGCCGTTGGCGTGGAAGTCACCTCCGGTGGCACCATACAAGCAGGCGTTTCCAATGATGCTCGAATCGGCCGCGACGAAATTAGCTTCAGGACTTGGTACAACAATGATCTCTCCACCGTGCATTCCCTTTCCGACATAATCATTTCCTTCACCAACAAGCCGGAGGCTCAATCCAGGCAAAGTGAATGCTCCAAACGACTGACCGGCACTTCCCTCGAATTGAACATTGATTTGCCCCTTGAAACCACTATTACCATGGGCACGGGCGATATTACCCGACAGCATTGCACCAGAACTTCTGTCTGTGTTGATAATAGGAACAGTGACGGCGACTTCACCAGAATTTTCCTTGATGACCTTTTCAATTTCAGGCTTACTGCAAAGTTCACGATCAAGTTCTGAGCTGAATCCATTGACGTGGACGATTTCTTCCTTGTGCACCTTAGCACCTCCTTCGATGGTTGCCTTGAGGAAAGAGCGATCATCCTGAGTATTAGGAACGCCAGAAAAGAATTTATCAACATTGATCGACTTGGTCTTCGCGACTCGAGCGTTTTGTTCGGTGCTCGTTTTCAGAAGATCAGCGCGGCCAATGATATCGTCCAACTTCTTGTATCCAAGATGAGCCATCAGCTCACGAACTTCTTCCGCGACAAATTCGAAAAAGTTGACAACGTGCTCGGGAGTTCCGGGAAATTTCTTTCTGAGTTGTTCTTTTTGACTAGTTACACCGACAGGGCATGTGTTGAGATGGCAAACTCGGGCCATAACACATCCTTCCGCAATCATGGCAATTGTTCCAAACCCAACTTGTTCGGCTCCGAGCAAGGACGCAATTAATACATCTCGTCCTGTGCGAATACCACCGTCTACACGCAAGACAACACGGTCACGCAAGTTATTTTCATACAAGGCAGAGTGGGCTTCGGCAAGTCCAAGTTCCCAAGGACCTCCAGCATGTTTGATGGACGAAAGAGGCGATGCTCCTGTACCACCATCTCCACCGGAAATTTGAATGACATCAGCGTCAGCCTTGGCCACACCACAAGCGACAGTACCGATTCCGATAGATGATACAAGCTTGACGGAAACTCCGGCATACTCATTGACAGCATGCAAATCGTGAATCAATTGTGCAAGATCCTCAATACTGTAAATATCATGATGCGGTGGAGGAGAGATAAGAGTGACACCTTCTTTACTGGCACGCAATCCAGCGATGTATTCGGAAACCTTTGGACCGGGCAGTTGACCTCCTTCGCCGGGCTTGGCACCTTGAGCCATCTTGATCTCGAGCTGTTTGGCAGTTACAAGAAATTCGGGGGTTACTCCGAAACGTCCACTAGCAACTTGGTGTACAAATGAGTTTGCTGAGTCACCACTCTTCAATCCAGCCAAATGAGGGAATGTTTTACTTCTTCCATTTTCATCGACATCAGCAATTGGCTTGCCTCGGATGATATCCTCACCACCCTCTCCAGAATTGGACTTTCCACCAATACGGTTAACAGCAATAGCAAGAGTCTCGTGAGCTTCACGGCTAAGAGCTCCTAGAGACATGGCACCGGTACAAAAGCGTTGCATGATTTCAGATGCAGGTTCAACTTCATCGATAGGGATAGATTCTCGGTCAGAGTCGAAATCTAGCAGATCTCTGATGTTGGCGAGAGGCGCTTCCTCTAGACTCTTCTTGAAAATCTCATAGTTGGCGACGCTCTTTGGCTTAACTCCATCATTTGGGAGCTCATCTCTGCCCTTCGCGGCACTAACTTTTTTATCCAGGCCAATGGCGTCGTGCAAAAGTTTCGCAAGGTCAGCAGAGTTCGCATGATATTCTCCAGACGCTGGGACAGGTTTGTAGTATCCGTAGTTGATCAACTTCTTTCCGACAGACTCAGGTCGCATCATAATAGTTTCGGATGCAATATCCTCAAGGCCGAGACCGCCGATACGACTAGTTGTGCCCTTGAAACTTCGGTCAATGACTTCATCCCCTAGACCAATAGCTTCGAAAATCTGGGCTCCAGCGTACGACGTGAGAAGCGAGATTCCAATCTTCGACAAGATCTTTAACAAACCATTCTCGACAGCAGTTCTATAGTTTTCTTGTGCTTCAGCAAGAGTCGATTGCTTCAATTTGCCGCTTGCCATCATCTTCTGCGTTCTCGCTTGACCATGCCACTGTTTCACAGTCTCGAGGGCAAGGTACGGATGAACGGCGTTCGCACCGTATCCTACAAGGCAGGCAAAATGATGGGTAGACCAAGCACCACCGGTCTCCACGACAAGACCGGTGTCCATGCGAAGACCCTCGTCAATAAGTCTGTGGTGAACAGCTCCTACCGCCAAAAGTGGTGGGATGTAAGTCGTTTCGTCCAAATCGGCCTGATTCTTAGCCTTGTCGCTGAGGATCAAGACTTCTACACCAGACTTGACTTGCTCCACAGCAGCGTCACACAACGCATCAAGCGCTGTTTTGATTCCACTGGGACCATCGGAAAGGGCGTAACGGGTGGACAAGGAGTGTTGAGTGAATCCACCATTTTCGTCACTGGCCAAATCAGCAATCTTTTCCATTTCGGCGCTGTTCAATACAGGCGATTGAAGGTGAATGAGACGAGCTCCTTCTTCAGAAACCTTGTAAATGCTTTCTTTCTTTCCTAGAGTCATACCAAGCGACATGACAACACCTTCGCGAAGAGGATCAATAGGGGGGTTTGTAACTTGTGCGAATCGCTGCTTGAAGTAGTTGTAGAGGCCGTGAGGGCGTTCAGATAGGGCCGCAATAGGAGCATCATCTCCCATAGAATATGTAGTTTCCTTCGCAGCTCCTGCCATGTCCTGGATTTGCATACCAATATCTTCCAATCCCCAGCCAAAAGTCGCCTGCGCAAAGGTGGTGGTCTCGTCATCAAACATACGTTCATCAACAGCAGGCGCTTTCACGACATCCTTTCTTTGTTTCTCGATCCATTCACCATAAGGATGACCTGACATGCGTTCAAAGGGAAGATAATGATGTTAGATCACTTTCGCTTGACAAAACGAGAAAAAGGAACTCAACAACAACAACACTCCCACACACTTACGTTTCGCGATTTCACTCTTGATGGCAATATTGTCTTTGAATTCACCAGACAACAAATCGACATTGATCATCTGACCAGGACCCAAGCGTCCTTTCTCAACGATGTCTCCTTCATCGAGGTCGGGAATGACTCCAGTCTCGCTCATCATATAAACCGAACCGTCCTTCGCAATAGAGTAACGAGCAGGTCGCAAACCGTTTCTATCCAACGAGGCACCAATAGATTTTCCATCAGAGTAAACCAAAAGGGCCGGACCATCCCATGCTTCCAAGAGTCCACCATGGAATTTGTAAAAGTCAGTAATTTCTGGGTTGTTCTTCAAGTCAGGATTTTCCATGTACGCAGTTGGAACCATGGCCATCAGTGCGCAAGGTGCGGTATGGCGAGACTTGCACATGAGCTCGAAAACACCGTCAAGATTGGCCGAATCAGAACGATCCAAACTGACAACAGGTTCCAAAACAGAAGGAACATCCTGTGTGTTGCACATCATGACAATATTATCGGAAGAGTCACAGTCTACAAGGTCACCAAGTTCAATAGATTTTGACTTCTCCCGGGCCTTAACCCAGTTTACATTTCCCAAGAGGGTATTGATTTCCCCGTTGTGCCCAACGGTGCGCATGGGTTGGGCAAGAGGCCACTTGGGTGTTGTGTTTGTTGAGAACCGACGGTGGTAGATGCAGAATCGGGAAGTGTAATCGGGATTTTTCAGGTCCAAGTAGAACTGCGACAAGACTTCAGACTGTACCATACCCTTGTAAACGATGGTTCTGGAACTAAACGAGGGGATGTATACAACACCGTCGTCGTCGTCCCATTTCAATCCAGCTTTCTTCAATTCAACTGTAATTCGACGTCTGACCAAGTACAAGGTTCGTTCAAAACCGTCACGCGCTTCGTCGTCACCATCGGTGAGGCGTTCGGGTGCCTTCACTATGAATTGCCAAACACTAGGCATACTGGCCAGTGCCAGGGGTCCCAAAACCGAGGGGTCGGTGGGAACCTCTCTCCATCCCAACCAGCCAAGTTCGTTATCCTTGCAGACTTTCTCGATTACGTCCTTAACGGCATCACGGCGAGTCTCGTCACGTGGCAAGAAAATCTGACCAACACCGGGTCGAGGGCAACTGTCGGAACGGAACTCATCCAATAGCTTCCATGGGATTTCAGTCATAATTCCTGCACCATCTCCGGAAACTGAGTCTCCACCGCATCCTCCTCTGTGTTCCATACAGGTCAAGGCGGAAAGACCCTGCTGGACAACCTTGTGGGAGCCAAATTCTGTCCGAGGGGTGGTGAGATTTGAAGAACGAGGAGGACGGTACAACAACTTTTACTATGAGTACAACAACACAACAACAACAACAAAAAACAGATCCCTATCCGTTAATTCTGTTTCGGTCCGCATGATCCGACAGCGTGGAAAGAGAAAGCCCAGCCATCTACCGTACAGCTTTCCTACTTACCCTCGTTCGTATTCGCAACGAAACCAACACCACAGGCATCGCGTTCCTTGGTGAGTGCCATTGGACCATCGTAAATGTTACTGCCTTCCGAAGCATCGAATGCCATGTTTAGGCGGGACCAAGTTTCTGACTGATCACTGAATGTGGCGGTGTTTCGTATGACTGACTTCTGCGTAGGCAAGAACGCCGTCGACGGCAACATCGTCGTGGACAACCATAGTAACAGAACGTTATTTCTGCCCGAAGAAAGAAAAAGCATCGTTCCTCCTGCTACTGCGCGTGTATATCGATGTTACTGGTAATAAGCGACTGCTGTTGTTTTTCTATTGATTGCTCCCCGAAACAAAACAACAGTGGACCGTATGAGACTTCACAGTTTGCTTTTTGTGAGCTCCGACAACTGTTATTGAGTAGAGTGTAGCGTTGACGTTTTGTGAGAACGAAATAGTAATTACCGTACGTAATCTTACCGAGTCGTTGGATGCAATTGCAAGAAGGAAACGAAGTTTTCCCCCTCATCGGTAAACAGACAGACAACGAGAGAATTCTGTGGGCGCAAAAATCATAATACAGTAATGGATTCTAGTGACGCCGATGACGACAGCAATCAGCATCTAGAAAAACGGGGCGCACCATGCGCAACAAAGAAGGAAGAGATGATTAATAGTGCAAAGCTGTAGAGGACTACTGTACGATGGTTTACGTTCAACGTGGTTGAGAAGAAGGAAATGCAAAAATTGATGAAAAGGTGCCGGTAGTTTTGTGTCAGGATGTGACACGATTACGTACTGCTAGAAAAAGCCGGCGGAGCCATCCAATCCAAAGAAGTATATCAGTATATTTATTATACTTATGTATAGTATATATTCAAGATATCCTAATAGCTTGCAGGGAGCAGGGAGGTCTCCGACAGACTGCGATCTTTTTTTCTGACAGCGTTATTATGAAAATATTTTTTTTACGACCATAAAATTGTCACATAGTCGTCCTCCTTTTTTGAACTGGGCCCTGGGTTTTGGGCCCTGGCAAGATTATGGTGTGTAAGATCCTACCGATACGATACTAGAAACTTCACTTTTGAGTGGACTTTCGAGTGTGCCATGATCCATTTCAACGATCGGTCACCAACAAAACAGCAATCTTCCCTTTAAGAGTAGTAGTTCTATCAATCCTGCAGTTCCGTACAACGTCAAATAAGCACTCGCATTATCGAAAATTTACCATGAGCAGCAGCAATAACAATCCACAGGGAAATATCTTTCTGACCACAGAGAACCTCGTAAGAAATCTGCATCATTTTTGCACACGACAATGTCCATGAAAAGTCCCGCCATGCTGAAGACAATGCTTTTCTGTACACTTTACTCATATCACACTCGTTTTCTTCTTTTTTTAAAGGCCTTTGCGATGCCTCTCATAGTCGTTTGCTCAACATACGTGAGTGAAGCAATTGTTCAAACACCAGTGATTGAGTATCTGTCATCGATTTTTTATTCGTTTGAGATGAATTAGATTCGACGAAGACAGACACGGAAATACGGTGCGATTCGTCTTGGCATTTTTACTTGCATCGATTTCCTGTTCCCGTAACTAAAACGTATTTAATTCATCTTTTACAGGCATACTTCAAGATCGTGCCGTTGAAGTATGGCATACCCATATTGGCCGGCGTCTTCGTGTTCTTTCAAGTTCAGGGTCAAGTCAAAACACGTGAGTTGTGACAAAGCAAAAGATACAGCGGCATAGCCGAATGCTAGACATTGAGAGTAACAGACAAGAGACAACATGGAAAAGGGATTTTGTCGATTTGAAGGGCACGAAGAATACTGCTGAAAAATTGACAAATAAGATCGATTGCACGAAGCAAATGTGTTCGTTTTCGCAGTAATACCCTGACATCGAGTTTTTTTTTCCTTTTTGCTTCTGTTACCATATCCACCATGCCGATGATGACTCGTTGAACTCGCAAAACCGTTTCACACAAACTTTTCCTCCACCGAAAAGTTCGCGAAAAGAAGATAGAAAACATGGACGAAAGTGACATCAACGACCTGGCGATGGAGTTTGAGGGCGATGAAGACGACAGCAAAAAAAAGAAGGAAGAGGAAAAACTGCAAAAGAAAAAGGCACGATTAGCCGAACGATTAGCGGCCGAACAACGAAAGGCGGAGAAGGCCGCAAAACGAAATCAAGGCAAAAAAAAGAAATCAGATGATGATGACGACGACGATGCCGATATGGCTGTGTTTGCAAAGGGATCGCGGAACATGAAAAAGAAAAATTAATCTACAAACAGTTTGAAAAGAGGGTGTAAGGGTGTACACGTTGAGAGGTCGATATTACTTTGGCTCTTCCCCAATAGTTCCACGATGTTCACCACCACAAAAGATCGGCAGATGGTCAACTACTTGCGTGCACACATAAAGACCGCATGGATTGAACTGGATGCAATGTCGTATTCATATGAGTTCTAATTGAAATTAAGTTAACGTATCCAAGATCCAATAATTAACTCTCGCGTGCACACATGAAGAACGCATGGATTGAACTGGATGCAATGTCGTATTCATATGAGTTCTAATTGAAATTAAGTTAACGTATCCAAGGTCCAATCATTAACTCTCATCGAAATTCTGTCTATTACGTAATTCTGTTTCATCTATAGCTCACCACACTGTGTAATTATTAGCGGTAATCTAGGCGTTGTCCCGTTTACCGGTACTGCTTCACACTTCCTAACTGTCAGCATACTTTCGTCATCCAGGACTCGTCCAAAAACCGTGTGTTTGCCATCTATCCGAGAAAATTGACGACAAAATGAGGTAACGCGAGCAGAAATTTGAAACTGTTAGTATCTTTGTATTCATTGTACTTGCGAACGATCATGAACGAAAGAAGAAGGCCGTCGGTACTCCTCTATGTACCGAACACGAACCTTCATCGATATTAACACTCCAATTCGTAGACAAAAAAGCTTCAATTCATACATACCGAGATGCGGAGCGGCAGCACACGTAATAAAGAATTGGCATCCATTGGTATTTGGACCACTGTTCGCCATCGATAGTAGACCGGCATTGTCGTGTTTGTGGGTGACAAGATTTTCATCGGGAAAGGAAGTTCCATAAATACTAAGTTTCCCCGTGCCATCGTGGTTTACAAAGTCACCGCCTTGGAGGACAAAACCTTTGATGACACGATGAAATGAGCAGTTCAAATATCCGGTAGGCTGTTCGTTTCGAAGATATTCACCGGTGCAGAATTGACGAAAATTTTCGCATGTCTTCGGACAGTCGTTCGTAAAGAGCTCAATTCGGATTCGTCCGAGATCGGCAGCCGATGTCCCCTCCCCCAAGGCAACATCGAAAAACACAACGCTGTTTCCCCTCTCGACGGCTTCGAGCACATTTGGATCGGGCACAACCATTTTCTACTTGCTTCCCCAAACAATGCACCGCGACTATGTGGATAGGTTTGGTTTGGTTTGGTTTGGTTTGGATATGTGGGTGCTTCCTTTGGTTTTGGTCTGGGTTTCGCGCGAGTGAAGTGATGGTTTGCTGTTACACCGTGAACCTTGGTTGAGTCCGATTGTTTTTTACACTTCGGTTCACTTTCTCGTGTGTGACATGATTGATTTATTCATTCGTTTCGTACCGAACGACTCGCGATTGGCACGACGAAAGTTTACCGTATTGTTTTCAGACTACCGTACAACAGACTGTAAGGTTAAAGGTTACAATGAACTGGTACAAAATATGTACTTAAACAGAAGCTGCTGACATTCAAAGAATTCGTACGAATTTCCTCCTTATTGGACCCTGTGTATTTTGATCGGGTCTGACGTCCGGCCTGATCCTGAGGAAATGCCTCCAAATTTGAAGTCCACAAAGTGATTGAAAGATTCCCACTACTTTTCCATAGCTAGTACCACATGATAACATGACTGATATTCTTTGCTCTGCTCCTCTATTCTTGCTGTTGAACAATCGAAGAAAGTTTCACTTTGTTCTTGTTTCTTGAAGAAGTTGTCTGTGCCTTGCTTCCTTCAACAAATAGTTGAATTGTCTTGGAGGATAACAGCTAGCACCAGCTTTTACTACTCGAATCACTTGCAGTAGGAGGAGATATTGAACTGGTGGAGCTATGACTGAACTTTAACTAAAGGTTGTTCATCCAAGAGGGAGTCCGAGGTCAGCTTTCTTCCTCACAAATATTAAGAAGATCAATGCTTGGGGTCATATGTCTGAGACATGTAATTCACTGGTGAAAACCTGTGCAGGAGTTTTGAGTTTGAAGGAAACAGATTATTTTTGCTAAAAGGGACAAAATAATGCTTTGGTGGCAAATGACCATATTTTTGGTAGCATTGGCACACATAATCTATAAGAATGCCTATCTAGCCACATGTAACTACTACTAAGCATATATATCATGTATCATGTAGGCATTTAGCTTATGATCAGATGAAGGGTCAGACCAGCATGCTATACACAATACCCTTCATGACTACTCCATACTATCTCATCACACATGACTATATTTTAGATTCCAAAGGCTGTATCTTGAACCTTGCTTCATTTTGGTTGAGATTTAGATCTTGACTAAAATCTAAAATCACCAAGTACCCAATCACATGTAAGAAAGTTGTGCATGAAAAAATGAAATTAAATTAAATGAGAGTTTACATAAAATCAGTCCCTTTATCTGGACAACAAAGTCTTCATTTTGTTTTTAATTGATGATGTAGAGATACTGCTATTTTCAACCTAACTGAACTAAGTTCTTTTTCATTAGCTATATGTATGACCACATCCTCATTGCCAGTTACCATAAATTATATGTTCTTCTGTTCTTGTTTGTGTCAGTTCATCCTTATGGGCCTTTGTATTGATTTCTGTCACACCAATCTTTCTGTGGCACTCTCCACTTGACCACATCATTGCTAATATTGAAATATGAACATCTCTTTCAGCTCTGTGTACTAGAAGCTTTTACTTACTCACTATTTCAAAAGACTTGAGTACAAAACACACACACACACACACACACACACACACACATTTTGAGTCTACAACAGTTATTAAACTCACAACTCTTAATCACCAGTTTACACTTGCTCCTTGTTTTTTTTAACATGGATCTAGATGTGATATACGGAGTACTCTACACATACCCATTGATAGTGAGTAAGAATTATTTCTGACTGGGAAGGCTGCAGATGTTAAAATCTATGTTCTTTTGTTCACTTCAAGCCCTAGTTATACCTAAATTAATATACTTATTTAAGTAGCATTAACCACCAAAGGTGGATCTAAACTACTCAGTCTGTAGCCAGACTTTAAAGTCGTCTCAATCAAAGAGAGTTTAGGCCCCAAGTTGTAGAACGACAAATTTTTCAAAAAAATCCTGAAAGCAAGCAGGGAGGGTACAAAGAACAAACTGATGAATGATACCCTAAGCAGAAGCCTAACAGGAGGCAGCTGCCTACAATCATACAGTAGGAAGGGTATACACATAGGAGGAGCAGCAGCACCACATGACTCCACGCAGGCGGGCTGGTTCTACGGTATGTGGGATGGAAGAACCTAGGTGGAACCCATTTAAGGGGGGCACAGGGGCCATGGTCTTGGAGGAAGAAGAACAAGACAGGCTGTACACTGGGGTCCTATGTGGGATGGAAGACCCTAAGTGGAATTCAGTTAGTGGGGGGATACAGGGGCCGTGGTCTTGGAGGAATAAGAACATGGCAGGCTGTACACTGGAAGGGTCCTATGTAGGATGGAGAGCCATAAAATAACAACACTTAGTGGGTACAGGTGCCATGGTCTTGGAGGAAGAAGAACATGGCAGGGCTGTACACTGGAGGGGTCCTATGTAGGATGGAGAACCATAAAAGAACAACACTTAAAGGGGACAGGGTCCATGGTCTTGGAGGAAGAAGAACAAGACAGGCGGTACACTGGAGGGGTCATATGTAGAAATAGGCTCTAAACAAAACCACTTAGGAACCAAGGGGCTGTAGGTGTGAAAACAGATGCCAGCTGTAGGGCACACCTGATGGTATATGGAGGAAGTAGGGCCTTAAACAAAAACACTTAGGGACCATGGGCTATAAGTGAATTCACACTTATAGGTCAGGGGAGGAACAGAAGGGAACTTGAAGTTCAACTCAGTGAGTACTCATGGTTCACAGGGGAAGAGACTTGAAGAACTGGACAATATAAAGTATATTGCAACCTCAACTTGCAAATACTGAAAGCTCGGGACTTAGGAACCTTCTAGAAGGGAGGGTTATGTGTGTATTTGTCAACTTCAACTTGAAAAGAGGTAGGGAGACCAGAACATTAAGTGAAAAGCACTTAAGGGGCTTGGAAACAGTTCAAAAGAACCTTGAAGAATGAAGAACTTTGAGTGTAACAGTGTAGAACGTTAAGTAAACAGATACTTAAGAGCCTTTCGGGGAGGAGCTTCTTGGAAACAGAGTGAAGAAGTGTTAGCGGTTCGCTTAGCAATTCGCAAAACTTTGATTCGCAAAACTTCAACCAGCAGAATTAGTACTAAATTCAGTG
The DNA here is from genome assembly GCA_037355745.1 of Pseudo-nitzschia multiseries. Lineage (NCBI taxonomy): Eukaryota > Bacillariophyta > Bacillariophyceae > Bacillariales > Bacillariaceae > Pseudo-nitzschia > Pseudo-nitzschia multiseries. The sequence continues at coordinate 11,261,658 of CM074789.1, read as the reverse complement.
TAGGTAGAATGAGTACTGGAGTTGGTGTATGTAGAAGTAATACTGGATTCAGTGTAGGAAATTAGTGTTGGTTTTTGTGCTCAACCGACCAATGAGGATGACTGACAATGGTGAATAGGAGAGCAAAGGGACCAAAGAAGGCAACAACAAGGGACCAAGCTGATAGCAAAATTGAAAAGGGCAGGTCTTGGTTAGTACGTGTAGGTCCTGGTTTTGTTGGTGGCGGTGTAGAAGTGAGCAAGATATGGCAGGGGAAAATGGTGTAGAAATCTAGGTGGTTTTAGTACTGGAACATTGGAACATTGGACAAAGTTACGGGAGGCAAAATTGTAAAAAGCCCTAGCTATACCACTGTGATGGATCAACCTGTTGTTCACTCAAAAATTGACTGAAAGATATAAGATGTTTAAATGATTGAGATGTGAGCTCATAGTGAGACTCTTAGTTTTACTACCTTATGTGTGTATTTTCCACTGTATCGGGGTTCCCTGTATTTTACGTGGCAGGGGTCCTTTCCCCCAGTTGTACCAATACTTGCTATATTGTATCAGTCTTTCAATGGTATTGGTCTTTTGCAAAATGAAGTAGTTCATTTGATGGGTCTTTTGCTTGATTGTATCTTCATGTTTTTTACTGAAATAAATGAGACACCATTCTGAATTGGTACTGCTTTTTATGAGCAGCATAAGTAGTTTCCTCACGGGCGGTTATGTTTACTCTTTTGAATTAACATATGAATCCCAGGTGTTTACTTAGTGCTCTTCACTTGTTACTGTATCTTTCGTAGTATGGTATTTTTATTGTCGTATTTTTAACGGACAACACAACCTGTGTCTTTGCTGTGGGACATTTGGGAGATGGCTGCAGATAAGCCTTGCAAGAGGGGAATCATCTGGGAGTCCACAGTGGTGTGAGCAAACTCAACGGTGTAGACATTGTTGTACTGGGTACTTGGAGGGACAAAAGCCAGGGGCGGAGCTTGTTGCTGGAGAGCATTGTGTACCTCCTGGGAATTTTGTTGCGAAGAACAATTGTGCTGCTGACTTTGTTCGGCCACATAAACCCTGGTTAGGCTATCACCATAGTGAAACAGCAGAGCTTCATTCCGTACATGTTTGATAATCTGGAAAAGACAGTAGAACAAGTAGGTCTGGCAAAATATATATCCATCAAAAGAGAGCACTTCATCCTCCCAATCAGGAGCCACAATCTCCAATTCAATGAAGGTGTCATGTGAAACGTAATAAAAGGGGGATTCAAACTTTCAACTTTGTCTAAATTGAAAATTAAGGGGTTTTCCCCGAGGAGAGATTTCTCGAACACCGGGAATCGATCGTAAACTTGTATGGAAATAACCAATTTACATCCAATTAACATCAAGTTTTCATCCAATTAACATCGAGTTTACGGCCTTCCTAACGCTGAACTTCATGGATAATTGGCTTGGGGTCCCGTGTCCATGTATTGAAAAAGTAAGGGGATTAATTTCACCTGGTGCTTGGTCCCATACCTTGTGCATAGGTCATCGTAGAGTTGGATCCCTCTGAAGAAAAAAGCAAACACCAAAAACAAATACGTCTCTGAATACAGCAGGATGGATACAGCGAATACAGCAATTGCAGTGGAGGAAACAAGAAACAAGTTCCTTGCTGAATAGCTCATAATTTCAAAACTGCTAAACCTCAAAAACGCGAAAGCTATGCATCTCCACCATGCTGCTGGTGCCCCCCCCCCCCCCCCCACCCCCCCTCCTCCATCCAAGTTGATCTGAATTCATCTAAAAGTTTATCCATCCAAATCAATCCACCATGGCGATTCCCCTCCTCTTCCATCCAAATCAATCCAAATCCATCGTCCACCAAATCAATTCAATCATGGTGAGCTTCCCCCCTCCATTGAAATCAATTTCCACCATGGTAATCCACTTCTCCTCTATCCAAATCAATTTGACCATGGTAAGCCTTCTCCCATTCATTGAAATTGATTCTGACCATGGTGATCTAATCAATTCTTCCCCTATCCTCCTCCCCTCCATCGAAATTCAAACTGATCCAACTGATGGGACTCTGACCAGTTGGTTCTGTCTGTACCAATCCCATTTTGCGTCACAAAAGTTGGAGTCCTCTCAAGAGATATGCAAGAGAACTCAAACACCAAATACAAATCAACAACAACTCCAGTACCAGAACCAAACCAAAAATTACACGACGCTACACTCATCATTTCAGAGTAAGTGTCTTTGGTCTACAAAAGTTACAGCTCTATGTCATTACAGCCACTCATCTCTCATTGTTGTCTAATCATCTTCCTTTTGAGCCTTTTGTCGCTTGTGAACCTGGACTTGCTTGCACCATTTGACCGCACTGGACAAGCTTTTGGTGACTTCCTTTCCACTCTCACCATGATCCGAAACACGAACCTTCATGTTGACTGCCACTTCCAAATCATCTTTGTAAGCAAGTTTGGGTCCCACAAAGTCAAGAATATCCTGGGTATCCTGAGAGCTTCATTTGGAAATCTGCTTTCTTGATTGCCAACCAGCAAACAGACCAAACAAAAGCTGGAGTCTTGTCCTTTGGAGGTTCTTGGTTTCTGGAAGGTGTATGATGGATCAATGCCCGTGGTCAATGCTTGGAATCTTCTGTGTCCCAATCAATTGTAATTGGTCTATGATAGGATCCAATTTTGAGTGGAGTATCCATTGGTGTTTCTGTTGGGACTTTCTTTCGTGGTCCACTTACAAAGAAAGCACGCGGGGTCCATTGGTGCTAGTGAGAGTTTGTTGCAATGGAACCGTGAATCACTGGATGGTTTGGATTTCACTCCCCTCTTCTCATCCCTGAGCTGATTGATTGTCTTTCCATCCTTGGAGGTAGTTTGGAGAGAGCCCATTGCTTCCTGCAAAGTCTTCTTCACTCTGGCACTTCCAAGCACTGGATCACTGATAATATCAAGGACTGCAGTGGCATGGGCGTTTTGAAGATGGCTTGCTTTGGTTGCAAATGGATTGGTAACGTACTGTTCATTGATGTGACTGTCAATTTTGCCTTCAACATAAGAAAGGAAGACACTGGCACCTCCAACAGCAGCCTTCTCTTCATCTGGCTCTTTCAATGGATAAATTTCAGAAGCAATAGTCAACCTCTTTGATTCAACAAATACCAAGTCACATTGCATAAACAAACCTCACATTTGCAAGCCGTGTCGGTTTGGTCCATGGGGAGGTCCTCTTTGCCATCTTTGACATACCCACAGAAACAATAACAGACTCCTCTGCTGGCCTCAAGCATGCAATGGACATTGTGGCAGTAACAGGCAATCTGTCTCTCTTGGGTAGGTTTTTTGCTGGGCTTCCTGGTCTTCAACTTGACTGCTGTTGACTTGTTTTCCCAATGAAGCATCTGAGTTTGGATTAACTGTTTGTTGATCTGTTCAATCTCTTTGGCAGACTGAAGCTCTGTGGTGTTGAAGCGGCCACACTGCGGGCAAGTCTGCTTCAAGATCTTTTTGGGGTTGAGTTTGATGAAGTCTTGTGGCCGTTGTCCAGTTTTCTTCTGAGGCTTGGTCAGCTCCCCAATCTTTGCAGCGTGAGCCACAATTTCCTTTGTCTTGGCTTTCTTCAACTCCTTTGTGAACCTGGACTCCAAGCCATTCAAAAAAGCAACCATCTCCAATGGCTTACCCTTTGAGTTGCTGGATTGGAGGTCTTTTGTGAGCACTTTGTACCTGTGGAAGGTCCATATTATTGCACCAAGCTGCTTCGCAACATACAGAATACCCCAATTCCTGTTCATGGAGGAGACCATGGCTCCCATGGAATGGTAACAGTCTTGGCAAATCTTTAGTAGCTGAAACTTAGCAGAAATCTCCACGAGAGCCAAGATGTCCTTCTGGGTAAAGTCTTTGAGGAATGCAACCTTGAGGTGTTTGGGAAATGGATCGCGTTTATTGATGAGCACAATGAAATCCTTCTTTTGAAATGGAGGGGGATCTTTGTCATCAGAAGAATCAAAGAGACAGGCATTGACAAAACCAAGGGACTTGCCAGATGGAGTTGCTTTGGGAGTTGCTTTGGATGTTGGTTTGGTGACAAGATTTCCAGGCTTCCCAGAAGGAGTTTCCTTGGCAGCGGGTTGGGTTGAGGGGGTTCCTTGTCAAAGGGGATTCCTGGGGGGGTTGCCTGAGGGCTTGTCAGGAGAAGAAGTGGGGGTTTTGTACCTGGAGGACATGGTTTCAGAGGCTGATTTTGATTGTGAGTTTGATTGTGATGGAGTATTTTTATGATCCCCAAGGTATGCAACCATCCAGCCCAACCCTACACTGGCAGTAAGACCCCTCCCATCCAAGACAGTAGCTATAGTAAGCAAGTGTGATGCTTGCCATGGAAGTTGTCATTGCCATCATTGTTGTTGTTGGAAGGCAAGATTTACAATGAGGACTGACACAAGAAAAGGAAATAGAATTTCGAGTCAAGAATAAGCAAAAATTGGAGTATTTCTGAAGAGTTTTTCGCGGACTCCAAAACCAGTGCGTGAAGTTGTATGTATCACCCTGTAAGGGTATTCTATAATTGATTTAGTAAGTAACAAATTTTTGACAGGCTCAATGTAAACTTGATGTTAATTGGATGAAAACTTGATGTTAATTGGTTGTAAATTGGTTTCATTTTGGTTGCAAAAGGCGTCAGTCTCAATTGTTGTCGAATTTGTAGTAATTCTCGAAATCACGCGGTTGTACGGACATACTATGACATACAACTGGCAGACTAAACGAATCATTCTTGGCAACCGGCCAAAAGATAATACGACTCAACTCCATGCATGCACACATAACTACTAAAGAGAGGTCAATAGAGGTGCTATCTGAATATCACTTTATTCCTAATGCTCACAATTTTAGAATCTACTTGAATACATCACCAATTTTTTAACTACCTACTACTACTACTATGGAGTACTTGGCAGGGGCGTACAAGAGGGGATACGACGTAGAAATTAGAGTTTATGAGACCCACAAGGGTGCTCAACAACCATCTTGGCTTGGTTACCAACTGATCACTGGCTAACCAACGTCTTGACCTAGCAGTAGTAGGTCGGACGTTAAATGCCCTCCATGATATTATGAGATACTCAGGCCCTTAGACGCGTAATGACGCTAGTGTAGCCGGGCCTGAGTCAATGCCTCTTGCTTCACCTGAATGACATACCATGGAGCAGATACGAAACGTCGTTGATACAATAGTACCATATTTGTTCAAGAATTAAAGCAGCTGCAGTCTTTACATTCAGCGGTAAACACGTTTCGATTCAAACCAAAATAGGTCCACCTGGCACCTCACACAACGCAATATGACTGATATCACGTGTAAGCGTGCATAGATCCAGCAAGCTATAATCCAGATAGCTCATAGTAGCTAAAACAGCTCGAAATAACTAAGTACAACCAACTAAGGGCTAAGTACTTGATAGTACGTACTGTACAGAACAAGTGCTGGCTGTATGCCCGCTGTACGGAAAGAAGATATGTGATAGTAGGGCAGCGTACAGACGTGTGAACCGGCTGTACCAAATCACTCAGGGGGGGGGCGTTGAACTCATCTAGAACAGTTTCAACACCACCAACTAGACGGACATGCAAGACTTATGACCATAAAATAACGGGTCAACAATCTAACGGTTTGAATCCTACGCAAATCAGGGGTGCGCCGAATCCAACGGCCACTTGATCCCCGCATGAGTAAATTCAACGGTAAGGAATTAGTTTATTTTTACATGAGTAAATCCAACGGCAGCAAAACCCGGATCCCATATGCTAAAATTCAACGGCCCCAAACCCAAACATCCCGCTTAAGTATTAAAAAACTGGTAGGCCCCGCTTCAGAAGCTTGGAATATTCACGAATTTACTTGGAAATCACTCACTACTAGTAGCAAAAGCGCGTAGATCAAGAATACTCCAAAGCAAAATCGCTTCTGAGGAAATTCATTCATAATTTCTTCCAAAAGCAAACAAGCAAACATTTCTAAAGCACATCACTCACTATGGCAAGAGGAAGAGGAGGACCTAGAGGCACCAACGATGGGCCTCCGGCTAACCTCGGCTTCACTCCAACGCAAATGGAATTCATCAGGACCATGATGGACACAAACTGGACTCCGGTGGTCGCATCTGAGGTCTAGGAGGCTATCACCCGTGCTACAGACACAGGGGGGGGCCCTGGGTATGTAGGCAAAAGGGCCTTGACTCCAACTGAAGTGGTCTTCAGGGAGATCCTGGAGTCACTTGGATTGAATTGGGCCACGGCCAACAAGTTTTTCTGAAATGGCTACTGTGGTACTGACTTCCTATGTGACTTGGAGGATTCTTCTAGTAAGTCCCTTGTAAATGGACTTAACAAAAACAATCACAATTTCTGCCCAGATTCCAAGCAAGTCTACGTCAGAAGGGTTTTTGGGGACCGGCTCAAGCTATTCGTGACCTGGATTGACTTCCAACCACTCATAGGCGCCACTGACATTCCAGTAGATTGGATGGCTGACTCACAAGCTGAGATGAAGACCAGGGAGCGACTTAAGTCCATGAAGGAGGATGATAGCAACACAGTTGCCAGGGACTTGACTCTACCAGAGCCCCTAACTACCATGTCCAAATTCAGGGAATTTGATAAGCGTTTTTGGGAGTACCTACAGCATATGAGGGGAGCTACTACTAAGACATCCCTACCGTACACAATTTGAAAAGAGTCTACTGTAACTGATGCTGAACGAAACGGTACAGTCAGGCCGGGCCCGGCTGACATGTATGCTGACTGGACAGAGTACTCCATTCATTGCACAATTCAATCTGATCCCACTGGACCAAAGATTGTAATACACTCTGGGGGATTCTATTCAAATTGATGGGGACGGGTCCCGGTTGGTCTTATATTCAGGGGCTTGGCTCACAAAGAGGAGTTTAGGGTGATGGAAGGAAGGCCTATTTTGCCTTGTACTCTCAAGCTTATGAATTGATAAACATCCAGCTCCTCGTGGAAGAAAAGAGAGCTTTCCTACAAAGCCCCACCTACTACGGTGACAAAAAGAACTACAGCTTTGACAAGCATAAGAGACGATGGTATGATGCAAAGGAATTCCTGCTAAGGCATAATTCATTCCTGCATGAGGACCAATTTGTTACCGATCTCTGTCACTCTCTCTTGGACCCACGACTGGATATTGCAGCCCAGTTAGTCCTGAATGAGAGGGGAAACAGCATGTACAACAATTCCAACAAGGCTGTGACCCATTTCACCCAGGCACTTGGCATCAAGAAAATCCAGGCTAGCCGAAAGGGAGGTCAAAGGAACATGTCTGCATTTAAGGGAAAAAGGGGAACAAACGCAACAACAATAGCAACCCCTCCACTGGCAACAACAATGGCAACAGGAGGCAGAAAACTTCGAACACGTCTACCTATACCGGTTCTCTCGAGGGAAAGGTCTATCTGAAGGAAGTTTGGATCTGAAATCTGTCTCAGCCAATCACTCAAAGGTTGAAAAACACAGAAATGAAGGAACAGAAGGATGCTCAAGGGCCGTTGGTATGCTGATACTATGAAGTTCAAAGTACTAAGTCTTATTTGGAATGATACAGCCGCTCAAGTCTTCATGAACGGCAAAGGCTATGTGGCCTTCTATCCTGTCAGAGGGGAAGTCTGGTGTCATGATGGCTCATCTTGCTTCGTGAATGAAGTAGGAATCCCTGAGCATCTTGTTACTGATGGAGCAAAGGCCCAAGGTAACCATGAAACTCACAATACTGGCTGGGATAAGATCCGGTTTGAGTATCGGATCCAACAAACATACATCCAGTCCCACTGTTGGTGGCAGAATACTGCAGAATGAAGCGCAGGGAACCTAAGAAGGGCCATTTGGTGGATGACTTCTAAAAAGGGCAGTCCAAGAAGGTGTTGGGCCTTCTGTGGAATGCTAGCAGCTGGCCGTATGAATCTTATGGCATCAAGTGATCCTTCTGCAATGGCGAGAACAAGTTTTGAGCTGGTACATGGATATACACCCAACATAACCCTCTACATGATCCACAACTGGTATGATTTCATCTGGTGGTACAATATGAGTGGAAAAACAAACAAACTTGGTTGATGGCTGGGCCCATGTGGTGATACCTTTGGTGGCAGCAACTGCCATTATGTTTTGTTTAAGACTGAAAAGGCTCACATAACAGACACATCCAGATATCCTAGTATCCCAGTTGGAAGAACACAACAAGGCAATCCACGTGAAGATTGATGATGAGGTTAACCCCTCTGATACTTATCTGGAAAATGAACTTGGCAAACCACCCTTGGGCCTCTTTGATGGCAAATGTGAGGGAGAGGATGAAGTACTCATGGCTGAACCTGAGGTTTCATCCCTGGATGTTGATGACTTAACCAACAATGATCTTGATGAATATCTTAGAAGCAAAGTGTTACTCCAGATAGGGGACCAGCGGATCCGTGGTATTGTTAAGAACTGGTGCAGGGATGCAGATGAAACACTTGTTGGTGAAAAGAACAACAATCCACTCCTAGATTTGACGTCTTACAAGGTTTCTATGCCAGATGGTTCTATTGAAATCTGCACCGCAAATATGCTTGCCAAGAGTATATACTCCTCTGTGGATGATGAAGGGTGCATGCATTGTCTATTGGACAAGATTATTGATTTTGAAACGGACGAGGAGGCCTTGGCTATTGAGAGCAAGCCAGCTATACAACAAAGTCTGGCCAAACTAGGACCAAGCCAACAACCAAAGGATGGAGGATGCTTGTCAGTTGGAAAGATGACACTACTTCCTGGGCTAAGTTGAGTGCTATGAAAGAAAGCTTCCCTGTTGAAAGAGCTCTGTATGCCCGCAAGCACGGCTTAATTAATAAGTCGGTTTTTAAGTGGTGGGCCTATGAGCTACTTCAAAAGAAATATCGAATCGTATCTTGTGCCAAAACCAAATATTGGACCAAATCCCATAAGTATGGGGTTTGTCTCCCTAAGTCAATTGCTGAAGCAAAGGCTATTGATCTGGAAATGGGGATAAATCATTGGGCTTGGGCTATTGCAAAAGAAATGAAGAACAGTTCCATTGCTTTCAAATTCAACAAAGAAGATAAGGTACATTTTACCCCAAAGCAAAGGAACTATTGCCTCCAGATATGCCCGAGCCAAGGGGCTTCTTACCGGTCATCACTTCATGTTTTGTAGACACAGACCATGGTTGATGTAAGGCTACTAGGAGGTTACACACAGGAATCATCATCTTTGTTAACAGGGGACCTATTTTGTGGTTCTCTAAGAGATAGATAATGGTCAAAACATCTACATTCGGTTCAGAGATTGTTGCACTCCGAATAGCAATTGAGATGGTAGAGGGTCTAAGACACAAGCTTCGAATGATGGGCATACCCATAGAAGGCCCTACTAAATATCTACTGTTACAATGAATCTGTGGTAAAGAACACTATGCAGCCGGAAAGTTCTTGCAAGAAGAAGCATAACAGTGTTGCTTATCATAAGGCAAGGGAATGTATAGCAGGAGGGAGTATCCAGATTGCAAAAGAGCCAGGCGAGATGAATATTGCCGATTTGCTCACCAAGCTAATGAGCGGGGCAAGGTTAATTACGTTGACCATGAGGTGCATGCGGCATGATGGTGTTGACGAGAAGAAAAAATGAGATCCGCGGGATGGGTATCTTCGACTACTAGTATTATGATACTACCACGAAGACACCATGGGGACTCTAGAAATCATGTGGTTGTACGGACAGACTATGACGTACAACTGACAGACTAAACGAATCATTCTTGGCAACCGGCCAAAAGATAATACAACTCAACTCAATGCATGCACATCCGGCTACTAAAGAGAGGTCAATAGAGGTGTGATCTAAATATCACTTTAATCCTAAATGTTCACAATTTTAGAATCTACTTGAATACATCATCACCAATTTTTTAACTACCTACTACTACTACTATGGAGTACTACTTGGCAGGGGCGTACAAGAGGGGATAGGACGTACTCCGTAATAATGAGACGATCTTATTAGTGGTGTATGATGATGTACGTAAGTTCGTACCCTACTTCGTATTCAATTCAGTGAAAGGATTTGTAATCTTCATCTTAACTCCAACAAGTTTTGTTGCTCTAACGACACCCATGCAACAACGAGAGAAGTCTCAACAAGCCACTTCCCCGGAGAAATGTAAGACAAGGTAAATTGAGTAACGTCAGATTTGCCACCGCTGTCGCATGTCGCATGTCGCAGGAGAGATCTCAACCTCAACTATGATTAGTCCATTCCCTACAGCTCAACCCTCAACATTTCGGGTCGGCGAAGATCGCAACCTTAATTCGAATAGAACGCCAGAAAACGACGACGTTGTTCTTCCCGTTGCTCCCTCCGGCGGCAGCGACGACACGGAATCCTACCGCCACCCAAAATCGCCGGAAGTTTTGTCATCGTTGCTCACCGAGACCGAGAGATGTTTTCTGCGCAGAGACTATCGACACTCGCTTCTTCTCGTCAATCGATTTTTTCGCACTGCAACAAATTCGAATTCGAATTCGAGTTCGAGTTCGAATGCGGCTACACGTAATGGTGCGTGTGACCGCACAAACAAAGGAAAAAAATGTAATCGGAAATTCAACCGGCAGGAACAACGACAGTGGGACAAGGAAAATGGAACGATCCGACTTTTTCCATCGATCGAAACTACTTTTCCAGCACGGAATAATGTAAAGCCCAATTCTTCACGCAACAACTGCAACATCCAAAAACATTTCACTTTCACGGCCCATATAACATCCTCCTCCAAAGAATCAGCAAGCCAGGCGGAGACGGAGACATCGACACCGTCGCCGACCGCAAGATGTGAAGCAGTCGAAGAGGAGACGATGATCGATTGGTTGGCTGCAATAGGCCTCCAAAGCTGGTACGAACTTGCCAAACTGGAAAAACGACAACGACGAAAGCAACACCATCAGAGGAATTATCGTATCGACGATGCCAATCGATGGTCTTTCGTGATCCCAATTTTCGATTTTTACAATCACTACGGGACAGAAATCGTAGGTCACTATGATGCACACGGGAACGAGGAAAAAAAAACCATTGATTCGACGAGAAAAATTGATTTTAATCCGCAAATGCGCGATCCAGGTACCCTTTCGCTGGAACTGCTAGCGACGGTCTGGATTCCCTTTTGGGAATCAAACGGGTATCCATTGCATGCTTTTATGTGGACAATACAAACGCTACATTATTGTTTTTCTCGTCGTTCGTCCCCTAGGCCACGTGTGTCACCGACAACGACCGAAACATATTTTACGACAACAACAGAAACAGCAGCAGCAGCAGCAGCAGCAGCAGTTGAAGACGAATTGTGGCTCCGATGCGTCTGCGAACAAATTCCTATGCATGTAAAGCACAGCACCAAACTATCACAACAGATTTTGGGTATCGTTACGGGTTGGAAGGAAACCTCCATCGATGGCGATGATTTGGAACGTATCTGGGACGGTGTCACTTGTAACAGTAACGCTGAGAATAGCTCAAGGGACGAGAAGTTGTTTCTGAAATGCCTCATCGATACCCTTGACGTGTATCTGGTCTGTGCAAACAACAGCACGGGGGATAACACCAAATCTTCTACGGCAACCTCTTCCAACAACCGACTCCCCGCTACTGGTGTCTCGCGGAGAACTCTCGTCAGGGCTCGCGAATTTCTGCTTCAGCATCAGCGACGACGACGACGACGACGACGACAACAACAACAACAACAAAATTGTGGACAAAATGATCTTGGTTTCACGATAGATCATTGTGTTCCGGAGATTGAACAAAAACGGTCTCTTGACCGAAACGGACAACATCGCGCAACAAAAAAATCCGTCCACCAATTGTCATCTCCCCCAAAAATTGATTCAGAGGGGAATGGACCACGTCATTCACCAGTTGCCTTTCCGTCCAAGTCGACGACGATTCTACAAAAAGTGATAGTTGACGCAGTGAAACGGCTCTCGAATCTTTTCCCCTCGCTTTTCATCGCATCAAATTGGAGATCCCAAATACCCAAACCTCTGTTCCATGGTGTTTTCGCTGAAAGGGGCAATGAAACAACTATCGCTTGTGATCATGACGAAGGAGAAGGGAGAGGAAACAAGCGCGCGATGACCAATTTTCTCAAATTATTTGGCTCCTTGTTCGCTGTCTCCGTCTCAGATAGATCTGAGAGTGCAGTCGAGGATGCCGGAGTTCAAGAACGAAAGCCGATTCGAATCTTACGGCGGCATCTAAACCAAGTCGTACTTTACTTTGTAGTTGTCGCGATAGGATGGCGACAGCGGCAGTTCTTACGTCGTTCCCGAAACTCTCTGTTATCCGCGCTCTATGCACCGTTTCGTGAACTGCTGGATGTTCTGGAGTCCAAACGGCAGCATCATCACCCACCGCCGATACAACCGAGATCTGGCAGTTCCTGAACCGATCATCTGTATTTGTATTTGTATTTGTATATGCATCTTTATCTATATCGAAAACGTTCCAAAGCAGTGAAGGCTAAACTTGTGGAGACGAAACGGCTACCCCAAACATAAAACATAAAATAAGGCACAAATATCGGTACGTTGGGAATTAGCTTGTTGAGACGGCATCTCTGACTACCATTTTGAAGATGATGTGGATTCAGTAGAGTGCTACGAAGACACTTTTTCGTGTAAAGGCTCCGAATTTGAATGCGTATGACAAAGTTCACTTCAGGTATTGGTCATTGCGATAAACTAATACTTCGTAATATATTGTCAATTATTATAAAGATATGCACAAATTTACAGCGTGTTTAAAATATCAGTGTTGTCAATGTAGTCGCGATGGCAAAGACAACTACTATTGTTGACTCAGGTCTTCGAGATACAGCTGCGCTTGTGCCACATGTACTGCTGCCGTAATATTGATTCCGTCTACACGGTTCGCAAGCCGATCCAGTGTTGGATGCACGTCCAGTTGCCGCATAAGAACCACCTGGACATAGAATTCCGTCACACTGAAAGGATCCTACATCCCCCTGGTTCCAACTATCGTTGGCACATAAGGATGGATCGATCCCACCAATACGATTGTCGCGTAAATAAATAGTTAAGTCTTGCACTCGACTAAGACTTCCTGGGACGTACCCAGATAACATGTTGTCGGATAAATCAACAATGAGACTCTCTTCCACATTAGCACTGTCCAAAAAGTCGGTCGGTATGGATCCATCCATGTTGTTTTCGGAAAGATCGATCGCCTTGATATTTGGGTGTCGAGAAAACGACGGTAGATTTCCTGTCAATTTGTTATCGCCGAGGCGAATGACGCTTAGTTTACGAAGGATAGAAAAAGCGGGTACTGTTCCAGTGAAGCTGTTAACAGGCCCGATGAAACTCTCGAGATTGACAAGATTCTCGATTTCGTTTGGGATAGGACCAGACAGCTGGTTGAACCCAACATCAACTTCCACGAGACTAAAACCATCACCAATTCCCTTCAAAGACTTCAACCTCGTTGAACCCAGAAGCAAACTTTCAAGCTTTTTGGCTTTTCCAATGTCTTCAAAGGTGAATTCAACGGGATTAGAGTAGAGCCACAAGGATTTTAAGTCAGGAAGCTCGAAAATTTCTTTTGGGATAGACCCCACCAAGTGATTACTGCCAAGATGAACAGATTCGACATTCGAGCCTTCACCGCACCCTACGCCAAACCATGAACAAATGTCAGAATTTTCTTCAGTCCATCCACTGTTGCTTTTCCAATTTTTTCCATTGGTCGCGAGGAAGAGTTTGGTGAGAATTTCTTTCTCACGTTGTTTGTTCAACGAAACACAAGTAGTCGCACCCAAGTAAGAAGAATTTTCTTCTCCGGGACAAGGTTGACAGGCATCACCCGAACCTGTTTGTCGTCCTGACGGACTGAATGTACCAACAGGACATAAAATACCAGCACATCCGAATTTTCCGACATTTCCATCATTCCACTCCGACAGGTTGCACAAAGTATCACCGATAGCAGTGACATAATTGCCTGTAGCATCAATGTTTAGTTTCGAAAATCTTTGGAGAGAAGATGGTATGGTTCCAACGATGTGATTTTGGTCAAGATGAACGGTTACGACATTATTTGTACTCGTGATGCCGGAAATGAAGTTCGTTGGAATGGTGCCCGTCAACTGATTATTTGACATTCGCAACTCTCTCAAGTTTGGCATGTTTGAAAATGAAATCAAAGAGCCAGTAACTCCAGCTGTTTGCTTCTTGTTGTTGTTAAGGGAAAAAACCTCAAGCGCACTCATTCCCTCCAAGGCAGAGGGGAGTCTTCCGATCCATTCGTTATCAGACATCTCAAGTTGCTTCAAAGCCTTGAGCTCGCCAAGCTGATTAGGCAACTCTCCACTTAGGGAATTTCTGTCGAGCTTTATGATTTGCAAATTTGTCATCAAACCGATTTTTTCGCTCAGAGTGCCAGCTAGCATGGAGTTTGAAAGATTGATATCAGTGAGAGTTGAGATTTCAAATATTTCATCAGGGATAGATTGTCCCCCGAAAGAATTCTTGTAGGCGTGTAGGATTTTTAGGTTCTTCGCGGCTCCAACCCCGTTCATATTCTTAACGAGAGTTTCATCGATGTATAGTTCTCTTAGTTCAGACGCTTGTTCGATATCCTGGAAAGTTATCGAGACAGAGTTTTTCCTCACATCGAGTTTTTCCAAACCTTCTAGATAGAAAATTTTTGAAGGAACGATTCCATTCATATTGTTTTCGGCGAGATTTAGTTCTGAAACACGAATGTCTCCAGTACTCGTTGTTGTACAAGTAACACCATACCAGTTACAGTATGGTATACTACTGGACTTCCAACCTGTGGACGTGGTCCACATATCACCCCCTGTTGCATCGTACAGGTCAAAAAGAATTGATCGATCGTCAAGTGAATCGGATGATCCAGGGCTACAAGATGTCGAGCCATACTTTCTTGCTGAACCCGAGTATGTACATATTTTGCAAGGACTGATGGAATCAACTTGACGCCCATTTGCGTTGAAGGTTCCTGGAGGACAAAGGATGGAGTCACAACTATTGGCAACCTCGCCGTTCATCCAGTCATGTTTCTTGCAAATTTCTGCGGGGACACCGGAGATTTCATTCCCAACAAGTAACAAATTTAAGTTCTGAAAACTCGAAAGTTCCGCCGGAATTGAGCCATCAATATTATTGAATCCCAAATCAACTGTCGCTTTCACAGTTTTATCGTGAACGCCTTGAAGGAAATGTTTGGGTATCGTTCCAGTAAAGGCATTGTGTTGCAGGTATAACTCACGGATACGAGGAAATCCATCCAGCGCCGGGAGGGAACCAGACAAGCCAATACCCTTAGATGAATCCGATTCACCTTCCAACGACAGGAACTCAAGAAGAGGAAGTGATGTAATTTGTTTGGGAATTGATCCTGTGAGTCTATTTTTACCGATGGACAGGTGTTCAAGTTGTGCCAGGTAACCAAGTTCAGAAGGAATGACCCCCTCTAGCTTGTTTCCAAGTAAGTAAAGGTCTTTCAGCTGTTTCAATTGCCCAAATCCTGGCGACATCGTTCCTGAAAAGCCGTTGTGACTCAGAAACAGCTTTTCCAATTGGGATAACGAAAATAGCTCTTCAGGAATCGAACCCGTCAAAACCGCGCTTGTCAAATGTAACTCTTTCAAAGACTTCGCATCTCCGAGACCGGCCAGGGAATTTGTTGAAGTGTAAGATAGGACGATAGTCTCAAGATTGATAGCATTCCCAATCATGAAGAAGGACAAAGAAATATCGTTCTTCTGTAGATCAAGATGAGTCAACCCCTCTAGCTGCCATACAAGGGCAAATGGCATTTCTCCAACCATGTTATTATCTGGAAGCTCTATCCTTTTAATCAGACCCTTGAATTCCCCGTTGCTCCAACACGTGACACCCTCCCAAGTGCAATGATCTTCACTTTGTAGCCAATTGTTGGACGACTTCCAATTTGGACCTCCAAACGATCGATAAAGAACCTTGAGGGACTCGTGTTCAAGGGCCGATCCACAGAACGTATTTCCAAGACTTTGCAGACTATGATATGCATCACATTCGAAACATTTCACACCGGCTGTTTCACGACCGAACGAATTAAATGTCCCGGCGGGACACAGAAGGCTGTCGCAACCGTTTTTCGAAACATCACCATCATTCCAATCCTTTTGACAGAGAGACTGGGGGATGCTTTCAAAAAGGTTCGATGAAAGGTACAAATTGAGCTGATCGATATTTCCAAGTTGTATTGGTAAAGTTCCATCAAATCGGTTGTATCGAAGATCCACAGTCACGAGACCATTGCTTCTGATACCGGACAAGAAAGTGTTAGGGATAGCACCTTCGAAATTGTTGTGTTGCAAGTAAAGTTCTCTAATATCGGTCTGGTTTGAAAATGAAAGAAGATTCCCTGTGAGTCCCCGACCCAGCGTTGCTTGATCGGAAAGATCCAAATGTTTTAGCGTTGGAATGAGTTCAAGACTAAAGGGTAAATTTCCTGTCAACGCATTTTGAGACAATTTCAAATATTGGAGATTTTGCATTGAAGCGAGCCAACTAGGAATGGGACCTTGGAATCCACAGCCTGAGCATGCAAAATAAGTCATGGACTTGAAAAGCTGTAGGTTGCTCGGTATTACTTCTTGGGAGAAGAAGTTGCCTGACAGAGATAAAACTTCAATTTTTGAGAGATCGAAAAGCTCCTGGGGAAAAGAGGTAAAGTTGTTGTTATCAATCCGGAGAAGCTTGAGGTTAACAGTCTGACCAATACCATAAAGTGAGGTAAGGCCAGTATCCTCGAGATCCAATGATTCGAGTTTTGCCGCCTTTCCGATTCCATCAAAGTTAAATGCAATCGCGTTACCCTGAAGATTCAATTCCTTTAGATTTGGCAGCCCATACATTTCGCTGGGAAATTGATTGCTCAACCTGTTGTAACTGAGATCGATCGAGGAGACGGACTTAGCACTAGTTGAATCACACTGGACACCCTTCCAGTTACAGATACTTTCATCTGGATCCAACCAATTGGTATTGTCAATCCAATTGGAGCCATCCATAGAATAGTAAAGCTTTTCTAAGATTTCACGCTCTGATCCCTCTTTGACTTCGCTTGATGACAAGCAGTCAAAACTTCCCAGATATCCGTTTGTTCCAGTACTACAAGTTTGGCAAGATGGCGCGTCGGCACTTTTCCGACCAATCGTATTGTAGCTACCAATCGGGCACAATATTCCATCACACCTAAAGGATCCGACGTCACCATTCAACCAATCAGACTTGTCGCAAAGTCCATCTGCGATGCCACTAAAACGGTTACCCGCAGCATACAACGATAGCTTATCGAACTGTGTCAACGATGCAGGAAGAGAGCCTGTCAGCATGTTCGACGTCAGGTCAACAATAACTTGGACCCCCTTGTTTTCCACTCCTCCTAAGAAGTTGTAGGGAATTGAACCTGTCAAACCGTTCGCGCCAAGATATAATTCTGTGATACGAGTCAACTTGTCAAAGGCTGGCAAGGGCCCTGTAAGACCAATGCCCTCAAAACTAGTTTTTCCTTGATAGATCCCAATGTCAGAAGTACCCAAAATACCACCTTCACGCTGAATCGAAAGCAATCTCAGGTTTGTTAGGCCATTCAGCTCATTTGGAATGGTTCCTTCAAAATTGTTTTCAGCCAAATTCAATTCTTCCAGATTGCTTAAATCTCCGATTGCAGCAGGAATACGGCCACTAAATTGATTGTGATATAAGTGAAGCGACTCCAATGATTTCCATCCTCTAATTACGTCTTTCACTTCACCAGAGAACGCGTTGTATCCAAGATCGAGTTTCTTCAGAGTGGATATGCGATATAGGTCGTCGGGAACCGTGCCACCGAGATTATTATCGGCTATGTTAAGAATTTGTAGGTTGACACCATTCCCGATTCCTTCTAAAGATTGTAGATTTGTATTGTCTAGAAACAAGTTGATCAATTTTTCAGCATTGCCAATTCCTTCAAAAGTCAGCTCAACAGGATTTCCTGAAAGCTTCAGTTCGCGGAGAAATGCCAGCTTGAACACCGACGCCGGGATTGTTCCCTTCAAGTTGTTCTTCGACAGATTGATTGCTGTTACACGGCCTGCTCCATCACATTCAACTCCATAAAACACATTGCAGTAGTCGGTAGAACTTTCCCAACCGTCTTTGCTCTTCCATTGGTCGCCTCCGGTTCTGCTGTAAATTTCACGAAGGATACTCAATTCAGATGAGGTATCTGTTGACCCCTTTCCACCACAATACGTTGCACCCAAGCTTGTGCTGCCAGGGCAGTCAAGACAGCTTGAGACAGAATTGGTCTTGTACCCAACTGTATTGTAGGTCCCTGCTGGACAAAGAATAGCGTCGCATTGAAATTTCTCCACAGTGCCCTTCATCCAATCACCTTTGGCGCAAAGCGAAGAAGAAATTCCACTGATTTGGTTGCCAGCAAGGTCAACGAAGAGTTTGCCAAATCGGGACCAACCATCGGGAATCACCCCCCGCAGTTGGTTGTCACTCAAACTGATATCCATCTCGGTTTGCAGACGTCTGCTGTTGATCAAGAAGTTCGATGGAAGAGTTCCGGTCAACGAATTTGAATCCAAACGCAACGTCGTAAGCTGCTCCATATTGGTAAAGGAGAGGAGAGGACCAGAGATTCCGGCACCGTTGCCTGTAACTTGCTGCAGAGCTAAAGTTTGCAGATTAGTCAGAGAGTTCAAGGAATTCGGAAGAGAACCCCCGAATTTATTTTCCGCAGCCGAAAACCGTTCCAATTTCATCAGAGTTCCTATCTGCTCTGGCAGTTGACCTGTCAGCTGTGCACCGTCACATACAAAGCGCTTTAAATTTGCCAAATCACCCACCCGAGAACTCAATGTACCAACGAAAGCATTGTAAGACAAATCGACCTCTTCCAACGAAGACAACTGAAATATAGCATCGGGGATCGTTCCCTTCAAACCATTTGATGCCAATGACAAGAACTTAAAGTTGGGAAGGGATGATAGGTTTTCAAGTGCGTTCAAGAATCGGATCCCAGTAGCTGTCAAATCCAAGGATTCAAGCGTAGTGGCCTTGCTTATGCTAGAAAAGTCGATCTCAATCTGGTTCGCTTCCAAGTTGAGGACTTTCAAACTCGGAAGGTCGAACAAATTCGATGGTACCATTCCATTCAATCCATTGTTGCGAAGAATAATAGATGTCACACGCCCCGTCGACCCATCACAGCCAATTCCATACCACTCGCAAACATCTCGATCAAGCTCCATCCAGTTATCGTGAACTTTCCAGTTGCGTCCATCAAGAGCGTTGTAAAATTGCAACAGGATCTGTCGTTCCCTCTCTGTATCAGAAATGGAAGATTGACATTGTGTACGGCCCCAATGAGAATCTCCGTCGAGGCATGCTTGGCAAGAAGAAGTTGACGTAGCTCGGCCTTGAGGGGACCATAATCCTGGGGGACACAAGAAAGCTTGGCATCCAAATTTGGTGATATCTCCACTCATCCAATCTTTGATTCCCGCACAAGAATTTGTCGATGTATCATACATTTGACGTGGAACGTCAGTAATTTTGTTTCCAGCCAAATACAAGCTTAGAAATCGTTTGTCCATCAGCGAAGTTGGGATTTGACCGGTCAAGGCGTTACCCCGAAAATCGACTTCCACAGTCTCCCCCGTTGGACTGAACAATAAAAATTCGGAATCAAGGCTGCCGTCGAGACGCTGATTTTCAAGCTGCAATTTGGTTAAGCTTCTGTGGTTGCGGAAGGCAGGAATCGATCCGGCGATACCTGGACCCTTCACAGAATTTGCACTTCCATTCGTGGGAATACGTTGGATAGACAAGGTTCGCAAATTTGTCATCTGCTCCAACGCCTGGTTGGGTAGCGTGCCACCAAAGGCATTGTTGGTCAGAGTCAATATTTGCATCAAGGATAATCGTCCGAGCTCTGTTGGTAACTGCCCAGTTAATTCGTTGTTGTTCAGGGTCAACTCTTCCAGGTTGGTCAACTGGCCGATCGCTGCCGGGAGGGGACCAGAAAATGAGTTTTCGTTGGCATGTAGTACTCTCAAGCTAGGAAGATTGAAGATAGAGACGGGAATCGCTCCCTTAAGCTTCATATTTGATATGTGTAAGATTTGCAAATTCTTGGCATTTCCAATACCACTCAAATTGGATACTTGAGTACTACTGAGGGTCAGAGATCGTAAGAATGGAGCGTCACCCAATCCGGTGGAAAGATCGACGTGAAGATCGGGGTTGCCTTCAACATTCAACGATTCAAGGTAAGGCAAGCTAAACACTTTCCCAGGAAATGTTCCACCCAGATTATTTTGACTCAGATCAATTTGCTGTATGTGCCCCTTACGACTAGGATATGTTGATCCATCGTAGCAAAAGACACCTTTCCAGTCGCAGACATCACCACCGCTTTCTTGCACCCAGTTTGTTGAATCAGTCCATTCGGACCCCCCAGTCGCTGAGTATAATTCAATGAGAACTTTGCTGGCAGCTTCGGAAGCAGTGTCTGCGCGAGCCAGCGCACTGTTGTCGGTATATTGGTTGGCGCTGTTATCGTTCCAGATACTGCCGTCCGTCTGTGCGGTTACAACTAGTTGACAATGCTGGAACGACAAGGCCAAGACGACGCCAACAAGGAACGCGGATGGCATCGTCCCTTTATATTTGGACATCGTTTCAACAAAAGGATACTGCTGTGCGTAGTTGCTCTGTCAATGCCGATTTCCTCAAGTCACAAACGAAAACAATTGGTATGACGGAGGAAAGAATGCCTATTCAATTTGTTTGGTAGAGTGATGATATAGTAATCACAAGTACAAGTACTCGTACTCGTACAGATAAGCAATGATGAGTTTAGTTCAGGTCCTTCCAGGTGACCGTTCTCTGTCTCAACTAAAATTTCGTGTCGTGCTTCTCTGCGGTACGAACATCGTTATTCACGTTCGTTTCGTACCAGAAAAATCCACTCGGCTCTCAACGTTCGGCAGACGATCTTAACTTCGTATTGGTACCGTATTGGTAGGAGTATCATCTTATCCAATCGTGACGGTTTGTTGGATGCATGTGTTTCTCTGGCATTAATAATTGTACGTGCGCTACAATGCCGGAACCGAGTATTTATTTACGTGCAGTACTACTCGTACGGTAGATCCGAAAAACGAAACTCACTGTTAGATTCCAATGTGCCGTATGTTACTTAGTGCACGGAGTTGGTTCTAACGTATGGTAAGAATACTAATAATGCTAACAATGCTGAAATGAAGACTGTTACGAAGAACGTACGGTACTACTTCTACAAGGTATCGTACGTACGGAGCATTACTGTCCGGTACTGCGAAGTACGAGTAAGATTACGTACGATGTACTTCCTATTTTTTTTTTCATCCTTTGATCGTGTGTATCTAAATTTGGCCAATGCTATGAATAAAAATGAATGTTTGAAACCTGAGGTACAAGTACTACCTACAAGTAATACTGTAACTCCAAACGCTTTCAACAGCCCCAAGCGCATCTGCTTACGCCACTATTGCTGGAAGTTAACACTGGTGGAGACAGAGCAAGCTGTGACCACAGACACTGCGTTTAGGGATAGGGGGAGAGAAAAGGTTCCGCAAAAACAATCGCGCAGAAAGCATCAACTAGTGAGATTAAGATACTCGTACGGTACTCTTCGTACGGTATGTACCGTTATGAGATACGAAGTAAGCAGTGAGCAAATGAGAAAAGGGAGTAATTGTTGACAATTTCAACTTGTTGTGTTAGTAAACCAGTACGCGTACGTACTCGTAGTAATAGTACGGAGTCGATGAAAACGAAACATTGAAATACCGGTACCTACACAGGAACTTGTATTTAGAAGAGTTGATGTTTGATACCTGGACAAAGACAGAGCTTTACCAACTTTGCAGTCCCTGTATGGTCATTAAAGCTTCGAAAATGTCAACATGTCTCGGGACTCGCGTTTTATATGTAGAAAGGAATAAAAACTCTTTATTGACGGCGACGAAGAGAGCCGTCATCTTGGTTGAAGTCAAAGATGGTTACGATCAAGGACTAAATATTCAACTCTCAACTGGAAGCTCGGCTTACATATCCAATATTTCACTATCTGAGGTTTCATTTATTTACGAAGATGATTCAATCGATAACCAAGCTCGCGTTCTCGAATTAGGTCGACTGTTCTTACGAGAATACGTTCCCGATGACGGGAAGCAAGAGGCATTTGGAAAAAATAGGACCAAGAATTTAACGACAACATTTCAATACGAACCTGCAATCAACGATGGTTGTGAAAACAACGATGACATCGTCCTCGTGGTTCAGGAGAAAGTGGTGAATGGAATGACGAGAACCATCTATCGAACGAAAATGGAAAAAACAGATGTCATTTCCTATTGTGTTTCCCTAGGGAATACGTTGAATAGATCACTCCGAGAAGTAGAAAAACTGAAAAATGGGGTTAATCAATGGAAGAAAACTGCACAAGATATTACTCATATTGAACAAAACAATAAAAGTGCGCTTTTTGATAACTTCACTAAGCTACGAAATTGGATGAACGAAAAACACCAATCCGAGTTACATCGACTGGAAGAGACGCATAAGAAAGAAAAACTAAATTGGACTGCAGAATCAATCGCCCCTAACGTTGCACCTACGAAAACGAAAATTCCAGAATATCGCAAACGAATTGACTTGACAGATCCGATCAATGACAGCAAAGAACTCTTTGGGGAGAGAAAATGCCTTGGCTTTAGCGGAGGGACGAAAATTGTATCCCAAGAGTAAAAATAGAACATCAGTTCTAAGAGCAAACGACGCTGTCGACATGGTCGGGATTTTGAAGGAAGGACAGGTATATGAAAGGAATCGAAAAGGAAAACAAGAGGAGAAACGAAAACCTCGGCAGAAGATCGAAATGCATTCTATGAGAAGTCACAGAAACAAAGACGAGATACACAACAACAACGAAAGCAAGGATCGAAAAGAACCTACCGCCGATGATGATGAATATGATAACGAATGGAAGCTTAGCGCAAAGAAGCAACGGAAGGAAATAAGAACGACAGTTCCGAATAAAGCTGATCACATTTCAACATCTTCAGATTTGAGCTCGAATCTTCAGATGACAATATGTTCGTTGCATTCCAGCACAGGTTAAAGATAGAAATTTCTAACCTCGTCTGGGATACTATGTGATTGTTTTTATGTTGACGGAAATCGGATGTAGTCTGAACTGGTGGAATGCGAAGTCGGATCACATAAGTTACATCTAAACGACCATGCTAACAACATACCGGTACGATTGGTGATGCAGTGTATTTTCTTTCTTTCTCAACTTTTGATCTGGATTCAAACATCTTCCTCACAAGAAAGATTACAGTATCTTTACTCTAAAAACTTGTTCTATGGCTTTGGTCACGACTGCTGCGACCTCGACGATGCTCGGAATATGTGGCACATTCCGGTCTCTTAAAATTTCCCCCATGCTTGTTACACCTCGACCCTCGATACCGCATGGCAGAATGACAGAAGTGTCAAAGTATGATAAGTCAGGATCCAAATTTAGGGCAAATCCGTGGGTTGTGATCCATCGTGAACTGGAAATACCTACTGCAGCTATTTTATTCTTTCCAACCCAAACACCCGTATTGATATCATCGCGTTCCCCAATGATATTATAGTGGCCCAAAGTTTGAATGATTACTTCTTCAATCATCCGCAAATACCAATGTAGATCTTGTTTGTATGAAATGCCATGTTTCAGATCGAGCATAGGATATACAACGAGTTGTGAAGGCCCGTGAAATGTGACTTCTCGAGCAAGACATGACATGAGGAAGGTGAGGCGACGGATCGGCGCCTAGGTTCCTTTCATATACAGGTCTGCAATTCTGGATGCAGAAACAACACCTGCCTTTACGACACACATCCTTAGACAAAGACGCGCTGACGTACCTTCTCCGCCACGCTCGACACGATAGATCGGAACGCCATTAGGCGCCACGACGGCAGAGATAGACTCTGTCAATTTTTCGATAGCGCTGAGCATTAATAACTCGTCATTGTCCTCGCCTTCGCCATTATTGTGGATGTTTGTCTTTACGATATTCCTTATTTGACTCTCAATGTGACGATCGATCGACAATCGTGCAGTTCCAGGTCCTCTAACTTTTCGCGAAAGCTTTTCCGATACCGCTGATACGGAATACTGCGACTCCTCGGATAGATTCGACTTCAGAAAGGTCAGGTGTGTTTCATCAGCCCCTCGACCCAAAGTGTATACAGGAGAGTGCTCCATCATCAAGACACAATCGTGGGCGTGGTCATTTGTGAGTTGAGATTTTCCCTCCAGTGCTCGACGTTGCTCCAATCGACGGTTCAATAACAGCTGTTGGTAGGCCCATGTTTTTGGATAGGATAAACATCCTCGATGCAATAGGTCGTATATTTTTACCGTCGATAACGACCGTCCTGGTTCAGAAAGATCATTAGCATCCATGAAATTTTCGGTACGGTATTCAGGAGCTGTTTCTCGGAATGGCAGCTGCGACATACTTGAGTAATAGAAATGTTTGCCCTGCCTTACGGCAAACCGGCGACGGTGGTGTAAGAAGTGTCGTCCACTATGGTATCGGAAAGCCATACTGAGAACTAGTGGACTCCTACCGGTACTATGATTTCGCCCTGGGCGTGGTTGTTCTCCCCACTGTTCTGTTTTAGTTCTATCGCACTTCTATGAAAGAGTTACTCGTTGTTCGTGTTGTTTATCCCTTCTTTTAGAGATACCGTATCAGACAGAGCCCAAGAGATTATCAGACTCCATGATACGAGTACGAATAAGTAGTTCGTACTCGTACGTGTACCATACGAGTAAACATCTACGTACAACTGTGAGTGTACCGGTTCTTGTACTCAGTAACCAGTACCCGGTACGTACCAACACGACAAGAATGAGAAAAAATGTCATTTTAACCGCTTCTGATAGAAACTTCGTCGAAGGTGTCAATACTGTACGACGTACCTGTAGACAAACAGAACAAACTCAAAACGGAAGAGCAAACCGCAGATCATCGCTCTGTCATCGTCACGAATGATTACGGTACAGCCACCATTCCTGTTTCGAAAAAATGAAATATGAGCGTCCCATCGCCCTATCTCTTTCAAGTTGTTCCCTTGTTGCTTCAATGTAAACGAAATCTAAAGATCACAATATCGCGAATCCAATTCTCTCACGGACGATACGAAAGCCTTTATGATCTACAAACCAATCTGAACTCCGCAGAGAAAGCAATTATCAACCATGTTTTCGAAAAATTGCGCTTGCATGGACATCCGAGACCTAATCGTCAATGTGACATAATTCAAGCTTTGAAGGATTTGAAACTGGTCTCCCAAGAAGCAAAAGCAAAAGAAAACAGAGGTTGTCAATCAGGCTATCGACATCGATCGTGTCCTCGAAACCCACAAGAGCCACTGATTGACAGAAAATTTCAATACAGAAAAAGAGGGCACATCATTGAGAGTCAACTCATATTCCGGCTGGTTGTTGCTCTTCAGCTTTTGCTGGTACGGATTGACGATGCTCACTATGTTATTACAGGTCGCAGAATGGATGAATTACCTCACACAATAAGCGGTCTGGAGAATGCCGAGAACAAAAACCTCTTAGCCGAAAATTCTTCTAAAACTCTATCGTCAATGGGTTTATTTTGCTTAGGGGCAGGAATGATTGCCGGATTCCTCGGTCGGCACTGCATTGGAAAGCTGGGATTAAAAATACGCATACCTTCCGATAGAAATCAACTGGTCCTCGCTACGGCAAAAGTGAGCACCTCGCTCCTCAGTTTCATGGTACTGAAAAACGTTCTGAATCAGTGCTGGATGTCTGACAAGATCGTTCGAAGCAATAATGAGCTTTCAGAATGGAGTCAACAATGGGAATTGATTAGCTGCACTGCGGAAGACTCGCGGGGACATGAAAATGATTTATCACGGAAACTAGTGAGTCCGAAAAACGGTTTGTTTGCGTATGATATGATGGAAAACTCGCTCAATATTGACGACAAATCTAGAATATTAATCGAGTATGCAAAGAGACATGGTAGCAAATCTTCTTTTTGGAGGTCACCCGGCGAGATTAGATTCCTTGTGTTGAAACGATTTATGGAAATATACTATGCCTCGATTGGAGCAGGCGTCCATTGTACGAAAGAAAACCCAAATCCGAATCCATTCTTTCTCCCTTTGGTTGCAGGAGCTGCGGCTTCTTTTTACACTATCACAGGTGCCCCAACCCCAGCGGTTGTAAATGAGGCATCTCACGACTTGATCCAACATGCATGGTAAGAAAGAATAAATTACATCGATGGCAGCTTGGGATCCTGGTAATTCCTTGCACTTATGTAAGAATTGTTCGTTTCACCCAATGCTTCGTAAAGGGGGATGGTATCTCTTCCAGTACTGAAAGATCTTATGCTACAAGCATCAAGGATCATTAAAGGAGCTTCCTTGGCAGACCGAATCGTCTTGTGCGGCGTTCCTTGTTTTATCCTCTCCAAAGATCCGGCACCTGAGTTGGCAGCTGTTCTACAACGCCAGGTGAAGGAAAGACCCGGAGATCTTATGATGAGTTTATCCCGCTTATCTACTATAGCTGAAACGGAAATACATGTGCCAACTGAAGAGAGAATATTCGATAGAAAGAGCTTTGTTGGATCAAAAGGTCAAAGTCGTCAGCGAGATGTGATTTTACATCTGACGGGTGGAGGTTTCTTTGCGCACACGATTGCCTCTGACCTTCCTTATTTGCTAGATTGGAGCTCTTCTACCGGTTCCGTTGTCATCTGTCCTGAGGTAAGTGGATCAGGGTAAAGAATCTATGCACAGCACTATACGATTTCACGCATCTAAATCAAATTTATTGGTGTCTCTAGTACTCATTGCTTCCCGAGAATCAATTCCCGTCGCAGTTGAATCAAGTGGCCACAATGTATGCCGCGCTTGTGAATGGGGATATAGATCTAGGGTTTGATACAAATTCAATCATCGTCACAGGGGAAAGTGCGGGTGGCAATCTTGCCGCGGCGCTTTGTGTCAAATTGGCAATGCAGAACATCGAAGCAGAAAGAGAGGAAGAAAGCCTGAAAGACATTTCATCGCAGTCATCCACTCCGCTAGTAAACAAAGTTGGTGCTCCTAGTAGAGACCGACTGGAAAGAATGCCAGATGCAATTATGCTTTCTTGCCCCGCACTAAATCTCACGACAGAACTCTCTCATTCTCGTGTCATCGGTACAGAAGATCCCGTGCTTCCTAGTGCTCTGATATCTGCAATCTCACAGGCATATGTTCCTCCATGTTTCGACACTAAAGATCCATTGGTGTCACCATTTTTTGCCTCGGATGAAGTTCTCCGGAGATTCCCACCGGCGTTAGTCTTTGCAAGTTCGATGGATCCATTATTGGATGATTCAGTTGTCTTCAACGAAAGGTTGCGTGTCCTAGGTGTTGATTCAGAGTTAATGGCTGTCCACAATGTACCTCATGCATATCTAGGATTAGGTACAGCTGGGTTTCCTGAGGCAGTTCAAGTGCAAAAATACGCAATCGACTGGATGTCATCGAAGCTCTCATAGTTATCTATCGCTGTAGTTATGAAAATGAAATGTTTGTTGAAATTCCATCACTTCTTTTTTCATGAGAAATCAGTTTCTAGAAATCTCAGGCGCGTCAAATGATTCATCCATATTGTTGAGTTCCACGGAGACAAGTCGAAAGAACCGCAAGACATTTCGTAAATGAGACTGCACCATCCGTACTCGAGTTTTCATCTATTACGATCAACCGTTGGATCTCCTGATATTTTTCTAGATTCTAACCACTTTCACAAATTCATAAACTTCCGCTATTTTTCTATTGACGCATTCGTTTCCCTTTCGCCCCTTTCCACTTGGAAAAACTTTCAGTCGTTAGACGATTACAGTTCTTTGTGAAATTCTCGTGCGATACTTCCGTACAAAAGCTGTCTATGAAAAATGAGGAGCTCCGTAAGCATACTTCGGGGGTGTATGATTAGATATTCGTGTAACAAGCATTTCCCTGATGTATAGTACTGATCCAACATTTCCAAAATCATATATGCCGTTTCCAAACCTTGTCCCTTGGTACCAACTCCAGTTTAGGCTTGATCCTTTGGTATTCTTTGTCCCATGGAGCTGGTTGTTCGTATCGACCCGTAAGAGGATTTTTCCACGCCTCAACTAGCGGCTCCTTATAGTGATATTCTGGTCGTTTCGATGAGACGCCCCCTAAGAGTGAACCTAATACTGCTACCCCTCCAAATCCTATCAATCCCACCATAAAATATCTAGGATTTGTCAGAGTCTCCATTACAACATGGCCGGCAGGTTTGGGCGGCCTACGATATCTACCATCCGTACCAGAGAAGTTATTCGCGCCTCGATGGCGATGGTCTGTTCCTCTTTTCCACATGATGTCTTCCATAAGTCGGCGATCATATCGTTTTCGCTCTGTAGGGTTCGCTAACACCGTATGAGCATTAGCAATTACCTTGAATCTCTCTCCACATGAATGTTCCCTATTAAGATCTGGGTGAAATTTGAGTGAAAGTCTTCGAAAGGTTCTTTTTATTTCATCTTGGCTGGCATCCTTGGATATTCCGAGTGTTTCGTAATGTGTTTGGTTTGTGTAGCCATCGTTGGTCATCGTTACCTATGTCCTACTAGTACCACCGTAGTAGTATTTCCGACCAGGAATGAATACAAAGAGAAGCAATACGTGAACGTTGGGAGTATTGACTGACGTTCATGCACAAAGTCGAATAGTTCGAAGTCCATTATTTAGGGTAATTGTCCCGTCGTTCTGGACAAGCAATCATTTTTCGTGCAAGAAAATGGCTGCCCATTCGCAAAAGCACACCTAAAAAATACTTCGTACTCGTACTTCGTAATTGGAGATTATTATTAGTACCGGTTCGTAATGACCATACCGGTACATCGGAAATTGATGTACCGTAGCGAGCCGAATGAAAGTAATGGTAGTGCCACGTGGCACTCCCTACAACCGGTAGAGAGCCAGACCGGGGGAAGTAGAAATCTGGTAGAAATCTAGTAGATTTCACTATCACTGAAACCAGCTTCTAAGCACACGCTTCGACCCCCCGATAGCCTCAACAAGCCGGCAAAGGATTCCTCCAGCAAAGCGCAAGCCTACTGCACGCCCTACCAGAAGGAATACGATCGATTCCCTGTATCACACGATTGATTCCCTGTATCAGGCCCTACCAGAAGAATTACGATCTACACGATCGATTCCCTGTATCACTAAAACCAGCTTCTAAGCACACGCTTAGACTCGATAGCATCAACAAGCCGGCAAAGGATTCCTCCAGCAAAGCGCAAGCCTACACTCCCTACCAGAACAATACAATCGATTCCCTGTATCACCGGATAAGATGTGTCACTGTATCACGGTAGCTCGTACAGGATGGGCTTGCGACCAAAAGACGCGTCTGCAATTCGAAATTACAGGTTAGCACTAGAACAAGCCTGTAAAGGATCATCCCTCCCGGAAAAGCAAGCAGCTCACTCTTTCTGTTCCTAAAACGATTAGTAATAGAATAAGTAAAAAGGCTTACACGTCCAGGTCCAATAGTCATCCCTATTGTACCCGTACAAGCCTACCGATTCGATAGTCATCCCTATCGAGACTAGTCACACTAGCGAATCGCCGATCCAACTGCCGGAGTACTAGTTTCTCGTCATCGAGACTAGCCGTACCACCAGCGCCTCAGTCAGTCTGCTCTTCCTAACACACTCACACAGCCGCTCCTTCTTGTCGGACCGACGTCTCCGTACGAACTCCTCATCCCAGCGTCCAGTCAAATCGATTTGGTACGATCCGCACCTC
This sequence comes from Pseudo-nitzschia multiseries, assembly GCA_037355745.1. Classification (NCBI taxonomy): domain Eukaryota; phylum Bacillariophyta; class Bacillariophyceae; order Bacillariales; family Bacillariaceae; genus Pseudo-nitzschia; species Pseudo-nitzschia multiseries. The sequence continues at coordinate 11,231,557 of CM074789.1, read as the reverse complement.
CATCCTACGAACGCCTCATCCCAGCGTCCAGTCGAATCGATTTGGTACGATCCGCACCTCCATCCTACGAACGCCTCATCCCAGCGTCCAGTCGAATCGATTTGGTACGATCCGCACCTCCATCCTCGCACCGCCATCCGCACCAACGGCGAGTAGACCTCCAATCGCAGCCGACTCCGATATCGATTCTCAGCTGACCTAGATATGTTGACCTACTCCGAGTACTTCCGGACTACTCCAAGCCCCTTTGGGAGCACGGCAGAGCGGAACAAAGCTTATGCCACCATCTTTAGCTACTTCACTCTGGCCGCCCCCCCCCCCCCCCCCCCCCCAGGTCCTCTTGGAACATCTACTCAACCTCTTTGAGGCTGAGGCTGTGGGCGCGCTGGGGATCTTTGTAGCTGACTCCCAAGGCCTGCCCTGCCTCCGATTGGTGCATGGCCTTCGAAAGTACCCGGGGCCCTTGGCTCAACACAGCCCCAACAAAAACAAGGCCTTTGGGTACTTGGACGACAATGAAGGGGAAGCTGGGGAACTGGTGCTAGTAGATTCAGCCATGCTGTCCCCCACAACAGCCACGCGGGTGCTAACCCTAGATCATCATCTGGCGGAGTTGGAGGCGCACCCCGCAAGACTGTCCATCCCAGTGATACCAGAGGGGACCGCCCACTCTGAGTTGATACAGGCCCACAAGTCTTTCTTCATTCCCTTTGAGTTGGTGCACTTTCTCTTGGGAAAGGGGCTCTCTCCAAAACAAGTCCTGGAAATCCTCCATCCTTGGCTCAGGGGCTAATGGAGTCCTGCATCCCCCTGTTTAACACTCTCAGGTTAGCCGGGACTACCGCTACAGAACCCGGTGGCAGCCCCAAGCTCCAGCAGCCAGGTCCATTCTTTAGAAATGAGACCGGCCTTATCAGCTACATGAAGCTCAAGGTGATGTACCGGAACCTGCCAGAACTGGAGCGAACTGGGGATCCACCAGGAGACCCAAAGCTCACAGCAGCAGTCACGGCCCTCACAGACCACCAACTAAAGCTAAGTGAGAATATGGACCACAAGCGGTCACAGACAGTGAGGACCACTTGGGGCCCCTTGTACACCCAGCGCTTGCTTCTGCTCTGTGGTAAACAGGAAGAAGCGAACCTCCCCCCTATCTACCAGGCCTGGGCTCAAAAGAGCAAGCACGAGAGGACCCACATGATTTTCCAAAGCCAAGTGGCGGCCAGGGCATCTGAGTTGGGGATCCAAGCCCCCTTGATTACCACCGCCGCTCTCAAGAGGTTCCAGGATGGCAACTTCCATGGTACTGACCCCTTTGATGTGGCAGATGGAATACTCCCCATGGCTTTCACACCCCCGGGTGGGTCTGCCGCCACCCTGAAAAGGGAGCAGGAGGCAGCCGCCACTGTGGCAGCCTATGACACTATGATCTCCACTGAAGGCAACTCCCTCACCTTGAAGGACTCCCTGGAGCTCCAGAAGACAAAGGCCTACATCCCTGTCGACTGGACTGAAGCCACCACCCAGCTGGAGAGCTACCTGGCCGTCCTAGCCACCATCCTAGGACTCAACCATGACGTCGTCACCAGCTACCAACAAGGCCTCCGCAGGCTCAAGATCCAGCAGATGCCCCTCCGAAGAGCAATTGCAGATGAGGTGGGAGAATTCCTCACCCCTGCCATTGTCGTCTACTACTTCCAAATCCGAGTCAGGGGATGGCTTGAAGAACAGTGGGAAGCAGCCTCCATCCTTCCCTCCCCGGACTTTGGGGTGGACTTCCACACCTTCAGGATGAGCCAGAACCTCAACTGGCTCCCCAATGTCTCCAATGTGGCTGCCCTGAGACTACTGCGACGACCGGACCCTCCTCCATCCCCCACCAAGGCAGGCGCCAAGGGGAGTAGCCACAACAACAACAGCACCACTCCCTCTAGCAGCCCGGGAGTCCGCAACCCAACCGGAGGGACTCAACAAACACGACTCACCAATCCACACCGGGACTCCCGCCTCCAAGACAGCAATCACCCCATTGTCAAGAAACTGGAGTCCGCAAAAATGAGGGAAGCCATCCAAGTTATGAGAGACAAAGGGAAAGGCCCCCTCTCCAGACCAGATGGCCAAGAGAGATGCCACTCGTGGCACATCAAGGGTGCCTGCTTCAGCAGCTGCAAGCACATATATGACCATGTGGCCATCACTCCCACCGAGCAAGATCTACTCTGGGAATGGTGCCAAGAGGCATATGCCTGACCGGTCGGCACGCGCCCTCACTTGGGCGCGGAGCCCTCCCCACCCCACATGGGCATTGGGGGTACCATACTAAGTAACAATCCATCATCTAATCACGAATCTAATCCTCCCTTACGAATCACACATGAATTAGGTAAGCACGAACAGCATGCGCGCGCATGTACCCACCCCGACTTGTATGTGCCTTCCCCCACTTCCACATGTTCCAAAGAACCCCCCCCCCTGCCAAGGCCTACGTCCGAGTCCCTAGTCCCTGCTACAGTCCCTACCCCCTTGCCAACCACCAACGTGGTGCCTCGGTCCGAGCCCCAAGTCACCCCCCTCCTTTCTCAGTCCAGCAGCATGCTGGCCTCTCCACCCAGCAACATGCTGGCTCCTGCAACCATCAACGCGGTGCCTCGGTCCGAGCCCCAAGTCACCCCCCTCCTGTCTAAGTCCAGCGACGCGCTGGCCTCTCCACCCAGCAACTTGCTGGCCTCTTCAACCAGCAACGCTGTGCCTCGGTCCGATCCCCAAGTCACCCCCCTGCTGCCGTACCCCACTGACAGGCTCGACGCGCACATCAACCGGGCTATCAAGATCTACAACAACAGCACTAGCTGGGGGAACTTCATCCGGACAATCCGGGGACAAGGTGACATCCACCCAGATGTGGGTAATATCCCCCATCCAGCCAGTCTACTCTTAGCCCACTTTGGGAAAGAAGGCACCCCGGCCTCCATGACAGGCCAACCTTGGACCCCTGCCAGGATTGACAGTGCCCTCTCCAGGGGGCCTCACCAATCTTCCCACCAGAGCATTACCTTCCTGCGGGAGGAGTATGCCGACATGATGGACAAGCAGCAATGGACTGTCCTCCCAGCCAGCCTCATCCAAGACCTGCCCGACCTAAGGCTCAGCCCACTGGGGCTAGTCCCACAACGGGGACGGCGCCCGCACATGATCTCTGACTACACCTACTCTGAAGTCAACCAAGACACCAATCCGCTAGCCCCAGCAGAGGCCATGCAATTTGGACGAACACTTCCCCGGCTCCTCCACAAGCTGCACCACGCCAACAACAGGTTTGGTCCCGTGTATATGTCCAAAATTGACCTCGCCGATGGGTTCTACCGAGTCCAGTTACAACCAGAAGACACCATGAAACTGGGTGTGCTGTTCCCTGCCAGGAAGGGGGAACCTCCCCTTGTGGGCATCCCCCTCACCAACCCTATGGGGTGGAAATCCAGTCCACCAAACTTCTGTGCCTTCACGGAAACCATTGCCGACCTAGCCAACGCCACTCTCTCCACAGGGTTGGCAGCAGCCCGACGCACGCCACACCGGCTGGATATCCCATCTGAAGAAACGCCAGATGCATCCCCAGCTTCCACCGTCCTCCCCGCAACAACCCCACCAGACGCTCCGGCGGCCATCCAAAGCACCACCCCCAGCAAAAAGCCTGTTCGCTACTGGGATGTCTATGTGGATGACTTCTGTGGCCTGGCGCAGGGCAACCAATGGACCCGACACGCCATCAAGAGGGTGCTCTTCCAGTCTCTGGACAAAGTCTTCCGGCCCCTGGAGGCCTCTGACACTCCCTTCAGACAGGAACCAGCCTCCCTCAAGAAGATGCGCCAAGGGGACGCCAGGTGGACCACCAAGAAAGTCATCCTGGGCTGGCTCATTGATTCCATCAACAAAACCATCAGCCTTCCTCCCCATCGAGTGGACCGCCTACAGGAGATTCTGCATTCCATTTCCCCCAACCAGCGCCATGTCCCTATCAAACAATGGCACCAAGTCCTTGGGGAGCTTCGGTCGATGGCCCTTGCCATCCCTGGCGCCATTGGCCTCTTCTCCATCCTCCAAGAAGCCTTCCGCCACCAGGAACCGGGCAGGCAGCGCCTCCAGCTCACCAAGCGCGTCCATAGCTTCCTTCGCGACTTCCAATGGCTGGCCAATGATCTATCCAACAGGCCTACTTCCATTGCAGAACTGGTGCCAGATCCTTTCCCTGCCACCATGGGCGCTTGTGATGCCTCTGGTATGGGCATGGGGGGCATCCATTTTGTCCCCCTTCCCACTGGCGCGGTGCAGCCCATCATGTGGAGGCATGCATTCCCCAAGTGGGTCTCCTCCCAACTAGTCACCTTTGACAACCCCAATGGCACCATCACCAACAGTGACCTTGAGCTCGCTGGTTCCATTGCCCACAATGACATCCTTGCCCAAGCTGCCTGTGTCCAATCCAGAACCACTCACAACTGCTATGACAACACTGCAGCGGTCTATTGGCAAAGGAAAGGCGCCACCACCACCACAGGCCCTGCCGCTTACCTCCTGCGGATTCAGTCCATGCACCAGCGTCTCCACCAATATGTCCCCCTCAGGGATTACATCCCTGGACCTGTGAATCACCTAGCTGATTTGCTCTCTCGCTCTGACCTCTCTGACACTGCCCTTCTCAACCATTTCAACACCACCTACCCCCAGGACTTCTTGCCCTGGATCCTATGTCCCCTGCAGCCTCCCATGCATTCTGCTCTGACCTTGGCTCTATCCAGAAGACCATGCGCGCTTCAGTCACTGAGCTCTATGCCAAGCGCAAGGATGCCCATTGGAATCAATGGGTTCAATTCTGTGTGTCTCAAGGCTTTGAACCAACCCTCCACTCTGTTACAGATCCAATCCCCATCCTCCAAGTCTTTGCCCAGCGCCTCCATGACGGCCGACTCTCCTATAGCCGCAAGCCCATCATATCTTGCACAGTATCGGACACCCTCCGGTCAGTGGGCCAGACGCTGGCCCGCTTGGGGTCCAAAGACCCAAGAACCAACTCTACCGGCAGTCTTGACTTCAGGCTAACTGCCCAGTTCAAGGCCTATGCCAAGCTAGACCCAGCCCCGTGCCGGGTCAAACCAGTCCCCATCACCCTTGTCATGCATGCCCTTCGCTTTGCATACTATGACTCCCCATCCCCTACCCGACAGGCCATTGCAAACATGATTTGCATAGCCTTCTTTTTCTGTCTGCGCCCTGGTGAGTACACTGGTACTACCAGGGACGACCAAGCCTTCCACCGTCAAGGAGGTCTCCTTCTATCTTGGCTCCAAATTTGTACACCATGATGGCCCTGAACATGAGCTCCTTGCTGCCACCTCTGTCACCCTGACATTCACCACGCAGAAGAATGGGGACAAAGGTGAGGTAGTTGCTCATGCAAGGAGTGGTGACAACCTATGCTGCCCTGTAGCAGCATGCGCGCGCCAAGTGCTCCACCTCAGGGGCTGCTGTACTAGCACCCATCCCTTCAGCCCAGACCTCAAGCTGGCCAGTTACTTTGACAATGGGGTTCTCACCCTCATTCGCGCAGCAACTGTCACATCCTCCATGAGAGTCTATGCCCAGACCCTCTATCAGACCACTGGCATCTCCCCTGCAGCAATCTCTGCTCGGTCCCTTCGAGCGGGAGGGGCTATGGCCCTGCTCCAGGGCAAATGTGATTCTAATGTCATCAAGCTTCTTGCAAGATGGCACAGTGACTGCATGATGAGGTATTTGCACCAGCAGTCCCTCCCCATCTTCCAGAATCTTGCTTCTGTAATGTTCAACAATGGAACATACTCCTTCCTGCCAGAAGAGTGGGTGCCGGCCGCCGCCCCCACTCCCCCTGGCAGCTCTCTCTGATTCCTCTTGGGGAATCTACCACCCTCGCGGTCTGGCCTCCAAGTCCCTTCCAGGCCCAGTCTCCATCCAGCTCCCACCCTGTGGCTTGTGGCCCAATGGCAGAAAAGGCTTAACAGCCAAAGGCTTAACTGCCCAAGCTGTTAAGCCAGGCTGTGTGCCGGTGTGTGTGGGCACAGCAAACTAAGGGACCGGACTACAGCCTGCAAAACAACCAACAGGCTGGAGTTCCCGGCTCCCCCTCTAGCAATTGCTTAACCCACCAACACACCCATGAACTACAAGCATTGCACATACAGTACTACAAGTAGGCTGGCTACTGAGGCTATCACGAATGTAGTGAGTGATAGTACCACAATTGTGGCTATCACTCACTACGTTTGTGATAGCCTCAGTAGCCTACCTACTTGTAGTACTGGATGTGCAGTGTTTATAGTTCATAGGTGGGTTGGTGGGTTAAGCAATGCTAGAGGGGGATCCAGGAAGTGCCAGCCTGTGGATAGTTTTTGCAGGCTGGGTCCAGTCCCATGTTGCTTTGCCCACACACACCGGCGCACAGCTTTGGCTGTTAAGCCTTTTCTGTGGGCGGGCGTGGTGGGCCTTTATTCTACTACTAATCGTTTTAGGAGCAAAAGAGTGAGCTGTAGGCTTGGTTCTTGCTGGAGGAATCCTTTGGTGGCTTGTTAGTGCTTAGCCTGTAATTTTGCTGCTTACAGCGAGATTGCTGCATGCAGTGAGTGATCGTAGAGTCCATACCTACGTTGGTGATACAGTGAGATCTTGCATACTCAAGGGTGTTCTTTGGTTCGTACGTCATGCGTCGTACGTTCCACGTGGCACTACCATCCCTTACATTCAGTTCGCTACATCAACTATCACTCACTACGTTTGTGGTAGCCTCAGTAGCCTACCTACTTGTAGTACTGGATGTGCAGTGTTTATAGTTCATAGGTGTGTTGGTGGGTTAAGCAATGCTAGAGGGGGATCCAGGAAGTGCCAGCCTGTGAATAGTTTTTGCAGGCTGGGTCCGGTCCCATGTTGCTTTGCCCACACACACCGGCGGACAGCTTTGGCTGTTAAGCCTTTTCTGCCAGTGGGCCAGAAGGCCACAGGGTGGGAGCTGGCTGGAGAGGAACCTGGAGGGGGGCATGGAGGACAGCGAGGGTGGAAGAATCATCAGGGAGGATTCAGAGAGGAAGAGTCCCCAGAGGGGGATCAGAGAGAGAGCTGCCAGGTGGAGTGGAGGCCGTGGCTGGCACCCCCTCCTCTGGCAGGAAGGAGTATGTTCCATTGTTGAGCATTGCAGAGGCAAGATTCTTGAAGATTGGGAGGGACTGTTGATGCAAGTACCTCATCATGCAATCACTGTGCCATCTTGCGAGGAGCTTGATGACATTAGAATCACATTTGCCCTGGAGCAGGGCCATAGCCCCACCCACGCAAAGGGAGCGGGCAGAGATTGCTGCAGGGGAGATGCCAGTTGTGTGGTAGAGGGTTTGGGCATAGACTTGCATAGAGGAAGTGACAGTTGCGGCACGAACGAGGGTGAGGACCCCATTGTCAAAGTAACTGGCCAGCTTGAGGGATGGGCTGAAGGGGTGGGTGCCAGTGCAGCAGTGCCTGAGATGGAGGAGTTGGCGCCCGCACGCTGCCACAGGGCAGCAGAGGGAGTCACCACTCCTGGCATCAGCTATGATTTCCCCCTTGTCTCCATTCTTCTGTGTGGTGGAGGTGAGGGTAACAGAGGTAGCAGCAAGGAGCTCATGCGCAGGGCCATCATGGTGGACAAATTTGGAGCCAAGATAGAAGGAGACATCTTGGAGGAGGAAGGCTTGGTCATCCCTGGTGGTACCGGTGTATTCACCAGGTCGTAGACAGAAAAAGAAGGTGATGCAAATCATATTAGCTATGACCTGCCGTGAGGGGGAAGGGGAGGCATGGTACGCAAATCGAAGTGCTTGCATGACAAGGGTGATTGGGACTGGTTTGACCCTGCAAGGGGCTGGGTCGAGTTTGGCATAGGCCTTGAACTGGGCAGTTAGCCGGAAGTCAAGACTGCCGGTTGAGTTGGTTCTTGGGTCTTTGGCCCCCAAACGGGCCAGCGTCTGACCCACTGACCGGATGGTGTCCGATACTGTGCAAGATCTGACGGGCTTGCGGCTACAGAAGAGTCGGCCATCATGGAGGCGCTGTGCAAAGACTTGGAGGAGGGGGATGGGATCTTGGACTGAGGGGAGTTGAGGGTCAAAGCCTTGCGACAAACAGAATTGAACCCATTGATTCCAATGGGCATCCTTGCGCTTGGCATAGAGCTCAGTGACTGAGGCTCGCATGGTTGCCTGGATAGTGCCAAGGTCAGCGCGGAATGCATGGGCGGCCAGAGGTGGCATAAGATCCAGGGCAAGTCCTGGGGGTAGGTAGTGTTGAAGTGATGGAGGAGGGCAGTGTCAGAGAGGGGAGATCGAGAGAGCAAATCAGCAAGATGATTCACAGGGCCAGGAATGTAATCCCGGAGAGGGACATATTGGTAGAGGGGCTGGTGCAGAGCCTGAAGTCGAAGGAGGTAAGCTGCAGGCCCAGTGGTAGTGGTGACGCCTTTCCTTTGCCAGTAGACTGCTGCAGTGTTGTCATAGCAGTTGTGGGTGGTTCTGGATTGGATGCAGGCGGCCTGGGCCAGGATATCATTGTGGGCAATGGAACCAGCGAGCTCAAGGTCACTGTTGTTGATGGTGCCATTGGGGTTGTCAAAGGTGACTAACTGGGAGGAGACCCACTTGGGGAATGGATGCCTCCACATGATGGGTTGGATAGCGCCATTGGGGAGGGGCACGAAGTGAATCCCCCCCATGCCAGACCCAGAGGCATCACAAGCGCCCATGGTGGCTGGGAAGGGATCTGGGACGAGTTTGGCAATGGAAGTAGGCCGGGTGGAAAGGTCCCGGGCAAGCCATTGGAAGTCTCGAAGGAAGCTATGGACCCGCTTGGTGAGCCGGATGCGCTGCCTGCCCGGATCCTGGTGTCAAAAGGCTTCTTGGAGAATGGAGAAGAGGCCAAGGGAGCCCAGGATGGCAAGGGCCATAGACCGGAGTTCCCCCAGGACTTGGTGCCATTGTTGGAGTGTGACATGGCGCTGGTTGGGGGAGATGGAATGAAGAATCTCGTGTAGCCGGGCCACCCGGTGGGGAGGAAGGCTGATGGTTTTGGTGATGGAATCGATGAGCCAGCCAAGGATAACTTTCTTGGTGGTCCAAGTGGCGTCCCCTTGGAGCATTTTCTTGAGGGAAGCTGGCTCCTGTCGAAAAGGGGTGTCGGTGGCATCGAGGGGCTGGAAGACTTTGTCCAGAGATTGGAAGAGAACCCGTTTGATGGCTCAGCGGGTCCATTGGTTGCCTTGCGCAAGGCCACAGAAATCATCCACATAGACATCCCAGTATCGAACTGGCGACTTGCTGGGAGTGGTACTAGTGGGGAGTGGAGGCGGGGCAAGGGCGGAGGGGGGTGGAGGCGTGTTGGGGGTGGCAGGCGGCTCTGGGGTGGCTTCTGACCAGAGATCGAGTCTATGGGGTGTGTGCCTGGCCTCTGCCAGCCCGGTGGAGAGGGTGGCATTGGCCAGGTCTGCAATGGTTTTGGTAAAGGCACAGAAGTTGGGGGGACTGGATTTCCACCCCATTGGGGTTGGTGAGGGGGATGCCAATGAGAGGGGGCTTGCCCTGCCGGGAGGGAAACAGCACTCCTAGTTTCATTGTATCTTCAGGCTTTAACTGGACGCGATAGAAGCCATCAGCGAGGTCAATCTTGGACATATACACGGGGCCAAACCGGGGGCTGGCCCTGTGTAGCTTGGTGAGGAGGCGAGGAAGGGTCCGGCCAAATTGCATGGCCTCAGCTGGGGCGAAAGGGATGGTGTCTTGGTTGACTTCAGAATAGGTGTAGTCAGAGATCATACGAGGGCGCCGCCCCCATTGTGGAACGAGCCCCAGGGGGCTGAGCCGGAGGTTGGGGAGGTGTTGGATGAGACTGGCAGGGAGGACAGTCCATTGTTGCGTGTCCATCATGTTGGCATACTCCTCTCAGAGGAACGCAATGCCTTGGTGGGAGGACTGGTGAGGCCCTCATTGGAGGGCAGCCGCAATCCTGCGCTGGTCCCAAGGGGGTCCAGACATGGAAGCCGGGTGCCTTCTTTGCCATAGTGGGCCAGGAGGCCTCCCGCCGGATGGGGGAGTGTAGCCACATCTGGGTGGACCTCACCTTGGCCCTGCATGGTCTGGATGAAGTCGCCCCAGCTAGCACTTTGATGGTAGATGTGGGTGGCGCGTGCAATGTGCACGTCCAGCCTGTCGGGAGTGTTGGGGGAGTCGGCCAGCTTGGCGCCGGGCGGTGAGACCTTTGGCGGGCAGACCGGCCCGGAGGCTGGGACAGGGGACATCTCATAGGGTGGGGTAGCAGCCGGAGTGGCGCTGGGGGATGGAGAAGCCCACATGGCGCTGGCGCTCAGGGCTCAGGGTGGGGGAGAGGCCCGCATGGTGCAGGGGGGAGAGGCGCTGGCTGGGGGCGTGGGCATCGCTGGGATGGGAAAGGGCTGGGGAGAGGCTGTGGGCGTGGGCATCGCTGGGAAGGCAAAGGGGTGAGTGGTTGGTTGGAGAAGATGTGGGGTTGCGGGCACACTGGTGGTCAGCTTGGCAGGACGGAGGCTGGTGGTTTGCGTGGCGAATCGAAGGGATGGGGATGCGAAACGGGGAGTGGCCCCCATGACAAATCGAGTGAGAAGGGGGGGCTTGGCGCTGCGTCGTTGGCGCTTGCCGGGGAATCAGGCCGCATAGGCTTCTTGGCACCACTCCCAGAGCCGGTCTTGCTCCTTGGATGTGGTGGATGAGTGGTCATAGAGGTGCCTACAGCCAGTGAAACAGTTGCCCCAGATGTGCCAGGAGTGGCAGCGCTCGCAGCCATCTGGTCGCTTGATAGGGGGTTTGCCTTTGGCCTTCATGGAGGTGATGACAGATCTCATGGTGTTGTTCCTGTTCTTGATTCGAGCGCTGATGGGATTGGACAGGTCAGAGAAGCAGGAATCTCTGGTGGGGTTGAACAGCTGATCATCTCTATTCTGACATTTGCCCCCCCCCCCCCCCCCTGGAGCTGAGGGGGCACCAGCTGGAGAGATTCCAGGAGGGGCGCCTCCTTTGGGGAGGGGGGGTAGGCTGCTGGAGGGCTCGTAAGGCATCAACATTGGACACATTGGGGAGCCAGTTGAGGTTCTGGGTCATGCTGAACCTGTGGATATCTTCCCCAAAGTCTGGGGAAGGGAGGGGGATGTCGGATTCCCATTGCTCTTCTAGCCACCCCCGGACCTGGACTTGGAAGTAGTACACCACTATGGCTGGAGTGATTCTTTCTCCCACTTCACCTGCAATGGCCCTACGAAGGGGCATTTGTTGCCACTTTAGTCTGGAGAGACCGCATTGGTAACACTTCACTACGTCATGGGCCCAAGAGAGTGGCCAGGACAGCCAGATGACTTTTCAGCTGGGTGGTGGCTTCAGGCCAGTCCAGGGGAATGTAGGCCTTGGTCTTTTGCAGTTCCAGCAAATCTTTTAAGGATAGGGAGTTCTTGCCTTGGGTGGAAATCATGGTGTCATAGGCGGCCACGTTGGCAGCTTCCTCATGTTCCCTCTTTAGGGTGGCAGCCGATCCCCCTGGGGGAGTGAAGGCAAGGGGGAGGATTCCATCTGCGACGTCAAAGGGGTCTGTTCCATAGAAGTTGCAGTCTTGGAAACGTTTGAGTACAGCTGTGGTGATGAGTGGCGCCTGGATGCCAAGGTTGTAGGCATCTGTGGCTACTTGACTTTGGAGGATCATGTGGGTCTTCTCGTGTTTGCTTTTCTTGGCCCAGGCGGTGTAGATGGGTGGCAGATCGGCTTCAGTTGCTTTTGCCACAGAGGAGGAGGAGTCTTTCAGTGTAAAGGGGCCCCCAGACTTCTCTGATGGAGTGCAGCTTGGAGGATTCTTGTCTTCTTTGGTCCAGGGACTCGCTCATTCTCAATTGCTGGTCTGTGAGTGCTGTGAAGGCTGCTGTGAGTGTAGGGTCTGCGGGCGCTGAGCCTAGGCCTGGTAGGTCTCGAAGGAGGACATTCTTCTTCATGTAGGCCCGGAGGCTGGCCTTGGCCCGGAAGGAGGGTCCTGGTTCTAGGAGCCGGATTGCGCCAAGAAGAGTGGTGGGTTGTGTTCCCACTGCCCATAGTGTGTCCAGAAGTGGTTTGTAGATATCCACCAGCCCTTGCTGGTGGATGTGAGGTTGGAGGACTTGGAAGGCCTGCTTGGGTGTGAGACCTCGGCACAACACCAGTGGGACGAATTCAAAGGGCAGGAAGCACACCTTGTGAGCCTGGAGCATCTCGGTGTGGGCGGTCCCTTCCGGGATGGCAGGGATGTAATCTCTATCAGGGTGTTGGGATATGGCGGCCCCGTGATGAGCTATAAGATACACGCGGCTTGCTGAAGCCCTTGACAGCAGGGCAGCATCCACCTGCACCAGCTCACCCTCTTGTCCTTCTACATCATCGATGTAGCCAAAGGCACGGCCACGGTTGGCCGAGGGCTGGGTGATTGTCCCTGGATATTGGCAGAGGCCATGGATGACCCGGAGCCGGTCCACCCCTTCCGCGTCTTCTTGGAAGATGCCCAAGCCTCCAATGGCTTGCGGGTTGAAGATATCCAGAAGGAGGGGGAGAAGCCGGTCCCCGTCAGCTTCAGTGAAGAGAGTGTAGATGGCTTGGTAGATGTCTCGCCTAGCGGGGGCCTCCCCAAAGGGGCCCCTCCCTTGGAAGAACTCCCTGTAGTTCATGTTGTGTAGGTGTAGGAGCTGGTCGTGTCCGGTTGTTGACCTCGTTGGGTTGATGGTAAACGCAATGGGCCTTCCTTTGGTGATGCGTAGATGACTGCCGTGTTGGTGGTTGTCGTAGGCGCGTTGGTGGTGCTAATCCTAGAGCAGAGGCGAGCGGATGTTTGGTCGGTTGGTGATACGCGTGTCATTGTAGGCGCGCGTCGGGGGTTGTCGTAGGCGCATTGGTTGCTTGTAGGCGCGTTGTACAAGTCTTGTCGCGTCGTTCTTGCGTGGGGGGGGGGGGGGCGCGTTGGGCCCGTGATCCTCACGTTGGGAGGTCGATGTGGCTCTTGCGTTGGGAGAAGCCGTTTGTGATGCGATAGTAGGACTATTGGACCAAGATAGGCTTGTATGGGTACAATAGGGAAGACTATTGGACCTGGACTTATAAGCCTTTATTCTACTACTAATCGTTTTAGGAGCAAAAGAGTGAGCTGTAGGCTTGGTTCTTGCTGGAGGAATCCTTTGGTGGCTTGTTAGTGCATTAGCCTGTAATTTTGCTGCTTACAGCGAGATTGCTGCATGCAGTGAGGCAGTGATCGTAGAGTCCGTACCTACGTTGGTGATACAGTGAGATCTTGCATACTCAAGGGTGTTCTTTGGTTTGTACGTCGTGCGTCGTACGTTCCACGTGGCACTACCATCCCTTACATTCGGTTCGCTACATCAATATTCACCCTGGCACTACTGTGGCACGTAAGTAGAAACCGGTATGCTTAATGATACATACCTCTAATGACTATTTCTACTGTTTTTTCTCTGTAGAAATCATGTGGTACCCCTCAAAAAACAGACATAGGGGGTGAATTTCCATACACAGTATTGTTGCATTTTTAGTGGTATAAGACTCCGTGTAACTCTTAAGGAAATACCACATATACCACAAGTACTTTAGATGACTGCTGTTCTTCACTCTTTTTCTTTCTAAGAAAACTCCCCGGAGGTGCTGGTTTTTTTCGCTCACTTTTTTGCTCACTTTTTTGAAATGGTGATGGTGACGACCAATAAGACAAGAACCGATAAGATGACTAATAAGCGCCGGTCCCCCTATTATTGCTGCTAAATCAGTCCCCTCTAAACAAGCTCCTAATAGTGTGCTGTATAATATTTTGGTACTGTATTTCAATGATAATTTGGTCTACATATCCCTTGGTGGCAAAGTTCGATCGTAACGTTTGTTATTTGCCACCGGATTGCCATTGGATTGCCATTAACCAGCTTTGAAAGGATGAAGGTCGTAGAGGGAACAACAGGCTGTATCGGTAGGCGTTGGCGGCGGCGGCGGCGGCTGGTTTATTGTTGTGTGTTGGTGATGTGAAGGCATTGATCTTGCTGGAGAGCATCCCTCCCTTGTTGTTGTTGCTAGAGGGGATTTGCCTTGCGGATTTTTAGTGTAGTGTAACACGTTGGCTGGTACCTAAATCCACTTGTAACGACCCCTTTGTAGACTATCCATCCATTGTCATTGTTGTCATCTAGCTGTTCTTTGTATTGTATCTTGTTTGATTGCCATTTGGTTTGATTGCCATTTGATTGCCATTCCAGGTCAGCAAATCAGTAGAGGAACATGATGGTGTTCGAATGTGGTAGTATTTGTACATGTCCACCCTCATCTTCCCTTCTATTGGAGGGGAAACAGATGGGTCGGAGAAGGGTCGTTGTCGTCATTGATTTTTCATATCTTTGTGAGTTATTCGCAGTAGAATTGCGGTTCGAATGCCCTTCTGGATCAAAAACCAAGTAGAGGAATGTGTAGGTATTTGAGTTGGTGTCATTTTGTACTATTTGTACAGTGGTGAACCTTCATGGTCTGTTCTATGGAAGGAGAAACAGAAGGGTCGTCAAAATCGAATTAGTGTTGATTTTTCTGTATCTTCCTCATATACTTGAATCCCTCTTGTCGATTGCCATTCCAAGTCAAAAAATCAGTAGAGGAACATGATGGTGCTCGAATGTGGTACTAGTATTTGTGCATCTCCACCCTCATCTTCCCTTCTATTGGAGGGGAAATAGATGGGTTGGGGAAGGGCGCGTTGTCGGCTCGCTTTTTTGTACTATCTTTGTCTCCCTTGTTTGCCATTGAATTGCCGTTCGAATACCCTTCCGGATCAAAAACCAAGTAGCAGAATGTGTAGGTATTTGAGTTGGTGTCATTTTGTAGTATTTGTACAGTGGTGAACCTTCATGGTCTGTTCTATGGAAGGAGAAACAGAAGGGTGGAAATTAATGACATTGGTGATTTCGACGATCGGACTTCCCATCAAAAAAAGTTGTCTTAGGAGTGAGTTTTTTGGTGTGTTTTCAGGGTCTTTTGTCTTGTTCTTTTTTTGGATGGACTTCAGTGTGCGGAGCACACATATGTTTATTTCCTGTAGACTTCTACATGGTTATGGTACTGGGTATTTATTGTGGTATTTTTATCTTGTACTCTCACCATACAGCAGAAATACCACAATTGTGGTATTTAGCCTGGCACTACTGTGGCACGTAAGTAGGAATTGGTACGCTTAATGATACATACCTCTAATGACTATTTCTACTGTTTTTCTCTGTAGAAATTATGTGGTACCCCTCAAAAACTGACGTATGGGGTGAATTTCCATAATCAGTATTGTTGCATTTTTAGTGGTATAAGACTTTGTGTAACTCTTAACAGAAATACCACAAATACCACAAGTACTTTAGATGACTGTTGTTTCTTACTCTGTTTCTTTCTAAGAAATCTCCCCGGAGGTGCTTCAAAAAACTCGCTAAAATTGCTCACTTGAATATCGATCAAATCGAATATCAAATATCAAATATCATCGAATACGACGAGTAAGTACTACCAAAGAAGAACAATGCAACAAGCAACCAAGAGGAACCAACGCCCAAACAAACAGCAGCGCAGATGACAATGGTGACTCCCACGGCCACCGACGCTGCAAACCTAGCGCTTATGGAAGCGGGCGCTGAGCAGCAACAGCAAGATGAAGAGCAACAAGAGCAAGAACAAACCACCAGAGGAGGACGCGGATCGACGGGACGGGGAAGAGGGCGCGGATCGACTGGAGGAAGAGGCAGAGGACGCGGATTGACTGGAGGAAGCGGAAGAGGACCCAGACGCGGATCAAGAGGACGAGGACAAGGACGAGGACGAGGACTAGCAGCTTTGCGTGTCCAAGCAGCGCAAGCAGCAGCAGCGCACCAAGCAGCAGCACAAGAATCAGCAACAGCAAACGCAGCAGCAGTAGCAGCTGAAGAAACTCGGGCTGCCTCCATCTTCAATGGAACAGGACGGATCGCTGGAGCAGCAACAACAACAACAATGATGGCAACAGCAACGACGACAACAAGAAGGACGCGCTCTACTCCAAGACCCAACTGTATCATGCCCATCACTGAAAACTCAATCAATGCCCCAACCCAGCTAAAGAGATATTGCACTATCTTTTGCAACTTCATGGAGCACAAGGCAGGTCACAAATTTGCCGATGACAAAGTATTTACAACTGAGGAGAAAGCAGCAGTGACACCAGAGGATGTGTACAGATTCATGGCTTTGAAAGCATGTGGAAAAGAGAATCCTAGTGGTAACGACAATCCAACGTTTGGAAGATCTTCAACTTTGGTGTACTACAAGAAAGCTATCTCTCAATTCATGGTTTCTCAGTCAGCATGGTGTGAGGCTACTCTAAGGGGGAATCCAACAAAATCGCGGCATGTTAATGACCTTATCAAAGCTGTTAACAAGAAAGAAACTAGAGGCAGTGGAGTGCCAAGCTGCGCTGACCGGGAGTGTACTTCTGAAGAGTTTGTGCAAATAGTGGACATGATTTTCACCCAATCAGGAATGCTGATGGAAAATCTTTGTCACCAGGCAATGCTAAAGTTCCAGCTTCATCTTATTGCTAGAATGGATGACACGGCACATGTGCAGAAGAAGAACTTGCAAAAGAGCCTACGATTCCCACAGTATCTTTGTATCAGATTGAAATGTAAGAATGTTCAAGATGAAAGGAACTGTCCGCAACAGCTATTAATTGGATCAATGAATTCAAAGTATTGTGTTTTGGTTGGGCTGGCTGTGTTCCTAGCGAAATGGCTTGCTTCAGGGGAAGGCATTACCAGTCAGTGGTTATTCAGTGATGGCACAACAAATCCTAATGATCCAGAAGATTTGCAGGCTGAGGAAGTGTACCGCCAGAAACATGCATATTCAGACGCAGTGTCAGCCTGTATTAAGAGTTCTGTGTTCAAACGCGAAGGACCAGGTAAATTAGGAACACACTCTATTCGAAAGTATGGTACCAGCAAAGCCCAAATGTCAGGGGCCAGATATGAGGATGTAGATTGTTGCGAAAGGTGGAAGAATCCCAATATGCAAGGCAGGTACACAGTAGTTCAATTGGATTGGCCTGATATCACAGCAGCTGTGAAGCTTTGTGGCAGAGGCCCCTGTATTTACAAAGCAGTGGAGGGCAGTGGTGTGACAAACGATTGGCTAGGGAGTGATGTTGTGCCAGCAATCAACGCCCAGTTTGGTCCTGGAGTTGCTAGGGTTCTTGGACTGGCATTGCTGTGGGCAACATTCGATGCGCATGCAGCAGATTTGGTGTCTCCGGATATCAGACACCAAGTCACAGCAAAGTACATCCAACTTGAAGCTGGGCTTGAGGATGGGGTGAATCCAGTAAAGAAGGTGATGATCTTTGCATCAGAGCATGGAGGGTGTGTTAGCCTTGATGAGATAGAGGATAACATGGATGATTTGATGACGCGCTCCGGACAGCAGTGGAGAAACAGTATCTATGCCAAGCTGTCCTCTAATCAGGTAGAACTTGGGGAGCTGCAGAACTTTGTCATCACTAACATGGCTCAGCTGAGCCGGCAGAATAAAACAATCAAAAGGCTTATTCGGCACCTAGCTGCAGCTCCAGCGCGTCGAGTTGGAGGGGTAGTAACACTTGGAGGTCAGCCAACTCGGCTCGCCACTCCCCGCGTGCAGCCCCCAGCATTGCTTGGAGACTGTCCAAGGTCCCTTGCTGTGCTCTGGGATGAGTATGTGAATGGAATAGGAGGGAGGAAGCCTGCAAGGGAGTTTAGTCGGCATGAGCGCGGCATCAACAGATACAAGTACACGAGGCGGCTTGTTGTTTGGAGGGTGATTCAAAAGCTCTTGGATTGGGGGCTCAATCTTGCAATGGCAATCAGTCGCATTCATTCTGTGTATGGCAATGTAGCAATGACTCAGCTCATCAACCAGCTTTGAAAGGATGAAGGTTGTGGAGGGAACAACAGGCTGTATTGGTAGGCGTTGGCGTTCGTTGGCATTGGCATTGGCAGCGGCGGCGGCGGCGTTTGGTTTATTGTTGTGTGTTGGTGTGTGATGGCGTTGATCTTGCTGGAGAGCAAACCCCCCTTCTTGTTGTTGCTAGGGGGAATTCGCCCTGTAGATTTTAGTGCAGTGTAACACGTTGGTTGGCACCTAAGTCCAATTGTAATGAAGCTCGTCCTGCTTGCTCTTCTTTGTATCGATCCATTGTCATTGTCGTCATCTTGTTGTTCTTTGTATCGTATCTTGTTTGATAGCCGTTCGATTGCTGTTCCATTGCCATTCCAAGTCAAAAAATCAGTAGAGGAACATGATGGTGTTCGAATGTGATAGTATTTGTACATGTCCACCCTCATCTTCCCTTCTATTGGAGGGGAAATAGATGGGTTGGGGAAGGGCGCGTTGTTGGCTCGCTTTTTCGTCTCGTCGTCTCGTGTTATTTGCCATTGAATTGCCGTTCGAATACCCTTCCGGAGCAAAAACCAAGTAGCGGAATGTGTAGGTATTTGAGTTGGTGTCATTTTGTACTATTTGTACAGTGGTGAACCTTCATGGTCTGTTCTATCAAAGGAGAAACAGAAGGGCCGTTCCAGGGTCGCGAAAATGGAAATCAATGAAGAACGACATTGGTGATTTCGATGATCGGACTTCCCGTAAAAAAAATTTGTCTTAGTGAGTTTTTTGGTGTGTTTTCAGGATCTTTTGTCTTGTTCTTTTTTTGAAGGGACTTCAGCCAGTGTACGGAGCACACATATGTTTATTTACTGTAGACTTGTACATGGTTTTGGTACTGGGTATTAATTGTGGTATTTTTATATTGTACACTCACCGTATGTCAGAGCAGCGTCGGACTCCTCTCTTAGCAAATTGCGAAATCTCTGACACACCAAGATAACCACTTTACAGTAAAATCAACCAATCAAATTCAACCAAATTCAACCATGTGCGAACCATGTGCACGACCAAGTGGCCACCCTAGACCCTCCAATACTTAAATTCTTTGGCCAATCAGCTATTAGGGCCCGGGCCCGGCCCAAGGCGCCCCCACCAAGAACAACAAGCACAACAAACACATACACTTTGATCCCAACAGACAAACATAAACACAAAAAAACGACGACGAAACGACGAACAAGCAAAAATCAACAACAATAAACTTTCTCTTGGAAATACCCACCAACAACACCAACCCATCCTCAACAAAACACCCCCCCCTTGGTCTCCAGCAAGCAAAATGTCTTACGCAAGTGGCCTACTTGCCAAAGCAGCACAACATTTCCAACAGGAAGACTGTGATGGCATTCCAGCAAATACACAACTTGCCTATGGTCAGAAAGGGGCAGAGTTCCTGCAGTATTGTAGTACAATTTTGCGCTTGCACAACTTTGTCCGACGTTCCAAATTTCCAATGTTCCGGTACTAGAAACACGTAGATTTCTACACAAATTTCCCCTGCCATATCTTGCTCACTTCTACACCGCCACACACGACACCAGGGCCTACATCTATGAACCAAGACCTGGCCTTTTCGATTTTGCTATCAGCTTGGTCGATTGGTGCCTTCCTTGGCCTCTGTGGTTGCCTATTGACCATTGTCATCATCGTTGTTGGTGGTCGTTGAGCTTGCAAACCAACACTAATTTCCTACACTGAATCCAGTATCATCGTCCATCTCAAATTTGTTTTAGACGAATTGTAGTTGTTAAAACTATGCATCTAAAACAAAATTGCAACAACAAGTCTCAGCGAACCATTTAAGATGTAATGGGTCTTAAACAAGACGCAAGACGCATAGTTATGCGTCTTAAGAAAGACACATAGTTATGCATCTAAAAAACAATTTTAGACGCATAGTTATGCGTCTAAAAATTTTTAGACGCATAATTTTTTTTCCAAATTTTAATTAATGCCTATTAACGTCTATTAACGTCTTTAATGCTTCGATTTTGAAATAACTTGAACTCAACAGACATTTTGAAAAACAAGCGGGTGAACATAAATCTGTATAAAATGAAAGCCGTCAGATGGCCCTGATGTTTTCAGAATTTTCAGGCTGTATCTGTTTTCTGAGATCCCCCAACTACTTTTAACCTGCTTAATTAAAATAACAGCTTTTCACCTGATTTTGAAACTCCGCGCGGGCTATGCCGGCGCGCGCACGCGTGTGCCTGCCAGCAGTGGGAAAAGGCCAGACCATCAAAACAGAAAAGGAAAGAGGACGGACCATCAAAACAGAAAAAGGACAGACCATCAAGTACATACAAAGTACTACGTCCGTACCACTAATACCACCAGTAGCACAGAAAAGGTACACACTAATCTGCAATTAGAAATTCCAAAACCATACATTTTTTGTGATTTGTCCATGAATACGGTTCCTGTTATGGATAAGATGAGTCATGAAAGAAGCAGAAGTGAGTTATCTGTGCTAGTTTGTGTGCCACCACCTATTGAGTGCATTTGGGTCCTGGATTTGGAGGAAACATTGTACACACTAATCTGCAATTAGAAATTCCCAAACCATACATTTTTTGTGATTTGTCCATGAATATTGTTCCTGTTATGGATAAGATGAGTCATGAAAGAAGCAAAAGTGAGTTATCTGTTTTAGTTTGTGTGTCACTACCTAATGAGTGCATTTGGGTCCTGGATTTGGAGGAAACATTGTACACACTAATCTGCAATTAGAAATTCCCAAACCATACATTTTTTGTGATTTGTCCATGAATATTGTTCCTGTTATGGATAATATGAGTCATGAAAGAAGCAGAAGTGAGTTATCTGTTTTAGTTTGTGTGTCACTACCTAGTGAGTGCATTTGGGTCCTGGATTTGGAGGAAACATTGTACACACTAATCTGCAATTAGAAATTCCAAAACCATACATTTTTTGTGATTTGTCTATGAATATTGTTCCTGTTATGGATAAGATAATCACGGAAGAAACAGAAGTGAGTTATCTTTGATAGTTTGTGTGTCACTACCTAGTGAGTGCATTTGGGTTCTGGATTTTTTTGAAACATTGTACACACTAGTAATCTGCAATTAGAAATTCCCAAACCATACATTTTTTGTGATTTGTTCATGAATATTGTTCCTGTTATGGATAATATGAGTCATGAAAGAAGCAGAAGTGAGTTATTTGTGACAGTTTGTGTGTCACTACCTAGTGAGTGCATTTGGGTTCTGGATTTTTTTGAAACATTCTTGTACACACTAATCTGCAATTAGAAATTCCCAAACCATACATTTTTTGTGATTTGTTCATGAATATTGTTCCTGTTATGGATAATATGAGTCATGAAAGAAGCAAAAGTGAGTCATCTGTGATAGTTTGTGTGTCACTACCTAATGAGTGCATTTGGGTCCTGGATTTTTTTGAAACATTGTGCACACAAATCTGCAATTAGAAATTCCAAAACCATACATTTTTTGTGATTTGTCCATGAATATTGTTCCTGTTATGGATAATATGAGTCATGAAAGAAGCAGAAGTGAGTCATCTTTGATAGTTTGTGTGTCACTACCTAGTGAGTGCATTTGGGTCCTGGATTTTTTTGAAACATTGTACACACTAATCTGCAATGAGAAATTCCAAAGCCATACATTTTTTGTGATTTGTCTATGAATATTGTTCCTGTTATGGATAAGATAATCACGGAAGAAACAGAAGTGAGTTATCTGTGATAGTTTGTGTGCCACCACCTAATGAGTGCATTTGGGTCCTGGATTTTTTCGAAACATTGTGCACACAAATCTGCACTGAGAAATCCCAAAACCAGACATTTTTTGTGGTTTGTCCATGAATATTGTTCCTGTTGTGGATAAGATGAGTCATGAAAGAAGCAGAAGTGAGTTATCTGTGCTAGTTTGTGTGCCACCACCTGATGAGTGCATTTGGGTCCTGGATTTTTTTGAAGCATTGTACACACTAATCTGCAATGAGAAATTCCCAAACCATACATTTTTTGTGGTTTGTCCATGAATATGGTTCCTATTATGGATAAGATGAATCACGGAAGAAGCAGAAGTGGGTTATCTGTGATAGTTTGTGTGTCACTATCTAATGAGTGCATTTGGGTCCTGGATTTGGAGGAAAAACACACACAAATCTGCAATTAGAAATTCCAAAATCAGACATTTTTTGTGGTTTGTCCATGAATATGGTTCCTGTTATGGATAAGACGAATCACGAAAGAAACAGAAGTGGGTTATCTGTGCTAGTTTGTGTGTCACCACCTGATGAGAGCATTTGGGTCTGGGATTCTGTGAAAGACATGGGAAGACATATCTTGATAGGGCCATAACTTTTGTTCCAGAGTGAGTTAGAACATACTAAGGGTATCAGGTCATGTCTACATGAACACGAGATAAGGTTCGACCTATCTATCTCTATCAATACAAATGATTGGTAGGGGGGCTCTTGCTAGCATAATTCGTGTGCAAAATACTATAAGAATTATGAACACAAAAATATCACATTGGATGACAAATATTGATAGGGCCATAACTTTTGTTCCAGAGTGAGTTAGAACATGCTAGAGGTATCAGGTCCCGTGTACATGAACACAAAATGAGGTTCCACCTATCTATCGATAAAAACGGTTGGCAGGGGGGATCTCACTAGTAGCATAATTGTGTGCACAATATAAGAATTATGAACACAAAAATGTCACATTGGATGACAAATATTGATAGGGCCATAACTTTTGTTCCAGAGTGAGTTAGAACATGCTAGAGGTATCAGGATCCCGTGTACATGAACACAAAATGAGGTTCCACCTATCTATCGATAAAAACGATTGGCAGGGGGGATCTCACTAGTAGCATAATTGTGTGCACAATATAAGAATTATGAAGCACAAAAATGTCACATCGGATGAC
The DNA here is from genome assembly GCA_037355745.1 of Pseudo-nitzschia multiseries. NCBI lineage: Eukaryota > Bacillariophyta > Bacillariophyceae > Bacillariales > Bacillariaceae > Pseudo-nitzschia > Pseudo-nitzschia multiseries. The sequence goes on along the minus strand of CM074789.1, from coordinate 11,208,567 downwards.
AAATATTGATAGGGCCATAACATTTGTTCCAGAGTGAGTTAGAACATACTAGAGGTATCAGGCCCCATCTACATGCACAAGAGATAAGGTTCGACCTATCTATCTCTATCCATACAAATGATTGGTAGGGGGGCTCTCGCTAGCATAATTTGTGTGCACAATATAAGAATTATGAGCACAAAAATGTCACATTGGATGACAAATCTTGATAGGGCCATAACATTTGTTCCAGAGTGAGTTAGAACATACTAGAGGTATCAGGCCCCATCTACATGCACAAGAGATAAGGTTCGACCTATCTATCTCTATCCATACAAATGATTGGTAGGGGGGCTCTCGCTAGCATAATTTGTGTGCACAATATAAGAATTATGAGCACAAAAATGTCACATTGGATGACAAATCTTGATAGGGCCATAACATTTGTTCCAGAGTGAGTTAGAACATACTAGAGGTATCAGGCCCCATCTACATGCACAAGAGATAAGGTTCGACCTATCTATCGATAAAAACGATCAATGATAAATGAATCCATCCTCACCAAATATCTCCTTTAATTAATTAATTAATTTACGTATTTAAGTACTAACTTTAACCACCGAAGGTGGATCTAAACTACTACTCAGTCTGTAACCAGACTTTGACGTTGCCTCAATCAAAGAGAGTTTAGGCTCCAAGAAGTTGTAGAACGACAAATTTTTCAAACAAACTGTGAAAGCATGCAGGGAGGGTACAAAGAGCAAACTGATGAATGATACCGGGAGCATACGCCTAACAGGAGGCAGCTGCCTGTAATCATACAGTAGGAAGGGTATACACATAGGAGGGGCACAGTGCCGTGAGCAGGCGGGCAGTAAACGGGGTTCAAATGTGAGAGGGAAGAACATAATTGAAATACATTTATAGGGGACACAGCGGCCACGGGCTGGGAGGGAGAAGAACAAGGAGACTGTACACGGGAGAAGTCCTATGTAGGAAGATCGTGCATCAAATCGTAGAGATTGATTGTAGAAGGAGATTGATTGATCGTAGAAATCGATGCGACAAAGGGTTGATTAGATCCATATAAGTCAGATGATCAATCCAATCATAGAAAGAGGATCAATTGGTGCTTGAGTACCAATTAACGGAAAACGGGGGGTTGAATTGGATGAAGACATATTGTAGACGTGTCGCGTCAAAGAGAGAAGAGGAAGCGTGAAGACACCAAGACGGGATCGGCAAGGTCAGGAAGAAAGAAGCAAGGGCCCATCCCTCAGGATTGATTCAGCCATGCATGCATCAGGGCAGCCTCCTGTTGATATGGCTGCACGGGCTGGAGAGGTACAGCAAAGTGTTTCCTGGCAACCTGGATGGTTGCAAGCCATTGCCTCTTTGCAGTAAGTGTGTAACCTTGAAGGACTTGGAGGGGAGTTTGTAGAAGTGAGTGAGATTGGAGCAGAGCACCAGCAGAGCCAATGGCCAATTCAGATGAAATAGAAGCATCTAGAGATTGGTGTTGTTCAGCCTCAAGCATTCCTCAAAAACTGTGGAGCAGAGATCCCAGCAAGTGAGGAAAAATTGGAGGATGACAGCAGTAGCCCAGCAGTAAGGAGAGCGCTTGCTGCCAATCTGGGAATAGTGATCAGCTTGAATGCGATGCCAGAGAAGGGACCACTGGAGTTGTGCCAGCCAATTTGCTACTGAGCCCTGACAGCAGAAGCAATTGCAGGGGAATATGATGAAGGATGAACGTGCCGGCCTAGACAAACCCTAGTAACAAGATCCACAATGGTGATGGCCAAAGGATGGATCAATGTGCTCAGCTGTAAGCCACTGCTGCAAAGGACCTCTAAAGGCAGACAAGCTGTGCTTGACAACTCTGTGGTCCTTGCACGAAAGCACATGAGAAACCTTCTCGCTGTCCTGGGCACACAAGGGGCATCTGGAGTGGTCCTGATGCTGGTAATGGAACAGCTGGTTGCCAACCCCAATGCAACCCGAAGCAAACTTGACAAACCACCGTTGCATGCCGGAAAGGAGGCACTTGAAAGCAGACCAATAGACATACTACTGGATGGAGCTGGAAACTGGTGGGGGAATGGAGATGTCATTGTGGGTGTGCCAGTAGTGGAGAAGAGGAGGACCTGAAATCCCAATATGCAAGGCATCCTGGTCAAAGTGAGAGCACTTGCAACCATTGAGCAAAAATGCCCAGGGCTCAAACACAAGTTGGGGATAGTGATAAGGAGAGTCTTGATTGATAGAGAGAAAGACCTTGGCCATGCCATCAACCTGATGATTGCAAAGGGCCCACCAGTTGAGAAAGAGGCCCTCTTGATGACCCTCAAGCCACCTGAACTTGACAGTGATAAGAAGAGCGGAGATCAGGTGCCAAATGACATAGACATAATCAAAAGATTTCTGGGAAATAACCAAGGGCAGGAATCCATGAGCCTGTTTGAGAGTCGTGTCACCGTCACGAGCAATGGTGATAGAGCCAGAGGCAATACCAAAGAGGTCCACCAGAGCAGTACAGCAGGTGAGAACCCCAATGATGCCAGCAAGTTCACTCCGGTAGGAATACTGATCCTCAGGAGAGCCACTGATAAAGTTGCAACCGGTGAGGAACAATGAGGTAGACTTGGTGGAGGTTTTGGTGACAGAATAAATGCAGACGTTCCTCGGAGAAGCGCAGGGTCATATGATTCATCACAGACAGCACTGGCAGTTCCACTCCAAATGACATCAGCAAGAGCCTGACAGTCTGCCTGGGGAAGGGAGAACTTGTGGAGAAGGACTCGTGGAGAGACACAGAGATCATCAAAGGCATCCTTGGGGGAAGTTGGAAGACACTCAAATGGATTGTAGGTCAAGGGATCAAAATCAGGGGAATGTGATACAAAAGTAGATGAACCATCAATCTGAAAGACTTGTCCATGTGCCACAAGGGAGACAAGGATATATGCACAGGCTAGTTTTGGAGGAAGGACTGTAGAGGTGAAGCTGTAGCAGCCACGACCTGGAGAAGAGTCAACCTTCCATCCAGTAGAACATTTGGAGAAGATCCTGTTGGTAGAGGAAGACAGAAACCACAGCCACAGAGAAACTGACTCAGAAGAAAGCCAATGCCCTAGATAGAATGAAGGGTGAAGAGCCCTATTGGACGGTGATGGTAAAGGAGGTAGAAAGGATTGCTGAAGGGCGTGAGTCCAAAGAAGCTTAGCTGGAGGAGGCCAAGCAGGAGGACGGAAGGGCCAGTCAAGATGATCCTGCAACTGGCCGGAAGATTGCAACTCAAAAGCCATACGAGAAAGCCTTTTGCCATCCGCAGTGAAAAGATCAGCAAGTGAGATAGCCTTGATGGACATCCGGATGAGGTTCAGGAGGGACAGGTCAGCGCCTTAGAAGCCAGCATTGACAAAGGCTTGCATGAGGTAGCAGTCATTGAAGCGAAGAAGGGGAAGATTGGGCAAGTCTTCAACCAAACTCTCAGGGTGCATAGAAAAGAACTTCCACACGTGTTTATACCAGCAGGGAGTGATATAGGAAGCATAAGGATGGTAGGGTGTAATGCCAAGATGGAGAGGAAGACCCAGTTCAAGCCTAAGTGCTTCAGCAGTGAGCCTGAGAATGCTGCCAGTTTGCAAGGCACAGACAGATTCCTGAAAGAGAGTAGCAATGTAGCTGAATTCCTGGAGAAGAAATGGGTGAATGAAGCCAAAGCCTTGATACAGAGAGGGACTGTAGAAGACCTTTCTGGGGAAGTTTCAAGACATGCCAGCCTTATTCAACATGGGGACAAGGGTGGGGTGGAGAATCTGAGTCCAGGTATCAAAATCAAGCTGAGTGACTGGTATTGGGTATTCAAGGGATTTCATGAAGGAATACTTGAATGTGTGAAGGGAGGCCTTCTTCTCACAGTTGGAAGCTTTCATTTGGTATCCAAAGGACTAAGACTGGGAGTGCAAATGAGCAATTTTGGCCTCCTTGTTGTCATCCATGGAGATGTAGACACCCAGCGCCTTGTCAGCATGATCAACTTCAAAACAGTCGAGGGTAGAATGGGAGCCAAGTTTGTCCGTGATTGTGAAGCTACCGGGCATGTCATCAATGGAGCAACAGTCCCAACCTGAGCCGGTCCATTTGAAATCAATCAAATAACAGAAGGATTTAACAGGTTCACTGGTGCCACCAGTAGCAATGATACCTCCTGCCCAGCAATCAAGAGCAACCTGGAAATCAACAGCCAGAGTTCCACCAGAAGTAGTGGAAGCAGCAACAGCACAGAACAGATCAGTATCATTCACAAAGGCAAACCCCACAAGCAAGACAAGCTGCAGGGAAAGGGATGATGAGAAGATGAGTGCCATGGTCTGCGTTCATCGTCATACGGAACACAATGGTAGAAACCAGGGCCCACAAAGTTGGACCAAGACCATTGCCTTGGCCAATACCACTAAGAGGAACCAATTCATCATCATACACCGGACTGGACCTGCCAAAACCAGTTTTAATGTGATTCTTTGCTTGCTGGAGTGTAGACAAGAGAACCGCACAAATATGAGCTGGAATTCCAAAGCTCTGAAGAGTAAGACTGGCGATGGGATGGGAGATTTGATCATAGCAACCCTTGGTGTCATTCATAGCAACAGCCCCAGAGCGGCGATTCTGACGGAGGACGTTGCAGATGAGCTTCTTGTTCAGACAGGCGTTAATGGCTTTGTGATGCTTCCAGCTGCCATGCTGGTTCACTGCCACGGCATTGGCACGTTCAGCATGTGTGAGAGTGCATTTGCCAATCATCTTGTTGTTGATCTGGAATTCAGGAGACATCAGTTGGATAAATCACATCTTGTCAACGCGATATTCACCAGGTTTCTTGAAGATCTCCACATCTGTGATGACCTGCCAAGCAGAGGGAGAGAACCCAACTGTTAAAGGAACAGACCAAAGGAGGAGTGTGTCAAAGGAGTTCAACTGAGGGTCCAGCGCAAAGGATTTGTGATGGGCAAAGCTGAGAGAAGAAGGCTCTCCAGCAGTACGTTCCTTCTGATGCTTCCAGGCAGCAGCATTTCCAGCAAGGCTAACAGAAGAATCAAAGGGAGCCAGACATCAGAGGGAAGCTGGCACTTGAAGAGAGGTAAGAAATTCAGAGAGATACCGGTCAGTCCCAGGAGGGGGAGTGTAGGTTCCTGCAAGGACCGCAACAGAGGCAGGGCCAGTGCCCAAGTAACCAAAAGCCTGGATGAAAGAGGGAGACATAGAGGGAGTACCAAGGCATTGTTGCTGGCAACGAACATTAGATTCAGCCATGGTAGGAACCATAGTAGACTGAAACTCCAAGACGTGTTCAACGCCATCAGGTCCAACAGCAAGAGCCTTCAGAACAGCGGCCTTGTTGAGATGACTGCAGATGGAGCAAGCATCTAGACCAAGATCACATTGGAGACGTTTGTGACACATACGAGCTCAAATCTATGAGGCGCTCTGATTGTGAGGCTTGCCTTGGGCAAGAAGAGCATCAACCAAACCTTGATTAAAATAGTCATCCCAAGAAGCGGCCAGCGTTTTCACAGCACAGTATTGCTTGTAGGCCTGCTTCAGATGTAGGAGAGCAGTAGGAAGATCACAGTGTTCACCCTTGTATAAAGAAAGCTGGCATGCCAGACGCTTCACAACTATGTCGCTAGTAGAAACACCTTGACGAAGCTTCATGACACGCCACAAGAAATCTATTGTGTCACGGTAGACTTGGAGCTGGGATGACCAAGGAATCATTCCAGCATAAATATGGCAGAGGCTTTGGGCAACTGACAGCCAGATGGAAGCTGGGGTTTCATGGAGGACTTCATAGGTAGTGATGAGAGTGTCACGCACAGACGTGTCACCAGAAACATACTGAGCTAGCAGGTGCTTAAGCTTAGCCTGGAGAGCAAACACACTGGCAGAAGCAAAATTATGCTTCACCCGCTTGAGATATCGCGGCCGCAGATGAAGGTGAGAGGACTTCAGGCAGGGTGGAGAGGAACACACAAGGGGTGGAAGATATTTCCCATGATGCTGCCATTGCAGAGTTCAATCCACAGCATGTAATGATTGGAGGCCATGCCATGAGCACCACCAAAGGGGCAGTAGCCAGCTCTGAAGACATCAACACTTGCAGTAACCCAGATCACATCAATGGGAGTCCTGGTGGTATTCCAATTATAGGTAGCGGGTGGAGAGGATGGGGTGTGTGTGGGCAAAATAGCATCCTTGAAACCAAGTGCCGTGAGCTCAGAGGACAGACTATTGGAATGTACATCAGAATTATGATCAATCCCAAGAATGACAGAATCACCAGCCACCAAACAAGCTTGAAGAGTGACAGTCAGTTCCCGGCGGAATACGATACAAGGATTAGGACATGGAAGATCCTCCTCTGCCTGGAAATACCAACACTGTTGATTCCAGACAGAGCCCAGATCCCTTTCATTTTCAATGGGAGAGTAGGCAGAGAACATGGTAACAGTAGCATGAGCCTGACCTTGAAACTTGACAAAGGTTCACTGACCAAGGCCAGAGGGATCAGACCTGTGAGCAAGCTTGTGAGAGTGAAAGAGGGGATCAATGGTGAAGCCAGTACCACCAGGCTGGTGCCAAGTGCAGGTGGACGCCTCATGTTTGTTGCTGGCAAGATAGGAGAAGCTAGAAGGGCAGGCCTGTTTGATGCGTGAGTGGAAGAGATCACAGGGGAGAAGCTTGGACTCATTCAACCCATGCTCAGCATAGAGAGCAACACTAGCCTTGCTCTTGGCAAAACACCAAGAGTTGTGATAAGATTGTGACATGAAAGCAGACTGTCCTTGAGGGCCAATGTTCTGGAAGGTAATGATTGCGGAATTAGAGGAAGGGGCATGGGGAAAAAGATGGCCAAACAATTTGGAATCATTGGCGGCAAGGGATTCCCCATAGAAATTTAATTGGACAAGGGGGGAAGCAGGAGGGACAGAGGAAGAGACAGGAAAACCAGAGGCAAGGGCAGAATTTGGGGTACGGGACATCCCACCAAGCCCTGTTTGAGAGGTCCTAACCATGATCAGAGGAATACCGTGTCTGTGGCACAGATAAGAGAGATGCTGGAGCAGAGCTGGTAGAGGCATTGGCATGGCTCAACTCACTGACGCTGGCATCATCATGGCCTGAAGAGAAAGTGATGGAAGCAACACCAGTGTGCAGAGGAGAAGGGAGAGCAGTAAAACCACCAGGCAGAGCACTGGTAGTAGCACTAATCACAACATTGGTCAGAGCATCAGCCATTTCAGTATCACCAGGAGTGACACCATTTGGAGCAGCACCCAGAGCAGAAGTGAGGTTGGAAGTTCCTGTGGCTAGGGTAGACATCGGCCCCCTTTCATCAGAACCACAACCACAACTGTCCTCCCGGGCTTGAAGGGGAAAATGCAAATCCAGATCGAAGGTAAGATCAGGGACAAGAGAATCAATGGACAAACTGTTGTCAACAAGTCCCCAGTCGCAAACATCACCACTATCGCAGAAGGGAAGAGCCTCATCTTGCACATGGTCTAGCGCGGAATCAGTTTTAACCACACAGCACTCAGTTGGATCCCAACGAAATGCCTCCATCTCAGTCAGGCACTCAGTAGAAAACCATTGGCAAACACAAGAGTCATACTGGACCTCAAGGAAAATAGGGAGGAAAGACAGCATTGCCATAGCTTCAACCTTGGTGGTGGTGTTGTATAAGGCAAGGATTTCTCTGTGGTAGGAGCTTGTATTGATGGAAAGGAATATAGGCCATGACCAGTTGTCATGAGTACAGATACCCATTAGAACTTGGCACAAAATCTTGGCCCCCAAACCCTCTCCCAAATCAACAGGAAGATCCAAGTCAACAACACCTAGAACAACAGCAGTTTCGTGGGTCTTGATAAACTTGGCTTGGCGGTACTTGGCTTGACAAAGAGTCTTGAGCTTGGAAGGGGGAAGACATCAATCAGAGGGGTTGGTGCCGGTCTCAATAAACTTTTAGAATTTACCATCAGGGAGCACAGCAATGTAAGAGGAAGAGCAGCGGTTGAACTGAGCCTTCAAGAGCTTGACAGTCTGAGATTGCTTGGTAGCATCGCACAAAATATGAGCAGCTGGGACACAGGAGGGATCAGGAGTCCTGGAATTGTCCAAACAGATGTTCTGTTGGATAACAGCAATAGGAAAAGCTTGGAACCTGGGATGGGTCGGAAGCAATGCATTGTAATGATCAAGATCAAAGCTCTGCATAAAAGATCCAAGAAAAAAAACACAAGTGACAATCGTAGGGGCCTGAATGTGATCATACTTGAGGTCCATGTCACGGTCCCTGAGCCTCTGAAGGAGAGTATCTCACAACAGAGTATCCAGAAAACACTGTGACTCCATAAGAATTGCAGATGGGGGGCAGCACGAGTGCAAAGCCAGAGCTGAGCAACATACAGTTCCAGAGTCTTCCAGTCAGGAAGTATTATTTTCCTTCTGAATCCGGTCCGTTGAGGGTCTGATTCAAAGGCTTCTCAAGAACAGCAACGCTGCGTTAGTGTGTTAGTAGACAAACAATTGTACTCTACGCGTGACAATTGTGGTTGGATACTTTCGGCAACGGATAATCAGACTACAGGCAAGACTATGGAAACACCAGATCTCTTCTTACTGTGAACTTATTCAGATACAGCGAGACAGATCTTAGTAATGTAGATTACAGGTAGTTGGTAGCAACTATTGTGAATTTTGGGATATAAATCAGTTGAATGTTAAAAGTATGAGATAAAGTGAAATCTTGCTGGAATGCAAGATATCTCTTTTATTGAGATGAATATGTTGCAACTGCTGTTGCGTAGTGATGAGATTACTCGCTGATTATTTCCGTACATGCATTGGTCGTTGACCGTATATATCTGTATGTATATATATTGTGTGAGAATCACACGCCAACGGTTTTCTTCTCTTGTTCCGTTAGGAAGACTTCATGATATGTTTATCATTAAGATCAGGAATTGCTCCCGTACTAGCTCGTGTGATACTTTATGAAATCAGAGTTTGCTCACCGAAGAACAATGGCAATACTATAAAACAGAGATTGCTCACCGTTAATGCGTGATGGGAATCGATGCTCCGTGGGAATCGATATGTCGTGGGAATTGATTACTTTGGTTGATACGGGACTCATTGATTCGTACGAATAGAATATCTACCACCGGGTAGCTTTGGTACTTCTGGGCACAAAAGGAATTTAATACTCCCCATGTTTCCTTGTGAAAGGTCATCACGCTCTACATGATGCTTCCATCGTCTTGGAGGAGGTCGCCGGTATTCCCGCAAAAGTGGAAGATGGGCTTGAGCAGTGGATACACAACTGAGTGTCCCCAATGCTTGGTGAGGATATCTGCACAATTATCCTTACCAGGGATGTGCAGCATTAGAATGAAGCCTTTTGCTATCATGCTTCATACGTAGTGAAACAATAGGATATGGTGACGCTTATGCAACCTTGCGTAAGGGAAGGTTGACGTTTGGATCATCTTTTCGTTGTCACCCCATGAGTAGGAGATATCATGGACTCGTGTTCCGAGGTATCGGAATGAGTGACGTAGATCAACGATTTGCTCAATACAAGTTCTTCCTGCAACGAATTCAGCTCCAAAGGTGGCAGTTTCCGTAGTAGATTGTTTGTTTGAGAACCACATCATGGGAGTCTTGTTCGCGAAGTGAATGATGCCGGTTACAGCCTTTCCACTGAGAATGTCATGCATGAGGTTGGCGTCATAGAAGTGTGTCAACACTACTGTCTTCCCAAGTGGTGCAGGAGCGTCGCCGGGTAGCTCTTCAGAATGCTTCCCATAGACGGTGTTGGACCAATCGATGGTGTCTGGTTTGGTCAATATAAAATCTGGGGGTTCCACGCAGAATCTGATTTTAAAATGTCTAAACTTGGAGATATATCCGTAGATATGTTTGGCACATTCAAGGTGCCCATCTCGTGGTTGGGCTCTGAAACTCGAGAGTGTCATCACGGCTGTTTGGACATCGAAACGTCCAATGGCGATGATCCATTGGAGTGAGCCGATCATGCTTTGGTATTTCTGTATACCAGTTTCTTCGAGAAAGGCTGAGGAGTCCAATTCAGGATGATCGTTCTCCGCAATGGATGACTGGAATTTGGTGATAGGTTTGCATCCAAACATTTGTTCATAAGATGCTTCCATCTTTTTGATGAACTTGATGGGATTCATACAGAGAACACCATGCGCGTCGCGCTCAAATCCACAACCTAGATGGAAGTTCATAGGTCCAGATCCCTTCAGTTTGAAGTTGTATGGCAACAATTGTAATATTTCCAAGAAGGAATTGGGATCTGCCATGCAAAGACATAGATCATCGACATATGTGCATATGAGTTCATATACACGTTCCCCATGCTTGTTTATTCCAGGCTTGAGGAAGATTTCCGGCTCCGCGCGTGATCTTTCGAAGCCGAGTTCAATAAGACAAGCTGCTAGTAAATCACCAAAACACTTGCCCGAGGATCTGAGGCCATAGAGGGCTTTGTAGATGATCAATAGATGACCTTCCAGCGATCCGAATTTGGGACCTGCCTTGATGCAGACTTTCTTGCAAGTAACCGCTTCTAGGTAGGCATTACCTATGTCGGTACCCCATGCTTCTAAGCTGTTCAGTTCAGCTAGGAACATACACATACGTAGGCCACGGAGAGATACGACACCGGCATAAACACTATGGATGGGGGCCTCAGTGAGATTACCGTTTGCAACAAGACAAGCCTTGTGTCTACTGCCGTGCTTGACAGCATATATCATGTGCACCTTGATCTGTTGGAACCCGGGTGGGATGGAGCTTGTCTTGTACACGCCTTTATCAATGAATGTATTGTATTCATTTAGCTGTTCCATTTCAAGGGTGGAGGCGTCTTCCCATTTATGGTTGCTGTTGGCTTGATCAAATTGGAGGGCTTCTTTGTGGTTACGAGGTACCTTGAATCCATATTGATACTGCGGAGTGGTACGGAAAGAACGAAGTTTGGCTTGATGCACGAGTCGATTGAGTTTCTTGGTTCGTCGTGCTAGATTGGTGATTCGCTTGAGGCGTTTCCAACCTGGGAGGTCAAGCAAGTTGTTGTCTTTCCCATATTTTGCAACGGTAACAGGGTCATCAGCTGCAATGTTGGCTAAAGGTTCATACGTTTGTTCCATATTTTCCCATTCAATCCAGAGGTTATACTTGGAACCTTTGTATTGAGGATGCTTGTTATCCAGTGGGCCTTGGTGTCCTAGGATTTGGCGAAGCGACCAAAGTTTGCCGTCTTCTTGGGTTGAATCACGATGGATGTAATTCATGACATCATTGTATGCAATGACATCATCAAGTTCGTCATCAGAGTGTTTGCACTTGAACTTGATGAAGTCTTTATTGCGTTCAAGACTGTCTTCTACATCAACGATGGTAAGACGCTTCCGAGTGCCATTGGGGTTGGTTACAAGGAAGGATCGTCCTTGTAGATTGGCAATCGGGACCGTAGGAATGGTAATTGGTTTACCATCATCGTCAAATTGTGCATTGCCTTCTTCGTCGGTAACAACTACCTGTGATGGGTCTACTGAAGGAGTAGCGGGGTTGGTGTGTGGAGTTGTGACGTCACTAACATCAAAGTATGCTAGCTCCGGTGGATCAAAGTCATCTTCAGTAAGGAGAACGCCATCGGATGTCTTGCTGAAGATGTGTGTCGTAGGAGGACCATCAAAACTCTCCCCATAGTTGTTAGGGAGTGGAGAAGGGGACCAGCTTGGGCTGTCATCGACCTTCTTATAGAGAAAGCTCGGTAACAAGGGGTGGGCGGGTGGTTGAAGAATAGCTTGATTACCAGATGCGGTAGTTGTTGTATCTGGTTGCTCGGTAGGTACAGACGGCGTGGTGTTGTCATGTTCCGCAGGAGTGGCAAGGTTCAGAGTGGTGTCGGAATCAGTAGTTAAGACTTCAGGAGAGGGAGTAACTGAGACGCCCTGTGGTGTAGAATCATCAGTGGGGCTACTCGTAGTTATATGCTCTCCATGTTGTGTGAATGTTGGAGCGTCACCAGTGGCGTATAGTCGGGGCAAGGAATCCTTGGCCGTACGTCATTTGATGAAACCATCATCAGTAAAGAGGCCCGCGCGTTTGTTGCGAGACTCAGGCGTAAGAGCAGAGCTTACTCCAGACCGGTCAAGCAATTTGTTGGTGACTGGATCCCAAATACGGAAACAAAGTCCATTGCCAACATGCTCGACAATGCCTACAAAATGACCGAGACGTTCGGTAGACTGGGTACCGAAAGGGGAGTCATTGGTCTTGAAATAAATAGGTTTGAACCAGAAGAAACTGGTGTATGCGCTGATATCGCCAAGTGTACCGGTAGCAATGAAGACCGGTTGTTTGTCCGACAGAGTAGGATCAGAAATAACATTGAGGAGTCCGGCAACGTATGTCATGCACAACAACCAGAGATGTGGTGGTGTGCCTGTACAATCCATGACGCGATTGACAATGCGTTTAAACGTTTGATATCGCCGTTCAAATTGATTCTGGTGTTGGTGGTAAGGTTCACTTTGCCAGAGTCCAATCCATAACATTTTCAGATAGTCAGTGACTTTCTTACTAGATTGGTAGTTCCCATGATCGCATAGGAGGCAAAGGGGCCTGCCCCATTTTCGAACGAAGTTCTGAAAGCATGATAGAAAGTCGCCGGTGGTACGCATTTCCTCAACATGTATGATATGGGACTTCCGGCCAAAGAAGATCTGAGCAAGTTTGGAGCCGCCATCAATTGCTGGGACATCTGAATAGACAGCATCAGACAGGACGTCGTCATTGAAGGGTCGAACGTTCATTGCCGGTTGGGGGGAATGGAAACGTTTGAAAATGTTTCCATCAGGGCTAATCGCTAACAAACCATATTGCGTTGAGTTTTCAAAAGTAGCTTTGATGCGATCTGTGGAAATCCAACAAAAGAAAGGTTTCAGAGATAAGTAATTATGTTCGTTGGGATATCGTTCACGTGGTGTAGTTGCGATACGTGTAATATCACTAGCAGTACAATCCGTGGGAAACGCAGTGACTGTCCCAGAGATTGGAGGGGAAGTACAGCATGTGAGGCGTTCCTGGTGAGCGTAGTCCGTAGGAGTGAGCCAGAATGAGCAATCGTTGGTTCCATGATCATCAATATGGAGGAAGGGAGACCGAGTGGAGTGGCTGGAATACGAACTGAGAGACGTGACCGTGGAAGAGCCAGGAGACACAGAGATATCTAACCCTTCAAGGCAACGTGGGTTTCCGTATTCGTCGTATTTGGTATATGGAAGTTGTTGCGACTGAGGAGGATGTTTCTGAAGAAATTGCTCATCTTTAGCACTGATTGTGGTATCGAGAACAGATGGGTCCCAGTGCTTATCGGATGTCATGATAACATGTGGGAGCGTGTCAAATTCAATAGTCGTGTACTTTCGCATCGCAAGGTATGGTAAACCATGCCGGATGCTAAGGGGCAGTGCATATCCATCGGAGGTGGTGATTACCTGTCCACCACCCGCTTTAACGGATGTGTCGTCAACATTTGAAAAATAAGCTTCCATCTGGCCAGAGGACAAGATAGAAGGGTGTCGGCCCGTATATGCACATTCATTGAAAATGAGGATGACGGGACCTCTATTTGAGATAGAATAAGCGCCGCATGTAGCAATGGGAATATTTTGTACCTGGTGATTGTTAATGCCTGTGACATTGACATATCGTGGTGAGATATCTTTGGAGATGAGAAATACATCATTGCCGATGATGCAACCATTTGCACCGCGATCGACCATGGCCAAGCCGGGATTGGTGATCATAGCTTTGTGAGCACGATAGGTGTACAATGTTACCTGACTATCGTGTGGGAAAGTCAGATCATCGTTGGGGTGATACCATTGGTGAAAATTGGCGGAATAAGAGGATGTTCCCACAGGTATTTGGGTATCACCGTCCTTTTTGTACCAAATGTCAGGATTCTTGGAGAGGAATCGAGCGGGATGCGCAGGCGACACAGAAGACTTGAGGGGTCTTTGGTCCTTGGAGGAAGAAGTCTGAGACTTGTATACACCAAGTGATGCATGGAAAACGCCTCTACGGTCATTTCCTACAGCGGGATGTAGGTCTGCTGAGGAATTGACATGTTCATCTTTGTTCGAGGTATCATCTTCTAGGAATGAGACAGAGTGTCCATGTTGGTATGCTTTCCGGGTGATGGGTTTGACAGTATTAGGGTCTAGCTGATCATTTGGGAGCAATTCGTGTCGTAATGATGCGACCACTATTTTCTTGCCTTCCGGAGAAAAATTTAGCCAACTCTTCATGTCTTGACGTGATAGGGCCTTCCATATGCATGTGGGCAGGCGCGTGGTAGGGTCAGGTGTACGTCCAGCCTTGAATACCGCATAGTCTTGATAGTCACCTTCGAATTCGATAGGAAGAGCATAGTCGTCATGGTTTTGGCCTTGTCCAGATGAGAAGTCGTGAACATGTGCACATACCGTTGACTTAGGAGCCAACATCCCGGACTGGGAATCGAGCCGAGTTGCTTCAAGTAGGAGCGTGATTTTGAGTTTGTGAATAGCAGCTGCTTCAGCGACTGCATCTGTCACGGTGCTATTCGTGCCACCTGGATCCTCGACTTTGGCAAACTGTTCACTTAGATGAAAGCTGGAATAGCATGCCTGACATAATGCTGATTTTGCAGTATGGTATTCAAGGGGTTTGTTGGGAGGACGAAGCTTGTTGAGGTGATTCAATTCCTCAAACCAATGTGTGATAAATTTCACTTTGGATTCTTTCCAGTTGCTGAGATTCAACTTCAGCAACGCCTGTAATTGAGTCGAGTTGTCATATACCTTGGCTTTCGATTCGCTGTGAAGATTTACGAAACCAAAGTATGCTTGACGTCCATTGCCTGTGGTGGAATGGCTGTGTACGCACGACGCAGATAAGTCACTTTTGAAGACTTCCAGCATTAGAACCCAGAAGAAGGCACACTGTTTGACAAAGAGGTCACGTGTATAACCTTGTAGTGCAGCTGGAGGCCAGGTCTCATCAAGGAATGTTTCGGTGTCAATGTTGTATGCCTCGAGTTTAGCCTTGAAACCCACGAGCCAATGTTCAAATGTTGAGTCATTCGTGAGGGGCGTAAAGGACTTTTCATCCGGTGTTTTTTGACACCAAGATTCGTACTTCACCTGCTGAGGTGACTTCTTATTGGTTCCCGGTGGAGGAGCTGGAGGGTTCAGGGCAGATTCACTCTGAAGGCGTATAGCGCGTTCCAAGCGAAAGGTTCTGAAGTCCTCATACGGATATGACATTACATCCTTCCAATTCTTCCCGTCCTTGCGCAGGTCGGTTGAGAACTCCGCAAGTGCCTCTATGATCCGTTGGATGGACCGATGGAGATGGGTTGGTAGCCCGCCTTGAGTTTAGGTAATCTCGCAGGCAAAATCAGGTCCGATAAGCGCGTCGAGAAAGGCTGGCCACTCACATAGTCCTCCCTCTCAGAGAGCTAAGCACAGGTTGCTATCGGCTTCCCTTGTTAGGCGAAATAGGGATAGAAGTATCAGCTTCATATCAGTATCAAAACTAGGGAAATTGTTGACAGCAGCGGCTTCGGCATCACCCGTGCTGTTCCCGCCTCCGAATAGATTGGCAGGCATGTTCTGCCTTTGTGACGATCCCGATCCGCCGGAGGAATCGCGTGGTGAAAGGGAACTGCTTCGTAGACGATGTGCGATTGGCATATGCCAGCGTAGGGATTGTGTTCAATTCCGTCCCTGTTCTTTGTGTGCAAGCCACCTTGGAGCTTGCGACTGTTAATCTATTATTTTCCTTCTGAATCCGGTCCGTTGAGAATCTGATTCAAAGGCTTCTCAAGAACAGCAACGCTGCGTTAGTGTGTTAGTAGACGAACAATTGTACTCTACGCGTGACAATTGTGGTTGGATACTTTCGGCAACGGATAATCGGACTACAGGCGAGACTATGGAAACTGCCAGATCTCTTCTTACTGTGAACTTGTTCAGATACAGCGAGACAGATCTTAGTAATGTAGATTACAGGTAGTTGGTAGCAACTATTGTGAATTTTGGGATATAAATCAGTTGAATGTTAAAAGTATGAGATAAAGTGAAATCTTGCCGAAACGCAAGATATCTCTTTTATTGAGATGAATACGTTGCAACTGCTGTTGCGTAGTGATGAGATTACTCGCTGATTATTTCCGTACATGCATTGGTCGTTGACCGTATATATTTGTATGTATATATATATTGTGTGAGAATCACACGCCAACGGTTTTCTTCTCTTGTTCCGTTAGGAAGACTTCATGATATGTTTATCATTAAGATCAGGAATTGCTCCCGTAGCTCGTGTGATACTTTATGAAATCAGAGTTTGCTCACCGAAGAACAATGGCAATACTATAAAACAGAGATTGCTCACCGTTAATGCGTGATGGGAATCGATGCTCCGTGGGAATCGATATGTCGTGGGAATTGATTACTTTGGTTGATACGGGACTCATTGATTCGTACGAATAGAATATCTACCATCGGGTAGCTTTGGTACTTCTGGGCACGAAAGGAATTTAATAGGAAGCGTAGACCAGAGCTTGGGGACAGGTATGGCCTTGGGGTTGAGACGCGCTCTAGAGGGAAAGGCATAACCATAGCAGCACCAACAGAGGGAAGAAAAGAAACTGACCTAGAGCCTGATGCCTGGGTGGTGGAGAAATCAGCAACAGGGGCGGGAGTAGGAGCAGAAGGCTTTGTCTTGAAAAACCAATGAGTGTCAAGGACCCGATTAGCGGCCAACCAAACCTTCCCTTTGGTGGTAGGCAGAAGATATCCTTCACAGTACAAGTCATCAAAGCATTCAGGAGACATCTTGGCCAGACCAATAAGGCATTTCCTGAGAGCTTGACCAGGTGGGGACATGGTCCAATCCTGAGAGCCTGTGAAGCAGGCAGAAGCAAGGGAGACCAAAGAATCCACAGAAGCTGACCTCAAATCAGGATCACCAGGATAAACCAAGGCATACACCGGAGCAACTGAAATACGGCAAACATCGAGGATAGATTTCTTTTCACAACCATCTTTCTGGCTGAAGAAGTGGGTAGGACTGGGGGAGCCATTCCAAACACGAGACTGAGTTGGAGACTTGCGAAGGAGTTGGATAGCAGGTGGAGTAGAAGAATTACCGTCACCATAAAAACACCAGAGGAAGGAGGCAGAATGCGCCTGATTAGCGGTAGCCAGAGCCTGCTTACAGATGACTCGACGGTCCAATCCATGAGGGGGAGAAGGTGGAATGGGCTGCTGGAGAATGGACTGCTTAAGAGCTGATGACTTAAGAGCTGGCAACTTAAGAGCCGGTTGCTTGAGAGCTGGTGGCTGGAGAGCTGGCTGCGTAAGTGTTGACTACTTAGGAGCTGATGGTGTAAGAATGAGCTACTAAAGAGCTGGTGGCTTAAGAGATGATTGCTTAAGGGCTGGCTGCTTAAGAGCTGGCTGCTGAGAAGCCCGCTTAGCAGATGCCATGGAGGAATCAGAGGTAGTAGAGGAAACTGACATGGAGACATCAGACAACTGGCTGGCAGCTGCAGAAGAAGCAGACATGGAGTCATCATGCCGCTGAAGAAGAAGGGAGGAGGGGGAAGGGGTGACCCAGGCATTGGGAACTGGGGCATGGTGGGGAGAGTTCTTCTTCAAGAAGGCACGCTTGGGAAAGTGATGGCCAGAGGTGGAGGATTGTGCAGACAAAGAAGATATGGAGGGTGTAGACTGTGGAGGTCTTTTCTTGGGGGGAAAGGGCAGGGGTGGGAGACCGGCCCTCGGTAGGCTCAGTAGGGGGAGTGGGGGTAGGCATGCTGCTGGTGCTAACTGGGAGTACACAGCTTTGGGATGAGTGACACAGGTTGGGGTTAAAAATAGCGCTGAGCAGAATCAAATGGTGGGCATTGATGGGTGGTTGACACGAAAGCTTCAGGGATGCCGGGTGGTTCCTGTTGTGCGTGAATGCGTGCGGTGCCCGGACGGGGCTTGTATTGGCGTGCCTGGAGCAGCTAGGAGTAGCAAGGAGATGCCGTTTTGGATGTGATAGGACGTGTAGTATTGGAACAACAGAAGACGGCGTGTGATGGTGTGCCAGCGTTGTCGCCGGCTGTCTTTGCTGTGTCGGCTTGCAATGGCTGGGTCTTGCGCTCCCGAGCAATTGATGGATAGCGTGGCGCGGATCGGAGCAGTGGAAGTCGTCGTTTGAGGGTGTGCCGTCGTCGCCGGAGCCGTGGGGAAGCAACAAAAATTCAGTGCGATTTGATGTGCGATTCAATGTTCGGTGCGATTCTTCTGCTGCTGTTGGCGATGGAGCAGCTGTTGTAATCGGATCAGAGTTGAGGACGGATTAAGGCAACTATCGATGGAATAGATGCAGTTGGTGGGTGATATGGCTTAGCAATGGTTGTTGGTGGCAACGGATTGGTGATCTTTGTTACAATTGTGTCGATGCGAGGGATCTGCTGTCAGATTGTTTTTGGCTACGTAGAAACTGTACTGGAGAGTGCTTAGAAAATTATGTGTCATGGATGTTGCGTTGCGGCGACGACGGCGACAATGGTGAAAAGCAGCCAAAGCAACCAAAGAAGGAAGCAACAAGCAACCAAACAGATAGCAAAAACAGAAAGAGCAGGTCTTAGAAGATAGATGTGGGGCCTGGTGGCGGTATTGACAGAGTGGAGGGGGAGGAGATATTATAAAGGAATTCTGTGTAGAATTCGACGTGTTTTAAGTACTGGAAATTTGGAACGTCGGACAAAGTTGCTGGACGCAAAATTGTCTCACCATATATCTGCTTAGTTTTTTCAAGCATGTAGTCAATCATCTTTGTGATGCAAATCCTACCAACCATGCACACTTTGTCACACTCTTCTTCCCAGCAATCATCACCATACAAGCTTTGGTATGGGTTATCTACTGTACCGTGATCAATGATGGATGGAAGGAATCCTTCCAGACTCGTCCGATGGCTTCAGCAGCACTAACAAAAGCAGAAGGCCTATTGATTGATACAACAGAAGTAGCACTAGCAATAGCTCTGATTTGATCTACTATCTGACCTGAAAGACACTTGAGATCAATGACAAGATGAATGTTATGTTGCGGGAGCTTTGCACATGTTTTTGCCTTCAACTTAGGAATGCATTGGATTGATTCATTTTCATAAATAGCTCCTGGAGGGCGCTGATCGTCAATCAAAATTTTGGATGGAGTACCTGAAGAAACAACAATATAACAATTCAGTGAGTGCTCCTCATTTTGAAAATCAAACAAGAAATTTCAAGCAGTGCTCACCTTTTTTGGCACGAGCAAAACCAATAGCCTGCATTCTTAGCTTCTTTCTTTCCACCCTGGTGACAAGCTTCTTCTCAATACTCAAATGCTGGCTCAACTCTACGCCCTTTTCATGTAGACACCAAAACAAAAGTGAGCCTCTTTCTCATATTTAACTTGCAGTACACTCTTGTTAGTCTTAGAATATTCTCCAGTGGTATCAAGCCTGCCCTCTGAATTTCTTCTGAAACTGATTGTGCCATTAGGTTTCCCAGGACCAATGCCACTCCCTGTATGGCCTATATGACACTGCTTATGGAGCTTGTCAAACCAAACAACTTGTGACAGCTTCAAGGGTGTCAGAAGAGACACATCGTAACAGGGTGGAGGGCTTTCTTGATCATATGCTGAACCTAACAGCTTTTGAAAAATTTCATGACTGAGATCAATTACACCAAAGTGTAATAATAGTTGAGCAAACCATCTGCAAGATGCCCTACACCAGGAATCTTCCTTACACTTTGAACCTTGCTCGCCCCTTCTAATAGGCTTGATTTGAGGATGAAGTCTCACCATACAGCTTTGTACTGCAGCACATGTCAAAGCACGCAGGTCATTTTTCCATCTGTACTTGTTAACAGTGTTGGTTGCTAGACAAATTGAGTTCCCAGATTCAATCAAGTCTGCCATGATCTCAGCCTCAGGACTATTCAAAGAAATTATAGGACACCCTCCAGTGACACCATAATTGCCTTCACCTGTGTAGGTGAACTCATTGTCTTGAGAATGTAAGACTTCAGCACAAACTTGCCTAACTGTATCTCTGAATGCTCTCCTGTCATCATCAAAATGGTTGCAGATGGATGCAATAGTCCTCTTTTGAGTCCAAATCTCTGGTGGAGGACATTTCAGAACATATTCAAAATGAACAGCAATTGCCAACCTGATTGTCTTGGGATTAGTAGCTGCAAACACTGACGGTGACTCAGTGTACGTTGCTGGATCAATAACCTCTTCATCATCAGTTGATTCTTCCGCATAGTTGACTGGAGGTGGTCTGGTTGCTAAAGGTTAAGGTCTTGATTCATCCTCTGTAATACTAGTGAGGTCTCTATGTTGCCGTACAAGCAAGGTCTTCTTCCTCTGTTTATTTTCTTTTTGGATTCCTAGTATTTCCTGAGGATTTTCTTTTCTTGAACGGCATGTTGAATCGGCAGTTCAGTAGCATTTCAAATCCAACTTGTGGTGAATAGTAGGATTGTTGCATAAGGTGGTTGGAACTGAAATACTTGTGACACTACTTGTTGTCCTTGGAAGTTCAGTAGTATTTCAAATCCAACTTGTGGTGAATAGTAGGATTTGTACACAGTGCCGTTGGAACTGAAATACTTGTGACACTCAGATGTTACGCGTTCGGCTGGAACCAATCTCACTTTTGCTTTCGCGTTTAACCGGAAGTTTGATAGTATTTCCAATTGGACTTTTGCTGAGTAGTACAGAATGTACAGAAACAAGTCGGGAATGAAATACTTGTGACAGCCGGTTCCTGCTTGACAATCCGTTTTTTGGTTGCCAGCACTCGCTTGTTTCTGCCTTTGAAAGTAGCTCAACCGGAAGTTTGATAGTATTTGTTCCAATCAGACTTTTGCTGAGTAGTACAGAATGTACAGAAACGAGCCGGAAATGAAATACTTGAGACAGCCGGTTCCTGCTTGATGATCTGTTTTTTGGTTGCTTGCACTCGCTTGTTTCTGCCTTTGAAAGTAGCTTAACCGGAAGTTCAATAGTATTTCCAATCGGACTTTTTCCTGGATAGTACAGAATGTACAGAAACAAGTTGGAAAAGAAATACTTGTGACAGCTGGTTCCTGCTTGACGATCCGTTTTTTGGTTGCTTGCACTCACTTGTTTCTGCCTTTGAAAGTAGCTTGACCAGAAGTTTGATAGTATTTCCAATCAAATTTTTGCTGAGTAGTACAGAATGTACAGAAACAAATAGGAAAAGAAATACTTGTGACAGCCGGTTCCTGCTTGCTGATCTGTTTTTTGGCTGCTCACACTTGCTTGTTTCTGCCTTTGAAAGTAGCTTGACCTGGAAGTTTGATAGTATTTCCAACCGGACTTTTTGCTGAATAGTACAGAATGTACAGAAACGATTTGGAAAAGAAATACTCGTGACAGCCGGTTCCTGCTTGTTTTTTGGTTGCTAGCACTTGCTTGTTTCTGCCTTTGAAAATAGCTTGATCGGAAGTCCGATAATATTTCCAATCAGGGCTTTTGCTGAGTAGTACAGAATGTACAGAAACGAGTCAGAAAAGAAATATTTGTGATGCTCAGATCCTGCTTGAGTCCAGGTCTGGCCTTTGAAAATAGCTTGACCGGAAGTTCAATAGTATTTCCAATTGGGCTTTTGCTGAGTAGTACAGAATGTACACAAAGGAATTGGAAAAGAAATATTTGTGACGCTCAGATCCTGCTTGAGTCTAGGTTTGGCCTTTGAAAATGGCTTGATCGGAAGTTCAATAGTATTTCCCATTGGGCTTTTGCTGAGTAGTACAGAATGTACACAAAGGAGTCAGAAAAGAAATATTTGTGACACTCAGGAGATCCTGCTTGAATCTAGGTTTTGCTTGCCGCTCCGATTGCTTTGCCTCTGAAAATAGCTCGATCGGAAGTTCGATAGTATTTCCAATCGGGTTTGTGCTGAGTACTAGTACAAAATGTACACAACCCCGTCGGAAAAGAAATACTTGTGACAGTCAGTTCCTGCTTCACTTGAGGTTTTGTCCCTTGTTTCTGCCCTCACACTCGTCGCTTGACCGGAAGTTCGATAGTATTTCAGATCTGACTTGCCGTGATTGCCGTAGTAGGGATTGCACAAGAGACAGTTGGAACAGACTTACCGGTACTTTGGATCAATGGATCATCGGGTTCGATTGAATTACTACCCCAAAGTGGTATCATACCATTCATAGATACACACGTGGAATTTTTTTAACGGTTTAACGCCTGCTGAGTGGATGGGCATGGGCGCTGTAACTATGCGAAGTCTCAAAATAGTTGAAAATAGAACATGCAGAACAGCAGATACCTCATATATTCATATTCATCATATCATATATCAATGAAGATAATGTTTCATATATCGAGTCACTAGTAAGACTTCGAAAGAAACAGAAACAAACAACAGATTCGTATTCCTCTTTTAAATAAGCTTTCCAATGGTATGTTAATAGGGGTTCTTGCACGTGTTATCTAAACTCCGATGTTCGGTTTGGAGGGATCGTTCCCAACCCTACGGTAGTATTAAGTAGCACTCGTACTATGAACTCGTACTGTACAGAATTTTCCTCTAA
This sequence comes from Pseudo-nitzschia multiseries, assembly GCA_037355745.1. Lineage (NCBI taxonomy): Eukaryota > Bacillariophyta > Bacillariophyceae > Bacillariales > Bacillariaceae > Pseudo-nitzschia > Pseudo-nitzschia multiseries. The sequence goes on along the minus strand of CM074789.1, from coordinate 11,185,802 downwards.
AATCGGTGTTTCAATTGTTAGGCGACGCGGTACGAGTTTCGGCAATGATGCCGTCTGCTACGGTATCTAACAATTATTGTCAAGGACGATTACTATGAGTCCGGGTATACGGTAGTAATGAAGAACGATGATCGACGACAAGCAAGGAAAGAAACTCGCGATAGAGTTGACAAATGAGCACCCATTAGTGGTCTTTGGCATGGCCAAATCTGTTTTTAAACTAAACTTTGGATCCGAGATAACTTCCCTGGCGGTAACAAATGTGAAAGAAGATGGGTGTGAAATCCGTGTAACGTTATGTCGAGGTGATCTCTGTGAGGTTAAGGAATCATTCTACAAGTTCAATCAACCGCTGAAATCTCTCGCCGAATTACATGGGCGTGTTCTGATTGATGTTCATAGCCGAGTTTGCACTCCAAATCCATTCTGGCTAGTTACGGATCCTCTGTCACTTTTGATTTTGGTCGTCTGTAGTTTACTTGCATATGGCACCTATGTCGGTGTTGATGACATGACAGACGCTCTTCTTCAGACTACACGCCTGGAGAGTACCATAAGTGCGGTATTTGGAACTTCACGGACTTTTTCTTATTTCGTTTGCGGTTCTTTTTGGTTTTCGGTCGTTGCACATGCATTCGAGGCTGCGATAGCTCTTCACCACGCTTTGATATCACTGAAGCTCGGTGTTGCGAAGGCAGGTCTATGGGGACTGATGATTTTTTTAGTAGGCTACCCAATGTTTAGTAGGCTGCAGAAGTTGGTTTCAGTACAACAAAACCATGCAAAGTCAAAATAATATGGCGAATGTGACTCTATACCCGCACGTGAAAAATATCGAGAAATATGACCTCAGTAAACAAAGCAAATACGAAGTATATTCGTGAAACTCATCATCGGAGTCATCCTACCTTCAACTTATCCACTCGGAGAACTTCTGCAACCCTATTTTTGCATGGAATAGAAAGAGATAAAAACATATTGAGTAGATTTCTAGGAAGCACCTTTTGAAGTATCATTGAGTTTCTCTTATCCTCTGAAGTATATTACTTTTCATGGATGCAATGAGTATTGCGCCGCTATTGCAGACCATATCAGCTACAAAAGTGCTGCAAGTCAGTTTTTTGCCCAAATGTAGTATCTTAAAACAAAACTGAAGTCGTATTGCAGAGAAGTGATTTATGAATCAGTCTAGAAGATTCAAACACTCCTTACCGGCTACAAGCACGAAGAAAGTTCCCAACTACTGTACCTCACGATCTAATACAGTATTGTTATGAATTACCCTCAACTCCTATCATCTAAACTCGAAAACGTCAGAAATCTCAAAAAGCTGTCGTGTGTTTAAAATCTCGAAATTCAAAATCGCGTCTCGGCCCTTGACCCTGACATGAATATGAAAATTGAAATACCAGGGCCCAGGGCTGGCCAGCGAGGACCTAGGTACCGTACTGGTAAGAGCGACGTGATTGTTGACAAAACACAAGCAAACGCAAAACTATAAACTGCATCGTGATGATTGCATTGGCCCCACTATGAAACGGGCGTGTTTTCTGGTACCGTGTACATGATCCAAGAAGTAGATACTTAACAACATTGAACATTTTGTATTTTCTTGTTTTTGATCGATCGAATCTTTGTTCCCACGGTGTTCTGTCCTGCTCGTTTCGATCGATAATAGAACCTTAACGGATATTGTATCGTTCACGAAAAGGCAGCACCGGATCGAGAGGAAGCACGTAAGCATCACTTCATATCAAACCACTCAACATCTCAATGTTGAAATCCAATAATGACATCAACGCTTGTATTATTTCGCTAGCCGCAAGATTACGCGGTAGCAGTTGAAGCAAGAAATTCGTATCTCCTTGGAAGCACTATTGCTGATCATTGAAGTTTGCTGGTTGGGAAAGATAAGTAATTACTCGTTTGCCATTATGGAGAATGAAAGCGAGAGTGAAGACACATTGAACTCTATCTCTACCCGTACAGGATCTCGACTATTCGAAATGAATAGTTCGGTTTCTATGAATCGAAAGAGCTTTCCTCTCAACAATGACGGACGTCGTCCTTGCTGGAATGAAAAACAGAGCTCCGGCCTTAAGCACCAAGATGCAGTAGGAGCTTCTTCAACTCGTAAAAACCTCTGCGAAGCTCATTCTGATATTATGACCCCTGATGACAGCGATGATCATGATATCGAGGATTTGGATGATGCTGATCGCATGCTACCGGGGGTCCTTGCTAAGGGAACTGCATACACAATAAATCAAGTCATCTTTCATGGTTATCTTGACAAGAAAGGCTCAGGGTTTGACTGGATAGGATCTAGAGCGTGGAAACCACGGTGGGCTGTTCTAGTGGTAAGAGAATGATCCATACCACGAACGCAGCTTCGCGAGAACGAGTACCGCACTGATCTCCTTCATACTTTCATTTTGTAATTGTTATTTCTATTCTATTTCAGAAAGCAAGGTCTGATGGGCACCACGTAGACGTCCCCCTTCTTCAAATCTTCTGGGATTGTAATTCACCTTCTCCGTCAACGGTAATTTCGTTGGATTCTGCAGTTATCCTCCCAGAAAACAAGCTTGACCAAATCAGCTCAGATAACAAACATCCATTCAGGTTTAAAATACGTCATGTGAAGAAATCTGTCAATCCTGAAACTTCATTGCAGATGACACGTATTTTCGGCTGCTCGGGAAAGAATGAGAGGGATCAATGGGTGTATTCAATGAATCGAGCTCTTTTGTATTACGAGAAGGAGAAGGCAAGTACAAGAAAATTGAGTTCTTTGTCACTTAGTCTTCCGCGAGGCGTTCTCAAATCATGGGTCAAAGAAGATGTTATGCCTCAATCGAAAGCAAATCGACAACGAAAGTTTTCGTCTCCTCCTCTTTCCCCATCTTGAATGAAAGGGTGAAAAGACAAACTTGCCATGAACATTTATATCTATGTCTCCTCATGCGTGCTCGGTCTTTGCGTGAAGAGATATGTTCTTAACCCTCGGTGAACAACATTACCTTACACAATGTAAATTTCATACCTATCATACTTCACATATTCTTGGTTGATAGGAACCGATGATTATTAAGTATACCCTCATCTAATACACGGACAGAACAAAGACAAATCATTGCCATTCATTTTTCACGAAGGAAAATTGCGAGATAAGGCATGTACAGTATCCTACACAAAACCAGCGCATGTTGTATATTTCTTAGGTTACTTCTGTTGTGCAGCGTCATCTTCAGCAAATTCTTGAAGCGATATTTTCAACGGACACTCTTTTTCCCCTGGCCAGAACTTGTGACTCGAATCATTATTTCTATATAGCATTCGACTTCCAAACCAATTCCCGTACAGACCCCTGTTTTCGATGTATCGAACTATCTTGGATGGGGTGTTGTCTTGCCTGTTTTCCGCTCCTTTACATAACGGTAATGTATGAACGGTAAGCATTGAGTAAAGATTACCGAACACAACATCTGTCAAAAGTCTATCTCCGATCATGCACAAGGCAGCAGGATCGTCTATATCAAAGTGCGTCAGAACTTCGTCCAATCCCCCGGGCTTCTTTACATCATGGCGGATAACAGCGATCCCTAACGCTTCTTCAATCCGCTTTGCGTCTTCGTAGCCTGGGTCATCTTTTGTCCCAGCACTATTGCTCATGATGGCGACGTTTTCTGCTCCAAATATTTGCTTCGCGTTCTCCAACCCACTCGCTGCATCACAATGCACAACCATTCCGTAGGGAGCAGTCAAAGTATTATCCTTGTCAAATACAATTGCACGAATACCTGCACATTCCTTCATAGCTCTGTAATTTAGTTCAGAAACATTTGCCACGGATACGTGTGGGATTAATATCGTTGGATGTCTCAGCACGTATGCCAAGGTAGCCAATGCCTTTGCATTCAGTGACTGCACCATTTTCAACGAGGAAGATGTTGATAGCGAGAGGTGTTGTAACTCTCGGTGGCGTTACCATACCAGAGCTTCGAAATGGCAGGATGCTTTTATCTCGATGACACCATCGTACGTACCGGTACGAGTAAGATTACTGGATACTGACTACGTTACGAGTTCTGCGCTCTTACATACGTGTATCTACCGTACATACCGGTACCGGTACCATACAGTAATTATCGAGAACGTCCGCACAATTGTTCTGTCAATTCAAAAAATTTACGTACCGTATTGCCAGAAGTTCGTAGTCTTATGGATACCGGTACTATCCCATCCCCTGCAAAAAGCTAACAGGGTTCAGGACAGACCAATGATCATTCGGTAAGTGATGACTCCTCAACGCACAGGATGTGTTATTACTCCGTATTTTTTATTTTATCTTCATAAAAAAATACACATCCGCTTCTCGACGGTTCTTGACGCTCCACTCACTCCCTTTTTGTAAGGAACTCAGCCAGTGAAGATTTGGATATCTCCAAAGTATCAGCTCTCCTGATCAAGTTCTGTTAATTTCCTTTTGAAACTGGCTGTTGAGCTGATTCAATCCAAAGGCAAAGAGGAAGAGCAACAGGAGCTGTAGCTGCAGGCCGGTTGAGGTGCCGGTCTGTTGTGGTCTAATATTTCTCTGATATCCACTACAATTGAACGCTAGTCCAATCAGATCTATTCTAACTACCGGTGGGCTCAGTCAGTTAGATCTTAGGCTTGTAGTTCTACAGTGGGAAGCATGGCTACCGATGCAAGGTTTAAGGTTGAATAATCAAATAATCTAAAAGTATGAGATAGAGAGATGATCCTTGCTGGAGAGCAAGTATCTCTTCTAAAGATCGCATTGCCACTAATACAACACGATATTTTATACAGCAGAAAACAAGTTCGTGAGCAGCGCTTCGAACCTCTGCTGTCTTTTCTTGAAAACAGCACACTTAACAAGAGATTGCATGTGCGAACCTCTAGTGTGTGTTCTTTCTTGGAGTACTAAGTATCAAACTTTGATCGTAAGAATGACTGTCGTTTGATCACTAAGTATCAAATTTGGGTGTCAGAATGACGATTGCACCTCTGGTTCGATCGTATTCCAATCTCACATAGAGAAAGAGGTAACCTTCGAGTCTCATTATTCCAAACGCTAAAGGTGCATATGACTTGATTGTTTGTATCTTCAACTCGTATTATCGTATCATTCCAGCTGTAGTACTGTAAGTTACGTAGGAATATACCCTATGTAATTTAGAGTACTGTAGTGTTCGCGTACGTACAAAAGGAATTTAATAAGTTCGTGCCAGCTACTTTATCTGAATTTTCTCTTCCTACCTACCATGCCTACTCCACCCTCCCTCACCTTCCTTCCCGCCATCACCCTTCCAGGTGAGGTTGGGCTGTCGGGTGGCTGTGGCAGTGGCAGTGGCATGGCAGGTGGGCATCCATTTACGCCTAATACCGAGGGGGGGGTGTATTTGGGGGGGGGAGGGATATTACTGGGTATCTGTGCCCTGTCTCCAGCCCAACAGGCACAATTATGTATGGGGGCCATCGGATCCCCATTCAAATTCTATGCTGCCCCATGCAGGACATGCGCAGTGGCAAAACACCGAGCCACGAAGTTCAACTTGGAACCCATGGCGGCCTCGGCGTCAGGCACATATCTTTTTGTCAAAACCAAACCTGGGGTGCTCTCAGCAACAGTGTGCCTTCTTGTAGAGGCTGTCACCAATGAGGAGACCTTTTTAGAGCAATGACTCCTGCAGCACCACACCTTTGACCAATGGGAGGCAGTATTCAGAACTGTCCTACCTGCCTTCAAGGACTCCACTGGGGACAAGACACGATTGCCTTTTGGCGTCCAGGATGTCCTCAAGGCGTCAAAGCGTCAAAACACCTCGCCTGCCCCATCAGCTTACTGCTGGAGCCCGGCGTTCAATGAGCAAAACTGGAGCTCATCAAGACCCAAGTGGAAGAGCAATACCCTAACCTATAGCTCCCAACCCTCAAGGCTTTAGACCCCATGAATCCCACCGGCATGAAAGCGGCCTTCACAGCATTGGCCGGGCAACTGAAAGAGTTCCAAACCCACCTCATCTAAAGTGAAATGAAGGTGAAAGAATTAGACCTCTCCTCTGTTGACCTTCAGTTAGTCACCATCAAACTCATCATTGGTCAACAAAACAGTGATTACTTGGGTACACTGATGAACACCAATGCCAGGCTTACCGAGGACCTTGGCAAGCTCAAATCTCAACCACCAGCCTTGGCAAAGGCCAAGCAGGACAAGGTCACACAATTGTTCAATTACTTCTGACCTGACCTGTTCGAGCTTTCTGCCAGGATTCATGCAGGGATCATGGCTAGCCTGGAAGGAATTTTAGAGTTCTTCAAGGCTTGCAGCACCCAAACCCCAGGTGACATGTTGCTGGATAGAATCACAAAACTCGAATCAGCCTTGATGCCCATGTTGGGACTGTCCCACTTCAACTCCCTATCAATCATTCCCCCCACAAAATCAGTTGACACAGCAGATCTACAAACGTGGCTAAAGACCCTGGAGGCTCAATTCACCTACTTCTGGGAAGAAAGTAAGAACACAAAGGTACGCCTGGTGAACACCTACTTTACATCCTGGACAGACATGGGAGCCTGGTGCACTTTGTATTATTTTCCTTCTGAATCCAGTCCGTTGAGAATCTGATTCAAAGGCTTCTCAAGAACAGCAACGCTGCGTTAGAGTGTTAGTAGACAAACGATTGTACTGTACACGTGACAACTGTGATTGGATACTTTTGGCAACGGATAATCGGACTACAGGCAAGACTATGGAAACGCCAGATCTCTTCTTACTGTGAACTTGTTCAGATACAGTGAGACAGACCTTAGTAATGTAGATTACAGGTAGTTGGTAGCAACTAGTTGTGAATTTTGGGATATAAATCAGTTGAATGTTAAAAGTATGAGATAAAGTGAAATCTTGCCGAAATGCAAGATATCTCTTTTATTGAGATGAAATACGTTGCAACTGCTGTTGCGTAGTGATGGGATTACTCACTGATTATTTCTGTACATGCATTGGTCGTTGACCGTATATATCTGTATGTATATATATATTGTGTGAGAATCACACGCCAATGGTTTTCTTCTCTTGTTCCGTTAGGAAGATCCTATGATATGTTTATCATTATGATCAGGAATTGCTCCCGTACTAGCTCGTGTGATACTTTATGAAATCAGAGTTTGCTCACCGAAGAACAATGGCAATACTATAAAACAGAGATTGCTCACCGTCAATGCGCAATGGGAATCGATGCTCTGTGGGAATCGATATGTCGTGGGAATTGATTACTTTGGTTGATACAGGACTCATTGATTCGTACGAATAGAATATCTACCGTCGTGTAGCTTTGGTACTTCTGGACACAAAAAGAATTTAATACTCCCCATGTTTCCTTGTGAAAGGTCATCACATTTACATGATGCTTCCATCATCTTGGAGGAGGTCGCCAGTATTCCCACAGAAGTGGAAGATGGGCGTGAGCAGTGGATACACAACTGAGTGTCCCCAATGCTTGGTGAGGATATTTGCACAATTATCCTTACCAGGGATGTGCAGCATTAGAATGAAGCCTTTTGCTATCATGCTTCATACGTAGTGAAACGATAGGATATGGTGACGCTTATGCAACCTTGCGTAAGGAAAGGTTGACGTCTGAATCATCTTCTCGTTGTCTCCCCATGAATAGGAGATGTCATGGACTCGTGTTCTGAGGTATGGGAATGAGTGATGTAGGTCAACGATTTGCTCGATGCAAGTTCTTCCTACAATGAATTCAGCTCCGAATGTGGCTGTCTCTGCAGTAGCTTGTTTCTTCGAGAACCACATCATAGGAGTTTTGTGTGCGAAATGAAGTATGCCGGTTACAGCCTTCCCACTGAGAATGTCATGCATGAGATTTTCATCATAGAAGTGTATCAACACTACTGTCTTCCCAAGTGGTGCAGGAGCGTCGTCGGGTAGCTCTTCAGAATGCCCCCCATAGACGGTTCTAGACCAATCAATGATGTCTGGTTTAGTCAATATAAAAACTGGGGGTTCCACGCGGAACCTGATCTTAAAGTGTCTAAACTTGGAGATATATCCGTAGATACGTTTGACACGATCAAGATGTCCGTCTCGTGGTTGAGCTCTAAAACTTGAGAGTGTCATCACGGCTGTTTGAACATCAAATCATCCAATGGCGATGATCCATTGGAGTGAGCCGATCATGCTTTGGTATTTCTGGATACCAGTTTCTTCAAGGAATGCCAAGGAATCCAATTCAGGATGATCGTTTTCGGCAATGGGTGATTGGAACCTAGTGTTAGGTTTGCATCCAAACATTTGTTCATAAGATGCTTCCATCTTTTCGATGAACTTGATGGGACTCATACAAAGAACACCATGTGCATCTCGCTCAAATCCACAGCCCAGATGAAAATTCATAGGTCCGGATCCCTTCAGTTTGAAGTTGTATGGCTCTGACTGTAGGATTTCCAGGAACAATTGGGGTCTGCCATGCAAAGACATAGATCATCAACATATGTGCATATGAGTTCATATACGCGTTCTCCATGCTTGTTCATTCCAGGCTTGAGAAAGATTTCTGGTTCGGCGCGGGATCTTTCGAAGCCGTGTTCAATGAGGCAAGCTGCTAGTAAATCACCAAATTATTTGCCTGATGATCTGAGTCCATATAGAGCCTTGTAGATGATCAATAGATGACCTTCTAGTTATCCAAATTCTGGACCTGCCTTAATATAGACTTTCTCGCAGGTCACTGCTTCGAGATAAACATTTCCTATATCGGTACCCCATGCTTCCAGGCTGTTCAGTTTGGCTAGGAACAGGCACATACGTAGACCGCGTAGTGATATGACACCGGCGTACACACTGTGGATGGGGGCTTCAGTAAGATTGCCGTTTGCAACAAGACAAGCCTTGTGTCTACCATCATGTTTGACAGCATATATCATGTGTACCTTGATCTGTTGAAACCCATTTGGGATGGAGCTTGCCTTGTACATTCCTTTGTCGATGAAGGTACTGTATTCCTTGAGCTGTTCCATTTCAAGAGTGATGGTGTCTTCCCATTTGTGGTTTCTGTTGGCTTGATCAAATTGGAGGGCTTCTTTGTGGTTACGAGGTACCTTGAATCCATATTGATACTGTGGGGTGGTACGGAAAGAACAAAGTTTGGCTTGATGCTCGAGTCGATCAAGCTTCTTGGTTCGTCATGCTAGGTTGGTGATTCGTTTGAGACATTTCCAACCTGGGAGGTCAAGCAAGTTGTTGTCTTTCCCATATTTGGCAACGGTAACAGGATCATCAGCCGCAATGTTGGCTAATGGTTCATATGTCCGTTCCATGTTTTCCCATTCAATCCAAAGGTTATACTTGGAGCCTTTGTACTGGGGGTGCTTGTTATCCAATGGGTCTTGATGTCCTAGGATTCGGCGGAACGACCCAAGTGTTCCATCTTCTTGGGTCGAATCACGGTGGATGTAATTCATGACATATTGTATGCAATGATATCATCAAGTTCGTCATCAGAGTGTTTGCACTTGAATTTGATGAAGTCCTTATTGCGTTCAAGACTGTCTTCTACATCGACGATGGTAAGGCACTTTCGAGTACCATCGGGATTGGGTACAAGGAAAGATCTTCCTTGTAGATTGGCAATCAGGATCGTCGGGATGGTAAGAGGTTTACCATTATCGTCAAATTGTGCATTTCCTTCTTCATCGGTAATGACTACCTGTGATAGGTCTACGGTAGCAGTAGCAGGTTTGGTGTGTGGAGTTGTGACGTCACTAACATCAAAGTATGCTAGCTCCGGTGGATCAAAATCATCTTCAGTAAGGAGAACGCCATCGGATGTCGTGCTGAAGATGTGTGTCGTAGGAAGACCATCAAAACTCTCCCCATAGTTGTTAGGGAGTGGAGAGGGGGACCAGCTTGGGCTGTCATTGACCTTCTTATATCGAAAGCTCGGTAACGAGGGGTGGGCAGGTGGTTTGATAGTAACCTGATTACCAGATGTGGAAGGTTGGCTATTGCTAGGCATCTGAATAGGAGGTGTTGAAGCCTGTTGCTCGGTAGTCACTGGGGGTGTGTTGCCTTTAGGTGCCACAGGAATCTTGAGGCTTTGCTTGGTGTCGGAGTCTGCAGTGGATTTTCCAGGATGAGGAGTAGTTGAAACGTCCTGTGGTTTGGGCTTCTCAGTTGGATCATCTGTAGTGGTATGCTCCCCATGTTTCGTGAGTGTAGGGGCGTCACCAGTTGCATACAATCAAGGTAATGAATCCTTTGCTTTACGCCATGCAATGAAGCCGTCATCAATAAAGAGCCCAGCTTGTTTGTTGCGTGACTCAGGTGTAAGAGCAGAACGTACACCAGAATGGTCAAGCAACTTGTTAGTGACTGGGTCCCAGGTTCGGAAGCAGAGTCCATTGCCAACATGTTTGGCAATGCCAACGATATGACCGAGGCGTTTGGTAGACTGGGTACCAAAAGGGGAGTCATTGGTCTTGAAATAAACAGGTTCAAACCAAAAGAAACTGGTATACACGCTTATATCACCAAGGGTACCAGTGGAAATGAAGACCGGTTGTTTATCCGATAGAGTAGGATCAGAAATAACATTGAGGAGTCCGGCAACGTATGTCATGCACAACAACCATAGATGTGGTGGTGTACCCGTACGGTCCATGATGCGGTTGACAATACCCTTAAAGGTTTGATAACGCTGTTCAAATTGGTTCTGGTGTTGGTGATAGGGTTCACTCTGCCAAAGTCCAATCCATAACATTTTGAGATAATCAAGAACTCTCTTACTAGATTGGTAGTTACCATGATCACATAAGAGGCAAAGAGGTCTGCCCCATTTTCGGACGAAATTCTGAAAACATGATAGGAAATCACCAGTGGTGCGCATCTCCTCAACATGTATGATATGAGATTTTTTGACCAAAGAAAATCTGTTCAAGTTTGGAACCGCCATCAATCAATTGCTGGGGCGTTGGAGTAAACGACATCAGACAAAACGTCGTCATTGAACGGTCGAACATTCATTGCCGGCTAAGGGGAATGAAAACGCTTGAAGAGGTTACCATCAGGGCTAACTGCTAAGGATCCATACTGCGTTGAATTCTCAAAAGTAGCTTTGATGCGATCCGTGGAAACCCAACAAAAGAAGGGCTTCAGAGATAAATAATCATGTTCGTTGGGATAACGTTCACAAGGTGTAGTTGCAATACAGGGGGTATCATCAACAATACAGGCCGTGGGAAAAGCAAGGACCGTATCAGAAATTGGAGGTGGAATACATCGTGTGACGCGTTCCTGATGAACATAATCGGTAGATATAAGCCAGAAGGAGCGGTCGTTGATTCCATTATCATCGATAGGAAGAAAGGGTGATCAGGTGCAATGAATGGAGTACAAGCTGAGGGACGTAACCGTGGATGAACCAGGGGATACAGAGATATCCAGGCCTTCAAGACAACGTGGATTTCTGAATTCGTTGTATTCTTGGTAGGGAAGCTGCTGCAACTGAGGTGGATATTTCTGAAGGAAGGTTTCATCCTTAGCACTGATAATGGTATCGAGGACAGAAGGATCCCAGTGTCTATCCGATGTCATGATAACATGTGGGAGTGTGTCGAATTCATCAGTGGTATATTTTCGCATGGCGAGGTATGGCAAGCCATGGCGGATGCTGAGGGGCAGTGCATATCCATCGGAGGTGGCGATAACTTGCCCACCGCCTGCTTTGATGGATGTGTCATTGACAGTAGAGAAGTATGCTTCCATCTGCCCGGAAGACAGGATAGAGGGGTGTCGTCCCGTGTACGCACATTCTTTGAAAATGAGGATAATAGGACCTCTATTGGAGACGGAATATGCTCCACATGTTGCAATGGGAATATTCTGTACCTGGTGATTGTTGATGCCGGTGACATTGACATACCGGGGCAGGATATCCTTGGAGATGAGGCATGCATCATTACCAATGATACAACCATTGGCACCACGGTCGACCATAGCAAATCCGGGGTTGGAAACAGTAGCTTTATGAGCATGATAGGTGTATGAAGGTACTTGATTATGGTGTTGGAAGGTTAAGTCATCTTCGGAGTTATACCATTGGTGAAAATTAACAGAATAGGAAGATTTTCCCACAGGTACCAGAGTGTCACCGTCCCTTTTATATTGAATGTCAGGATTCTCAGAAAGGAATCTGGCGGGGTGAGCAGGTGACACGGAAGACTTGATGGGTCGTTGATCCTTGAGAGAGGAAGTCTGAGACTTGTATACACCAAGTGATGCGTGGAAGACGCCTCTACGGTCATTTTTCACAGCCGGATGGAGGTCCTCTGAGGCATTGGTATGGTTATCACCGTTCGAGGTGTCATCTTCAAGGAATGTGACGGAATGATCATGAGTATATGCCTTCCGGGTGATGGGTTTAACGGCATTGGGGTCCGGCTGACCATCTAGGAGCAATTTGGACCGCAACGATGCGACCACTATTTTCTTGCCTTCGGGGGAAAAGTTCAGCCAATTCTTCATGTCTTGACGTGATAGGGCCTTCCATATCCCAGTAGGCAAGCGTGTGGTAGGGCGGGTCAGGTGAACGTCCAGCCTTGAATACCGCATAGTCTTGATAGTCACCTTTGAATTTGATAGGGAGAGCATAGTCACTAGAGTTGTGTCCTTGTCCTGAGGAGAAGTCGTGTACATGTGCACGCACTGTGGACTTCGGATCAGACAATGCAGACTGAGAGTCTAGGCAAGTCGCTTCGAGTAGGAGCGTGATCTTGAGTTTATGGATAGCAGCGGCCTCAGCGACTGCATCTGTCACGGTACTATTCAGGCCACTGGGATCTTTGACCTTGGCAAACTGTTCACTTAGTTGAAAGCTGGAATAGCAGGCTTGACATAATGCTGATTTTGCAGTTTGGTACTCAAGGGGCTTGTTAGGAGGACAAAGCTTATTGAGGTGGTTCAACTCTTCAAACCAGTGCATGATAAACTTCACTTTGGATTCCTTCCAGTTGTTGAGATTCGACTTAAGTAATGCTTGCAATTGAGTCGAGTTGTCATATACCTTGGCTTTTGATTCACTATGCAAGTTCACAAAATCAAAATATGCTTGGCGTCCATTACGTGTGAGGGAATGGCTGTGAACGCATGACGCAGATAGGTCGCTTTTGAAGACTTCCAACATAAGAACCCAGAAGAAAGCACATTGTTTGACGAAAAGGTCATGTGTGTAGCCTTGTAGTGCAGCAGGTGGCCAAGTTTCATTGAGGAATGTTTCGGTGTCAATGTCCTATGCCTCGAGTTTAGCCTTGAAACCCACGAGCCAATGTTCGAATCTTGAGTCATTCGTGAGGGGCGTGAACAACTTTTCATTGCGTGATTTTTGGCACCAAGATTCGTATTTCACTTGTTGAGGGGACTTGTTCTTATTTGTTCCTGGAGGAGGAGCTGGAGGATTCAAGATAGATTTGTTTTGAAGATGCAGTGCACGTGTCATACGGAAGGCACTGAAACTGTCGTACGAATATGATTCTACATCCCTCCAATCATTTTCGCTCTTGCGTAATTCCTTTGTGAAGTCTGCGAGTGCTTCAATGGTCCATTGAATGGATCGGTGAAGTTGGGTTGGTAGTCCGCTACTAGTATCCATGTAGGTAAGCTCACAGGCAAAGCCATGTTCGAGGAGTGCATCAAGGAAAGTCGTCCATTTGCGTAATCCTCCTTCTTGGAGAGCCTCACACAGATAGTTATTTGCTTCCTTTGTGACGCGGAATATGGATACGAGTGTCAACTTCATATGGTCATCAAAACAAGGGAGACTGATTTCGTTTGCGGCGCCACCATCTCCAGTATTGTTCCCACCACCCGAGAGATTGGCAGGCATGTTCAATCGAGATGAGTCTGATCCGTCGGAGGAATCAGATGGTGAAAGGGAACGACTTCGTAGACGATCTGCGATTGGCATATGCCAGCGGAGGTATTGCGTTCACCTTCTTTCCTGTTCTTCTTATGCAAGCCACCTTAGAGCTTGCGACTGTTAATCTATTATTTTCCTTCTGAATCCAGTCTGCTGAGAGTCTGATTCAAAGGCTTCTCAAGAACAGCACCGCTGTGTTAGTGTGTTAGACGAATGATTGTACTCTACGCAAGGCAATTGTGATTGGATACCTTCAACAATGGATAATCGGACTACAGGCAAGACTATGGAAACGCCAGATCTCTTCTTACTGTGAACTTGTTCAGATACAGCGAGACAGACCTTAGTAATGTAGATTACAGGTAGTTGGTAGCAACTAGTGTGAATTTTGGGATATAAATCAGTTGAATGTTAAAAGTATGAGATAAAGTGAAATCTTGCCGAAACGCAAGATATCTCTTTTATTGAGATGAATACGTTGCAACTGCTGTTGCGTAGTGATGAGATTACTTGCTGATTATTTCTGTACATGCATTGGTCGTTGACCGTATATATCCGTATGTATATATATATTGTGTGAGAAGCACACACCAATGGTTTTCTTCTCTTGTTCCGTTAGGAAGATCCTATGATATGTTTATCATCATGATCAGGAATTGCTCCTGTAGCTCGTGTGATACTTTCCGAAATCAAAGTTTGCTCACCAAAGAACAAGGGCAATACTATAAAACAGAGATTGCTCACCGTTAATGTGCAATGGGAATCAATGTGCCGTGGGAATCGATATGCCGTGGGAATCGATTACTTTGGTTGATACAGGACTCATTGATTCATACAAATAGAATAACTGCCGTTGTGTAGCTTTGGTACTTTTGGACACGAAAGGAATTTAATATGCACATTCCTGGCAAAGATAATTGCGCAGATATCCTTACCAAGCATTGGGAACACTCAGTTGTGTATCCACTGCTCAAGCCCATCTTCCACTTCTGTGGAAATACTGGCGACCTCCTTCAAGATCATGGAAGCATCATGTAAACATGTTGATCTTTTGCAAGGAAACATGGGCAGTATTAAATTCCTTTCGTGTCCAAAAGTACCAAAGCTACACAACGGCAGTTATTCTATTCGTACGAATCAATGAGTCCCGTATCAACCAAGTAATTGATTCCCACGGCATATCAATTCCCACGGCACATTGATTCCCATTGCACATTAACGGTGAGCAATCTCTGTTTTATAGTATTGCCCTTGTTCTTCGGTGAGCAAACTTTGATTTCATAAAGTATCACACGAGCTACAGGAGCAATTCCTGATCATGATGATAAACATATCATAGGATCTTCCTAACAGAACAAGAGAAGAAAACCATTGGTGTGTGCTTCTCACACAATATATATATACATACGGATATATACGGTCAACGACCAATGCATGTACAGAAATAATCAGCAAGTAATCTCATCACTACGCAACAGCAGTTGCAACGTATTTCATCTCAATAAAAGAGATATCTTGCGTTTCGGCAAGATTTCACTTTATCTTATACTTTTAACATTCAACTGATTTATATCCCAAAATTCACACTAGTTGCTACCAACTGCTTGTAATCTACATACTAAGGTCTGTCTCGCTGCAATCTGAACAAGTCACAGCAAGAAGAGATCTGGCGTTTCCATAGTCTCGCCTGTAGCCCGATTATCCGTTGCCGAAAGTATCCAACCACAATTGTCACGCGTAGAGTACAATTGTTCGTCTACTAACACACTAACGCAGCGTTGCTGTTCTTCAGAAGCCTTTGAATCAGACCCTCAACGGACCGGATTCAGAAGGAAAATAAGAGATTAACAGTTGCAAGCTCCAAGGTGGCTTGCACACAAAAGGAACAGGAACGGAATTGAATACAATCCCTACGCTGGCGCATGCCAGTCACACACCGTACACGAAGCAGACTTCATTCTCAATCACCGCGCAATTCCTTCAAAGGATCGGAACCATCACAAATGTCGAACATACCGGCCATGCCCGCCAATATATTTGGAGGCGGGAACAACACGGGTGATGTCGAAGTTACTACTGCCAACCATTTTCCCAGTTTTGATACTGATATGAAGATGATACTCATATCTCTACTCCGCATAACAAGGGAGGAAAATAACAACCTGTGTTCAGCTCTCAAGGAAGGCGGATTATGCGAGTGGATTGCATTTCTCGACGCACTTATTGGACCGGATTTTGCACGTGAGCTTACCTACACTGAGGGAGGACTACCAACGCATATCCCTCGATCCATCCAACGGACCATAGAGGCACTTGCGGAGTTTGCTCTTGAACTACAGGAAGACGAGAAAGAATGGAAAGATGTAAAATCATATACGTATGAGGAATTCCAACCGTTCCACTTGGAACGTGCCCTCCGTATGCAGACCGAATCTGTTCTGAACCCTCCACCTCCTCTGCCGGGAAGTAACAAAAAGACACCTCAGCAGGTAAAGTACGAATCTTGGTGCCAAAAAGCACGGGATGAAAAGTCTTTTACGCCCCTCACGAATGACTCAAGATTCGAACATTGGCTCGTAGGTTTCAAAGCTAAACTTGAGGCATACGACATCGACACAGAAACATTCCTAGATAAAACCTGGCCCCCAGCTGCGCTACAAGGATACACGCGTGACCTTTTCATTAAACAGTGTGCCTTCTTCTGGGTATTAATGTTGGAAGTCTTCGAAAGCGATCTATCTGCGTCGTGCGTACACAGCCACTCTGCCAAACGTAATGGACGTCAAGCATACTTTGATTTCGTCAATCTCCATAGCGAATCGAAAGCCAAGGTATATGACAACCCGACTCAATTACAAGCATTGCTAAGGTTGAATCTCAGCAATTGGAAAGAATCCAAAGTGAAATTCATCACACATTGGTTCGATGAACTAAATCACCTCAATAAGCTCCGTCCTCCCAACAAGCCCCTTGAGTACCATACTGTAAAATCAGCATTATGTCAGGCATGCTATTCCAGCTTTCAGCTAAGTGAACAGTTTGCCAAAGTCAAGGATCCAGGTGGGACAAATAGCACCGTGACAGATGCAGTCGCTGAAGCAGCTGCTATTCACAAACTTAAAATCACGCTTCTACTCGAAGCGACTCGACTCGATTCCCAGTCCGCGATGGCTGCTCCTCGGTCGACTGTACGTGCACAGGTTCATGACTTCTCATCTGAACAAAGCAAAAACCATGACGACTATGCTCTCCCTATCGAATTTGAAGGAGACTTTCAAGACTATGCGGTATTTAAGGCTGGACGTACCCCAGACCCTACCACCCGCCTGCCCACAAACATATGGAAGGCCCTATCATGTCAGGACATGAAGAGTTGGCTAAGCTTTTCTCCGGAAGGCAAGAAAATCATGGTAGCATCGTTAC
Source organism: Pseudo-nitzschia multiseries (assembly GCA_037355745.1). Lineage (NCBI taxonomy): Eukaryota > Bacillariophyta > Bacillariophyceae > Bacillariales > Bacillariaceae > Pseudo-nitzschia > Pseudo-nitzschia multiseries. Next base: position 11,168,418 of record CM074789.1, on the reverse strand, counting down.
GACACGACTTACTCTCAAAGGATCAACCTGACCCCAACAATGTCAAGCCCATCACCTGGAAGGCATATCAACATGGACACTCTGTATCATTCCGAGAAGACGATACTTCGAACAAAGATGAACATGCCAATTCCGTAGCAGATCTACATCCTGCTGTAGAAAATGATCGTAGAGGTGTTTTCCATGCATCATTAGGTGTATACAAATCAAAAACCTCTTCCTCCAAGGACCAACGACCTCTCAAGTCTTCCGTGTCACCCGCACATCCCGCTCAATTCCTCTCCGAAAACCCTGATATTCGGTACAAAAAAGACGGTGACACCCAAATACCTGTAGGAACATCCTCCTATTCCGCCAACTTTCACCAGTGGTATAATCCTGACGATGATCTGATCTTTCCTAATGATAGTCCAGTAACGTCGTACACATACCGTGTACACAAAGCTACGGTTACTAGTCCTGGTTTTGCCATGGTCGATTGCGGCGAAAATGGTTGCATCATCGGCAATGATGCATGCCTCATCTCCAAGGATATCCCACCACGATATGTCAATGTCACAGGCATTAACAATCATCAGGTACAAAATATTCCCATTGCTACATGCGGAGCTTATTCCATATCGAACATAGGTCCCGTCATCCTCATTTTCAATGAATGTGCATATACAGGCCGACACCCTTCTATCTTGTCCTCCGGCCAGATGGAAGCTTATTTTTCCACTGTCGACGACACATCCGTTAAAGCGGGTGGTGGACAGGTAATCACCACCTCCGATGGATATGCACTGCCCCTTAGCATCCGGCATGGTTTACCATACCTTGCGATGCAAAAGTACACGACCATCGAGTTTGATACGCTCCCACATGTTATCATGACATCCGATAAGCATTGGGACCCATCTGTTCTTGATACCACTATCAATGCAAAAGATGAACAATTTCTCCAGAAATATCCTCCTCAGCCGCAACAACTCCCGTATCCCGATTACGACAAATACGGAAATCCACGTTGCCTTGAAGGATTAGACATCTCTGTATCCCCTGGCTCTTCCACGGTCACGTCTCTCAGTTCATATTCCAGCCAATCCACTCGGTCTCCCTTCCTGCCTATTGATGATCATGGAACCAACGATCGCTCATTCTGGCTTACTTCTACCAACTACATTCACCAGGAACGCCTCGCATGCTGCACTTTACCTGAAGTCTCTGGGACGGTCACTGCGTTTCCGACGGATTGTACTGCTAGTGATGTTACACGTATTGCAGCTACGCCCCGTGAGCAATACCCCAACGAGCATGACTACTTATCCACAGATTGCATCAAAGCCAAGTTTGAAAACTCAACCCAATATGGTTCGATAGCGGTTAGCCCTGATGGAAACATTTTCAAACGTTTCCATTCCCCCCAACCGGCCATGAACGTTCGACCCTTCAATGACGACGTTATGTCCGATGCTGTCTATTCGGATGTCCCAGCAATTGATGGCGGCTCCAAGATTGCTCAGATCTTCTTCGGCCGAAAGTCACATATTATACACGTTGAAGAAATGCGTACCACCGGCAATTTCCTATCTTGTTTCCAGAACTTTGTTCGAAAATGGGGCAGGCCCATTCGCCTCCTTTGCGACCACGGTAACTACCAATCTAGTAAGAAGGTCACTGATTATCTCAAAATGCTATGGATTGGACTCTGGCAAAGTGAACCTTATCACCAACACCAGAATCAATTTGAACGGCGATATCAAACTGTTTAAACGCATTGTCAATCGCGTCATGGATCGTACAGGCACACCACCACATCTATGGCTACTGTGCATGACATACGCCGCTGGTCTCCTCAATGTTATTTCTGATCCTACGCTGTCCGACAAACAACCGGTCTTCATTGCTACCGGTACACTTGGCGATATCAGCGCATACACCAGTTTCTTCTGGTTTGAGCCTGTTTATTTCAAGACCAACGACTCCCCCTTCGGTACCCTGTCTACTGAACGTTTAGGTCACTTTCGTCGGCATCGCAGAACATGTTGGCAATGGACTCTGCTTCCGAATCTGGGATCCAGTTACCAACAAGTTACTTGACCGGTCCGGTGTCCGCTCTGCTCTCACGCCTGAATCCCGCAACAAACGCGCGGGCCTATTCACTGATGATGGTTTCATCAAATGGCGTAACGCCAAGGATTCCTTGCCCCGTTTATACGCCACTGGAGACGCTCCAGCATTCAAACATGGGGAGCATACCACTCAGAATAGCCCCATTGACAATTCTACAAAACAGGGCAACTCAGTTAATCCCCCTCCTAGGCAGTTTCACCCGCTGATTCTGACACCGCCGATGACACCATGCCATCCGTTCCCAACAAACAACCAGGTACAACACCTCCCGCATCTGGCACTCAAACTATTCTTCAACCACCCGCCCACCCCTCGTTACCGAGCTTTCTTTATAAGAAGGTCAATGACAGCCCAAGCTGGTCACCTTCTCCACTCCCTAACAACTATGGGGAGAGTTTTGATGGTCCTCCTACGACACACATCTTCAGCAAGACCTCCGATGGCGTTCTCCTTACTGAAGATGATTTTGATCCACCGGAATTAGCATACTTTGATGTTAGTGACGTCACAACTCCACACACCAACCCCGCTACTCCTTCAGTAGACCCATCACAGGTAGTTGTTACCGATGAAGAAGGCAACGCACAATTTGACGATGATGGTAAACCAATTACCATTCCTACGGTCCCGATTGCCAATCTACAAGGACGATTCTACCTTGTAACCAACCCCTGATGGCACTCGGAAGCGTCTTACCATCGTTGATGTAGAAGACAGTCTTGAACGCAACAAAGACTTCATCAAGTTCAAGTGCAAACACTCTGATGATGAACTTAATGATATCATTGCATACAATGATGTCATGAATTACATCCATCGTGATTCAACCCAAGAAGACGGCAAACTTTGGTCATTTCGCCGCATCCTAGGACACCAAGGCCCGCTAGATAACAAGCATCCTCAATACAAAGGTTCCAAGTATAACCTTTGGATTGAATGGGAAAATATGGAACGCACATATGAACCTCTGGCCAACATTGCGGCTGATGACCCTGTCACCTTTGCGAAATATGGGAAAGACAACAACTTACTTGACCTCCTGGGTTGGAAACGCCTTAAGCGAATCACCAACCTAGCACGACGAACCAAGAAACTCAATCGAACTCGTGCATCAAGCCAAACTTTGTTCTTTCCGTACAACTCCACAGTACCAATACGGATTCAAAGTACCTCAGTAACCACGAAGAAGCCCTCTGATTTGATCAAGCCAACGGAAACACCAAATGGGAAGATGCCACCACTCTGGAAATGGAACAACTCAATGAATACAATACATTCATTGATAAAGGCGTGTACAAGACAAGTTCCATTCCCCCCGGGTTCCAACAGATCAAGGTACACATGATATATGCTGTCAAGCACGACGGTAGACACAAGGCTCGTCTCATTGCTAACGGTAATCTCACTGAGGCCCCTATCCACAGTGTTTACGCAGGTGTTGTATCTCTCCGCAGGCCTACGTATGTGCCTATTCCTAGCTGAACTGAACGACCTAGAAGCATGGGGTACCGACATAGGTAATGCCTACCTAGAAGCAGTTACCTGCGAGAAAATATGCATCAAGGCAGGTCCCAAATTCGGATCGCTGGAAGGTCACCTATTGATCATCTACAAAGCCCTCTATGGCCTCAGATCCTCGGGCAAGTGTTTTGGTGATTTACTTGCAGCTTGTCTCATTGAACTCGGCTTCGAAAGATCCCGCGCAGAACAAGAAATATTCCTCAAGCCTGGAATGAACAAGCATGGTGAACGTGTATATGAACTTATATGCACATATGTTGATGACCTATGTCTTTGCATGGCAGATCCCAATTCCTTCTTGAAGGTATTACAGTCGTCACCATATAACTTCAAACTGAAAGGATCCGGTCCTATGAACTTTCACCTAGATTGCGGATTTGAGCGCGACGCGCATGGTGTTCTCTGTATGAATCCCATAAAGTTCATCGAAAAGATGGAAGCGTCTTACGAACAAATGTTCGGATGCAAACCTAACACTAGGTTCCAATCACCCATTGCAGAGAACGATCATCCCGAATTTGACTCCTCAGCCTTCCTCGAAGAAACTGGTATACAGAAGTACCAAAGTATGATCGGTTCACTCCAATGGATCATCGCTATTGGCCGTTTTGATGTACAAACAGCCGTGATGACACTCTTGAGTTTCAGAGCTCAACCACGAGATGGGCATCTCGAACGTGCCAAACGTATCTATGGATACATCTCCAAGTTTAGACATTTTAAAATCAGATTCCGCGTGGAACCTCCAGATTTTATATTGACTAAACCCGACACCATCGATTGGTCCAACACCGTCTATGGGGAGCATTCTGAAGAGCTACCCGACAACGCTCCTGCACCACTTGGGAAGACAGTAGTGTTGACACATTTCTTTGACGCTAACCTCATGCATGATATTCTTAGTGGTAAGGCTGTGACCGGCATTCTTCACTTCGCGAACAAGACTCCCATGATGTGGTTCTCAAAGAAACAGTCTACTACGGAAACAGCCACCTTTGGAGCTGAATTTGTTGCAGGAAGAACTTGCATCAAACAGATCGTCGATCTACGCCACTCATTCCGATACCTCAGAACACGAGTCCATGATATCTTCTACTCTTGGGGTGACAACGAAAAGATGATTCAAACGTCGACCTTCCCTTACGCAAGGTTGCATAAGCGTCATAACATTCTATCGTTTCACTACGTACGGAGCATGATAGCGAGAGGATTCATTTTAATGATGCACATACCAGGTAAGGATAACTGTGCAGATATTCTCACCAAGCATTGGGGACACTCAGTTGTGTATCCACTGCTCAAGCCCATCTTCCACTTTTGTGGGAACACCGGCGACCTTCTCCAAGACGATGGAAGCATCATGTAGAGCGTGATGACCTTTCACAAGGAGACATGGGGAGTATTAAATTCCTTTCGTGATCAGAAGTACCAAAGCTACCAGATGGTAGATATTCTATTCGTACGAATCAATGAGTCCCGTATCAACCAAAGTAATCGATTCCCACGGCACATCGATTCCCACTATGCATCGATTCCCATTGCGCATCAACGGTGAGCAATCCCTGTTTTATAGTATTGCCATCGTTCTTCGGTGAGCAAACTCTGATTTCATAAAATATCACACTGAGCTACGGGAGCAATTCCTGATCTCAATGATAAACATATCATGAAGTCTTCCTAACGGAACAAGAGAAGAAGACCATTGGCGTGTGATTCTCACACAATATATATATATATACACACACAGGTATATACGGTCAACGAACCAATGCATGTACGGAAATAATCAGCGAGTAATCTCATCACCACGCAACAGCAGTTGCAACGTATTCATCTCAATAAAAGAGATATCTTGCATTTCGGCAAGATTTCACTTTATCTCATACTTTTAACATTCAACTGATTTATATCCCAAAATTCACACTAGTTGCCACCAACTACTTGTAATCTACATACTAAGGTCTGTCTTGCTGCAATCTGAACAAGTCACAGCAAGAAGAGATCTGGCGTTTCCATAGTCTCGCCTGTAGTCCGATTATCCGTTGCCAAAAGTATCCAACCACAATTGTCACGCGTAGAGTACAATCGTTTGTCTACTAACACACTAACGCAGCGTTGCTGTTCTTCAGAAGCCTTTGAATCAGACCCTCAACGGACCGGATTCAGAAGGAAAATAATAAAAGAGATCCGGCGTTTCCATAGTCTCGCCTGTAGTCCGATTATCCGTTGCCGAAAGTATCCAAACACAATTGCCACGCGTAGAGTACAATTGTTCGTCTACTAACACACTAACACAGCGGTGCTGTTCTTGAGAAGCCTTTGAATCAGACTCTCAGCAGACCGGATTCAGAAGGAAAATAATAGATTGGCCTGCCTAATCTTTATCAACGATCAAGGCATCAATGGATTAAGTGGAATCCCATGTTCTCAGATGGAGTGCCTCAAGCAACTCTACTCAAGATAAGTCGGGTGTTAAAAGTTGGTGTTGTCTTTCAAAAAATGATTTATGAATGGAAAGTGAAAAAATAGTTTTCAATTAGTGAAAATCACACTGTAAAATCACACTGTAAAATCAATCTCTGTTTTCGCTCAGTGTGTTACCGCATTTTTCCTTCGCTGGTTGAACTTTTTTGAAAAGTAGGCGGCGGCTTGGTTGAATTTTTTGAAAAGTAGCGGTGCACGTCGGTTGTCGGATATTATTGCAAATACAAAGAATAAACTTTCTTATTAGTACAAAAATATATTTGTTGGCTTTTGGTATTCGATATTTGTAGTGTGTGTGTTGTGAAATGAACGTAACATATTAAATTGCCGGTTTTCAAGAAACTAATACAATTGTGAAGAAGTTTGTATCAACACTACAACAATACCATTGCACATAGAGGATATTATCACAAAAGATGAGCTTTGTAAGGAAAAAACAAAAATTGAATGGAAAATAAAATATTATCGGGGTAACCATGAAACAAAATTGTAAAATAGAAAAGTCATGAAGCAGCCATAATATAGGAGTTGAAACTATGGTTGCGAAAATAGCCCACCTTGGAACCGTTGTGTGCAAAAATACGTACAGAATTATTAATCATGCGCGCAACAAAATGTTTTGGAATTTTTCAAAAACATTGCACAAATTTGACAAAAGCAGGAGCATCGTTTATGTGACGCTAAAACAGCATCAGCCCATTAAAATAAAAATTGTCTACCACTGTTTGTTGATTAATCATTTCATTATTTCTATTTTGGAAATTTCTTAGACTCATGGATTACTGCAGTATCCATATTAGATGGTGTCTCATTTATTTTTATCAAGAACACAACAATACAGACAAAAGATCCATTAAAAAAAAGAACATTTCTTTTTCAATCGAACACAAATGAAATTTCTAGCAGAATTCCACTGGAAAACCATGTGGTGTTGAAGTACCCCTAGAAAAAGTTTTTGGGGCGAAACACTTTTTCTTTGTATCAAACAGGACCCAAGAATCAAATCAAATCCCACCCAGATCCCGCCCAAATCCCATCCAAATCCCACCCAAATCCCATGAGTTCGTTCCCTCTTTGCACCAAAGTATTGCTCAGCACACAGAATTGTGTGTGAAAATCTCAAAAAATACTTGAAAACAGGTTCAACACACAAAGTTGCATGTGAAACTTTCCAAAAAATACTTGAAAATAGGTTAAACACACGACCTTCTGTATGAAATTTGCCGAAAAATACTTGAAATAGGTTCAACACATAGTTTTGTGTGTTGAATTTGAAAAAAATACTTGAGTATTATTTTGCACATACAACACGTGTACATCTGACCTCCACCCGCTATGGAGAACTAACATTTTAAGAGGAGCCAACTTGGTTGGGGTGGCGCTTGCTCTGGTGAACCATATGCCCCCTCTGGTGAACATTGTACTGGGTCGGGTAAGGGGTTGGGGGTCTATTAACTGCTAATTAACCGCTAACTCACTCCCCTCCGTGGCAGATATCATACAAGCTATATATATTTAGAGTAGGATAGTACCTAATTTTCAAAAGTGTACGTTTTTTGTAGGTACGTACCTTTTAAAAGTGTAAAGTTGACCCCGGTTCCCACTCTTTCTACCGGTACAAGTGTATTTTAGATTGATTCCCGTACGTACCGGTTCGTACCGGTACCTATGAAAAACACGGCAATTCAGAATTCAGCCACGCGTCAATACTTACCGTACAGGTAGGATAATACGACCAACGGAGGGGGGACAGACAGAATATGAACAAAAACTTCTGACGTGTATTGGCCGTAAAAAATTTGAGTCTTCATTCTCTTACGTCCTCTACGATTACTCGTAATTACCCGTACCCAGCATGAAATGAATGTGATTCGAGCATATCGATTAGTACTGTACGGTGAGTGTACGTTAAAGCTGAAATGACTACTCGTGCCGAACTATTAAGCGCTGTTTTCGTTCGTCTTCCGACAAGACACGCCATTTGCATCTCTTGCACAAACACTAGGGAAATTCAGGAAGGAGGTATTGACGAAATAACAATTTGGACGAATTGAACATTGAAAATGAAGTTTGCATCTGTTTTGTTTGCTTCCATGGCTGCAGTCGCTGCTGCTGCCTCTGATCCAAAAGAGTGTGAAGGTGAGCAGATATATGCGACTAGACGACAAAAAATGAAACTTGTCGAGGTCATTCATGTCACATTTTCGGGATCATACACTCATCAAACCCTCGGGTTTGTTGTTATTCAACCTTTTTTTCGTATTCATATGCATTCGTATTTTTTTTCGTCAAATTATTTCTTGTAGTATGCGTGAAGGTTATGGATGATATCCGATCGACTCTGTCGAAGGCTGATATCAAAAATAAGCCTATGATTGAAAACGCCATGGCCAAGTATTGCGCAAATGAGGAGGATAAACTTTCAGCCAGAGAAAAGAAAATTTGCTATTACATTGACCCCATTAAACGTGACGTAGCGCAACCATTTTCTCTCGGAATGCCTTCCATCAAAGTTTGCAAGCGAATTACCAAGTCGAACCCTGAAATTTGCTCAGTTAAATTCCCTGTAAAAACTGATAAGATGGAGAAGAAGGACTTGACGAAGTTGCGAGTCAAACAATTAAAGAAAATTTTGGATGAAAGAGGAGTTGATTACTCGGGTCTCCTCGAAAAGGATGAATTTATCAAAAAAATCCAAGCTACCGAGCACTTGGCCGGAGACGAGTTCTAAGGAAGATTCATACTTTTGATGGAACTAACTATAATGACAACGCGGTTTCAAATGTTCAATGAATCCATTCTTCTACCCTGTTTTACCCATTTGTAACTTAAAATGTGACAAAATGTACTGTAGTTTTTTACCGTTTTCGTCTATAAGCACTTTGCCCTCCTCTTTTCTTCGTCACTGAACTGCCTTTCCTCCTTTTAAATGCCACTGGATCGAGCGAAGGCGACCACAATTTGACAGGTGCGGTCGTCATCGTCTTCACGCCCAGATTCGCAGCTTTCATCTCTGTTTCAGATGCCTGTTCCATGTATTTTCTTTGGTCGGAAGTCAATTTTTGGGACGCCACTTCCTTGACCCGTTCTTCTCGTAATTCGTTCGTCAGCCGGCCTTCCAATTCGCTCAAAGGAGCTGAAATTCCGTGTACATATTGTCCTCCCCAGGCTACCGATGCCTGCTCCGTCGAGAGTTTAGGTAGATTTATCAAGTCTGCCGACGAAGATGTTTCATCTGCAATCTCGACTTCTTTGAGTGGTAAATCACTACCACGAATCGTGCTTGGTCGATTCGTTCCTGGAAAGGATGTCTCGAAACCTACAGCCAAAACGTTACGTCCAAGCACTGGTCCGTCCCCTCTGATTTCCTTCGCCTTCTGCTCGAGCTTTTTGAATTCCATGAACTCTTTGGCGTACTTAGGTTCGGTGGGAGGATTCCCCATCGCTGGTAAATTTACCCAACCACGCATTGTATCATTACGAAGCGCCGCACTTTGAAAAAGGGTCCACGTAAAAGATGAAACCAAGTATATTTGTAATCCAGCAGGGGACTGAGCCGAGAAACAAGGCATAAAGACTGCCAACGTCTGGAAAACATCTTTCAGTAGTCCGGCAAAATCGGACTGACTTGCAGCTGGTCCACTGAGACTTCTCTTCCCAATGGCCACTTCGACATTGAAATAAAGTCATGGCTCCAGCCGCAACAGGAAGACCAAACCAGGGGTCAGGATCGGTCAAATCAGGCACCCATAGAAAACTACTCTCTGTCAATTCTTGAGCAAGCTCAGGATCGGAACCATTTACAATCTTTCTAAGATCGGTTGCCACGTAGTAAAAGAATGGGATTTGAAGGAATGGGCTCAAAAAGACAGTGAGCGGGTTGATATTGTGAAGTTTGTAGATGTTCCGTACAGTTTCCATGTTTTGAATGAAAAGATGCCTCTGCTCAAGCAATGATTTTCCTTCGGCTCTCATTTTTTTCAAATCGTTCTGAAACAATGTAACAATAAATTGGATTTCTGGAGCGACCTTGGCATACCGAGCTGCTGTTTGAGCGCCATATATGACAAGTGGTACAAGTGAAGCTCGAAGCAGAAAATTCATCGCTGAAAAAGAAGTCCAATATGGGAGTCCTGCGCTGTGGAGAGACGTCAACACTATCCCTGTTCCTCCCCAGATCGAAAAATCTTGCACGAACTCTGGGGCCCATGATGCTATAGATCGAGTCTGAATGGCGCTGTTCGTCGGCAGATTGAAAACGTTTCTTGGCATTATCCCATTATGTGACACAAAAGGATATTGCTTGTTCCTAGTGCGTAATTGGTCCGACCATACTGGAAAATGAGAAGAATTGTGTAGCCGTCGGCGCTTGGGAAGATCGGCATGCGTTGTCAATTGACTAGCAACATCCTGAATCGACACTTTCAAGACATTTTGTGCGCAAGGTAGATTGCTGAAGAGCGCAACCCTTCTGTTTAATTGGTGCTTCATCACACAGAATCCTTGCTAATGAAAATACCTGCTATTGCACTAATACGGTGCAATTAGAGAAGGAAGTTTCCAAAAAATCGCCTGCAGATTGTCACAAAATCAACGAGAATGAAGAAAGAATGAATGAGTCTTCATCTAGAATCAACGTGAGAGGCTACGTACCGTACCGCCGGTACAGGACATGATCATCCATCGTTCTGGTACTGAACGAGAGAAGAGTACGTATTTACCGTAGGACTACGAATACAAAATACCGTAGTACTTACTCGTACTCTAGCAGTATGAGTAAGATTACCGTATCATCCTACTCGTACTACTTCGTGATAGGTACCGTACCTGGTAGCGAGCACAACAGAAGATAATACGCAGTACCGAAGTAATAAATTCGATTCCGGATAGGGCTCATCTCGTACGATACCTTGGATAGTAGTTCAATAATAGAAGTATTACAGCAATGCAGTTATTGATAACAATCCCAAGTGTTTGAGAAAGAAAAATTGGATAAGGTTTTTGTCAACGAGAACACTTGTGTGGTGGCCTTGGTCGTTCAACAAGTTCACTAAGATAATATCCTTTCCTTTGCCCTGGCGAAAAGCGCCAGACAGAGTAGAGGGAAGTTGAACAATATTGTGGTGATGTCAGAGGAGATACGATTGGTTTCCTTGCATTGGGCAAATAGGGTTTAAATAGAACTAATGCACAACGATACCATTCGCAGTTGGTTTCTCGTTCAAATGAAGCAGTGACTGCCGGAGTGAGGGAGTGTCACGTCGGTGTATGACTATTGAAGCTAAAACATTGCTTTCTAATTTCGAACGAATCTACCTAAAATGTCAAGTTTACTGCAAGAAAGATTTCGGGCTCTCTTCCATCAAGTATATACAAATCGTGACAAATAAGGCAGAGGAGTAAGAAAGATGATAGGAATAATTATGTAAATAATCCTCTCGTCTGTGTGTTCGAACAAATGAATTCAACACAGATATATCCAATACATCAAAAAACTCTTTTCTAAAAAAAGATGCTCTTGAGGCGATTACGATTCGACTTCCATCGCACTCTCCGAGGACGAAGTATTGATCGTCATCCCGATGCTGGATGTCGTGGGATGGGGTGTTACAACCGTCTCTCCCAACGTCGGGGTCACACCAGGCTGCATAGTCAATAGGGCTGAATGATTGACCAGGTCTCGGATGGGCTGGACTTCGTTGGGAGTTACATCGTTGCGTCGGTAATCGACGGTTTGATCCGTTCTAATCACACAGACATCACAGTTAGAGCCAGATCCAAGATCATTGAAAATTCCCGCCGCGACTGGCACGCTGAACCAGTTTGACGGCTTCGGCCTCGTCCATGTCATCCTTCCAGGACGATTCGAATATGGCCATCGCGGCTAGACTTCCAGATCCCATGGTTGTGTAGTTCAGCTTGGCAGTGCTTCCGTGGGGATGGATCTGGTAGATGCTAGGTCCGTTGACATCGCAGCCTCCCAGGATCATGGCGGCACCGATGTGTCCCTGGTACTGGAAGAGTCTTCGTTTCAGCAGGGTGCAGGCAGTAATGACTCGTGATTGCGAGTGGGTATTCATGCGGAGCAATTCAAGTTGACTGGAGATCAGTTGTGTGACCATATCACAATCGGCAGCAGTTCCGGCTCCGCAGCAGTACATGTTAGGCGCCATGTAATGGATCTTTTCGCAGTTCTTTTCGGCAACTTCCGACCCGCTTGTAGCACGGGTGTCAGCCCCTAGAACAACCCCATCCTTGTAAACGACACCGACAATGGTAGTTCCGGTCTTCTTCGGGGCAGGAAAATTCTCTGATCCCCCAAGTGTCATCATGTGTTGGTTGCGGAGAGTATTCTCGAAGGAAAAACCAGATACGGCGGGACCGCTAGATAGCGTATCATTGTTACTTGTAAGCTCTGACATTGTGATTTTCGATTATTAGTTGTTGTTGGCAATTTGGTCCAATGAAAATTTTACGAGAATCGTTGCTGGAAGGAGGTAACAAACGATCGTCCTATCCACAATTGTCACGGTGCAAGCTTCGTTGTTTTACGAGTGTGAGACCGTATTGTTGTTGTTGCTCGGTGTTCTGTTGTCTGGAAAACCGATGATCCGGTTCTTACGGCACGCTAGACGTAAAATCCTTCGATTCGCATCGACCCTAATCGATCAAAGTCGTAAAACAAAAAGGTCCTTCCTTAAAAGGGGGAAAGCTCTTTCACCCTTTTTTAACCCAATCAAAACTAGCGTTCGGATTTTTTCAGTGAGAGAGTGTAATCGTACGGTACCGGTAAGATTACGCAAGATCTATTCGTATTACCGTAAGATACCGTACGTACGCGTCAATACTTGTGTTCCATCCTCAAAATATTGAGGCATCAGAGGAGTCAAAACGCCAACAATCTTAAGAAGGAACACATCCACTCTGAAAGAGTCACCCAACTGCTGTGAGCAATTCAAGTCTGAAAGAAAAAGATCAAAAGAATGAGATTTGATGAGAAGATAGATCATGCACTTTCACCCTACATAAATTTGCAAAACATCGAGGGGATAGAGGATTTCTTGTTCTCTAAGAATTGCTTGTTACAAACCAAATTATCATGTGGCAGCCTTGAGAGACAGATTTTGTTTCTTATAACACATGGAGGTGTTCTCGACAGCAAGTACTTATTCAAATTCGAGCTGTCTGACCTGTGTGACCTTATCAAATACGACGATGAAGGCACACACACCTGCCAGATCCTTATTATGCAAATAATAATAGGAAAACCGAATGGTCAGAAAACTTTATATGGACGCATTATGAGACATCAAAACGTTAACATGTGTCAAATTGGTGCATTGGACTTCTATTTGATGGCATGATTCCATTCAACGGCCGAGCTTGCTCAATACGACTTTGCACATAATTCCTCCTGGTTCAATGTCAAATTACTCACGGATTGTAGGAATAGCTCGGGGGACTATCAAGAGTTGATCACGTACCAAGCCTTTTCCAACACAATGAAAGAAGCATCCAAGGCCTTGGGTATCGCTTTGAAGCATTTTGTTCACTTTGGCCAAGGATCCGGTGCAGTTGCATGTGAGATGCAAGAGGTCAATCCGCAATACATCAAAATGCTTGGCAATTGGAACGTTGATGTCAGAGAGGACCCATATTCTTTCAAACTCCCTTTGAAGGCTATGAGGGCCTTGGCTGGGCATTTGCAAGATAAAGGGGGGTTCTTCTTGCCAAGAAGTACTAGTACCAAAAATAATCTAGTAGGAAAATAGTGTCAAAAAACACGTAAGTAGTTTCGTTACACAAATTCAGTGCTAAAAATAAGCTAGTACAAAAATAATGTAGGAAAATATGTAGGTAGATTTTGTACGCAAATTCACTACTAAAAATAAGCTAGTACAATAATTAATATAGTACAATAATTAATATACTTATTTAAGTAGCATTAACCACCAAAGGTGAGAAGTAGCATGAACCACCGAATGTGGATCTAAACTACTCAGTCTGTAGCCAGACTTTAACATCGCCTCAATCAAAGAGAGTTTAAGCCCCAAGTTGTTGAACGACAAACTTTTCAAATGAACCGTGATAGCAAGCAGGGAGGGCATAAAGAACAAACTGATGAATAATAGCAGAAGCCTAACAGGAGGCAGCTGCCTCCTATCATACAGTAGGAAGGGTATACACATAGGAGGGGCATAGCGCCGCATGACTTGGTGGAAGAAGCAGGCGGGCTGTACACTGGGGTACTATGTGAGATGGAAGGACATAAGTGAAATCAATTTTAGGGGGCACATGGGCCATGGTATTGGAGGAAGAAGAACAAGACAGGCTGTACACTGGAGGAGTCCTATGAAGGATGGAAAACCATAAAAGAACAACACTTAGGGGGCACAGGGGCCATGGTCTTGGAGGAAGAAGAACAAGGGCGGCTGTACACTGGAAGGGTCCTATGTAAGGAACAGGAGGGCTCTAAGCAAAACCACTTAGGAACCAAGGGGGCTGTAGGTGTGAAAACAGATGCCAGCTGTAGGGCGCACCTGAAAGGTATATGTAGGAAGTAGGGTCTTAAGCAAAAACACTTAGGGACCAGGGGGCTATAAGTCAATTTGCACTTATAGGTCAGGGGAGGAACAGAAGGGAACTTGAAGTTAAACTCGTGAGTACTCATACTCCGTAGCTCGCAGGGGAAGAGACTTGAAGAACCAGAGGGTTATATAAAGTATACTGCAACGTCAACTTGCAAACACTTAAGGGTCAGGGAGTAGGAACATTCTAGAAGGTTCTAGAAGGGAGGGTTATGTAAGTGTTTGTCAACTTCAACTTGAAAATACTTAAGGGAACCAGAACCTTCAGCGAAAATCACTTAAGGGGCTTGGAAAGAGTTGAAAAGAACCTTGAAGAATGAAGAATGTTAAGTGAAAATCACTTAAGGGGCTTGGAAACAGTTCAAAAGAACCTTGAAGAATGAAGAATGTTAAGTGAAAATCACTTAAGGGGCTTGGAAACAGTGCAGAGCGGTAAGTAAAAAGATACTTAAGAGCCGTGGAGGGAGGAGCTTGGAAACAGATTGAAGCATTAGCTATTCGTGAAATTTCAACTATCCCTTAATTGTTCTGGAAAAATATGTCGTAGCGCGTACGCATTTTTTTTTAATTTTTTGGGTTTTTTTGGTACCTGATGACACAATCATCGTTCGATTTCTTGCAAGTGGAGTCAATAAAAGGGCATCATTCTCAACTAAACTAACAATCTATCACTCATACTAGTGTGAAATAACACAGAGAAGGGTTTTTTATTACTTAAGTTGGGTATTTTTGGCTAATTTTGTCAGAAATTGGCCCATTTTCATACATCGGGTCCAGTTTCCCTCATCGTCGTCGTCGTTGTTGTCGCCGCCCCCACCTAGAAAACACCAAAGACTCCAACAATATCCCACGCCATTTCCACACAAATAACAAGGAGTGGTGAATTTGAAGCAACAGTTGCTGTCGTCGAGGTCAAGGTTTTGTTCGAACAAGAACAAGAACAAGAACAAGAACGACGACGACAATGACAATGATAATCGTTCGTCGTCCACCCCGGCCTAGAAAACACCAAAGACTCCAACAATATCCCACGCCGTTTCCACACAAATAGAAAGGAGTGGTGGATTTGAAGCAATACTTGCTGTCGTCGAGGTCAAGGTTTTGTTCGCAATCCGCATCGACCGTCAGATGGCAAGAACAACAACAACAACAACAACAGCAGCAGCAGCAGCAGCAAAGACAACGACAATAACAGCAACTCCATCGACAGCAACGCCACCTAGCAGCTACTTGTTCTTCTTTTGTCTCTTTGCTTCCTTTTCCTAGTTGTTCTTCAGCATCACCTTCTGTGATAATAGATCAGCAGACTGGTGGAAAGGACCATAGCAATCAAGACACAAATGGACATTGCAAGTAGCACAGTTCAACAGCGGCGCATCCTTTCTAAGTCCAAGCCATTTATGCATAGCACACTGCGTCTGCTTCTTCACCTTGAAAGGAAAGTGGTCTAAGTTCCTCTGCAATCTACATCCCAAAGTCCCTCCATCTATGAATGTCGCGTCATTCACCCTAGCAGACTTGTTTTGACTGGTGGTGTCATCATCGCTTGTTGATGTTGCTGTTGCTGTTGTTGTTGCCAATGGAGATACATCAAACTGATCAGCAGTGGAGGAGATAAAGAACATTCGGGCTTCTGCTTCCACGTCAACTGTTTCAGGATCTACCCATTAATCGCCAATAGCTCTTCTGAAGTTGTAATGAGCTTTATAACAGGGGTTCTTAACACCTTCTTGTTCGCACACACTCAAGTACAGCTTGTAGGCATTTGTAAGGAGCAATCCAATAGCCCAAAACATAACAGACCACCACCACTTTCGATTTCAGACCCATCTATCCAACCTGTACACTCCTCTAAGCTGATCAGCAATATCAACGTCCCCCATTCCATTATTGTAGGTGTCAAGTTGGTTCAATCAGTAAGAATTTCATCTTTTCCTTCTTATCGGTCTCCATGTTGTAAACTACTTTTTCTTTCTCCACCCACTCGATCACACTAGTCACCATACTCAAATAGTGAACAGGCTTGGTATCATTCACACTGGAAGCAATGAGAAACGAACACTCTGGATCACCTTCAAGGATAGCAGCTTTCACAATTCGGCGCACTGCCCGCTGAGTGCGTATGTTCTTCAACTCCTGTTGGAAAACACAGTCAGGGGTGCCACGATTTGCTTTGCGCGTTACTCCATGACACAGGACTTGTTTTGAATGCCTAAAGGCAGCCTTGCAGAACATAACCAAGTTGTAGAGATTGTCCATTCCAACATGATGATGCTCATCCTTGAGGGAGTCAAGTAGCCACATGGTACGCGAATGAAGAGGTGAAAGGTCCATGTCAATGTACTTCTTTGGAGCAGGATTATTCCTCATGTACACTTGGTAGCAGTAGCCATTATCACACAAAGCGTCTGCCTGAAAGCCATCACCCTCCTTCTTGTATGTGATTCGACGTTTATCAATGTGTTGACCCTTAAAGCACATAGTCATTTCATCCACTGCAATGCTTCGGGATAGCATCCAGGCGCGCGGGCACTGCAAATTCATCCACTTAATCAACGGACAGATCTTCCAGTTTGGATAATCCTTCCTTGGAGGAGTAGGGACACGCAGATCATTGGCAGGCAAGGAAGGCCTTGAAGTGCTTGTGTCTCTTCATTGGATTGCCCACTCTGTTTGCATCAGTGCTACTATCACCTTGTTGGCGCCTTGGCTTTGTGAAGGCGTTGTGAATGAAATTGTTGCCAGTAATGCGATCACTTGTTGTAGATCAGAGCTTGTATTCAACGCAAGCTGTAGGGCAGAGACCATGCAAGACATAGAGCCCAAAGTATTGTCTGAGCTCTTTGCTTTCAAATGGTTCAAAGTCCTTGTACATCTTCTCCCCTGCACCTGCAAGGGATTCCTTCCAATTTGTCCAGTTCTTCATATCTTCAAATGAAAAGGAATTCTTCTTGTCTTTTGCATCATTGTAAAGGGGAAGAAACACCTCCGTGAATTCCCAAGGATGTGATTTAGACAACAGGCCATGCTTTTTCTGGAAGTCTGGATCAACACAACCCTTCTTATTATTTTCCTTCTGAATCCGGTCCGTTGAAGGTCTGATTCAAAGGCTTCTCAAGAACAGCAATCGCTGCGTTAGTGTGTTAGTAGACGAACAATTGTACTCTACGCGTGACAATTGTGTTTGGATACTTTCGGCAACGGATAATCGGACTACAGGGCGAGACTGGGGAAACGCCAGATCTCTTCTTGCTGTGACTTGTTCAGATTGCAGCGAGACAGACCTTAGTATGTAGATTACAAGTAGTTGGTGGCAACTAGTGTGAATTTTGGGATATAAATCAGTTGAATGTTAAAAGTATGAGATAAAGTGAAATCTTGTCTGAAACTGCAAGATATCTCTTTTATTGAGATGAATACGTTGCAACTGCTGTTGCGTAGTGATGAGATTACTCGCTGATTATTTCCGTACATGCATTGGTCGTTGACCGTATATATCTGTATGCATGTATATATATATTGTAGTGAGAATCACACGCCAACGGTTTTCTTCTCTTGTTCCATTGGGAAGACTTCATGATATGTTATCACTAAGATCAGGAATTGCTCCCGTAGCTCGTGTGATATTTTATGGAATCAGAGTTTGCTCACCAAAGAACAATGGCAATAGCTATAAAACAGAGATTGCTCACTGTTGATGCGCAATGGGAATCGATGCATCGTGGGAATCGATATGCCGTGGGAATCGATTACTTTGGTTGATACGGGACTCATTGATTCGTACGAATAGGATATCTACCGTCTGGTAGCTTTGGTACTTCTGGTCACGAAAGGAATTTAATACTCCCCATGTCTCCTTGTGAAAGGTCATCACGCTCTACATGATGCTTCCATCGTCTTGGAGAAGGTCGCCGGTATTCCCACAAAAGTGGAAGATGGGCTTGAGCAGTGGATACACAACTGAGTGTCCCCAATGCTTGGTGAGAATATCTGCACAGTTATCCTTACCTGGGATGTGCATCATTAAAATGAAACCTCTCACTATCATGCTCCGTACATAGTGAAACGATAGAATGTTATGACGCTTGTGCAACCTTGCGAAAGGGAAGGTCGACGTTTGGAATCATCTTTTCGTTGTCACCCCAAGAGTAGAAGATATCATGGACTCGTGTTCCGAGGTATCGGAATGAGTGGCGTAGATCGACGATCTGTTCGATGCAAGTTCTTCCTGCAACAAATTCAGCTCCAAAGGTGGCTGTTTCCGTGGTAGACTGTTTCTTCGAAAACCACATCATGGGAGTCTTGTTTGCGAAATGAAGAATGCCGGTTACAGGCCTTACCACTAAGAATATCATGCATGAGGTTGGCATCATAGAAATGTGTCAACACTACTGTCTTCCCAAGTGGTGCAGGAGCGTCGTCAGGTAGCTCTTCAGAATGCACCCCATAGACGGTGTTGGACCAGTCGATGGTGTCGGGTTTAGTCAATATGAAATCTGGGGGTTCCACGCGGAATCTGATTTTAAAATGTCTAAACTTGGAGATATATCCATAGATACGTTTGGCACGTTCGAGATGCCCATCTCGTGGTTGAGCTCTGAAACTCAAGAGTGTCATCACGGCTGTTTGTACATCAAAACGGCCAATAGCGATGATCCATTGAAGTGAGCCGATCATACTTTGGTATTTCTGTATACCAGTTTCTTCGAGAAAGGCTGAGGAGTCAAATTTGGGATGATTGTTCTCTGCAATGGGTGATTGGAACCTAGTGTTAGGTTTGCATCCAAACATTTGTTCATAAGACACTTCCATCTTTTCGATGAACTTTATGGGATTCATACAGAGAACACCATGCGCGTCGCGCTCAAATCCGCAACCTAGGTGAAAGTTCATAAGTCCGGATCCCTTTAGTTTGAAGTTATACGGTGATGACTGCAGTATCTTCAAGAAGGAATTGGGATCTGCCATGCAAAGACATAGGTGATCGACATATGTGCATATAAGTTCATATACACGTTCACCATGCTTGTTCGTACCAGCTTGAGGAATATTTCCGGTTCTGCACGGGATCTTTCGAAGCCAAGTTCGATGAGACAAGCCGCGAGTAAGTCTCCAAAACACTTGCCTGAGGATCTGAGGCCATATAGGGCTTTGTAAATGATCAGTAGGTGACCTTCCAGCAATCCGAATTCGGGACCTGCCTTGATGCATACTTTCTCGCAGGTAACTGCTTCTAGGTAGGCATTACCTATGTCGGTACCCCATGCTTCCAGGTCGTTCAGTTCAGCTAGGAATAGGCACATACGTAGGCCGCGGAGAGATACGACACCTGCGTAAACACTGTGGATAGGGGCCTCAGTGAGGTTACCGTTAGCCACGAGACGAGCCTTGTGTCTACCGTCGTGCTTGACAGCATATATCATATGTACCTTGATCTGTTGAAACCCGGGGGGAATGGAGCTTGTCTTGTACACGCCTTTATCAATGAATGTATTGTATTCATTGAGTTGTTCCATTTCCAGAGTGGTGGCATCTCCCCATTTGGTGTTTCCGTTGGCTTGATCAAACCAGAGGGCTTCTTCGTGGTTACGAGGTACTTTGAATCCGTATTGGTACTGTGGAGTTGTACGAAAAGAACGAAGTTTGGCTTGGTGCACGAGTCGGTCAAGTTTCTTGGTTCGTCGTGCTAGATTGGTGATTTGCTTTAGGCGTTTCCAACCTGGGAGGTCAAGCAATTTGTTGTCTTTCCCATATTTGGCAACGGTGACAGGGTCATCAGCCGCAATGTTGGCCAGAGGTTCATATGTTCTTTCCATATTTACCCATTCAATCCAAAGGTTATACTTGGAACCTTTGTATTGAGGATGCTTGTTATCCAGCGGACCTTGGTGTCCTAGGATGCGGCGAAATGACCAAAGTTTGCCGTCTTCTTGGGTTGAATCACGATGGATGTAATTCATGACATCATTGTATGCAATGATATCATTAAGTTCGTCATCAGAGTGTTTGCACTTGAACTTGATGAAGTCTTTGTTGCGTTCAAGACTGTCTTCTACATCGACGATGGTAAGACGCTTCCGAGTGCCATCGGGGTTGGTTACAAGGAAGGATCGTCCTTGTAGATTGGCAATCGGGACCGTAGGAATGGTAATTGGTTTACCATCATCGTCAAATTGTGCATTGCCTTCTTCGTCGGTAACAACTACCTGTGATGGGTCTACTGAAGGAGTAGCGGGGTTGGTGTGTGGAGTTGTGACGTCACTAACATCAAAGTATGCTAATTCCGGTGGATCAAAATCATCTTCAGTAAGGAGAACGCCATCGGAGGTCTTGCTGAAGATGTGTGTCGTAGGAGGACCATCAAAACTCTCCCCATAGTTGTTAGGGAGTGGAGAAGGTGACCAGCTTGGGCTGTCATTCGACCTTCTTATAAAGAAAGCTCGGTAACGAGGGGTGGGCGGGTGGTTGAAGAATAGTTTGAGTGCCAGATGCGGGAGGTGTTGTACCTGGTTGTTCGTTGGGTACAGATGGCATGGTGTCATCGGCGGTGTCAGAATCAGCGGGTGAAACGCCAGGAGGAACCGAGTTGCCTTGTTCCGTAGAATTGTCAATGGGGTTATTCTTAGTGGTATGCTCCCCATGTTTGAATGCTGGAGCGTCTCCAGTGGCGTATAAACGGGGCAAGGAATCCTTGGCGTTACGCCATTTGATGAAACCATCATCAGTGAATAGGCCCGCGCGTTTGTTGCGTGACTCAGGCATGAGAGCAGAGCGGACACCGGACCGGTCAAGTAACTTGTTGGTAACGGGATCCCAGATTCGGAAGCAGAGTCCATTGCCAACATGTTTGGCGATGCCGATGAAGTGACCTAAACGTTCGGTAGACAGGGTACCGAAGGGGGAGTCGTTGGTTTTGAAATAAACAGGTTCAAACCAGAAGAAACTGGTGTATGCGCTGATGTCGCCAAGTGTACCGGTAGCAATGAAGACCGGTTGTTTGTCGGACAGCGTAGGATCAGAAATAATATTGAGGAGACCAGCGACGTATGTCATGCACAGTAGCCACAGATGTGGTGGTGTGCCTGTACGATCCATGACGCGATTGACAATGCGTTTGAACGTTTGATATTGACGTTCAAATTGATTCTGGTGTTGGTGATAAGGTTCACTCTGCCAGAGTCCAATCCATAGCATTTTGAGATAATCGACAACCTTCTTACTAGATTGATAGTTACCGTGGTCGCAAAGGAGGCGAATGGGCCTGCCCCATTTTCGAACAAAGTTCTGGAAACAAGATAGGAAATTGCCGGTGGTACGCATTTCTTCAACGTGTATAATATGTGACTTTCGGACAAAGAAGATCTGAGCAATCTTGGAGCCACCATCAATTGCTGGGACATCCGAATAGACAGCATCGGACATGTTGTCATTGAAGGGTCGAACGTTCATGGCTGGTTGTGGGGAATGGAAACGTTTGAAAATGTTTCCATCAGGGCTAACCGCTAATGAACCATATTGGGTTGAGTTTTCAAACGTGGCTTTGATGCGGTCAGTGGAAACCCAACAAAAGAAAGGTTTCAGGGATAAGTAGTCATGTTCGTTGGGGTATCTCTCACGGGGCGTAGCTGCAATACGTGTAGTATCACTGGTAGTGCAATCCGTCGGAAACGCAGTGACTGTCCCAGAGGCTTCAGGTAGAGTGCAGCATGCGAGGCGTTCCTGGTGAATGTAGTCGGTGGAAGTAAGCCAAAATGAGTGATCGTTGGTTCTATGACCATCAATAGGAAGGAAAGGAGATCAAGTGGATTGGCTGGAATATGAACTGAGGGACGTGACCGTGGAAGATCCGGGGGATACAGAGATATCCAATCCTTCAAGACAATGTGGGTTTCCATATTCGTCGTAATTGGCATATGGGAGTTGCTGTGGCTGAGGAGGATATTTCTGGAGAAATTGTTCATCTTTTGCACTGATCGTGGTATCAAGAACAGATGGGTCCCAATGCTTATCGGATGTCATGATAACATGTGGGAGCGTGTCAAACTCAATAGTCGTGTACTTTTGCATCGCAAGGTATGGTAAACCGTGTTGTATGCTAAGAGGCAGTGCATATCCATCGGAGGTGATGATTACCTGTCCACCGCCCACTTTGATGGATGTGTCATCGACAGTGGAAAAATATGCTTCCATCTGGCCGGAGGACAATATAGACGGGTGTCGGCCTGTATAGGCACATTCATTGAAAATGAGGATGACGGGACCTCTGTTCGATATGGAATAAGCTCCGCATGTAGCAATGGGAATATTTTGTACCTAGTGATTGTTAATGCCGGTGACATTGACATATCGTGGTGGGATATCCTTGGAGATGAGGCATGCATCATTGCCGATGATGCAACCATTTGCGCCGCGATCGACCATGGCAAAACCAGGGCTAGTAACCGTAGTTTTGTGTATGCGGTATGTGTACGACGTTACTGGACTATCGTTAGGAAAGGTCAGATCATCGTCAGGATTATACCACTGGTGAAAATTGGCGGAATAGGAGGATGTTCCTACAGGTATTTGGGTGTCACCGTCCTTTTTGTACCGAATGTCAGGGTTTTCGGAGAGGAATCGAGCGGGATGCGCGGGTGACACGGAAGACTTGAGAGGATGTTGGTCCTTGGAGGAAGAGGTTTTTGATTTGTATACACCTAATGATGCATGGAAAGCACCTCTACGATCATTTTCTACAGCAGGATGTAGATCTGCTGCGGAATTGGCATGTTCATCTTTGTTCGAAGTATCGTCTTCTCGGAATGATACAGAGTGTCCATGTTGATATGCCTTCCGGGTGATGGGCTTGACATTGTTGGGGTCAGGTTGATCCTTTGAGAGTAAGTCGTGTCGTAACGATGCAACCACGATTTTCTTGCCTTCCGGAGAAAAACTTAGCCAACTCTTCATGTCTTGACGTGACAGGGCCTTCCATATGTTTGTGGGCAGGCGCATGGTAGGGTCAGGGGTACGTCCAGCCTTAAATACCGCATAGTCTTGATAGTCTCCTTCAAATTCGATAGGGAGAGCATAGTCATCATGGTTTTTGCTTTGTTCAGATGAGAAGTCATGAACGTGTGCACGTACAGTCGACCGAGGAGCAGCCATCGCGGACTGGGAATCGAGTCGAGTCGCTTCAAGTAGGAGCGTGATTTTAAGTTTGTGAATAGCAGCTGCTTCAGCGACTGCATCTGTCATGGTGCTATTCGTCCCACCTGGATCCTTGACTTTGGCAAACTGTTCACTTAGCTGAAAGCTGGAATAGCATGCCTGACATAATGCTGATTTTGCAGTATGGTACTCAAGGGGCTTGTTGGGAGGACGGAGCTTATTGAGGTGATTTAATTCATCAAACCAATGTTTAATGAACTTCACTTTGGATTCTTTCCAATTGCTGAGATTCAACTTTAGCAACGCTTGTAGTTGAGTCGAATTGTCATATACCTTGGCTTTTGATTCGCTGTGAAGGTTTACGAAATCAAAGTATGCTTTACGTCCATCACGAGTGGTAGAATGGCTGTGTACACACGATGCAGAGAGATCGCTTTTGAAGACTTCCAACATTAGTACCCAGAAGAAGGCACACTGTTTGACAAAAAGATCACGTGTATAACCCAGAAGTGCAGCTGGAGGCCAGGTTTCATCAAGGAATGTCTCTGTGTCAATGTCGTATGCCTCGAGTTTAGCTTTGAAACCTACGAGCCAATGTTCGAATCTTGAGTCATTCGTGAGGGGCGTAAAAGACTTTTCATCCCGTGCTTTTCGGCACCAAGATTCGTACTTTACCTGTTGAGGTGACTTTTTTGTTACTTCCCGGCGGAGGAGGCGGAGGGTTCAGAGCAGATTCGTTCCGCATGCGTAGGGCACGTTCTATGCGGAATGGTTGGAATTCCTTATATGTATATGATTTTACATCATTCCATTCTTCCTCGTCTTCTTGTAGATCGATAGCAAACTCCGCAAGTGCCTCTATGTTCCTTTGAATGGATCGAGGGATACGTGTTGGTAGTCCTCCCTCAGTATAGGTAAGCTCGCGTGCAAAATCCGGTTCGATAAGTGCGTCGAGGAATGCATTCCACTCGCATAATCCGCCTTCCTTGAGAGCTAAACACAACTTGTTATTTGCCTCACTTGTTACGTTGAGTAGGGATACGAGTATCGTCTTCATGTCAGTATCAAAACTGGGGAAATTGTTGACAGTAGTAACTTCGACATCACCTGTGTTGTTCTCGCCCCCAAATATATTGGCGGGCATTACCGTTATGTTCGGCATTTGTGACGGTTCTGATCCTTCGAAGGAATTGCGCGGTGACTGAGAATGAGAACTGCTTCGTGTACGATGTGCGATTGGCATATGCCAGCGTAGGGATTGTATTCAATTCCGTTCCTGTTCCTTTTTGTGTGCAAGCCACCTTAGAGCTTGCGACTGTTAATCTCTTATTTTCCTTCTGAATCCGGTCCGTTGAAGGTCTGATTCAAAGGCTTCTCAAGAACAGCAACGCTGCGTTAGTGTGTTAGTAGACGAACAATTGTACTCTACGCGTGACAATTGTGTTTGGATACTTTCGGCAACGGATAATCGGACTACAGGCGAGACTGGGGAAACGCCAGATCTCTTCTTGCTGTGACTTGTTCAGATTGCAGCGAGACAGACCTTAGTATGTAGATTACAAGTAGTTGGTAGCAACTAGTGTGAATTTTGGGATATAAATCAGTTGAATGTTAAAAGTATGAGATAAAGTGAAATCTTGTCGAAATGCAAGATATCTCTTTTATTGAGATGAATACGTTGCAACTGCTGTTGCGTAGTGATGGGATTACTTGCTAATTATTTCCGTACATGCATTGGTCGTTGACCGTATATATCTGTATGCATATATATATATATATATATATTGTGTGAGAATCACACGCCAACGGTTTTCTTCTCTTGTTCCATTGGGAAGACTTCATGATATGTTTATCACTAAGATCAGGAATTGCTCCCGTAGCTCGTGTGATATTTTATGGAATCAGAGTTTGCTCACCAAAGAACAATGGCAATACTATAAAACAGAGATTGCTCACCGTTGATGCGCGATGGGAATCGATGCACCGTGGGAATCGATATGCCGTGGGAATCGATTACTTTGGTTGATACGGGACTCATTGATTCGTACAAATAGGATATCTACTGTCTGGTAGCTTTGGTACTTCTGGTCACGAAAGGAATTTAATACTTCTCCCTTGGTGTACACTTAGTACTGGGAATTCCAGCTGCATCCTTCCAAATGTTCCCCCAACGGTCAAATTGGTACTCTGTCTTCACTGCTTTGAACTCAGAGATATCAAATACTTCAGTGAAGTTGTACTTCTTGGGAGAGGGCGCGAGCCTGCCCTCTACTTCAGAGATAGTGGGAGCTCAGGTAATCCTGAAGGTTGGATTAGCTGGGTCTTCAACAACCACACCCTCTGGATGGAGCTCTCTCCAGTGGATTGTATCAGGGAATAGTTGCATGGTATTAGGAGTACGGCAGCGTCGTGTTGGCTCCTCTTGCCGTTCTTGTTGCTGGTGTTGTCGACGAGGAACCCATTTGGGCCTGCTTTCATTTGCTTCCTCCACTGTATCAAATCGATTGATACCCCGGTCTATTGCTTTGGTTAAACGCCTTGCCAAAGCTGCTTTGTTGCCAGAGGTTGGCTGGCGCTGGAGCTTGAGCTCCTGTCGTAGCCAAACAACAGATTTCTTGGTGTGGTTGTTGTTGCCGTTCTTGTTGCTGGCGTCTTCTTCGTCGCTGTCATCCTCTGCTGGCGGCTCCCCCTCGTCTGTGTCTTCGTTTTTGGGTTGGGGAGGTGCTAAAGGACCAAAGTGGTGTTCCTGAGAGTGTTCCTTCTCTTGATCCCCCTCTTCATGGACGGCATCATAGAAGGGACCTTTTGCTCCATCACTATCATACCCATCGCCAAATTGTGATTCCAAGGTAGTAAGGTGGCCAAGGTCCCTGATCTGTGGACTATTACTCATATTGATGTTTTCTGTGGCGTTTGGGGCTGCTGGGGGGGGGATTCCCATCACTTGTTGCGTTTCCGGCCATGGTGGTGGGTGACGGCGGCGACAACGATGGGAGCAGAAATAGGAAATCAGTCCGTAAATCCTTTATTTTTGGTCAAATCAGTCCGCTCTTCTACTGGATTGTAGCTCTGTTGATGACGGTGACAGCGATGTGCTTGGATCCTGGATTGGTTGAGTGTAGTGGCCAGTCATAATTTATTTCCATGGCGATAAGGAATTTTGAGTTTGTACGCAGCACACCAAAAAAAATACCAAGTGTAATAGAGTTTCGACTGCCGATAGCTCAGCCAAAATACCAAGTAGGGACCTGGGACAAAGTGTTTTCTAAGACGGTTTTTTACGAGGAATAAGAATATGAAGTCAGATTTGAAATCCGACAGAGTTAAGACTTTCGTTTGGCCCCTCAAAAATGAGCGATTTGTACGTTGCTGTGCGTACAGAACGATTAAGGGATATGTAGAATTAGTACTAAAGTCAGTGTATGCAGGAGCATCCTGAATTCACTGTAGGAACTTAGGTGTCAGTTTGGTGTTGGATCAATTGATGACGGCAACATGGCAACAATGGTGAAGAGGCAACCAAAGGGACCAAATGAGGTAAGGAGCGGCCAAACGATAACAGAATCAAAAACCGCAGGTCTTGATTAGTAGGTATAGGTCCTGGTTTTGTTTGTGGCGGTGTAGAAGTGAGAGAGAGATGGCAGGGGAAATTGGTGTAGAAATCTATGTTTTTTTATTACTAGAACATTGGAACGTCGGACGAAGTTGCACGAGGCAGAATTGTAAGATACGCGCCCCTAATAATTGAAACTCTGGCTCTTGGCACCCAAAACGAAACCAATTTACCGTTACATCCAATTAACATGGACTAAAGCCTCAGGATAGGTTTTTCAAATCTATGGGAGCCTCATAGTACCTCAAATCCCGCCAAATTCTCCATACTGCACCTGACCATGTGTATTTTACCTGCTGTTTATGTTCCACTGGATCTGAGTATCAGTTTAAATATTGAATATCCGCACCTTATGAGCCTGGTGATAGGTTCCCTTGCCTACCTCCTTACACAATGATCTCCATCATTGCTTCGGGCTTATATTTGTTCCACCCATGTATTTTATTCTTGTAATGTTTTTATTGCTTTCATTATTTTGGTTCAAATCTAGTTTTAATTCAAAAAAATTTCTTCGTACATATTTCTCACCCCCCCCCTCCCCCGATCCTGATCCTGATCAGATTGTTATTACTTCATACTTATTTCCCAATTTACATCATTAATTGTTCATCACTTATTATTTTATTTCCCAACGTTGTCTATTTTGGAATGTGCAAAGTTTCTGATGATCAATTTGTTCACTTCAGACCATAAACCGGTTAAGTCATGGTTGCCCATGTCATTACAGCAATGCTGCAATTGGCATCCTGTTTTTTCCTCCTCCAGCAACAATTTTTTGGACTCTGTTGGTGCATATTGCTTCAATTGGTGGGGATTTAAGATGACTACGTTTCAAAGAACAAACTCCCACTCCCACCATGGAAATTGTTCTTTTAAGTGCATGCGTTGCGACCTCGAGATCAGAGTTGTTTGTTTAAGTTATGATGCACCTTTCCAGACTCGGACGAAATGGGTCAATTTGGAATCTACTTTTTGGTGGCTGGACAAAACTCTATTCCCAATGTTTGGTCAACATTGTCTTCTCCATCAGACTTTACCTCCCATAAAGGAACACATTTTTTAAACTCATTTTCCTCCATTCCAGCAATTTATGGCAGAATGTATGATGAAGAGCCCATCTCCTGATGACACTTCCCAAAAAAATATGTATTCTTGGTTCCTAGTATCTGGTCTCACCTCCACTTCCAAACCAAGGCAGGTTAAAATAATATAATCATATACATATATAAGTAACTTTAACCACCGGAGGTGGATCTAAGCTACTCAGTCTATTACCGGAGGTGGATCTAAGCTACTCAGTCTGTTACAAGAAGAAGGACCTGGAAGGGAGTGAAGAGGAAAGAAAGATAGCAGGGGAAGTGCTCAGTATCAGGGGAACTGTATGGCACTGTACAATATGTACGCAGAGAAAGGGGCTAGTACGCCATAGAAGATGATTGATTGATCGTACGCGGAGAAAGGAAACCTTTATCACAAGAAGAAGACCAAAGGAGAAGAATATCAAATCGTGGAGATGAATTGGGCATCGATGGGAGACTTCATTGGAATTGCAGTAATCAACCAATGAAGTGGGGTAGTCGTAGAATCTATGCCCCACAATAGAGCATCAATTTGGAATGAAGGGGAAAGAAAGATAGCAGCGGAAGCGTGAAGACACCGAGTCTGGATTTGTAAGGTCAAGAAGGAAAAAGCAAAGACCCATCCCTCAGGACTCATTCAGCCATGCACTCGTCAGGGCAGCCTCCTGTTGATACAGCTGCACGGGCTGGAGAGGTACTGCAAAGTGTTTCCTGGCAAGCTGGATGGTTGTAAGCCATTGCCTCTTTGCAGTAAGTGTGTAACCTTGAAGGACTTGGAGGGGAGTTTGTAGAAGGGAGTGAGATTGGGGCAGAGCACTAGCTAAACCAATGGCCAATTCAGATGAGATGGAAGAATGTACAGATTGGTGTTGTTTGGCCGCAAGCGTTCCCCCAGAACTGTGGAGCTGTTCATTTTGATACGTCCAGAGATCCCAGCAAGTGAGGAAAAATTGATGAATTACAGCAGTAGCCCACCGGCGAGGAGATCTCTGGCTGCCAATCAGGGAGTAGTGATCAACTTGAATGCTACACCAGAGAGGGGACCATTGGTCAAGAAGCAAGTTGTGCCAGCCAATTTGCTGCTGAGCCCTGACAGCGGAAGCAATTGCAGGGGGATAGGATGAAGGGTGAATGTTCCTGCCTAGACGAACCCTAGTAATAAGATCCACCATGGCTATGGCCAAAGATGGATCAGTCTGCTCAGCTGTAAGCCACTGCTGCAAGGGGTCTCTAAAGGCAGACACACTGTGCTTGACAGCCCCCTGGTCCTTGCACAAAAGCACATGAGAGACCTTCTTGTCGTCCTGGGCACATAAGGGGCATTGGGAGTGGTCCTGATGCTGGTAATGGAGCAGCTGGTTGCCGGCTCCAATGCTACCCAAAGCAAACTTGACAAACCACCTTTGCATACCAGGAGGAAGGTGTTTGAAAGCAGACCAATAGGCACACCAATGGATAGAGCTGAAAACTGGTGGGGGAATGAAGATGCCATGGTGGTTTTGCCATTAATGTAGAAGAGGAGGACCAGAAATTGCAATATGCAAGGCATCCTGGTCAAAGCGAGAGCACTTGCAACCATTGAGCAAACATTCCCAGGGCTCAAACACAAGCTGGGGATAGTGATAGGGAGAATCCCTGTTGGCAGAGGGAAAGGCTTTGGCCATACCATCAACCTGATGATTGTGAAGAGCCCACCAGTTGAGGAAGAGGCCCTCTTGGTGACCTTCAACCCACCGGAACTTGACAGAGATCAGAAGAGCAGAGATCATGGTCTGGATGACATAGATGTAATCAAACGATTTCTGGGAAATAAGCAAGGGTAGAAATCCCTGAGCCTGTTTGAGAGCTGTGTCACCGTCAAGAGCAATGGTGATAGAGCCGGAGGCAATGCCAAAGAGGTCCACCAGAGCAGTACAGCAGGTGAGAACCCCAATGATGCCAGCAAGTTCACTCCGGTAGGAAGACTGATTCTCAGGTGAGCCACTGGCAAAGTTGCAACCTGTGAGGAACAATGAGGTAGACTTGGTGGATCTATTTGGAGACAGAATAAAGGCAGATGTTCCTTGGAGAAGCGCAGGCTCATATGATCCATCACAGACAGCACCGGCAGTTCCACTCCAAATGGCACCAGCAAGAGCCTGACAACCTGCCTGGGGGAGAGATACTTTGTGGAGAAGGGCTCATGGAGATGCGCAGAGAGCATCAAAGGCATCCTCAGGGGAGCTGGAAGACACTCAAATGAATCATAGGTCAAGGAATCAAAATCAGGGGAATGTGATACAAAAAGGGATGAACCAACAATCTGAAAGACTTGCACACGTGCCACAAGAGAGACAAGGATGGCTGCACAAGCCGGTTTTGCAGGAAGAGCTGTAGAAGTGAAGCTGTAGCAGCCACGACCTTGAGAAGAGTCAACCTTCCATCCAGTAGAACATTTGGAGAAGATCCTCTTGGTAGAAGGAGACAAAAACCATGGCCAAAGAGAAACTGACTCAGAAGAAAGCCAATGTCCCAGATAGAACAAAGGGGGAAGAGCCCAATTGGATGGTGATGGTAAAGGAGGTAGAAAGGATTGCTGAAGGGCGTGAGTCCAAAGAAGCTTAGCTGGAGGAGGCCAAGCAGGAGGACGCCGGGGCCAGTCAAGATGATCCTGCAACTGGCTGGAAGATTGCAACTGAAAAGCCATAGGAGAAAGCCTTTTGCCATCCGCAGTGAAAAGATCAGCAAGTGAGATAGCCTTGATGGACACCCGGATGAGGTTCAGGAGGGACAGGTCAGCGCCTCAGAAGCCAGCATTGACAAAGGCTTGCATGAGGTAGCAGTCATTGAAGCAAAGAAGGGGAAGATTGGGCAAGTCTTCAACCAAACTCTCAGGGTGCATAGAAAAGAACTTCCACATATGTTTATACCAGCAGGGAGTGATATAGGAAGCATAAGGATGGTAAGGTGTAATGCCAAGATGGAGAGGAAGACCCAGTTCAAGCCTAAGTGCTTCAGCTGTGAGCCTGAGAATGCTGCCAGTTTGCAAGGCACAGACAGATTCCTGAAAGAGAGTAGCAATGTGGCTGAATTCCTGGAGAAGAAATGGGTGAATGAAGCCAAAGTCTTAATACAGAGATGGACCATAGAAGACCTTTCTGGGGAAGTTGCAAGACATACCGGCCTTATTCAGCACGGGGCCAAGGGTGGGATGAAGAATCTGAGTCCAGGTATCGAAATCAAGTTGAGTGACTGGTATTGGGTATTCAAGGGATTTCATGAAGGAATACTTGAAGGTGTAAATTGAGGCCTTCTTCTCACATTTGGAAGCCTTCATTTGAGATCCAAAGGACCCAGACTGGAAGTGCAAATGAGCAATCTTGGCCTCCCCATTGCCATCCATGGAGATGTAGACACCCAGCATCTTGTCAGCATGATCAACTTCAAAACAGTCAAGGGCAAAACAGGAGCCAAGTTTGTCCACGATCATGAAATCACCGGGAATGTCATCAATGGAGTGATAGTCCCAACCTGAACCGGTCCATTTGAAATTAATCAAATAACAGAAGGATTGAGCAGGTTCAATAGCACCACCAGTAGCAATGATACCTCCAGCCCAGCAATCAAGAGCGGCCTGGAAATCAACAGCCAGAGTTCCACCAGAAGTCATGGAAGCGGCACCAGCGCAAAAAAGTTAACCAAGGCAGGTTAAAAAGATGATAAGGCAATCTCAAAATGCCTGTTTTGAATACATGCTCAAATATTTACCCAATGAACAATCATGCACCCATTCAACATGGGTGCAGGCTTTTGCCTTCAAGAATCCCAAAGCCACCGTTATTCTTCAGACCGGCACAGAAAATTGATTCTTCAGATGTTTTGTTGGTACCCCAATTGCTTCAGCAAAATATTTTGGGAAATTAACCACTCCAGTTTTTGTAGGTGATTGCTTCCAGTACAAAGAACATAATTATGATGGTGTATGTTTTGTTCTTGTAACCAAGACCAGTTACAGAGAAACCATACCTCTTGCGTGGGCTATGATTCCTGCCAAAAAAAAACTCTGAATTGTCGTGGGTCATACAGTGTTGTTGGAAACATGGCACCCCCGTTGACTTGTATACTTTTTTCACCCACCAAGGTCCATTCGTAGCCACATTTGAAGCCTTCTGTCATCAATATGGAATCTCCTTTTTGGTGTCATTGTGCCTCCAACATCTCACAAGGTCTTTTAGATCAAAAAATGACTGTTTATTTACGAACTACAAATCTGGTAGTAGTGAAAGCACAGAATCCTACAACAGTTAGGTTGCGTCCTCTCATCAAACGATTACTCGATACATTCTTGCTTTGTCCAATTTAACGTCAAGCGATTCCTTCTTTCAAAATCTTCTCAGTCTTTATTCCGCCCTACTTGATCTCATCAATTACTAAGCATTGTGCCGATGTCATTTTGTACCTATTGAAGTATGATCCAAAGCTTTGGACTGTTTTTGCCAACAGCAAGGGCTTCGATGAACGTATACACCAAGCCAATTCCCATATTGTTGCCGGGCAATTTTTTTCTTAAAAGAGCTTCATTCTCTTTTCCAATCGAATTCTAATGTAAACCAATCAACGATCAACGAGGCTTCTCCGATTGCTAAAGAGTTTGCTGTCAAGTTCTGTTATCCGAAACTTTCTCCATCGGAACCAAGTAAAAGATCTCTCCACATGGAGTTCAAAA
The DNA here is from genome assembly GCA_037355745.1 of Pseudo-nitzschia multiseries. Taxonomy (NCBI): domain Eukaryota; phylum Bacillariophyta; class Bacillariophyceae; order Bacillariales; family Bacillariaceae; genus Pseudo-nitzschia; species Pseudo-nitzschia multiseries. The sequence goes on along the minus strand of CM074789.1, from coordinate 11,135,163 downwards.
GCACCAATTTAGCCGAAACTGTTGCCGGCCAACTCTTAGCCTCCAATGAACGGACGAAACCCCCTCACTGGACCAATGTCACCTTTGTTTCTCTGTATTGATTATGTTTCCAAGCTTATGTCAAAGGTCGGTATCCAATCTGCTGCTAAAGCTACTCAACCACCAACCACCTTGTCCTCCATTGGACAAATGATCAATCATTTCAATAGCAAAGAATCAGATGAGGTTACATACGTTCCCGATGGACATTATACATTTGTTGAAAATCATTATGGAGTGGATGGTGTTTCTGTTGTTTTGAAGCGCGAAGACGACACGACAACCCATTGAATTGTTTTCAAATGGAATCATTGTTCCAATTACAAATATCCCGATAGAAACAGGAATGATTTTGAGCAAGATATTATGTCGGCCCGCAATCACCTTTGTTTCAACACTTCCTGTAGCCGACATGTTGAATTCACTCAGATGAGGTCTTCTATTTGGGCGTGTTTCCCCATCATATTTGACTTCGCCAAAAAACACCCCTATTGGCCTTTACCTCCGACTATTTCCGTACCACGAGTCCTGTTTGCCCAGCAATCTACGATACCAGAATCGTTTCTGTTGTAGGCAAGTTGGAGAGACGATTCCCCACCAGTGCCAACGGAAGACAAAAAAAAACTTCTCAGGCATTTGACCCCGGCGTGAAAACGCGTCAAACGACAACTGTTGATACATGGCAACAAGACAAACTGTGAAGCGTGACTGTCCAATACGTTCGGAAAAGTAGATTAAAGTAATTAGAAGTAAATTTACAGTTTGTTGCCCGTTTTCGTTCTTCAAAGACGAAATATGGTTCGTCGTTCCCGAAGGCGTGATAGGATCACACTTATGCGAAGCTTCTACCCATATTGGAATTCACAATGGGTGCGCCAACTACAACCTCTGGAAGTATAACATAAGGATTCCAAAAAAATGAAGGTGAGTATTTCTCATGTTGTTGACGACGACGGTCGGTAGATCTATTGAACGAGATTCATTCGATTACTGGTGGTCGTTTGGCGTCATCCATCTCTCAGATATGGGTTGGTGATAGGGTCTATAACGTCCATGGTCCTCAACGCGTGTTGCTACTTGCAGGAGCAAAAATCCCACTTCCAATTCTTTTCAGAACCGGAAAACCACATTTCGCAACTTGTGGACTTGACCATTCGGGGACAGGGAACTCTTTCGATCATCACAAAGAAACATGTCAAAGAAAGCGATACAAAACAAATCTTGAGGACCTTACCTACTTTTCATTGATGGATTGATTCTATGTTTCTTTTATCCCTCAACGCCAGTGCTACCACAATTAATCGCGCATGGCATCGACCTGCGGCGCTGATTTGCCACCATCGTCATCTTCCTCCTGCTTTTCAGAAGCTTTAATGTACAAGACGTTGTTACATCGAACCAAGACTTCGCCGAGAGAACCTGCTAGTTCGCCGTCGATATATTCTTCGGTATTGAGAAGTTGTAAATTCATGTAGGCATCGCTACTTGCGAGTTTCCCTTGATACTCCATTCCCCACTTCAGTCGGACCCTGACTATTTTTCCGACTAAGTCCGCCAAAAATGGCTTTGGATTGACGATGAATTGCGCCTTAGATTCCAATCAGTCCGTGTAAGAAGTCAATGAAAAGGCGAAAGTCAAATTTTGAAGCAAAAGACGGAAGGAACATGTAAGCAGAAAAGATAGGTTTAAGAATTTGAAGTGTGCATATTCCCATGTATCAATAATCATCACACGGTTTCCGTTGAATCAGACCTTGACTCCACAAGATGCTACAAACGATTAACGGGAGTACTTGATATCTATCCCTAACAACTTCAAGTCGACAACTAACCATTATTTTACTTTGTGCAACCAAGATGACAATACGAGCACCGTGTATCGGTTGCCATCCTTCCTCCTCCGCAGATGCAACAGATGATGCGTTCGGTACGAGTACGAGTAAGAGTACTCGGTAATCTTACGGTAAAAGCTTACGAACCAGACTATCGGTACAGTATTTTTTTGACAGTCGATCGATCGGTGCAAATATTCTTTTCTACCGTGCAGGAACGTACGGTGAGTAGTGTACAATCTAAGAATACCACAATTAATACCCAGTACAAAAACCATGTACAAGTCTACTGGAAATAAACATGTGTGTGCTCCGCACACTGAAACTCTCTTCAAAAAATACGAAAGTCAAAAATACCCTGAAAACACAGCCAAATGACAGCAATTTTTATGGGAATTCCAATCATCAAAATCACCTACCGGTATGTCATTGATTTTCATTTTCCATTTTCGTGACCCTGCAATGGCCCTTCTGTTTCTCCTTCCATAGAACAGACCATGAAGGTTCACCACTGTACAAATAGTACAAAAAAATGACACCAACTAAAATACCTATGCGTTACTCTAGTGCTGTGTTTTTGATTGGGAAGGGTATTCAAATGGCAATTCTACTGCAAATAACAGATGACAAAAAAGCGAGCCAACAACATGCCCTTCTCCGACCCATCTGTATCTCCTCCAATAGAAGGGATGATGAGGGTTCACATGTACAGATACTACCACATTCGAACGCCATCATGTTACTCTACTGATTTTCGATTGGGCATGGCAATCAAACGGCTATCAGATGGCTATTCGGATGGCAATTTATGAAGATACGGGGACACCATTTCCAATTTGACGACCATTCTGTTTCTCCTTCAATAGAACAGACCATTAAGGTTCGCCACTGTACAAATGGTACAAAATGATACCAGCTCAAATACCTACCCGTTACTCTACTTCATTTTCAAGAATTGGGAAGGGTATTCAAACAGCAATTCCACAGTGAATAAGACAAACCAAATGATGAAGATACGAAAAAAATGAGCCTATGACAACGACGACCCTGCTCCGGCCCATCTCTTTCCCATGGGATAGAGGAGCAAATGGAGGGAGACATGTAGAAAACTTACCAGGTTCAAATGCCAGCATGTTGCTCTACTATTTTTTAGACTGGGAATGGAAATCCAAAGGCAATCAGATGACAAGTTACCAAATTCCAAAGATAAAAAAACAGTTGACAATGGGCCCTTCTTATTCCCCACCAACAGATGAGAGGATAAAGGCCAATTTGTAAAACCTCTACCAAAATCAAATGCCAGCATGTTACTCTACTAAATTTTGAATTGGGAATGGTGATTGAACAAACTAACATGACTGATCAATCGTTTGATTGATTGATCAATCACTTTCAATCAATCAATCAATCCAATGGCCCGTCCCATTCACTACTGACAGAAGAGAGGATGAAGGCAGACATGTAAAATGACTACCACATTCAAACACCAGCATGTTAATCTACTTCTTCTTTGACCAGAAGGAATGGTGATCAAATGAACGCAACAGTGATTGATCGAGCGTTATGCTGGCCATACAAAAAAGCTGCAGGTCCTTAGACATGTAGACCAAATTCAAATACAGTACCAAAATATTACGCAGCACACCAGCAGCTTACTTAGCCTAGTAGAGGGGACTGATTTAGCAGCAATAATAGGGGGGACCGGCACTTATTAGCCGTCTTATCATTCTCTTATTGGTTGTCGTCGTCACCATCACCATTTCAAAAAAGTGAGCAAAAAAATGTGTCATGAAACAAGCACCTCCAGGAACATTTCTTAGAGAGAAGAGTAAGGAACAACACCAGTCATCTAAAGTACTTGTGGTATTTGTGGTATTTCCTTAAGAGTTACACAGAGTCTTATACCACTAAAAATGCAACAATACTGTGTATGGAAATGCGCTGCGTACCTCAGTTTTTTGAGGGGTACAACATGATTTCTACAGAGAAAAATAGTAGGAATAGTCATTAGAGGTATGTACCATTAAGCGTGCCAATTTCTACTTACATACCACAGTAGTGCCAGGTTAAATACCACAATTGGGTGATTCCCGAAACACTTTTCTGGGTAATACCCAGATTTCTGTTTTTAGTATTTCAGGAATGAAAATTAGCATACCCAGATTTTTGGCGGGCCAGAGTCTAAAATCTCATTTTGGAATGTAGAATCTCATTGTATGGACAACAATAATAGTAGCCAAATTTGCCCTCTTCATACAATTAAAAATGTGGGTTGAATACGTTCGGATTTTTCATTTTCAGCAACTTGACCTTTCAGTGACTCAACTGACAATAGGTACTCAACCAACAGCATAAATAGTTGCCAATCCGTTGACTATGTCCCTTGAGTTGCTTGTTTGCTTGTATCTTCTAAAAGATGAGGATGATGATGATGATGATGATGACACGGAAGAAGAAAGGCATCAAAGAGATAGGAGAACACCAAGGATAGCCCTACATTGTCATTCCGAGTCCCCCTTTCTTTATCTATTCAACTCTCCTAGCAACAAACAGGACTCTTCTCAACTGCTGTGGTGTCGACCACAAGGTCTTTGGAAAGCTTCTAGGTCTATTTCAACCCACATTTGATAGTTACACGGTTGATAGATACACCAACACTATTTGGAAGAGGAAGGTTAATGCAAATGGAGTATGGAATGGAAGAAAGCGTGAGGCAAATGCAACATGCTGTCTTGGTCTAGTACTTCATTGGTTTAGAACACGCAGATCCATCGCAAGATCTGTGTCAATGGCGTTTAGACTTACCTCTACTGTTATGTACAAATGGTTAAAATTCTCCAGAAAGGTTCTTTTGTTTGTATTGCAGAATCATCCAAAGGCAATGATTAGACTTCCAACTGAAGAAGAATTGGAGGAATACATCAGCGCAATTGGTGCCAAATATCCCAGACTACAAGAACGCAGTGTCTGGGATGCGGCCAATGGACTCAAAATCAAAATTCAGCAGTCTTCGAATTGGTTGATTCAGAGTTGGTATTACAACAGCTGGGTCTGTGACATGTATGTCAACAGTGTCTTTGTCTTTGCGGCCAATGGACGCATCTGTATTTGCTGTTACAACTGCCTCGGTACATGGCATGACAGCACAGTTTTTGATCATGGTGTTTATGATAAAATAGAAGAACTGTTTGTCAAGTTCCAAGTGATGGTTTGTGTTGACTCTGCATTTAGGGTTGCCACAGGGAGACACCAATGCCTTGTCCAAAGTTTGCAGAATGATCCGGATACCATAGAGGCTATTTTGTTGAACACAGAAGCAACGTCCATTTGCCAGTTATCAGAGTGGGAGATGCAAATGATTCAGGGGCACTTTCCGCAATTGAAAGACAGGCTCCTATTGGAGACATTTGGCAATAGGAAGGTCATTTTGAACTTGATGATGCTTCTGTACAATTACCAAACAAGTACCATTGGTCACAACCAGATTCTGAATGTTTTCATGCCTAAGAAGAATGCATACTTCTCTTATGCTGGCGATCTAACGGAAGATGCCACCGGCATGTTTGAGTAGCCGAGCATTGAGCTGTTGAGGAGCCTGCGCTGAACCATTGAGCTGGTGATTGGGTGCACCATTGGACTTGGATGGATGGACTTAAGGTATTCAAAAACTGGACTTAAGGATTGATGGAAGTTTCACCTTCAAATTTTGCTTTGGGTGGTTGAGTAGAAGTAGATTGTTGCCCATGGTCTCGGTCAGGTCAATTGGTCGATTGCAAAGTGTAGTAGATAAAAATCAATAATTGACAAATTAGTAGCTTTCATTTGGACATAGCTTTTGCTGTTGTTAAGTTTTTGAATTGTGAGCTTAGAGCTTGTTGGAAGGATAGCTGGAAGGATACGAGTAGATACAAGTAGTTTTGATCCTGATCGATTGATCCGGAGTAGTTTTGCTTTTGGTGTTTGGGTTCATTAAAACCGCATGGCTCCTTAACAGGGGTTCAACTCAGCGCCAGACAAAGTTAATCTCATCAGTTTTTCCACACATGGAAATGGGAATGGAAATGGGAATCGTTGGCCAGTGTGTTGATTCCCATTGATTTGATTCAAATCAATTTCAGACTTTCATGTACTACCAACTTCACCAACTTCGTGATTTTGCATGAGTTACTACTAGTAGTTACTAGTAATTCATTATTTCATTTTCTTTCCAAGTTGCAAAGCTCATAATGTGTTTTCTTGCAAAACCAAAAGCAACGTGTTACTACTAACTTTGAATCGAATCTACTAATCTCCAAATCAACAATCCAACCAACCATGGTAATTTCCAAACAAGAACAGATTCTTCGGGCTCTTCAAGACAAAGTTTACCGACAACACCGACAAAAGATTCTTTGGACTCTTCAAGCCCAAAGAATCTACCAACAACATATTATTGCACAAACCAATACAGTCAGTTTCCAACCAAACCAGCAATCCAGTTGTTTCGAATGAAACCAGCAATCCAGTTGTTCTGAACCGATCTGATGATTCATGGTTATTTGATTTGGATTCTGATTCCGATTTATTTGATTTCAATTCCAATTCTGAAATTACTTTGGATCTTCCTGCCATTAAACAGGAACCAAAGCCTTAAGTGGAATCGCTGGGGGGGGGGGGGGGGGTTCAAGTTGGAGTTGGAGTTGGGATTCAAGTTGGAGTTGGGACGGAGCCCGTTTAATAATATGGTGGCAACATCTACTATGTCGGCCTTCAGCGATTCCAAGGCAGCCTCTGTTTGTTGCCTCTGAGCTTGGAAGGCAGCCTCTCTATGTTCCCTTTCAAGCTGGTGATCCTCTCTTCTTTGTTCCCTCTCAAGCTTGGAATTCTCTCTCAAGAAATCAAGAATATCATGGCGTCCGTTGGTGTTCCTGTGGTACTGTCTCTTGGACCGCAGAGTGCTGCTGGGAGAAAGGGAAGAAGAAACAAACTGCTGAGATGAAGAAGAAGAGGAAGCCGACCGAGACCAAGAGCGTGGAACAATTCTTGCTTGTACATTTATGGTGATTGGTGTATTGAGTTCTGGTTCTTGGGATTCGTTGGGAAGATTGACGAAGCAGCGGTTGTGTAGGCTGGGTTGGCTGCTGGGTTGGCTAGGTTGGCTGGGTTGGCTGTGCTGGCTGTGCTGGCTGCGTTGGCTCCATTGGCTGTGTCGGCTCCATTGACTGCATTGGCTCCGTTGGCTCTGTTAGCTGTTGGCTTGGCTGAGTTCTTTGCAAAGGTTGACAGAGTGGTATTGGAGGAAGAATGTTATCATCGTCAGAGTCATCATCATCCTCCTCACTACTTATGTATTCTTCGTCTTCCATGTCGTTCTGGTATCCTTCTACCATATTGTAATGCTCTTCTCCATCACCAACTCCTTGTTTGCCCTTAATCAACCACTTGACCCTCTTCGCCAACTTTACCTCCTCGGGGAAATTTGGATCGTCAGTAGGAACTTATTTAAGGTAAAGATGGCCGTATTTCCTACACAGGTTTTGAACACTTCGATGGGTATTAGGGAAGTTGTCTTTATGGATTTGGGTGACTTGTGCCCATTCCTCAGGACCAACAGGAAGGATTTCTTTGAGGGTGTGTAGGAATTCCAAGAGTTCAGTTCTGCTGTAGTTGATCACCCCAAACCTGTGTGTGTCCTTTCTTTGCCATCGCTGTTGTTGGCTAATGAGTCTGCAATATAAAAATTATGTACGGAGCTGAATATGTATCTCCTTCCCCATTGTTGTCAAATAGCAGCAACAACAGCAGATAAAGCATTATTAATATATTGATACAATTTGGTTTTTGTGCATTGGAAAATATTTTGTACTCGTACTGTAATCAGCCAAAATTGGCGATCCAATCTGTTGGATGCGTGATTAGTCCGTTGGGTGGGTATTAGGGAATGAGAAAAATTTCAGTCCGGGAATCCATCTTGTGGACGTGAGCTCACGTCGACAAGGATCTGGGTAAGAAAAGACTGGTCAAGAAAAAAATCCGGTCTGGGTAATACCCAGAAGTATTTCGGGAATCACCCATTTGTTTGAAGGGCCCTGAACGATGCAGGAGAAGACTGGCTAAGCGGACAAATCCAATCTATCCTAAGATCACTAAAATTGGTGCATCGATCTGTTAATACTCCAATGCACACACTAAATCACTAATATTCGCACCGGCCTGCTAATACTCTGGTGTCATTCTCACATGCCCTGTACCTTTAATACCAGGGGCTGTAGGCCTTTACCTTGTGCCCTGTAGATTCTGGTACATAAGGTCCTATTTTTATTAAGGAGGAGAATCGGAACCGGTAAGTGGTAAAATCTCATTCCCACTTCCATTCCCGATTCCATTCCTGGATTCCTGTAGAAACAAGATGACTCGTACGATCGACCGCGCGTCTCATTCATTCGCGTCTCATTCATTCATTCGTGTCTCATTCATTCAATTCATTCGTGTCTCATTTATCCATTCGCGTCTCATTCATTCACTCCGTACGATAAGATTCCTGTAGAAGCAAGATGACTAGTACGATCGAAACCCTCGTTCGATCGACCTCAAACACCATTGTGGTATTTTCTACGTATTACCGGTACCAAAAAAATCTTCTTTCGTGCTTTCAGTTTAGACGATCGGTTGAAGGGTGGACGAGGTGATTGAAAAAAATTAATCACACCGGTAGTACCGTACAAGTACGGTAGAAAAGCAATGTTGATAGTAAACAAATCTTATGTCAATCTGAACCAATGCGTCAGATTTATGATAGTGACAGCTGTAACAAACTAGGTGGAGTCTAAAATAGATACTCCTGTATTTAGCAAGAGGATACAAATCACAAGGCTCAAGTGCTTTGCAGGATCTTGAATGGAAGTCGTTAAGGAACGTCACACACAAACAAGATTCGGGTTTCGTGGGGAATCTTGCGCATACGGTCCCCCTTTGTAATTTCATCCAATTTTTGAAATTAATGTCAAACTCATAATATTTTTATGCACAGTATATTTTCCTACCCCACTGGCAACTGTTTCTGATCTGGTGGCCTGGAACTGGATTTGATGCCTGAAACAAACAGTGCATGGTCGCAATTCCTTAATCTGAATTGGTTCCTCATTTCTATTATTACTGGCTAACAATCATGGTCTGCGGCCTTAAATATCAGGATTATTGTAAACAGTGCTACTTGTACTTGCCTCTGATTACTACTTGTACCGGAAAGAAAAAGGTCACCAAGAAGAAGAAACCCAGCACCTTCTTGTTTACAGCAAGATGAAGAATGAATACAGGAGTAATTGTTTCGTATGCTCTTCTGAGCCATATTTCACACAACAAATCATGTTATTCTTATTACGACTGGTGTTTTGGGGTAGACAATTTCGCATCTTCCGTATTCAACAGAAGTTTGAAGAAGAAAGAGGATGCTAGTGAAAAATTTGGTCTATCAAACACCCCTAAGGGTCCACTGAGTAGTGGTCTAGTGCCAGAGGTGCTCGACAATCAAGTTATGTACAACCCTTCTGTCAAACCGATGGAGCGTGCCTTGATTGGTTAGGAATTAAACAACAATGACAATGAATCTGTTTCTGGTGATAAATTGTTTTTCTCCTAATGATAAGGATGGCAAAGAAGGAATTGACAGCAAAGTCCCCCCCTCTTTGAGTGTCAATAGAGAAGGCAACAGCATGCCTGTTGATGGTTCCCCTCCTTATTTGAACACGGCAATGATGACACCCAATGCTGGAAGGTATGTATCAAACAAACTTAAGGTGAAGATCAAGTTAATGAAAATCATACGGAATCATAGCATACCTCTAGTTGCAGAGAAGGAATTGTATGAATGGGCTATACAATCAGAGCGCCTTAATTTATTTTCATGGACAAAAGGAAATCTCATACAGACAAGGTCAAGAGTTGTGAAGGACATTTATGCAACTGTGCCTGAAATAGAGGGTGATAGCTTTGAACATCTTCTCATTGATTGGTGTTATAAGAAGTCAATTGGTGCTGATATTGCCAGCTGTAAACAAGTCTACATCTGATCCTTCCAAAAAGCACTTCATTCGCTATGAACGAACATCATGTTGGTAAAAGAAGAAAACCTGTCTTTCCCCCATGCTGAAGACCCAACCTTACTGGTCCGTCATCCAAAACTACAAGGTAACATTGATGTAGATGAACTCCACCACAGTCAATGGAGGATCAAAACTTGGGAAAAGAGATGCAACAAAGATAGAAATGAAATTTTGGTGCCTATAATTCTCTACATGGATGGAACGGCAATCAACAATAGTGGTCAAACAACGCTTACCCCACTGAACATGACGCTTGGCATATTCAACACCCTAACTCAGAACGCTTGGCAGGATGCATGGGAGACTATATATTTTCACCCCACAGGTACACGTGATAAAGGTGACAAATCAATCAACAATGTGAACAATCTTCACTCTGGCCTTTACTGTGCTGCGCTTTCATCTTTGAAAGATGCCTGTAACCTAACGGATGGTATAGAATGCTCTAGTTTGCGGTGGAACAAGAAGAAATGGTCTGTTTGAATGAAATTTGCAGTCACTTATTTCATTGGTGATACTCCCCAGCACGACCAACTTTGTGAACATTATCAAACAGCCAATACAAAGATGATCTGTATACATTGAAATGGTCCAAGGGCACTTGGTATTAACGCTCATGTTAATGTTCTGAAGGTTCCCGTTTCAATTAAAAGTGGGAACATGAAGGTGTCTAAGGACAAAAATGGGGAAGAGTATGATTCTGTCTGTCTATGGAAAATGTCTGATTTTACTGCTCCAATGGTGGAGGTACCGTACCGTCGTTAATTTTCCATGCAGATTTGGCTGTTTTTCCGTTGTCAAAAATCAAGTTCACAATGCTCAGCAACCAGATGTCCCCTGAAAATGTTAAAATATGCAGCATCTAGCTGAGATCGTGATCTAGATCACCTATTATTTGGCATTGTCAACGGACTTCTCATTGTCTTAGATAGTGAACTTGATTTTGAGAGCCTTAAGTAAATGAACCAAAAAAAACTATTTGTTTTTATGCCTACTTAAAATGTGTTTGCGCAAGTGTGCGCGATCGGCTCTGCATGCGCGCGCTTGCGCGCGCAAGCCAGTACCGAATAAAGGACGGACCATAAAAACAGAAAAGGGGTAAAGGACAGACCATACAAACAGAAAAGGGGTAAAGGACAGACCATACGAACGGAAAAAGGACAGACCATAAAATCAGAAAAAGGACAGACCATAAAGTACCTGCCATGTAGTACAAGTACTACCTACTACTACTATGAATACCAGTACCACATAAACAGTACACACTAATTTGCAATTACAAAATAGAAAATCTGACATTTAGTGTGATTAGTCCATGAATATTGTTCCTGTTATGGATAAGTTGAATCATGAAAAAAACAGAAGTGACTTATCTGTCATAGTTTGTGTGTCACCACGTAATTAGTGCATTTGGGTCCTGGATTTGGAGGAAAAATACACACTAATTTGCAATTAAAAAATAGAAAATCTAATATTTTGTGTGCTTAGTCCATGAATATTGTTCCTGGTATGGATAAGATGAATCATGAAAGAAACAGAAGTGAGTTATCTGTCATAGTTTGTGTGTCACCACCTAATTAGTGCATTTGGGTACTGGATTTGGAGGAAAAATACACATTAATTTGCAATTGAAAATTAGAAAATCAGATATTTTGTGTGATTGAACCATGAATATTGTTCCTGTTATGGATAAGTTGAATCATGAAAGAAACAGAAGTGAGTTATCTTTGATAGTTTGTGTGTCACCACCTAATAAGTGCATTTGGGTACTGGATTTGGAGGAAAAAATTATTAAATTCCTTTCGTGACCAGAAGTACCAAAGCTACCAAAGGGTAGATTTCCTATACGCACGAATCAATGAGTCCCGTATCCATCTAAGTAATCGATTCCCACGGGATATCGATTCCCACGGCGCACTGATTCCCATCGCGCATAAACGGTGAGCAATCCCTGTCTTACGATATTGCCATTGTTCTTCGGTGAGCAAACTCTGATTCCATAAAATATCACACGAGCTACAGGAGCAATTCCTGACCTTAATGATAAACATTTCATGGAGCCTTCCTAACGGAACAAGAGAAGAAAACCGTTGGCATGTGATTCTCACACAATACATATACATGCATACAAATATATATGGTCAACGACTAATACATGTACGGAAATAATCAGCGAGTAATCTCAGCACTACGCAACAGCAGTTGCAACGTATTCATCTCAATAAAAGAGATATCTTGCATTTCGGCAAGATTTCACTTTATCTCATACTTTTAACATTCAACTGATTTATATCCCAAAATTCACACTAGTTGCTACCAACTACTTGTAATCTACATACTAAGGTCTGTCTCGCTGCAATCTGAATAAGTCACAGCAAGAGGAGATCTGGCGTTTCCCTAGTCTCGCCTGTAGTCCGATTATCCGTTGCCGAAAGTATCCAAACACAATTGTCACGCGTAGAGTACAATCGTTCGTCTACTAACACACTAACACAGCGTTGCTGTTCTTCAGAAGCCTTTGAATCAGACTCTCAACGAATCCGATTCAGAAGGAAAATAATAGATTAACAGTCGCAAGCTCTAAGAAGGCTTGCACACAAGAAGGAACAGGAACGGAATTGAACATAATCCCTACGCTGGCATATGCACGTCGCACATCGCACAAGAAGCAGTTCCCATTCTCAGTTACCACGCAATTCTTTCCAAGGCTCCGAACCACCACAGATGCCGAACATACCATTAATGCCCGGCGATGCTCTCGGAGGCGAAGAGAAGAATGACGCCGAAGTCACCACTATCGAACGCTTTCCCAGCTTCGATGCTGATATGAGAAAGATACTCGTATCATTACTCAATGTAACAAGTGAGATTACTAGCAAGTTGTGCCTAGCTCTCAAAGAAGGCGGATTATGCGAGTGGAAGTCTTTCCTCGACGCACTTATCGAACCGGATTTTGCACGCGAACTTACCTATATGGAGCGAGGATTGGCAACGCATATCCCTAGATCCATCCAAAGGAGCATAGAAGCGCTTGCAGACTTCGCTATCGACCTACAAGAAGAAGGTGTCGACCTAGGAGAAGACGAGAAGGACTGGAAAGATGTAAAGTCATATACATACATGGAATTCCAGACATTCCGCGGAGAGCGTGCCCAACGCTTACGTAACGAATCTGTTCTGAATCCACCACCTCCTCCGGCGGGAAGTAACAAAAAGTCCCCTCAGCAGGTAAAGTACGAATCATGGTGCCGAAAAGCACGAGATGAAAAGTCCTTTACACCCCTCACGAATGACTCCAGATTCGAACACTGGCTCGTAGGTTTCAAAGCTAAACTCGAAGCATACGACATCGATACAGAGACATTCCTCGATGAAACTTGGCCTCCAGCCACGCTTGTGGGTTACACCCGTGATCTCTACATCAAACAATGTGCCTTCTTCTGGGTACTAATGTTGGAAGTCTTCAAGAGTGACCTTTCTGCATCATGTGTACACAGTCATTCTACCACTCGTGATGGACGCCAGGCCTACTTCGACTTCGTAAACCTTCATGGCCAATCAAAAGCAAAGGTATACGACAACTCGATCCAGCTACAAGCGTTGCTCAAGTTGAACCTCAACAATTGGAAAGAATCCAAGGTGAAATTCATCACACATTGGTTTGACGAATTGAATCACCTCAACAAGCTCCGTCCTCCCAACAAGCCCCTCGAGTATCACACTGTAAAATCAGCATTGTGTCAGGCATGTTATTCCAGCTTCCAGCTAAGCGAACAGTTTGCCAAAGTCAAGGATCCAGGTGGGACGAATAGCACCGTAACTGATGCAGTTGCCGAAGCCGCTGCTATCCACGATCTTAAAATCACGCTTTTACTCGAAGCAACTCGACTTGATTCCCAGTCTGCGATGTCTGCTCCTCGGTCGACCGTACGTGCACACGTTCATGATTTCTCCTCTGACTCGATCCAACACCATGATGACTATGCTCTTCCCATCGAATTTGAAGGAGACTATCAAGATTATGCTGTGTTCAAGGCTGGACGTACTCCTGACCCTACCACAAGGTTGCCTACAAACATATGGAAGGCCTTGTCACGTCAGGACATGAAGAGTTGGCTCAGTTTTTCTCCGGAAGGCAAGAAAATCGTGGTTGCCTCATTGCGACACGACTTACTTAACACTAACCAACCTGACCCCAACAGTGTCAAACCCATTACCCGAAAGGCATACCAACATGAACACTCGGTATCTTTCCAAGAAGACGATACTTCGACCAAGGATGAGCATGCCAATTCCGCAGCAGACCTCCATCCTGCTGTAGAGAATGATCGTAGAGGCGTTTTCCATGCATCTCTAGGTGTATACAAATCCACGACCTCCTCGTCTAAGGACCAGCGACCTCTCAAGTCTTCCGTGTCACCCGCGCATCCAGCTCGATTCCTTTCAAACAACCCTGACATTCAGTACAAAAAGGACGGTGACACTCAAATACCTGTCGGAACACCATCGTATTCCGCCAACTTTCACCAGTGGTATACTCCCGAGGATGATCTCACCTTTCCTAATGATGGACCCGTAACGTCATACACATACCGCATACACAAAACTACGGTTACTAGCCCTGGTTTTGCCATGGTCGATCGCGGCGCAAATGGCTGCATCATCGGTAATGATGCATGTCTCATCTCCAAGGATATTCCACCACGATATGTTAACGTCACCGGCATTAACAATCATCAGGTACAAAACATTCCCATTGCTACATGCGGAGCATATTCCATGTCGAACAGAGGCCCCGTCATTCTTATTTTCAATGAATGTGCCTATACAGGACGACATCCTTCTATATTGTCATCCGGCCAGATGGAAGCATATTTTTCCACTGTAGACGACACGTCCATCAAAGCAGGCGGAGGACAGGTCATCACCACCTCCGATGGCTATGCACTGCCTCTTAGCATACGACACGGCTTACCATACCTTGCGATGCGGAAGTATACGACTGTCGAATTTGACACGTTACCACATGTTATCATGACGTCCGATAAACATTGGGACCCATCTGTTCTCGATACCACGATCAGTGCAAAGGATGAACAATTTCTCCAGAAATATCCTCCACAACCACAGCAACTCCCTTATGCCGATTACGACGAATATGGGAACCCACGCTGCCTTGAAGGATTCGATATATCTGTTTCTCACGGGTCCTCCACGGTCACATCCCTCAGCTCGTATTCCAGCCATTCTACCCGATCTCCCTTTCTTCCAATTGATGATCATAAGAACAACGATCGCTCCTTTTGGCTTACTTCCACTGACTACGCCCATCACGAACGTCTCGCATGCTGCGCGCCAAACGCAGTCTCTGGAACAGTCACTGCGTTTCCGACAGATTGTACAGAAAGTGACACTACACGCATTGCAGCTACGCCCCGTGAAAGATACCCAAATGAACATGACTACTTATCCCTGAAACCTTTCTTTTGTTGGGTTTCCACCGATCGCATCAAAGCTACTTTTGAAAACTCGACCCAATACGGTTCGTTAGCGGTTAGCCCTGATGGTAACATTTTCAAACGGTTTCATTCCCCTCAACCGGCCATGAACGTTCGCCCCTTCAATGACGATGTTATGTCCGATGCAGTCTATTCAGATGTCCCAGCAATTGATGGTGGATCCAAAATTGCTCAGATCTTCTTTGGCCGAAAATCGCATATTATTCACGTTGAAGAAATGCGTACCACCGGCGATTTTCTACCCTGCTTTCAGAACTTTGTTCGAAAATGGGGCAGACCCATCCGCCTCCTTTGCGACCACGGTAACTATCAATCAAGCAAGAAAGTCATGGATTACCTCAAGATGTTATGGATTGGACTCTGGCAAAGTGAACCGTACCATCAACATCAGAATCAATTCGAACGACGATACCAAACGTTCAAACGCATTGTCAATCGCGTCATGGATCGTACCGGCACACCACCACACATGTGGTTACTGTGCATGACATACGTCGCGGGTCTCCTTAATGTTGTCTCTGACCCTACGCTGTCCGATAAACAACCGATCTTCATTGCCACGGGTACAATTGGCGACATCAGCGCATACACCAGTTTCTTCTGGTTTGAACCTGTTTATTTCAAGACCAATGACTCTCCTTTCGGTACCAAATCTACCGAACGCCTAGGTCATTTCGTCGGCATCGCCGAACATGTTGGCAATGGACTCTGCTTTCGAATCTGGGATCCAGTTACCAACAAGTTACTAGACCGGTCCGGTGTTCGATCTGCTCTTACACCTGAGTCACGTAACAAGCGCGCGGGCTTATTTACTGATGATGGTTTCATCAAATGGCGTAATGCAAAGGATTCCTTACCCCGTCTATACGCCACTGGAGAAGCTCCAGCTTTCAAACATGGGGAGCACACCAATCAGAATAAACTCATTGACGAGTCTACTAACCCAAACAGCTCAGTTTCCCCTAACGGTTCACCTGCTGATTCTGACACCGCCGATAACACCGTTCCATCTGCACCAACAGATATCACGCCACACTCACATGGCACTCAACCAATTATTCAACCACCCACCCACCCCTCGTTACCGAGCTTTCTTTATAAGAAGGTCGATGACAGCCCAAGCTGGTCACCTTCTCCACTCCCTAACAACTATGGGGAGAGTCTTGATGGTCCTCCTACGACACACATCTTCAGCAAAACACCCGATGGCGTTCTCCTTACTGAAGATGATTTTGATCCACCGGAATTAGCATACTTTGATGTTAGTGACGTCACAACTCCACACACTAACCCCGCTACTCCTTCAGTAGACCCATCACAGGTAGTTGTTACCGACGAAGAAGGCAACGCACAATTTGACGATGATGGTAAACCTATTACCATTCCTACGATCCCGATTGCCGATCTACAAGGACGTTCCTTTCTTGTAACCAATCTTGATGGCACCCGGAAACGTCTCACCATTGTCGATGTTGAAGACAGTCTTGAACGCAATAAAGACTTCATCAAGTTCAAGTGCAAACACTCCGATGACGAGCTCGATGATATCATTGCATACAATGATGTCATGAATTACATCCATCGTGATTCAACACAAGAAGACGGCAAACTCTGGTCGTTTCGCCGCATCCTAGGACACCAAGGTCCACTGGATAACAAGCACCCTCAATACAAAGGTTCCAAGTATAACCTTTGGATTGAATGGGAGAATATGGAACGCACATATGAACCTCTGGCCAATATTGCGGCTGATGACCCAGTCACCGTTGCAAAATATGGGAAAGACAACAACTTGCTTGACCTCCCAGGTTGGAAACGTCTCAGGAGAATCACCAACCTAGCCCGACGAACCAAGAAACTTGATCGACTCGTGCATCAAGCCAAACTACGTTCTTTCCGTACCACTCCGCAGTATCAATATGGATTCAAAGTGCCTCGTAACCACGAAGAAGCCCTCCGATTTGATCAAGCCAACGGAAACACCAAATGGGAAGATGCCACCACTCTGGAAATGGCACAACTCAATGAATACAATACATTCATTGATAAAGGCGTATACAAGACAAGCTCCATTCCCACGGGATTCCAACAGATCAAGGTACACATGATATACGCTGTCAAACACGACGGAAGACACAAGGCTCGCCTCGTTGCTAACGGTAATCTCACTGAGGCCCCTATCCACAGTGTTTACGCAGGCGTCGTATCTCTTCGCGGTCTACGTATGTGCCTATTCCTAGCTGAACTCAACGATCTAGAAGCATGGGGTACCGACATAGGTAACGCCTACTTAGAAGCAGTCACCTGCGAGAAAGTATGCATCAAGGCAGGTCCCGAATTCGGATCGTTGGAGGGTCACCTGTTGGTCATTTACAAAGCCCTATATGGTCTCAGGTCTTCAGGCAAGTGTTTTGGAGACTTACTCGCGGCTTGCCTCATCGAACTCGGCTTCGAAAGATCCCGCGCAGAACCGGAAATATTCCTCAAACCCGGAACAAACAAGCATGGTGAACGTGTATATGAGCTCATATGCACATATGTCGATGACCTATGTCTCTGCATGGCAGATCCCAATTCCTTTTTGAAGATATTGCAATCGTCACCATATAACTTCAAATTGAAGGGATCCGGACCTATGAACTTTCATTTAGGATGTGGATTTGAGCGCGACGAACATGGTGTTTTGTGCATGAATCCCATGAAGTTCATCGAAAAGATGGAAGCATCTTACGAACAAATGTTCGGATGCAAACCTAGCACTAGGTTCCAATCGCCCATCGCGGAGAACGATCATCCTGAATTGGACTCCTCAGCCTTCCTTGAAGAAACCGGTATACAGAAGTACCAAAGTATGATCGGTTCACTGCAATGGATAATCGCTATTGGGCGTTTCGATGTACAAACAGCCGTGATGACGCTCTCAAGTTTCAGAGCTCAGCCACGAGATGGGCATCTCGAACGCGCTAAACGTATCTATGGATATATCTCCAAGTTTAGACATTTTAAAATCAGATTCCGTGTGGAACCGCCCGATTTTATATTGACTAAACCCGACACCATCGACTGGTCCAATACCGTCTATGGGGAGCATTCTGAGGAGCTACCCGACGACGCTCCTGCACCGCTTGGAAAGACAGTAGTGTTATCACACTTCTATGATGCCAACCTCATGCATGATATTCTCAGTGGCAAGGCAGTTACCGGCATACTTCATTTCGCGAACAAGACTCCCATGATGTGGTTCTCGAAGAAGCAGTCCACTACGGAAACAGCCACCTTTGGAGCTGAATTTGTTGCAGGAAGAACTTGCATCGAACAGATTGTCGATCTACGCCACTCATTCCGATACCTCGGAACACGAGTCCATGATATCTCATACTCTTGGGGTGACAACGAAAAGATGATCCAGACGGCGACCTTTCCTTATGCAAGGTTGCATAAGCGTCATAACATTCTATCGTTTCACTACGTACGGAGCATGATAGCGAGAGGTTTCATTTTAATGATGCACATCCCGGGTAAGGATAACTGTGCAGACATTCTCACCAAGCATTGGAGTCACTCAGTTGTGTATCCACTGCTCAGGCCCATCTTCCACTTCTGTGGTAATACTGGCGACCTTCTCCAGGATGATGGAAGCATCATGTAGAGCGTGATGACCCTTCACAAGGAGACATGGGGAGTATTAAATTCCTTTCGTGACCAGAAGTACCAAAGCTACCAAAGGGTAGATTTCCTATACGCACGAATCAATGAGTCCCGTATCCATCTAAGTAATCGATTCCCACGGGATATCGATTCCCACGGCGCACTGATTCCCATCGCGCATAAACGGTGAGCAATCCCTGTCTTACGATATTGCCATTGTTCTTCGGTGAGCAAACTCTGATTCCATAAAATATCACACGAGCTACAGGAGCAATTCCTGACCTTAATGATAAACATTTCATGGAGCCTTCCTAACGGAACAAGAGAAGAAAACCGTTGGCATGTGATTCTCACACAATACATATACATGCATACAAATATATATGGTCAACGACTAATACATGTACGGAAATAATCAGCGAGTAATCTCAGCACTACGCAACAGCAGTTGCAACGTATTCATCTCAATAAAAGAGATATCTTGCATTTCGGCAAGATTTCACTTTATCTCATACTTTTAACATTCAACTGATTTATATCCCAAAATTCACACTAGTTGCTACCAACTACTTGTAATCTACATACTAAGGTCTGTCTCGCTGCAATCTGAATAAGTCACAGCAAGAGGAGATCTGGCGTTTCCCTAGTCTCGCCTGTAGTCCGATTATCCGTTGCCGAAAGTATCCAAACACAATTGTCACGCGTAGAGTACAATCGTTCGTCTACTAACACACTAACACAGCGTTGCTGTTCTTCAGAAGCCTTTGAATCAGACTCTCAACGAATCCGATTCAGAAGGAAAATAATAAAAATACACATTAATTTGCAATTAAAAAATAGAAAATCCAACATTTTGTGTGATAAGTCCATGAATATTGTTCCTATTATGGATAAGTTGAATCATGAAAGAAACAGAAGTGAGTTATCTGTCATAGTTTGTGTGTCACCACCTAATGAGTGCATTTGGTTCCTGGGTTTGGAGGAGAAATACACACTAATTTGCAATTAGAAAATAGAAAATCCAATATTTTGTGTGATTAGTCCATGAATATTGTTCTTGTTATGGATAAGATGAATCATGAAAGAAACAGAAGTGAGTTATCTGTCATAGTTTGTGTGTCACCACCTAATTGGTGCATTTGCTGGGTACTGGATTTGGAGGAAAAATACACACTAATTTGCAATTAAAAAATAGAAAATCCAATATTTAGTGTGATTAGACCATGAGTATTGTTCCTGTTATGGATAAGTTGAATCATGAAAGAAACAGAAGTGAGTTATCTTTGATAGTTTGTGTGTCACCACCTAATAAGTGCATTTGGGTACTGGATTTGGAGGAAAAATACACACTAATTCGCAATGAAAAATCAGAAAATCAGATATTTTTGGTGATTAGTTCATGAATGTTGTTCCTTGTTATGGATAATGATGAATCATGAAAGAAACAGAAGGGAGTTATCTGTCATAGTTTGTGTGTCACCACCTAATTAGGTGCATTTGCTGGGTACTGGATTTGGAGGAAAAATACACACTAATTTGCAATTAAAAAATAGAAAATCAAATATTTAGTGTGATTAGTACCATGAGTATTGTTCCTGTTATGGATAAGATTGAATCATGAAAGAAAGTAGAAGTGAGTTATCTTTGCATAGTTTGTGTGTACACCACCTAATAAGTGCATTTTGGTACTGGATTTGGAGGAAAAATACACACTAATTTGCAATTAGAAAATTAGAAAATCCAATATTTAGTGTGATTAGACCATGAAGTATTGTTCCTGTTATGGATAAGTTGAATCATGAAAAAAACAGAAGCTAGTTATCTTTGATAGTTTGTGTGTCACCACCTAATAAGTGCATTTGGGTACTGGATTTGGAGGGAAAATACACACTAATTTGCAATTAAAAAATAGAAAATCTGATATTTTGTGTGATTACTCCATGAATATTGTTTCTGTTATGGATATGTTGAATCATGAAAGAAACAGAAGTGAGTTACCTGTCATAGTTTGTCTGTCACCACCTAATTAGTGCATTTGGGTACTGGATTTGGAGGGAAAATACACACTAATTTGCAATTAAAAAATAGAAAATCCAATATTTTGTGTGATTAGTCCATGAATATTGTTCCTGTTATGAATATGATGAATCATGAAAGAAACAGAAGTGAGTTATCTGTCATAGTTTGTCTGTCACCACCTAATTAGTGCATTTGGGTTCTGGAATTGGAGGAAAAATACACACTAATTTGCAATTAAAAAATAGAAAATCCAATATTTAGTATGATTGAATGATGAATATTGTTCCTGTTAGGGATAAGTTGAATCATGAAAGAAACAGAAGTGAGTTATCTGTCATAGTTTGTGTGTCACCACCTAATAAGTGCATTTGGGTACTAAGAATTTTCAACAACACTACAATGTGACATGGGGAGACCAATCTTGCTACTGCCATAACTTTGCTTCCAGAGGAAGTTAGAACATTCTAGAGGTATCAGCGCCCATCTACATGCATTATAGATGCCGATCGAGCTATCGATCGATTCAGCGAACCGGCAGGGTGGCGCGCGCTACCCCGTTTCGTGTACATTATGTAAGAATTTTCAAGAACAAAATCTTACATTGTGAGAGAAATCTTGCTACTGCCATAACTTTGCTTCCAGAGGGAGTTAGAACATTCTACAGGTATCAGCGCCCATCTACACGCACTGTAGAGGCCTATCGATCTATCTATTGATTCAGTCGTCCGTCAGGGGGCTCTCGCTAGAAAAATTCGTGTAAATTAAGTAAGAATTGTCAACAACAAAATGTTACATGGGGAGACCAATCTTGCTACTGCCATAACTTTGCTTCCAGAGGGAGTTAGAACATTCTACAGGTATCAGCGCCCATCTACATGCATCGTAGACGACGATCGAGCTACCTATCGATTCAGCGAACCGGCAGGGGGGATCTCGCTACCACGTTTCGTGTGCACCATACAAAATGTTTCAAGAACAAAATGTTACATGGGGAGATCAATCTTACTACTGCCATAACTTTGCTTCCAGAGGGAGTTAGAACATTCTACAGGTATCAGCGCCCATCTACATGCATCGTAGCCGACGATCGAGCTATCTTTCGATTCAGCGAACCGGCAGGGGGGATCTCGCTACCACGTTTCGTGTGCACCATACAAAATGTTTCAAGAACAAAATGTTACATGGGGAGACAAATCTTGCTATTGGCGTAACTTTGGTTCTAGAGGGAGTTAGAACATCCTAGAGGTATCAGTCCCCATCTACACGAATCGTAGATGCCAATCGACCTATCTATCGATTCAGCGAACCGGCAGGGGGGCTCTAGCTATAAAAATTCGTGTGCACGAAAATTAGTTTTTATCCATCTTCTGTTTCAAATTTCATCTTTGCATTTTCTGCAATAGCCTTTGGAGCAGAAGCTGCATCCTCATGCAACTCTATTTTCTCGTGGTCATAGCAATCCTCTGCAAGCTTTCTCTCTCTCTTTCCTCCCTGGTCACTCTTTGGAATATATCTCCTTCCCTTCCTATCGCCAATACCATCAACAGCTAGTCCTTCATGTTCAGCAATAACATGGAAGGATCTGAGAACCTTCTTGATATCCTTTGCAATAATTTCAGACCGTGGATGGATTGTCCAAACTCTCTTGTATGCACTGGAAAGAGCAGAAGGTGTAGCCTTTGAGAACTTCTTGTCATCTGGTAGATTTGGCGACAGATGGACATGTATGTCAACGGCACGATGGAGTTGACTGAATAGTGACGTGTCAAGGGGGTTTGCTTCTGGCCTGTTACCAACTGGGCGATCACTGTAGCGAGCAAGACGCCCACCAACACCACCAGACGGGCCCATAAGGTCGTGCTCTGGAAAAATCCAACGATTATAATATCCCTTTTCTTTCATGTATGCAACGGTGTTCGCAGAGGTCATGAGCGAAAGTGCGTCATGGAAAAGGAAGCCGGAGTCACCCAACACTTTTCGGGTTTCTTCAAACATGTAGTCGATTAGGTCAGTGACACAAACTTGACCCGTCATACAGACTTTGTCAATCTCAGTCTCCCACAAGTCACCATACCGGGACTGATACAGATTGTCAGCAAGTCGATGATCAATGGGAGTTGGAGGATCTCCGTCCAGACACTCATCCGCCGCCTTGATAAATTCGGTAAGCCCCTTCTGGGAAATACCACGAGAAGCAACAACGATTGCATTGATCCTGTCAGTGTTTCCGGCCAGAGCCTTCATATCCTTCACCAAAGCAATACCCTGAAGCTGGAGCTTGTCAAAGGTTTTCTGCTTTAGCCTCGGAATGACTTGGATGGAATCGTTTTCATAGATAGCACCAGCTGGACGAGGATCTTCAATCCAAACACTTGAGGGAGTGCCTGTTGCAAAAAGAGAAGAATAAAAAATGCAGTGAGTGTTCAAGCTTGATCAGACTGATACCAAAAAACACATTGAACAACAAAATTCACCTTTCTTCGACCTTGCAAAAGCAATTGCTTGGAGTCTCAGTCTGTTACGATCCACACGAGTGATCAGCCGCTTCTCCGTGTACTCAAATACTTGATCAATCCTGTGACCGTTACCAGCAGCATCCATCCAAACACCAAATGCAAACCTGGCCTCCTTTTCATACTTAACTTGAAGCACTGTTTTGCGAACACCATAAGTACCGTTGGGATCCAGCTTTCCATTTTCATCACGTTTGAAACTAATGCAAACATCCTCCTTGCCAGCACCAATGCGACTTCCACTAGCCCCTATATGTGCCTTCTTGTGCATCTCGTCAAACCAGTAAATGTTTGACAACGATAAAGGCGTCAATAAGGACACGTCATAACAAGCAGGAGGGTTGTCAACATCATATGCATCGCCAAGCAGCTTGGGGAACATTGGATGACTGAATGTGACTTGCCCAAACCGTAATAGCAACTGTGCCACCCATCGGAATGATGCTCAACACCATGCATGGTCTTTATTTTTGCTACCCTGCTTACCTTTCTTGACTGACTTCATCTGAGGCTTCAGCCTATTATACATACAACCTCTGACAGCAGAATACGTGAGGGATGGTAAATTACTTGTCTGTCTATACTGATTAACAATGTAGGTTGACATTGCAATTGAATTACCAGACTCAAGTGAATCTGCAATGATTTCAGCTTCAATACTCTTCAGATCGATTAGAGGAGGCCTACCAGCTGCTTTGTGATTGCCTTCTCCAGTATACTTTACCTTTTGCTCTTGACATAGTAAAACGTCTCTGCACACCTGACGAATGGTCTCATGGAATGATCTTCTGTGAGCCTGTTGAAAGCCAGCAGCAATAGTTGTGATGGTCTTCAATTTTGTCCACAAAGACTCCGGAGGACTGTCCAGCACAAATTCAAAATGAACTGCAATTGCACCTCTGATATGTTTAGATGAAGATGCTGACTTATGTAGTGGCGATTCCCAATAGTCTTCTGGATCAAACAATTCTTCCTCATCCTCATCCTCATCCTCATCCTCATCTTCTGCATAGTTCACCGGAGGGGACCTTGCTGGTAGTTTAGAGTCCTCTTGTGGCAACACCACAGCAGCAGCAGCAGCAGCAGCAGCCTCCATTTCTTCCTTCAATTTGTTTTGCTCACGCACAAGCAAAGTACTTTTCCTCACTTGTTTCCTCTTCTTTGCCGTGGCTCCACTTCCTCTTCTTTTCTTGGGCGGCATGGTGGTAGTATTTCCAATCCAACTTGTGCAGAATGGTACAATTTGTACAGAGTGCCGTCAGGAACTGAAATGCAATTGTTTCGCGTCGGTTCCTCTTTCTGGTAGTATTTCCAATCCGAAGTTCGATAGTATTTCCAATCGGGAATGTGCTGAGTAGTACAGAATGTACACAGCGCCGTCGGAACTGAAAAACTTGTGACAGTCAGAGTATCGTTGCTCTTTGTTTCGCGCTCGACCGAAGTTTGATAGTATTTCCAATCCAACTTCTCGTTAATGGTAGGATTTGTACACAGTGACGTTGGAACGGAAAAACTTGTGACAGTCGGTCCAATCGATCCGTATTTCGATTGCTCTTCTTTTCCCTCGACCGAAGTTCCATAGTATTTCCAATCCAACTTCTCGTTAATGGTAGGATTCGTACACAGCGCCAGTTGGAGGTGAATTACTTCTGACAGTCGGTCCGATCGATTCTAGGTTTCGCCTTTGAAACTAACTCGACCAGGAAGTTCGATAGTATTTCCAATCCAACTTTTGGTAAATGGTAGGATTTTTACACAGCGCCGTCGGAGGTGAATTACTATCGATCAGTTTTTCGGTTGCTTGCACTCGCTTGTTTCTGCCTTTGAAAGTAGCTCGACCGGAAGTTCGATAGTATTTCCAATCGGGAATGTGCTGAGTAGTACAGAATGTACACAAAGGAGTCGGAACTGAAAGACTTGTGACAGTCGGTTCCTGCTTGACTCTAGGTTTTGACGACCACCGGAAGTTCAGAAGTATTTCAGATCAGACTTGCCGTTATTAGTAGGGATTCCAAACGAGACAGTCAGAACAGACTAACTCCAGATGATCATTGGGTTCGATTGAATTACTCCTAAGTGGTATCATACCATTCATAGATACAGCAATATGGATAGACGATTTGAATTGATATTTGAATTGATATTACTTACACGTGGAGTATTTTTTTAACGGTTTAACGGCTTCTGAGTGGCTGGGCGTGCACGCTGTCACTGCGCGGAGTCTCCAAATTGTTGAAAATAGAACATTAAGAACATGAAAACTCTCATTATTTTTTTATATTCATATTCAGTAATGAAGATAAAGTTTTCTATGTATCATGTCCCTTTGACTTCGAAAGAAACAGAAACAAACAGCAGATTCGTGTTCGTCTTCTCATAAGCTTTTCAACGGTATATGGGTTAATAGGGTTAGCACATGATCCCAGGAAGATAGCTTTTTCCGTTGCATGGATAATACATGACGGTACGGTAGGAGTGAATGTTGAACAGTATTTCCCATGAGCATCGTTTAAGTGGGTACAGGGTCAATCTCACACTTTTTTTGGTACATTCATACACTTTTGCCATACACTTTTCAACTACAACAATACCAACAAAAGGTATGATCATATGTACAATTCGATCCTGTGACCTCATTTGCTCAGCCACTAACCCATCCGCCACCCCGACCTCCACCCCGACCTCCACCCCAACCTCCACCCCGACTTCCACCCCGACCTCCACCCTAGCACCCTCCATGGTGACCCAGTATATAACCGAGCCAACTTGGTTGGGGTCGCGTTGCTCTGGTGAACACTGTACTGGGGCAGGGGTTGGGGGTTGGGGGCTTATAAAATGAGGGCAGTATTAGGGTGTTGGGGCTTATGTAAATAGGGCACTAGTAGGGCACTGCGCTCCGCGCTGGGGATGCCATTGATATTTTTTGTTCATACTCTCTATATATATTGATCGTACCATAATACCTAATTTTCAAAAGTGTACGGATGTACCTTTTGAAAGTGTAAAGTTGACCCCTGTCCGTTTAAGTGATGTAGTAGTAAGTAACATTGTCGTCGTCAAAGACGGCCATAACAATTTTACTGTACGGTACGGTAACGTTCGAGTTATGACTACCGGTACGAGTGCGAACCGGTATGAGTAGCATCGTACCGGTAGTAATAGTCATTCCGGAGTACGAAAATATTATTATTTTCTGCGGTTCGTACCGTACAGTACGGTAGGTAGGTGATGCTCGAAAAATTATTTGACCTCTTTTCATAGCTTATATATTATGTTTTTAACGTTGAGAGAGGAATACTGTCTTTCCGACTTTTTTGGTAACTTTGTGGCCAATTTTTCGTTGAAACGGTTAAGATTATCGTAAGATCTGTACTGTAGTAAGACAATTCACACCCGGCAGAGCTACTCAATGTAGTTAGTCACGGAAAACAATCCGAAACGTTGCATACGGCATCTACCCTTTCTTTCCGTAATACAAGTACATAGTAGATACTTGGCTGGCTAGGTATGTATCTGTACGAGTTCATTCCGAACGCTCCGGCAACATGTGAAACGTTTTTTCTGCGTTTTGAGAAAAGCCGCACATGGTCGGACAATTCAATCCTGAATTCCAGAGGCTTGATGCGTTTTGAAATCTCGGAAGACAACATAAACGATACTTTTGACATTTATCGCAAACATCCAACAGGAATCACTCACCACGAGGTTGTCACAGTCCCTTATCAATTCCCGTCTTTCCTGTCGAAAAATTTGGAATCGGATATCACCACAGACATAGGTAGTCCAAGGTAGAACTAATGATGGGTACAAAAAGGGATGCAGCAATAAGCTCGAATTCCAGTATGATGTCGGACGAAGACCTCCACAGAATATCCAAGCAACACGCCAGTGCTGGTGTCATTCAGGTAGTTTCGGGTTCAACGGCTTTTTCGCCGATTACAAATACAGATTTACAAATTGCCGATCAGTACATGTCGCTCGGGAAGGCGCTGAAATTGAAAGGAGATTACTCAGCGGCCATTCAAGAAATGTCAAAAGCTTTAGAGATTCGACGAAAGGTTGTTGGAAAGGATCATCCCGACACTGGTAAGTTTCTCTTTTTCTCTTACATAGTTTCTAGTCTGTGATATATGCATTTTCGTCTCAACATCGCCTTCCAACATTTGGCAGCAAGTACATACTACCAACTTGGAATTTGTCATACGCAGGCCAAAAACTATTCGCAAGCTCTAATCGAACTCAAACGCGCATTGACATTAGGACGAATTTGCTGGGGCAAAACGCACGAAGACACGGGTGAGTACTGTTGTAGATGAGTGTGATCTATATTAGATTGGTGCATCCATTTTACTTTTCTATGTTCCTCACATAGATGCCACCACTCAGGATGTACATACTATCAACTTGGGATTGTTCTAAATGCCATGGAGGATTACGACCTTGGATTGCGGGAATTGAGAAAAGCGTCGGAAATCTTCGAAAACATATTAGGCAAAGATCACGAAGCCACAGCTCGAACGTTCCATCACATGGGCGACTCGTACGCCGGAAAGAATGACACAACAGGAGCTCTGGTTCAGTATTCCAAGGCGTTCACCATTCA
Source organism: Pseudo-nitzschia multiseries (assembly GCA_037355745.1). Taxonomy (NCBI): domain Eukaryota; phylum Bacillariophyta; class Bacillariophyceae; order Bacillariales; family Bacillariaceae; genus Pseudo-nitzschia; species Pseudo-nitzschia multiseries. The sequence continues at coordinate 11,106,909 of CM074789.1, read as the reverse complement.
AGTTGCTCAACTGGGAAGGCATAACCCACAAACGATCGAAACCTTTCGGAAGCTGGACCTTCACATGAGGAAACCAGAATATTGAATTGATGTATTGAAAATGAGGGCATCGTTTTCACCTGCACCAAGAACTTTTTTGAGAAGAAAAGAATAGCTGCACGGACTTAGTTTTTTGTCTTTGTGCAATTGGGATTCATTGGATTTTGGATGAAAAATATTAGGCGGTAATTGGGGCCCTCAATGTAGTAATCTATCGAAAAGTCGGATTGTCAATTTTTACACATTCCAGTAATCTTACGTAATTACTGTACGGTATGAAAAGGCGAAAGTTATTAATTTGAACTTCGTAGCTTCGGTGAAGGGGGCAACCTGTCACTTTGGTTGTAGTGATAAGACGTGTCGTCGGGCTGCGGCACTCCGAAATTCCCCGGAATATCCGGGGAATTTTGTATGGCCTAACGTATGGTAGTCTAGTTAAAATTGCAGTTATAACTATCCAATTTCAAAGACCAACACACCCTTGGAAACCTTATGATCTCCTCTTTAAGACCATGTGCTTGGCTTGTCAGTCGAGCCGTCGGCGACCAAGTTATCACTCTGTTAACAATGGACTACTTCTTACTTTTGACTATGGGACCAAAACCGGGGAATCTCGGCATCCTTTTTCCCGTGCTTAGACTCACTGGATTAAAAAATTCAAGCAACAAATTCAATCGTGATTGCCAATTTTTTGAGATTTTTGTGCATCAAATACTTACTTTTCTTCCGAACAACTTATCATCAACATTATTGTGCAGTAGTTGTTCATTTGTTAGTTCATCAACTATGTCAATGACAAGCCTGCCGGCCCAAGAGGAAGGAAAGGCTTTTGTTGAGGCTGCTGAGGTTAGTCGGCTGCTGACATTGTTTTTGCTGGAGCAAGAGCACCATAACAATGGACACTGCTTTGAACACAGCAACAACCTGACACTTCTACAAACCAGAACCGGTATTGGAACAATTGATGTCATCGCCAGAACCGATCAAACCCCCAGTGTTCTGAGCAGCCCAGCTCCATGGGACATACTTAAAGTGTCAGGATGAGGATGAAAGAGATACTAGTAGGGTTAGCCAATTGGATGTATTCCAACATTTGAATTCTTCTCTTGGAACCAATGACAACACCAACACCAACACCAACACCAACGACAATGACAATGACAACGACAACGACAACGACAACGACAACGACAACGACAACGACAACGACAACGACAACGACAACGACAACGACAACGACAACGACAACGACAACGACAACGACGTGAGGGGCGGACAGGATCCCGTAGCGTTTGCGATTCAAAGAAAGACGGAACGAAGAAAGAAACTTACAATAAAAGCCATGAAGAAACTGTTCCCCTCCCTATCCAAAGGCATGGTGACAAGAAGCAACAAACTTAACAAGGGACACCTCTGTTTCAAGTGGCACTCAGCCACCAAGGCACGAAGGGCTCAGCATCTAGCCAAGAGTATTGATCCTGGATACGGATGGAAAATTGAAGTCGTGATGGATCCAACAGCAAAACACCCGCCATTACCACCCACCCCTGAGAAGATAGAGGACGCAGATCTCCTCAACACACTTGATTGGCTGGTTGCCCCAGTTAATCATTGCCTAGGATGCTACAACACCAAGTGCAAATTTCGAATGTGAATTCACCGTGCTTACAAAATGTCTAAAGAGGGGGAATTCACAGCACAACACAAGCTTCCTCCCAAGTACAAGGATGACAACCACTTCAAACAGGATTGGTTTATGGGGATCTACGTGCAGCTGATGACTAATCACTGCCCTGAATGGGTTGACAACAAAACCTACTTGTGCCACGAACTTTGCTTCCATGGAGTTCCTATTTTTGCTAGGGACACAGAAGACATGAAAGCATCTGCTACAGGCCCTGATATCCAACTTGCTCAATCATGGGAAAGCCCAAGTACCATCAACAGCAAAGCCACTTGGGATAGCCAAAGCCACAAACATACCCACTTTGCAAAAAGCCATCATCCCCCTAAGGGCTTGGAGAAGATCTTGTTTCAACAATCAGATGCAAAGACAACCACGCAAGAGTCATCCGCTTGGGATGATGCAAAGACATAAGAATCATCCAATAATACGCCTTCGTCTTGGAATAGTCCCGCGTTTGACGCCAATGCCCCTAGTAGCCCTGCAACTGCTACAGCAGAGAAGGGGGGGAAAGAAGAGGAACACAACTAAACCCCACTCGCTTGGCCACCGAGGTGCGCTGGAGATCAAAAACTTGATCAATTGCAAATTGATCTGGATTAGATTGATTGAATCGATCCGGATTAGATCAATCAATTGATCAATCTAATCTAACGCAACCAATCTAATCTAACGCGATCAATCGATCCAACCCATTGATCGATCCGGATCCAGGTTCAATTGGTACCCATCTAATTGATCTAACTTGAATCAACCTATTCTAGTGATTTTAACAATTAAGAACTAATATGTCTGACGTAGTAATCTAGTAGTTAATAGCTTTACACTGCGGCAACTGCACTAATCAAATCAGCTTTCAACTCAGTGATACTGATAGAACTTTGTTCTTTGGCGCCTTCAACTTCAACTTCCCCTTGTTCCTTCTTTTTCTTTTCACCAAACACCAAATACTCCATGTACTCCTCATTCAAAAGAAACTCTCTTACATTCCATGGATTCCAGTTGCCCTTACACCTTATCTTACTATCAGTTCAGTGTTTCACATCACCTTTCAACAAACCAAAGAAGCTGTGATCGTGGTACTGCTGGAAACATCTGTTACCATTCTTAACAGAACACAAAGCAACGTCGAACTTGCCGTCCTTACACTTTGAGCACATGTAGTAGCAGGCTTTTCCACAGGCACAGCAAAGTCTAGCGCTGTGTCACTTGGTTCTTTTAAATGAACCAAGATGCCTACCCATTTTGATGCTACTAAAACAAAACCTGTCAGTGCCCTTAAATTCAAATACAGTCCCAAGTGAGTGATAATTCAGCACTAAACCATGATCAGCCGTGTAGCTGCAGCATCGCCTCCTGTCAGCTCTCAAGCCCCGGTGCTTGGACATCTGAGTATTCTCACGAAGCAAAACATCAGCTGGGTATAGCTGGTTTTTGGGATCATAGTGAAGCATCTGTTCTGCAAAGTTCTGCCTGAACACTTGATAATCCATGGGTTTCTCTATTGACCAAGTTGGACTATGCGTACCATCAGCGAGCTCCTTGTAAACGTCATAGGCTGTAGCAATAGACAGCGCTTTAGCGTGATTTACAGCTGAGTGGTAATACTTCCAGGACTTGTAACCAATATTAGCTCTAGAAATAGAGCTATCAATCTGATCAAGTTTCCCATATGTTTGTAGATAAAGTTCACCCGCATGATTCATCTCAAAGGCCCAAAATTTTTTGTCATTGCCCCTTCCTCTTTCTTTCCTGTGGAGGAAGAAAATGTTTGCGGATAAGCTGTTGACAGAACCCAGATTACAAGAACCTGTATTCTGAAAGCTATAGTGAACTCTGTGATAGGCTTTGGTAAACTTTCCAGCCTCTGCTTTGGCAGGCACTTCTTTCACCAAGGTTACGGGATTGCACATTTGCGCAACACGTGCAATTTTTTTGCCAGATTGACTAGCATTTCCCTTGTGGAAATATTTGTGTGGTACTCCTTTTGGAAGCTTGTTCCTAGCTACTGTTCCAATCATACCAAGTCCGCGTTCACCCATCCAGTCCAGGATGGAGTCACCATTAAAGAAGTTGTCAACAGTAGGATGAGGGGGGCGCTTTCATAGCTTTCCCATTCCAGTGTATGGCAATACAAACTTGCTCATTATATCATGAACCTCCAAACAACCACACATAGTGTGTGGCGCGGTTTTTTGTAGTGTTTGTGCCTTTGTAGATAACCCCTGGGTCTCATTCTATCAACATCACCTAGGATTACAGTTTGAACCCCCTTGAAATCATTTTGTTCTGTAGGTACTCTACCATGGGTCCACCAAAACCATAGTAAGGCCAAGAGGACTCGTCTATGCACAGGTCATTGCCAGCCTTTTCCGTGAAGTACCAAGTGTTGTGAACCAGAGCCTCATATACGTACATAGTCAAACTTGTAGGCATAGTTGAACATGCTCATATCCTGTTTGCACTCTGCCATCTGGACCCGTGCTTTGAGGTTGCAGTTCAGCTTGAGGTTTGCCTTGATCTGACGCCAACAATACCAGCTCATAGTCTGTGCTACTTTGTGTGAGTACAGCAGGCTGGAATGAACCCACCTGTAACAGATATTTTCCTTCCTCCCATCAAGTGTACCATGTAGGAACACTATACCATCAAACCGAATCACATCCTTCAGTGCTATCCTACCAACATAGTGACCCTTCCCGATGTGGTCATGGTTGGCATAGTTTGAGGACCATCTAGAAACCTCACTGTAAAAAGGCTTCCTCTTGGACAACGGGTCCTCCTCTGCTTCATCAACAGGATCCAAATGAAGGGGTAGCAGCAGCTGATAGAAGAATAGGGCATCTCCAAGAATCAACCTCTCTTTTCTTAGACCGTGCAGCTTGAGCTTCCTCATATTCAGCAACTCTTTTCTCTCAGAGGGAAAGAGCAATTCAGATTGCACCATGGATGGAAGAACATGCCCCCTAGAATATGCTGGTTTATTGTCATCTGGAATCCATCCAGTGTAATAGAAGTCCCAATCGTTGCACTTCCTTTTGGTCCCTTCCCTTGGTACAGGTGTACACCCTGATGGGAGCTGGTGATGGAGGTATTTGCCTTCCTTCTTCTGGTCAAGCTTGAGTCTGAAACAATACTGATTCCACAGGTTGGGATTTCCAACCATACTCCATGGTGGTTCACCTAGTGCAGATTTTGCAGCAGGTGGAATGAAGTCTTTGGGCGCCTTGGGGAATGAGACAGCCTGTTGCACTGCTGTTCCATCCTTGTAATAGAAAACATCTTGCAACCTAGTGTGGACGTCAACATCCTTGGCGTCCGCATTGTCATTGTCCCCCCCCTCCTTGTTGCCTGCTACCGTTATGCAACAGATTCTTCTCCATCACTTGCCCCTCCATCTTCAACTTCAAAACCTCAGGGCAAGAAGAAGCTGCCTTTGTCTTGTGCATGTCCAGCCAAGACCCGCATCACCTCCATTGGGAGATTTGAAAAATATCAATCTTCTCTGATGTCAAGGTTCCAATTTCCAATCATCTTGATTTATTGTGAATTCACCTCTTGCATTTGGCATGCAACTGAACCTGTACCACAACCAAAATGAACAAAATGCTTTGATATGATGACCAAGGCTTTGTATGCTGTCCGCATGGTTTTTGCATACACTTGGTCTGTCATTGGACAGTCTTTCTGCGAGTTATTGCAATCAGTCAGTAATTTGACATTGAACCATGATGCATTATCTGCAAAACCGTATTGCAAAAGCTCTCCAGTTGAATGGAATTGTGCCAAAGCCCAATGCGCCAACGGGACACATGTTAACATCTCTGTGTCTCAAAACACGTCCATACAAAGTTGTCTGACTGTTTGTTCTCCCTGTCATGATTTGCATCATAAACATCAGGTAGGAGTGTGCGCCTTCATCAAATTTGATTAAGGACTCACCGCGCAGAACACCACAATGTGTCATAAGGAAAGAGAATTGGTCCCTCAACGCTGCGATGTGGTAGTTATGTTTGCACCAATGCTTAGAGAACAAGAAAGCCTCAATTTGCTTGATGCTTTTCACCATCATGTATGGCGACAAGGTGTGATCAATTTTCTTGTCGTGTCTTATCTTCTTGATTTGTTTTTTTCTTACTTGGACAATGCAGAACAACTGTGTAGCCCTGTCAGTACAAAGGTGTTCCTTCGTAAGAGTGTTGGTGTTCTGTCTCCTCTGATGCCGCAATATTTTGAGGATGGAACAAAAGTACTGATTCACAGTATCATAACCTCCAGGTTCACAGTATCATAACCTCCAGGGTCTGTCTCCAGTATTGACTCACAAGCACCAGCGCCATGATTGCTGTTGTATTTTGCCATCAAGGTATGGTAGTCGTTGACATCAAAAATTTGTGTTTGGAATTGTTGCTTCTTACGGCGGCCTCTTGTCCTTCGTGCTTGGTACGCCTGATAGAAAAGGAAGCCAAAGACCTTTTTTTCAGTTACTATTTGAGTAGAGTAACCACATGAAGAAAATATGCTGGTGCAATACTGAAGGAATTCTTCTCCTTTTTGACCGTATGCAAGTTGAGTATTATTTGGAATACCATGATTGTCATCATGTTGGACTTGCCATGCTGCTTTGGCAAATATACCACTAGTGTAAAACGTTTTGCTTGCTGGAGACCGAAGGGAGTATTTTGTTGAGGATGGATGGGTGTTATTTGTGGGTATTGTTGTAAGTGTGCTTGTTGTTGTCTTGTTGTTGTGACACATGCATAATTTTCGTTTTCGTCGTTTTTTGTGTCTTTATGTTTGGTTTGGTGGAATCAAAGTGTATGTGTTTGTTGCGTTTGTGGGTGACGACGGGGTCGGGGCGCCCTAGTCACTCTTCTTATTGGCTGAAGAATAATTAGAGTTTTGGAGGGCCCGGTGATGTCACATGTTCGTGTCACATGTTCGCGAACCTATTTTTATGTGCTTCATCTCATTGGTTGGAATTGCTGAAAGTGGTTATTCTATCAAGTCCGAGAAAATTACCATTAAGTGTTAAAATGTGCGCAATTGTTAAGACGGAGGTCTGACTTTTCTCTGACCTAGTATTTATAATCTCTTATTATTTTTACCAGAATCGTGTACTTGTCAGACTATCTGACAGACCTGCGCGCGCGCGGTTTTAGAAAGTAGTAAAATAAATGAGTTATTAATGCTATGAAGTAGAATTTAACAATAACTTAAGTTACTATTGATCCTATCAGCATAGGTTTTGTACTGGGCACTTATTTTAATGCTCTTCCAACGGATGCCGAACCTGAACCCATTCCAGAAGTGACCACCACTCCAGTTTTTAATATCAATATGAAGAACTGAAGATCAAACATAAATTAAGACATCCCTGGTGCCTGCTGGGACTAAACTTGCCGCCTGAGGTAAATCCCAAAACTTTTTCTCAAATGATTTCTGTTTTTCCATATTCAACTAAACATGATGCGTTCTTCAATACTCAACTAAATGGGATCCATTTCCACGAGCTACCAAAATACCCATGGTTGTCACTCCCAACCACTGCAACAAGTGTACGATGAGATCCTATTCCAAACACCAGAGATCATCTAGCATTATTATTTTGTTGGATTGAATCTGCTGAATTAAATTCTTCTTTAGTAGTACTAGCCCTCCTTGGATGCCTAGTAAGAATCCCTCCTCCGGATTGAGATCCTGCTGCGCGTTTATACCACCATGCAGACATTTCTGATATTTTCTTGGGCCAGTTTCCCGTAGAATTGTAGATTTGGTCCTGTTCTGCTGTACACATCATGATTGTGCACTTTCTTTTTGGTAAAGCGCCATACTACTATTAGCTAGCTGCTTCGTCACTTTAATGATGCTCATACTTACGTCAAATTTGTGCGGTGTATTTAAAAAGTTTGGAAGTGTTTGTTGCACGCATGAAAAATAATTCTCAATGTATTTTTGCACGCAACAATTTCAAGGAGGACTATTTTTGCATCCATAGTTTCAGCCTTAGTATTATCGTTGCGTCACAATTTTTCTATTTTACAACTTCATTTCATGCTTACCCTAATAATAATTTATTCTTCATTCTATTTTTGTTTTTTCCTTACAAAAGTCATCTTTTTTAATAATATTATCCTCTATGTGCAATGATAATTTTGTAGCATTATAACGAATTTCTTCACAAATGTATGAGCTTCTTGATAACCGGCAATCTATTACTCCCTCATGTTACACCCATTTCACAATACTCACACCACGAATATCGAATACCAAAGACAACAAACATGTTTTGGTACAAAGATGAAAGTATTTTAGTAGCTTTTGCATTGATCTCATTCATAGTATTCAATTTTAATAGACCGCAAATGTATTGTACAAACCATAAAATAATAATTGACTAACCGCATTACTATAATGTTGTTGTTGTCACCATTTACTTTGGTAAACTTGTCATGTGTTTGATGTGAAATTTGTAGTCCTCTTCATCCTTGCCAAGAGTCTCAATCATGTCACATTCTTGTTCCTTCTGTCTTTGCTCCTCCTTTTTACTTTCTTTGTCCTCGTCATACCGTAGTGTATGTTTGCCATTTTACTGCTGGTACGTTTTAAGTAGTTCTCTCTAAATCGATCGGCTGTTGTTCTTTCCTTCCTTTTTCTATTTCACTTAGGACGTATTTGTAAAGAATACGTCCCTGGGCACTCCACCCCTCCTTATTACCAGACTTACTGTCGGTGAATTTCTATATCCTCCTTGTGCCCTTTATTGTGTTTTGCCATGAGTTGTAGTTGTTGTAAAGGAAAAGCAATGCAAATGCTTCATCGCTTGGGTGAAAATGTTACTGATTGTTGTTCTAAATGATTTTCTTTTGAAGTCTGTCTCTTTTGACAACACGGCACCAAGAATTCTTCTGACAAAGTATTGGAATTCCAGCAAATTTTTACGTCGACAGCCTTCGTGCAATTTGAACTTATTTTTGGAGTTTGTGTTCTCATTTTCTGTGATTAGAACCGTTCCTGGGAAAGTATCTGGTATCTGTTTGTTCCTTTCTTTATCATCTACGTGTCAGTGTTAAGAAAACAATTTTGTTAGAAAGAATGATGAAAGAGTGTATACTGGCAATCATTATATTGTTGGTTCTTATCTTTGTAGTTTTTCCTGGCAAGAGTTTGAGCATTCTGCCTACACATAGTGACTGTTTGGCAGAAAATTCCATTCCACTTTTGATCCTTGATATTGATTGTATTTGGTATTTCATTGTTATTCCCTAGTTTTACAACTCTCAGGATCGTTGACTGTATGAATGGTTTGCGGGACGGGAATTTCATTTTCCTGAATGATGTTTCTTTGACGTACCGGGTAATCTTTTGTTTCATGTTATAGTCATTGGTCTGTTTGTTGTAAGAAGAGTATCGCTGTTGATATTGTTGGGTTACTATCTGTTTGGCTATCATTTGTGTTTGTTTGCTCACTTCCTGACACACTGCTTATTGGGCTGTTTGTTCTATGTGTAAGAACTGTGGTACCTTGGACCGGACTGCAAATTTGTTGTACCATTATCTCTTTGTTAAATTGCATGGAAACGCATCGTTTTTGCTGTGGAGTGTTTTGGCGCGCTAGTTTTGTGGTAATAGCGTTGTTTTGGAGCAATTGTTGGGATTTTTTTCCCATTCATACTGTTGTAAATAGCCGGGGTAAAATTATTAAGTGCTGTACGTGCTTGATTGACTGCATCCCAGGGAGTACTGTATCACTATTATTATTTCTTGTATTTTTGCATTTGTGAGGGTGGTTGTACTGAGGCCTGCCTATATTTTGTTTGCGCGCGCCCTGATAATCAGGAATGTGCCAAAATCCTGGCGCGGAGCACAATAATATTGTGTACCCTATCCCATCAACCATATGTTCCATGCTTATACTAGTCTTAGCCCAAGCATAGTAATATCTTGTGAGTTTTGATATATGATGAAAGTAGTAATGTATTACAGTAAGAACTTATGTTGGAGGGGTGAATCAATTTCTTAACATTTCATGACAACAATCATGGAACGGCGTTGCAGAAGTATAGTGCTGGAACGGCGTTGCAGGCTTTCTGTTTGAATATGCTTTGTTTTTGTCAGTTTTAAACTTTTGTTTTGGAATGGCGTCACAGGTTTTACATTTTACAGCCGGTTAGAGTGGCGAGAAAATCTCAGAACCTTTCAACATTGTTACATGATGTTCAGTTGTCGTCTGTTTTTCCTGTATTTTTTCAACTTTTGTGCTGGGATGGCGTTTAAGTTTGTGTTGTTGGAAATTGGCTCCAATATGTTTTTTGTTTCATCAGTTTAGGATGTCTTCCTATGTCTGTTTTGTTGTGTTATCTGATTTGTTATGTGCAAAGTTACTGTTACCGAATTGTAGCAACTTTGATTGCTTTGACAAAACTTATTTTTTGGTGTTCTCTAAATTGTCAATCTAAAAATTCCAGAAACAACAAAAAGAAAGACAAGAAGTTCATCTCGAAAAGTTCCACAGCTCCATTGAGTGGGTGGACAAAACAACACTATTCCACCAGCAGATGAAGATACAGCCATAGCCGTTGCCGCAGCCAAAACAAGAAGTTTGTCTCCAAAAGTTCCAGAGACAGCCGTACGCAACCACGTGATTCCAACAGCTGATGTACCCATAGTTCCATATGCTGCAGCTCCTGGAATTCCAAAAGTAGCCGCAGCCAAAACAAGAGTTTGTCTCAAACAGTTCCACCCAAATCCGCAGCCACAGCTAAAACAAGAATTTTGCGTCCAAAAGTTCCACCCGCATCTGTAGCCAAGAAGGTGATTCCAACGGCCAATGTACCTGCAATCCCACACGCTGCTACTCGTGGAACTCTAGATGTAGATGTTGTGCCTGTAACACCATTGACACTTGCATCCGCAGCCACATCTGCAGGTGCATTAGCACATGGAGCTGCATCCACAAACAAAGCTACGCCATCTAGTGGAGGTGAAGAATGAAACAGTGCGGTTCCAACAACAGTGGCAACTCCACCTGGTGCACGCCATTCTACTTTACTGTCTGAGGTTTTTGAGAATGACTCACAATACAAGGTTCACAAAGAGGCAATGAAAAGATGTGTCAAAGCTTGCCTTTAAAACCAGGGCGCCGACGGCTTCTCTGCTATTTTTACTGAAAAATTGATCACTGCCATAAGTCAAGACATCAAATTGGTCTTCAGCCAATTGATGAATAAGGTTTACATTGTCACCCATCTCTTTTCTTCAGGAACCCATCCTGACTTCAGCCTGATGGCAATGGGTGAGAATGCATCATTGGTATTGGGTGCTATACCAAGGTCGTTGATGTGATGGTAAATCTTCTCCTGCACGACTCTGGTGCACAGTTTATAAGAAAGGTTGGTATCTTAGATGCAAACAAGCTGACAGCTCATTTCAAGGACTACAGCATGAAAGATAGATGACATGCCTTTCAGAGAGTGCTGAACTCCATTATCCACACCAATGATAGTACAGGTATAACAGAGTACATCTGTGTCAAAGGAGAAGACGAATTAGCTGAGGGAAAATCACACGCTGTTTGGTCAACAAATTTGGTGAACTACAAAACCATACTGAAGTACATGAAAGTCTATTTAAGCCTTTTTTGGTGGTGCATTCATTCTGTTGAATTCCCACTGGCAACTTTGAATGAAGCTCAAGGTCAATTTTTCTATAAAATATTTCAAGACGATGTTGGTAAAGGCAAACAATACTTCCGCAAGATGATCTCTTTCTTTGATGGTCTTTTGTTACAACACGCACTCTGACATTTTCTTTTAGCAAGTTACTCTTTTGAACAAATGGACAAGGCTATCAAACAAATTCAGGGCAAGGAAGCCTTAGGCAAAACAAAGACAGGTCCACCATCAGTACTAGAGTTAGTCCCTTCCACAAAATCCGCAAAGTACCTCAAGTTGGATTGGTCATCCGATATGTCAAAGAGAGATCTTGTGTTTCAAAAGGTCCTCATGTCTTTGTGGGTACAATTCCAACAAACGAAGACACTTTTTTTTGAAGAAGTCAACCTCGACCACTTCACCAATGAATCATTTGTCAATGACAACTGTACGAGAAACTTTTGCCAAATCTGTATCAGTGTTCATTTGTGGTTGGGCGGTACAGCATAGCAGGACTGGACAATTTGGTTGGCAGAACTGGATTTCCACTCATATCTCCTCTTCATTTTTCACAGCTTGTGGAGCACAAGAAAACTTTGAATGAATGTTCCAAAGTAGTTGTTGACTTTGACAAAAATTTGGTGACTCTTTGTGCTTCAAAGTTGAGTACGGAACAGGGCATATTTGTTGCTAACTTGCGCCCGGAAAATGAACAGCACTTGAAGACATTGTTGCAACATTTATTCCTGACTTTGTGTTGGGGTGACAATGTTGTTTTGGCACCCAACTCTGTTGAAATGTTGAATATTCTGTGCGAGGAGTTGCTTGATAATGTTCTAACAACTTGGTTGTCACGTGATCCCAATGGTAAATGTGGGCTGGTTAATTGGAGTATGGTTGTGAAAGCAATAGTTCATGCAGTATTGGACACAGAACAAACAACTCTTAACCTTGACACTGCAATCAAGAAGATGAACGGATATTTGAAAGCAGAGCACCAATCATTGTGCAACTTCAACCCCGGTGGAGCTTACTGCCAAGATTGGTTATACATTTACATCACTGATGGCAGGAGCTCCATTCAATTTGACAAACTGACTCCACAAGAACTTCTAAGAGGTGATGAGACTTACCCCTTACATATATATGAGAAACTTCTTTTGGTTACAATGTTCCTTAATTTTGATGAGAACTACCAATACACGATGGAGGGCCCGTTGTTCTGGGAGCATACAAGACACGTATTTCATGAGATTTTTTATCACCCACCCAGAAATACTACTTTGCGCTAGTAATTTTTCAACAGGTACCTGTGTTAAATTCCTTTCGTGTCTAGTTTGGTACAGGAGTCATAAATAAGAGGGGTGCGACATGACGAGTTTCCACTGAAACCATGATAGGAGGATTTTGGAAAAAACTTCCCAAGCTAAATTTTTAAAAGTATGTTTTTACTGCATAATGCTAGTAAAAAGGACAGTGAAACACCTGATTCCCAAAGGTACTTCCACTCACTTTCTGACCTTCATATTACATACACACCTTCCTTATACTCTTGAGAGACACATAGCAAGTGGCGTTTGGCTGTATTATTCATCTGTGGCGTTCTTGACAAGCACATGTGGGGTGACCACCAAAAAATGGTTCAACGGTCTGTCTGTCATCTGTTTTTGCTGGTCAGTCCCACCAAAAATGATTCCAAACCCACAAACAGTCTGTCCGTTGTCCATTTTCGCTGGTCAGTCCCACCAAAAATGATTCCAAACCCACAAAAAAGTCTGTCCATCATCCGTTTTCGCTGCTTTTTTCTCACAATATCTTGTGCTGTCTCTCTCTTTAATAAATACAATTCTGTGCATAATCAGCCCAAACAAGCTAAATATTCAGCTTCCTCACAAAAAGTTGGTTTAGAGTGAACCCTGTAACTAATTTTAATATTGCTTTTTGATTGAGTTGCTATCATTTGAAAGTGTAGTAGTTTTACTAGCATTATGCAGTAAAAACAGAGTTTTAAAAATTTAGCTGGGGAAGTTTTTAACAAAATCCTCCTATCATGGTTTCAAGGACCCCCATTTTTTCTGCTAGTATCATGCAGCGAAAACGGATTACGGACAGACGGCGTGTCGCACCCCTCTTATTTATGACTCCTGGTTTGGTAGAGGTACGAAATCGAAAATAATGAGACCTCGCAAAATACCGGGCTCATTCTTACAATCAAGAATCAATACTTAACTGGAGAAGAAGAATCGATCGTCACTCGAGTTCGATACTTAGTGATCCAAGAAAAAATACATGCCAGATATTAGCATATGCTTTCTTCTGTTAAGTGTCCTGTTTTCAAGAAAAGACAGCAGAGGTTCGGACGCTTGCTCACGAACTTGTTTGTTTGCTGCACAAAATACGTGTTGTATTAGCGGCAACACAATATTTCCCCGTAACACTGTATTTTACCGTATATCTGTAACAAAGTGCTGTATTAGCGGCAGCACGAGCGCTGTCTTGCTCTCCAGCAGGATACATTGCTCATACTTTTAGATTATTTGATTATTCAACCTTAAACCTTGCTTTGGCTCCCTTATTGGGACCTATCGTAGAACTACAAGTCTAAGATCTAACTGATTGCGTCGTCTGTCGATAGTCAGAATAGATCTGATTGGATCGTTAACATCCAGTCGTAGTGGATATCAGAGAAATATTAGAACATCACAGACCGGCACCTCAACCGGCCTGCAGCTACAGCTTCTGTTGCTCTTCTTTGCCTTTGGATTGAATCAGCTCAACAGCCAGTTACAAAAGGAAATTAACAGATTATCAGTCGCAAGCTTGTTGAAGCTTGCAGAAGAAGATAACAATAGAAGCACTCGACGAAGAAACAATCCGACAGCAGATTATCGATCGACTCGACTACGGACGACGATCAATAGTTCTCTGATCCGATTACATAACAAAGAAACCAATTGGACAAGCCAGAGCCTTTAATAGAAGCCCATTGCATTGGACACGCCGATAGCAATCCCTCCATCCAAGGATCAATCTGACAGTAGATCATTGATCGACTCAACTACGGACGACGATTGATAGTTCTCTGATCTGATTACAACCGACAGCTCGCTGATCCGGTTACACACACCAACAACATTCCAATCCGACATGCCTGAAGTGTCCAAAACCTACATGTCCAACGTCCCTATTGCCGGTAGAACACGAAGCAGGTCCTCAGGATTCCAAACACTCCAACCCGGAAGTGCTGCAACCACATCTCTCCTGCCTACAACCAACATGGCACCTGACCAACAGGGTCACCCGACCCAAGGTGAGGAGGAGGATAGTACATCTATCCCCGACCTCTTCCCATCATTTGATCATGCGCTAGGCACCTTCCTGCACGACTCCTTTGATGTCCCAAAGGAATCCCACAGCACTTTGTGTGAGGCGCTCATCGCTAGCCAGTACAAGACATGGTTGGACTTCCTATACATCGAGAACATTGGTGACCTAGCATACCTGGAGAGGGGATCAAGAACACCACTCTCTCTACATGTACAGTTGAACCTACAGAGAGTCATTGATTTTGGACAACACCTCACGGAGCAAGGATTAAACTGGGAAGAACGAAGCCATTACACCAAGGACGCCTTCAAGGATTACTGTAGAGGAATTGTCAGGGCCAGGAGAGAATCTGTAGGTGATGGTGGAGCAGTGGCTCGCACTACAACACACCCACCAGATGGACAAGGCTGATTGACAAAACCCATCGAACAGCTCAAATACGAGTCATGGATCAGGAAATCAAGGGATGAAACCACATTCCCAGCGCTACAAAATGACGCAAGATTTGAGCATTGGCTTGTCAAATTCAAGGCCAAACTGGAAACATCTGACATAGATACCCACACATTTCTTGATCCCAACTGGCCCGATATACCACTCACAGGATATACAAAGGCCCTCCATGACAAGCAGTGCGCCTTCTTCTGGACCCTTGTTCTTCATGTTTTTCAAAGTGACCTCTCCTCATCATGTGTGCTCAGCCATACCATCATACGGGATGGCAGACAAGCCTTCTTTAATTTCGTTACACTATATGACAGGTCCAAATCCAAGGTATATGACACCTCCATCGTGATGTAGCACCTGTTAGATATTGATTTGAGGTCATGGAAAGACACCAAAGTCAAGTTCATCACACAGTGGTTCACCCAATTGGAACATCTCAACACACTGCGCGACCCTCAGAGGCCACTTGACTATGACACTGTCAAGACACACCTATGCAAGGCCTGCAGCAGCAACTTCAAACTCAGTGAGCAATTCTGCAAGGTCGATGATTCCCCTGCAGCCCAGGATATGATTCAGTTTCGACAGCATGAGGCTATTGCTATCAGTGAACTGAAAAATATCCTCCTCCTTGAAGCAACCCGGCTGGATTCCCAAGCATCCCTGTCTCAACCCAGCAGTCGTACATCTGTCAAGGCGAATGCTCATGACTTCTCATCTATGACACAATCCACATATTCTGGCATCACTGATGATGTTACCTCATATTTGCCTCCTATCGAATTTGAAGGTGACTATCAAGATTATGCTGTATACAAGGCTGGGCGAACACCAGACCCTAGCACACGACTACCGTCTGCAGTTTGGCAAACACTCTCTAAGCATGGTATGAAACATTGGCTTGGCTTTACAGCTGATGACAAGAAGAAACTTGTTGCATGTCTCAGGTCTGAGCTTCTTGATGCTGGACTTCCACCAGACCCCAATTCCAGCAAGCCAATCACACGCCGCGCTTACGAACATCATACCAATGAGACGATCCTCTCACCTGAAGAAGAAGCCTCAGCACGCTCCGCGTTTCACGAGTCCCTTGGCGTCTACAAGGCAGCTTCTCAATCTGATAACCGGCCACTAAAATCATCTGTTTCCCCTGCACACCCAGCTCAATTCCTTGCCGACAATCCTGATGTCCTCTATAAGAAAGAAGGCAATGTTTATGTTCCTGTCGGACAGCCTTCACTGTCTGCAAAATTCCACCATTGGTCTCCACCAAACTGTGAACCTCCTATTTTACCAGCACCCCCCCTCGCTGTATATCACTCTAGCAAAACTAATGTCTCCACACCTGGTTATGCTATGGTTGACAGAGGCGCAAATGGTTGCATCATAGGAAATGATGCATGCCTCATATCTAAGGATATCCCCCCTCGATATGTCAATGTCACCGGAATCAACAATCACCAGATCCAGAACATCCCTATTGCAACATGTGGCGCATACTCTGTGTCCAACAGAGGACCGGTCATCATCATATTTCATGAATGTGCTTATACTGGACAACACCCATCCATTTTATCCTCCCCCCAAATGAAAGCATGCTTCTTGCTTGTTGATGATACTTCCATCAAGGCTGGCGGCACCCAAGTCATCACCACCACTGATGGCCATGTGTTTCCACTTAGTATACGGCATGGGTTATCATACCTAGCAATGCGAAAATATACCAGTGCCGAATATGCCCGGCTTCCCCATGTTGTTATGACGAGTGATCACCAGTGGAACCCATCTGTCCTTGATGGCGCCTATACCCCCCAGGATGACTCCTTCATTCAAAAATATCCACCTCTTGCCACATTGCTCCCATATCAGGATTATGATGAATTTGGCACGCTTCGCGATGCCAACCTTAGCACCTCTCTTGCAATCACCTCGTTCATGTCAAGCAGCGCCACCTCCATCCTCCAGGCACTGGATACGTCTGATACATCCTTTTGGCTCAGTCCAACTGATTATATCCACCAAGAGATCCTCAGTTGATGCTCCATACAATCCCCTTCCAATTGCATCACTGCCGCACCACATATTCAATCACCCACTGATATGGATTACCTGTCTTTGAAGCCTTTCTTTGGATGGGTCTCCCTTGATCGCATCAAGGCTACCTTTAACAATTCCACACAATATGGCTCCCTATCCATTAGCCCAGATGGAAACATCTTTAAAAGGTTTCAGTCCCCACAGCCTGCCATGAATGTCTGACCTTTCAATGACGATGTCCTATCTGATGTCATATACTCAGATACCCCTGCCATCAATGGTGGTTCCAAGCTCGCCCAAGTTTTCTTCGGTCAAAAATCTCATATCATTCATGTGGAAGAAATGAGAAGTACTGCTGATTTCTTACTACCCTGTCTCCAAAATTTTGTTCGAAAATGGGGTAGACCGCTCAGACTCCTTTATGATATGTACAATTAGCTACCAGTTGGGGGGAAATTGTTGAGTCCTTTGACTCAGGAACTTCTGTGTGATGTATTAAAGAACAAAAAAGTCGTTTGGGCAAACTTGGGAGTTGGTTTTGTATCAAAAGAGGATGAAAAAAATTACAATATGATGGTATTCCTTTGAGGGAAGCTTTCGAGAATATCAGAGTACCAGATTTTGAACATCACAATGTGCTTGACATTGCAAAGTGGGCCTTCCTCAAAAAGCAACGCTGTGAATTAGAATCATTTAGTGAAAATAATGCTACATATTCTGTTGGATGGCTAGTGTTCACTAACAAAGGGCATGGTGGAGTGAAGTCATTCTTTTGATCTCCTTGGGTTGACAAATCAACAGTCGCCCCACAATTAGAAAGTGATGGAGAAGGATTCCCAGATGACTCGGAATGGGAGGAAAAGAAAACGATAAAAAGCAGTCTCTGAAGCCCAATGCAATTGATAAAAAGCCACCCGCAAAGCCCAAGGGAGAAAGATTGTTGCTGCGCCCAGGTCACAAACATAAGAAGACTGTGTCAGAGCAATCAAATCTATGCAACACGCACAAGGAGAGAAAGGTTTCTCCAAACCTGGGCCATGTTGAAACTCTATGATACCCTCTTCAAGTTCCACATCCCATAGCCGCCGGTGCTACGGAACAGATGTCTGGTAACATCAAGGTGTTGTTGTCAGACATTGACCCCAAGATCAGGTATCATTGTTTCCCAATTGATAGCAAGGTTACAATCATGGATATGCCCTCCTGGAAGGGGGGTAGTCAAGAGTTATGCATATAAAAAAAGGAGCATTTTCCTTTGTTTCCTGGATACATGGTGTACAAGATAAAATTGGATGGCACACAGGTCTCCCGCGCAACCTGGTTCCCATATGACTGTATCATGGCAAATACACCGCAGTACACCATATTGTTTGATTTATTCAATTGGAAGGATGCATTGCCTAATGCATAGTGTCAGACAAGAACACAAATGATGATGAATTGGTAAACTGATTCTGCTACTCCCCATATGCGCAAGTGCCTGTGAACTTCAAGTACTAAATCAAGAATGTCTTATCCATTTTGATCAACATTGCACCACTTATTTAATTTTTATAAAGAGCATTATCCTGAATCATCCTCTTCTTCTTGTGTCAATGTTAGAAAACATCATGTACGAATGATAATAATAGTTCAAAGTGTAAGCTCTTTGCGTAGCTCAATGTCACAGCCATTGAAGAGTATTCTAAAAAGATGCTCGTCTTTACTCCCCTCATTGTTATTTTACTTTCAATCAATATCTCACATAAACATTGATATGTACTACAACAACATCATCAATAAGAATGTGATGTAGTAGAATTTATAATGCTTCTTTACTTCTTGTTCAACAATGTGGAAATATTCCTGCTCTTATTTGCAATACATGCAATCAATAGGAAATCACCAGCACATCAGGTAATAACAAAAGTATAACGATTATTGTGACATTTGGTGCATTTGGGTCTGTATTTGGACCCATCATACCCACTAAAGTTCATTTTTTAGTGCAAAAGTATTTCATTGTTTGATATTCCAGTGTCAGCCCTTTTCATATTATGCATAAGATACACTGTGAAAAAAGAATGACACGAAAAAAGCCAATATTTTGCATGTCGCCAACTTATCAGTTCTGGATTTATTTCAGTGTAAACCTACTAACACATTACCTCAAATTCCACCATAAACATTGTTCATACTATGGATAGGATGGGCAATGGAAGAAAAATGGTGTGAAGTCCACTGATAGTTTAGATGTTATGAATTTTTAGTTCATTCAGGAGCCTGGACATAGTCAGTTTTTCAGTGTAAACATAGTACATTACCTGAAATTCCAGCATGAACATTGTTCATACTATGGATGGGATGGACAATGGAAAAAAATGGTGTGAAAATCACTCTTGGCTTAGGCGTTATGAATTTTTAGTTCATTCAGACATCATGGTCAGAAATAGTAAGGGCTAGCTGCTAGTTGATTTTTCAGTGTAAACAGAGTACATTCTTTGAAAGTTCACAATGAACATAGTTCATACTATTGATGGGATGGACTATGGAAGAAAGTGGTATACAAGTCACTGATGCTATAGGGATTATGAATTTTTAATTCATCCAGGACCTTGGATATGAATAGGAGCAAAAAAAAGGTACTGGGATTACATACGGTACCACATGCGTGATAGTCTGTTCTTTTTCTGATGGTCATTGTAATCAAGGATGGAGGACTCAATCAACTGGCCTTAGTGTCATCAATACCAACCATTTGTACCAAGTCAAGCAAAGTTACACTATTTAAAGTCTCTCTATGTCTTAATCACGTTATTGCTAGTGGTGCTGACGGTATGTACGGGTACTTGGTGTGTTTGGGAAGAAGTATCCACAGCCCAAAAATGAACATACATGGCAGGCACGTTCCACCAACTTTATGATTCTTGGTTTGAGTATGACAATTACTTGCCAACCGTCCAAACTTACAAATAACAGGAAGATGGAAAACAAAACAGAATCAGCAAACAAGACGACAAATAAGCCGCCCCAATTTCCTTTTTCCCCACAGAGTACACAAAACGGATGGAAGAGCTCTAAGAAGAAGACCTAAACAACAACCTATATCCGTTTTTATATCATTTCAAAACCAGGTTAGATGCACTATGTGCCCAAAATGGACACTTGGTACTCACAATCCTTGAGGGATGCAAACAGATTGACAATGTGAGAACAAGACTCAACAGCAAAAAAGGACAATTTGACAAAGATGAAGCTTTGGGGATTTGGGAAGAATGCTTGAAGTACGTCAGCAACCAATTGTTTCCGGACTATGAGGAAGGTGACACTGACAGTATTGACCATATGTGGGCTATGGGTATCATTTTCTTGTACCTTTAATGCCATTTTCCTGCATTGAAAGAAACAGAGGACATAAAGTGCTACAACAACATGGTTATTGGACCAGAAGTACAACCCAGAGAACAAGAGAGACTGGAACGTGATGGTCATACTTTCCCAGCAAAGGAATGGTGTAATCTCACGTCAGAGGCAAGAGAGCAGATAAAACAATGTATGCATTTGAACCATGGGAAGCGTCCCTGTCTGACAATGATTTGGTTGAACAAGTGAAGCACAAAGACTGAAGAGGCAATCATTGAAAAGGACCAATTGGAATGGATTGGCTACTCAACGGACGGTACCCAGTTTTGCTCCACAGACAAAAGATTTCCTGTAATGGGTGATTGCTACGATGAAGGACAAAGGGAAGACCTGAATCCTTTGTTGTACCATTTTGAAACAGGATATGACTCTCTATGCAACACAAATGGACATTTTGTACTCACAATCCTGGATGGATGCAAGCTAACAGATATTGTAAGAACAACGCTAAACAGCAGAAAAGGAAGATTTGAGCAAGCAGAAGCTTCCAAAATTTGGTGAGAGGCAGTGAACTATGTCCACTACAAATTATTCCTGGACCATGTGAAAGGCAACACTTATGCCACAAACCACATTTGGGGTCTGGGTACCATTCTTTCCTACCTTCTATGTGGTTATCCTGCACTGAATGAGAAGGCAGACATCCGCTGTTATGACACAATTGGAACCAGACCAAAAAGCAGACTCGCAACAACAAAGCAAAATGGAAATGGATGGACATAGTTTTCCAGCAAAGGAATGGTGCCAGCTGACACAGCCAGTGAACAAGCACATTGTTCCTGTCTGATGACAATTTGGTTGAGTGATTTGTGGATAATGACTACTCGGTATGTAATTGTGAAGGAAGGCTTGAAAAATGTAACCTCTGAATCTCCTACTGAGGAGTATACGACCAACACAGAACAAGAGGAGGAGTTAAAGCAACCAAACAAAGACATGGAAAGAAAATGTATGAAAGAGCAGTGGGATTCATTCATGAACAAATCAAGAAAAAAGTTGAAGACTAAAAAGCAGAAACTGAAAGAATTAACGAACAAAGCAAAAAAAAGGAGGAAGAAGACGGAAATGAGAGAAACATTCAGCACTGGCTGCATATTTATGAGAAACATTGAAAATCACCTGAAGATTTGGAGGACTACAACAACTAACCTGTCCCTCGTGGCGGGGATGAGAGAAACACTAATAATAACTATTATTGCAAAACTTGTCACTACTTAGTAATGCATCTTTGTCTTGTACTTAAAAATGGAAGTATAAAATATGTAAGGTGAAATATTATTCGTTACAAATTCAGAAGTCGTGATCGCCCTTCCAGACAATTCAGTCTGCAACGGTGTTGCAGACACTTAATCCTGCAACACCATTCCAGACAATGAATTTCAAAACAAAGTTCCAAACATTAGACCAGAATTTGACCAAACTTCCACCAATAAAAATCATGAAAATTGTGTTACTGAAAACCGTACTTCTACTACACTGTTCCGGGATTGAAAAAAAGCGGAACAACAATCAACAATGCTAAAATCAATTTTGTCAACATGGAACAGAGTTGCAGTAATACTAAAGGAAGTTTTGTACCAAAAGATTGATCCACCAATTAAAAAGTACAGTCATTATCGTCACTTACCTGCAACACCATTCCAGGAAGGATTAAAAATCACTACTGGTTTTGCTGGCTTTCACTATTGATTTGATTTTTTCAACCCAGCCATTGTGTCGCGGAAACTAAACAACCATTGTTCATCCGATGGAAACCAGGGTACACTTGCCTTTTTCCCACTTTATGTAAGGCAAACCATCCATAATACCAATCAATAATATTGACCCAGCTGACCAACCACCCTCCTTAGGATGAATTGTTCCTGCTGTAGAGTTTTGAACGAACAAATCAAATTCATGGTCAAGTCAATCAATAGTAAAGTACTCCATTTATTGCTTGTAGGCTTACTTGATTAGTGTGGACTTGATTTGTTGGGTTTGCTTAGCAGGAGCTTTCACTTCAGTTTTATAATTGCTCTCACTTGCTGCAGAGTCCCATCCTGTTGGAGGACCAAATGATCTTGTGTACTGTGATAAATGAAAATACATGTGATTCTTCACCAGATTGTTCCCCTCTCACTTACTTCATTGCAGATTGTTATTTATACAGTTTATGAAATGAACAACCATTTTGTCGAGATTTGAAACACCCTTCTTGTCTCATTTGAAAACCTGATCAAATGTTTGAGCGCATTTGAGGAACTCTTCCATACCTAACAACAACTCAAGGGCTTAGATATGTTCATCAATTTCTTCCTCACACTTTCTGCTCCTGTTCTCAAGATTGGTTGTTGTTCTTTGTGACAACAAGAATTTGTGGCCTTCAGCAGACCAAAGTGCTAGCAACTAAATGTAAAGCATGCCAATGTACTGGTTCCCCTCCTTCTTTGCTGTATGTATTGATTCCAAAAAAAATTGGTTCGCACAAAGTCACAATCGGATTGCCTCTGAACAGCAGCACCACAGTAGCTGGCTATCTGGTCCATGTCACCAAGTAGCCTTGTGTTATTCCCTAAAAAATCTCACGGAAGGTGTCTGCTGCCCGCTTTGCGCAACCAAGTTGGTGCATATGGAGCCTCTCTCCCGGTAAAGCTAGATAAATATTATGTGTGTTTTCTCCAAAATCAATATCATAAAATGTGTTACCATTATGTACACGGTGATGGGACACAGTTTTGAAATACTGCTCAACATTCACTCCTTCCTCCAATGTTGGAGCAGTAAAATCAGACATCTTCCATAGACGGACAGAATCATACTCTTCCCTATTATTGTCCTTACACACCGTCATTTTCCCACTTTCAACTGAAACGGGAACCTTCAGAACATTCACATGAGCGTTATTACCAAGTGTTCTTGGACAATTGCAATGCCTACAGATTATCTTTGTATTGGCTGTTTGATAATGTTCACAAAGTTGGTTGTGCTTTGGAGTA
Organism: Pseudo-nitzschia multiseries; assembly: GCA_037355745.1. Taxonomy (NCBI): domain Eukaryota; phylum Bacillariophyta; class Bacillariophyceae; order Bacillariales; family Bacillariaceae; genus Pseudo-nitzschia; species Pseudo-nitzschia multiseries. Next base: position 11,083,345 of record CM074789.1, on the reverse strand, counting down.
TCACCTATGAAATAAGTGACTGCAAATTTCATTCAAACAGACCATTTCTTCTTGTTCCACTGCAAATTAGACCATTTGATACCATTTGTTAGGTTACAGGCATCTTTCAAAGATGAAAGAGCCAAACAAAGACCATAGTGAAGATTGTTCACATTGTTGATCAATTCATCACCTTTATTGCGTGTACCTGTGGGGTGAAAATATATAGTCTCCCATGTATCTGGCCCTGAGTTCTGAGTTAAGGTGTTGAGTATGCTAAGTGTCATGTTCAGTGGGGTAAGAGTGGTTTGACCACTATTGTTGATTGCAATTCCATCCATGTAGAGAATAATAGGCACCAAAATTTCATTGGAATCGGATTTGTGCCTCTTTTCCCAAGTTTTGATCCACCATTGACCGTGGTGGAGTTTGTCTATATCAATACTACCTTGTTGTTCTGGATACTGGACTGGTAAGGTTGGGTCTTCAGTATGGGGGAAAGACAGATTTTTTTCATTTACCAATGTGATGTTGGTTAATAGGGAACGAAGTGCTTTTCAGAAGGACCAAACATAGATTTGTTTATGGCGGCAACGTCAGCACAGCCAAATCAATTTCTTATATCAGCAGTCAATAAGATGAGGTTCAAAGTCATCACCTTCTATTTCAGGCACAGTTGTGTAAATGTCCTTCACGACTCTTGACCTCATCTATATGAGATTTCCTTTTGTTCATGAAAATAAATTAAAATGCTTCAATTTGATAGTCCATTCATACAATTTCTTCTCTACAACTAAAGGTATGCTATGATTCTGCATGATTTTCACTAATTTGATCTTGACCTTCAGTTCATCGGATACATGCCTTCCAGCATTGGGTGTCATAATTGCCGTGTTTGAATGAGGAGGGGAATCAACAACAGACACGTTGTTGCCTTCTCTATCGACACTCAAAGAGGGGGGGGGGGGGCTTTGCTGTCAATTCCTTCCTTGTCATCCTCATCATTAGGAGAAAAACAATTATCATCAGAAACAGAGTCATTGTCATCGTTGTTTAATTCCTGAGCAATCAAGGCACGCTCCATTGGTTCGACAGAAGGGTCATACATAACTTGGTTGTCGAGCACCTCTGGTACTAGAGCACTACTCAGTGGACGGTTAGGGGTGTTTATTTGACCTACCTTTTCACTAGCATCCTCTTGCTTCTTTGATTTTCTGATGAATATGGAAGATCCAAAATCATCTTCCCTCAAACATTGGTAGTACTAATAAGAATAACATGTATCCAGATTATGTGAAATATGGTCCATAAGACCAGGTGGAGCAATTACTCCTGTATTCTTTCTTTGTCTTGCTGTAAACAAGGTGGGTTTCTTCTTCTTGGTGACCTTCTTCTTTCTGGTACCGATAGTAATCGGAGGAGAGTCCAAGTAGCAACGTTTACAATAAACCTGATATTTAGGTGTCGTCACCGTTGTTAGTAGCCAGTAATAATAGGAATGAGGAACTAATTCAGATTGAGAAATTGCAACCATGCCCCATTTGTTTCAGGCATCAATAATAATAATATACGTATTCAAGTAGCATTAACCACCGAAGGTGACCGAAGGTGGATCTAGACCACTCAGTCTGTATCCAGACTTTAATGCCGCCTCAATCAAAGAGAGTTTAAGCCCCAAGTTGTAGAACAACAAATTTTTCAAACGAATCCTGAAAGCAAGCAGGGAGGGTACAAAGAACAAACTGATGAATGATGCCCTAAGCAGAAGCCTAACAGGAGGCAGCTGTCTACAATCATACAGTAGGAAGGGTATACACATACCGTAGGAGGAGCAGCGCCACACGACTCCACAGCAGGTGGGCTGGTGGTCCTACGGTATGTGAGATGGAAGCCCCTAAGTGGAGTTCAGTTAGTGGGGGGCACAGGAGCCATGGTCTCGGAGGAAGACGAACAAGGCGGGCTGTACACTGGAGGAGTCCTATGTAGGCTGGAGAACCATAAAAGAACAACACTTAAAGGGGACAGGGGTAATGATCTTGGAGGAAGAAGAACATGTCCGGCGGTACACTGGAAGGGTCCTACGTAGAAACAGGCTCTAATCAAAACCACTTAGGAACCAAGGGGCTGTAGGTGTGAAAACAGATGCCAGCTGTAGGGCACACCTGAAAGGTATATGTAGGAAGGAGGGCCTCAAGCAAAAACACTTAGGGACCAGGGGGGCTTTAAGTGAATTTGCACTTATAGGTCAGGGGAGGAACAGAAGGGAACTTGAAGTTCAACCTGCGAGGCCTCTAAGCTTGCAGGGACAGAGACTTGAAGAACCAAAGGGCTATATAAAGTATATTGCAACCTCAACTTGCAAATACTTAAGGGTCAGGACTTAGGAACCTTCTAGAAGGGAGGGCTATGTGTGTATTTGGCAACTTCAGCTTGAAAAGACTTAAGGAAACCAGAATGTTAAGCAAAAAGCACTTAGGGGGCTTGGAAACAGTTCAAAAGAACCTTGAGGAATGAAGAACGTTGAGTGTAACAGGGTAGAGCTTTAAGTAAAGATACTTAAGAGCCTTGGGGGAGAAGCTTGGAAACAGATCAAAGTGTTAGCGCTTCGCAAAACAGAGCAAAGAAGTAGCTTTGTGGGTTTAGTACTGGGCTACTGGATTCAGTGTAGGTAGAAGGGATACTGGATTCAGTGTAGGAAATTAGTGCTGGCTTTCAAGCTCAACAACCGACCGCCAACCACGATAATGACAATGGTGAATAGGAGACCAAAGGGACCAAGGAAGGCAACAAGTGACCAAGCTGATAGCAAACTCGAAAAGGCCAGGTCTTGGTTAGTACGTGTAGGTCCTGGTGTCATTTGTGGCAGTGTAGAAGTGAGCAAGATGTGGCAGGGGAAATTTGTGGAGAAATCTACATGATTTTTGTACCGTACTGGAACATTGGAACATTGGACAAAGTTGCGCGAGGCAAAATTGTCCCATTTGTTTCAGGCATCAAATTCAGTTGCAGGCCACCAGATTGGAAACAGATGCCAGTGGGGTAGGAAGATGTTATTTTGAGTTCGGCATTAATTTCATTAAATTGAGGAAATTACAAAGGGGGACTAGTGGAGTTTGGCCCAAAAATTTGGGTGATTCTCGAAGAACCCCGAGTCTTGTTTGTGCGACGTTGGCACAGAAAATACCAAAATTGACACCACGCCTACTATCAATTATCATCACTCCTCTTTATCTTACCTTTAGACCATGGTAATCCCCCTGGGAAGAAACACCGCACCTCTAGCGGTGCAACTCCAGGGAAGAAACGCCGCACCTCTACTAGTACGTCACATAGTGTCGCACCTCCATCATGGAAAACGCTGCACCTCTAGTATTCGCTGCACCTCCAGGGAAAACGCCGCACCTCCAGTCGCTTCACCTCCAGGGAAAACACCGCACCTCTAATGCTGCACCTCTAAACGCCGCACTTCCATTCGCTGTACCTCCAGGGAAGAAGCGCCGCACCTCCAGGGAAAACGCCACAACTCTAGCAATGGACCTCCAGGGAAAACACCGCACCTCTATTCGCTGCACCTCAAGGAAAAACACTCAAGGAGCGGACACAATAGTAGTACTATAATTTGCCAGAAAAAACACAATAGCACTGTAATTCATAACTTCTATTTTTGTAAACTGCATAAGCAAACCTAAAGGAATGCTAAACAATATAATCATCAATCATCAATCAACTTGACCATGGTGGGAATTGAATCAATTGCTCCACCAAATCTATCTAAATTGATGCTACACAATGTAATCATTGAATCAAATCAAATCGAATCAAATTAAATTGACCATGAAAGTATTCTATAAGTTTTAAAGTGTTCAAAGTTTGCAGGATGCTTTGGCGGGGATGGACTGCGAATCAATTGGATTGATTGTGGCATCAATTGGATCAAGTCAAAATGACTTAGCCTTCCAAAGATGGGTGTGGAGTACTGAAAGCGTTTTCTTCTTTGTCTTAATTAACTCATCACCTTCTTCCAGCATTGCCTCTAACAATTCTCCAGCGGCAACTCTGCCCTTCACAAAGTCTATAACACATCTGAGTTGAAAGAAATGCTTCTGCTCAGCCATGTTGTAATGCTTTCTGCATTGATTGCCTGTCTTTCCAAGCTCTTCATCCCCCCATATCATCTTTGAAATTGCCAAGCCCAAACCATTCGTTCCACATTGAAGAAAAGTAACATATGGTTTCAGAACAATGGTTTTGTTACAAGGCTAGTACCTGCCAACGCGCCCAGTGTTGTTGTTCTTGCTGCTGCTGCTGCTGCTGCTGCTTCTGTTGCTCGTGTTGGCTGTTGAAACAAAGTGATGTGCTGCAAGAAGCTGTATAAGTGGTTGTTGATTGCATATTGCTCTTCTCTGAATTCTCTGAACTTGCTAACCAAAACCATCATGCCCTTTGAAACATTATGGACTTCAGAATGAATGTTGTGAAGCCGGTTGCGAACACCCAGAAGGGCACGATCCATACTCCATTTGGTTGACATAGCTCAGCCTCCTGCTCCCGCTTCAACCATAACCTTGGCAATGAGTGCTACTTGATAAGTCTGGAAGAATTTGGTGTTGAAAACGGGCAAGAAAAAGATGAGATGTTTCCTATGTTTGTGGAGCAAGATGGTGGCATCCTGCAGTACGACACATTACAAATTCAGGAGGAGCTCGAAGAATGCTTGAGCAGTCTGCTTTTGCTTGTTATGGATTGTGTTTATTGCCTTGTCGAGGAAGGGGAAGACTTGACAACAAAGCTCTGGAGGTGGGTTGAAGGTACTTTGCGACAAGAAGAAACCACCTCTGTCTTGCAAATGCCCAGCCAACGCCTGTATAGCCTTCAATGGGCGTTTTGACGATTATCAATCCTCTCTGATGTCAAGGTTCCAATTTCCAATCATCTTGATGCATTGTGGATTGACCTCTTGCATTTTGCATGTGTTCCTTGGCTGAAGTGAACCAAATACTTTGATGCGATACCCAAGGCTTCGCATGCTTTTCTCATTGTTTTTGCATACATCTGATCCGTGATTGGACAATCGTGTTTCAAGTGATTTCAATCAGTGAGTAATTTGAGGTTGAATCACAATGCATTATTCACAAAGTTGTTTTGCAAAAGCTCTACCATTGAATGAAATTGTGCCATCAAGTAGAAGCCCAACACGCCAATGGGACACATGTTAGCATTTCTGTGCCTCACCACGCGCCCATACAAAGCTTTCTGACCGTTTGTTTTCCCATGACAATTTACATGATAAATATTTGGCAGGGGTGTATGTCTTTGTCAGATTTGACAATGTTGCACAGATCAGACAGTTTGCATTTGAATAAGGACTTGCTGCGCAGAACACCACCATGCATCATTAGGGAACAGAGTTGGTCCCTCAACGCTGCAACGTGAAATTATTGTTTGTACCGATTCTTAGTGAACAAGAAATCCTCAATCCACTTGATGTTTTGCACGTTCATGTATGCAACAACCCATGATATATTTTCGCATTGGATTGTATCTTCTTGAATTTTCCCTTTCTTACTTGAACCACTTGCAGCAACTGGGTAACTCTTTTAGATCGAATGTGCTCCTTTATAAGATTGTTTGCATTTTGACTTCTCTGATGCCACAATATTTTCAGGATCAAACACAACAAGTACTGATTCATAGAATCCTAACCTACAGCGTCATTCTCCACCTCCACCACAAGGGACTCACCAGGATTATCATTGCTGTTGTATTTTGCCATCACGTTCCAGTATTCATTGACATAAAAAATTGTGTTCGTTGTCGCTTCAGCTTACGGCCTCTTCTCCTTGGTGTCTGATACACCTGATAGAAAACAAAGCCAAATACCTTTTCTTCTGTTACTGTTTGCGGATAATCCAGGGAACAAAATACAGTACTACAATAATGAAGGAATTCTGCCCCTTTCGGACCATTGGCAAGTTGGGTATTAACTGGAACATCATCACTGTCATCCTGTTGGACATGACGTGCTGCTTTGGCAAATATACCACTTGAGTACTAAGGCATTTTGATTACTGGAGACCAAGGGAAGTGCTTCTTTGTTGAGGATGATGGTGGGTATTTTTGGTGGGTATTGTAAGTGTGCTTGTTGTCGTCTTGTTGTTGAGATGTTCGTTGTTTTTGTTGTTTTTGCCTTTTTTGTGTTGTTTTGTTGGGATCCAAATGTATGTGTTTGTTGTGTTTGCTGTGTTATTTTGTTTCGGTCGTTTCGGGCGCCCAGTACTGTACTGTACCCTGGTGTATGGTACCGGTATGTGTTTGTTGTCTGTTCGGTTCAATTCATTGGTTGGAACAATTACTTTAAAGTTGTTATCTTACATTGAGTGATTCCCACCCAACAAAAATTAATAAAATTAAGAAAAAAATGCATAAAAAGTTTGTGCTTTCTATATAGATTTATTCACTTCCGAATAAAATCTGTCAGTCAATGTGTATCTGACTGACAGCTTTTATTCACTTAACTGACACCAAATAGATTTCAACGGAATCTTAATACTTAACAACCTTGCTTGCCAAAATAGGCAGGTAGATGGCGCGGGTAGTGATTAAACAGACAGTTACTGTTTCTTCTTGTTTAGAGATTCCGAATTCCAAATTTGGTAGTTAATAAAAGTATTTGTCCATTGGGTGTGCCCAAAATGTATTCATTCTATTCACTTGCAAACATTTTTTATTAACTTTTTATTCTATTCACTTTCGTTAGGTGAGAATCACTCATTGAGTGATTCCCACCAATGATAAAGTAATAAAAGACCAAAGTAATAAAAAGTATTCACGAGTGAATAGATTGAATAGATTTTTGGCGCACCCAACGGATAAATATTTTTTATTAACTATGCACACCGAGTGGGTTTGGAATTTGGAATCCCTAAGTAAAAAACAGTAACTGTCTGTTTAATCACTACCCGCGCCACCTACCCGCCTATTTTGGCCGGCAGGCCGGCAGTTGAAAATTTCATGTACAGTACGACTTGCTGATTTGCGCTATCCTTGCTAAAACACTTAAGTTGCTATCCTCACTAAAACACTTAAGTTGCTCTCCAGCAAGAAAAGCAAACACTCTTTTGCAAAACACTCTACAATTGACAATCAACAATCAACATGGCCCTGGAGTTAGCACTGCTTGGATACTACTATGACAACTACTTAACCCCTAATTATAATAACCCACTGCTTGGCGAGGAAGATAAGAAAAGAAGGGATTGTAGAACTCTTAGGATTGCAATTCAGAGATACAGTCAATCTGCTTTCATGTATCTCTATCAATTGGGCAATGGTCAAGCCGTCCTCAGTTGCTGTGGAGTCGACCATTGTTGCAACCATGTAGTATTCAGGGAGCTTCTAGATATATTTGAGCCACTCTTCAATTCATACACTATTGATAAGAACACTGGATCAATTCAGAAGTTTAAGGAATATAATAAACACAATTATATTACTCCTTGAGAGTTCGATGCAACCGTATGTCTTGCTCTTATCATATTCTGTTTCTGAACCAGAAGAGCAGCAGCAAGAGCAGTTGCTATAGCGTTTGGATTAACAGCTTCTCCTATGTACAGATGGCTGAAATTTGGACGCAAGCTCCTTCTTTCTGCATTGCAAGACCATCCTGCTGCAAAAGTTTGCTTGCCAATAATAATAATATACTTAATTAAGTAGCATTAACCACCAAAGGTGGATCTAAACTACTCAGTCTGTAACCAGACTTTAACAACGCCTCAATCAAAGAGAGTTTAAGCCCCAAGTTGTAGAACAACAATTTTTTTCAAACAAACCGCAAAAGCAAGCAGGGAGGGTACAAAGAACAAACTGATGAATGATGGCCTATTAGGGGGCACAGGGGCCATGGTCTTGGAGGAAGAAGAACAAGACGGGCTGTACACTGGAGGGGTCCTATGTAGGATGGGGAACCATTGTTAATTTCCTTCTGAAAGGGGCTGTTGAGCTGATCGATCCGAAGGCAAAGAAGAGCAACAGGAACTGTATCTGCAGGCCGGTTGAGGTGCCGGTCTGTTTGATCTAATATATCTCTGATATCCACTACGATTGGGCTAGGCTCGACCAGATCTATTCTAGCTACCGAGGGCACAGCCAGTTAGATCCTAGGCTTGTAGTTCTACGATAGGTCCCTGATGAAGGAGCCAAAGCAAGGTTTAAGGTTGAATAATCAAGTAATCTAAAAGTATAAGCGATTTATCTTGCTGGAGAACAAGATAGCACTTTAAAGATTGATCGTGCTGCCGCTAATACAGCACGATACGGATACAAATATTTTATACGGTATAATACCGTATTGCCGCTAATACAACACGATATATTGTGCTGCCGCTAATACAGCACGTATTTTGTACAGCAGGAAACAAGTTCGTGAGCAGCGCTTCGAACCTCTGCTGTCTTTTGCTTGAAAACAGAACACTTTAGAAAAGGTACCATATGCCAACCTCTGGTGTGTTCGTTCTTCGGTCACTATAAAGAAAGTGTGTCGTAACAAACAAACGCAATCGGTCTTAGGGCCGATTGGTTTAGTGAGTAAAACAATCATTGTTACAGTTCGATCGTCTTTGCCGATCGACAGGTTGATTACTCGTCGTATCGTGTGATTTCTAGCATACAAAACACATGTAATCTTAAGACACAAAACACACGCAAAACCATCTTCGATCGGTCTTTTTACCGTATAATTCACCGTGATATTCTCATTGGAATATCACATGTATTGTACCTTATCATGTAGAATTAGTACTAGGTTGTACATAGATTTTAGGGCATGATAGTGTTTTAGAGTTGTTAATTCTTTGAAGAGTGAGCTGATGGGGAAAACTCCCGATAAGAGGCAATCCACACGAAAAAGTTGTTGACGTATCATTCACTCAGGAATAACCTTAAGAATAAGGTTATTTGCCCTTATGACTTTTCGTAGGATATGCCCGCTAAGTACGTAGTACGAATACGCGTTACATGGTGAATTCTTTTCAGTCCCCTTCAGTCGTAAATCTCCAACCGTTAAGCGGCTGGATTCTTATGACTTAACACATTATTCATCGTGAGTCATTGTCATATGTTGAATACCAAACTGTATCCAGTCAACCATCAGAGGCCCTATCAAAAGAAATGGGGAGGCATTTTGCCATTCATTCTGGCTTCTATCAAGACATTTTGCCCTGATTCTTGCCCGATTGATATATTGTAATCAATGGATCAAAACATCCATTTTCTTTCATTCCATGAATGCTTCAAATCGGACCTTACTTACCACATGCACCGAGAACAATGTTCCCGGAAAACAGCACCACTCATTAGCTTTGTAAACAAATCAGCAATATTTGTTGAACCTGGTTCCTTTGCAACTCTGATAATTCCTGCTGCAATAGATTCTCGCGCTTTGTGGTATGCAATGCTGTTGTGCTTCTTCTTGCATGGGCTTTCAGGTCGTGTAACATTTGTGACAACCGAATCATTATCACAATACACATTTGTGCTCCCATAAATTGGAACACCCATCATTCTCAACTTGTATCTTAGACCTTCAACCAATTCAATTGCAATTTTCAATGCGATGATTTCAGATCCAAAAGTTGATGTTTCAACTGTTGTCTGTCTTTTGGAAAACCAAATAATGGGTGCATTATTAATGAAGATAATAACACCAGTATGGGATCTCCTTGTTGCCTTGCATCCGGCATGATTGGCATCAACAAAACAACTCATTGTCACATGTTTTCCCAAAGCTTCAGGCATATCTGCTGGTATGACTTCAGTGGCGCCAGGATAAAATTCAGACCAGTCACATTTTTGGAATTTGCTCTGATCAATGCTTGGTACTGAATCATCAAAAACCAATTTCGACCTGTTATATTTTTTCAAATATGCAAATATATGAAATAACTGGTTCAGATGTCCCTTTCTTGCTTGAGCCAAATACCTTGACATGAGGGAAACTGGCATAACAATGTCAAGCCTTCCTAATTCACAAATCCACCTGAGGACTCCAATCAAACCTTGATAGTAATTTTCCAATTCAGGATTCAATTCCTCTGATATATCAATTTCCGGTCGGTATTCATGTGACAGTGGACTGGACGCTGATTTTGGTAGATACTTGTAGCCATATTTTTCAGTTCCTAGCTCTTGTTCGACAGCTGCAACAGCTTTCGCCGTATATTTGGTGCTTGATAGTGACCATCTTGGCTTTGAATCACCTTCAAAGTAAAACTTTCCAATATCAGCTCCCAGATACAGAGTTGGCTCTTCAATAGTATCATCTTTCAATTTGAACTTTCGTTCAATGTTTTCTAGCTGGAACTTTGGATCTTCACCAGAACATAAGATATCGTCTACATAGGCAATGAGCATTGCCCAATATCTGGATCCATCTTTCCTGGTTTCAATTCGTAAGTGCACATCCGGATCAGCTTTGCAAGGGGAATATCCAAGATCTCTCAAATGCTGTGTGAGGTATGACCTGAAAGACGCGCCTGCAACTGGCAACCCATATAGTGCTCGAACTATCTTGCAAGGCCGTCCTGCAAGGTGTGGAGGAAAACCATCTTCAGCTCTTGCCCTTAGAAAGTATTTCTCTTTTATTGGGGCCGTCAAATATGCATTTTGAATGTCTGCTGAGAGAACTTTCAAATCATTCAGCGCTGCCAGCAAGAAGAATATCCTCACTGAGTCGCGACTGGGAACAGATGAATATGTATTCTCTTTTGCTATGGCAGGAACCTTGTGACCATTCCCTACCAATCTAGCCTTCCTTGTTAGGGATCCAAGCTTGATGTCAAAGATCATATGGGTGGTTATTTCCTTGTGACTGACTGGAATAACATCTTCATCAGAAAATTCAAACGCTGCCATATTATTTGTCATTTCCTTATGAATCGCTCTTTCCCAGTGATCTGTCCCCGTTTTCCTATCAATTGCCAGCGCTTGTGCAATTGAATGTGGTAATTCAACACCATATTTGTGAGTCTTCAACCAATACTTGGCTGTTTTTGCTGCCTTCAGGATTCGCTCCTTTCTTCTCAAAATTTTGTGTACCCACCATCTGAATGCTGGTGATTTTTCAAGATTATTGTTGACTGCGTATTCAGCTAGTTGCACTGGGAATGATTCTTTAACATCACTTAGCTTACACCATGATTCGGTTCCATCTTTCCAACTGGCCAAAATCCTCCAACCCCTAGTCGTCGGTTTATGGCTTTGCCCGCCATTTTTTGCTACGGTTGTGGCCTCCTCATCAGTTAGAGCAGTGTTGTCGCATTCATGGTCAATTAGCTCATCTAACATCGTGAACATTTGTCCATCATCATCAACAGAACTATAGAGACTCTCTGCAACAATATTTGCTGTGTATTCCTCAATGGTGCCATCAGGTAGTTGCAGATTGTACAGCCTCGTGTCTAGTATTGGATTCTCATTTCTTACTCCAATTGGCCTGTTTTGCAGATCCTGCACCCTATCCTTGACAATGCACCTGAGCCTTTCATCATTTCTTTCAATGATTACTTCATTCCCCAGATATTCATCTGGTTCATCAATATCTTCGACTGATGCCTCTGGCTCAGCCATTTCGAGTTTCAGATCAGATGATTTCACTGGTTCCTCAAATAGCTCTATTTGGGGTTCCGGGTAGTTTTCCTGGAAGAAGGACGCGCTGTCTTTCACTTCATCACCAATCTTAGACTCAATTGATTTGTTGATCGCTTCCATTCTTCGTAGGACATCTCTATCCCTCCATTCATATTCCTTGACAGGCCTTATTGAATTTGTAGATATTGGTATTGCTGATTCAGTCAGGATCCAAAAACAGTCACCTCCACCTATCTTATTGCCACAAGGGCCCAACCAGCGACCCAATCTTTCAACTCCGCGAGAGGAAGAATCACCTTTATCGAAGTAAAATACAAAATCATACCATTCTGTTGACGTGTATAGTGCAATATCAGGCCTATAGCCATGAACCAATTCAAATGGAGTTCTCCCCATTGAGGAAGGGTTGCTCGATGCAGTCCTTTGCCTGATATTAGCACATAGCTCACCACAAAATGACCATAATCTCCTCGGTGACTTTTTCTTTGCTGCCTTGGTTGTGATTGCACCACCAAGATGACCAATTGCTTGCTCGGCTCGATTTTGAAATGGGCAATGTGGTTGGATGAATGTTTGGTGAATGTGGTTGCACTTTACAACCGGATTCCAGTGAGTTTTGTAGGTTCTTGGTGATCCTTGTTCTGGCGCGCCATCAGAGATCAAATGCTCAGGGATTCCAACTTCATGAATGAATATTTTCAACCCTTGATGCGCCTGTGATTTGTCCTGTATCGGTATAAATACCTCAAAACCATTCCCATTTGTAAAGATTTGTGCACATTTTTCTTGTCTCATAATACTGGTGGTTCTAGCATGCCACGTATCAGTGTACCAGGTTCCTTGTGCAATTCTCTTGTTTCTAAAGCGCTGTGTAGGCAGGCGCTTCATCAATGGTAGTTGCAGATTCCTCAGGGCCTTCTGAGTTGTGAATTTCAGTGTCTGTTCAGCCTTCTTAAAACTAATATTCCAAGTCTTGGCTAGGCGTTCACAATCAACTTTGTTCGGACCTTCAATAGTTATCACTGATGGCCCCCATTGATTTCTTCTGTCAAGAGACCTCCGTTCAAGTGTATTGTCAATTTCTTGCAAGCTAGGGGCTGGTTTTGATTCATCTTCAGGAGCTTCCATGAAGTCAAATTCTGTGTCATCAAACAAAAATTGGTCTACCCTTCGCGCTTGAAATATTTGCATCTTGAAACTTTGTGGTCACTGCCGAAATCCTGTGAGAAATATTACCATCTGTTGCTATCTGGCATTCAGTCAGCATTCTTCTAGTTGATATCTAGTGCAACCTCATCAGCTTGCATTGCTGCATGAGATTAGGGTGCCTGGTCTCTAAGCTAGTCTTGGAGAGCATATCTATAACGTTACTTGTTGGTTCTGTTACAACCGAGCTTGCATCTTCAGTCGACATGGCTTGGATGCTAAATTGGTCCCCTGAAATTGGATCACCATTGTCAATTGCTAACTCTGCCATCCTGAACTTCAGTGAATGGGGGTCCCATGGGTATCATTTGTTGCAATCAAATGTTGACATTCATCAAGCTCCATTCTTGTTGGCTTCCTTGTGGGAAAATATGAAATCACATTTCTCATACTCAGTTTTATGAAAACTTTCTTCGGATCATCATCCTCCATTGGTGTTTGGATTGTGATTCCATGCTTGGATCTAGGGTCAAACTGACGAGGTGTCTCTTCAACAGAATTGAAATTGCAATCCCTCACTTGATTTGGGCATATCAAGCTGTTCTTCAATTTGTTCCCAAAGTACAGCGCTTGGTGGAACACTATGATGTAGACTTGACCTGATGTTGGATTTGTCCAAGCAGTTGCGCAACTTCCAATTGGGATTTTCTTGATTGGCTTGTACTCTTCAGAAAAAGGGGCAACATCAACGTGTGTTGTGATCTGATCAGGATTGAGCAATACCATATTGCTTCCAGCCGCAGTTGTGTCTGCATGTGAGTCTAACTCACAGTATCCTTCTTTATTTTCTCCATCATCAAAATCTAAAGGAATATTCATCTAATATAATGACCGGCTCATTATTTTTAACCATTTGTTTTCTAGTGTCCGGTTATGATGTCATTTCTTAGATTTTGATCCAAAGCTATCACCTGCGCCTTCCTTTTCATCATCTTTTCCCTTTTTGGTCTCAGCAGCCTTGAGATTTCTCTTCTTCTTTGCCTGTCTCATCTGGTAAAGCTCCTGACGCTGTTCTTTTGACATTGTTTTATAAACACTTGTTGGATAGGGCTTGCACTCAACTTTTCCTGTAAACGTTCCAGTTGTTTTCTGCTTCTTGTTGCTTGTCATGTCCACAGAATACACACTTCTGGAACCTCTTTTATGCTTCCCATTTGCAAGCTTCTTCAATCCAAGGCAATTGGTGAATAGGATAAGGCATTCATTGAAATTGTCCCGGTAGTCTTTGCTCTCATCAATTGCGTCGGCTTTGGCAGCATCAAGTCGCTCATCACTGATTGAATTGATAAAGTCCCAAACAAATCTCCTTTCATTGTGGTTCTTCTCAAATCTCAGGATTGTTCCATGGAAAGCAGTCCAATTCCTCTTGTGTTTGTTCCAAATTATAATTCTTAGCGTCGCCAGTGTAATGTGATTCTTTCATTTCCTGGTAGGTTTTGTTCAGAACCATAGTGATATTGGTATCAGTGTAAGCATGCTGCATCAATGAAATGAAAGCATTTCTAGCGTTTCCTGAGTTCAGTTCAGTATTTTGGAAATGTGCCACATACTCCCAACCAGGCCCTTTTCTTGTTGCATCACATATCAACCTCCAGACGACATTGTTGTCTTCATCATACTGGTGACCTGACAAAACACCACACCTTTCATTGTAATCACTCCAAGTTGGATAGGTATCTGTTGGACTTTGCCCTACTGTTCCAGACCTGGCTTCATCAGTGACGTCTTCCTTCTCTTGGGGTCTTATGACATACAAGATTGGGAAACCTTCAGAGTTGAATCTGTATCTCAAGTTTTGGCAAAAACCTTCTTCCAATTCTCTGAATTTTGTAAGATCCTTCAGCTTGGGAGGGGTTGCTTTTTTGTGTGATTTTACACTTGACTCCATCATCTTGATTCTGAATTGTTGCAGCTCCAGGTTGTTTGGGTTTGCTTTCCAGTCAATGGCCCTTGGCTTGACTCCAATCAATGGTTGATATCGAGCCCAATTCGCCCATGTGAGGAGCCTCAATGATAGCCTGTTGCCATAGTGAATGCTTTTTGGATTAGGACACTCCGGACTGATAGATTTCAATCCATGCTATTATTTTCCTTCTGAATCCGATTCGTTGAGAGTCTGATTCAAAGGCTTCTGAAGAACAGCAACGCTGCGTTAGTGTGTTAGTAGACGAACGATTGTACTCTACGCGTGACAGTTGTGTTTGGATACTTTCTGCAACGGATAATCAAACTACAGGCAAAGCTAGGGAAACGCCGGATCTCTTCTTGCTGTGACTTATTCAGATTGCAGCGAGACAGACCTTAGTATGTAGATTACAAGTAGTTGGTAGCAACTAGTGTGAATTTTGGGATTTAAATCAGTTGAATGTTAAAAGTATGAGATAAAGTGAAATCTTGCCGAAATGCAAGATATCTCTTTTATTGAGATGAATACGTTGCAACTGCTGTTGCGTAGTGATGAGATTACTCGCTGATTATTTCCGTACATGTATTGGTCGTTGACCATATATATCTGTATGCATGTATATGTATTGTGTGAGAATCACACGCCAACGGTTTTCTTCTCTTGTTCCGTTAGGAAGACTTCATGATATGTTTATCATTAAGGTCAGGAATTGCTCCCGTAGCTCGTGTGATATTTTATGGAATCAGAGTTTGCTCACCGAAGAACAATGGCAATACTGTAAAACAGGGATTGCTCACCGTTGATGCGCAATGGGAATCGATGCACCGTGGGAATCGATATGCCGTGGGAATCGATTACTTAGATTGATACGGGACTCATTGATTCATACGAATAGGATATCTACCATCTGGTAGCTTTGTTATTTCTGGTCATGAAAGGAATTTAATACTCCCCATGTCTCCTTGTGAAGGGTCATCATGCTCTACATGATGCTTCCATCATCTTGGAGAAGGTCGCGGGTATTACCACAGAAGTGGAAGATGGGCCTGAGTAGTGGATACACAACTGAGTGTCCCCAATGCTTGGTGAGAATGTCTGCGCAGTTATCCTTACCTGGGATGTGCATCATTAAAATGAAACCTCTCGCTATCATGCTTCGTACGTAGTGAAACGATAAAATGTTATGGCGCTTGTGCAACCTTGCGTAGGGGAAGGTTGATGTTTGGATCATCTTTTCATTGTCACCCCAAGAGTAGGAGATATCATGGACTCGTGTTCCTAGGTATCGGAATGAGTGGCGTAAATCGACGATCTGTTTGATGCAAGTCCTTCCTGCAACAAATTCAGCTCCAAAGGTGGCTGTTTCTGTAGTAGACTGCTTCTTCGAGAACCACATCATGGGAGTCTTGTTCGCGAAATGAAGAATGCCGGTTACAGCCTTACCACTGAGAATATCATGCATGAGGTTGGCATCATAGAAATG
The DNA here is from genome assembly GCA_037355745.1 of Pseudo-nitzschia multiseries. Classification (NCBI taxonomy): domain Eukaryota; phylum Bacillariophyta; class Bacillariophyceae; order Bacillariales; family Bacillariaceae; genus Pseudo-nitzschia; species Pseudo-nitzschia multiseries. The sequence goes on along the minus strand of CM074789.1, from coordinate 11,067,128 downwards.
TGTCAACACTACTGTCTTTCCAAGCGGTGTAGGAGCGTCGTCGGGTAGCTCTTCAGAATACTCCCCATAGACGGTGTTGGACCAGTAGTCGGTGGAAGTAAGCCAAAAGGAGCGATCGTTGGTTCTATGGTCATCAATTGGAAGGAAGGGAGATCGAGTGGATTGGCTGGAATATGAACTGAGGGACGTGACCGTGGAGGAGTCGGGTGGTACAGAGATATCCAATCCTTCAAGACAACGTGGGTTTCCATATTTGTCGTAATCGGCATAAGGGAGTTGCTGTGGCTGAGGAGGATATTTCTGGAGAAATTGTTCATCTTTTGCACTGATCGTGGTATCGAGAACAGATGGGTCCCAATGTTTATCGGATGTCATAATAACATGTGGGAGCGTGTCAAACTCAACAGTCGTGTACTTTTGCATCGCAAGGTATGGTAAACCGTGTCGTATGCTAAGAGGCAGTGCATATCCATCGGAGGTGGTGATGACTTGTCCACCGCCGGCTTTGATGGATGTGTCATCGACAGTGGAAAAATATGCTTCCATCTGACCGGAGGACAATATAGAAGGGTGTCATCCCGTATATGCACATTCATTGAAAATGAGGATGACAGGGCCTCTGTTCGATATGGAATAAGCTCCGCATGTAGCAATGGGGATATTCTGAACCTGGTGATTGTTAATGCCGGTGACATTGACATATCGTGGTGGGATATCCTTGGAAATGAGACATGCATCATTGCCGATGATGCAACCATTTGCGCCGCGATCGACCATGGCAAAACCAGGGCTAGTAACCGTAGTTTTGTGTATGCGGTATGTGTACGACGTTACTGGGCTATCGTTAGGAAAGGTCAGATCTTTGCCAGGATTATACCACTGATGAAAATTGGCGGAATATGATGATGTTCCTACAGGTATTTGGGTGTCGCCGTCCTTTTTGTACTGAATGTCAGGGTTTTCGGAAAGGAATCGAGCGGGATGCGTGGGTGACACGGAAGACTTGAGAGGTCGCTGGTCCTTGGATGAAGAGGTTGTTGATTTGTATACACCTAAGGATGCATGGAAAACACCTCTACGATCATTTTCTACAGCAGGATGTAGATCTGCTGCTGAATTGCCAAGTTCGTCTTCGGTCGAGGTATCGTCTTCTTGGAATGATACCGAATGTCCATGTTGATATGCCTTCCGGGTAATGGGTTTGACACTGTTGGGGTCAGGCTGGTCCTTGTTAAGTAAGTTGTGTCGTAACGATGCGACCACGATTTTCTTGCCTTCCGGAGAAAAACTAAGCCAACTTTTCATGTCTTGACGTGACAGGGCCTTCCATATGTTTGTAGGTAACCGTGTGGTAGGGTCAGGGGTACGTCCAGCCTTAAATACCGCATAATCCTGATAGTCTCCTTCAAATTCGATAGGGAGATCATAGTCATCGTGGTTTTGGCTTTGTTCAGAGGAGAAATCATGAACGTGTGCACGTACAGTCGACCGAGGAGCAGACATCGCGGACTGGGAATTGAGTCGAGTTGCTTTGAGTAAAAGCGTGATTTTAAGATCGTGGATAGCAGCGGCTTCGGCGACCGCATCCGTCTTGGTGCTATTCGTCCCACCTGGATCCTTGACCTTGGCAAACTGTTCACTTAGCTGAAAGCTGGAATAGCATGCCTGACATAATGCTGATTTTGCAGTATGGTACTCAAGGGGCTTGTTGGGAGGACGGAGCTTGTTGAGGTGATTTAATTCATCAAACCAATGTGTAATGAATTTCACTTTGGATTCCTTCCAATTGTTGAGATTTAACTTTAGCAACGCTTGTAGCTGAGTCGAATTGTCATATACCTTGGCCTTTGATTTACTGTGAAGGTTTACGAAATCGAAGTATGCCTTGCGTCCATCACGAGTGGTAGAATGGCTGTGTACACACGTTGCAGAGAGATCGCTTTTGAAGACTTCCAACATTAGTACCCAGAAGAAGGCACACTGTTTGACGAAGAGATCACGTGTATAACCTTGAAGTGCAGCTGGAGGCCAAGTTTCATTGAGGAATGTCTCTGTGTCAATGTCGTATGCCTCGAGTTTAGCTTTGAAACCAACGAGCCAGTGTTCGAATCTTGAGTCATTCGTGAGGGGCGTAAAGGACTTTTCATCCCGTGCTTTTTGGCACCAAGATTCGTACTTTACCTGCTGAGGTGACTTTTTGCTACTTCCCGCCGGAGGAGGTGGGGGGTTCAGAACGGATTCATTATGCATGCGTTGGGCACGCTCTTTGCGGAATGACTCGAATTCCTTATATGTATATGATTTTACATCCTTCCAAGTTCTCAAGTCTTCTGCTAGAGCGGCATCATCTTCTTGTAGATTGATAGCGAAATCCGCAAGTACTTCTATGTTCCTTTGAACGGATCGAGGGATATGCGTTGGTAGTCCTCCCTCAGTATAGGTAAGCTCGCGTGCAAAGTCCGGTTCGATAAGCGCGCCGAGGAATGCATTCCACTTGCACAACCCGCCTTCCTTGAGAGCTAAACACAATTTACTACTTTCCTCACTTGTTACGTAGAGTAGGGATATGAGTATCTTTCTCATATCAGTATCAAAACTGGGAAAGAGGTTGGTAGTAGTAGCTTTGGCGTCATTCTTCTCTTCGCCGGGCATCGTCGGTATGTTCGGCATCTGCGACGGTTCCGATCCTCCGAGAGAATTGCGCGGTGACTGGGAATGAGAACTGCTTCGTGTACGATGTGCGACTGGCATATGCCAGCGTAGAGATTGTATTCAATTTCGTTCCTGTTCCTCTTTGGTGTGCAAGCCGTCTTAGAGCTTGCGACTGTTAATCTATTATTTTCCTTCTGAATCCGATTCGTTGAGAGTCTGATTCAAAGGCTTCTGAAGAACAGCAACGCTGCGTTAGTGTGTTAGTAGACGAACGATTGTACTCTACGCGTGACAGTTGTGTTTGGATACTTTCTGCAACGGATAATCAAACTACAGGCGAAGCTAGGGAAACGCCGGATCTCTTCTTGCTGTGACTTATTCAGATTGCAGCGAGACAGACCTTAGTATGTAGATTACAAGTAGTTGGTAGCAACTAGTGTGAATTTTGGGATTTAAATCAGTTGAATGTTAAAAGTATGAGATAAAGTGAAATCTTGCCGAAATGTAAGATATCTCTTTTATTGAGATGAATACGTTGCAACTGCTGTTGCGTAGTGATGAGATTACTCGCTGATTATTTCCGTACATGTATTGGTCGTTGACCATATATATCTGTATGCATGTATATGTATTGTGTGAGAATCACACGCCAACGGTTTTCTTCTCTTGTTCCGTTAGGAAGACTTCATGATATGTTTATCATTAAGATCAGGAATTGCTCCCGTAGCTCGTGTGATATTTTATGGAATCAGAGTTTGCTCACCGAAGAACAATGGCAATACTGTAAAACAGGGATTGCTCACCGTTGATGCGCAATGGGAATCGATGCGCCGTGGGAATCGATATGCCGTGGGAATCAATTACTTAGATTGATACGGGACTCATTGATTTGTACGAATAGGATATCTACCATCTGGTAGCTTTGGTACTTCTGGTCATGAAAGGAATTTAATACATGCACGAATGATTTGATGCTTTCCTTGTTGAGGTCTGTAATTTCACGAATATTAGACATCCCTCCCCTCATAATTTCTTCAGCTGATTCGTAGTTGATACCAAAATCCGTCAAGCTGCTTCTGAAAGCAAGCTGTTCTGGGTTCAGAATTTTTCCATTGTTGAATCCATTGACTGTTATTTTGGGTTGGAAGGACCTCCTGTCGTATTGCTTAGACCTTGAACTATCATCTTGTTGATCCTCATCGTCATCACTGCTATCACTTCAATTGACATCATCTGGATTTCTGCATTGCGCCACTGCATCTTGTATGGCCCGGATCCTTTTCTTTACTTCTTTGTCAATGACTCTTTTCCAAGTTGAGTTCATTTCTGGATCAGTCATAGCCTTTTCCATTACATGCATGATTGTTTTCTCATTCAATCTGTCTTCTTCCTTCTCTAATTCCATGCCTTCTTCATCACTCGCATCATCAATATTGTTTCCTAGTAGATCCTGATCCACTTCCATTTTTGTTTCCTCGATAGAGCCATAGTCATCATTGTCCTTTGGCTTTGCTTTTGATCTTGTTTTTCTTTTTGCTGGAGCCATGATGGAGCAAGATTTCAAATAGGGTTTCGAATTATTCGGAGAAATATTCGTTCGAAATATGCGATGGAAGTTTGGATGGTCGTTTCGTTGGACGATACTATCGAATATTTAATCGAAGGTGGTATGTGGAGAAAGAGAGTGTAATTTAATCGAAGGATTGGATGTGAGATGGTTGGTAGATGTTGGCAACTGCCGAGTGTGATTTGCTTATCTGTTTGTATTTATCCGGATCGAATTTTCGTTCCGGTTTGTGTGTACTTCTGTTTGGATCGAGTTTTCGTTCCGGTGTGTGTACTTTCTGACTATTTGGATCGAGTTTTCGTTCCGGTCTAGCTTTTGCTTTTGTTGCAATTCAAGATTGTGAGCTTTTCTATCCGGTTTCGGGATGTGCTCATTTTGTATTTCTGTGGTGAAATTTGTTTCCTGAGAATTTAGTGTTCTCTTTTCTTTTTGGATCTTTGAGATTTGGTGTTCTCGTTCCCGTATCTTCGAATTTTCTTGCGGGCAGATGCTCTTTGCAATCTGTTTCATCCAATCTGTTTCACCATTATCAGAATACTTGAGGCTCAATCTTCTCTCTCACGTCATTCTTGTTTTCAGCGAAAGATCAGTGTTCTCGGATTGGATATTGATTCCTTTCAACTGATGCCAACCTGGGCGACTCTCTGAATCGTCCAGTTCCTTTTCCCTTGCTTGTTTTGCTGGATCGCAAAACCCGATGGAGCCTACCATCGTGGTTCGGGTCTTTGGTCTCTTCTTTCAGGGAGACCGCCCTGGTGTTGGTCTCTTCCAGGGCTCCACAAGCAACTGCCTCTTTTACATCCTTGAGGGTTGATGCCGGTAGCTGATCAGGCTAATCCGGATTCGTTTGGTCTTCGAGCTCAACTGCGTTTCTCCTGTGGGAAACGCTGTCCTCAGCATTGTAGGATGCTGGCCACAGCTCGTAGAGAGTGCTGTGGGTCTGATAAACTAAAGAAAGTGTGTCGTAACAAACAAACGCAATCGGTCTTAGGGCCGATTGGTTTAGTGAGTAAAACAATCATTGTTACAGTTCGATCGTCTTTGCCGATCGACAGGTTAATTACTCGTCGTATTGTGTAATTTCTAGCATACAAAACACATGTAATCTTAAGACACAAAACACATGCAAAACCATCTTCGATCGGTCTTTTTACCGTATAATTCACCGTGATATTCTCATTGGAATATCACATGTATTGTACCTTATCATGTAGAATTAGTACTAGGTTGTACATAGATTTTAGGGCATGATAGTGTTTTAGAGTTGTTAATTCTTTGAAGAGTGAGCTGATGGGGAAAACTCCCGATAAGAGGCAATCCACACGAAAAAGTTGTTGACGTATCATTCACTCAGGAATAACCTTAAGAATAAGGTTATTTGCCCTTATGACTTTTCGTAGGATATGCCCGCTAAGTACGTAGTACGAATACGCGTTACACGGTGAATTCTTTTCAACTAAGTACCAAAATGTTCGATCGTAAGCGTGACAACCGGTTCTCCATAATTTGTTAAGTATTGAGGAGTCTTGATCGTAAGAATGAGTCACTTGGCTCACAAAATTGAGCCGTTTCAATCATAAGAATGAGTCACTTGGCTCACAGGATTGAGCCATTTCGTTTGTAGAGATAAGCCTTGTATCATACGTATGAATGATACATAGCCTGTTGGGGTCTCATTATTCTCGATTCGTACCTCCACTACACCAGACACGAAAGGAATTTAATAACCATAAAAGAACAACACTTAGGGGGCACAGGGGCCATGGTCTTGGAGGAAGAAGAACAAGGCGGGCTGTACACTGGAGGAGTCCTATGTAGGCTGGAGAACCATAAAAGAACAACACTTAGGGGGCACAGGGGCCATGGTCTTGGAGGAAGAAGAACAGGGTGGACGGTACACTGGAAGGGTCCTATGTAGGAACAGGAGGGCTCTAAACAAAACCACTTAGGAACCAAGGGGTTGTAGGTGTGAAAACAGATGCCAGCTGTAGGGCACACCTGAAAGGTATATGTAGGAAGTAGGGCCTTAAGCGAAAACACTTAGGGACCAGGGGGCTTTAAGTGAATTTACACTTATAGGTCAGGGGAGGAACAGAAGGGAACTTGAAGTTCAACCCGCGAGTCCTCTTAGCTCGCAGGGGAAGAGACTTGAAGAACCGGAGGGTTATATAAAGTGTATTGCAACCTCAACTCGCAAATACTTAAGGGTCAGGACTTAGGAACCTTCTAGAAGAGAGGGTTGTGTGTGTGTGTTCATCATCATCAACTTGAAAAGACTTAAGGAAACCAGAACTTTAAGTGAAATCACTTAAGGGGCTTGGAAACAGTTCAAAAGAACCTTGAAGAATGAAGAACGTTGAGTGTAACAGGGTAGAGGTTTAAGTAAAGATACTTAAGAGCCTTGGGGGAGAAGCTTGGAAACAGATGGAAGTGTAATTGCTGTATGTGGGATTAGTACTGTATGTAGAATGAGTACTGGAGGCAAGGAAATTAGTGTTGGATTTCGTGTTTGAACGACCCACCACCGGCAACGACCAACAATGGTGAATAGGAGACCAAAGGGACCAAGGAAGGCAACAAGCGGCCAAGATGATAGCAAAATTGCAAAGGCCAGGTCTTGGTTAGTACCTGTAGGCCCTGGTTTTGTTGGTGGCGGTGTAGAAGTGAGCAAGATATGGCAGGGGAAATTTGTGTAGAAATCTACTTGATTTAAGTACTGGAACATTGGAACATCGGACAAAGTTGCGCTAGGCAAAATTGTGCAAAAGTTTGCTTGCCAAATGAAGAAGAGACTCAACAATACATTGGTGCTATTGCTGCAAAGTATCCAGCGCTTGGTCCACACAGAGTGTGGGGTGCTTGCGACGGGCTTAAACTGTTGTTACTCTAAAAATCGACCAAAAGGTATATGATGTTAAAATTTAAAGAGATGTGAGCTCAGAGAGACGCTCTTATTTTTACTGTGTATTTCGTACTGTATCGGGGCTCTCTGCTGTATTTTTTACACGGTAGAGATCTTCCCCGGTTATTTGTTACCATTCTCATACCAATACTTTCGCTGCTGTTTCTGTATTAGTGATCGTGTCGGTCTTACTGTATTGGTCATTCGATGGTATCGGTCATCGTGGGGTTAAGTATTCTGTTGGATGGGGCGTATGCTTATTCGTAGTGTATGCGCTGGATATGAGTAGGCCCATCTGGAATCGGTACTGATTTTCTTGATTGCAATAAGTAATTTCCTCACGGGATATCAAGTATATTCTTTTGAATGTACTTATGGATTCCAAGTGTTCACTTATTGGTCAGGTCTTTGGATATGTCTTGTTTCTAACCGATTATTGTCTTTTGTTTGTAGTCCTAAGTGATTTCATTTTTACCACTTAGGGATTTCCAAGTAGTGGAGGTGTGTTTGATTCTAACGCTTGATCGTTCTCGTATTCCGCACCTCGGTCGTCGATTCGTTCGTTTTGTCGGCTTTTTCGATCGAATTTGATGCCGACAAAGTCCGTATTTTTCGCCGACAACACACCCCTTGATCCAACATGTTTCCTACAATGTTGGATTACTGTCGGAGTAGATTTGATCGATCAGGCGATTAAATCTGTTGTTATCTGATACTGTTGTTGAATTGTATCGATAGACAGATAGCACGTTCGGATCGTATCATTCGGATCAAGTCAAATCGATGAACCGACTTGAGTGATGGTCATCGAATAGCCTAATCCGGTTATCAATCGAAGCGATCGAATGGAATGATTTAACCTGCGTGGTGTCCCATAATGTATCTTGCATGTCGGGCGTGCAAGATCCATCCCAATGGTTTGGTTAGATCATCAGCCGGGTTGATAACTCCAGGAATATGAATCATCTTGATCTCACCGTTTTCCTTCCATGATTGGATGGCAAAAAACCTGATTTCAATATGCCTGGTTCTTTCAGTTGGCTTCTGAGCATTGATGATCTCAATTGCCGATGCATTGTCTTCATAGATAGGGGTTGGACCAGCTTGGGCAAATCCTAATTCTTTGAGTACGAATCTGAGGTATCTGGCTGTTTTGGCCGCTGTGACTGCAGCAATGAATTCTGCTTCTGTAGAACTCTGTGCAGTGAGTGATTGCGTTTTGGATCTGTAAACAATTGCTCCACCAGCATAAGTGAACACATATCCTGTGGTGGACCTGCGATGTTTTGGATCATTTCCATATGCTGCATCAACAAAACACATCAACTTGCTATGCTTGATATCTGCAGGGTATTCTGGGAGTGATACATCTTGGACTACATCATTATATGGTTCTCCTGGTGGTAGAAATGGCTCTGCATTCGGTCTATAGAATCTAATACCCCAGGATCTGGTTGTTCTGAGGTATCGAGCTATGTTCTTCAGGCTGGAATAGTGGAATGCAGTGGGATTGGAACTGTATTTTGACATCAGGGTCACTGCATAGCCAATGTCTGGCCGGCAGCTCACATATGCAAACATCATTTCACCCAAGAGTGTTCTGTAGGAGAACCCAGATGTGGATTGTAATGCAGCGTGTTCCTTGGTGCCTTCCAATGGTCCATTCGTATGTGATTGCAGTTGGCTCAGTACTTCAGTTGATAACGGCGCTGATGGCTTGGAGTGGGGTTTCATCTTAGAATCAGTCTCCCAACCATGGGATGTCATGATCCGGTCGATGTAATTGGCGCAGGACAGTTCAATGTAATCAGCTGTTTGTTTGACGTCAATTCCGTTGAAGTCCTCGAGCAATCCCAATTTTGTAAAGGGGATCACGTCTTCCTTTGGTAGTTTGAGCCTTGCACCTATAATGTCATAGATCTTGTCAGATATGGATTCTGATGTACAAGCTAGTGCAAAATCATCAACTTGTCTCAACATGTAGACCGTTTCACCCTCGAAGACTGTTGTATAGATCGTCCTGTCATGTGTGGTGGTTTTGAAGTTGAGATCAGGGCCTTTCAATATTTTGTTGATGTGTGTTTCCCAAAGTCTTCCAGATTCTGGATGGCCTTGAAGTGCTCGAAGGACTGGGAGCACCAATCGTCTGTCTATGTCCTTGTCATGCTTGTGTCTGTACCATTCTGCGTATGCATCGTCAATAGTCATGTAGGTAGGAATGTTGGGCCCTGGAGAATGGGCATATGCGTCAGCCGCGTCCCCCCCGTAAACTTTGAGATTGAGGCTAGCTGCAATGGCAAAGAACAATCTTTGGATGGGGTGTTCAACACATGATGAGTATGACATTGCTATGGCATGCAGGGTTGGCGCTGCATATTTGCTTCCATTGCAACATTGTCTGGCTCTTCTGACACCATTTCTTTTCACACTGTATTGCCAGTGAGGTCTGAGAATGATAGCGTTGGGGTCCTTAGGGTATTGAATTGGTGATCCAAACATTTCCAAATCTTCAAACTGATCAAGCTGTTTTCGCTCCCCAGCTTGCCATTCAGGCCATGTAGATAAAGGCTTGAGATTCCTTCGAGTGAAGTGCCCTAGTGCTTGTTCTTCAGGTGTAGTTGCCTTGGAATTGATGGCCTTGATTAAGAGTTCAATTTCTTCAGTTGGTAGTGAATCTGCATCTAGTGGTAATGCTTGATTTCCTGGTTTATGAAGCTTGGTGATAGCTCTGAGGGATGCAATATCAATAGTAGGAATGACAACATCCATGTCGTCTTCAATTGGTGCCAAGTGTTTTTGGATGGAGGCATGGAGTGCTTCAGTGCTATCAACCTGGTTGATTCTTGATTGTATCAGCTGTTTGTATTTTGTACCAATGCGCTGGATAGCTTTGATGGATGAAATCCGGTCCAAGAATGGTGGATCTTCTTCAGCAGTGGGTTCCTTCCAGGAGGTATTGGGAGCAAATAAACCATATTCATTTGAGTGTTTCCTGACCTCCTTCATAGACAATTTCTCTTCAAGTGCAAAGGTAATTGGTGTATCTATTGAAGAATCCCTCACCCCTCGATCGTGGCAGGCCTGTAAAGCTGTAGTAACATCAGCAGCAGTAAAGACACGATTGTGATTGATAGATACAATATAGGCGCCTCTGAGCTTAGAGAGAGTCTTCTTACGGGAGGAGAAAAGCTGTGAGGCGGGACTGTTTGGAATGATATCTGTGATGTAAGCTCTGCCAATCAGTGAGTCGGTGGCGTATCGAAGACCAAAGGCTGGGTCAGCACAAGATGGGGAGACAGTGAGTCTGAGATTTGTGAGATCCGCAAAGGGGGAGATGGAGAATTGGAATTCACTAGATGACACCTCACGGTGTTCTGCAGGAAGGGGAGTATTGTCATCAGTCCGGAGGAGGTGCTTGACATTAGTTGGTAGATCTGCAAGTGGGAGATCATTCATCCCTTCATCAAACCTGACATGGGTAGCTATTTTGACTCTATGCGTCTCAGTATCATACCAAAGGATGTTTCTGGTAGTGTATGGGACGAAACCCAGGAAGATGCCTTTTCGTGCATTGGGTTTGAGTTTAATAGATCTTTTGCCTGGGGGCCTAACCCAAACTCTACAACCAAAGGTTTGGAAATCAGCAAGGTTTTCCTTACGGCCAGTTGCTAATTCCAATGGTGAATGTGGTTGATTGCCTTCAGGAAATGCATTGGACAACCGAAGTGCATGGTAGAAAGCAAAGGGCCAGAATTTAATGGGCAAATTAGCACCAGGCAGCATGGTGCGCATTGAATTAGCCAGTGTGCGATGCCCTCTTTCGACTGTACCATTCTGGTGTGAAGCATCCGCACCAGTGGGGAAAATTGAATATCCAAACGCAGAGAAGAGGTTTCTGACATCAGGATTGTGATAGAGCTCGCCGCCTTGATCAACGGAAACATACTTGTCGGCACAGGTTGGGTTGTACTGGGCGAAGAAATGCTCCAACCAGTGTAGGGGCGCTGCCTTCGAGATTCGTGTATCACCGTATTTCATACCTGTGTAGTGATCTGTGATGAGAATCCAAGCTGTTTCTCCATGAATGCCTTCATAATTGCGCTTGCGTTTGCTGTTGGAGGATTTGGTACCTGAGAATGCAAAATCAATGGATAGACCTTGAAACGGTTGTGTGGCCTTTCGTGTGGAATGTGTGCCAGCAGGTGTTTTGGTTTGCTTACATTGTATGCAGGTTGGGCATTGGTCAAGAATACTGGTTTGACGCTTGAACTTTGGTACTCCAACAATGTGCTTATGAGCATTATACAGAAAGTCATCGCATGGGTGCCCCAATCGTTGATGCCACAGGAGTTTCGATGTCTTGGTTTTGATGGCGTGGATGGGGATACTTTTGTCCACAATCTTGGTGAAAAACAGGTTTGCATCAAACTTTGGCATGTCGCTGGTATCAGAATGAGCTTGAGCTGCTTCAGCGCATTTTTGTAGATTGACAAGATTCGTGTATATATCATACCTGTAGTTGCTAATTGCTTCTTTGGAGGCCAGTTCACAAGCTTCCTTGAACTGTATGTCAGTAGCTAGGGCATAGGCTGACGATGATGCACAATTAGCATATGGAGATCCAATATCAATGTCTGGGATCAGTACTGGGTGTGTATAGCATTGACCATCAATGATGCTTCCATGGAGGACAATGCTGTTGGCAGTGTTCTGCTTGTGATGACAAATGATTGTGAGGTTGCCGTTTTGTGGAGCAGATGAGTCATAGTTGTCAATGAATGATTTATGGATTGACTGCCCACTGAACTGACGTCGCATGCGAGATGTCATTCCACAGAGATCATTCTCACTCAGTAATGTCGTTGACAGGGAGGGAGAATAGTAGAAGAAGATTTTGAGATACCCTAAGTGGTTGGGTGCTGGGATGTGCAAATATCCCGAACCTTCTGGGATGCAGGTAGCTGCTTTGCCTCCTATGGCTGCTGTGAGCCTGACCGGACATTTTCTTATCCTGGTGTAAGGTTTGTAACCGTGCAGGATGTGTTTGAGATTTGTGCATGAAACCTTTGCACCGGTGTCAATCTGAGCCCTGACACCCTGTTGGAAATAGGCTTTAGCTGCAATGGGGTCTCGTGGGACTAGGGATTGCACATTGTATGTACCAGCTGGCGTAGGGTTGTCCCTATCGAAATTGGGATCCTCATTGGTCTTCAGGTGTGGTTCCAATGTAGGGGTCGTAGCCCCGAGTGATTCCATATCACAGTAGACATCAATTGGGATTGATGACTGGAGGCTGTCTTTTGGAAGGAGGTCGACGGCACCAATTATGACAGATTCATAGGAGCTGACACTGCTGGAGTCCAAGGAGGGGCATAAGCTGTTCACTTGGGACGCTGTGATGTTGTCAAATCCTTGAGGATCATCTTGAGGTGATGTCATAGTATGGCTCCAAGAAAGACTTTCTATTCTTGGCCATTGCAAAATTTTTGGTTTTCTACTGTAGCATCAGGTGAAGCCTCATCTTGATCTTCATTGCCAATGTTGATCTGAGAGATTTGTTGGGTGGAGTCTAAGAGTTGTTGGGTCTGTTTATTGGATTTGTTCAGGAAAACAGCCGCAGCAATCCTATGTTTCTTCAGGGACTCAATATCTTGCAATGCAGGACAATTATCGAAATTATGACCGGACATGTGGCAAACAATACATTTTCTGGATGTGTCAAAAAGACTAGGTTGCTTATCGAATGCCGTGATAGCATTGCAATATGCTTGGTGGAGGAAGGGATCGTCAGATTCTTCATCCATCTCCGGGTAGCCAAGTGATTCAATCAGGCTGATTGAGTGAGAGGTCAGAGTAGAAGGTGTTCTAACAGTGCTGTTGCTAGCGCGCTTTTGAAATTTATCATTGCGCCGGTGACCTGGTCTGGTACCTGAGACAGGCAATTGCTTGGGCTGGATTGATCTGGAGGCGTTCCTCTTGTACTTTTGTTCAGCCTTGATCTCTTGTTCATAGGTTTGAAGGGTTTGTAGAAGCCTACCTGCCTTGTATTTGTCTCTTTTGAATTGATCGTCGGAGTCGCGTTCATCTTCAGTTTTCTCAAATAGTTCGTGACTGAGAGTGGTCCCTGCGATCAAATTACTGACTTCTTCTGTTGAACTCAATGTGCTAGGTTGGTTTTGGAGGAAAACTCTGAGTCGCAAGTAATCCTTGTATCTGAAGTAGTATTCTTCGAGGGATTCATTTGCTTCTTGGTTGGGAGGGTTCCTGACCATTCTGGCTGCATTGGATTCTCTCTTTGAGTTGGGATGTGTTTGAGCAATTACGGTGTACAGAGCTTCATAACCTTGTCCTCCTTCAAAGCTTTGAATTGTGGACTTCATTCTAACGCATGAGTCAGGGATGATCTTATCGGTTCTGAGTGCAGTGTAGATGAGATTACCCCATTCGTGAATTGCCAATTCATATCTTGCAGGTAGGTCGTGTGGTAGTTCATCACCAATGGTAAATCCTCTAAGATGGTCAGCTTCGCGTCTATAGAGATAGTAAGGGTGAATGTATATATGATGCTGCTGTGCGTGCGTAGTGATCTCTCTGTACCACTTTCTGACCTGAGGGTGGCTGTCATCCTTAAGCTGTGGAAACCCCGAGAGGAATAGTTTGTCTCTAGCTGCTTCCTTTGACTTGTCAGAAGCTCTGGTTAGATCAAAACAGTCACCACTTCTGGTGATCAGGCGCTGGTCATTTCTCCCACTGCCTAGGTTGTGTAGGTAGTAGTTTTGCCTGACAATGGTTTCGTTTCCCGATGAGTCGGTGTAGGTGATTGGAAAGTCTTTCATGTCATCTCTGGTGAGGAATTCATCTTTCCTGTAGTAACGGTCCTTCACTGGTGGTGGTAAGGTGGCTGGATTCCATGGGAGGTCAAGTGTTGTTTGATGGTTGGCACCAGCATTTGTGTTGTTGTTGTTGTTGTTATTGATATTGCCGTTGTTGACCAATTGTTGGAGTAGGTTGGTCAATTCTTGCATGTCGGTGCCTGTTGTAGTGGGCGCCGGGTTTGGAGCTGCGGCATTTTCATCGTTGTTGGCCTCATTTTCACCATCACCGTCGTGTTGTACTTCACCTGTATAGATGCCGTTGAAATAGTTGCCGGGGTTATTTGTCTTCCAGTTTCTTCTGAACTTCCATTGGTTGATGTTGAAGATTACTGTGACGACTGGTTTTGGGTTATTTGCTGCTTCTGCACGTCTGACGGCTTCTATTCCTGCGGAATCAAATTCCTGTGGGGTTCTGATCCGTTGGTTTGATAACCCAGGGTTGACAAATCGTACGGGGCATGAATCAAGGAGCTGGGCTATGTGTCCCTTTTCTAGTTCATCGATGTTTAGCATTTCCGAGGTAATGCCGTTGCAGAAGGCTTCTCTTAGTGCGGTTACTGGGGCCGGACCAAGGGTTCTAGCGCCTTCGTCATTGGCATCCGATATGAAGAGGGTTGACACCTCGGGTGCTGTGAGCGGGACAGTTTCTGCATAGGTGCCATTGAGAGAAAGGACTTCTTGGGGGTTGTTGTCACTTTGGAATTTGAATTCGATCCCATAGACATTGGACCAATCGTATGCGTCGGGTGGAGGAACCATGTTGGATTGGATTAATCTGCGTCGCCGTCGTCGCTAGTGAGGATTTCGAATCGGCGCTGTTGAGATCACGAGTGAACGCCGTTGCCGTGGTAATCGATCATGGGAAGTGAGAGAAGATTCTCGTAGAACAATCGTTGGTGGAACAATTGTTGTGGGTGGAAAAGAATTAACCGTGGAACGTTCGTCGGAGAAACAATCGGTCAGATCGTCAAATCGTCGATGTCGGCGTCGTCGTCGTTCTTGTAGCGATTGTAACGGCGCTTATAATTAACCTTGCGAGTCGGTCACAGATGTCCGGAACGTTCCTTCCTTTCGGAGTTCGGTCGTGGATTACAAAAGAAGATTCCTGTAGAAGAATCGGTAGTACACCCCTTGATCCACGAGCGGGGAGGTGAAGAGAAAGAAAAGAATGAGATGGGGGGAGGCCGAAGGGTAGCACACGGATGGGCGTCACTACAAATTTCCTCTGGATTTAACCGACAGTGGAGGTGCTGAACGGCCGGAGATAGAAAGCTTAAGGTATACACGATCCTACGGATGGGCAGCAATCGTGTGAGTTATAAGGGCTCTATAACCTGTTGTTACTCTAAAAATCGACCAAAAGGTATATGATGTTAAAATTTAAAGAGATGTGAGCTCAGAGAGACGCTCTTATTTTTACTGTGTATTTCGTACTGTATCGGGGCTCTCTGCTGTATTTTTTACACGGTAGAGATCTTCCCCGGTTATTTGTTACCATTCTCATACCAATACTTTCGCTGCTGTTTCTGTATTAGTGATCGTGTCGGTCTTACTGTATTGGTCATTCGATGGTATCGGTCATCGTGGGGTTAAGTATTCTGTTGGATGGGGCGTATGCTTATTCGTAGTGTATGCGCTGGATATGAGTAGGCCCATCTGGAATCGGTACTGATTTTCTTGATTGCAATAAGTAATTTCCTCACGGGATATCAAGTATATTCTTTTGAATGTACTTATGGATTCCAAGTGTTCACTTATTGGTCAGGTCTTTGGATATGTCTTGTTTCTAACCGATTATTGTCTTTTGTTTGTAGTCCTAAGTGATTTCATTTTTACCACTTAGGGATTTCCAAGTAGTGGAGGTGCGTTTGATTCTAACGCTTGATCGTTCTTGTATTCCGCACCTCGGTCGTCGATTCGTTCGTTTTGTCGGCTTTTTCGATCGAATTTGATGCCGACAAAGTCCGTATTTTTCGCCGACAACATAAACTGCATATCCAGCAGTCTAGTGACTGGACAAAACAGAACCAATACTACAATGGTTGGACTTGTGTTACATATGTCAACAGTGTCTTTCTTTTCTGCCCGGATGGGAGGATCCGGAATTGTGTCTTGAATGCTCCTGGGTCTTGGCATGATAGTACTCAGGCAGACTATGGGCTGTATGAAAAGATGAGCGCATGTATGAGCTGTATAAGGCAAAGGTTGTTGTTGATTTGGCGTTTAAGTTATCTACAAATGACTACCTTATCAAAAGTAGTCAATATGACCCTCTAACTCTATGACGTTGCCTCCGGTTCCCTCACCATTGCCCTTGATGGGGATACGGCTCTTCAACAGGCTCAGGGAACCTGGCCCTTGGCTATTTCCCAGAAATCTTTTGATTATGTCTATGTAATTTGCAATATGCTCTCTGCTCTTCCAATCACTGTCACATTCAGGTGGGTTCAGGATCATCAAGAGGGTCTTTTACTTGACTGGTGGGCTCTTTGCAATCATTAGGTTGATGGCATGGCCAAGGCATTTCTATCCTTGACTCGTGCCTCCCCCTATCATTATCCCCGGCTTGTGTTTGAGCCCTGGGCTCTCTTGCAGAACGGTCTCAAATGCTCTCGCTTTGACCGCGATGCCTTGCATCTTCTTATTTCTGGTCCTCCCCTTCTTCACTATTGGCACACTCACCATGACGTCTCCATTCCACCACAAGTTTCCAACTCCATCCATTGGTGTGCTCATCGGTCTGCTTTCAAGCGCCTCCCTCCTGGTATGCAACGGTGGTTTGTCAAGTTTGCTTCGGGTTGCATCGGTGTTGGCAATCAGTTACTCCATTACCAGCCCTAGGATCACTCCAGATGCCCTCTGTGTGCCCAGGATGATGAGAAGGTTTCCCATGTGCTTTCATGTGAAGACCCAGGGGCTGTCAAGCACAGCTTGTTTTCCTTTAGGGGCCCTTTGCAGCAGCGCCTCACCACTGAGCTTACAGAGCCTTCCCTGGCTCTTGCCATTTTGGATGTTACCATTCGGGTTCGTCAAGGTTGGCATATTCACCCTTCATCATGATACCCCCCTGCTATCACCTCTGCTGTCAGGGCTCAGCGTCACATTGGATGGCACAACTGGTTTCTTGGGAGATGGTCCCCCCTCTGGCACAAGGTTCAAGCTGATTACTATTCTTTGATTGGTAGCAAGCGTTCTCCTCGCCGATGGGCTACTGCAGTTATTCACCAACTCTTCCTCACTTGCTGGGATCTCTGGTCATATCGGAACAAACGGCTCCATGGCACTGGAGGGTTGCTTGAGGCTGACCACCATCAATCTCTCAATGCTTCAATTTCATCTGAATTGGCCATTGGCTTAGCTGGTGCTCCACCTCAATCCCACTCCCTTCTCCAGACTCCCCTCCAAGTGGTTCGTGGCTACACTCTTACTGCAAAGCGTCAATGGCTTGCAACCATCCAGCTTGCCAGGAGACACTATGCAGTCCCTCCCCAGCCCCAGCAGCCGTATCACCAGGAGGCTGCCTTGATGAGGGTATGGCTAAATAGTGCCTAGCCCTGCGTGCCATTCTGGCGCACTCAGTGCCTATCCTGGCGCTACACCAAGTGTGGCCCTTCGTGTTTCGCCAAGTGTTGCACCCAGTGTCACTACTAGCACCGCACCAAGTGCTGCTCCAAGTGTTTCACCAAACGCTGCACCAAGTGTGGTTCCTTGTGTTTCACCTAGTGTTGCACCCAGTTTCACTACTAGCACCGTACCAAGTGCTTCCAGGTGTGTCACCAAGTGCAGCTCCAAGTGTGGTTCCTAGTGTCTCCCCAAGTGCTGCCCTCAGTGCCAATCCTAGCCCTACACCAAGTGTGGCTCTTAGTGGTTCACCAAGTGTTACACACAGTGGCTTGCGCCCCCTCCCAAGAAGTACAACTTCACTGAAGTATTTGATATCCCCGAGTTCAAAGCAGTGAAGACAGAGTACGAATTTGACCGTCGGGGGAACATTTGGAAGGATGCAGCTGGAATTCCCATTACTAAGTGTACACCAAGGGAGAAGGGTTGTGTTGATCCAGACTTCCAGAAAAATCATGGCTTGTTGTCTAAATCACGTCCTTGGGAATTCGCGGAGGTGTGTCTTCCCCATTACAATGATGCAAAAGACAAGAAGAATTCCTTTTCATTTGAAGATATGAAGAACTGGACAAATTGGAAGGAATCCCTTGCAGGTGCAGGGGAGAAGATGTACAAGGACTTTGAACAATTTGAAAGCAAAGAACTCAGGCAATACTTTGGGCTCTATGTCTTGCATGGTCTCTGCCCTACAGCTTGCGTTGAATACAAGCTCTGATCTACAACAAGTGATTGCATTACTGGCAACAATTTCATTCACAACGCCTTCACAAAGCCAAGGCGCCAACAAGGTGATAGTAGCACTGATGCAAACAGAGTGGGCAATCCAATGAAGAGACACAAGCACTTCAAGGCCTTCCTTGCCTGCCAAGATCCGCGTGTCCCTACTCCTCCAAGGAAGGATTATCCAAACTGGAAGATCTGTCCGTTGATTAAGTGGATGAATTTGCAGTGCCCGCGCGCCTGGATGCTATCCTGAAGCATTGCAGTGGATGAAATGACTATGTGCTTTAAGGGTCAACACATTGATAAATATCAAATCACATACAAGAGGGAGGGTGATGGCTTTCAGGCAGACGCTTTGTGTGATAATGGCTACTGCTACCAAGTGTACATGAGGAATAATCCTGCTCCAAAGAAGTATGTTGACATGGGCCTTTCACCTCTTCATTCGCGTACCATGTGGCTGTTTGACTCCCTCAAGGATGAGCATTATCATGTTGGAATGGACAACCTCTACAACTTGGTTATGTTCTGCAAGGCTGCCTTTAGGCATTCAAAACAAGTCCTGTGTCATGGAGTAATGCGCAAAGCAAATCGTGGCATCTCTGACTGTGTTTTCCAACAGGAGCTGAAGAACATACATGCTCAGCGGGCAGTGCGCTGAACTGTGAAAGCTGCTATCCTTGAAGGTGATCCAGAGTGTGCATTTCTCATTGCTTCCAGTGTGTATGATACCAAGCCTGTTCACTATTTGAGTATGGTGACTAGTGTGATCAAGTGGGTGGAAAAAGAAAAAGTAGTTTACAATGTGGAGACCGATAAGAAGGAAAAGATGAAATTCTTACAATTGAACCAACTTGACACCTACAATAATGGAGTGGGGGACGTTGATATTGCTGATCAGCTTAGAGGAGTATACAGGTTGGATAGATGGGTCCGGAATCAAAAGTGGTGGTGGTCTGTTATGTTCTGGGCTATTGGAGTGCTCCTTATAAATGCCTACAAGCTGAACTTGAGTGTGTGCGAACAAGAAGGTGTTAAAAAACCCCGTTATAAAGCTCATTACAACTTCAGAAGAGCTATTGGCAAGTACTGGGTAGATCCTGAAACAGTTGACGTGGAAGCAGAAGCCCGAATGTTCTTTATCTCCTCCACTGCTGATCAGTTTGATGTATCTCCATTGACAACAACAACAGCAGCAGCAACATCAACATCAACATCAACATCAACAAGCAATGACGATACCACCAGTCAAAACAAGTCTGCTAGGGTGAATGATGCAACACTCATAGATGGAGGGACTTTGGGATGTAGATTGCAGAGGAACTTAGACCACTTTCCTTTCAAGGTGAAGAAGCGGATGCAGTGTGCT
This sequence comes from Pseudo-nitzschia multiseries, assembly GCA_037355745.1. NCBI lineage: Eukaryota > Bacillariophyta > Bacillariophyceae > Bacillariales > Bacillariaceae > Pseudo-nitzschia > Pseudo-nitzschia multiseries. Next base: position 11,047,419 of record CM074789.1, on the reverse strand, counting down.
GTGCATAAATGGCTTGGACTTAGAAAGGATGGGCCGCTGATGAAGTGTGCTACTTGCAATGTCCATTTGTGTCTTGATTGCTATGGTCCTTTCCACCGGTCTGCTGATCTATTATCACAGAAGGTGATGCTGAAGAACAACTATGAAAAGGAAGCAAAGAGACAAAAGAAGAACAAGTAGCTGCCGGCCGGTGGGGCGGACGACGATGACGACAACAATTGCAAAATTTTTTATGTTCGAAAATCACGATTCAATTGCAACAACCTGCCTTGACCTCGACAACAGCAAGTATTGCTTCAAATTCACCACTCCTTTCTATTTGTGTGGAAACGGCGTGGGATATTGTTGGAGTCTTTGGTGTTTTCTAGGCCGGGGCGGACGACGGTCGCCGTTGTCGTTCTTGTTCTTGTTCTTGTTGCTGGGCGAGACGCGGATTGCGAACAAAACCTTGATCTCGACGACAGCAACTATTGCTTCAAATTCACCATTCCTTGTTATTTGTGTGGAAACGGCGTGGGATATTGTTGGAGTCTTTGGTGTTTTCTAGGTGGGGGCGATGACGACAACAACGACAAACTGGACCCGATGTATGAAAATTGGCCGATTTCTGCCAAAATTAGCCAAAAATACCCAACTTAAGTAATAAACCCCCCTTCTCTGTGTTATTTCACACTAGTATGAGTGATAGATTGTTAGTTTAGCTGAGAATGATGCCCTTTTATTGACTCCACTTGCAAGAAATCGGACGATGATTGTGTCATCGGGTACCAAAAAACCCAAAAAATTCGAAAAAATGCGTACGCGCTACGACGTATCTTTCCAGAACGATTAAGGGATAGAGGGTGTAGAGGGAAAGATTACTGATGTTTTAACACAGGATTATGGTGGTGATAATTCTGAGGTGTTAGATGTATGGTCCGAAAACAATGAAAAACGCAAAACGGAGAACACTTAATTGAAGTCAGAAAATAAAATTTCAACGTCATACAAAACAAAATTGTCTACGACGAACTCTGTGCAGAAATCAAAGTCCAAAATTCCCAAAGTTGGTGTGTCCGTAAAGGAGAAACCAATTGATTCATTTAACAACAATGAAGGGGGACAGAAGTTTGAACATCCTACAGAAACAGAGGCGACGGGTTCAAAGACGACCACGTCAGAGGCGATGTCAACAGAGTCGCAATCTCGTTGCGATATAATGCTCCATGGAAGATTGCTGACGTCGTTCGGTTGGGTAGATGACATGATTCGACCCGGCATTCATTGAATAGGATTACGATAATACCTGACAGGTAGGTAATATGTGTGTGAGTAGTGGAAAGGAAAGAGAAATTTGTTTTATGATTGCCATTCATTCTTTGGCGGCGTACGTAAAAAACACCAAAGTACTACTACATCTTTAACGAGGGACCTGACAATAGGTTCTGAATAGCATGACTGAAATAATTGGACCTGACAATAGGTTCTGAATATCACGACTGACATAATTGGACCTGACAATAGGTTCTGAATATCACGACTAACATAATTGGACCTGACAATAGGTTCTGAATAGCACGACGGAAAGTTATCTCTCCAAAAAAAAATATCTGAAAAAATATTTCCAAATAGCGCGGATGAAAGAAATGGACCTGATAATAGGTTCCAAAAACCACGACTGACAGAAATGGACCTGATAATAGGTTCCGAAAACCATGTCTGACAGAAATGGACCTGATAATAGGTTCCAAAAACCATGACTGACAGAAATAGACCTGATAATAGGTTCTGAAAACCATGACTGACAGAAATGGACCTGATAATAGGTTCAGAAAACCACGACTGACAGAAATGGACCTGATAATAGGTTCCAAATAGCGTGACTAAAATGGACCTGATAATAGGTTCCGAAAACCACGACTGACAGAAAGCCTTTCTGTCAACTTTAAATTATTGTCTAATATTATTATAGAGGATTAGCTCTTAGTACAGTTTTGCACGATACGTAGGCGCTCATAATATAACAGCCTTCATATTTAGGATTCAAACAGCTATGCAACACCAAAGGGTTAAATAGCACTGTATCTCCTGATTTCAACGGCACTTCGATATGGTACCTTGGGAAGACAAAGTAATAAATCACTTCGTCATCACTTACATGCGTCGGAGCAATAACTGTCAAACGAGTGTAGTAATAGTCCTCATCAACATGGCATTTGGAATGATAATCCTTTCCTATAGAGAAGGCAGTAGCGTGATCACCAATTGAATTGATTGTTGTTTGCGGAACAACCTTTGTCATCACGGTCGTTTCAAGGTATAAAAATTTGGCAATAGGTCATAAACTTTCCTGCATTTCCTCCACAATGTGCACTGCTGTCCTTTCAAGCTCCTCTTTTGTGCGTTGTTCCACATTTTTTTTGAAAACATACACACCAGCATTGTCAGACAACAAGCGATTGGGTCGAATACCAAGAATAGCATATCCGTTGTTGATACTAGTACACTTTGTTCCTCTGACAACTTCTGGTTTAGCTTCAACAATCTCTTTTGCAAATTTTCTTGTATTTTGGATATTTGAGTATCGAGCCACATGTTGTTTTGCTTTTTCTCTGGAAACTTTTGCAAAGATTCGCAATGATGATTCAGATTCATCGAACGCTATAATATGCTTCTCATCCGTACTATCCAATGTCTCAAAACTATCAATAGACACAGCCTCTGTCGATGTATATTCCTTTGATCTTACTATTTTTTCATCCCAACTAGTTTCCATGAATTTACCTTTAAACCCATCCTTGTTTACTGTTTTCAATGCTATTTGCTCAACATGTTTGAGATTTGTATTTATATTTTGACACACCTTCTTCTTTGGTTTTATCTTAGACAAGTGGTTGTAAGTTCCGTGGCTAGTTGACTTTGGCAGTGCGTTCTTGAGAAAATTTGATGACATTTTCTGTCTACTTCTCCGTTGTTGTTGTCTCTTTTCTCTTTGTTTTCTTGCTCTTTCTGCAATTTGCTTTGGTGTTCTTTTGAACCCCTTTGTTGTTGTTGCGGACAATTCGCTTGCTGTTGCTGTTGCTGTTGCTGTTGCTGTTGCTGTTGCTGTTGCTGTTGCTGGCTGTCAGAGTTGCAAAGAAAGGACCAAAAGACTGTCAATAACGTGTTTTTGGAGTAGGAGACGAATTGCCATTGTTGGAGGAGGAGGAGGAGCGCTGTTGTTGTTGTAGGACTTGCTGTGTCGGATCGCTGTTGCTGCTGTGCTCTCGCTGCTGGTCCGACCTCTGTTGCGGCTCGATTGCTCTTGCTCTTGCTCTTGCTGTGGCGGAATGCTGCGCTTTTGCTCTTGCTGTGGCGGATTGATGTTGCTGTGAACGCCGTTGTCCTTGCTGTTGCTGTTGCTGTTGCCAATCGCTGTTGCTGTTGCTGTTGCTGATGCTGTTGCTGTTGCTGTTGCTGTTACTGTGGTGGATCGAACCAAAGGAACGTTTGTTGGAGGGCCAAAGGGGGACGGCGGCTGTTGGAGTTGCAAAGGAATGTGAGGCGAAGAAATTACTGAAGAATGAACCGAAGGAGCGTTTGTCGGAGAAACGATTGGAATGTGTTGCTCTCGCTGTTACTCTCGCTGCTGTTGCTCTTGCTGTGCTGAGGAATTTCCGTTGAAGGAGGAGACAAATTGACGGTGTTGTTGTAGGAGGAGAGGAATTGACGTTGTTGTTGCTGTATCCAATGGGTGTCACCGCTCCCTGTTGCTGTTGCTTCAGCTGCTGGTGCTATCACTGCTGCCAATTGTTGTCAAAGATTTGTTGCCAAAGATCAAATTGAACAAAATTGGGTGAGTATCTATCAATGTAGAGTAAATAATAACAACAGAATAATATAATATAGATGCTAACCTACCTCATTGCCGTGTTGCCTTCGATTCGGTGTTGCCTTTGATTTGGTGTTGGTTTCAATTTGGTGATTTGTGTTGCCGTTGTTTTCTTTTGCTGCCGATTTGTGCTGGTGTTTTTTCGGGTCCGTTGTTCCGGTCCAATGTTCCTGTCGCAAATGAAATAAGAAGAAAAACAGAAGTGAGAAAATACACCATGAGCAAATGAAGGAGGCAGAATCGTTTTCTATCTATCTCACAATGTTGCCTTTGACTCAGTGATACTTTGTTGCCTTTGACTCGGTGATGGAAAATTTGCCGCACCTTCACAGAAGAAGACTCCACATCTCCAGGGAAAATTCGACAAAACTCTAGGGAAGCTGCCGTAGATTTGAAGACTTCTTACTCCTATGTCACGAAAAATTGGATCTTGTTCCTGTTGATATAGATACACAAGGGATGCAGATTAAGTGCTTTCAAGACGGCTGTGTTTGGGTGATCAAGTCCAAGAACAATATCTTTCCAGCAACTAATCTCTTGTCCAATGCTCTCTATTGTCCTGCAGTACAAGGCAGTTACTTCGCACTAAAATATCTCGGGCCTGAATCAGCCAGCCTAATGATCAATGTCAGTTTGGTGGGATTCCGCGTTCTCGTGACGGAGTGCCTATTGTACAAGTACAATAAAGAAACTCTGCTCAAAATAAGTTGGGTAATATTATGAATGGAAAGAATATTTTTTTGCCCACGACAAAAAAAGAAAATCACACGTGAGTGCACAGTGAAACACGGCAACAAAATCTCCCACCCCACAGTGTGTCGCGACAAGAAAATCACACAGTCAAAAATACTTCAAGATAGAAGTGACATGACAACAGTGACGTTGCTGTTCCAACGTCACCAACAGAAAATAAAGCAGACACGGTTTGGTAGAAGAAACGGGCAAAAGCGTAATTATGATACAAATCATATGAATATAAGAGAGAGAGAGAGAGGCATAGTAAAAAAATCAAACGGAAAATAAAGCACACACGGTTTGGTAGAAGAAACGGGCAAAAGCGTAATTATGTTACAAATCATATGAATATAAGAGAGAGGGGCATAGTAAAAAAAATCGAACGGAAAATAAAGCACGCACGGTTTGGTACAAGAAACAGGCAAAAGCGTAATTATGATACAAATCATATGAATATAAGAGAGAGGGTCATAGTAAAAAAAGTCCAATGGAAAATAAAGCACACACGGTTTTGTACAAGAAATGGGCAAAAGAGAGAAACAGAAAAAAAAAACATGAGGTTGTTGCCATGTAAAAGTCAAAGTGGGTAAAAGTAAGTCAACACCAAAATAAAAGAATAAAGGGATAATACCTCAAGAGCCCAGAGGACAAATAGCTCAAACAAATATTAAAACAAGAAAGAAACCAGAAGGCTACAATAATAGTGTTGAAACAAACCAAAAGACGGAAAATATAGTAATGGTAACAGTAACATCGATTCATTTGGTGAAGAAAAAGTAATATGACACAACTCCAACGGTTGATTGGGAAGCAAATTGACAGACTGTATTTACACCGGAAACCATGTATTTGTGCAGGACAGATCAAATAGAATATAAACTGTTTGATGAACAGGGTGAAGCAGATATTACTCTTGCAGAAGTACTCCGATCATACAAATCAACTAGGCTGAAGAATAGTGAAATAGAAGAAACATTGAACAAAATGACTAATCCGGAAAAACAAAACAGAAAGCCGGTGGATGATTTTCAAACAGTTGCAATGATGCAAAGCATTGAAGAAATGAAGGATCACAAGAAGAAAGAGACTATAACCAAAACTATAGACTATATTTCAGCAAAGAAATATATACCGCAAACAAATAGAACGGAATGTATCTTTGAAGTAATTGAAACTTTTTGCCACTACTTGAGATTGAAGCATCAGTATCAACTACCGGCGGAAATTTGGATGAAGATCGCAGTAACATTTTTTTTTTCAACAATAAAGACCGAAAGGAAATGAATGGCATACATCAGATTTGGATGATGATGGATAAGTTAAATAAGGGCTTTTACGACTTGGCTGAAGAGGACAAAAGATGGATTGATTTCAAACAGCATTGGAATACCCGTTTGAAGAGATTGTACAAGGCGGTGCCGTCAGAAGAATTGGAAGATGGCACAGAGAATACAAAGGAAAGTTGCTGACAGGCAAGGTGACATAAGAGAGCCAAAGAAGGGGGCGAGTCAGTTATTGCAAGGTCTGAGACATATATGGATACCAAACCCCATGAAAACTACATGACAAAATTATAGGATGGAGAGAAAAAGCAATTGATTGAAGATGTGCTGAACAACATTTCAAAGATAACTTTTACTCCAAGCAGTAACTGTAGAGGTGGGATGAAATACTTCAGGCAAGTTGAAGATGCATGCTCGAAAGGTGAATTGGATTTTTGTTATGAAATACCACAAGCGGTTAAAATGGAGAAAACAATACAAGGGTTTTTAAAGTTGAGTCTGCGAAAAGAAGATCTCAATAAAGCATATGTGGAGTAAACAAATGGAAATTGCTGGAACTCTAGAAAAGGATAAGGTGGGGAGATATTTTCGAGTTCATTGGATATGTCGACTAGAGGGCATGAGAAGTAAAAGGGTAGACCAGACGGCACAAAACAAACAAGAATTTAGAGCAAGTAATTGGAAGCAAGAGCTCAAAAAGGATTTTGAAAAATTGGACACGTATGATGGGATTCAAAAAGTGACCAATCCAGTGAATAAGAATTCAATCAAAAGTGCCTTGGAATACATAGAAAACCTCAAATATACACCGATGACTAATGGAGTGGGACATTACTTCGAATTCACGGAGAACCTATTCGAAGCTCTGAAGCAAATTGATGGATACTTTATGCCAATTGAATTAAGGATGCAAGTTGCAGCAACACAGTTTTGTAACTGCAAGAATGAAGGAATTCTTATGTATATGATACATAAGAAGTGGGTAGAAAAGCACATTTCTGACAATCATAGGATGATGGAGCAAGACTGGATAGATTGTAAACAGCATTGGAATGAGAGTCTACGAGACATGTATCGTGAAAACAAAAGGCTTAAAGTAAAGGCAGAAGCCGGTGATAGGTCAGTAAAAGAGATGGCTGAGAAATATATGAATACAGAACAGCACACAATTAACCTGAGTAAAATGAAGGACGGAGGGAAAAAGAGAGAGCTAGAAGGAATGGTGGATAACATTTGGAAACTAAAATTCTGTCCGAAGAAGGGTGCAGAGTGTTACTTCAGAGAATTTGATGCTCTATGGGAAGAAAGTCATACAACGTGTGATTATGACGTACCAATAGAGATTTGTATGCAGAAAGCAACGTGCGCAATTCTGATAGCCGAACTACCGTGGAACGTGACTAATAAAGCCAATTTGGACTGGTGGAACAGGATGGATACTACAGATAGAGAAAATGCTTGGGATGCTTTCAAAATTCATTGGACTTGTCGTCTAGAAAAGATCAAGGTGGAGAATAACACAAAAGATTTGGCCGACGACGTGGTCGGGGATAAAAGGGGAGACGAGAATGAAGATGAGACCAATCCATTTTTCCCTGATAATGAGGATGATTTCGACATTGACAATAATGAAAAGGTAATGATGGGATGGATGAAATAAAAGCTCCACACGGATGGAATAAAGCATGTAAGAGATGTGCCAATAAAAAGGCGAAAAGGAAGTGTCATCACTGTGAGAGCACATGCAGTTAATGCATGGGGGAATTGTGTACCTTGTGCTGCACAAAAGATGAAATTTGTGTAGGAGTACCGGCGAAAAAGAGAGGAAGGCCTTGAGGGTCAAAAAAACGTAATAAGAGGAATAGTCCAAACAAGAAGAAATTGAAGAAAGCAGAAGAGGCAAGTAAGGAGGAAAATAAGAGTGGTAATCGACAGAAAGGGGAGGAACCAAGCCGCCAACGGTTATATTCAAACAGCAAGGAGGTGTTAGAAATCCTATTGGAAAAGATGGAGGGGGAAAGAAAACCTGATTGACGGCGAGATCATTTGGAGGATGAAACACCGGAACAATCTCTAGAAAGAATTGCCGCCTCTCATAATATGACAGTTGAAGAGTTGCTGAATGAAAACAAGATATTCAAGGATGACAACCCAGAAAATCTTCCTGAGAAAAAGATAGAACGGAAAGGAAGAAAAAAGGGAATTACAAAGAAGTGAGTTCCGATGACAATTCAAATGAAAGTGGAAAAGTGGAGGAAGATATAATGAGTGTCAAAGAAGGAGATGAATCGCAGGAGGAAAGAAGTACTCATAGGGAGGAAGAGGATAAGAAAAACGAAGAGGAAGCGGCTAGTGAAAGGGACCCAATTGAAAATGCAACGGATCCAGCATTGCAATTGGGAAGGCAAAAGCAACGAACCCAATTGAAAACAATGAACGGGAAGAAAAACAGAAAACATGGAAAGATTATTTACCAATGTTGCCATCATGGTGGTGAAGAATGAATGGCGAATGTGAGGGAGGAAGAGGATAAGAAAAAAGAAAAGGAAGCGGTAAATTATACGGCGCAAATTGCAGTTGCAAGGAATCCAACATTACAAGAGGAAGATACAGACAAAAACCAAGAGGCAGCGGCAAATGATACGGACCCAATTGCAGTTGCAGCAGATTGTGTCTTACAAGAGGACAGTATAGAGAATGTGGAAGAGTAAGCGGCAAATGATAATGACCCAATTGCAGTTGCAGCGGATCTTGCCTAACAAGAGGACGGTACAGAGAATATGGAAGAGTAAGCGGCACATGAGACGGACACAATAGAAGACAAAGAATGGGAAGAAAACAGGACAACATGGAAAGATTATTTACCAACGTTGGCATAATGGTTGGTAAAATGAATGATGAATGTGAGAACAAATGTAAATTGTACGGTTAATCAACTGGAGATTAAATGAAAACAAAGAAAAAAAATAATGGATGACAATATGACTTCTGTCATATAATCCGTATAAGATAGACAACGATTGTCAGAAATAGTAAAGTAATGAATTATAATTTTAATATGATATGTGATGCATGAAACCCAAAAATTAGATACAGTGCTTCTCAGATAATGTCCGAAAGACAGTAGTTATGGGAAGTTGAGGTGGAAGGTGAGGGGGGAATAATGTGCGTGTTGGAGCTGGATACTGCAACGGGAATATCATTAGAGGAGGAAGCAGAGGATTGAGGCGTATCATTTGTGGCAATAGTTTGTTGAGGTTGAGGTAGATAATGAGTTGGTAGAACTCCATTTCTAATAAGGACAGAAGAAAAATTGCGATATTGACCGGCAGACTCGGAAACATATGGTAACCATTTTGATTTACATTGAGGACATGTATCAAAGTCATGGTATTTGTGAGAATGATGAGAAACAGAGTAATAGATGTTACAGATAATCAGACGAGAATGAAGCATTGATTGTTGACAGTGTACACAATATTGCCGCATAAGGACAAGGCAAAGGTTGATAGTGTAATAGTCAAGCGATGACTCATAGGAACTTAAGCAAAGTTTAAGAAGTGGTAGGGATATTGTTTGCAGGCCGGTAGAAACAGGGATTTTTAGTTTGGCAAGTGAAAACAATACATGTTTGCATACTGGATGGATGTCAGGACACAAACAGATAATAGATATGCTAGAAGCAACTATGGTGTAGACATTGCCAGAAGAACCAATGATGAAAACTGAGAAGGAGGGTGGTGCTTTGGAGCGGTGTCGGAGAATATAAAATGATTCTGAAACTGAACGGCGTAAACATTTTTTGTCAGCAAACAGCCAAACTGTGCAGAGAAGGCATAGGAGAAAATGAGGGTATTGTATTTGGGCAGGCAAGATCGGAGAAAGTGTAACTGTAATCAATAATGAACAGAAAATATAATAAGGAAGCACATACTGGAGCCATTGCGTTTCGAAGAAGACATGGCCAAACGGAAAGAAAGGGGAATGTTGGGGTAAAGGCAGAAGTGCTGAAACACAAAGTAGGCGTAATGAAAGCGATCGTAAGTGTAGGTGTTTGTTGTCATGAAGTATTGGGTGTACATTGAGTGTCGGTAAATATTTTGGGGGATAAAGGAAAACAAGATAAGGAAAATAAATCGCTGAAAGACAATCAGAGCGTTATTTTTGAGGAAGATAAATGACTGCCAAAGATACAGGGAATATAAAGTATTGGTGTACGTATGGAATTGAATATAGATATAATGATCAATTAAAGACAGTTACGTTTACATAGGAGAGGAACCAATCACGAGGCTCATTCAAATGTAAATAGATAGAAAATACCTGATAACAAGGCCCAGTAGCAATAAAAGCCAAATTTGTAGCAGGCGCCGAGGCTGACACAGATTTTAGAAACCTATTTTGAGGCACTAGCCCGTAGCAGGCATTCATAATCTTGTCGGTTAAAAAAAAAAAAGATAAGAAAAATCTTGAGTCACCTTGATCTGGAGCTCAATTCTCGTTGCCGCTCATGACAATACTTTGTTTGGAGGGCCCTGAAGGATGCAGGAGAAGATTGGTGTTTTACTTGTTCGTGTTGGTTACTACATTGACTTAAAACTAAAATTATGAGTGGATGAATCCACTCTTTCCTAAGATCAATAAATTGGTGCATTGGCCCGCTAATACTCCAATACACACACAAAATCACTAATATTTGCACTGACCCGATAATACTCCAGTGCAATTCTGTCATACCCTGTATCTTTACTACCAGGGGCTGTAGGCCTATACCTTGTGCCCTGTAGATTCTAGTACATAAGGACCTATTTTTAGTATGGTGGAGAAGCGGATGCGGTAAGTGGTAAAATCTCATTCCCACTTCCATTCCCACATTCCTGATTCCATCCAGTTGGATTCCTGTAGAAGCAACACGACTTGTTCGACAGACACAAGACACGTTCGTTTGATCGACCGCAAACACACTCCCCTGCTTCAAAGGAATCATCTAACTCTCATAGACAGAAATCAAAGTCGATAGTGGCTCCTTGTACATCATTGCTCTTAAGCTTTGACTTCCAGTTGTGTGGTTGTTGATGTGCATTCCGATCATCTTCCCAGCACATCACATCCTTATGCCGTCCACCATATACACTGCACTTGGGACGTTCGCGCTGTTCTCTATTGCTGTTGCTCTTTTCATTGTTGTTGCTGTTACTGTCATTTGTCTTTCTAGGAATTTTTGGATGGCTTGCCTGGCGTTGCAGACATTGGTAAGCCGTATGGCCCTTCTCTTGGCACCAATAACATACGGTATCCGCTGCCCATTTGTTGCGTTTGTCAGGCTACACAACATTGGTCATCTCTGCACCAAACAGAGTCATTTTCCACTTGATTTTGTGCCCTTAGCCGCCATGGTGGTATATAGGACGTCCGCTATGGTCTCCATCTTTTTGATAATTGCAAATGGTGGTGCATCCTGCTGCCATAGTATACTCATATCCTTTGACATGTGCATTACAAGGTACTGTGGCAGGGTACGGAGTACTGTAGCGTATAGGTCATCGGGGGTCAGTTTGATTGTCTTGTACTGGTATTTCTGAACCACATGAAATAGTTCTTGAAATACCACCTTCGGGTCTTCAGTTGCAGACATTGTGATGCACCCTAGGTCCTTTTTGAGCTGTAGCCTATCTGTGGGGGTGGTCTTCCTATACAGCTTAAATAGCTCTTCAAAAATGTGATGCACCCGGCCCCTTGGCCACTGTAGAGTAATCTTTGCATTTTGTTCCAATGATCCATCCCTGTCAATCTTGGATTTCTCGATTATAGATTCACCTGCAGGGTTGTCATCAAATGCAATGTATAGGTCATTCAATGCCTTGGAGTGCAACTTGAGCCCCTGCTTCTGTGCCTTATTCATGTTACTGCATTCTGCCAGTTCTCCTTTGGGGGAAGATTTGGATGTGCTTTGGCCAACACCATATCCAGGTACTTTCTGCTGCTCACATGGGCCAGGAACTGTTGATACCATCCCTCAAAGTTAACCTCGCCGGTGCAAGATAATTTTGGCACCTTGTAATAGCCCATTTTCGAATTGTCACTGGTGTCGCTGCTGTCGTCACTGTTGTTGCTACTCCAACTGCTTTCGCTTGAGCTGCTGCTACTGCTTCAGCTTGAACTCGTATCTCTGTTGCTATTGTCTGCTTCCTTGGTTTCTTCTTTATCTTCTTCCTCTTCCTCTTTGTCTTCTTCCAGGAACTGTTCCAGTTCCCGCAGTTGCGCTTCGAGTGCTGATCTGTATTTGCTTGGATTGTTCTCTACTTCTCCAAACTCGATTTCTATCTCTCGGTTTCTCGATGCTTGGTTTCTTGATGCGGCCAATTGGTTTGCGGCCTCTAGGCTTTGTTGTTCAGCTAACCACCGCCTTCTTCTTTCTGTTTCAGATCATAGTCTTTTGGCCCGTTCTGCGTTTCTTGCCGCATTCCTTTCTGCTCTATCTTCCATTCAGTTTGGTTTCAAATTCAGGTTGCAAGAGAATTGCAGTGTTGGCTCCCCACTTGCAGGCTGAAATTGAACTCTGGTTATTTCTTCTTGTTCTGTTTTGTTTCACCGGTTTGTTTGACGGTATTTTCTGTATGCCCGATTTTGCTTTCTACGGGATCTTGGTAGGTCTTTCTTGTATTTTCTGACCGGTCAATGGTTCTGTCCAATCAATTGGTATTCCAAATAATTGCTTTCGTTCTTGTATTTTCCAACCGGTCGATTGTTCTGTCCGAGCGATTGGTATTCCTTCTTGTTTTTTTTCACGGTGTATTTCTTCTTCTTCTTCTTCCGGATATTGTTTTCTAGTCTTGGGATCACAGAGTATTTTGTCGTTGCTGCAAGAATTTCTCTTCTTGGGGGTCTTTCTTTCTTTCACGGAGTATTTTTTCTTCCGGATATTATTGTCTTGTCTTGGGATCACAGAGTATTTCGTCGTTGCTGCACGAATTTCTCTTCTTGGGGGTCTTTTGTTGCCACTCGTGGAGTATTCCGGCTCTACCGAATTTCTCTTCTTGGGGTCTTTCGTTGCCACTCGTGGAGTATTCCGGCTCTACCAAATTTCTCGTCTTGGGGTCTTTCTCTGCCATTCTTGGAGTATTCCGGCTCTTTCTTTCACGGAGTATTCCTTCTTCTCCGGATATTATTTTCTTTCTTCATAGAGTGTTTCGGCTCTACCAAATTTCTTGTCTTGGAGTTCTTGTCTTTCTCTCATGGAGTATTTCTTCGTCCGGATATTGTTTTCTATCTTCATGGAGTGTTTTGGCTTTACCGAATTTCTCTTCTTGGGGTTCTTTTTTTTAATATTCCGTTCGAATATTTCGGTCTTGGTGGTCTTCTTCTTGTCTGGATCGCTTGGTATCGCCGCCGTTGTTCGATGACTGTAATGCCAATAAGTGATTCCCGGCAGTTCTAAACTAATAAAATTTTGCGACCAAACTAATAAATTTATTCACTTTGTACATAGATATATTAAGTATTGAATATAATTTAGAAGTCGATGCTGCATCGACTTCTAAATTTTATTAATTGAATAAAAACAGAATAAACTCAAACGGAATCACTAAAATCAAAAAATCCAATATTTCAGTCACCCAACAGAAGAATCAATCATGTGTGCACCTCTTTGCACCTCTTTTGCCCGGCATGCTTGCATGCTATTTTTGGTGATCATCGCCAATTTTGCTGAGCTGAAAAATTGCAATCCAAAAAAATTGCAGTCCGGAAAGAAAAGAAAATCCGGAAGAAAGAAAGAACAAATGCAAGAACAACAACAGTAGTACGACTTGTTGTCTCTCCACCAGCACGTTAGACAGGGCACCACCGATGTCCTCCTACACCACTACTGTTGCTGCTGTTGTCGCGCTTGCTAGATTATTAGAAGACAAGAATTCTTTGGACCACGATGAATCAATTTGATTCGGGTGCTTGGCACATAAAAAAGAAGAAACAGAAACACCACCACCACCAGCAATACCATCGATCATAACAATCAACAACAACATGCCCACGACTGGAGGCAGGAAATCCGGCGCCAACACACCAAGCCCGAGTTGGAGAGCATGTTTGCTGCCATTAGAGCTTTCATACCAGTTTCAAATGATGACTGGGATGATGTCAGAGCCCTACACGCTCAGAAGTTTCCTGGAAGGGATGTCACTTCCATTCGCAACAAATTCCGTCGATTGTACCGGATGAAAGCCCCTACTGGCAATCCAAACATGAGATGGGACATCAAGGAAGCAAAGGAACTCCACAGACTGATAGGCGTTAAATCAGAAATTACAGATGGAGAAGATATTTATGATGTTGACAGAGATGAGTTTACTCCTCCTCCTCCTCGTCCTCCTCCTCCTCCTGATGCTTCAACTCAACCGGTACCATTTCTACTTGGTCAACCAACACAACCTGAACAAGTCACCCAACAGTCAGAAGTATCAGAGCTAGCAGCAGAGCTGACGCCCGCCAGCACCATTACTAGTAACAAAAGTAACAAGACAGCTACTAGCAAGACAAAGAGACACTACAATCGTAAGGGAGGAGACGACGAATTCAAGGTGATGATTGCTGAAGTATTGAAGCTTCAGCAGAAGCAAATGAATGATGCGCAGAGAAGACAGGACAGGGCAGATGAAGAGAGGAAGGTAATATTGCAGGCACTCCTTGCTCAACTTACTAGTAATGGTGGCGCCGGTCGCAGTCGCGCCGTTGGTATTACTCCGCAGGTTACTACTCCCCAAGTTACTACTCCCCAAGTTACTAATGCTGAAGGGGGGAAGCTCAAAAGAAAGGTGAACAGTCTCCAGCATCGCGACTACAGCAGTGATCATGACAGTGACAGCAGCAGCAGTGACGACAATTCGTTGACGTCGATTAGTTAGGAATTGATTACGAATCGAATCGATAGTAGAATCGAATCGATCGATTAGTTAGTAGTGGTAAAATCGAATCGATCGATTAGTTAGTTAGTTAGTTAAAATAAAAGAATCGATTATTAGTTAAGAAACTCAACAACAACAACAACATTACTCCAGACAGAAGCTTGGGCTACAAAGGCAATAGAAAAACTCTATTGCAACACCTTAAAAGAGAGATCGAAAACCACAAGAGGTGCGCCGGAGCAAAATTATTCGAACGTGTTGTCAACTGCTCTAAATATGAGTAATCGATTGATCAAATCTGCGCTAATTCGTAACTAATATTGATTATTATCTAATTTGCTAAGAATGATGGAATCGATCGATTCAATCGATCGATTCGACAACTCTACTAAAATACGTCGTTTGCGGTTTCAGTTGGTACCAATCCATAGGAGAAGAAACCTTCAGTCTGGCTCATGTAGGTGTTGAGTATGGTGTTGATTCCAACCTTAGCTGTCTGGAAGTTGTACAACAACACGACAAGCTTCAGAATGATCCTCCTGTCTCCCGTTTCTTCCAGCAACATGTTATCTTTGAGTCGAGGGAACCCACCTTGGATCTGTCGCATCCCCCATTCAGACATCTGTCTAACACTAGTTGCTTGTCTGTTCACTGTAATAGCCTTGCAAATGGCACGTTGTTTCATTGCTCTGGCCTCTTCGACAGGTGTACCGTCAGGTATTTCTACAGGAGCTGTTGTAGGGTCGTATTGGCTACTTCTAAGAAGATAGTTGTTTGCAGATAACTTAAATGCCGAATCGACAACAACCGTTGCCTTGTACAGCTCATACATAAGCTCCATCTTTTCATAGAGCCCATAGTCAGCTTGAGTACTATCGTGCCACGAACCAGGAGCATTGAAGACACAAGCGCGGATCCTCCCATCAGGACAGAAAAGGAAGACACTATTCACATACGTAGCACAAGTCCAACCATTGTAGTATTGGTTCTGTTTGGTCCAGTCGCCAGACTGCTGGATATGCAGTTTAAGCCCGTCACAAGCACCCCACACTCTGTGTGGACCAAGCGCTGGATACTTAGCAGCAATAGCATCGGCGTATTGTTGAGTCTCTTCTTCATTTGGCAAGCAAACTTTTGCAGTAGGATGGTCTTGTAATGCACAAAGAAGGAGCTTTCGTCCAAATTTTAGCCATCTGTACATAGGAGAAGATGTAATTCCAAACGCTATGGCAACTGCTCTTGCTGCTGATCCTCTGGTTCGGAACCAGAATAAGATAAGAGCAAGACATCCAGTTGCATCAAACTCTCGACGTTGGCTATAATCATGCTTAAACTTCCGGATCGATCCAGTCTTTTCATCATACATGTATTGATTGTAGAAAGGCTCAAACAAATCTAGGAGCTCTCTGAATACTACATGATCAACTCCACAGCAGTTGAGAAGGGCTTGATCATTTCCGGATCGATAGAGATACATGAACGCAGATTGGCTGTATCGCTTAATTGCAATCCTAGGAGTTCTCCGGTCCCTTCTTTTCTTATCTTCCTCGCCAAGCAGTGGATTGTTGTAATTGGGGGTTAAGTAGTTGTCCTCATAGTATTCTCCAATTAGTGCTAGTAACTCCAGGGCCATGGTGATTGTCGATTCTAAGTGTTGCGGAAAAGAAAGAGTGTTTCGCGAAAGAAAGAGTGTTTTGCAAAAGAGTGTGGTTTTTTGCTGCTGGAGAGCAATGTGAGTGTTTTAGCGAGGATATCTACTACTAGTAATTTTACCAGCAAAGCCAATCGATACGGTACATAGAAAATTCTGAAAATTCAACTGCCGGCCAGTCTTGAATACTTAACAGGCTTGCTTGCCAAAATAGGCCGGTAGGTGGCGCGGGTAGTGATTAAACAACAGACGTAAACAGACAGTTACTGTTTTGTACTTAGAGATTCCAAATTCCAAATCTGTCAGTTAATAAAAATATTTGTCAGTTGGGTGCACCAAAAAATTTATTCATCTATTCACTCGTGAATATTTTTTATTACTTTGGTCTTTTATTAGTTTAGAACTGCCGGGAATCACTCAATGTTGAGAAACACCGTGCGCACGCATGTATCATGGACATATGACATGTGCATAGGTAGGTATGGGGTCGTTGAAGGAAATCTTTTGGGGGAACCTATTCTGAGGTAATCCAAAATAACACCTCGGGTTGCCCAACCAGAATGACAAAGTGCAAGAGGTTGGGGAGTAACCTATCAAGATCTCAGAAGGCTCATACTTTTTAATTAATCTAGTCAATAGGATTATTTGTATTTCTGTATTCTTTCAGACTTGACGTGATTTTGGATAGCGAATTTATCGTTCAAACAACATTAATTAAAAAGTATCGACTAGTACATGCTCACGCTCAAAGACAGTGTGAGACCTAACAACAACAACAAATATCCTATATCAAGTACGCGATACACCCAACAAGATTGAAACCAAGACTTCCTACTCCAGCGTGGCCGCAAAGCCACCACCCAAGGCCAACGACGCCGCGCCCAATGGGCAACAACCTCCTAAGGCCAAGAACCCAGGACCCAAACGAAATCCTGACAGATTTCTAGGACATAATCAGACTGATCTAAAGGGTATTCTCATCCCCAAGGATGCAAGTGCCAAGCACTACAACGAGCTCAAGGACAGACTCGAAACACTTGGAGGATTGAAATACATTCCACAGGTCAAATCATCCATTGATCATCTAATCCGGTTCAAAAGAAAGGATTTTTCACCAATCAAGCCTACAGCATCGGAGTACCCCACAGCAGTCGTCGACCCAGCAACTCAAACCACACAAATGGTTGAGGTGCCAGGACTGAAGGACACCCTGATGGACATGTACAAGGAAGAACTCAAGAAGAAGGCAGATGAATGGATCCAGTATCAGCGTGACATGGAGAAGGTGTATTGTCTAGCCTTAGGACAGATTGACAATGGAATGAAAGCCAAGCTCAAAGGACTCAAGTCATGGAAGACTATCGACAGTTCCAAGTGCATTGTGGAGCTTCTCAAGGCCGTCCGAGACCTATGCTTCCAGTCAAGCCGAACCAAGGTGCATCCCATAACAAATGTACCCAGAGCTATCCAAAAGCTCTTATGTACTCAGCAACGGAACCTCGATGCAGCCTCATACACCAAGATGATGAAAGAGAACCTCGATGTAGTCAAGTCACTAGGCGGCACCCTTGTGTGCAAGGCCACGGTCACTTATGAGCTGGAATTGAATCCCACATATGCGGCCTATGACTACCCCACATACCTAACCCTCGTAGGACCCACAAGGGTGGCGATCGATCATGCAGTAGAGCAACAAGCCCTTGCTGCACTTATCATCAAAGGATCCGACACCAGCAGCAGCAATCTCCGGCAAGTCCTCGCTGACAATTATGCCCTGCAGCAGAACAACTACCCAGCAGCCACAAGCGTGGAAGCACTGGACATGGTTGTGGCATTCAAGGACTCCAAGAAGCCCACCAGGTCCCGCGGAAACAACCAAACTGGACCAACGGGACCCAATGATACCGGGAAGCAACGCGACCCCAGAAAGAAGAGGGAAGAACAACCCAACCAAGGATTGACCCTGCTTGCCCAACAGGGCAATGAAGCCACCAATCTGGCAATGGACCAACACAGTTGACAGCTCCTCATGACCGCGGTGGAATCCGGTGAGGCCTTTACGCCATCCGAGCGGACTACATATATGTTCTTGAACATCGGAATGGTCTCGCAGCAAGAATCTCCTGAAACAAGAGGTTCATCACTCTCATCATCATCAACATCAACATCTACTACCTGTGACAGCGGGGACTCGAATGTCAGTGACGATGGGATCCCCGATCTAGTCCCACGGACCAACCAAGATGAAGAGCCGGTCGAACCGGCCCACAACAACTATCACTTTAGCCGCGACATGGAATATCTATTCACCCAATCCCAGTCCAAAGGAGGAGTGAACCCATACTGGATCCTCCTCTATAGCCAATCATCTCTTAACCTCATAGTCAATCCAGACCTAGTGACCAACATTCAACAAGCACCAAATGGGGGTTTCATGAGCATTCACTGCAACTCAGGAGTGTCCAGGACCAATCTCATATCTGACCTCCCTGGGTTTGGCATAGTATGGTTCTACGCAAATGGACTGGCCAATGTGCTCTCCCTAGCACTTGTGTCAGACCAATACCGCGTGACCGTAGACACTAGCATTGACAATGCCCTGTATGTACACAAGGATGGGGGGTCACGAAGATTCCAAAGATCCGAATGTAACCTCTACTACTGCGACATGTGAGAGCACAATGGAACAGTGTTGGCAATAGATGCAATAAAAGGAAAGGCAAAGTCCTACTCTGCTTTAGACTGCTCAAGAGTGAAGAAGGCACGGGATATGCAAGAGATCCTTGGGTTTCCAACCTCCCAGGAACTCACCACGATGATCGACAACAGCATCATCAAGGACTGCCCAATCACTAGGAGGGACATAGCCATCATGACAGATATCTACGGTAAGCACTCAAGTATCCTCAAGGGAAAGAGTGTGCGACAACAAGCAGCACACACAAGGGAAGACATCACACCAATCCCCAACAGCATCAGGAAGTCCTATCAGAATGTGGTGCTATGCATTGACATCATCACTGTGAACAGGATACAGTTCCTTGTGTCCATCTCTCATCACATCCAATTCCAGACAGCAATCGCCATCAACAGCATGAAGCAGCCCATACTAGCCAAGGCTATAAGGGCCATAGCAGGAAAGTATGCGCCACGAGGATTGCGGGTTAACCAGATCCATGCAGACAACCAACTTGAATGCATCCGAGACAGCCTACTAGACATGGAACATCCAATCACAGTGCACTGTGTACCAGCAGGCCAACATGAACCCACTATCAAACGAAGCAACAGGACACTGAAAGAAAACATTTGGTGTGTGATCAATCACATCCCTTTAACCCGCCTCCCTTGGCGATGCCTAATTGAGCTTGTATATGCAACCACATTCTGGCTGAACTGCAGGACTACCGAGGTATCACCGACGATGTCCGCACAGGAAATGATGACAGGTGTGGCATACAATACCAAGACCCATGGAAGATTCCAGTTCCTACAATACATCCAAGCTCACTGCGAGGATACAAACAACACCATGAAGCCAAGAACAGTTGATGCAGTATACCTGTGTCCTACAGGACAGTTGACTCAAGGCTTTTATGCATACAATATCAACTCGGGACAACGCATCCACAGGAAGAGGGCGACAGCAATTCCAATGCCTCAAGTGGTCGTAGACAAACTAGAATCTAACGCACTGGAACAGGGAATGCCCACAGGGCTGGAGTTTGAGATAGAAAGGCCACTCACCATCCTTGACCTGGATACAGAGGACAATCAAGATGATGACGATGCATCTGACCAATCCTATGTGGACACTAGTATTAGTGATGACGAGGAGAGTCTAGTCAATGTTATTGCTGAGGAAGAGGCTGTGGCCGACTCGCATCTAAGTGAAGACCAACCAGCTACTACTGAATATAACATGGGCCACAATATCAAACCCCATCCAGAGGATTGAGGAGTGAATGCCACGCCCACTGAACCGGATCCGGTAGGTGGCAACCTGGCTGAAGCAGGAGTGGACACATCAAGCAACACACAAGACCCACCAAATGACGACAATATGGAAGCCACGGAGGACATAGAATCACAAGACACTACACTACACAAAACAGAGGACTCTGATGGCACCACTATCCAGAGCATCAGATTCGAAGAAGCAGATGGGGGGCAAGAAGAAGAGTGACTCCCACGACTACGGCCAAGGGTCACCCGATCACACAACAAATTTGGAGCATCGGAGGGATACTCAACTGAATACAGAGAATGCAGCGGATTCACCGCTGGATACGTCAAGGCTATCAAGGCAATTGCAGGGCAACACACATCCATGATGATGGTGCTCCAAGCAATCGAATCACACAACAACCTAGAGGCAACTCAAGTGACCAAACAATATGGTGTAAACCAGGGTATCAAGGTGTTTGGCAAGGAAGGCATAGATGCAGTTCTAACAGAACTACAACAGCTCCATGACCGGAATGTCATTGAAGTCGTGGATCCAAAGACCCTCACCAGGGAAATGGTCCGACAATCCCTACAATACCTAATGCTTCTCAAGCGCAAGCGGACAGGGAAAGTCAAGGGCCGAGGCTGCACAGATGGAAGGCCGCAGCGTGAATTCATTACCAAAGAAGACTCCACTTCTCCCACAGTCTCCCTGTATGCTCTTATGCTCTCATGCATGACTGATGCTATTGAGGGCCGGGATGTGGCCACAGTCAATATACCCGGGGCTTTCCTGCAAACTGACATGTCCAAGGGGGAAGATGTATACATCAAGCTAGATGGGACCATGGCGGAACTCCTTTGTCGTGTGGACCCAAAACTGTACGGACCCAACATGATCACCATGAAGAATGGAAAGAAGGCTCTCATCAGCAAGGCACGGAAAGCTATCTATGGGACACTCCGGGCAGCGCTGCTATTTTGGAAGAGACTATCCGGTGAACTCATCGGACAAGGATACAAGCCCAATCCATATGACTGATGCACAGTGAATAAAATGATCAATGGAGATCAGTGCACCATTGTCTGGCATGTGGATGACCTCAAAATCTCACACAAGGATCCAAATGTGGTTACACAAGTAATCGCAGACCTCAACAAGGAATTTGGAAAAATATCACCGCTAACAGAGACACGGGGCAAGATCCATGACTATGTGGGTATGACAATCGATTACACTGAAACAGGGAAGGTCAAGTTCACCATGTTCAACTATATTGAGGATATCCTTCAGGGACTACCAAACAAACTTGATGGATGTGAGGCTGTCACCCCAGCCGCAGATCACCTTTTCCAGGTGAATGAATCAGCTGAAAAGCTAAATGAGCACGACGCGGAAGTGTTCCATCACTATGTAGCAAAATTGTTTTTTGCGTCTAAACGGGCAAGACCTGATATCCAAACAGCCATCACATTCCTTTGCACACGGGTGAAAGGCCCTGATGTAGATGACCAGAAGAAGCTGAAGCGAGCTCTGTCATACCTGAAGGAGACACAATTCCTTCCACTTGTGTTAGGCCATGACGATACAGGAAGCCTGTATTGGTACGTTGATGCCGCATTTGCTGTCCACAATGACATGAGAAGCCACTCCGGGAGCATGCTGACAATGGCACAGGGGGCAATTATTGGCAACTCAACAAAAGAAAAGATTAACACAAAGAGTTCAACCAAAGCAGAGGTGGTGGGAGTAGACAACAACATGCCATTCATCTGCTGGGCGAGATACTTCCTCATTGCTCAAGGTCAACATGTAATCGAATCCACCGGAAAGCTTACCAGCACCCCACTCGCAATGGAGAACATCCTCTACCATGACAATGAAAGCTCCATCCGCCTCGAACACAACGGCAAGGCCTCCAGTACCAAGAGGACCAGACATATCAACATTAGATACTTCTTCATTACCGACAGGGTATCCAAAGGGGAAGTAACCATTGAATACTGTCCAACAAAAGAGATGATTGGTGATTACTTCACCAAGCCATTGCAAGGAGCCCTTTTTCGAAAGTTTTGGAACACCATTATGGGAATCACAGATAACAGTGATTACACGGCATACCGTAACGCATACCTACAAGCAAGGCAGGCGCGCACTAAATCTAAGGGCATTGCTCAGGCAAACATGCCGGCCGGCAAATAAATTGACAGGCTCGCACGATAGGAATTATCTATTGAACTCAAGAGTAAACCGTACACCATGCTTGACCATAAGTAACGGGAGTGTGTTGAGAAACACCGCGCGCATGCATGTATGAACATATGACATGTGCATAGGTAGGTATGGGGCCATTGAAGGAAATCTTTTGGGGGAACCTATTCTGAGGTAATCCAAAATAACACCTCGGGTTGCCCAACCAGAATGACAAAGTGCAAGAGGTTGGGGAGTAACCTATCAAGATCTCAGAAGGTTCATACTTTTTAATTAATCTAGTCAATAGGATTATTTGTATTTCTGTATTCTTTCAGACTTGACGTGATTTCGGATAGCGAATTTATCGTTCAAACAACAGCCAACTCCTCACTGGCCAGTCCCAGAGCACGCCGAGAAATACTTCGAAGTATGTTTGGAGGGCCCCAAAGGATGCAGGAGAAGATTGGTGTTTTACTTGTTCGTGTTGGTTATTACATTGACTTAAAACTAAAATTATGAGTGGATGAATCCACTCTTTCCTAAGATCAATAAATTGGTGCATTGGCCCGCTAATACTCCAATACACACACAAAATCACTAATATTTGCACTGACCCGATAATACTCCAGTGCAATTCTGTCATACCCTGTATCTTTACTACCAGGGACTGTAGGCCTCTACCTTGTGCCCTATAGATTCTAGTACATAAGGACCTATCTTTAGTATGGTGGAGAAGCGGATGCGGTAAGTGGTAAAATCTCATTCCCACTTCCATTCCCACATTCCTGATTCCATCCAGTCGGATTCCTGTAGAAGCAACACGACTTGTTCGACGGATCGACCGCAAACATACTTTTTGCGCCCAACATTAATAACAATTTAGCCTACTTAGCTGACTCGGCAGGAATAAGAAAGTTCAACGATAACATAGCACTTTTACATGGTCATACAAGCACTCAAAGGCCCCCTCTCCGAATACTAGCGAAAAGAGGACTTTGTAGGAGGTTTGACGATAAAAAGAGATCGATACAAATCTTTTATTTTACGTGTGCACGTAGTTTGAATGGAATCCACCATCCTGCTGACACTCGCCAAATACGCGACGCTCACACTGAAAAGGACTGTGGATTGATTGAATATTCGTCGATAGGCATCACACATCTTAAGTCATGTTTGAAAAGTAGAACCACAAAATTTATATTCGAATGTGCAAGCTACCGCACCGGAACGCCATCCATTTGTCGAACCAGCTGGTACACTTCAACAAGACCAACTTCAAACATTCCACCAGAGTCTGGTAGTAGGGGTTCGTTATCGAAACCGTCTGCACAAGCAGATTCTGCTTTGGTCAAGTCTTCGTTTAATCGTAAGCCGGCACCACCCTGCTCATTCCCACCCAGACTTAAGAAATCTTGAGTTGAAACTTGAAAGGTTTCCACGAGCGCAGTTGCTCTCGAAGACGCTGCTTGCAGAATAGGGAAAATTGTGTTGGATTGACGATCGTCGTTGTCATTTTCAAATGATCCTACCACTCCAAAATCTAGCATATCTGGAGGATGCCATTTCCAGCTTCTGGACCCGCCAGGATGCTGATTGCCGTTGTCCGCACTACTATTTTCTTCGTATTTCACATCCTGTCCAATTTTGTCATCTTTCAAATCGATACGGAACAGGAAACATCTCCCGTCTCCATAAACTCGACTGGATGGATGCCAGGTATGTGAAGCGTACATACCTATCAAGTACTGGCTATTTTTCTTTTCAAAGGGCTCGATAACGAAAATAGTATGCCTAGATTTGGCAAGGCGTCGGTAGACATTCTCCAATGTTCGGCCATGATAAGAGGTGCTATATACAAGATCCAAGTTGGTAAATCGTAGACTCAGTGGAAGCCACTCAGCCAATTTTGTCCGTACAAAAGTGGACGACGTTAACCGAGGGAGGATTCGTTCACTGGAATCATTGGGTCGGGGTGGAATCACCAAACCAAGAGGTTCTATCTGATCCAAATAGAAGTCGACATAATCACTGTCCTGTGCATTAAAGAACTCGTCTTCTCCGGCGAGTTCATGATCTCTTCTTTGTTTCATTCCCTGACGATATTTTTCTTCTTCGATTTCGATGATTCGAGTCAAAATAGGCCGGCGAGGAAATCGGAATCGCGTTCTAACTCCCTTGCCGTGAACGCCATAGGCTTTTTTCACCAAAACTTCAAAATTGAGACCTTTGCCGTCCTCTCCGGTATGGCAATAATCCACCAAGCCCAACCACCATTTGTTGGGTTCCGCACTAGCGTACTTATAATGTTCTTTGTATTCTTTTCCGTACAAAACCGCCAATGCGACACCGAACCGAAAAAGGACCTTGCTACCTTCCAGGGAATAAATGTCCATCAGCCGTATGACCATCCTTTCAGGGAAGATGTTCGTAAAAAAGTCCTGGAATACTTCTTTTGTGAACTGCTTGTCAACACCCTGTTCCTTCATAGTGGTAAGGGTGTGGGGGTGGAGGCGCCCCAAGACATCGGAAAACGCCCGTTGCATCCCGATTTGTTCCGATCGACTGGTAGCCAAGAACCATGCTGAGTGATGATACATTTCTCGGCAAGCATAAAAGACGTAGGGCTCGCTCATGAAGCCCGACAGGATAGTTACTAGTGTCGGTAGAAGAGGAGCATAATCGACAATTCCGCCAAGAACAGAATGATGCAGCGCAAACAAAATTTGTTTCACAACATCTCGACCCGGGCATCTTTCCTCTTCGAGTTTCTTCCACGCCGACTCATTTCCGAACTCAATAATTCTCGCATCTTTTTTATTTATTTTACTTAATCTGGTTGCAATAATTTTCGTATTAGCAGTACTGCTCTTTTCGTCGTCTTCCCACAACGAATCGTAGGTGTTATCCACAGCTCTGACCTTGGCCAACGTTCTGTATTTGTGGATCTCGGATAGAGTATCGTCAGTACGAGATGATTGAATGATATTCGATAGCCAAACAGCGCACCGAAGAGACGGGGGAATACCTTTACGAATCATCTATTCAAATCCATTTAGCGAATGATGCGACCAATATATTAGAACATAAGAACGCGTCATATTCATTCATCACTTTCGACATTCCGAACAGTCTTCAGTCACTCACCCCCTTCAATCTGTTCGAACCAAATTTTCAATGCAAGACAATTCAAATATGAGAACATAAGATCAATTCAATAACATCTAACTCGTCGATTTTCACCACACATGAGACGACAAAACTAACAGATTCGGATCTTCCGTGTGCGATTCTTTATCACCAGAACCTTCGTCCTCAGTGGGCTCCGGTGGCTTTCTCCACATAAAACCCCTTCTTTTGGAAGATAAACAAGGGGGGAAGAGCGGTGGGCGTTCGCCCCATGTTTCGGGTATTCTTTGATTGATTTCACGGTGGCGGAGAGTGTCGGTGGAATTGATGAACATCTCACTTAGGCCGGGGGGGAGATCGGCGTCGCCGACACCAATGTTACCGTCTTCCGTCCGATTCATGTCGTGCGTTCGTAAAAACTCCTCGAATTCAATTCAAATCAAATAATATGATTGATCTGTGATCAACGTTGCTTGAAAAGGTTGGGCGAGAGACACCGCAACTCTACAAAAGATTTTTCTCTAGGAACGATTCTAACGGACGAGAAAGATTGCTCTCTTCAATTTTTTTTAAATCACGCGTTGTAGGCATCTGGATCCAACGGTAAACTTCACTCGCAGACATAATTATTCAATCGTACGGCGATTGGTCACGCAGTAAAAAAGCGAAGCAAAATTTTGTTTTTTTGTACTCCGGGGTATTGCTTTTCTTCTTTTGCTCCCCCCTACGGTACGTATGAATACCGGTACGATGTCGCACCAATGCAACCCGGGTTGCATTTAACCTGGGCTAGTACAACCCGCTACACGATTCTATGTAGGCACTAGTATTATGTTTGGTACCCCACCATGTGGTGGGGTACACAAATTTTTTTGTACTACTAAGAGTAGAGTACGGGTTGCATTTTCAATTTTAGCATAGTTGCACTACTGGTTGATTTGTAGCCCTGCATTTTCCCACGGAGGTGTGCAACTTATGCAACTCACGGATAGCAAGTGACTCGCTTATATGCAACTCCCGAATAGCGAGTCACAAGGAAATAATTTTATGTCCTTTTGCTCTCTTAATTCTCATCCACATGCAAATCGACGATTGCACTCCGATTTTGCTCTCTTAATTCTCATCCACATGCAAATCGACGATTGCACTCCTCCGATTAGATTAGATCACTTGATTTTCGATCGATTGGCTCACTTTTTTCGATCGTTGATCTAATTGCAAATCGATCGAAGCAAAACAAGCAACACCAAGCAACAAGAAGCAAGGAACAACAACAACACGATGCCGCGTCAGCTGAGCATGGATCCAAAGAACATTCGGGCAAGGGAACGAGCACGCGAACGCCGTGCTAGAGCCCAAGCAGCAGCAGCTTTAGCTGACATGGATCCTGCAACAAGAACACCAAGGGAGGAGGCAAGGGTTGTACAGCAAGCTAAAGACCTTGCAGCGATCCGGCGTGCGCGAGCTGTCATGCAAAGAGCTGAAGCAGCTGCAGCAGCAAAAGATGCTGGTGACTCAGACGACGACACACTGGAGCCTCCAGAGGAAGAGGAGGAGGACGACGATGATGACGAGGACGAGGAGGACTATGAGGATGAAGAGGAGTATGAGGATGAAGCTGAAGATAATGGCCTAGGTGAGCTAGCTGCCTTAGCCTTAGCTTCTGATGATGAGGATGAAGTCCTAGATGACGACGACGATGGTGACGTGCTGATGGCTCCTCCAGCGACGCCACCCCCCCCAGCAACAACAACAATAACAACAAGAGGAAGAGGAAGAGTGATTCCCCGGCGAACAAGAGGACCGGCCCGAAGGGGACCGGATCCAATTCTACCCAATGATGTGAATGCCCCCACTCAGCTCTTAAGATACCACCGAATCTTGTTGGAGTTGATGTCCCATATTGCTGGAGGGCATGAATATGCCACCGACCGGGTGTTCAACCAGGAAGAGCTCAACACTGTTAAGCCAGATCACATCTACAAATGGATGTGTTTGAAGGTGTATGGGATGGAGGATCCAGGAATAGACGATAATCCAGTTGGTGGGCGGTCTAGCACTTTGAGATATTGGAAGAAAGCTATTTCCTACTTCATGACTAACACTGCAGCTTGGGACGAAACAAATGAGACAGGCAATCCTACTAGATCTATCAAGATCAATCGACTGATCAAAGCTGTGGCTAAGAAGGAAACCCGGCAGCTTGGCGTCGAAACGTCTGCTGATAGGGCTTTCACACATGAAGAGTTTGCTCAAATGCTTGACCTCACAGCCATTGGAGAAAGCCTCCAAAGTCTCCGGCACATGGCAATGCTCCGAGTCCAGCTGCACTTGATTGCAAGAGGGGATGACACCTCACACATGAAGAAGGCAAACTTGCAGGTTAGTAGTACATACGCTGGCTATCTTACGATTCAGATGAGGTGGTCGAAGAATGTCCATGATGAGGGAGATTGTCCATTACAGCTGCTGATGGGCGCTATGGATCACAGGTACTGTGTACTAATTGGCCTTGCTATCTACCTGGAGGCATGGCTTGGTAGTGGCGCGGGCCGGTTGAGTCAATGGCTGTTTGCTGAGGGAGACACAGACTCCAGGTCCCCACTGAAAGCCCAGAACAAGGAAGCCGACAAGTGCAAGACGGCCTATCAAAAGGCTCTGAAGGCTATCATAGAAGGTGATCAGTTTAGGCCCCTTGGAAGGCAGCAAAGGCTAGGGACTCATTCAGTTAAGAAGTGGGCTACAACTATGGCTAGGAGAGGAGGCGCGACTCGTGATGATGTTAACTACAGAGCTAGATGGAAGACTAGGAGTATGCAAGATTGGTACTTGGATGTGCAGTTGGACTGGCCAGATATCAATGCTGGTAGCAAGCTTTCCCATCGTGGGATTTGCTTGTACAAGGAGAAGGATGACAGTGGCCTAACAGATGACTGGCTTTGTGCTTCAGTAGCTCCTGCGATTCGAGGAGCCTTTGGGGATGACGTCGCTGCTATCCTAGCAAAGCCCTTGCTTTGGGCTTGTTTTGATCCTGCTGTTGCAGATTATATCCCCCTTGGACTGAAGCAACAGATTGTACGGCGATATGAGCTGTTGCAAGGGAGACTTGAGGATGGGGTGAATCCTATTCGTAGAGCTGAAGTTGTTGCTTCCAATATCGATGGCATTGTGTGGCTGGATGAGATCCCTGAGGGTGAAGAAGGAGATGGTGGAGGCGCGTTTGGTAGAGGTGGGCAGCAATGGAGGAATGCTATCTATGCCAAGCTATCCACCACTCAAACCAATGTAGCAGAGATTAGGAACCATCAGATCTCAGAGCTTGCTGAGCTTCGAAGGGAGATTAAGATTGTTAGTCAGATGGTTCGCGGGTTGACACTAGCACCAGCAGCGCGGATGAGAGTTGGAGGGTTCGGAGCAAGCAGCAGACCATCTGCAAATCCGCGTCAAGGGGCTCCGGTGGTAGAAAGACCAGCGCTCCTGTTTGATAGACCACAGACCATCCAAGCCTTGTGGGATGAGTATCAGAATGGCATTGGAGGGAG
Source organism: Pseudo-nitzschia multiseries (assembly GCA_037355745.1). Taxonomy (NCBI): domain Eukaryota; phylum Bacillariophyta; class Bacillariophyceae; order Bacillariales; family Bacillariaceae; genus Pseudo-nitzschia; species Pseudo-nitzschia multiseries. Next base: position 11,018,187 of record CM074789.1, on the reverse strand, counting down.
GAAGCCGGCAAGGGAGTTCACTGCCGTGGAACGAGGCCGAGTGAAGTACAAGTATTGCAATCGGAAGGTTCTTTGGGGATGTATGGAGCGCCTCCTAGACCGGGGGAATGATGTGAACACAGCCATTGCCAAGATCAAGAGGTGCTATGGAGACTGTACTATGACTCAGCTGATTCGGAAGATGCGCCCAGATGAGAGGCAGGGAGGAAATTTCCAGCTTCGTTGAGGGCGGCGGCGATTGTCAAGTGGAGGAGTGGAGTGTGTTGCTATTGGATAGGGGATCCCCCCCTGTTGTTGCTGATAGCAGGGTGTTTCGTAGTTCAAGTTTTCATGTACCGAGTGTAGGATACGATCGATCGATCGATCGATCAATCGATCGTATTGGTCTCTAACTGTATTAGGGATTAGACGTTACATGTAATCAATGTCCTCGATGGACAATCTCTGTCGTGATATGAATCAAAATTATTTCTGTTTCTGTATTTTGGCGTGTTATTTGCAGTGACCTGACTTGGAATTTTCTTTGATACACATGCCAGCGGGCTTTGTGCTTCGATTCAATCGATCAATCGGATGATCAGATTGATCGGATGGCTGCTGATCGGATCGATCATCGATGAACAATCTCTGTCGTGATATGAATCGAAATTATTTCTGTTTCTGTATGTTGGCGTGTTATTTGCAGTGATCTGACTTGGAATTTTCTTTGATGCACATGCCAGCGGGCTTTGTGCCTCGGTCGATCGATCGGATGATCAATCAGATGATTGATCGGATCGCTGATGATCGGATCGATCATCGATGAACAATCTCTGTCATGATATGAATCGAAATTATTTCTGTTTCTGTATTTTCACGTGTTATTTGCAGTGATCGGACTTGGAAGTTTTTTTGATGCAGAATTCAGCGGAGTTTGTGCCTCGCTGATGTGTAGCTTCTCTCGCTGAATATTTGCGCGCGCTTAATCTACACACGTAGAGTTCTACATGGTTTTTGTACTGTTGTATTTTGGGTTGTATTAAAAGAGTGCACCCTCACGGTATTCTCGTACTTTTTACAAATAAGTACGAGTACCTCGCAGCAACTTATTGCGCGCAAGCGCTGTAAAAAAGGTGATTCGGAAGGGATTTAGTACTCGTACACTCGTACGGACTCGTAATTACTCGTACTCGTACCTAGTACGATTACAAACGAACCGGTACCGTTCCAGTAATCTTACTCCGGACAAGCAAGTCTTACCGTCCCCGTATTGAGACAGACTACCAGCATTTTTTAAAAGTAAACACATGCCGGAAGCGCCAGCCGAGCCAAACAGGCATTTTCTTTTGGTTCTTCATAGCAGTGCACGAATACGGAGCACGAGTACGAGTTTTTACGGCACGTATCTTTCGATAAGAATTACGAACAAAATTTAGAGCCTTCAGAATGTGCGGGAGGAAAAGTTAGAAAAACAGTAAAAAACTGATACGGTGTTTTCTTCAATCTCCATCCAATGTATCATTCGCCGCATTGAGACTAAGATTACGGTATTTTTACTCGTACAAGTAACAATCATCGTACCGGTAATTACACACAGTGAAAGAAATCTTCCATCCATAGCGGTACTCGTACTGGTACGTACGAGTACCGTACAGTAATACGAAGTACGAAGAAATTCGTTAATCATTAAACCGGTACAAGTAGTCGGAGGTAGCAGAATTTTGCCTCATACGACTAACTACAAGTACAAGTACTACTGGGCGCTGTACCGCACATGAGAATTTCTACAGAGAGGAATCAATCCTTTCCGGCACGGGTACAAGTACGGTACGGTACCGTTATTACTCCAACCATTACCATTACCATTACTAATTGTGCCGTTCATTCCACCCATAACAAAGACGTTCAATAAGACAAGTTTCGGGTTAGCGAGCGAAAATCAATATTGCAACGAAGGATACACCAAGATGGCATCCTACTTGAGACCAAAATCTCGTGTACGACGTTTGCTCGGTCTTCACAAACGCCGTAACAGCGACGAAGACAGTGAGAAAGTGGATATAGGATCTCTTTCAAATGACAATGCATGCGATGACCAAACTGATGACACCCCTGAAACCACCGACATTTTGTCGACATCCAGCGCCACAAGTAGTCTGGTGTCATCGAATCAGGATGGTGACGAGGAAAACGATCCATTTGCGATTGAAGAAGATGCATACGCTGATGTTCGGGATCAACTAGAGCAACTTTCCAGGCAAGATAGGAACCGCTACGCTTCACACGACGATCGCATTCTCACGAACGAGAAAATTATTACTCTCCAACCACCAGGAGAGGAAAGAAAAGAAAAGAAGCATACCGTTGAATTACCTGTTTTCGCCGCTTATACCACTTACTTTGGATATGCCGTTCTAATTCTATGTGGTCACATTCGTGACTTGTTTGCCAAGATCTTAGGCCAAGGAAGATATCTGCGAGACATAGATAGCAGTCCTTATCCTAGCGATGACCTTCAATGGTACGCACCACTTCTCTCTTCGTGGGATAACTTTTATACGCGCCGATTGTATCACCGTATCCAAGACTGCTTCAACCGTCCGATTGCTTCCAACCCGGGTGCCAACATCCATGTTTTGGAACGTGTGAGTTACGATGGCAACAAAACTATGCATCTATTAGGGAGTCTTCGAAATCTTGAAACTGACCGCCAGCGAATGGAGTACACCGAGCAGAAAGTTGGTAACCAAAAGATGTCACACTATGTAGAAGCCATTGATGCCGACCCGAACAGGAATGGGCTAGAAGCTGTAAGTGCCCGAGCTGCAAGAGCCTGTTTAAATCTTGGTAGTTATAACTATTTGGGATTCGCTGATGATTGGAAAGAAACCTGTCGAAAGGACGTACTGGATTCTTTAAGCGATTTACCAATCTCAAACAGTTCTTGTCGCAACGAGTTCGGGACAACAAAATTGCATCGAGAAGTCGAAGAAGTTGTGGCGAGGTTTCTGAACAAGGAAGATGCACTGGCTCTCAACATGGGTTTCAACACAAATTGTACAACCATTCCAGCATTAACGTGTCACGGAGATTTATTGATCAGCGACGAACTTAATCATACCTCACTTATCAATGGCGCCAGGGCCAGCGGTGCCGCAATCCGCATATTTCGGCACAACGATACTCAACATTTAGAAGAGATTTTGCGTCAGGCCATAATTATGGGTAGACCTCGAACCAGACGACCATGGAACAAAATCATAGTTATTGTAGAAGGAATCTATAGCATGGAGGGCGAATATTGCGACTTGGCCAATGTCGTGAAGGTGTGCAAGAGATATGGCGCGTACGTGTATCTTGATGAGGCGCATTCTATTGGCGCTATGGGTCCAACAGGGCGGGGGTGTGCAGAATATTGTGGTGTCGACACGGCCGATATAGACATAATGATGGGAACTTTTACCAAGTCTTTCGGTGCAATGGGAGGATACATTGCCGGATCGAAGGACGTAATTTCTTTCTTAAGACGTCAATGTGCAGGAAGTACCTACCATAATTCACTTTCCCCTGCCGTCTGTCAGCAAGTAGTTACTAGCTTCAAGGTGAGATTCCGAACATTTGCTTTGTTGAAAGGTTTCTCAGAGCTTTTTCGCTTGCATTGTCTCCGTCTCAACCGTTAGTTTTGAACTGTTCTTGAAATTCGTACCTTGGAATTAGGTGGTAATGGGGGAGGATGGAACAAATATCGGAAGGAAAAAAATCCAGGCCCTTCGTGATAATTCCAACTACTTTCGTATGCGATTACAAGACATGGGACTTCATGTCTTGGGCCACTATGACAGTCCGATCATGCCTGTCATGTTATACAATCCTACGAAAATTGCGGCCTTTTCGCGCGAGTGCTTCAAGCGAGGATTGGCCGTTGTAGTAGTGGGCTTCCCAGCAGTACCAATCCTAGAGAGTCGAGCAAGATTCTGTATTTCGGCTGGCCATACACGAGAGCAACTCGATCGTGCCCTGAAGGAAATAGAGGAAGTGGCTGATATTCTCAAATTGCGATACAGCACGTCAACGTTCGGCTAATGCGGTGTTCAGCATGACTGATAGAGACATGAAACCAATGTTTTTTGCTGAACACAGTTACAGGTTTTTGTCAATAATTTCATATTATTTCGAATCTGAGAAGTACAAAATAATTGATTAAGAAACAGCTATTAATTGCAATTCGGTGCCACGAGGTGTTTTCGTCTTCACCGCAAATATGACGCTAAATAATGAAAGACAAAGGAAACGCTCACGGTAATGTGAAATCGTTCGTTGACAACCACAGTAATCTTACCGGACACTTACGAGTACGAGTGCCTGAAGTTGGTTTGGTTTGAGACCCCTTTGTTAAACAGACCAAGAATAAACTTTCGCGGTGATGCTATGCTTCTACTTGTACCGACGTAGTTGAGATCACCAGGAATTTGTATCATTATTTGCTTTGTTTACAATATTAATATATTTGTGTACCCGGTAGTCTGTGAAGTTCTTTCGATTTTGTAACATTATTTATTCTGCATCACATTCACCAAGACGTTCGGAACATTCTGGTGCAAAGTGGAAGCTTGCTAGCAAGAAGGTACCGGCATAAAGACTGAGAATGGTTGAAGGGATTCCGAAAGGTGCATGTGAGATCACCAGGAATTTGTATCATTATTTGCTTTGTTTACAATATTATTATATATTTGTGTACCGGTAGTCTGTGAAGTTCTTTCGATTTTGTAACATTATTTATTCTGCATCACATTCACCAAGACGTTCGGAACATTCTGGTGCAAAGTGGAAGCTTGCTAGCAAGAAGGTACCGGCATAAAGACTGAGAATGGTTGAAGGGATTCCGAAAGGTGCATGTCTTTCGGATGTAAAAGTACGGTCACCAACTTTAGCAGCTTGGAAAGCAACAATCATGTTTGCAGCAGATCCGAGCATAGTCAAGTTTCCTGCGATGGTTGCAGAGAATGAGACCTGCAGCCAGTCGTAAGGAGTTGCAAACGGGAAAGTGGCGGCAAGCATTTGGCAAACAGGCACGTTGGAGGCGACGTTCGACAAAACGGTGACAATGGTAACGAACCAGTACACGCATGCACCTTCGGTCATTTGGTCAGCGCATTTTCCCATACTCAAGCCGAAGAATGCTTGAGGAACACCAGTATCATCAAAAGACCCAATAAGCAAAAACTGTCCGATGAAAAGCATTAGAAGACCATAGTCGACTTCGGTCAACGTAGTCTCAGACTCGGTGACAAGTTCTTCTTCTTCAGGTTCAATTTCGTTACCATCCATGTCGTAGGTCTTCTTGGGTGGAAGAGGGTTTCCTTCGACATCATACTGAGTGTGATCGGGCTTAGGGTCGTAGTGTTGACGCTTGTAGGCAGCGATGACCATCAAAATAGCTCCCGTTGTAATGGAAACAACGCAGACATCGAATCCGAAAGCAAAGAAGATCAAGAAGACAACAATAATCACTACCTGAAGCTTTGACCAGAAAGTCCAGCCGTTTCCTTGCACTTCTTGACCTTCAGTTGCTGCTTGTCGAGCATAGTATGCGTGTTCTTGAGCCAACATTTCGGGCGTTCGGTTTCCAAGGAACATAATTCCAATGTTCTCCATGATACCGGATGAGCCAGGGAAAAGCTCTGCACCATAGTAAACGAACATCATGCCAGCATTGATTAAAGAGGCAGTGAATACAGGCAGAAGCATGTTTGCGGCGAAGTCAAGCCAAGAGATATCGTCATACATGAGGGAAACAATCAAAATGTTTTGAGGGTTTCCTGTCAGAGTTAGCGCAGATCCAGTGTTGGCGGTTGTAGCCAAAGAAAGCAAGTACGGAAGGGAGTTGGCAACTTTGTGACGAACACATAAGTCAACCACGACTCCAGAAAAGATGAGAACGACAGAGTCATTCATGACAGCAGCCGAGCCGATGGTAGACATCAGCATAATCTTTGCAGAACGTTTCCAGTTGACAGGATCATCCAAAGAATCACGGAGCTTGTCGAATAAACCCCCGCGTTCCATTTTTTCGAGATAAATGGTAGTGAGCATCAAACCGAACAAAAGGAAGAGAGGTTCGAGGATGATGACTCTTTCGGCATCGAAAAAAGGGCCTTGACCAGTTACCATAAGAATGTAACGCCAGACAACCATGGAGAGACCTCCACCAAGAGCGATTCCAGGACGTCCAATTGGAAGGAACCAGTTAGGGAACATGAGGAAGACCCAGTACGCGAGATAAATAATGGATACAGTCCATTTTCCGAACAAACTAAATTGGTCGGAAACATCTACGTGGACGTATTCTCCAAGGTATCGGTGGCGGCGGCGAGTGTATTCCAACACCCCACCTTCTTCATCAGAAAGATTTCGACTGCCGAATCCTTCAGAACGGCGCCTGTATGAAAGATTTCGACTGCCGAATCCTTGAGAACGGTGCCTGTATTCAGTAGACGCTGGGGTCGGATCCATTGCTAGAACCTCTGCCGTTCGCTTTTCTGCAAGTGCGCGTCGGTTGACCATTCTCTCAGACATTTCGGGCATATCTGAAAGAGTAGGTCCAAATAAACTCGCATTCAAAGCGAAAACGCCCACCAGTGCAATAAGAGCCGGTCCCCACTTTCGGAAGAAACTCATCTTAGCGGCAGGCTTCGGTGCCTCCGCGACATCCATTTTTACAACATCCATCATAGGGCTGTGAACGGTGGAAATATAATTGGATATTAATGCACAACGTAGGAAAGCATTCGTCAGATCGAAGTTTCAAGAAATCGAAGTTAATCGATTGTGATTGTTTCCAACCAATGAAAGAAGCACACAATATGATGACGGCGGAGTACAATTGATAGCACAATCAACACTGGTAACACAACTCCCCACGTCACAAGATCCCAGATTTTCCTCACTCTTTTCTCGCAACACTACAGATAAAAATGACAAGCCCGGGGTGGTTACAAATGACTGTAGCAATAGCGATGATTAGGTTTGATTTGGTCCACCTACCTTGTTTATTATTTGTTGAGACAGGAAGGATCCTCTTGTCACGGCAAATTTTAAATGAGAGACAGCGGAAAAAGTTGGAAAAAAAGTAATTGCTTGATAACAGCAATGAGATGAGCTTAGTTTGAGTCAAAGCCTAAAGCAACGGATCGATTTAACTTTTTATATAAGTATTCATTAACATATAAAATGATAATAATCGCAGTACTTTCGAGCGATGATAGTATGAAAAATAAAATAGCCGATACACGCCAATGCGACATAATGATAAGACTAGAATTGATAACTTCATAACGTACTATTCAAAGGTACGATGAAAATCCATCATGAGACAATTTTTTCGGCCTCATCCAATACGAGTAAGTCTTACGGTATCACGTACGGTACGCGGTAGTGGACTATTGTACGGTGAGTGTACAATAAAAATACCACAATTAATACCCAGTACAAAAACCATTTACAAGTCTACCGGTAATAAACATGTATGTGGTCCGTACACTGAACCTCTCTTAAAAAAAGAACATGTGAAAAGACCCTGAAAACACACCAAAAAATTCATCGAAATCACCTTTGTCAGTAATTTCCATTTTCACAACCCTGCAACGACCCTTCTATTTCTCCTTTGATAGAACAGATCATGAAGGTTTGCCACAAATAGTACAAAATGACACCAACTCAAATACCTACACGTTGATCTACTTCGATTTGGAGCGGGAAGGAGGGTATTCAAACGGCAAATAACCAATAAACAAGGACAGAAAATACAATATGAAACCGGCAAGAACGATGGCCCTTGGCCAACCCATCTGTTTCCCCTCCAAGTCAATAGAAGGAAGGATGAGGGTGCACATGTACAGATACTACCACATTTGAACGCCAGCATGATACTCTACTAATTTTTTGACTTAGAATGGCAATCGAACAGCTATCAGATGGCTATTCGGATGGCAATTTATGAAGATACGGGAGACACCATTTCCATTTTGACAACCATTCTCTTTCTCCTTTGATAGAGCAGACCATGAAGGTTTACCACTGTACAAATAGTACAAAATGATACCAACTCAAATACCTGCATGTCACTCTACTTCGTTTTTGATCAGGAAGGGTATTCAAACAGAAATTCTACAGCAAATAACACAAGTTACAAAAATGCAAAAAAAACGAGCCGCTGCCATCTCTTTCCCCTTGGTTAGAGGAGACAATGGAGGAGGCATGTACAAAACCTACCAGGTTTGAACGCCAGCATGTTACTCTACTACTAGTTTTTTTTACTGGGAATGGCAATCCATTGGCAATCGGATGGCAAAGAACCAAATTACGAAGATTTGCAAACAAGTTGACAACAGACCCTTCTCGTTTATCACCAACAGATGAGAAGATGAAGGCCGGCTTGTAAAACCACTACCATATCGAGCGCCAGCATGTTACTCTACCAAATTTTCAACTGGGAATGGTGATCAAACTAGCGCAATCGATTGAACATAAAAAATGTCGTCAGCCCTTCCCCTTCACCTCTGACAGAAGAGAGGATGAAGGCAGATATTTAAAATACCTACCACATCCAAATGCCAGCATTTTACTCTACTAATTTTCAACCAGGAATGGGGGTGATCAATTGAACATTGCAGCACTAAGACAAATCCACGGGAAGAGACGATGGAGGTAGACGTGTAGAATAACACCCACATCAATTACACGTGCCAACACTTATTTTATAAAGCACACTATTAGCTTACTCATAGGGGAACCAATTCAGCAGCAATAATAGGGGGGACCAGCGCTTATTAATCATCTTATTGGTCGACACATTCAAAAAAGTGAGCAAAAATGTGAGCAAAAAGAAAAGCACCTCCAGGGACAATTCTTAGAAGGAGGAAGAGTAAAGAACAACGGTCATGTAAAGTACTTGTGGTATTTGTGGTATTTCCTTCAGAGTTACACGGAGTCTTATACCACTAAAAATGCAACAATACTGTTTGTGGAAACGCGCCGCGTAGTACCGTACCTCTGTTTTTTGAGGGGTACGACATGATTTCTACAGATAAAAACAGTAGGGAATTTTCATTATTGTATGTAGTATCATTGAGCGTGCCTATTTCTACTTACGTGCCACAGCAGTGTCAGGTTAAATACCACAATTGTGGTATTTCCTACGTATGCAACATATGAATGGCTTGTCAGCAGAGGTCAGTAATAATGGCTTGTCATCAGGGGTCAGGGGTCAGGGGTCAGGGGTCAGGGGTCAGGGGTCAGGGGTCAGGGGTCAGGGGTCAGGGGTCAGGGGTCAGGGGTCAGGGGTCAGGGGTCAGGGGTCAGGGGTCAGGGAGTGCGAGTTTCGTACCGATATGTCCATATGAACCGTACGATCGTGATAAAAATTGAAAACTAATCACCCAAAATGAGGCTCGTTCCTCATTTCACTGTTCCTGCATATTTCTTCAAGGTACTCGTAAAAGAGGGAGCAAAAAAACATATTACCTAAAACATTTCATTGATTTCAAGTCTTGAACATATAAACCCGGTACGCTTATTCCTCATGCACTTGGGAGCTGAGTACTAGTGGTAGGCAATGTTTCTTGTCTTTTTTTATTTTAGCTCTCCTATTAATTGTGTAAGGTGGTAAGGGAAAAACCATTTCCACAACAAACCTGACTCATAGGATTCAAAATCAATTAATGCGTGCAATTCTTTCAAAAAGTTGTGTGCAGTGTCCTTTATAAATACAGTAGCCAATCACATTGAATTTCACTATGTATGCAGCACGACCTGTGTGACACACCCTTCTAAAATTTATGAGCCCTGGGGCTAGTGAGATTACAATAACGCTGGACGAACTTGCATCCAGGGTAAAAGAATACCAGTCTGTCAGAGATATTACTCAGTACCACATGCATTTCAGAAGTTTCTCTGGAATGAGATAAAAAGCTCTGTGATATTGGAGTAGTGCTGGAGAAGTTGCCACATGACGATGACTCTCTGTGGGCCTCTCCTACATGTTGTCAACCAAAGAAGACCAGGGGCATAAGAGTGCTTGCAGTTTTTTGCAAAATGAATGCTACAATCCAGAGGAAAGCCTCCCCTCTCCCCAGAATAAGGGAAACTGTCTAGAGACTGTCACAATCCAAGTCAGCCACGACAGAACTAGACCTGTCATGGGGCTAGTACTACATGATCTATCTGCAAATAAAATAATAATAATAATATACGTATTTAAGTGACTTTAACCACCAAAGGTGGATCTAAGCTACTCAGTCTATATCCAGACGTTAACGTCGCCTCAATCAAAGAGAGTTTAAGCCCCAAGTTGTAGAACAACAAATTTTTCAAACAAAGCCTGAAAGCAAGCAGGGAGAGTACAAGGACAAACTGTTGAAGAATACCGGGAGCGTAAGCCAAACCGGGATCAGCTACCGACAATCATACAGTAGGAAGAGTAAAATACTGGGAGCAGCACTGTGTGCAAAGGTTGGTGAGACACTGGGAGCAGCACTTAGTGAAGAGCTAGGAAGTGCACTGGGTGCAGAACTGGGTGTGACACTGGGAGCAGCACTGGGTGCAGAAGGGAGTGATGCACGGGGAGCAGCACTGGGTGCAGCGCAAGGAACCACACGAGGGGCAGCTCGAGGAGCAGCACTGGGTGCAGAACTTGATGAGACAGTGGGAGCAGCACTGGGTGCAGAAGGTGGTGATATATTGGTAGCAGCACTAGGTGCAGCACCAGGAACCACACATGGTGCAGCTCGAGGAGCAGCAGTGGGTGCAGAACGTGGCGAGACACTGGGGGCAGCGCTGGGTCCAGAAGGTGGTGATATACGTGCTGCGGGTACAGCGCTAGGAACCGCCCTTGGGGCAGCTCTAGGAGCAGCACGGGGTGCAGAACATGGCAAGACACTGGGAGCAGCGCTGGGTGGGGAAGGTGGTGATATACTGGTAGTAGCACTGGGGACAGCGCTGGGAACAACACTTGGTGCAGCTCAAGAAGCAGCACTGAGTCGGAACTTGGTGAGACACTGGGAGCAGCACTGGGTGCAGAAGGTAGTGATGCACTGGGGCAGCACAGGGTGTAGCACCAGGAACCACACATGGTATAGCTGGAGGAGCAGCACTGGGTGCAGAACTGTGTGAGGCACTGGGAGCAGCACTGGGTGCAGAAGATGGTGATGCACGGGGGACGCATTGGGTGCAGCGCTAGGAACCACACGTGGGGCAGCGCAAGGAGCAGCACTGGGTGCAGAACTTGGTGAGACACTGGGAGCAGTACTGGATGCAGAAGGTGACGAGATACTGGTAGCAGCACTGGGTGCAGCACCAGGAACCACACATGGTGCAGCGCAAGGAGCAGCACTGGGTACAGAACTTGGGGAGACACTGGGAGCAGCACTGGGTGCAGAAGGTGGTGAGATACTGGGAGCAGCACTGGGTGCGGCACCAGGAACCACACATGGTACAGCTTGAGGAACAGCACGGGGTGGAGAGCATGGTGAGACACTGGGAGCAGCACTGGGTGCAGAAGATGGTGATATACTGGGGGCAGCACTGGGTGCAGCGCTAGGAACCACACTTGGGACAGCTCTAGGAGCAGCACTGGGTGCAGAACTTGGTGAGACACTGGGAGCAGACTGTGGTAAAATACTGGGAGCAGCACCGTGTGCAAAGGTTGGCAAGACACTGGGAGCAGCACTTGGTGAAGAACGAGGAAGGACAAGGGGGTCCGCGCATGGTGAAACACGAGGAGCAGCACTGGGTACAGGAGGTGGTGATAGACTTGAAGCAGCACTGGGTGGAGTGCCAAGAGCCACACATGGGGCAGCGCAAGGGGCGACATGGGGCAACACTTGATGAAACACAAAGGGCCGCACTGAGTGCAGTGCTGGGAGTGACACTGTGTGCAGAACCTGGTGAAACACTAGGAATCACACTTGGTGCAGCACTTGGTGAAACACAAGAAGAAGCACTTGGTGCAGGGCTAGAAACAGCGCTGGGTGCAACACTTGGGAAAACACTAGGAACCACACTTGGTGCAGCGCATGGTGAACACGTGGAACAGCACATGGTGCAGTGCTAGGAGTGACACTGTGTGCCACACCAGGTGGTGAAACACAAAGAGCAGCAATTAGTGAGTGCTAGGAGAAGCACTGGGTGCAACACTTGGAGAAACACTAGGAACCACACTGGGTGCAGCTCTGGGTGAAACACTTGGAGCAGGACTGGATGCAGTGCGAGTAGGCACACTATGTGAAGCACTTGGGGAAACACTAAGGGCCACACTTGGGACAGCGCAAATAGTGGCACTGTGTGCAGGACTTGGTGAAACACTAGCAACCACACTTGGGGCAACGCTAGGCGAAACACGTGAACAGCACTTGGTGCAGTGCTAGTAGTGACACTAGGTGCAACACGTGGGGAAACACTAAGAGCCACACGATCTATCTGCAAACAAAGCCAAAAGATCTCCATATTATTGTTAAAATCACAGCTAGTTTCATTGCTTTTTTCAATACAAAGTAAAAGTAGAATCATTAACAAGTATGATCATAAGTTCATTGGCTGTATTTGTTGTTGGCAGGCACTTTCTCACTTTCACAATCTACATAAATATTATGATACATACGTACATATCATACAAACCAGAATTACAATAGGTTCCATCTCATGATGGAACACTTCTCTCCTCAATGGATCATGATTAGCATAGTTCAATGGACGTCAGTAGGATGCTTTATCGTCGCACTTTTTATTTTAATGTCAGATTACATCTTAGAGAGTTGCTCCCACAGGTTATGAACACCACACGACAATGTCAATCATCGTCAATCTTAACACTATCGTCTACTCTGCATCTGCCACTCTCAACATCTCTCTCTCTCTCTCTCTTTGTTCAAATCTTGATGTCCCGTCACATCAATGACCACAGTTGTTGCAATCCAAACAAACACGCTGCACAATACCCCTCGTTGCCATTGCCTCTACGAACAACAACTTCCCAGCTCCCCCTAACAATAACACACTTTTTGTAATGTCACCAACAACACTCTCTTCCATTTCACCCACCATCATCAGAATCAACATTCTCATAAGCATCCTTGTGATCACCGCTTCCCAACTACTGAACTAAATGCCGTCACATAAACAATGCTCATGCTTTCATCAAATTTGTGCGATGTATTTAAAAAATTCTGAAACGTTTTGTTGCCCACATGATAAGTAATTCTCTATGTATTTTTGCATGCAACAATTTCAAGGAGGGCTATTTTTGCAACCATAGTTTCAGCCCACTTATTATGGTTGCTTTACGGTTTTCTATTTCATAATTTTGTTTCATGGTTACCCCGATAATATTTTATTTTTCATTCAAATTTTTATTTTTTCCTTACAAATCTCATCTTTTGTAATAATATCCTCTATGTGAAGGTGGTTAAAGTTACTTAAATAAGTATATTAATTAATTAATGATATGAATTTCTTCACAACTGTATGAGTCTCTTGACAAACTGGCAATCTATTGTGTTACGTTGCTTTCACAATACTCACGCTACAAATATTGAATACCAAAAGCGAACAAGCATATTTTTGTACTAATAAGAAAGTATTTTATCCGTGTTTGCAATAATCTCCAACATTTTGCAATACTCACACTACAATTATCAAATACCAAATGAATAGTAACATATTTTGGAACAAAGATGAAAGTATTTTATCAGCTTTTGCAATTGTCTTGTTAATTGTATTCTATTTGAATAGACGACCCGGAACAATATTGTGCAAACCGTAAACTAATAATGAACTAAGTGCACTACTACTGTTGTTGTTATCACCAATTACTCTGGTGAAGGTTTCATGTATTTGATGTAAAATTTGTAGTCCTCTTCATCTGTGTCAGGAGTCTCAATCAAGCTACGTTTTTGCTTCTGTTTTTTATCCTTTTTACTTTCTTCATCCTCCTCATTATCTTGTTGTTTATGATTGCTATTTTTCTGTTGGTACATTTTAAGTAGTTCCATCTCTAATTCTGTTGACTGTTGTTCCTCCCTTTGTTTTTCTAATTCACTTACTAGGTATTTGTAAAGATCTTGTCCCTTGTCACTCCATCCCTCCTTATTTCCTGACTTACCGTCAGTGAATTTCTTTCTCAACTTGTGCCCTTTGTTGTGTTTAGCCATGAGTCGTAGTCGTTGTAAGGGAAAATCAATGCAAATGCTTCATTGCTTGTGGTGAAAATGTTACTGACTGTTGTTCTGACTGATTTTCTTTTGAAGTCTGTCTGTTTTGGTGACACTGCTCCAAGAATTCTTTTCATGAAGTATTGCAATTCTGGTGAATTTTTCTGTCGATAGTCTTCGTGCTATTGGTACCTATTTTCTGAGTTAATGTTTCCGGTGTCCGTGATTAGAACCGTTCCTGGGAAACTATCTGGTATCTGGTTGTTCATTTTATCATCTATGTGTTCAGTGATGAGAAGACGACAATGGTAGAAAGAATGATGAAAAAGTGCATACTGGCAATCATTTTATTGTCAATTCTTACCTTTGTAGAAACTATCTGGTATCTGGTTGCTCATTGTATTGTCTATGTGTCAGTGATGAGAAGACAATAATGTTAGAAAGAACAATGAAGGAGTCCATACCGGCAATCATTTTACTGTCAATTCTTACCTTTGTAGTTTTTCCTGGCAAAAGTTTGAGTGTTGTGTCTACACGTAGTGATTGTTAGGAAAAAATTCCACTCCACTTTTGATCCTTCATATTGATCGTGTTTTGTATTTCATTGTCATTCCCTGGTTTTACAATTCTCACTATCATTGACTTTACGAATTTATTTTGTGGCGGGAATTTCAATTTCCTGAACGATGTTTCTTTGACATATTTGGCAATTTTGTTTTTCAAGTTATTCTTATCGGTGTCTTTTGTTGTCCGTAGAATATTGCTGTTGCTACTGTTGGGGATTGTATCTGTTTGGCTATCATTTGTGTTTGTTTGATCACTTTCCGATACACTGCTGGTCAGGCTGTTTGTTGTATATGTAACAACGGTGGCACCTGTCACCGGACTCCAAATATGTTCTACCATTATTTCTTTGTTAAATCGTGAACAGCAGCTTACCATTTTTGCCTTTGACTGTTTTGGCATGCTAGTTTTATGATAATAGTGTTGTTTTGGAGGAAGCGTTTGGAATGTTTCTTTTGTCCATACTGTTCTAAATAGCCGTGGTCAAATTATTACGTGCTGTAAGTGCTTGATTTACTGCCTCCTGGGAAGTGCTGTATTACTATTAATTTTACTTGTATTATTGTACTTGTGAGTGTTGTTTTACTGACGCCCGCCTTTCTTTTGTTTACGTGTGCCGTGCTATCTGGAATGTGGTGTCCTGAAAATTTTGGCGCGGACTGTTCACGTATTTATTGTTTTGCCCTTTTTGTAGTTTTTGGGAACTCGTGCAATGTGTTTGAAACTACCACATTAATTAATTTTTGTGTGGACCACAATTGGTAGGTTCCCCAGAGGATAGTGGATAGGTAGCTCAAGCATTGATTCACTCGTTTTTATTTTCTGCAACGGCGTTGTAGGAAATGCCCTTTTTGATGTTTTGGTGCTACCGTACTACGGAGTGCATTTTTCGAATGTACAGACGTGTTTTTGTACTCAATTTTATTACTAGACTTTTTGTATTTCATTTTTGTACTGAATGTACATAATTGATTTCACACTGTATTTTTGTGCTATATGTATTGTAGAGCATTTTTGTACCGATTGTACATATGTGATTTCATAGTTGCTTTTTGTACAAAATTTTTTTGCTCGAACACACCGAGTACCGGAACATACCAGCAGCACCACGGGACACAGAAAATATGGGATTGAAAAGCAGACAGACTTTAAATAGTGTAACTTTCCTTGCCTGGATAGGATCGGTTGATATTGATGACACTGCGTCTAGTGGATCAAGTCCTCCATTAATGGTGAACACGACCATTGGAAAAATGACATACTACAACGTACGTAGTACCTGTGTGTACAACCGTCCATAGTCCCCGTACCTATTTTTTTGTTCCTATTCCTGGATTTTTTTTATAAAATACACACTAATCTGCAATTAGAAATCCAATAATCACACATTTTTTGTGACTTGTCCATGAATATTGTGTTCCTGTTATGGATAAGATGAATCATGAAAGAAACAGAAGTGGGTTATCTGTGATAGTTTGCTGTGTGTCACCCCCTGATGAGTGCATTTTGGTCCTGGATTTTTTTGAAAAATACACACTAATCTGCAATTAGAAGATGCAAAAACCAGACATTTTTTGTGATTTGTCCATGAATATGGTTCCTGTTATGGATAAGATGAGTCATGAAAGAAGCAGAAGTGCTGAGTTATCTGTGATAGTTTGTGTGTCACTACCTAGTGAGTGCATTTGGGTCCTGGATTTTTTTGAAACATTGTACACACTAATCATCTGCAACGTCCGAGAACTGTTTCGCGGGGTTCGAATTTACTTCTCGCGCACAAATTTTGTGCGTGATTTTAACACGGCAATATTTCTGAACACCCTGAAATTCGCGACGATCGTATAAGGGTATATGTAAACTCAGCACTATTTCTGTGCGCGTGATGCACATTACTCTACTCTCGAATAAAAATAATTTATTTCAGTCTCTAGCAGAACCGAATTATTATTCTGTACAAACAACACTTACTTCTATTCACGAATAAAAAAGAAATCTGGAGTCAGTATTAATTCCACAATATTAATCTACCAAACAACAATTCGATTCTGCTCTCCTAATTGTGAATTCTATTTCTCGACTACAATATTCCCTTTTTAAAATGTAGATTCTATTATGCTTGATTTATTCCTATTGCAACGTATTACAAATCCTCCATTATTTCTAAGATTCTCTAAATTAAGTTCAAGATTATTAGTAGTTGTGTATTATGTATGTACTGTTATTTTCTACATTAGTTCACCAATAGATAAACTTTCATTCATCGATGCTGTTATTGCCGGATCAATATAGACGTTTCTTTTCTTTTTCTTTTTTGGTCCACTACACATAGTGGAGCTGCTACTAGTAATATTTGCATCGCCATGCTTATTGTTGGTGTAATTTGTCGAACTTTTGTTCCTAAATCTGTCCCTCATCATTTCTTCCAATTTCCTTCCTGTTTCTGGGTGTTTTCGCATCTCGCCAATTTTGTCGCACAAGTCACTGAACAACTCACGTCCTTCCTCCATCCATCCATTTCTGCTTCCACTGTCTGAATCACAGAATTTTTTTTTTGTCGCGGAATCGTGGCATCACCCTTTCGCCGCTGCTGGTTCACCCATACATGATGCTCATTGTAGATCAGTACCAATGCAAATGCTTCATCTGCTATAGTAAATATATCACTCAGCAAGTGCCTCTCCTTCCGTTGTTTGAAATTGGAATTTGTAGGATTGATTGCCGACATGATTCTTGTAACAAAATAATAAAAATCTTCATTTTCCGCGTCTTTGTATGTTCTGTATTGAGGGTTTAAAATACCTGTGTCCTCATATTCTGTGTCTTCAATAACTGCAACAGTACCAGGGAATGTGATAGGGACTCGACCTTTTCTGTAATCGTCTGTACGGAAGTATCATCAGTATCAACGGGCAGCATGTTAGTGTTGTCGGACCAAAAATAGATTCTCAAAATTCCTAATTTCAACAACCAATTCTCCCACCTGTATTTACCTATCCAGTTTTTTCTTGCTAATGTTTGTGAGTTGTGCCTCAATGCAGTCAGTACTGTCCCTACTCGTTTCCTGTAAAAGGAACAGAATGACGCAAGTGGAATATTTGGTGGCTTCATAACCGCACTTGCTTCCAACAGCTTTTTGTATTACATGCGCCATTACCTTGTCATTGATAGGGAACTTCATGTTGGGGTACCAATTTTTTTTTACGTAATCCCTTAGCTGCTTGTCCACTGTTTCAGTCATATCACTCAAAGCCTTAAGCATATCGTTGTCTGTTATAAGCCCTTAGCATTTTCGATCGGTCGCAACTACCATTCTAGATGCCATGTGGACGATGACATGTACTACACTCGTTTGACAGTCATTGCTCCGGCAGAAGTGTCTGCTGACGAGGTGATTTATTATTTTGTCTTCCCAACGTACCATATCAAAGTGCCGTTGCATTCTGGAGATACTCTATTGTTCAATCCATTAGTATTACATAGCTGTTTGAATCCAAAATACAAAGGCTGTTATATTATGAGCGCCTATGTATCTCGCAAAACTGTGCTTAGAGCTAACCCTCTATAGTAATATTAAACAATAGTTTAAAGTTAGCCGTTACATTAACCCTTGCTACTCAATCGGAACTGCTGTCCGAGCTTTCGCTCTCTGAACTGGATAGAGAATCACTGGATTTGTTATCATTCAATGCTATCTCAAATGGTTCCAACTGGATGTCGTCCTGTAGTGTGCATGCGTTGTACAAACATTCATAAGACGGTGGTGTAGCAGCATTTTTGCTTTCAAAGAAATCGAGCCACGATATATGATTTGATATCACTAGCCAATCACAATTGGTTATGGAGCCATCTTTTCCTTGCTCTGGGACAACTGCCAGCTCAGAATGAATAGTGTCGACATGAAATAGGTACAGTGAATTCATCAGGCTCCCACGTTGGACAAATTCAGAAGCTGTTTTCTTTGGCTCATCTTGAAACCGACGAGCCACAGCATACATTCCGTTTGTATCAATTGGATAGCCACCAATACTACTGAATGGCTGCTTCAAATTCTGTACAGTTAAAAAAGCATAGCAGATGGCACGGTATGAGCTTGGGATTGTTATTTAAATCAAAGTCCAATTTCATCAAACACCAATCCATCCATACGGAGTTGAGCAGAGAACTGTCCAATCTATATGAAGGATGCGAGCGTTAGAACCACAAGCAACATCGAAACGATTGTGCTCTGTAACTCCACAAATGTGCAAAGGATTCTCCAATAAAGGTAGCACAGAATCACAAACAAAGTCGAGTATGTCAGAAGGAAAAAATATTGGTTTGGTTTTGTTCGTAGAATGAAGCCACTTCATTGTTGATCCCCCATTCTCGGTTCTCATTATTTGAAAATGAGAACCGCCACCATCAGGGCGTTCAATTGGAGGAGGATCAGGCGGATGCAAGTTGAAGTGATATGTTGCCTGGCTTAGCATCATTTTCTCGGACTTTTGCTTCGCCGTTTGACCTATTAGTGATGCAGCATTACCTTGCGTGTTCTTGGAAGGAGCTTTAATCTCAGTTTTATGGTGAGACTCATTCGGAGCACTATCCCAGCCTGCGGGGCTCCCCCATAAAGAGATATAATCTGGTAGGTGAAAGTACAGGTGATTCTTGATTAGTTTTGTTCCCATCCCTTTCCTGTGACATGTTGAGTTTATACAATTAATAAAGTGAACAATTGTTTTTGGGAGATTCTTTAAGGAAGCATATTTCATTCGACCGTGTTTAAGAAATTCTTCCATTGATAGAATTAGCTGAATTACCTCTATCTGTTTCTTTACAAAATGATGGTCACCAATAATGTCAGATCCATGTTTGGAAACCATAGCGATCAGAAGAGAAATAAGCATTCCAGAGAAATCATGCCCTTCTTTCTTCGTAGTTGATAAAAGCTGAGTCCCAAATTTGGTGCGAGGAAAATCTCTATCAGACTGGCGTGATAACAAACCACCGTACTGTTGTGCTAAATGGCCAATACTGTTAGCAACAGCCACACCGTGCTTCAAATTGGGGGCATAAACACATGGAACACTTCCGCGGAGCAACAATTCAATTGACTCGATGGCCCGTTTGGCAGTACCAAGCTGGTGCATGTGCAAACATTCACCGGGAGTTGCAAAATGAATGTTGTTCTGATTAGTACCAAAGCATAAATCATGAAATACATTCCTGATGTTATGATGAGAGTTGTTTTTGAAGTTCTTATTGATATCGTTTAGATCTGTGCCGGGAAAACAATGAAAATCAACAGGTGACCACTTCTTTGTTGCAGGTTGAACAGAAGGAATGTTTATGTTCGGAGAATAACAGTTGCAGTGACGGCACATCCGCATGACACCCTTATTGAAGGAGCCATATTTTCCACACAATTTATCGTGAAAGTTCTGTGTCGCCAATAACATAGGCAATGGCAAATTTCATTTTTACCTTCCACTGTTGATTTGCGTACGGAAGATAATTCCATTCGATACCACCGTCTCCGTTACACGCGGCTTTGAAGGAACGAAACGCTACTTCCAAACCATTGTGAAGATTCTGAATTTTTTCCTTCGAAGTGGCAGGACGAGAGTGTCTGGTTGACTCCCATTTGGGGTCGGGATGGAAGTAAATGGTTGTCCATGCTTCAGGTCGAGAACGAGTCTCCACATTAAAGATACCGAGTGTCATGTTCAATGGTGTTAACGTAAGTCGTCCGTGTGCATCCAAAGATATGCCGTCCATGTAAAATATAATAGGAACAAGAATTTCTTGCGAATTGGGATTGCAAATTTCTTTCCAAGAAGATTTCCACTACGAGCCGTGATGCAATTCTGAGATTACAGAATTAGGATTCAACTCAGGATTATTGTCGGGAGATAGAGGGGTGGAATAGTTGGGAAATGAGAGGTTTTCTTCTATCATTAGCTGCTGGTCAGAAAGAAGAGAATAAATGGCATCCTTAAAAGAACGGACATACACCTGAGTGGGCTTATTATCAGGTAACCAATTCAGTATATGAGGATGAAATTTCATATCGGAGAGACCCAGATTGGATTGGAGATTGTCAAAAATTGCTTGCCGAGATCTAATTTTGGTATCGCAAAAATCAAAACCCGGTCTCATTTGACTTTTCTTTGCCCACTGGAAAATGGATTTGAATGTGTTCAGTGGCAATTTATGTCTGGCCATTAAATTCATGAGTTCCAATTCAGCAAGAAGATGAGGGGGCGGCGGTAGTTTTGTGTGGCTTTGAAATGCATCCTCTCTTTCGTTCAAATTAATGCTTTCATGAAAAGATGGTGGTGGAGGGGCTGACTGAGCAGTAGCGGCGTTAACATCAGAACCATTAGTGTGATCTTCTTCGTTGTCTCCACAATCAATGTTGTTAATAGAATTGTTGTCGTTATTTTCATTTACGTCATCGTCATTGTCATCCTCGTCATCGGAATTGGCAATATCATTATTCAGCGGGAATGCATCTTCATCTTGAACAGCAGAAACAGCCAGATAAGATTCAATGGCGTTCCGATCCATTGGCGGTAAAAAGACATCATGTACAATTTGTTGGTTTAGAACAGAATGAAGACCCGTCGCTGATTGACTTGTGACAGTGTGGTGCTGGGAGAGATGGGAAGGGGGAACAGATGGACCGTTTTGTGTCATAGTCATCCCAAAATCTGACGGAGAATGTTGAACAGACGGCAAGGTAGGCTGCACTTTGATAGAGGTGGAGAGGTTATAGATCTTTCTTTTAATTAGACCCTGACTATGGTAAAAATGACGGCACTCATCAAGACAATAAAGATGTCTTCTTAGGCCAACAGAGACGTATTTCAAAGTACCCTGCTTGTTTGCCGTGGATTTATATCCTAAAAACTTGGATTTTTTGCCATTCAGCGCGCAACAACGGCACTAGAATAGAAGAGGGGTTTTGATAACAGGAGGCATGATGTTGCGGAGTTGTTTGAAGGAAAATATCAGTAGAATGGGTCGAAACGAAGGAGGTCAGAAAGATGAATCGTTGAAAGGAAAAAATTACATGTGTTACTTTGTGTGTGATGTGTTTTCTTGTACGGTAGATTTCCTTACTACCATACTTCGATTGCAAAAATGGTCCGTAAAGTAAATGCATTACTACTTAGTGATGATTGCAACATTCCTTGTACAATATGTTTAGTAGTGAACAGTAGGTACAATCAACTCATTAAGAGGGTTAATGCACAGCGCCGGACGGGTCAATCATATCAGTTCTTCCAAAAATTCGTTGGCAGGCGCGTCAGTTCTTCCATAAGGTGCACGGAAATGTGAATCGTAATGGAAATTGTGGACAATTGCGTTGTTGATTATCGAAATGGAAATCGTGGACAATTGTGTTGTTGATTACCATCGTGTTGATTCCGACTTTCATGTACCCGTAAAACCAACTAGTACGCTATTTTGCATGAGTTATTACTAGTAGATACTAGTAGTACATTATTTTCACTAGTACTTAATCGAAATGGAAATCGTGGACAATTGCGTTGTTGATTATCGAAATGGAAATCGTGGACAATTGTTTTGTTGATTGCGATCGAGTTGATTCCGACTTTCATGTACCGGTAAAACAAACTACGCTATTTTGCATGAGTTATTACTAGTAGATACTAGTAATACATTATTTTCACTAGTACTTCATCATTATAATTCATTATTTCATTTTCTTTCCGACGAGGAAAACAAATACCAACGTGTTAGGTGTTACTACTAACTAATCTTCGAATAGATAATCTACTCTACTGATACTACTAATACTAATCTTCCAATCGACAGTCGAACCAACCATGGAGGGAATTTACAAAATACAAAAGGTGGTTCAGGAACACCCAGCCGATCTCGAACAAGAAGTCCGGAAAATGATTGTTTATCACAAGAAAGAGACTGCTCGACTCCAGAAAATGATGCGTAAGATTCGTGCAGGAAAAAGCAATCATCCAAATGTTAAAAATGAAAGCGTCGATCCTACTAGCAATCATCAAGTCGTTCCGAATGTAACCAGCAGCATCAATCCACCAAGCGGGTTATTTAAGAGCGAACCAGATTTGGGTGGCGATTCCGACAGTGTAGCTTCTGAAAATACAGCGGATCTTCCTGCATTTAAACAGGAACCAAACCCTTGAGTGCAATAGCACGCCTGGGGTGGATTCGACTTGGAGTTGGAGTTGGGATTTGAGTTGGAGTTGGAAAATTTGGGTCGGAGCCCATTATACCGGTATGGTGGCAACATGTTGAGAAAATGAAATAAGTCATTCGTGCACAAGTTGTACACAAAATAGTGCTTGTCACGAAACGAATATGATATCCATAACCCTAAAATAGTTATTTTATTTGAGGAGTGACGAGATATTGTCTCGAAAGTAAAGGTGTGCGACGCGCGAGGTTTTTTAGTAGACACGCGACCTAAAAAGATAGGAAATTTAAAAAATAGGGTCGAGAATTGTAAAAATACCGCGCGATAGCCCGCGGGGGGTAGAGAAACAGTTCTCGGACGAATTAGAAATTCCCAAACCATACATTTTTTGTGATTTGTCCATGAATATTGTTCCACTCATCGTTCTTCATTCTTCAAGGTTCTTTTGAACTAAGCTTGGAAACAGTTCAAAAGAACCTTGAGGAATGAAGAACGTCCAGTGGAAAAGGATAGAGCTTTAAGTAAAGATATTTAATGGCCTTGGGGGAGAAGCTTGGAAACATATCGAAGTGTTAGCGCTTCGCAAAACAGAGCAAAGAAGTAGCTTTGTGGGTTTAGTACTGGTCTACTGGATTCAGTGTACGTAGAATTAGTACTGGATGCGAGGAAATTAGTGTTGGTTTTTGTGCTCGATACAACGACAGCAACCGGCCGACAATGGTTAATATGAGACCACCAAAGGGACCAAAGAAGGCAACAAGAGACTGAGCTGATAGCAGAATCAAAAAGGCCAGGTCTTGGTTAGTACGTGTAGGTCCTGGTGCTGTTTGTGGCGGTATAGAAGGGAGCAAGATATGGCAGGGGAAATTTTGTGTAGAAAGCAATGTGTTTTTAGTACTGGAACATTGGAACATCGGACAATGTTGCGCGAGGCAAAATTGTAGTACATACTATACGTCACACAAACAAGATTTGGGGTTCTTCGAGAATCATGCGCATTTTTGGGCCGAGCTCCACTGATCTCCCTTTGTAATTTCACGCTATTTATTGAAATTTATGTCAAACTCATAATATTTTGATGCACACTACATTTTCCTACCCCACTGGCATCTGTTTCCAATGGCATGCTACTGAATTTGATGCCCGAAACAAACAGTGCATGGTCGCAGTTTCTCAATCTCAATCGTTTTCTCATTTTTATTGTTATTAATGGCTATCGTACTACGTTAGCAACAATGGTCCGCACTCCCAAATATCAGGTTTATTGTAAACATTGCTACCGGGACTCTCCTCCGATCACTACTAGTTACGGAAAGAAGAAGGTTACCAAGAAGAAGAACCCCCCCCTTTGTTTACAGCAAGACAAAGAAAGAATACAGGAGTTGTTGTTTCTCCCAGTATTATGGACCCTATTTCATGTAATCTGGGTACATGTTATTCTTATTACTACCGGTGTTTGGGGGTAGATGATTTTGCATCTTCCTTCTTCATTAGAAAATCAAAGAAGCTAGAGGATGCTAGTGAACAATTAGGTCTAACAAACACCCATAATAGTCCACTGAGTAGTGGCGTATTACCAGAGGTGCTTGCCAATCAAGTTATGTATGACCCTTCTGTCGTACCAATGGATTTGATTGGTCAGGAAATAGTAAACAATGAGGATGACAATGACTCTGTTTCCTATGATAAATTGTTTTCTCCTAACGATGACGACGAGGAAGAAGGAATTGGCAACACAGAAGCCCCCCACGCTTTGAGTGTCATTAGTGAAGGCAACAACATTGATGTTGATGAGTCCCATTGTGATTCAAACACGGCAATTACGACACCCAATGTTGGAAGGCATGTATCAGACAAACTGAAGGTCAAGATCAAGTTAATGAAAATTATGCGGAATCATAGCATACCATTAGTTGCAGAGAAGGAATTGTATGAATGGGCTATTGAATCCAAGCGGCTTAAATTATTTTCATGTACAAAAGAAAATCTCATACAGATGAGGTCAAGAGTCATGAAGGACATTTACACAACTGTGCCTGAAATAGAAGGTGATGGGTTTGAACTTCATCTTGTTGACTGGTGTTATAAGAAATCAATCAATGCTGACATTGCCGGCCATAAACAAATCTATGTTTGGTCATTCCAAAAAGCACTTCATTCCCTATTAACCAGCATCACATTGGTAAACAAAGAAAATCTTTCTTTCCCCCATGCTGAAGACCCAATCTTACCAGTCCGTTATCCAGAACTACAAGGTAATATTGATATAGACAAACTTCACCATGGTGAATGGTGGATCAATACTTGGGAGAAGAGATGCAAAACCGAATCCAATGAAATTCTGGTGCCTATTATTCTCTACATGGATGGAATTGCAATCAACAATAGTGGTCAAACCACTCTTACCCCACTGAACATGACACTTGGCATATTCAACACCTTAACTCGGACCTCTTGGCCGGATGCCTGGGAGACTCTATATTTTCACCCAACAGGTACACGTGATAAAGATGACAAATCTATCGGCAATGTGAACAATCTTCACTCTGGCCTTTGTTTGGATCTTTCATCTTTGAACGATGCCTATAACCAAACTGATGGTATTGAATGGTCTAATTTGCCGTGGAACAAGAAGAAATGGTCTGTTCAAATGAAATTTGCAGTCGCTTATTTCATAGGTGATACTCCCCAGCACGACCAACTTTGTGGACATTGTCAAACGTTGAATGCAAAGATGATCTGTAGTCATTACAACTGTCCAAGAGCACTTGGTATTAACGCTTGTGTGAATGTTCTGAAGGTTAATGTTTCAGTTAATAGTGGGAACATGCTTGTGTCTAAGCACCAAAATGGGGAAGAGTATCAATCCGTTTGGGTATGGAATATATCTGATTTTACTGCTTCAATGTTGGAGGAAGGAGTGAATGTTGAACAGTATTTCAAAAACATCTCTCATGTACATAACGGCAACACTTTTTATGATCTTGATTTTGGAGAAAACCCACGTAATATTCATCTAGCGTCACCGGGAGAGAGACTCCATATGCACCACCTTGGTTGCGCAAAGCGTGCAGCGGAGACGTTCCATGAGGAATTTTTAGGAAATGACACTCAGCTTCTTGGTGAGATGGAAAGGATAGCCAGTGACTACAGTGCTGCTGTTCAGAGGCAATCCAATCATGACTTCCCGCAATCTAATTAATTAATATACTTATTTAAGTAACCTTAACCACCAAAGGTGGATCTAAACTACTCAGTCTGTATCCAGACTTTAACGTAGCCTCAATCGAAGAGAGTTTAAGCCCCAAGTTGTAGAACGACAAATTTTTCAAACAAATCCTGAAAGCAAGCAGGGAGGGTACAAAGAACAAACTGATGAATGGTGCCCCAAGCAAAAGCCTAACAGAAGGCAGCTGCCAACAATCATACAGTAGGAAGGGATACACATAGGAGGAGCAGCGCCGCATGGCTGCACTCAGGCGGGCTGGTCCCACGGTATGTGGGATGGAAAAGACAGGGGCCATAGTCTTGGAGGAAGAAGAACAAGGGGAGGGAATTTGAGTAGTGGAGGTGCGTGTCAACAACTCGATCAAATTTGCGGTCGAAGGGATCTGAGTTTTTCTTTTTTTTCGATTGAAGTTGCCGCCGACAAGGTAGGTCGAGTCTACCGCACCTTGGTCGTCGTTCGAGTTTTTCGATCGAATTTTCCGCCAACAACAGTAGGAAGGGTTGTCTGGTTTTTCGCCGATCGAAGTGAAGCTAGGAAGGGATACATATAGGAAGGGCATAGCGCCGCACTGCTTGCTTGGTGGAAGAAGCAAGAGAGCCTATGGTAAGTGAATGGAAGCCCCTAAGTGGATTTCAGTTAGCGGGGGCACAGGGGCCATAGTCTTGGAGGAAGAAGAACAAGGCAGGCTGTACACTGGAGGGGTCCTATGTAGGATGGGAACCATAAAAGAACAACACTTAGGGGCACAGGGAAATAATATGTAGGCTGGAACTTGAAGTTCGACCTGTGAGACCTCTCTTATCTCACAGGGAACACTTGAAGAACAGAGTGGAACACTGGAAGGAGGTTTCTATGTAGAATCAGGCTCTAATCGAAACCACTTAAGAACCAATGGGCTGTAGGTGTGAAAACAGATGTCAGCTGTAGGGCACACCTAAAATGTATATGTGGGAAGGAGGGCCTAAAGCGGAAACACTTAAAAACCAGGCGCCTTAAGTGAAGTTGCACTTAAAGGTCAGGAAAGGAACAGAACGGAACTTGAAGTTCACCTGTGAGACCTCTCTTATCTCGAAGGGAACCCTTGTAGAACCGGTGGGACACTGGAAGGAGGTTCCTATGTAGAAACGGGCTGTAGTCGAAACCACGTAGGAGCCAAGGGGCTATAGGTGTGAAAACAGATGCCAGCTGTAGCGCATACCTGATGATATATGGAGGAAGTAGGGCCTCAAGCGAAAACACTTAAGGGCCAGGGGCGCTGAGTGAATTCACACTTAAAGATCAGGGGAGGAACATAAGGGAACTTGAAGCTCGACCTGTGAGACCTCTCTTATCTCGCAGAGAGAGAGAGAGACTTGAAGAACGGGAGGATATAAAGTATACTGCAACGTCAGCTTGCAAATACTTAAAGGTCAGGACGTAGGATCCTTCTAGAAGGGAGGGTTATATGTATATTCGTCAATGGAAACAGTTCAAAAGAAGCTAGAGGAATGAAGAACGTTGAGTGTAACAGGATAGAGCTGGTAGGTAAAGATACTTAGGAGCTCTGGGGGAGAAGCTTCTTGAAGACAGATCAAAGTGTTAGCGCTTCGCGAAAACAGATCGAAGACGTAGCTTTGTGGGCTTAGTACTGGTCTACAGGATTCAGTCTAGGTAGAAGTAATACTGGATTTGCTGGATGAAATTAGGGTGGGTGTCAAGCTCAGCAACCACCGGCCAATGACGACGACCGACAATGGTGAAAAAGGAGACAAAGAGGGACCAAGAGAGGCAACAAGAGACTGATCTGATAGCAAAATCGAAAAGGCCAGGTCTTGGTTCATACAGGTAGGTCCTGGTGCGGTGTGTGGCGGTGTAGAAGTGAGCAAGATATGGCAGGGGAGATTTGTGTAGAAATATACGTGATTTTAGTACTGGAACATCGGAAATTTGGAACGTCGGACAAAGTTGCTCGAGAGCAAAATTGTGACTTCCCGCAAACCAATTTTTCCGAATCAATACATACAGCAAAGAAGGAGGGGAACCAGTACATTGGAATGCTTTATATTCAGATGCTGTCACTTCTGTCTGCAGGAGGTTGTCAATTGTTGTTGTCTTGAAAGACGCCATCCAATCTTGAGAACAAGAGCAGAACGTGTGAAGACAAAATTGACAGACGTATTTACACCATTAGTTATTGTTGGGAATGGAAGAGTTCCTCAAATACGCTGGAACGTTTGATGAGGTTTTCAAACAAGACAAGAAAGGTGTTTTGAATCTTGGCAAAATGGTTGTTCATTTCATCAACTGTATAAATAACAGTCTGCAATGAAGTAAGGGAGAGGGGAACAATCTCGTGAAGAATCACATGTATTTTCATTTATCACAGTACATGAGATTATTTGGTCCTCCAACTGGATGGGACTCTGCTGTGAGTGAGAGCAATCATAAAACTGAAGTGAAAGCTCCTGCTAAGAGAACCCAGTGAATCAAGTCCACAATAATCAAGCAAACCTGCAAGGGTTTGATGGAGTATCGTACTATTGATCAACTTGACCGTGAATTTGATTTGTTCGTACATAGATCCATGACAGAACCAAATCATCCTACAGAGGGCGGTTGGTCAGCTGGGTCGAAGTTTTTGATTGGTGTTATGGATGGTTTGCCTTACATGAAGTGGGATGAAAAAAATGCAAGTGTACCCTGGTTTCCATCGGATGCTCTCAAATTTTGTTGCAAGGTGGTCCTTCTGGCTGTGGGCATCAGCACGCTTTGTGGATCCACGGAGCACAAGAGGTATGACAGATATCTTGAGATAAAGTTACTATTTTGTGCCCATCCATCATTTAAGAAGTCTGATTCTGGACAAGTGGAAAATGTATGGTATGACTGGGAAAATTTTCAACTCGACCTCCTCAATGGGCGTGGACTGCAAGTTTTTCCATGCCAGTTTCTGTGCCTGCTTCATCTTGAAGGTCCTTTCCCCCGGGGAAGCTCCGTTAGCGGTTTCAAATTAGGGCACGATGGTTACGTTACGACGCCGTTGCTCGTTGCTTTGTTTCTGTGGACCCAATACTGAGCAAGAGGGAGAAAGGGAAAAAACACTGGCATGCATCGGTAAAGCAAGGGGATTTGTGCAACAAATTGCATTTGTCTGACTACAACGCTATTGAGTCCAAAGCTGTTGTTGTTAGAAACCATGGTAGCCACGACCAATCCTTTGTCCTGGGGAACTGTGAACAATGGTTGTTTAATTTCTGTGAGACAATCATGGCTGCATTGGAACAGAAAAATATAGATTCAATAGTCCAAGATGGTGAAAACCCTACATGAATTTAACGAATAAATCCTTTTTTTTAATAAAAGTGATACTTTGACTTAAATTGATTGACGTATTTTTCGTTTTTCCATTTTCTACAACGGCATTGCAGGAAATGCTCTTTTCGTTTTTTGGGGGGTACACTGAACAACTTTAGGGTATTTTTTGGAATGTGGCATATTTCTCGTTTTTCCATTTCCTTCAAGGACTTTGCAGGAACCGCCCTTTTTTTTGTGTTCTTCCATTTTCTGCAACGGTGTTGCAGGAATTTCCCTTTTCATTTTTTTGGGGGTTCAGTCACCCAATTTAGGGTATTTTTCAAAATGATGAAATTGTGTTTTGAAAGCCCCCCCAATTCCAACAGCATGTCTTTTTGTTCTTTGGGCATTTTTTGTGTACTAATCAGAACTTCATTAATTATTCAAAATGATCCAATTGGATTGCAGGAACCCCCCTAATTCCAGTGTGCATGTCTCCATTGTGCATCCATTGACATTTTTCTTGTTTTTCCAATTTCTGCAATGGCATTGCAGGAAATGACGTGTGCGTTGTTTTTGTTGTACTTTAAACACCTAATGGAATTTTCAAAAGGGTTCAGTTTGGTTGAATCCACCCCCCTAATTGCAGACCTGTATTGATCTCCTCCTCCATGTCCTATTGATTGATCGGTTCCTCCTTGCTATTCTGTGTCGTATTGATTTATCAATCATTCATTGCTCCTTGGTTGTCAATGAACGGTCCATGGACAACAGGTTGGTTTGGCTAATTTAATTATCGTTTAATACAATTATAGAGGTTTACATCTTAGCACAGTTTTGCAAGATTCGTACGCTGACATGATATAACACCCGTCAAATTGGGGATTTGAACAGCTATGAAACACGGATGGGTTAAACAGTAATGTGTCCCCAGATTACAACGGTACTTTAATTTGGTACGTAGGGAAAACAAAATAATAGATCACCTCATCAACAGATATATCTGATGGAGCAATAACTGTCAAACGAGTGTAGAACATGTCGTGATCAATATGACATCGTGAATGATAATTCTTACCAATAGAGAATGCGGTTGCATGATGGCCAATTGAATCGAGTGTTGTACGATCTACAATCTCATTTATCACGGCCGTTTTATGGTAGATAAAGTTGGCCACAGGATTTGAACTGTGCTGCATTTCCTTCACAATGTGCACTGCTGTCTTCTCAATATTTTGTTGTTGTTGTTGGTTCCACATTTTTTTTAAACATACACACCATTTTCCAAAGACAATCAGTTGGGTCGATTCCCCATAATAGTACAGCCATCATTGATACTACTACACTTCTTTCCTCTGACAACTTCTGATTTAGCTTCCACAATTTCTTTAGCAAATTTTCTCGTATGTTTGATATTATTTGATTTAGCCAAGTGCTGTCTTGCGATTTGTCTGGAAACTTTCGCAAAGATTTGCAATGATGGTTCTGATTTGTCAAACGCTATAATATACTTCTCATTTGTACTATCCAATGTCTCGTAACTGTCAATTTGACACACTCCAACAGTCATGAGTCAATGTCACATTCCCCAATCATCTGCCATTGTTTAATTGTATTCGAACATCAATAGAACCTTCTCCTTGAAGTCTCATCCAAATTCCGATTATCAAAGAACCCAGTTCTTTTCCAATTGTATCACTGAACTAGCTGGGAAGCTTCTCCATGTATCTTGAAGTCATAGTAGACACTAAAACTCAATTGCACACAATTTTCATACACAGCGTAGTTCATATTGAATTCAATCACAATATTGCTTTGAATTTTTTTTATTGATAAGAATATCTAAAAACTAACAGTAATGTCTAACCCACCATGTCTGCTGCCGCTCAACTTCAAGCTGCAAAGCAGGCTCCCTTCCTCTTCAAACCCGTAATTTGTTATCAGGATTATTCCACCATTAATCTCGTGCATAGCTTTGCCAGGTTCAACGCCACGGCTCCTGCACCTCCGGCAACCCCAGGCACAGGCACAAACATGCTCACTTTATCTCCCCCACCTTTGCTGACTACAATCAAGAAACAGGACACTACGTTCTGTCCCAATTCAACCAACGTCGAACATCTCATTTGAGTCATTGTCAACTTTATTGATGCAGTTGGACTTCACAATTGAACATCAAGAATGACGCCAAATATTATAAGGTTTGCAATGTTCTTGGAGGCAATCTCAAGCACACATGGGACAAAATTGTCCACGATGCAGGCACTGACATTTAAGATGTGCATTTTGCCAAAAATATTTGTGACTTCCTCTCCTTGTTTCTCCCATCCAACGTGTTTCTCACTTAACAAGAATATATGTCAAATGCAACCAAACCGTACCACATGAATTGTTTTGCCACCGCCGGGCGCATTTGCCTCATCAACATTCTCAGTGTTCATCTTCGAGGATCTAATGGCAAGAAACTCTTTCCAGACAAAACCTCCATGAAAAATGCATTCTATTGTCGAATGCTTCCAACTTGGCAGCTGAAATTCAACAAAACGGGCAATCAACTCGATGATGCCAACTATCCCTTCCAACATCTCGTCGCGTTCATGGAACAATAGTGCCTTCATCACAACGCTGGACAAGCCATGCGTCAGCCCAACAACCCTTGCATCAATCATAACAACTGTGGTTACAACAACAACAGTTATCCCACTCATGCACCACGTCATTGTTATAACTCATCCTACAACAATTCCTACAACAATTCATCTGGATGCCAGTCATACAACCCCCAGTATAAGAATTCCTATCCAAACTACATGTCCTTATCACGACTATTCCGGATCAAAACCAGCACACAAACATAATCCTTATCCAAGAACATACTCTGGTTGCTCTGGTCATAAACAGTCACCTCCAACGACATCCAAAGGCACACAGGCAAACAAACCAAAAAACAGCCCGTACCTGACGCAATCCTACAATAAAGCAAAATCAGATGATGCTCATCATCTCAAAATGAGCAATGACATTTACTATGACAATGAAGTCATTGAACCAGACCCAGAAATGTATCATCAACCACCGGAACATGAAGACAACTACTTTCACGGTCACCAAGAACAATGGGACACACCACTAACTCAGGAATACGATGATGAAGACGATGGCGATTGCTATCATCAGGACGCTCAAGATCAGCACCATCTCGACTACTGACAACCACTGCAAATGGAACCAGTCCCATATACAATTGCCATTGCACGCTTCATCCAAACAATTCCTTCACTTTGTCCATACTTCATCTTATGCGATTCCGGCTCCAAAACCGCTAGGTTTAGTGAACGTGCCCTACCCGCTTCAATTGTTCCCATGCTCACCACACCCATTTCAGGAGTAGTAACCATGGCTGGAGAATTCAACTCCAACCAACAAATCTTGCTTCAACACTTCACCCTCCCCAAACTCGCCCCAGAATTATTGCTTCCATCCCTAAACACACACGTCATCCAAGCACCGTGTCGCTATGACATCATACTCGGATGTGACGTCCTTTGACATTTCAAAATTGTTTTAAATTTTCATGAAAACTTCATCGAAAGTGCAAAACACACCATCCCAATGCAGACATTCCCACGTATACTCGCAGACCCTGCAGCCCTTCAAATTCACGCACTGCAAATTGACACAGCTATTATCCCAAGCGACAGTTTTGCGATCACCGGCAACAAAACTGCCATTCTTGAATCCACATACAATCAACATGGCGTACGAACTGTCTGGGACAAATGCACCCATTGAACGCCAGATCAGCGCGAACAGCTCCACAACGTATTGTGCAAATACCAAACTATTTTTGACGGAACCCTAAAACACTATTTCAACAAAGAAATCCATCTTGACATCGATAAAACAGTCAAACCAAATCACTTGCACGCTTATCCTGTCCCGCGCACACAACTGACACTATTCAAAAACCGCCTGTTACACTCAACGTTCTTCTTTCTTCAAGGTTCTTTCAAACTGTTTCCAAGCCCCCTAAGTAATTTTCACTTAACGTTCTGGTTTTCTATCGTCTTTTCAAGCTGAAGATGACAAACACACACATAACCCTCCCTTCTAGAAGGATCCTAAGTCCCGACCTTTAAGTATTTACAAGTTGAGATTGCAATATACTTTATAAAACCCTTTGATTCTTCCACTCTCTTCCCCTGCGAGCTAGACAACTCACGGGCTGAACTTCAAGTTCGCTTCTGTTCCTCCCCTGGCTTTTAAGTGTAAATTCACTTAAAGCCTGCTGGTTCTTAAGTGTTTGGGATTAAGGACCTATTTCTTACATATACCTTTCAGGTGTGCCCTACAGCTGGCATCTGTTTTCACACCTACAGCCCCCTTCAAGTTTTGCTAATTGCTACCGCTACCGTACAACACTCTAGGTCGGAGAGAGCCAACGGTTGGTATCAAGCTACAGCAACTACAAACTTTGATCTGTTTCCAAGCTTCTCCCCCAAGGCTCTTAAGTATCTTTACTTCAAGCTCTACCCTGTTACACTCAACGTTCTTTATTCTTCAAGGTTCTTTTGAACTGTTTCCAAGCCCCCTAAGTGATTTTCACTTAATGTTCTGGTTTCCTTAAGTATTTTCAAGTTGAAGTTGACAAACACACGCATACCCCTCCCTTCTAGAAGGTTCCTAAGTCCTGACCCATAAGTATTTGCAAGTTGAGGTTGCAATATACTTTATATACCCCTTCGGTTCTTCCAGTCTCTTCCTCTGTGAGCTTAGAGGACTTGTGGGTTGAACTTCAAGTTCCCTTCTGTTCCTCCCCTGACCTTTAAGTGCGAATTCACTTATAGCCCCTGGTCTCAAAGTGTTTTTGCTTGAGGCCCTACTTCCTATATATACCTTTCAGGTGTGCCCTACAGCTGGTATCTGTTTTCACACCTACAGCCCCTTGGTTCCTAAGTGGTTTCGATTAGAGCCTGTTTCTACATAGGACCATTCCAGTGTACCACCCAACATGTTCTTCTTCCTCCAAGACCATGGCCCCTGTCCCCTTTAAGTGTTGTTCTTTTATGGTTCTCCACCTTACATAGGACCCCACCAGTGCGCAGCCCGCCTTGTTCTTCTTCCTCCTAGGCCATGGCCCCTGTGCTCCCTAAGTGTTGTTCTTTTATGGTTCCCCATCCTACATAGGACCCCTCCAGTGTACATCCCACCTTGTTCTTCTTCCTCCAATACCATGGCCCCTATGCCCACCACTAACTGAATTCCACTTAGGGTCTTCAATCCCACATACCATAGGACCGTCATGCGGCGCTGCTTCTTCTATGTGTATACCCTTCCTACTGTATGATTGTAGGCAGCTGCCTCCTGTTAGGCTTCTGCTGAGGGCATCATTCATCAGTTTGTTCCTTTTACCCTCCCTGCTTGCTTTCAGGATTCGTTTGACAAATTTGTTGTTCTACAACTTGGGGCTTAAACTCTCTTTCTTGATTGAGGCGACTTAAAGTCTGGATACAGACTGAGTGGTCTAGATCCACCTTTGGTGGTTAATGCTACTTAAATATATATATTATTATTAATATTTTTAACACTCCCACAAAAAGATCCACAACAATTTTTCATACAAAAACTCAACAGCATAGACATCGTTTGCCGACTTGACAAATCAACACCAAATTCCCAATGGAAAATTGTCATTCCTAACGACATGCTTGCTCCCCTTGTAAAATGGTACCACAAAATCACAGTTCTCTCCACAGGCATGGACAGACTCAAAGCTCTTCTCAGACATCACTTTCATCATCCGGACCTCAGAGCAGTTTGCCGCAATGTCATATCGAATTGTCTCATCTGTCCGCTCATACGCACCGGTACTTGTCAAGCTGGCCAACTTGCACCCTGCACGGCACCATAACAGCTTGGTCAGAAGTACACGTCGACTGCATTGGACCATGGAACGTCAATATCAACAAAATCAATCTCTGATTTGACGCCCTCACGTGCATCGGCCCAGTTACCAATCTAATGGAAATAATTCATATCCCAGGCTCCAAGACAGCAGAAAACGTCAGGCAACTATTCAAAAAATTCTGGCTCTCCCGCTACCCTCGCCCCATGCAAATTGTACATGATCATGGCCCCAAATTCAACAAACACGACTTTCAATTTCCACTTGATTACGCAGGTATAAAACCAATCAACATCTCTCCTCACACCCCCATGGCGAACAGAATCATCAAATCCTCACACAAAACAATCGGACAAATCATTCACACAATGATTAATCTCAAACCCCCAAAAACAGAAACAGAAGCAAACAACCTCATTGCTGAAGCCATATCAACAGCAATGCACACTCTCTGCTGCAACCCCATTTCTGCGCTTGGAAACTTTTCCCCCAGCGCACTTCTTGTGTTCAATTGCGACATGCTCCTAAACATTCCACTTCACGCGGACATAATCACATTAACCAAACACCGGCAAGCCCAAATCAACAATTTGCTCCTTCACGCAAATCAAAAATGCACAAAACACGAATTCATCATAGGCCAAGGCGTCTTTGTCAACATACACGACCAAAACAAACTAGATCTCATTCGCGAAGGTCCCTATAAAATACTACAAGTCCACACTAACAACACAGTTACCATCCGACGCGGACGCGGACGCGAACACGAACGCATCAGCATTTGCCACCTTACCCCAGCCAAGCCATCATAAAGTTTATATTTCATGGTAAGGGAGACTGAACAATGCACAGACACTTCAGTCATGAGTCACTGACACACTCCATCAGTCCAGTCACGTGTCATTGACACACTCCAACAGTCATGAGTCAATGTCACATTCCCCAATCATCTGTCATAGTTCAATTGTATTCAAACATCAATAGAACCTTCCACTTGAAGTCTCATCCAAATTCTGATTATCAAAGAACCCGGTTCTTTTCCAATTGTATCACTGAACTAGCTGGGAAGCTTCTCCACCTATCTTGAAGTCATAGTAGACACTAAAACAATAGCACATTACAGTAAACTGGAAACACCACACAACTCGTACTCGTACGCGTATCCACACACTACCTCAAGTAGTCTTACTTACGAATCCTAAACGAATGCCCCGAAAAATTCGCCATCGCAACCTGCTTCGTGTTGGAAGGAAAAGAAATCACTTCCGTGCTTCAGGAGATGAAAACGAAACCAACTATTGGAACCATATTCGCACGACCAATGTGTTTGCACAGAGTCGCCTTTAATTTTTCATAATCGTATCACAATGGCGGCAGTGCCGCGGCAACAACCAATCGCGGGTTCCGCAGACATTGGCGCAACGAATGAGGTTACGACAGCTGTTCCCACGCTAAAGGTGATGCGCCTCCAAAAGCCCAAGCTGGACATGACGAAGGCAGGAACTCTCAACACTTCGAGGTCTTTGCTTGGTTCGAGTCTTTGTCTACCTGATTCATTTGGTGTTATTCATGTGGGAGAGACATTCACAGCATATCTCGGGGCACTGAACGTTTCGAAACGGTTGTCGGTCACAAATCTGACAGTAACTGCGCAACTGCAAACACCGTCACAGCGATGTCATATGGCTTCCAAAACACTGGACGAATGCAACGCAAGAGGAGGATACGAACTTCTACCTGGGCAAGGTATCGATTTTATTGTTTCCCATGCCCTGGAAGAAGCTGGGCAGCATGTTCTTGTCGTTGAAGTTGGATACGGAGGACACGGAGGAACTATGAAGTTGGTAAAAAAATATTATCGATTTCAAGTTTCGAATCCCCTCCTCATATCAGCGTTTACATACCGCACTAGTGAATCGTCGTGTTTTGTTTCTATATCCCTGCAAAATAATGGTCACGAATCAAAGGGTGGGCTGACCGTGTCATCTGCGGAATTCGAGGCAGCTCCCGGCCTCGTTGCAGAAAAAGTCGTCGACCATTCGGCTAAGACCGAGAAGAACTGTCAAATATGTGCTACGAGTAACGATCCGGCTAAGGGAGTGGATTTATTTGACGAGTCTGGACGATTAGAACCAGGAGACTCGAAGCGTTATATTTTCAAGGTTAGTATACCTGAAGACAATTCTACTTTGATAAGGGGAATAGCTGCAGGAGATGAACTGGGGAAAGCTATCTTCACATGGCGAAAAGCATGTGGTGAGGTGGGGTGCATGGCAAGCTCAGCAGTAGTTTGTCCAATGTTGCACCCAGTTCTCGATCCAAACGATCTTGAATCGACGATGAAATGCGCCGCAAGCGATTTCGTGGTTCACGTGAAAGGGAGTAGCCTCTCTGTTGATGTCGCAACTCATGCAGGAGCTAGAACATCGAAAACTGTTCAGGAAAGAAATGCACTTGATAAAATTTTACCCCTCACGGTCGAACCTTTGAATCCACCCAATCAATTGCAAGTCGGGATTCCCATCGATATTTCCTTTTTAGTCGTAAACCATTCGCAACAATTCGTAACCCCTCAACTTCAGTTTCGCTTACAACATATGAAGGGAATTGCAGTATGTGGTCCCAGTTTTAAAAATCTGGAAGAGATTGCCGGTAACGGAGGAAGCGCGACAGTCCTCGTGCGATTCATTGCTTTGTCCAGTGGAATAGCACAGCTTAGTGGTTGCTGCATTGTAAATTTGGCCACGGGACAAGTTATTTCGCAGCCGCCTCTGATGAATATTTTGGTTGTGAACAAATAGATATTACAAGCACAAAAGATTATCCTACGGATCTGAGCATAAATTGAAAACTTGTGCATTACTACGAGTATGTCTGTCTTCATTTCTTCAGATTCGTTATGTGCATCTAAATTATTTTTCTTTCTCTTCAACAAACAACGAGGATGTGGTCAAATAATGATTAATCAGTTCAAAATTGAAACACCATACTTTTCTTGCTCAGGCGGAATAGCATAGCATGCTCCCAGTATATAATGCCAAGTAGAAACAATTGGAACTTCAATAATAGGGGGAGTAATAGATCCGTGTCAAGGCACATCCTTGCACCCTTTCCAAAATAATATTTGTTTTACCTGATAACCTACTGCGCATTTACATTCTTAAAGCATATACATCTATGAGAATTCACTTGGCCACCACCAACAAAACATCTGAAAAAGGTTTTGTTGGAAGAGGTTAAAACCTGCCCGTCAGAAAAGTTCAACAAGTGAGTCGCGGTTGCGTTGAAACTATCGTAGTCACAACGCCAAGTAGTCTTGACTGTGTCACGATTTTCGTCGACAGCGCTTTGATCACCTATATTTATCCACCAGATCCTTCACTTTCGATGGAATCACACAGAAACATCATTGACATAGGTCTCTTTGATCATTTTTGGCGGTCTCTGTAGATCAGGCCGTTGCTCCAAGACGACATCGTAACCAAAGATATCGAAGTCTCGATGATACATCTCGTACGTCAAATTCAACGTCTCTTGGTCGTAATATTCGTACCATGGCGTTTTTGTTTTGCGTTTGTTTTCGTGTGGCATTTCGAGCAATGCGCGACGGACAGGACTAGGAAGACAGCGTATTGATGCGAAATGATTTGTTGTTACGTCTTCCATCCTGTATTCTTTTGCTGAGCCAATACTGATGCTCCTATTGCAGACACTCTTTCCCTCCCTTGTATCGCACTTTGTATCATCCTTACTTCTGTCAGTCAATTCTGAATTTTTGGCTGCATCGACCCCCGTATTGTTATGATAATCAGTAACGGTACTGGAAATTTTCTTGAGATACTTCAATTCCTCTTGTTTCACGACAAAATGTACGAGCTGATTCTTGCCATCTTCATCGTGTGTGAACTCAAATTGTGGAATAGCGTGGCAAGGGATGAACCATTCTTCCATTTCTCCTTGTTCTCGATAGTCTTTGATCTCCTCGTTGTACCAAGACCTCACAAAATGAGAAAATGATTCCCATGGACCGAACCGATTGTACATATAGATGCTTACCATTCGAGCATACGGATTCCGAACAATAGCGAAGCTAGAAACTTCTTCAAATTGCTCTTTGCTCACATAATCATAATCAATGATCTTGCGAGCTGTCAGGTGGGGCAAATAACCATGCAAGTTGCTCCCCGTGATGTATTCGGTGTTTGCGATTGTTTGACAAATCAAATATTCCACAATGCAAAGAAACAGTCTTCGAATAAAGCGTACACGACAGATAGTCGGAGCAACGAGCACGAATGTGGATATGAAGAAAACAATGAAAGACCCTGCTATCATTGCAATTGAAAGTGCCTTGTATTCGGTGTCCCTGATTTGCAATAGGAAACACCCGATTATGAAAATGAAGAGGCATGCTGCATTCATTTCAGTCCAAATCGGAAAATTATTTTTTTCCAAAAGTTCATAACGTGTGAAGAATATCCTCATGAAAAGTCTTCTATACCAAGGGCCTCCCTTTGTCACTTTGTTTGGAATGTCGTGAGATTTCATTAGAGACGTTCCCCCGCATCTTGGTACGTGAATGAAGAGAAGATTCTCTGACGGTTTTTCCTTTCCTTTTTCCAGCCACGGCATGCTAGAACTTGTAAAACCTTTAAACAGTGTGGATGGTAGGTCGAAGGAAGGTGGAGTAGGAATGTATCCTGTAAAATTTGACACATTGGTTACTCATTACCGGCACTGTCTTGATTCCAGATTCGAGATGTACCAACTCACATTTACCGTACCGGACGACCTGTCAAACCTATGTTTCTGAGGTAATTTCGTATGGAGGTGTCGGGGAAGGGTGAAATTGCGAACCGTTCACTATCTTCAAGTCTTGCCTCCGAATAAATGAATCCAATCGTTTTTTTCTTCATCTCATGAGGCATATGTGTCATGTTTGCGGACAAACTGGCATGCGACGTGCCATGACAACCGACAAATGATTTTCAAATCGCTCTCAAAAACTGAATACAGTAAGGATTAAGGATACATCATACAGAATTTGTACTTTACCGTACTTACCGTACGTTACATAGAACGTACCGTTACGATAGCAAAAGAAACCTTATTCTTCGCCATTCTGATGTCTTCTGCGGTATTCTTTCCAACGTCTAATTTTGCTCTCGTGAGCCTATTTCTCTTACGCGGTTACTCGTGTAATTCACTTAGGTAATTTTAGTATTATTCAGTGATTTCAAGTATTAGTATTTAGATTTGTGAGTGTTTTTCATGTAAGATGACTTCTCGGATCGAACCTCTATCGGTGCACTATTAGCGCACCCTTACTGTTAGCGATTCAGCGAGTCGGCTCGCTTATTTGCCTGTTAGTCATACGTGTGTTATCTCATTCGTGTGTATCTCCGAATGTCCGTACATCTGTACGTTTGCTACCGGCGCTTTTCTAGAGTCCCCGTGTCTTCGTACTCGTAGTGTTAAGTACTTGTAGAAGATACCTTAAGGGCCGGTCTTCTTATTTGCACCGCCACATGCATCTCCTACATAAGGAAAATAGCTTTACTCCACCCATAAGCTTAGTGAGTAGATCTGCAATATTAGTTTCACCGGGTTCTTTTCCAATCCGGATAATCTTCCCTGCAATGCATTCGCGTGCCTTATGGTAAGCAATACTGTTGTGCTTCTTCTTACAAGGGCTTTCCGGGTGTGTTACGTTCTTAACAACCGAGTCATTGTCACAATACATGTTGGTTGGTCCTTCTATAGGTATGCCCATCATTCTGAGCTTATACCGTAGGCCTTCTACCATTTCGATTGCGATTTTGAGTGCCAAAATTTCTGAGCCAAATGTGGATGTTTCAACGGTTGTTTGTCTCTTAGAGAACCATAGGATTGGTGCCCTGTTAACAAAGATGATGATTCCCGTATGAGACCTCCTAGTAGCCTTGCAACTGGCGTGGTCGGCGTCCACGAAACATGTGGTAGTTACGGCTTTTCCTTGTGGCTCGGGCATATCCGGAGGAATTAGTTCCCCCGCTTCTGGATAGAATTCGGCCCAGTCACATTCATGGAATACTGATTCATCAAGTTCTGGGATGGAACAGTCAAACACCAACTTTGATTTGCTGTAATTCTTTAAGTATGCAAACAAATGAAACAATTGGTTTAGATGCCCTTCTCGGGCCTGTGCAAGATACCGGGACATAAGTGAGACAGGCATTACGATATCTAGCCTTCCAAGTTTGCATATCCAACGGAGTATACCTATTAAACCCTGGTAATAGTTTTGTTTCTCCGAATCAAGTTCCGGTGAGGCATCGATTTCGGGCCTATATCCAGTTACCAATGGTGATTTTGCAGATTTTGGGAGTATTTTGAAGGCATACTGCCCTCTACTCAATTCCTCTTCAATAGACTTAACGGCTTTGGAGGTATACTTTGTTGAAGACATGGACCAGTACTCAGCCCCATCAACGGACGTGTTACCAATGTCTGCCCCTAGATAGAAAGTGGGTGATTCAACGGTCCCATCCTTCAGTTTGAATTGTCTTTCGATCGCGTCCATTTGGAACTTTGGATCTATCCCGCATACAAGGATGTCATCCACATATGCCACACAGTATTCGTAATATGCCGAGCCTTCTTTCTTTACAGCCAGCCGCATATATACATCTGGATCCGCCTTGCAAGACTTATATCCAAGTCCCCTTAAGTGCTCAGACAGATGAGATCGAAATGATGCGCCCGCTACTGGTAATCCATACAAAGCTCTTACAATTTTGCAGGGCCTTCCACATAACTCCGGTGCAAATCCTTGTTCCAGTGTAGCCACTGTGTAGTACTTTTCCTTAATTGGTGCGGTTAAGTATGCATTTTGGATGTCAGCACTTAAGACCTCAAGGTGATTAAGTGCAGCGACTAGGAAGAACATCTGAACCAAATCCCTGCTGGGCACGCTTGAGTATGTATACTCCCGTGATATTTTGGGCACTTTATGCCCGTCGCCAACAAGTCAGGCTTTCCGAGTTAGATCTATCTTCACGTCAAATACCATGTGCATAGTGATTTTTGTATGTGCCACCGGTACTTTGTCCTCGTCGTTGAACTCAAAAGCTATGAAATTGTTCTTCATTTCTTTCGCAATAGCCCTGGCCCAATAGTCACTGCCGGATTCCTCATCTATCCTTCTTGCTTCAGCAATTGTTTTCGGTAGTCTAACTCCATACTTATGGGATTTGGTCCAATATTTCGTCTTGGCGCTGGAGATTATCCGGTCTTTCTTCCGAATTACCCGATAGGCCCACCACTTGAAAGCTGGCTCATCTATTATGCCTTGATCCTTGGCAAACAGAGCCGTTTTGACAGGGAAAACTTTCCTTCATGTCACTTAACTTTGCCCAAGAAGAAGTTCCATCTTTCCAACTGACCAGGATCCTCCACCCTTTGGTTGTCGGCTTAGTCCGTGTTTGTCCGGACTTAGTAGTGATAGTTGCCTGCTGTACTGTCAGAGCCTCTTTATCCTTTTCATAGTCAAGTAGCTCGTTCAGAAGACAGTACATGCGCCCCTCGTCGTCCACGGAGGAATAGAGATTCTCCGCAAGCACATTTGCTGTGTAGATCTCAATGGATCCGTCGGGCATAGAAACCTCGTAGGATCTTGTGTCTAGGAGTGGATTGTCATTCTTTTCTCCAACTAGGATCCCACTTGCGTCCCTGTATTGGTTATTAACCGTACCGGGAATCCGTTGGTCCCCTATCTGCAGTAACACTTGGCTTCCAAGGTACTCGTCAAGATTATCGGTTAAATCATCAATGTCCGGGGATGACGCCTCTGGTTCAGCCATAAGTACCTCGTCCTCACCCTCATATTTGCCATCAAATAGGCCCAAGGGTGGTTCCCCTAGCTCGTTTTCCAGGTAGGTATCCGAGGGCTTCGCCTCATTGCCGATCCTTTCATTAAGTAGCTTGTTGTGTTCCTCCAACTGCAGGATAGTGTCTGGGTGCTTCCATTCCACTTCAGATATAGGCCGTGTGCCGTTTGTTATGTGTACTTTTCCGGTCTTGTACAATACATATTGACAATCGCCACCTCCATAAGTATCTCCACATGGGCCCAGCCATCGTCCGTATTTCTCCGACTTATCCTGTAGGTCGTACCACCGGATGAAATCATACCAATCGTGTATCATGTACGGGGTTATATCCGGAGTATATCCGTGGACTAACTCAAATCCGGTCCTTCCCATAGCCGATGGGTCCCCAGATGCGGTGTTACTTAACCTTCCGGCCGCCAACATTCTGCAGAAGGCCCAGCACCTCCTCGGACTTCCTTTCTTAGAGGTCATCAATCGGATTGATCTCCTCAGGTCCCCTGCGCTGTGTTCTGCCGTATTCTGCCACCAACAATGGGGCTGTATATAGGTTTGGCAA
The DNA here is from genome assembly GCA_037355745.1 of Pseudo-nitzschia multiseries. Classification (NCBI taxonomy): domain Eukaryota; phylum Bacillariophyta; class Bacillariophyceae; order Bacillariales; family Bacillariaceae; genus Pseudo-nitzschia; species Pseudo-nitzschia multiseries. Next base: position 10,974,424 of record CM074789.1, on the reverse strand, counting down.
ATGCGATACTCCGATCGAAGCCTAGTCCATCCAGTGCTGTGTGTCTCATGATTTCCTTGGGCCTTTGCCCCATCAGTGACAAGATGTTCCGGTATTCCTACCTCATTTATGAAGCAAGATAGTCCATCGTGGCATCGTTTTTCCCCTCTTACTGGATAGAACGCCACATATCCTTTCCCATTGGTAAAGATCTGTGCGTCAGTATCGTTCCGAATGATACTCGGTACTTTGAACTTCATAGTATCAGCGAACCACCGACCCTTAAGTACTTTTCTGTTTCTCCACTTCTGGGTCTTTAGCCTGCGGGTGATTGGTTGCGTAAGGTTTCTTATGCCTTCCTGGGTAGTGACCTTAATCGTTTCTTCGGCCCTCTTAACACTGATGTTCCACATCTTTGCAATGGCCTCTGAATCATATCTGTCCACTTTCTCCGGAATCCTTATCGGAGGTCCGCATTGTCCGCGTCGGATAAATGACCTCTTCTCTAGGGAAGTTTCCTTATCTATCACATCTTGCTGGCGTCGGAGTAATTTTCTTTCTTTTGTCCGAGCTTTTGCTTCCTTTTGGATGGCAAGCTCTTCCTCTGTTAGTGAAATCAAAGTTTTGGTTGAAGTAGCTGAAATTTGGAGTATCTCCGAGCTTTCTCTGTCCCCGGTACTCTTAACAAAAGCTGAGTGTAACCGGTCGCCAATCTCTTGTTGAGTATACCCTGGTCGTTGAGTACGGGTTGTACAGATCTTCTGTAGGTATCTGAGATGATAATCCTGGTGTTTCACATTGATGTGTATAGGGTTGTCTGTGGATCGTATCCAAGACTCAGTTGTCCCAGTCGGTCCTCCTCCTGAGAGGGCTGCCACCACTTGTGGGAAAGACGCGTTGGCTGCTTCTTCGTCTTCTTCGAAGTGGGGGGCGTATGGGTCCCAGGTATGTGTATCAGTTGCAAGGACTTGGTCACATGTATCAAGTTCTTGGTGTGTCGGCTTGCGTGTGTCAAAGTATGACAGAACGCCGTCGACTAACAATGGTATTGCCAATTCAAAACCGTCGACCCGAAAGATAAGACTGTGACTGGAAGAACTGCAGTATCTTCTTGGTATGTCTTCGAACCACATTCAAATTGCATTCTCGGATTTGGTTTGGGCATATCAGACTGTGCTGCAGTGATTCTCCGAAATAGAGGGCCTGTCCGAATACCAATATGTATGTGATACCGTCCGTTGGGTCTGTCCAAGCAGTAGCACAACGGGCAATAGGAACATCTTTCATTGGTGAGTACACATCTGAAAATGGGGCAACATCAGCAAATGTCATTATAGAATCCAGTGGATCGAGTAATACCATGTTAGATCCTATTATTTTCCTTCTGAATCCGGTCCGTTGAGGGTCTGATTCAAAGGCTTCTGAAGAACAGCAACGCTGCGTTAGTGTGTTAGTAGACGAACGATTGTACTCTACGCGTGACAATTATGTTTGGATACTTTCGGCAACGGATAATCGGACTACAGGCAAGACTATGGAAACGCCAGATCTCTTCTTACTGTGAACTTATTCAGATACAGCAAGACAGACCTTAGTATGTAGATTACAAGTAGTTGGTAGCAACTAGTGTGAATTTTGGGATATAAATCAGTTGAATGTTAAAAATATGAGATAAAGTGAAATCTTGCCGAAATGCAAGATATCTCTTTTATTGACATGAATACGTTGCAACTGCTGTTGCGTAGTGATGAGATCACTCGCTGATTATTTCCGTACATGTATCGGTCGTTGACCATATATATCTGTATGCATATATATATACTGTGTGAGAATCACATGCCAACGGTTTTCTTCTCTTGTTCCGTTAGGAAGACTTCATGATAGGTTTATCATTAAGATCAGGAATTGCTCCCGTAGCTCGTGTGATATTTTATGAAATCAGAGTTTGCTCACCGAAGAACAATGGCAATGCTATAAAACAGAGATTGCTCACCGTCGATGCGCGATGGGAATCGATGCACCGTGGGAATCGATATGTCGTGGGAATCGATTACTTTGGTTGATACGGGACTCATTGATTCGTATGAATAGGATATCTACCATCTGGTAGCTTTGGTACTTCTGGTCACGAAAGGAATTTAATACTCCCCATGTCTCCTTGTGAAAGGTCATCACGCTCTACATGATGCTTCCATCGTCTTGGAGGAGGTTGCCGGTGTTCCCACAAAAGTGGAAGATGGGCTTGAGCAGTGGATACACAACTGAGTGTCCCCAATGCTTGGTGAGAATATCTGCACAGTTATCCTTACCTGGGATGTGCATCATTAAAATGAAACCTCTCACTATCATGCTCCGTACGTAGTGAAACGATAGAATGTTGTGATGCTTATGCAACCTTGCGTAAGGGAAGGTTGACGTTTGAATCATCTTTTCGTTGTCACCCCAAGAGTAGGAGATATCATGGACTCGTGTTCCGAGGTATCGGAATGAGTGGCGTAGATCAACGATCTGTTCAATGCAGGTTCTCCCTGCAACAAATTCAGCTCCAAAGGTGGCCGTTTCCGTAGTAGACTGTTTCTTTGAGAACCACATCATGGGAGTCTTGTTCGCGAAGTGAAGGATGCCGGTTACAGCCTTATCACTAAGAATATCATGCATGAGGTTGGCGTCATAGAAATGTGTCAGCACTACTGCCTTCCCAAGTGATGCAGGAGCGTCGTCTGGTAGCTCTTCAGAATGCTCCCCATAGACGGTGTTGGACCAATCGATGGTGTCAGGTTTAGTCAATATAAAATCTGGGGGTTCCACGCGGAATCTGATTTTAAAATGTCTAAACTTGGAGATATATCCGTAGATACGTTTGGCACGTTCAAGATGCCCATCTCGTGGTTGAGCTCTGAAACTCGAGAGTGTCATCACGGCTGTTTGTACATCGAAACGCCCAATAGCGATGATCCATTGGAGTGAACCGATCATACTTTGGTATTTCTGTATGCCAGTTTCTTCGAGAGAGGCTGAGGAGTCCAATTCGGGATGGTTGTTTTCTGCAATGGGGGACTGGAACCTGGTGTTAGGTTTGCATCCGAACATTTGTTCATAAGACGCTTCCATCTTTTCGATGAACTTTATGGGATTCATACAGAGAACACCATGCGCGTCGCATTCAAATCCGCAACCTAGGTGAAAATTCATAGGTCCGGATCCCTTCAGTTTGAAGTTATATGGTGACGACTGTAATATCTTCAAGAAGGAATTGGGATCTGCCATGCAAAGACATAGGTCATCGACATATGTGCATATAAGTTCATATACACGTTCACCATGTTTGTTCATTCCAGGCTTGAGGAATATTTCCGGTTCTGCGCGGGATCTTTCAAAGCCGAGTTCAATGAGACAAGCCGCAAGTAAATCACCAAAGCATTTGCCCGAGGATCTGAGGCCATATAGGGCTTTGTAAATGATCAATAGATGACCTTCCAGCAATCCGAATTCGGGACCTGCCTTGATGCAGACTTTCTCGCAGGTAACTGCCTCTAGGTAGGCATTACCTATGTTGGTACCCCATGCTTCTAGGTCGTTCAGTTCAGCTAGGAATAGGCACATACGTAGACCGTGGAGAGATACGACACCTGCATAAACACTGTGGATAGGGGCCTCAGTGAGATTACCGTTAGCAATGAGACGAGCCTTGTGCCTACCATCGTGCTTGACAGCATATATCATGTGTACCTTGATCTGTTGAAATCCCGGGGGAATGGAGCTTGTCTTGTATACACCTTTATCAATGAATGTATTGTATTCATTGAGCTGTTCCATTTCCAGAGTGGTGGCGTCTTCCCATTTGGTGTTTCCGTTGGCTTGATCAAATTGGAGGGCTTCTTCGTGGTTACGAGGTACCTTGAATCCATATTGGTACTATGGAGGGGTACGGAAAGAACGGAGTTTGGCTTGATGCATGAGTCGGTCAAGTTTCTTTGTTTGTCGTGCGAGGTTGGTGATTCGCTTGAGGCGTTTCCAACCCGGGAGGTCAAGCAAGTTGTTGTCTTTCCCATATTTTGCAACAGTGACAGGGTCATCAGCCGCAATGTTGGCTAGAGGTTCATATGTTCGTTCCATATTTTCCCATTCAATCCAAAGGTTATACTTGGAACCTTTGTATTGAGGATGCTTGTTATCTAGCGGGCCTTGGTGTCCTAGGATGCGGCGAAATGACCAAAGTTTTCCGTCTTCTTGTGTTGAATCACGATGGATGTAATTCATGACATCATGGTATGCAATGATATCGTTAAGTTCGTCATCAGAGTGTTTGCACTTGAACTTGATGAAGTCTTTGTTACGTTCAAGACTGTCTTCTACATCGACGATGGTAAGACGTTTCCGAGTGCCATCGGGGTTGGTTACAAGGAAGGATCGTCCTTGTAGATCGTCAATCAGGATGGTAGGAATGGTAATTGGTTGGCCATCGTCGTCAAATTGTGTGTTGCCTTCTTCGTTGGTAACAACTACCTGTGATGGGTCTACTGAAGGAGTAGCGGGGTTGGTGTGTGGAGTTGTGACGTCACTAACATCAAAGTATGCTAGCTCCGGAGGATCAAAATCATCTTCTGTAAGGAGGACGCCATCGGGGTTCTTGCTGAAGATGTGTGTCGTTGGAGGACAATCAAAACTCTTCCCATAGTTGTTAGGGAGTGGAGAAGGGGACCAGCTTGGGCTGTCATTGACCTTCTTATATAGAAAGCTCGGTAACGAGGGGTGGGCGGGTGGTTGAAGAATAGCTTGATTACCAGATGCGGGAGGTGTTGTACCTGGTTGTTCGTTGGGTACAGATGGCGTGGTGTCATCGGCGGAGTCGGAATCAGCGGGTGAGACGCCAGGAGGTGGAGTAACTGAGTTGTCCTGTTTTGTAGGATCTGCAATGGGGCTATTCTTAGTGATATGCTCCCCATGTTTGAATGTTGGAGCGTCTCCAGTGGCGTATAATTCGGGGCAAGGAATCCTTGGCTTTGCGCCATTTGATGAAACCATCATCAGTGAATAGGCCCGCACGTTTGTTGCGAGACGCAGGCGTGAGAGCAGAGCGTACACCGGACCGGTCAAGTAACTTGTTGGTAACTGGGTCCCAGATTCGGAAACAGAGTCCATTGCCAACGTGTTCTGCAATGCCGACGAAGTGACCGAGACGTTCGGTAGACTGGGTACCGAAAGGGGAGTCATTGGTCTTGAAATAAACAGGTTCAAACCAGAAGAAACTGGTGTATGCGCTGATGTCGCCAAGTGTACCGGTAGCAATGAAGACCGGTTGTTTATCTGACAGAGTAGGATCAGAAATAACATTGAGGAGTCCGGCAACGTATGTCATGCACAGCAGCCATAAATGTGGTGGTGTGCCTGCACGATCCATGACGCGATTGACAATGCGTTTGAACGTTTGATATTGTCGTTCAAATTGGTTCTGGTGTTGGTGATAAGGTTCACTTTGCCAGAGTCCAATCCATAACATTTTGAGATAATCAGTGACCCTCTTGCTAGATTGGTAGTTACCGGTGGTCGCAAAGGAGGCGAATGGGTCTGCCCCATTTTCGTACAAAGTTCTGGAAACATGATAGAAAATCGCCAGTGGTACGCATTTCTTCAAGATGTATGATATGTGACTTTCGGCCGAAGAAGATTTGAGCAATCTTGGTGCCGCCATCGATTGCTGGGACATCCGAATAGACAGCATCAGGACATAACGTCATCATTGAAGGGTCAAACGTTCATGGCCGGTTGGGGGGAATGGAAACGTTTGAAAATGTTTCCATCAGGACTAACCGCTATCGAACCATATTGCGTTGAGTTTTCAAACGTAGCTTTGATGCAATCTGTGGAAACCCAACAAAAGAAAGGTTTCAGGGATAAGTAGTCATGTTCATTGGGGTATCGCTCACAGGGCGTAGCTGCAATACGTGTAGTATCACTAGCAGTACAGTCCGTTGGAAACGCAGTGACTGTTCCAGAGATTTGAGGAGAAGTGCAGCATGCGAGGCGTTCCTGGTGAATGTAGTCAGTAGAAGTAAGCCAGAATGAGCGATCGCTGGTTCCATGATCATCAATAGGGAGAAAGAGAGATCGAGTGGAATGACTGGAATACGAACTGAGAGACGTGACCATGGAAGAGCCGGGGGATACAGAGATATCCAATCCTTCAAGGCAACGTGGATTTCCGTATTCGTCGTAATCGGCATATTGGAGTTGCTGCGGCTGAGGGGGATATTTCTGGAGAAAGTGTTTATCCTTGGCACTGATTGTTGTATCGAGGACAGATGGGTCCCAATGCTTATCTGATGTCATGATAACATGTGGGAGCGTGTCAAACTCAATAGTCGTGTACTTTCGCATCGCAAGGTATGGTAAACCATGCCTGATGCTAAGGGGCAGTGCATATCCATTGGAGGTGGTGATTACCTGTCCACCGCCCGTTTTGATGGATGTGTCATCGACAGTGGAAAAATATGCTTCCATCTGACCGGAGGACAATATAGAAGGATGTCGTCCCATATATGCACATTCATTGAAAATGAGGATGACGGGACCTCTATTCGATATAGAATAAGCGCCGCATGTAGCAATGGGAATATTTTGTACCTGATGATTGTTAATGCCTGTGACATTGACATATCGTGGTGGGATATCCTTGGAGATGAGGCATGCATCATTGCCGATGATGCAACCGTTTGCACCGCGATCGACCATGGCGAAACCGGGATTAGTGATCGTAGCTTTGTGTGCACGATATGTGTACGATGTTAAGTGACTATCGTGTGGAAAGGTCAGATCATCGTCGGGATTATACCACTGGTGAAAATTGGCGGAATAAGAGGATGTTCCTACAGGTATTTGGGTATCACCGTCCTTTTTGTACCGAATATCAGGGTTTTTGGAGAGGAATCGAGCGGGATGCGCGGGTGATACAGAAGACTTGAGGGATCTTTGGTCTTTGGAGGAAGAGGTGTTAGACTTGTATACACCCAACGATGCATGGAAAACACCTCTACGGTCATTTTCTACAGCGGGATGTAGGTCTGATGCGGAATTAACATGTTCATCTTTGTTCGAAGTATCATCTTCTAGGAATGAGACAGAATGTCCATGTTGGTATGCTTTCCTGGTGATGGGCTTGACATTGTTAGGATCAGGTTGATCCTTTGAGAGCAAATCGTGTCGTAACGATGCGACCACGATTTTCTTGCCTTCCGGAGAAAAGTTTAGCCAACTCTTCATGTCCTGACGTGATAGGGCCTTCCATATGTTTGTGGGTAGGCGCGTGGTAGGGTCAGGTGTACGACCAGCCTTGAATACCGCATAGTCTTGATAGTCACCTTCGAATTCGATAGGGAGAGCATAGTCGTCATGGTTTTGACTTTGTCCAGATGAGAAGCCGTGAACATGTGCACGTACAGTTGATTTAGGAGCCAACATCGCGGACTGAGAATCGAGTCGGGTTGCTTCGAGTAGGAGTGTGATTTTGAGTTTGTGAATAGCAGCTGCTTCAGCGACTGCATCTGTCACGGTGCTATTTGTCCCACCTGGGTCCTTGACTTTGGCAAACTGTTCACTTAGCTGAAAGCTGGAATAGCATGCCTGACATAATGCTGATTTTGCAGTATGGTACTCAAGGGGCTTGTTGGGAGGACGGAGCTTGTTAAGGTGATATAATTCATCAAACCAATGTGTGATGAATTTCACTTTGGATTCTTTCCAATTGCTGAGATTTAACTTTAGCAACGCTTGTAGTTGAGTCGAATTGTCATATACCTTGGCTTTCGATTCGCTGTGAAGGTTTACGAAATCAAAGTATGCTTGACATCCATTACGTGTGGTAGAATGACTATGTACACACAATGCGGATAGATCGCTTTTGAAGACTTGCAACATTAGTACCCAGAAGAAGGCACACTGTTTAACAAAAAGGTCACGTGTATAACCTTGAAGCGCAGCTGGAGGCCATGTTTCATCAAGGAATGTTTCTGTGTTGATGTCGTATGCCTCGAGTTTAGCCTTGAAACCCACGAGCCAATGTTTGAATCTTGAGTCATTCGTGAGGGGGGTAAAGGACTTTTCATCCCGTGCTTTTCGGCACCAAGATTCGTACTTTACCTGCTGAGGTGACTTTTTATTACTCCCTGGCGGAGGAGGTGGAGGGTTCAGAGCAGATTCGGTTTGCATACGGATGGCACATTCCAAACGGAATTTTCTGAATTCTTCAGACGGATATGACTTTACATCCTTCCAGTCCTTCTCGTCTTCTTGTAGTTCGATAGAGAACTCCGCAAGTGCTTCTATGATCCGTTGGATGGATCGATGGAGATGTGTTGGTAGTCCTCCTTCAGTGTAGGTAATCTCGCGGGCGAAATTTGGTTCGATAAGTGCGTTGAGAAATGCCGTCCACTCGCATAATCCTCCTTCCTTGAGAGCTAAACACAGGTTGTTATTTGCTTCTCTTGTTACGCGGAATAGAGATATAAGTATCAGCTTCATATCACTATCGAAACTAGGGAACTGGTTGACAGCAGCTGCTTTGGCATCACCCGTGCTGTTCCCGCCTCTGAATAGATTGGCGGGCATGTTCGGCATTTGTGATGATTCCGATCCTTCGAGGGAACCGCACAGTGAATGAGAACTGCTCTGTAGACGATGTGCGATTGGCATATGCCAGCGTAGGGATTGTATTCAATTCCGCTCCTGTTCCTTTTTTTTTGTGTGCAAGCCACCTTGGAGCTTGCGACTGTTAATCTATTATTTTCCTTCTGAATCCGGTCCGTTGAGGGTCTGATTCAAAGGCTTCTGAAGAACAGCAACGCTGCGTTAGTGTGTTAGTAGACGAACGATTGTACTCTACGCGTGACAATTATGTTTGGATACTTTCGGCAACGGATAATCGGACTACAGGCAAGACTATGGAAACTGCCAGATCTCTTCTTACTGTGAACTTATTCAGATACAGCAAGACAGACCTTAGTATGTAGATTACAAGTAGTTGGTAGCAACTAGTGTGAATTTTGGGATATAAATCAGTTGAATGTTAAAAATATGAGATAAAGTGAAATCTTGCCGAAATGCAAGATATCTCTTTTATTGACATGAATACGTTGCAACTGCTGTTGCGTAGTGATGAGATTACTCGCTGATTATTTCCGTACATGTATCGGTCGTTGACCATATATATCTGTATGCATATATATATACTGTGTGAGAATCACACGCCAACGGTTTTCTTCTCTTGTTCCGTTAGGAAGACTTCATGATAGGTTTATCATTAAGATCAGGAATTGCTCCCGTAGCTCGTGTGATATTTTATGAAATCAGAGTTTGCTCACCGAAGAACAATGGCAATACTATAAAACAGAGATTGCTCACCGTCGATGCGCGATGGGAATTGATGCACCGTGGGAATCGATATGTCGTGGGAATCGATTACTTTGGTTGATACGGGACTCATTGATTCGTATGAATAGGATATCTACCATCTGGTAGCTTTGGTACTTCTGGTCACGAAAGGAATTTAATAGATCCAGCTGCAGTCGTGTCTGCGTGGCTATCCAGCTCGCAACGGCCTGGCTTAACACTGGATGACTGGGTCATCTCTTTGAGATGGACTATCGGCTGGCCTACCCGAGGTTCTATTTTAAGGCCCCGGCCGGCGAATCAATTTCCATTCCCATTTCCAATATGGCTGTGACAGCCAAACTGGTTTCCTGCTGAGCTGGAGTTATTGGGGGGTTTGCAGCAGTGGCTGCTGCCACCTTCGATTGTTGGTTGCCCCCGCTATTTCCTTCAGTTCTTTGCTTGTTTTAGCGCTCGGACTCTTTGTTGCTGCTCTTTGGACATGCTTAACCATATTTCTCGTGGATAGAACTTGCATTCAACGGGCCCTTTATAGGTCCCTGGTTGTGCTTTTGAGCCACCACTATTGTTGTTGTTGTTGTTGTTGCCTTGCGGCTTGCTGGAAGAGGAGTTGCCGCGTTTGTTGTCGCCTTTCCTCTTTTTGTTGTGAGTGAAGGATGACACGTTCCAACCCCTCTTAATTGGTTGGTTCTGGAGTTTCTTTACTCCGAGCATCCAAGTAAGATACGCCGAAGCCTTCTCAAAATTTGTGTAATAGTCCGACCCTTCTGTTATTACGATCGGGATGGATTGTTTGAGTCGTACATCCTGTAGGGATCGTACGAAGTCGTACACAAACTGATCCTCAGGTGGGAATGTGTTGTATCTTATCAATGTTTGCTTTGCATCATGCCATAGCCTCTTGTGCCTGTCAAAATTGTAGTGTTTGGAATCCCCTGTGTATACTGATTCCCGGATAAACTGCCTTTTGGCTTCGGCAATCAGCTTTATGTTGGTTACTTCATATGCCTGAGAGTAGAGGGCAAAGTATGCCTTTCGGCCGTCACCCCCTACCCCGTTTTTGGTCCCAAAGCTTTGTATATAGGACCAACCAGGTCCGGACCCTACCAACTTAAACAATATCCCCCAGAGAGTATTGTTGTCTTTAGACCAATGAGAGTTGGCGTGAATCGTGCATCTTATTGCATACTCAGTCCAGTCAGAATACGCGTTGTCTGGGCCCGGGCCGACTGTTCCACACCTGTCGGTTTCTCCGACTGCAGATTGTTGTCTTATCGTGTAGAGTAGGGATGTCTTGGTGACACCCCTCTTATGCCGTAGGTATTCGCGTAAGTTCTCATCAAATTCCCTGAACTTTGACATCGTAGTCAGTTTGTCGGGTAGTGTTAGATCCTTTACTGCTGTATTTTCATCGTCCTCCTTTGTAGATCTCAAGCGTTCCCTTGTGTCTATCTCGGCCGTTGGGTCCTTTATCCAGTCCACTTCGGTGGCCGTTGCGCCTATTATAGGCTGGAACTTAATCCAAGCCACAAACAGCTTCAGTCGGTCGCCAAATGCCCTTCCAATAAAGACTTCTTGTGGATCCGGGCATAGATGGTGTTTTGCCTTGGTTAGCGACCCTAGAGTGGACTTGATCCCTTCTGAATCGAGATCTGCAACGGCCTTCATGTTAGAATACCCATGTCTGAAGATTTCATTGGTTGTAGGCCTGTTGACTCCGAAGGACTCGAGAATCTTCCTGAAACAAACTTCGGCTGATGTCAGCGCCCTTTCTCCTGCGTAGCCAGGGATGCCAAGATTGGCCTCTGCCCTTTCTTTGGCTTCTCTTGCTGTGGTTGATAGAGATAAGTTCCTGCTTGATAGCCTTGCGACCAAAGTCACTGTGAGTTGCTCAAGCTGTTCCGGGTCCAACCTTGTTGTTACCGATGGAGGTAGTAGGCCCACCAAGTTGCCCGCCGCCTCTGTTGCCGCCGCGTCCGCTGCTTCTGCTTCTGCTACTGCCGCTGCTGCGGTTGCGGCTAGTTGAGCTCTGGTTGGTGGCGTCCATGGTGTGTTGTTTCGGAGTATGCTGTAGGAATTAGGCTTGTAATAAGGAGGTTGTTAGCTTTTGCTTTCATGAGGAAGCTGTGATTGTGATTTTCTGAGTTCTGAAGCAACTTGTGGAGTATTTTCCTTTCCACGCACTTTTGCTAGTAAACAGGTTCATATCCACGGTATGAGGATTGATTCCTATCTGAACCCCAATTTTTCAGTTCCTCTATACTTAAGCTCAACAGTTGTTTCCCTTTTTTCGAAACGGTATCGAATATTCGTTCGTCTCTTATTAAATTTTTGGTTCAGCATTTTTCGTCATTTCTATTTTTTGTGTATGTGTTTATCCAATACTGGGTATGTACCTCAATATATTACCTCGGCTGGTTTTGTTATCATATCATTTGTATACAAGTGAGTATACTTGGGCTCTTTTCTTGTAGGAATTAAATTTGATTCCCATTTGATTTGTTTTCGAGGTCACGTTCCCGAGGTCGCGTGCCTCTCTTTAATAACGGTTCTTTTGCAGCCGTTATGCAATTCCTAGTACTGAACACGCGTACATCACATTATTCCGGCCGTTAATTTGCTGTTGTAGGTTTCGACACGTCTTTTTGCTGTCCCCATCGATGGGGACCTCTTGCAAGTGTCTGTTTAGGTGAAATAACAAGCTTTTGGTGTTCTTTTCTCCCTTACAAACCTCAGTAGAAGCCACGGGTATTAGCCTGGTGTGCTCTGCTGCGCTAGTGTTGTTAACCTTCTAAGCGCCTGAGTCTCTTCTGTTGAGGAGGGTCTTTAACGTCCAGCTCTTGGCTTCAGACGGCGATTAACCGATGATCAGTTGGCAATCAGCTTTCATTTTGTTACCCAGACTCTTTGAGTCCATTTGGGTCTGATAAACTCTAATTTTGCTCTCGTGAGCCTATTTCTCTTACGCGGTTACTCGTGTAATTCACTTAGGTAATTTTAGTATTATTCAGTGATTTCAAGTATTAGTATTTAGATTTGTGAGTGTTTTTCATGTAAGATGACTTCTCGGATCAAACCTCTATCGGTGCACTATTAGCGCACCATCCTTTGTGCTAAACCTCCCAGTGCAGACACTATTGTATCCCTCCTTTCCAGTGGGAATGTGTTCCGGATTATCGGTCAATCCTCCTTTATCTCTCATCCACCAGACGAGGACCCCTTGACCTATGATCCTTTTAAGTGTCTTCCTGCCACCCCAGAGGATGCATTTGATGCTCTCTGCGGTTGTCCCCGAGTCCTTCTCCATCAATACTCCCTTCCCCAGGATGGATGCCAGGCTCTTGCCGATGCCATTCTGCGTGGCTCTGCCAGCGCTGTCTGTGACGGCTCTTATGATCCCGTTCTCCTCCGCGGTACATCTTCCTTCATCCTTTCCCCCAATACCTCCACCAAGTCTCCCTCCTTGTTCCTCACCGGATCTAACCTTGTCAGTGGCTCCCCTGAAGATCAGTCTTCCTACCGGAGCGAATTGGCTGGCATCATTGGTGTCCTCACCTGCTGTATGGCTCTGGTGGACCTCTATGATGTTGCCTCCGGCTCCCTCACCATTGCTCTTGATGGGGACACGGCTCTTCAACAGGCTCAGGGAACCTGGCCCTTGTCTATCTCTCAGCAATCTTTTGACTATGTCTATGTCATTCGCAATATGATCTCTGCCCTTCCAATCACTGTCACCTTCAAGTGGGTTCAGGGTCATCAAGAGGGTCTTTCTCTTGACTGGTGGGCGCTTCGCAATCATCAAGTTGATGGCATGGCCAAGGCATTTCTATCCATGAATCGTTCTTCTCCTTACCACTATCCCCAACTTGTGTTTGAGCCCTGGGCTCTCTCACAGAATGGTCTCAAATGCTCTCGCTTTGACAGAGATGCCTTGCACATTCTTATTTCGGGTCCTCCACTTCTTCACTATTGGCAAACTCACCACGACATCTCCATTCCACCACAAGTCTCCGATTCTATCCATTGGTGTGCCCATCACTCTGCTTTCAAGCGCCTCCCCCCTGGTATGCAACGGTGGTTTGTCAAATTTGCTTCGGGCTGTATTGGTGTTGGCAATCAGCTACTTCATTACCAGCACCAGGATCACTCCCGATGCCCTCTGTGTGCCCAAGATGAGGAAAAGGTTTCCCATGTTCTTTCATGTGCCGACCCCGGGGCTGTCCAGCACTGCTTGTCTTCCTTTCGGGGCCCTTTGCAACAGCGCCTTACTTCTGAGCTTACAGACCCTTCACTGGCTCTTGCCATTGTGGATGTCACCACTAGGGTTCGTCAAGGTAGGCGTATCCACCCTTCCTCCTACTCCCCTGATATTGCATCCGCTATAAGGGCTCAGCGTCGGATTGGATGGCACAACTGGTTTCTTGGGAGGTGGACCCCCCTCTGGCATCAGATTCAGGCTGACTATTATTCTTTGATTGGTAGCAAACGATCTCCTCGTCGATGGGCCACTGCAGTGATTCATCAATTCTTCCTCACCTGTTGGGATCTCTGGACGTACCGAAACCAACGGCTCCATGGCACTGGAGGGTTGCTTGAGTCAGAACAACACCAATCTCTCAATGATTCCATCTCATCTGAATTGGCCATTGGCTTAGCTGGTGCTCTGCCTCAATCTCACTCACTCCTCCAGATTCCACTCCAAGTGCTCCGTGGTTATACTCTTACTGCCAAGCGTCAATGGCTTGCGACCATCCAGCTTGCCAGGAGACACTTTGCAGCCCCTTTCCCGTCCCAGCAGCCGTATCGCCAGGAGGCTGCCTTGATGAGGGCTTGGCTGCATGGGGCCTAGCCCTGGGTGCCATTCTGGCACACTCAATGGTGTGTCACCAAGTGGCGCCGTGTTTCACCAAGTGCTGCTCCCAGTTTCTCACCAGGCTCGCCACCCTGCGCTGATTCCAGTCGATGCTTCCAATATATCACCATCTTCTGCACCCCAGTGCTTCTCCCAGTGTAGGACCCGGTTCTGCACCCACCAGTGCTGCTCCTTATGTTGCATCCAGTGTGGTTTCTGGCGCTGCCCCCAGCGCTGCTCCCACTGTCTCCCAAGGTTGCTCCACCCGGTGACCTTCCTAGTTCTTCCCCCAGTTACCCACCTCTGCACACCGTGCTGCTCCCAGTATTCTACCCTTCCTCCTACCTGTTTGTCGGATTATGCTACTGGTATCCTTCAACAGTGTTCACTTGTACTCTCCCTGCTTGCTTTCAGGATTCGTTTGACAAATTTGTCGTTCTACAACTTGGGGCTTAAACTCTCTTCGATTGAGGCGACGTTAAAGTCTGGATACAGACTGAGTAGTTTAGATCCACCTCTGGTGGTTAAAGTTACTTAAATACGTATATTATTATTATTATTATTGCACTATTAGCGCACCCTTACTGTTAGCGATTCAGCGAGTCGGCTCGCTTAATTGCCTGTTAGTCATACGTGTGTTATCTCATTCGTGTGTATCTCCGAATGTCTGTACGTCTGTACGTTTGCTACCGGCGCTTTTCTAGAAACGTACCGAAAAGAACAGTTTCTGCGCATTCTATTAGTAACTGAACCATCCATGTAGAAATATCTAGGATCAGTACCAGAAAAATAAGTTTTTTTGCATTTATTACTGCTGTTATTTTACTTTTTTAAGTACCATTATTATCAGCTAATACTTGATGTCCTCTGGCAATGTTATTATGCATGTAATAGATACAGGAATGCAGCAGTCTATGTGAAGCTGTTATTTGCCCTTCTTGTGAAGGAGCACATAAGTGCAGTCACCATTAACAGTAAGAGAGTCTTCCAACACACACGAGATAACAAGAACATCATGTTGTTCATTGCATCACACTTTGAATCACAAAAAGCTTTCTCGCCACAAGCAATTATGTTATGAAGGTCGTGAGTTGTCTTTTGTTTGTACTGTGCATTCTGAATGGAGTTAAAGAAGCCCGAGTCCAACATCATGTCCAAGTCAGGACTGTTGGGATGTTGCGTTGTCACAGAAATATTCTTCCAACCATGTTTCCATGGTGGGGTTTTACATTGTCCTCCTGAATGATAATTCTGTTGTTTAGCCTTGACTGTTCTTGTCATAACCCAGGTCTATCAGGGATTCAGATACTAGTGATGTGCAAATTATGAGCTAGTCTATTACTTATCCTAGTATTGCCATTGCCATTGCCATTGCAAGGGCCTGCAAGTTGCTTTAGCAAGTGATCATGATTCTTCATTCCAATCCCAGGCACTCATCCAGAGTAATTGTGACCAAGTCCTGGTGCAATACACACTCCTATGTGGTAGTGTTGTTACATACCAGGTGGATTTTTATCCCTGAATTGGAACAAGATTGAGGTCTTACGCGAATTTGCGTGCAAATGTTTTGTATTTTTTCCTGTTTTTGTTGTTGTTGTACCAAATGATGATTGCATTGTCAGAGTTCTTGCTTGTGGATTCAATAAAAGGGCCTCAATCTCAAGTAAAGTAACAATCTATCACTAATACTTCTACTAAACAACACAGAGATGATTTTTTATTATTTACTTGGGTATTTTTAACTAATTTGGGCAGAAATCAGACGATTTTTGAACATTTTTCGTCTTTTGTCATTTGGTTTCCTGTCGTGTCTCTGTCTTGCATCCACCCCAGCCTAGAAAGACGGCAACAAAATCCCGTGTCTGTCCCACAGAAAGAATAACAAGGGGTGGTAAATTTGAAGCAATATATGAAGACAATGAGCCAGGTAGTACTAGATAAACCAGATGAGGGAAAACCTCGGAAAAGCCCGGGTACTCATGAAAGTGCACTATTCACCAACAGGGTGAACAAACCAATCAGTGAAGGTAAATGAATATAATTATGATACCTGTAATTATAACAGAAAGGCTGATAAGCATTATCCCATTAGAAGCATTGATGCCAGTAATTATAATGATAGCAAAATATCACCGGCAGTTGGGATAGGAAGGCCAAAAGTTTTTGTCCCACCAGGTGCAACGGCACTAATGTGGGTAATTATCGGGAAAATTGGTACCATACCGTCATGAATTATGCATGCAACGGAAAAAGCTATCTTCGCGGGATCATGTGCTAACCCTATTAACCCATATACCGTTCAAAAGCTTATGAGAAGACAAACACGAATCTGCTGTTTGTTTCTGTTTCTTTCGAAGTCAAAGGGACATGATATATAGAAAACTTTATCTTCATTACTGAATATGAATATAAAAAAATAATGAGAGTATTCATGTTCTTTATGTTCTATTTTCAACAATTTGGAGACTCGGCACAGTGACAGCGCGCACGCCCAGCCACTCAGCAGCCGTTAAACCGTTAAAACAATACTCCACGTGTAAGTAATATCAATTCAAATCGTCTATCCATATTGCTGTATCTATGAATGGTATGATACCACTTAGGAGTAATTCAATCGAATAGTAATGTAGAAAATAATTACTTCGTACGGTAGTAGTTACACAAAACGTGGTAGCGAGCGCCTCCCTGATGGACGATTGAATCAATAGATAGATCGATCGGCATCTACAATGCATGTAGATGGGCGCTGGTACCTCTAGAATGTTCTAACTCCCTCTGGAAGCAAAGTTATGGCAGTAGAAAGATTTCTCTCACAATGTAAGATTTTGTTCTTGAAAATTCTTACATAATGTACACGAAACGGGGTAGCGAGCGCCCCCCTGCCGGTTCGCTGAATCGATAGATAGATCGATCGGCATCTACGATGCATGTAGATTAGCGCTGATACCTCTAGAATGTTCTAATTCCCTCTGGAAGCAAAGTTATGGCAGTAGCAAGATTTCTCTCACTGTGTAAGATTTTGTTCTTGAAAATTCTTACATAATGTACACGAAACGGGGTAGCGAGCGCCCCCCTGCCTGTTCGCTAAATCGATAGATAGGTCGATCGGCATCTACGATGCATGTAGATGGGCGCTGATACCTGTAGAATGTTCTAACTTCCCTCTGGAAGCAAAGTTATGGCAGTAGCAAGATTGATCTCCCCATGTAACCTTTTTGGTGTTGTAAATTCTTACTTAATTTACACGAATTTTTCTAGCGAGAGCCCCCCTGCCAATCGTTTGAATCGATAGATAGCTCGATCGTCGTCTACGATGCATGTAGATGGGCGCTGGTACCTGTAGAATGTTCTAACTCCCTCTGGAAGCAAAGTTATGGCAGTAGCAAGATTGATCTCCCCATGTAACCTTTTTGGTGTTGTAAATTCTTACTTAATTTACACGAATTTTTCTAGCGAGAGCCCCCCTGCCAATCGTTTGAATCGATAGATAGCTCGATCGTCGTCTCCGATGCATGTAGATGGGCGCTGGTACCTGTAGAATGTTCTAACTCCCTCTGGAAGCAAAGTTATGGCAGTAGCAAGATTGATCTCCCCATGTAACCTTTTTGGTGTTGTAAATTCTTACTTAATTTACACGAATTTTTCTAGCGAGAGCCCCCCTGCCAATCGTTTGAATCGATAGATAGCTCGATCGTCGTCTCCGATGCATGTAGATGGGCGCTGGTACCTGTAGAATGTTCTAACTCCCTCTGGAAGCAAAGTTATGGCAGTAGCAAGATTGATCTCCCCATGTAACCTTTTTGGTGTTGTAAATTCTTACTTAATTTACACGAATTTTTCTAGCGAGAGCCCCCCTGCCAATCGTTTGAATCGATAGATAGCTCGATCGTCGTCTACGATGCATGTAGATGGGCGCTGATACCTCTAGAATGTTCTAACTCCGTCTGGAAGCAAAGTTATGGCAGTAGCAAGATTTCTCTCCCCATGTAACATGGTGTTGTTGAAAATTCTTAGTACCCAAATGCACTCATTAGGTGGTGACACACAAACTATGACAGATAACTCACTTCTGTTTCTTTCATGATTCAACTAATCCATAACAGGAACAATATTAATGGTTCAATCACACTAAATGTCAGCTTTTCTATTTTTTAATTGCAAATTAGTGTGTATTTTTCCTCCAAATCCAGTACCCAAATGCACTTATTAAGTGGTGACAGACAAACTATGAAAGATAACTCACTTCTGTTCCTTTCATGATTCATCTCACCCATAACAGGAACAATATTCATGGTTCAATCACACTAAATATTAGACTTTCTATTTTTTAATTGCAAATTAGTGTGTATTTTTCCTCCAAATCCAGGACCCAAATGCACTTATTAGGTGGTGACGCACAAACTATGACAGATAATTCACTTCTGTTTCTTTCATGATTCATCTCACCCATAACAGGAACAATATTCATGGTTCAATCACACTAAATATTGGATTTTCTATTTTTTAATTGCAAATTAGTGTGTATTTTTCCTCCAAATCCAGGACCCAAATGCACTTATTAGGTGGTGACAGCACAAACTATCAAAGATAACTCACTTCTGTTTCTTTCATGATTCAACTTATCCATAACAGGAACAATATTCATGGACTAATCACACTAAATGTCAGATTTTCTATTTTTTAATTGCAAATGAGTGTGTATTTTTCCTCCAAATCCAGTACCCAAATGCGCTTATTAGGTGGTGACAGACAAACTATGAAAGACAACTCACTTCTGTTTCTTTCATGATTCATCTCACCCATAACAGGAACAATATTCATGGACTAATCACACTAAATATTGGATTTTCTATTTTCTAATTGCAAATTACTGTGTATTTTTCCTCCAAATCCAGTACCTAAATGCACTTATTAAGTGGTGACACACAAACTATGACAGATAAATCACTTCTGTTTCTTTCATGATTCATCTTATCCATAACAGAAACAATATTCATGAACTAATCACACTAAATGTCAGATTTTCTATTTTCTAATTGCAAGTTAGTGTGTATTTTTCCTCCAAATCCAGTACCCAAATGCACTGATTAGTTTGTGACAGACAAACTATGACAGATAACTCACTTCTGTTTCTTTCATGATTCATCTTATCCATAACAGGAACAATATTCATGGTTCAATCACACAAAATATTGGATTTTCTATTTTTTAATTGCAAATTAGTGTGTATTTTTCCTCCAAATCAAGGACCCAAATGCACCCATAAGGTGGTGACACACAAACTATGACAGATAACTCACTTCTGTTTCTTTCATGATTCAACTTATCCATAACAGGAAAAATATTCATGGACTAATCACGCTGAATGTCAGATTTTCTATTTTTTAATTGCAAATTAGTGTGTATTTTCCCTCCAAATCCAGTACCCAAATGCACTCATTAAGTGGTGACTGACAAACTATGAAAGATAACTCACTTCTAAAAGCCAGTTTACACAAGTCAAGCATTGAGACAGATGAAAACACCATATATGAGTAAGAAAGTAAGATCCAACCTAGCAAATCAGAATTGTGCAAAATGATGAGATTAACACAGTAAACACCTTACACAAGAAATAACATAAGCCAAGAGTATAACATGTTTCCCCGGGAATATGGCTGTGACGGACCTTATGCTGCTCATACTTGTAAATAACTCTACTTTAACTTCAAAATAGAAACAAGCAGATGAAACTAGCTGGGATTTTAATAATAATAATATAATACTTGCTGTTGTCAAGGCCAAGGCTGTGGTAGTAAGCAAAACGAAAGACGATTTTTGGATAACAATGGCGTCATTTGGCACTTCCCGTTGCGTCCGTCCCAGCCTACTACTAGAATGCATCAAAGAAGACTTCAACAAAATCTGACGTCCGTTCCACAGAAATAGCAAAGGGATGGTGAATTTGACGCAATACTTGCCATTGTTGAGTCCAAGGCCAACTCAAGCAAAAGCAACATCAACGCAGATGCCGGCTGTTATCGTCATCTGCTTAGTCCTCTGCTTCTTCTTTGCTTGCTTTTCATAGTTATTCTTTGGCATCACCTTCTGGGATAAGAGATCGGCAGACCAGTAGAAAGTACCATAACAATTTATACACAACTGGGCATAACATGTTACAGAGACCCCCTCCTTTTGAAGTACAAGCCAGTCATGTATGGCACACTTAGTCACCCTTCTCTTTGTTTAAAAGGGAAGTGGTCTAGGCATCTATTCAACCTGCAGCTTAGAGCTCCACCATCTCCAAAGGTTTTGTTATTCACTCTAACAGACTTGCAGCTTCCATCTTCTTCTCCACTCATGGATCCACACATGGATAGGCTTGACAACGAAGACTCGTCACTAGCACTCCCAGGAGTAAACAAGATGAAGAACATTCTAGCCTCGGTTTCTGTGTCAACTGGATCAGCGTTTACCCAGTACTCTCCAACAGCTCGCCTCATTTAATTTAATATACGTATTTAAGTAACTTTAACCACCGAAACCGAAGGTGGATCTAAACTACTCAGTCTGTAACTAGACTTTAAAGTCACCTCAATCAAGGAGTCAGGACCCCAAGTTGTAGAACAACAGATTTTTCAAATGAACCGTGAAAGCAAGCAGGGAGGGGACTAAGAACACACTGATGAATGATACCGGGAGAATAAGCCTAGCAGGAGGTAGCTGCGTACCACAAACATACTGTAGGAAGGGTGCACACATAGGAGGTGCAGAGCACCACATGGCTTGGTGGTGGAAGAAGCAGGTGGCTGTAAACCGGGGTCCGATGTGAGATGGAAGAACATAATTGAAATCGAATTATAGTTGGCACAGGGGCCATGGTCTTGGAGGAAGAAGAACAAGGCGGGCAATACATGTGAAGAGTCCTATGTTGGATGGAAGATCTTGAATCGAATCGTAGAAATTGAGTGATCATAGATCAAATTGTAGAAAAATGAATCGTAGGTATCAATTGATCGTAGCTTGAGTAGCGTAATTTGACACGTCGGATTGTATAATTGAGCGGAGCTTGAGTATGGATTGGAGGGCTAAGTTGTAGAAGATGATTGATTGATTCGTAGAGGGAATCACCTTGGGCAGCAAGTAGAGAAGGACCAAGCAAGTTCCAAAGAAGAAGGACACTTTAGATTGTAGAAGAGTGGGGTCAAATTGTAAGCTAAGCTTGAATCGTCGGTCGGTGGAAGCGATGAGACGACGATCAATTGATTTGTAGAGGGAAAGAACAAGGAAGTCCCAAAGAAGAGGGACGAAGTTGGAGAAGATGATGGATTGAGCTACGATGGAGTGAGCGTAGATCCGAAACACATAGATTAGTAGTATCATATCAAACGTAAGTCGTGATATACGATTGATTGATCAGAGAGGGAAGCACCTTGGGTGGCAAGCAGGGAAAGGAAAAGCTAGTCCCATAGAATAAGGACTTGGAAGGGAGTGAAGGGGAAATGAAGATGGCAAGGGAATGCCGAAGCCACCAAGTCTGGATCTATAAGGTCAAGAAGAAAGAAGCGAAGGCCCATCCCTCAGGGTCCATTCAGCCATGCACACATCAGGGCAGCTTCCTGTTGATATGGCTGTGCGGGCTGGAGAGGTACGGCGAAGTGTTTTCTGGCAAGCTGGATGGTTGTAAACCATTGCCTCTTTGCAGTAAGTGTGTAGCATTGAAGGACTTGGAGTGGGGTTTGGAGAAGGAAGTGACATTGGGGCAGAGCACCAGCAGACCCAATGGCCAATTCAGATGAAATGGAAGCATCTAGAGATTGGTGTGGTTCGGCCTCAAGCGTTCCTCCAGAGCCGTGGAGCCTTTCATTTTGATACGTCTAAAGATCCCAGCAAGCGAGGAAAAATTGATGAATGACAGCAGTACTAGCCCAGCGTTGAGGGGAGCGCTTGCTGCCAATCAGGGAGTAGTGATCAGCTTGAATGCGATGCCAGAGAGGGGATCACCAGCCAAGAAACCAGTTGTGCTAGCCAATTTGCTGCTGAGCCCTGACAGCTAATGCAATTGCAAGGGGATACAATGAAGGGTGAATGCGTCGGCCTCAACGAACCCTAGTAATAAGATCCACAATGGCTATTGCCAAAGGTGGATCAGTGTGCTCAGCTGTAAGTCTCTGTTGCAGAGGACCCCTAAAAGCAGACAGGCTGTGCTTGACAGCCCCCTGGTCCTTGCACAAAAGCGCATGGGAAACCTTCTCATCGTCCTGGGTACACAAGGGGCATTGGGAGTGGTCCTGGTGCTAGTAATGAAGCAGCTGGTTGCCGATGCCAATACAACCCAAAGCAAACTTGACAAACCACCGTTACATATCAGGAGGAAGGCACTTGAGAGCAGACCAATGGGCACACCAATGGATAGAACTGGAAATTGGTCGGGGAATGGGAATGTCATGGTGGTGTTGCCAGTAGTGGAGAAGAGGAGGACCTGAAATTCCAAGATGGAAGGCATCCTGGTCAAAGCAACAAGAGCACTTGCAACCATTGAGCAAGAGTGCCCAGGGCTCAGACACAAGGCGGGGATAGTGATAAGGAGAGTCTTGATTGACGGAGAGAAAGGCCTTGGCCATGCCATCAACCTGATGATTGCAAAGGGCCCACCAGTTGAGAAAGAGGCCTGCTTGTTGACCCTCAAGCCACCTGATCTGACAGTGATCAGAAGAGCGGAGATCAGGTGCCAAATGACATAGACATAATCAAAAGATTTCTGGGAAATAACCAAGGAAAAAATTCCCTGAGCCTGTTTGAGAGCCATGTCACCATCAAGAGCAATGGTAATAGAGCCGGAGGCAATACCAAAGAGGTCCACCAGAGCAGTACAGCAGGTAAGGACCCTAATGATGCCAGCAAGTTCACTCCAGTAGGAAGACTGATCCTCAGGAGAGCCACTGACAAAGTTGCAACCGGTGAGAAACAAAGAGATAGACTTGGTGGATGTGTTTGGGGACAGAATAAATGCAAACATGCCTCAGAGAAGAACAGGGTCATATGATCCATCACAGACAGCACTGGCAGTGCCACTCCAAATGGCAGCAGCAAGAGCCTGACAGTTGGCCTAGGGAAGGGAGAACTTGTGGAGAAGGACTCTGGGAGAAGCATAGAGAGCATCAAAGTCATCCCCTGGGGAAGCTGGAAGACACTCAAACGGATCGTAGGTCAATGGATCAACATCAGGGAAATGTGATACAAAAGTAGAGGAACCAACAATCCAAACAACTTGCCCACATGACAGAAGGGAGACAAGGGTCTCTGCAAACGCTGGTTTCACAGGAAGGACTGTAGAGGTGAAGCTGTATTGGCCCCGGCCTTGAGAAGAGCCTAAGTGTTTTAGTGAGGATAGCAACTTAAGTGTTTTAGCGAGGATAGCGTAAATAAGCAAGTCATACTGTACACAAAAAAATCTGAATTTTTCAACTGCCGGCCTGCCGGCCAAAATAGACGGGTAAGTGGCGCCGCGGGTAGTGATTAAACGGACAGTTACTGTTTTGTACTTTAGGATTCCGAATTCCAAATCCACTAGGTGTGCATACTTAATAAAAAATATTCACGTGTTGGGTGCGCCAAAAATCTATTCAATCTATTCACTCATGAATATCTTTTTATTTTTTAGGTCTTTTATTACTTTATTATTGGTGGGAATCACTCAATCAAAGGCAAAACGTAGGTACTTGGTGGTCTGCCCTTTTTCCGTTTATCTGGTCTGTCCTTTTTCCGTTTTTAATGGTCTGTCCCTTTTCCTTTTTTGATCTGTCCTTTTTCCATTTCTGTTTTTATGGTCTGTCCTTTCCCCCCTGATCACGGACACAAAGGTTTTTTAGGGGTTTTTGGGACGTTAATTAACAGTTAGTTTACTCTTGTTCAAAAGAAAGGGTTCTCCATATTTTTCAGAGCATAATATACTTTCAGTACCAACTCACAACCAACACCTCAGTTTTGTATTTGAAATGAAGATATCAAAGTATTATGACATTTTCAAATCTAAGGCATGATTGCCGTTAAATACAGAAATATCAAGCTGTTTTGAAGGTAGAGAGGCTACCAGAGCCTACGACTAAAATCCAAAAATCGTTTAATTTTAGTGGTTTCCACCCCCTAGAACCCCCAGCTCACACAGTGCCGACAAGGGGAAGTTGTAGCAACAACTCCCCCGATTAAGTACCGGTACAATACACATAAAATGCAACCCGGGTTGAATTTTCCTTGCTGCGTGCAACTTTGTACTGCACGTTCTGTAGACTAAGATACCCCAATCCGCACCCTCCAAAAACAGAGGTGCGGTAACGTTTTTTGTACTAGCACCGGACAGTACAGGTTGCATATTCAACCTGAAGAGGGTTGCATTTTTAGTTGCTTTTTATTGCTGTATTTTAACACGAGGTGCGCAACTTGTGCAACCCACACCCTTGAGTACCGGCCCATTATTTCACTTTTTTTTGGCGACACTCAGTAAGACTCCACTTTGGTTTCTTAGCTCATTTCTTTTTGCCGATTGCAATTCAACGCATCATCGAACGCCGCTCACTATTTCAACTCACTAAGCTCATATTTTCGATCCAAAGTAAACGAAAACACGTACGACTAGCAAGCAACAACAAGAAGCAAGAAGAAGGTATGCCCCGAGTACTCAGTACAAATCCCTGAGCTGTTAGAGCCAGGGAACGGCGTGCTGCCGCCCGCGCCGCTGCTGCCAACACAGCAGCATTTGAAGCAGCCTTCTCCCTTCCACAACAAGGTCGTGGTCGGAGTTTGGAAGAAATCCGGAATGCTAGATCCCTTCTAGATTTTAGTAATAGTGGATCCTCGTCAGCACCCGGATCTCCTACTACTGCTCCCCCTGCTCCTCCTCCTCCCCGCCCTCCCGCAGGCGGAACAAGAACTGGAACAAGAACAGCAAGAATAATTCAACGTTTGGAAACGAGCCAACGTGGCCAATTGACAATACTTGAAAGGGCTCACGCTCAACTTGGACTTGGAGATCGGCAAGAAGAACAAGAAGACCAACAAGAACCCCTTGAATCTGATGATGAAGCAACAGCAGCATCAAACGAGGACACGGATGTGGAAGTGGATGCCGGCGCCAACGACGACGGCAATGATGATGATGATACAACAGCCACACCTCGCTGCAGAGGAGGACGAGTTGCAGGACCAACACCTGTCCTCCCAAACAATGTGAATGCTCCCACCCAAGTATTAAGATACCACAAGTCATTGCTGATGCTGATGGATTTCTTGCATGAATGCAAATATCACACGGACAAGATGTTCACTACGGAGGAGCTTGCTGTCATTACACCTGAGGATATCTACAGATGGATGTGTTTCAAGGTGTATGGGAAAGAAGATCCTGGAACAAACAATAATCCAAGACTTGGGCGATCAAGTACTCTGATGTACTGGAAAAAGGCTATTTCATACTTCATGCCAAGCCATGCCGCCTGGAATGAAGCCACACGCGTAGGAAATCCCATGAAGTCCCGCTGCATTAATAACCTTATTAAAGCAGTGAAGAAGAAAGAGACTCGGCGCCTAGGAAAGGAGAGCCGAGCTGATCGGTGCTTCACAAATGAAGAGTTCCTGCAAGTGCTTGATCTAGCAAAGGGACACAGCATTGTTCAGCTTCGACACCAAGCAATGTTGAAGTTCCAGCTTCATATGATTGCTAGGGGGGATGATACATCCCATATGAAGAAGGTGAACTTGGAAGCAAGCCTGAACTATACCGGTTACATTACAGCGCAGACGAGATGGTCAAAGAATGTTCAGGATGAAGGGGACTGCCCATTGCAGCTGCTAATGGGGGCTATGGATCACCGCTACTGTGTTCTGCTTGGGCTTGCAATCTATCTGGAGGCCTGGCTAAGCACTGGGGCAGGGTGATTAAGCCAATGGTTGTTTGCAGAAGGACATACTGTGTTTGATTCATCTGTAAAGGTGCAAGATGCAGAAGCAAACTCTTGCAAGACCACCTATCAGAATGCCCTCAGACGAATCATCGAGGACCTAGAGTTTGAACCTGTTACTGATAGGAAGCTTGGCACTCACTCTGTTAAGAAGTGGGGTACTACGATGTCGCGCAGAGCAGGAGCTACTAGGGACGATGTGAACTACAGAGCTGGATGGAAGACTAGAGGCATGCATGAAGACTATCTGGATGTACAGTTGGATTGGCCGGATATTAATGCAGCTAGTAAGCTTTGTTACAAGGGTATCTGTCAGTACAAAGAGAAAGATGGTAGTGGCATTACATCCGATTGGCTTTGCAATGCAGTCGCGCCAGCAATTAGAGCCAAGTTTGGCCCTACAGTTGGCGCCATCCTTGCAAAGCCCTTGCTTTGGGCTTGCTTTGATGCAGCAGCAGTTGATATGGTTCCAGCTGGGTTGAAGGCTCAGATTCTTAATCGATATCGGCTGTTGGAGGGCCGGATGGAGGATGAAGAAGCAAATCCTATGGAAAAGGTTCGAGTGATTGCTTCAAATAATGATGGAAAGTGTTCTTGGATGAAATTCCTACCACAGATGATGAGATTGCAAGGGGAGTGAGAGGGCATGGACATCAATGGAAGAATGCTATATATGCGAAGATGTGTACCACACAGAACCATGTTGCAGAGCTCAGGAACCATAACATTGCAGAGATAGCAGAGATGAAGAGACAGGTGAAGCAGTTGCAACAGATCTGTAGGGGGGTTGCAATGGCGCCAGCGCGTCGATTTGGTGGAGGAGGAGGGAGAGGGCCGGCTGTAGTGGACGCGGCTCCGGGTCTTCCAGAGGGGCAGCGACCTGCAACCTTGTATGCCACTCCAAGAACTATCCAAGCCTTGTGGGATGAGTACCAAAATAGAATAGGAGGGAGGAAGCCAGCAAGGGAGTTCACTGCAGCTGAGCGCAGGCAAGTGAAGTTCAAGTATTCCAACAGGAAAGTCGTGTGGAGTTGTATGGAGAGGCTCTTGAATCGTGGCAACAATGTGAACACTGCCATCAGCAAGATCAAGCATGCTTATGGTGACGTGTCCATCACAAAGCTAATCAAGGCAATGAGGGCAGATGAACGCTGTGGTGGTAATCCGGCACTTCAATGAGCAGCGATTGCTGCTGGATGGATTCGTTTTTCGATCGAACCACCAACGAATCGATCGATTGATTCGTTTGATAGATTCGTTGGTGGTTCGATTGTTGGTCCTATCGATTTGTTGTCGTACGTTGGTTCGATCGATTTGTTTGTTGGTTGAATGGAGGAAGAGGAGGAGGAGGAGGAGCTTGTTGGATAGGGGATCCCCCCCTGTTGTTGCTGATAAGCTCTGTTTTTTAGTTCAAGTTTTTTCATGTTCCGGTGTGTTGTCGAGTGAGTGAGTGCTGTAATCACGGGCGGGTTTCGATCGATCACCTGTCTAAGTCGATGTTAGTGTCGTGTAACATGTCAGTAATAGATAACAGTATTATTTGTACACATTTACTTCCATCTTCTTGTACCTCAGCACGGAAAGCGAATGGTCAATTTTTGGAACTGTCTTGTTGCCTGTCGTCTTGTTCTTGTGTCTTGTTGCCGGTCTTGTTGCTGGTCTTGTGGAGTATTGAAGGTGCGGCGGGTTCGATCGGATCACCTGTCTAAGTCGATGTCAGGGTCGTGTAACATGGAAGTAATAGATAACAGTATTATTTGTACACATGTACTTCCATCTTCTTGTACCTTGACTCGGAAAGAGAATGGTTGATTTTCGATCTGTCTCGTGAGCACTCTTGTCTTAGTGAGTTTTCAACGTTCCGACAATTTTTTTTCAATACTTAGTGTGTTACTTAGAGTGTTACACAAAAAGGTGCGGAGTGCTCACCAAACGTTACCTCTGTAGACTTCTACATGGTTTGTGTACTGTTGCATTTTAAGTTGCTTTTTTTTGTGTACTCTCACGGTATTGGCGGGGGGCAAGAGCCTGAGAATAGGTTTTTAAAATTTGCGTCGGCCTCGTCCCCTGTCAAAAACTTGGTTATTATTGCTACTGGGCCTGACCGTAGGTATTTCACCTGCTGTTTATGTTCTGCTGGACCTCAGTGTCGGTTTGATGAGCCTCATGATAGGTTCCTCTCCTATGTAAACATAACTGTCTTTTATTGATCGTTACATCTATATTCAGGTATATTCAATTCCATACGTATGCCAATATTTTATATTCTCCGTATCTTTGTCGGTCATTTTTCTGTTTCGAAAATAACCGTCCGATCATCATTCATCCATTTATTTTTGTTTATCTTGTTTTCCTTTATCCCCCGAAATATTTACTGTCACTCAATGTACACCCGATACTTCAGGACAACAAACACTTACGAGTACGAACTCTTCCGATTCCTTTCATTACGTCTACTTTGTGTTTCAGAGCTTCTCTCTTTACCCCAACCTACCCTTTTCTCTCCGTTTGGCCATGTCTTCTTCGAAACGCAATGGCTCCAGTACGTGCTTTCTTGCTTATTATACTTGCTGTTCATTATTGATTACATTTACACTTTCTCTGATCTTGCCAGCCGACATACGATACCCTCATTTTCTCCTAAACCTCCTTTTCTGCACAGTTTGGCTCTTTGTTGACAAAAAGCGTTTGCGCCGTTCTGTTTCAGAATCCTTTTATATTCTCCGACACCGCTCCAAAGCATCACCCTCCTTCACACTTTTTGTCTCCGGTTCTTCCGGCAATGTCTACACCATACTTGCTTCTAGCAAAACTATTATCTGTTCGTGTCCTGATATCCATCCAGTATGTAAACACATATTGTTTATACTTGCCGAACTACAAATTCCTGTTTCTACAGGCCTGCAGACAATATCCCTACCGCTTCTTAAACTCCGCTTAAGTTCCTATGAGTCATCGCTTGACTATTACACTATCAACCTTTGCCTTGTCCTTATGCGGCAACGTTGCGTACACTGTCAACAATCAACGCTTCATTCTCGTCTGATTATATGTAACAATTGTTACTCTGTTTCTCATCATTCTCACAAATACCATGACTTCGATACATGTCCTCAATGTAAATCAAAATGGTCACCATATATTTCCGATTTTGTTGGTCAATATCGCAATTTTTCTTCTGTCCTCCGTAGAAATGGATTTTTACCCACCCATTATCTACCTCTACCTCACCATAGCTTTGCCACAAATGATACACCTCCATCCTCCGCTTCCTCCTCTAACGATAATCCCGCTGCAGTATCCAGCTCCAACACGCACATTATTCCCCCATCACCTTCCACCTCCACTTCCCATAACTACTGTCTTTCTGACATTATCTGAGAAGAACTTTAATAAATGCCATGAATGCTTCTATGGGATGTCGAACGTGTTCAGAATTCACCGCGGCAGATTCCTACATACTGCGGAAAAAATTCCGTATTGCATCTAAAGCCATCTGTATAATATTTCAGTTGAAGATTGAAATCGTTGATCTCCTTTATGATGTCGTTGTTGATGACGTGGTCATCGAATCTGAAGTAGATATGTAGTCTGAGATCGGATCATCCTGGTGTTAGATACGTTTATTATGTTCTCCTTCTTGTGAATGACTTGGTTGACGAACTAGATTTAGAAATGTATGCTGAGATTGGAGCAGCCTGGTGTCAGATATGTTGCAATAATAATTCTATTTTACCAATATAACAGTAATAAATTTTGAAGAATGCCTGGCCTCCGATAGCCATTGCTAATTAATGATAGTACCAAACTCAAATTGAAGATAGAAAATAGACAAGAAATCTTGTCCCGAAACAGGAACATTTTTTACCTGTAGATGAAAACAGGTAAGCCATCTTGCTCCAAATACTTTTAGAACATTTTTGTGGCAAATCAGTTCTCATCTGTCTGAATCTGCCATGCACCCACGAACGCTACTAAAGGGTTCTGTCTACCTCTCCTCGTTTCGCCAATAGCAATATAAGGTTCCATTAGGCGTATAACTTCATCGTACTGTTTTTCCAGAGCTGCGTCAAGAACATTTCTGCCAAAGTAATATCCGTCCCAATGATACATGAATAGGACCAAAGATTGGATTGCGTTCACCAGCACATATTGATATTTTTTCACCCGACCTTTCATCTGAAAGACTGCAATGGCATTTTTGCGAGGGTCGTGCTGAAAAGTTCCTTTTCCAGGCTGAGATGTAATCAGTCCACACAAATCAATGTCTAGTTTTTTCATATTTGGAAAGTTGGTCATGAAAAAGTCCAAACCCGTTTCTGGAGTTACAACATCTGCATGAGTTACCGCTATACTTTTGATCTCATTTCTAGTGAACCTTTGCACAGGTTGCTCTTCTGTGTTTGCTTCTATTGCATCTGGTTCCCGTTCCATTGACCTGTACAATGTGTGAATACACATGACAGCGTTTGGGATTTTCTGAAAACGAACATCGCTGCTTATTAGGGTTTCTGGAAAAGTTGCGTCATACCTCCATGAATTACGAGACAACTTCCTGACTGCCGCTTCCGCCTCCAAATGGTGAAAACGGCTTTTGGTAAAGTTTTGATACTCATTCCTTTCGTAGACAGAGATACCGTTTTTGGAAAAGTTGTTGTGCTTCGTAGACTTTGGCTTATACGCGGTCTTCCGATTGTGTTTGGTAATATTTTGATACTCATTCCTTCTGTAGCCATGGATATCGTATTTGGAAAATTTGTTGTCCTTCTTAGACTTTGGCTTAGACGCGGGCTTCCGATTCAAATCTTCCTCGCTTTCGCTGCTTTCTTCATCGCTTTCAATCTCAATTTCATCTTTTTTCTGCTTTGTAGTAGGATAGAACTGAAGACTAGTTTTGGCTGCTGGAGGCCGCTTCTTTGCGCTATTGATGGTTTCTTGCAAAGGTTTGATGATATCTTCTTTTACCCTTCATCGTTTCTTGGTTCATCTGTTCTATGAGAGTAGTGCATTTGCTCAGAAACATTTCCGCTTGTCCGATTTGGTCCGACATTTTTTGCTGCTTGGAAGGTGTAACGAGAATTCCTACGGGAGACCCATTTTGACTCTTTGTTGCAAGTCTAGTCAACACTTCAGCTTCAATTTTATTTGCCAATTGAGTACCCATTCGGGGGTCTGTTAGCATTCGCTGCAACTCCTCGAGTGTGTAGCTATCAAGGGCACTGCTAATGTCAGATGACGATGACATTCTGGCTTTTCACTAGATGAGAATTCTAGATTGTTGTAATCCGCGATTGTGAGAATTCTAGATTATGATACCGCAGCACACAAGCTTGTAGTTCATGAAGACGAAAGGAAAACATGTGAACTGAAACATAGCCATCCCATCGTGGCACCCACTTGTACTTCACAACATACCAAAATGTAGCGATTTGCCGACATGTTAAAGAACAGCCAGCAACAGAACCAGTATTCTGTCGTGGACATCGCAACAGCTTAGTCATCGTGGCAACCTTTTAGAGAATGAAAACAAAACAAAAACGTGTGTACTGAAACATAGCCCATCGTGTCCATCACTACTATTTCATCATATGCAGATCCCATCGCCAAGTTGCGATCGCCAAGTTGCGATCAGCCGACATGAACAGAAACGACGGAAATTGTATTCTGGTGCAGATACCACCCACCACCACCATACTACTGTACGGTACATAGTACTGGCATCGTACATGAGCGTGTAGAATTTTTCGATTTTAGGAGGATACCACCAGTACAAACAGTATGGTAACATATGTACGTGTACTAGTTCAAGTAATGTAACTGCGTACCGCTACGGTATGTTTCACATGAACTAGATACCACCAATGTGTACCAGTACGTACCGGGTTGGTTTTCAACTGACCATAACAGATAAAAAATTTATGTGTACAGCATGATGGCGTGCCAGACTTTGGTGTAGCATACTAGTAGCCGCCTTACGAAAGTTCATGCAACTTGGTGTGGTTTTTGTCTTTCACTCCGACTTCTGCGCCCGCCCACCCACCACCACAGAAGAGATGCACTGCGTTATCACTCCGACTTTTGCGCCCCCCACAGAATAGATGCACTACGTTATGATGGCATTTCTCTTCCCTTTTCCGTACCATTCCCTTCTTACGAAATTTGATGCAACTTAGTTTGTTTTTTGTTATTCAAGATGATGCTCTATGGTATTAGTAGTACTAGTAGTAGTGTAACTTGTAAAACCAAAATTATAGTTTTCAAGAGTGGCCCGAGGTTACCTATCCTCCTAGTACTAGTATGATAACACTGCTGTGGGTCTATGATACTAGTAATGGTATAGGCAGCCCACATTTTTTCTTAGTATGTCATACCACCAATTTCATTTTTGTACCCAAAAAAAACCCACGCAGCAAGAACAACAAGGGCCTAGTAATACGCTGGTAAACTTAAGCTTTCAAACATAGATATCCATCTATTATCACATTTTTTCTTCATCAAATCTCATACTTTTCAAATATACTAGGTAAACGTAGTAGCACCACTATGATAAAACTGCTGTGGGTCTATAATAAGACGGCATAGTCCTGCCTTTACTCTTCTTATGTAGCGCTAATGATATACATGTAAAGAAGAACAAATTTCCCCCCACACAGCCAGGGCATATGTAATCCTAGGTTATCAAACACAGGTACTATGATTAGTAACTGAACAAGGGATGATGATATCAACAACAACAACAACAACGCCAAGAAGAACAAGAACAAGAACTACTTCTTCAATAACTCCAACAATTACGCCTACAACAATTGCATCAGCACCAACAACGAGGATTACAGTAACAATGACTCCAACACTAGGCCTGACTACTACTAGTCTATGTTTCACTACTAGCCTACTAGGCCTGACTACTCTATGCTGGAGTACTAGCCTATGCCGGTCTAGTAGCCTAGTATTCCATCCTAGACTAGTTCAGCCTAGTAGACTAGTCAGTCAGGCCTAGGTCCACAATAGTATTCTGGACTATTTAAGGCTTGACTAACTTAGTACTACCTATGCTTCATTAATTGCATATTAGTAGTAGTACGCTGGTGGACTGGTGTACTAGCTTACTAGTACTAGTCTGCTGGACTACTTCTACTAGTACTACTAGTACTAATAGTAGTATTAGTAGTAGTAGTAGTAGTATCCTCAAGGCTACTCACTATTACTACTAGTCCCACCTCCTATTACTAGTACTTATGCGTGAAAAGTTTGATTCAGTTCAAGACTTTCTTTGGTCAGTGTTGTCTAATTTACAATCAGAAAACAAGATTTGTAGTAGTGTTGTTCACAGAAGTTGTTCCCAGATCTTGTTGTTCTTGTTATCTGTTGTTTGTTTATTATCAAATAGGCTGGATTACTAGTCTATGGTGAACAAGCATAGTAGTACTAGTAGTCTGGATTTATTATACTACTACTAGTACTATGTACTCCAACAAGCCTAGCACTACTAGGCTAGGCGAGCCTATGTGGACATAGTACTAGTACTAGTAGGAGCGTACTACGCTGAAGAAGCCTAGGCATGACTAGCTTAGTCTCGTCTACCTTAGGCGGGACTAGCCTAAGCTTTAGTACTAGTAGCCCAGGCTGGAACAGCCTAGTACTAGGCTGGACTAGCCTAGGCTGGACTAGTACTAGTACTAGCATACGACATACGCTGGCTTACTACTACTGCCTACTCAAGCGTACGGTACTAGTATGCTGGACGAGCCTACTTTTACGTTAGTCGACTGCTGTAATTCATATGATTGGTTGACGCCGTAACACAAACTTAACTGGTGTTGTCATGTCACTGGACTTAGCCTAGTGTACTACTAGTACGATGTACTCCAAGCTTATTACTAGTAGTATATGACGTAGGCTATGCGAGTCTAGTTGTAGTAGTACGTATTAGTAGTAGTAGTAGCGTACTACGCTGGAGAAGCCTAGGTAGGACTAGCTTAGTCTCGTCTACCTTATGCTGGACTAGCCTAAGCTGGACTAGCCCAGGCTGTACTAGCCTACCGTACGGTAGGCTGGGCTGGACTAGCCTAGGCTGGAATAGACTATCCTAGGCTGGAATAGACTATCCTAGGCTGGAATAGACTATCCTAGGCTGGAATAGACTTTCCTAGGCTGGAATAGACTATCCTAGGCTGGAATAGACTTTCCTAGGCTGGAATAGCCTAGTAGGCTGGACTACCATACGAGTTACCCTGAGCATACTACTAAACAAGCGTACTATGCTGGACGAGCCTACTTCCACGTTACGGTACGCTAGTCGTCTGCTGTAATTGAAACGTGTGGTTGCCGTCGGAACAGAAACGTCACTGTTATCATGACAGTTTGATTTCTGTCGGTGATTGCAACATGTACGGTAACTTCAATCGTGATTTATTTGGTTTCTAATGATGTCGCTGTCGCTACAAACTATGGCGGTACATTTTGTCACCGCGTTTCACTGTGTACTCGTACTCATGTGTGATTTTTTTTTGTCGTTTTCGCATGCAAAAAATACTGTTTCCCTTCATAATCTTACCCCGACTTATCAAAAGCAGAGTTGCTTTACCGTACTTGTACGATTGGCACTCCGTCCGAGCACGTAGAATCCCTCCGAAGTGCTAGTAATAGCATTAGGCCGGCTGATTCAGGTTTGAGATATTTTAGTGCGAAGTAACTGCCTTGTACTGCAAGACAATAGAGTGCATCGGAGAACTGATTAGTCGCTGGAAAGATTCTTGTTCGGCTTAGCTACCCAAACATATACATCTTGAAAGCACAAAATCTGCATCCCTTGCATATCTATATCATCAGGAACAAGATCCAGTTTTTCGTTACATAGGAGTATAAGATTGTTGCAAATCAACGGCAGCAGCATCAACGATCATCAGAACAACGTATCATCAATAGCGGGATTGAAACGGTCAACAACGTGAGATAAATAAACAATGATTATGCTGTGCCAACCCAATTTCAGATGATGTATTTTCTAACTTTGGCATTTGTTCTTACTATTTCAGGAACCACAACGGGGTGAACTGACGATAGAATCAACAACAACAACAACAACCACCAGTCAACGGTCCCACAGCAACGAATTGTCAGCACAACCGAATCAACCGTAACAATAACAACGATTGTTGGAACACTGGATTGGAAATACAGATTCGAACAACAAACAAGGAATCAGAACAGCGGATCGGAACAACGAATACTGTACCTGTAGGTTGGCATGTAAATTATATTATTCTGTTATTATTTACTCTGTACATCGATAGATTCTCACCAAATTTTGTTCAATTATTATCTATTTTTATAGGATACTACAAAATCTAGCGGTGACAGATAGCAACGATAAGCAACAACAACAGCAATAGCGGCGAAACAGAGCAGCAACTACCAGAGGACGCCAGTACTCCTCATCCACCAGCACTCATCTTCCAACTTGAACATTGATTTGTGTACGTACTCTCCGCGGCACTTCTATACAGCAACAGCAACTGACAGCATTTACAAGATCTCGGCAAATAACGGCAACGTATTGTTGGCGTGGCTCCTCCTCAAAAAGGCACTCCTCCCGTTACAACAAGACAAGTACTCCACCACCAAACAGCCCTACTCCTCCAACGGCGCTCCTTGTTATCTTCCTACAACAGCAATTCGTCTCCTGCTACGACGGTGCTGCGTCTCCTCCTACTCCCTTGCTCCTCTCCTCCAACCGCAAATCGTCCCATACTCCAACGTCGATTTGTATTTCCTCCAACGGCGCTCGTAGTCCGTAACAACAACAAGAGGATTGAAAAGAATACGAATAATAATGGA
Organism: Pseudo-nitzschia multiseries; assembly: GCA_037355745.1. Lineage (NCBI taxonomy): Eukaryota > Bacillariophyta > Bacillariophyceae > Bacillariales > Bacillariaceae > Pseudo-nitzschia > Pseudo-nitzschia multiseries. The sequence goes on along the minus strand of CM074789.1, from coordinate 10,938,433 downwards.
GGAAGGAATAGCCAGAAAACAAAGAGAAAATAGGCTACGGCTACGTACAATGAAACAGAAAATGTCATCAAATTTTCTAAAGAATGTACCTCCAAAGTCGAATAGCCACGCAATTGAAGGAAGAGCTAGAAAACAAAGAGAAAGGAGGCAATCGCAACTTAGAATGAAACACAAAATGTCATCAAATTTTCTAAAGAATGCACCAACAAAGTCGAATAACCACGCAACTTACAACCACTTGTCTACGATCAAACCCAAGAAGAAGAGGCGTCGAAGTAGATCTAGAAATCTGAAACATGTCAATCAAATATCATTGAAAGCAGTAACCAAGGATTGGTTTAAAGGTAAATTCATGGAAACTAGTTGGGGTGAACAAATTGTCGGAACGAAGGAATATACATCGACAGAGGCTGTGTCTATTGATTGTTTTGATATATTGGATAGTACGGATGAGAAGCATATTATAGCGGTTGATGAATCAGAACCATCGTTGCGAATCTTTGCAAAAGTGTCGAGAGACAAAGCGAAACAACACTTGGCTCGATCCTCCAGGATCGAAACTACAAGACGATTTTCGAAAGAAATTGTTCAAGCTAAACCCGAAGTTGTAAGAGGATCAAAATGTACTAGTATAAATGACGGGTATGCTGTTCTTGGTATTCGACCAAATCGCAACAACAGTAAGAATGGTGTGTATGTTTTCGAAAAAAATGTGGAGCAACACACAATAGATGAGCTGGAAAGGGAAGCGGCGCACATTGTGGAGCAAATGCAGGAAAGTTTACGTCGTCCTTTCGCTAAATTTTTGTACCGTGAATCGACCGTGATGACAAAGGTTGTTCAGCAAACAACAATCACTTCTATTGGCGATCACGCTACTGCATTCTCTATAGGAAAGGATTATCATTCCAAATGCCATGTCGATGAGGACTATTACTACACTCATTTGACAGTAATTGGTCCGGAGCATGTAAGTCGTGACGAAGTCATTTATTACTTTGTCTTCCCAATGTACCATATCAAAGTTCCATTGAAATCAGGGGATACATTGCTTTTTAACCCGTTGGTATTGCATAGCTGTTCGAATCCTAAATACGAAGGATGTTATATTATGAGCGCCTATGTATCGCGCAAAACTGTACTAAGAGCTAATATATTATAAATGTTAATTCAGGCTAGTGGTGGTTTTCGGAACCTATTATCAGGTCCATTTTTGTCAGACGTGGTTACCGATTTCGTTGTAGGCTAGACTCGGGTCCAGCCAACGGTAGACCAGATGAAGCTATTTCAGTCTAGGGTAGACCGGATATTCCAGCGTAGACCTGCCAGGTCTAGTCCAGCCTAGTATGGTACACCAGACGAAGCTAGTTCAGCCTAGGGTAGACCGGATAGTCCAGCGTAGACCTGCCGGGTCTAGTCCAGCCTAGTATGGTACACCAGATGAAGCTAGTTCAGCCTAGGGTAGACCGGATAGTCCAGCGTAGACCTGCCGGGTCTAGTCCAGCCTAGTATGGTACACCAGATGAAGCTAGTTCAGTCTAGGGTAGACCGGATAGTCCAGCGTAGACCTGCCGGGTCTAGTCCAGCCTACGGTAAACCAGATTTAGCTAGTTCAGCCTAGGGTAGACCGGATAGTCCAGCGTAGACCTGCCGGGTCTAGTCCAGCCTACGGTAAACCAGATTTAGCTAGTTCAGCCTAGGGTAGACCGGATAGTCCAGCGTAGACCTGCCGGGTCTAGTCCAGCCTAGTATGGTACACCAGATGAAGCTAGTTCAGCCTAGGGTAGACGGGATAGTCCAGCGTAGACCTGCCGGGTTTAGTCCAGCCTACGGTAAACCAGATTTAGCTAGTTCAGGATAGGGTAGACCGGCATATGGTAGTCCAGACCAGGGTAGTCCAGCGTACGCTATTCCGTTAGTCATTGTTTTCGAACCTAGTACGAGGCCCTTTGATGTCAAACGTGGCTATCGGAACCTATTATCAGGTCCATTTATGTTGGTCGTTGTTTTGGAACCTATTATCAGGTCCATTTCTGTCAGACGTGGTTTGCGAATTCGTTGTATGGTTGACATGACGGTGCTAGTCCAGCCTACGGTAAACCAGATTTAGCTAGTTCAGCATAGGGTAGACCGGCATATGGTAGTCCAGACCAGGGTAGTCCAGCGTACGCTATTCCGTTAGTCATTGTTTTCGAACCTAGTACGAGGCCCTTTGATGTCAAACGTGGCTATCGGAACCTATTATCAGGTCCTTTTATGTTGGTCGTTGTTTTGGAACCTATTATCAGGTCCAGTTCTGTCAGACGTGCTATTCAGAACCTATTGTCAGGTCCAATTATGTCAGTCGTGCTTTTCAGAACCTATTGTCAGGCCCAATTATGTCAGTCGTGCTATTCAGAACCTATTGTGAGGTCCATATTTTGGTGTTATTAACACACAACGGCAAAGTATGAGTGGCAATCCTATTATTTTCCTCTTTCCCTTCCGACATATTACCTACCTTAATCGCTTAATCAAATTAAATGAATGCCGGGTCGAATCATGTCATCAACAAAACCAAACAACAACAACAGCAATGTTCCCGTTCCGTGGAGCATTCTATCGCAACGAAAACAAAATAGCGAATCTACCAGTGTGTCCGGTCTTGTCTCAAACACAAAAGTCGTTGTTGTGAAGTGTCATACAAGAAGATTATCCAAGAATGTGTCTTCCAATAAGAAACCGAAAAATTCAACACAACATTACATGGATCCAGCCACGTTTGCAGAAGTAATAAAGATCCACAAAGAGGACATGGCACACTCGCAAAAGCATTCCAAAAACAAAGTCTCCAACCGTAAGAATAAGGAGGCCTGGAATTCGTTTTGGAAACAAGCTGCAACACCGCAATCAGCGTTCAAGATGAAGGTATTGAAGCCAAGGTTTCAATTGGATTCTGCGGAGTACCGCGAAAGAAGTAATGAGCTTAATCACGGCGACGTAGACAACAAGCTTAACCCATTCTTATATCATTTTGAAACTGGGTTTGATGTCTTATGTGCAAAAAACGGCCACTTGGTACTCACCATACTTAATGGATGCAACAATATAAACAACGTGAGAGCAAGACTAAACAGCCAAAAAGGGCATTTCGACGAGGTAGAAGGTTTGGAGATTTGGGAAGAATGCTTAAAGTATGTAACAGAGGAAGTATTGCCTTTCTCGGAGGAAGGCGACACTGGTTGCGTTGACCACGTGTGGGCTATGGGTATCATTATGGCATATGTATTATGCGGTTATCCGGCATTGAAATCAACGGATGACATAAAGTGCTACAACAACTTGGGTATTGGACAACCAGTACAATCTGGAGAACGAGAGAGGCTCGAACTGAATGGTCATACTTTCCCACCAAAGCAATGGTTTAAACTGACGCCGGAAGCCAGAAAACTCATAAAGGAATGCATACATTATCACCCAGGTAACCGTCCCTGTCTGTCAAGCATTGGGTTCAACGAGTGGTGCACAACAACTGAAGAGGCAATCATTGAAAAGTACCGTAGAATGTACATCGAACAAAGCGATGACGTAAAGGAACTAAAGAAAGAACCCGAGAACAACGAGATTAAAGACAATTGGAATTCATTTATGAAGAGAGCGACAAAACAATCTAAGAGTAAAAAACGCAAACTCAAACAATTTCAAAACAAACAGAAAATGGACAAAGAGGATGGAAACGAGAGAAGCATTGTGCAATGGCTCCATCTTTACGAAAAACGTTGGAAATCACCTGAAGATTTGGAGGAGTACAACAACTATCCCGTCCCGCATGGTGCATGGGGACGTGTGAAATAGTACTAATAAGCTTCATGGCCCAACCTAATCCTACCTATGAATACACATTTGTTGTTCGTAACCATTAAAAAAACCTATTTGCATTTATTTTTTAACCGAATTGACAGTCGGAGTGACCTTCGAATTGTTTTTGTCGGAACATTAGGTACTGCTGCAACATTCCTTTTACGTTTCTTTACACATTCTGCAGTATGCTCCTTTCGCTTTGATGATGTACTACACTCAACGTTCAACAAAGTTGTACGTGATTTAGTGTCATTCAAATTATGCCCGGGTGTGATCTTTGGTGCTCCCGTTGAATCGTCTTTTGGATTATCCTCCTCATTAAAAGTTTTCTCGTCCTTTGACACAGTGTCTACCAGATACCTATTATCCACCGTTATATCCGATGTGTCTGGAGATTGGGACTCTGTTGACATCGACTCTGGCATGGTCGTCTTGGAACCTATTGACATCGATTCTGTCGTAGTCATCTTTGAACCTGTTGGCTTTGTTACTGTAGGACACGTCCCGTGCGGGATAGTCTTGGAATCTGTTGGCTCTGTTTCTGTTGGATGTTCCAAATTCTGTCCACCTTCATTTTTCTGAAATGAATGAACTGGTTTCCGATTTACCAACACACCCACTTTGGTGATTCTGGACTTGGATTTCTTCGCAGAGTTAGTCGTAGATGATTTTGTTTTGTAGGACGTTGAAACTTTAGTTCCCGACTTCCCTTCAGTATCCTCCGTTGTGTGTTTTTCTGTGTTTTTGGTCCATACGTCTATCAAGTCGGAACTATCACCGCCATAATCGTGTGTTAACACATCAGTAATCTTCCCCTCTACACCCTCTATACCTAGTTCGTTATACTTCTGCCTGAGTACCTTTATGAAATTTGCATACTCTTTTCGGAATTCGACCGGGCACATAGCAGAAACAAATGAACAGAATTCATTTCTGATTGCAGCTGCAGATAGAACCGCTGATGTTTCATCATGTTCTTCGTCAAGTTCGTATAAGAGTTTACTGCCATGTTGTGATATCCAGCACACGTAGAAGCAGACAAACACTCCGCAGTTGATTGAGTCTTTTTGTGTTGGAAAAGAGGAAAAACACATCTCAAGATACGGATTCTTTTGTATTACTGGATTGGTTTGGTCGGTATCGGTAGAGAAGAAATCGGATAAAAGCAGTACTTCCTTCTCCGAAGGAAAAATGCTCTTGGGAACCATGGGATCTAATTGGATAGCCGAATATTGTCCATTGGATCCACGGAACACAAGATTCACTGCCCAGTGTGATCCACCCGAATTAATAGGGATAATGAACAATCTTCTTTTGGGGGTGATGGTGAAGTCAAAATTAATTGATTTCCTATATTCTTCGTTGTCACTTGATAAATACTGGTAGAACATTGGGTAAAATATATGTACCGTCGGGGATGCAGACATAGACATCAGGAAGCACCAAAGCGAAATAGTGTAGTCGCTCAACCATGCAGCAGCCATATCTCCAGGTGCCGACAAATGTAAAGACCGATAATCTTCAACAAAAGATTCATAGCTATCCCACGACGTTTTTGGCACACCAGTAGCAAAAGATCTGTCGTATAGTGCTAGGTAATTTCTTGCCCTATCTTCCTTGAATATATCAACAAACATTGGCCATGACTTTCTAGCAACCTTTTCAATCACAAGCTGAGATATAGGTAGACCCAAAAACCTGGAGGAAAAACTCCGGGTTTTGTTGAGTTTGTTCGCATGTTTCTGCCTATGAAGATAAACACCGAAGCAGTGAGCAAGTTCTCTATCAATCAAAACAGGATCCAACCCTTGGTTTTCAGAGAATTCGTCATGACACTTATTGAAAAATGATAAAATTGCAGACAGGCCTGCTAGGTCACACTGAAAATATATCCGCATCAGTGTCCTTTCATCTGGTTGCGGAAGATATAGTTCTTCAGAGTAACCACCGGAAGAGTAACATATTGAATAACAGTTCAAACCAGTTTCAGATGAAGAATGGTAGGCAATGTCAACATTGCTTTTTGAGGCATGACCTATCACAAGCGACATTAAAATCTTTTCAGCTTTTGGTAGTGTGATTTCAAGCCTTTGATCACCCTTGATGGAGGTACCTAACCGTAGAACGCATTTGTCAACAACCGCCAATCCTTGTTTATACTCATGAAGGTCAACATTGTTGTAAAAAGTCCGGCTATCAATTTCAAATCGTGGTTTCTCTATCTCGTCTGTTGCACTTCGGACGTATTCTGACTGAATTATAGTAACACTGAACCCATTTATTTCTGTAGTTACGTCCACAAGACAATTACTGCCAAGACGTGATTCGATATAAGAAGGTCGAATTGTTTTGGGCAAAAAGGGACCTGACCATTTATCATTCATAGATTCTTCCAAGTCTTTAAAGTAATTTTTGGAAACGTTTCCTACCATTGACATAAGACTGAAGTCCAATCTACCAACCTTGCTTCTTTCTGGTTTGGGGCGGCTCCAGTCAATCTTACAATGGTAGATAGGTATCCGTATATCAGGATTTGCTGGGTGAACAATCATGAAAACATTCTTGTCTGTTTTCCGAATTACAAACGTCGCTTGTTTCTTATCTCGGCATTGTATTGTCAAAGCTGCTGTAACGTCGCATCGATTTGTTATCTCTCCATTAGCAGGGCTACCATTACTTTGTATGTATTGGAAATGATTGGAACTACGAGTGAACGTTATAGGGCCTGTATCCATTCCTGGTTGAGGCGACGGAGGAGGACTCTCAAAATCTGTAGAGGAGTTGGAGGAGGTGGTGCTCACCTCATCTGTTTGTGAGGAGTGGCGAGATCGTTCCTCCGTGCGGTATAACTCAGCATAGGCAATTTCTCGTTCAATAGTGTGTTTTGTGTCAATAAGTTTACGCTGTTCCCAAAAGCTTTGTTTTTCCTCCACGGATGAAAATTGACCGAGACAATCAGAACAGAAAGATGCGTCAAGTTCCTCTAGCTCGGTTTTAACTTTCCGGTCTTCTTTTTCGGTGATTGGGGGTTGCGTAAAACCACGATGGCAAATAACACAAGTAGAGGATGGGCGGTGAATCATCTTACCAGTGCATCTCCGACAGAATCCATATTCGTCGGAGCAAAATTGTTCAATACGCCCATGGAAATAGGATTTGCAATCCTTATTACGGCACCTTGTTTTTACGTCGTTAGACCATATTGTTCGGTCGCCAAAATAACAGCGAGACCCACTGGCACATAGCAAAGCACCTTTTTGGCAGTTATTGAAATCAGAATTGGATGCTTTGCAGTATTGACTGATATGGACAGATGGATTCTTCAGTTTGGATCCCAAGATGTCTTCTCTGACTGTAGAAGGATTATCAGTTATGATGAACTTGCCCCTTTTTACATTGGATTCTGAACGATGAACGACATCAGAAAACTTATCTTGGGAGAAGGCATCACTCAGTAACTCCCTAAGACAAAATTTGCTCATATTCGATCGGTAGCGGATATCAAGAACAAAAAGAAGTGCTCTCAGCTCTTTGGTTGTCACGAGTTTAGAGTCTGCGAGCAATGGTATTCGCTCCGATAGAGTTCTTGTGTCGATAATCGGTTGGGGATTTGTGCCTTTTTTCTTTGAGTTCCGACGGGGAAGTTTGATACTGTTCCTTTTAGTGTCAACCGTAGGACGTCTTTTGTGCTTGGGTTTGTGTGTGTCCTGCTTGTTCAAAGAGGAAGGGCCTGAGGAATCGTCTGCAAAAAGATTGTGGACAGTCGTTGGAGTAATGTATTTCTCAAGTATAATAGACAGTGACAAGGACACTTGGTAGCAAACCTTATTCACCTGACTAGGTAGTTCCTCTTCAGTATTTGTAGTCAGGGAAGAGAAAGAAAGTCTTTTCATTTCATCAAATAAACATATACTGGAATCAACTTCAGGATGACGAGTTGATAAGAGATATGTTTTACAATCCAACTTTGACCATTGACGTGTGGTTGGGTAGTTGTCCTTGTTTAGAACGTGAACAATGAGAGTCTCTGTGAACTTATTCAGTAAAAGGATATCATTCACAGTACACTTTGGATGGTAGATTGGTAATACCTTCAAACGCCTGGGATACACCGTTACTAAATTCCAAAGAAACCTCGTACCTGCAGAATCCAAATATGTGAAGACCGGAAAATAGATTATGTTCGGACAAAAGGATTTGCCCTCATCATATTCTAATACATAATTAATCTTGTAGGATGGTTTCACAATACCACAACAGATGGCGTTGTGGCAAAAGAAACGGGGTCTAACAGAATTGGGCGGAATACTCTGATGATTGAATAGATCAACAATAACATTCAGAGCGAGCGGTGTCATGATACCTTGTTGGTTGTCGAGTAATCCACGAACGGTAGTTGATAATTGGGGGGCCTCTTGAATGGAAACACTTCGATGGCCAACAAAAAGGTTTTCCAAGCTTTCCTTTATTTTGATCTTTTCTATACCGTAAGACTTGCCGAGTACAACTGAAATAGTGTGTATCATTTTCGCACAATCTTTTTTTTTTAGTGCAGGCTCGGGAACAACAACATTGGGTGCGGATGCGAGTGATTGGGTAGGATTGGAGTCCGGTGCATTAGTGGTCAGTACAGACCTAGGGGTAGAAAGCTTCAGTGGAAATATAGGAGGGGGCAAACTATCGTCTGACTCACTATCAGAAAACACCAAGCGTGATTCAGTAGGAGGTACCAGATTTAGAGACATTGGTTTAGATGGGATTGACGGCGTTTGATTACACTCGTCAATATCACTTCCCATTATTGCAAGAATGGCACCTTCGGTAGATTGAGACATATGGGATTCATGCGGGTCCAGTAAGGATCGCTGCGTCAAATCTTCTCCTACTGGTTGGGGTAACTTTGGTGACTCATTGTCAATAGAAGGAGTACAATTTTGGTGGGGTTTAATACCAACAAGCGATTTGGCGGCCATTTTGATATCATCTGTATTGGCAGATAAATTGACCGAAGCAACATCAGTCGATTCGGCACACATACGGATTTCATCTAACGTGAGCGAAGGAATAGAACCATCATGGGAAGGAACTGAACACAATTCATTAGATCTGGTACCCATTCGAACATCATCTAACGTTGGTAGGCTCGTTGAAACTGGTGAATTAACAGAACCATACAACCTCCGTGAGAGGGTGTGGGTTCCAGGCTTGTCTGGAGGGGGACATCCATCGCCAAGATTTGACGGTGAGTTTAAATCAGGCTTTTCGGAGAATCGAAAGTCAACGTTGAAAGAAGATAAATCAACACCAAGTAGTGTTGAGGCAAATCTGTCCGTGATACTGTTCAGTGAAAAAGTAAGACATTCTTGGTCCTGAAGTATAATACCACCACCATCCATAGAGTCACCAAAGTTACTTTCATCAAAGAAGAATCGGTCGTATTCGTTGAGCGAAGTTCTGTCGCGCGATCCATTAGACCGACTAGTGGAGTTGGTCTGGAGGGAGAAGGGTTGGAGGTCAAATGGAAAAGAATCTGGATTTGGGGAGTAACGGAGTTCTTTGCCTGAAATGCTGACATTATAAATGATGAAATCACCAGGCTTAATATCAGATAGTGGACAAAAGTTAGATGTTGCTCGGTTTGTTAATCCAGTCTGATTGGGGTTGATATTTGTTAGCTTGTCCAATGTTTTGATACCAGACCTGTCCAGATTACCGTCAACGGTGTTTTGATGATGGATATGTTCCCGGTCAATTTTTGTCTGTTTCTTGAGATGATAAGGACGATTGATTTGAGCACCGGAAGTATAAACAGAGGCTCTCCTATTCCGAGGACGACGACTGGAGTTACGGAAAGTTGTTAACTCTCCTTTGGAAGTTATACGTTTTCCTTTGGAATTGGTGGAATCCAAATAGCGAGGTGCGGGCAGCATGTGTATTGGACAATAAAGGTTCTGTGTGTCAATTGTTGTTGGCAAATGCAATTCCAATAACGTAGAAGTGGAAGTGAATGGATCGGACTGCGTACGGGGCGGAATAGCCTCGTTGATGAGCTGACGTGAACATAGGGACAAACAGGACTCGTGGTAAACCAAACCTTCCACCAATCCAGGTACGGGAATAGTCAAAGGTAAAGGCCAATATGGATGTCTTTTGGCAAAGTCAAAAATGATGGGAAAACATGCGCAAATAGAAGACCTCATCTGCGTGAATTCAACATGTCGAGTGCAGGAAGTAGTGAAGTTAAGAATATTGCGGGCGGCCATAATATCTTGCTCAAACTCATGCCGGTTTCTATTCGGAAATTTGTAATTCGAACAATGATTCCATTTGAAAACAATTCGATGGGTTGTTGAGTCATCTTCACGCTTCAAAACAACAGAAACACCATCTACTCCGTAATGATTTTCAACAAACGAAGGTTGGGCTTCAGGAACATATGTAACCACATCGGCTTCTTTGCTGTTGAAATGATTTATCATTTGTCCAATGGAAGATAAAGTAGATGATTGTTGAGTAGATTTAGCGGCACATTGAATACCAACCTTCGACATAAGCTTGGAAACTGAATCATTATACAGAGAAGCAAAGGCGACATTGGTCCAGTGAGGAGGTTTTCTACGTTCATTGGAGGCTAGGAGTTGGCCAGCGACAGTTTCGGCTAAATTGGTGCGTTTGAAACCCATGCGGAGCGATCTTTTAGTTGGATCCGATGGAGAAAGTTTTCGGTAACGGAATTTGAGAGCGAAATCTTTTGCAATCAAAGATGAGGCGTTGATCATTGATTGTACAACATGGGAATTGGATTGGAAAAGAGAATGAAGCTCTTTTAAGAAAAAGAATTGCCCGGCAACAATACGGGAATTGGCTTGGTGTATATTTTCGTCAAAGCCCTCACTGTTGGCGAAAACAGTCCAAAGCTTTGGATCATACTTCAAAAGGTACAAAATGACATCGGCACAATGCTTAGTAAGAGGATTGTTGTTGAGATCGAGTAGGGCGGAATATAAACTGATAAGATTTTGAAAGAAGGAATCGCTGGATGTTGAATCGGACAAAGCAAGCATGTATCGAGTAATCGTTTGTTGAGAGGAAGCAACCCAAGTGTTGTAGGATTCGACCCCTTCACTACCACCGGATTTGTAGTTAGTAAATAAACGGTCGTGTTTGGATCTAACAGATCTTGTGAGATGCTGGAGACACAAGGACACCAAAAAGGAGATTCCAAATTGATGAAAAAAGGCTTCGAATGTAGCTACTAATGGACCTTGGTCGGTGAAAAATGTATACAAGTCAACGGGGGTGCCATGTTTCCAACAACACTGTATAACCCAAGATAATTCAGAAGTCTTTTCCGCAGGAATGATAGCCCACGCAAGAGGTATTGTGTCGCCGTAACTAGTCTTGGTTACAAGAACAAAACATACACCATCATAATTATGTTCTTTGTAATGGAAGCAATCACCGACAAACACTGGAGTAGTTAATTTCCCGAAATATTTCCCAGAAGCGATTGGGGTAGCAACAAAACATCTATAAAACCGATTTTCAGTGTCAGTCTGAAGAATAACAGTTGCTTCAGGATTCTTTAAGGCAAATGCCTGCATCCAGGTTGAGTGGGTGCATGATTGTTGATTGGGTAAAGATTTGAGCATGTATTCAAAACACGCATTTCGAGATCGACGTAGCATCTTTTTAACCTGCCTCGGTTTGGAAGTGGAAGTGAGACCAGATACTAGAAACCAATTATACAGACTTTTTTGGGAAGTGTCATCGGGAGATGGGCTATTCATCATACATTCGGACATAAATTGCTGGAATGGAGGGAAATGAGTTAAATATATTTGTTCCTTTATCGAGGGTAACGTCTGATGGAGACAACAATGTTGATCGAAAGATGGGAAAAGAGTTTTGTCCAACCACCAAAAAGTAGTATCGGAATCCGTCCGGTTCTTCCGAGTCTGGAAAGGTGCATCATGGCTTGAACAGACAACTCTGATCACAAGATCGCAACACACGCACTTAAAAGAACGATTGGTACGGTGGGAGCGGTAGTTTGTTCTATGAAAGGTGGTGATCTTAAATCCCCACCGATTGAAGCAGTATGCTCCGAGAGAGTCGAGCAAATTGTCTGTGGAGGAGGAAAAAACAGGAGGCCGATTGCGGAATTGCTGTAATGACATGGGCGACCATGACTTAACGGGTTTATGATCGGAAGTCGACAAATTGATCATCGGAAACTTTGCTCAATGCAGAAAAGGATAGGTCGGGAAATAGAATGAGTAATAACCGATGTAAAATGAATGAATGATAGGATGTGAATCGGGAAAAAAGTACGGTACAAAGTACAGAAAAATAACGGAGCGACGATGAAGGGGGGGGGGGGGGTGTGAGAAATATAGACTAAAAAAATTTACCGGCTAAAACAGACATTTGACCGAAATTAATGATAGCGATAAAACGTTACAAAAATAAAATACATGGGTGGAACGAATATAAGCCAGAAAAAATTACGCGTGCAAAAGGAGGAAGGGGAACCTATCACCAGGCTCAAAGGTGAGGATACTACTTTTAAAAACCGACACTGAGGTCCAGCAGAACATAAACAGCAGGTGAAATACCTACGGTCAGGCCCAGTAGCAATAATCGCCAAATTTTTGACAGGGGACGAGGCCGACGCAAATTTTAAAAACCTATTCTCAGGCTCTTGCCCATTGGCGGGAAGATTTTTTTAGTTTTGTTACCTGCATGATTGCGATCTTACCTGGTCGTACGTTACACCGGTAGTAATCATACCAATAGTAAACACTTCGTGCCAGACGCCATTTATTGTACCGGTACGAGTATCGTACTCCTTCGTCTCGTTTCATCGCACTGTACGAGTACCGTACGAGTATCTTACTCGTACCGTAGTGACCTGCTGGGCCCGAAACCTGGAAACTAATCAAATACCGTACTTTTGTTTGTCCTGTGTCCAAAACAGATACGGTACGTTCGTACTCGTAAGTCGGTACCGTAGTCGACACGATCTCTTTCCGACAACAACCATCCTCCGGTAATTACCGGCGACTACTTATCGTACTTATACCGGAATTGCAACTAACACAATTCAAAAACGACCATCACAAATTATTTGGGTCTACATTTTCTATTACTCATCGACACGCCTTCTCTGAAGCGTAAACAGCATGTCACAACTTCCTACCTGCCCAAGCTCCAACCCCGACGTAAACATGGTAAATGATGTTGTCAGGGAAATTAGGTCGTCACTTTTTCTTGCTACATCAATTTTCGAAGATGACGTTCCGTTAAGTTCTGTGTCACCAACTGGCAGCCGTCGTAATACAAATACAATTCACTTTGAATGCGGTCGTCTGAAATATTCCCATGTAAAGGGAGAATGGTCTATTTTACATCGACCAATTTCATCCTGCGGTGATGACAAAGATGAAGACAACAAGCACAATTTAATTACAAGTAAGAATGTTATAGCCAGTCTCTGGCCCGCTACTAAGAAGTCCGAAGCAAAACTGGAAAGACAAAAAAGTGGTCGAAAACGCGATTTTTTTTGTACTGAAGACTATGTTGCCTATGAAGTAGACGAAAACGACGTTGGAAGTGTTGTCAACGCTGATGGTGATCACAGCATCATGCGGGCAGCAAATATTCCGCCTTTGCCATCCCAATCAAGATCAGGATCTTCTTTAGAAGAAGGGGAAGTGTCGCCTCCTTTAGAACTTGTTCGATGCCTTTTGCACGGGGCAGAATTTGTCTCTTACTTAAACTCTGCTCGGCGAGAAGTGGAAACTTCGATGCATTCTTCGATGGAAAACGAGAACTATGGCGTGAATGCCAATGCCAACGTTGAGTGCAAGAAAATGAAAAACAAAAATTCTCAATTTAGTAGGGCACGAAATACTTGCACTCCCAAAGCTCGATTCTGGTCCCGACGATTGTCAAAGAACACGAAGCAAAGATCAATCAATTTGCAACCCCTGTTGAATGCAATTATTGGTACAAATTCATCATTACCCACAAATTCTTCATTACTACCAATGGGTAGATCGAATGATGATGGAAGTAAAATCGATAGCTCGTCGCTGCCGGTAGGGTCATTTCTATTAGAACTTGTTGATGAGTGCATTCGATTTGCCCACGTACACATATTGGACCTAATTGCTACTTGGTCACACTCCTGGCAAGTGCGCCTAAACCCTTTGTCCGACAAATTTGAAGAAAATACCGATAATGACCATCATTTCTTATCCACAGCAGGCGTTATTCCCACGAAGCGGAGAATTAAGAGGAGACATGACAAAAAGGGAAATATGCCATCAGAGGCAAAGACTTCGATCATAGACTTTGTTAGGGCTTGTTTGGCACACACGCACAAAGAGGTTTTGAAGTCAAATTCATCTACAACGGGTTCGGACCCACTGCAGAGTACGACTGAGATAAGTGGAGAATCTGACAATAATGATGGCGACCGAACGCTCGTATCGACTACGAAACGAAAAACGGCATTTCGTCGCAGCAAAGATCCTTCACTCGAACCTTCTGATTCTTTGGCTGGTCGTACCAAACTACATAGCACAGACACTAATACTACAGCAATGAAATGCTTGCCATCAAGGAAAAACGAGGACCCTTCTGTTGAAAAAAGACGGTGCAATAGGGGCCAATCGAATCGCCATACTCCTCAGGTAGCCACACCTTCTGTGTTGGAAAATAACAAAAATGGTTTTTCACCGGAGTCGGGGCTACGAAACAATACGGGCTACAGGAGAAAGAAGACAGAATCTTTATCGCCAAAGATAACGAAAAATATGCAGATGAAAAAGGAAAAAGTGGCAATAAAGGATTTTAAGAATCATGATGACTGTTATCTTTCTTCTAATAATGAAATCAAGCATGACACAGTTGCCGACGAAATGAATAATTCAATTCTTTCGTTGTACAAATTTTTCGATAACCCCAAACAACAAATGGAAGATGACGTATCAACGGAGTTATTTCCAGAAGCGAAAGATAGCGATACCAGCAGTGCCCCGACACATCACACAAAACAAGCATCCAAGTATCATAACGGAAGGCGTAACCGTAGTCCCAGGAGGTCGATGCGATGGGATGGAGTTGTGACAAGTCCACTTGTTGGCATAGAAAAGAAGATACGTAGCAACAACATTCCTATGGATAATGCACTGATCAATCAGAAACGGAAAGATAGGGCTGGTAGCGTACAGGTTTCGTGTCATTATGGTCAGGTGAAAGATCGATTAGGGGAGGTGGAAGACACGCTGTCTCCATCCAGTGAAAAAATCCGAAGCAATGATACAATTGAAGGCAGTATAAGATCCTCGACCGAAATGAGAATTCAATCATCAACTCCAGTTGGAGAGAACGATATCAATGGAAAAATGCTGTTGGAAAAAGTGGATTATCTGGCACAGGGTACTCATCATAACGACCAAAGGAACCAAATCGAGGACAAGATTGACGAAATTGACTCTATCAGCAACAATAAAGTGGCAAAATTCAGTAGTAAAGGTGCTGCGATCGCTGTGGAGGATACGCCCAGTTTGGCATGGGTTCGTTTAAGCTTCATTGTAAGTATTTATTCCCCGCGATGTTTTCAGGAATGCCTTGTGCTACTAACTTATATCGTCTATTTTTTAATGCAAACATGAAGGGCCATATCTCTGATTATCACGGGTATAAGCGGAAATACGAGCACTTTGCTCCGTTACAGTTTGGGCCTATCGATGACATCCGAAAGCAAATTGGGAGAACGCTGGTCGAAAACATGGAAGGAAACAATGAAGAGAGTGACGAAGAGATTATCCAAGAAAACAAGGACTACGAAAGAGCGACCACACAATATGAAGTTTTCGCCGAAAAAGAGAGATTACTCAAGCTGAAAGTCAAAGATCATGGCCACATGAGCCTCCCCCAAGAATCCAAGGGAGGGTCCAACGAAAATATCTTGATTACGTTTTCATCACGAATTAATCATACTTTGCCTTTATCACCAACGGTTGATGCAGAGACAAAGAAAACTGTAGGGATGTTTGAATTCGACGAATCAGAGTTGCAGCCACCAGCCAAAATTAGATATTTTGACGAGGAAGATGGCTTTTTATTTGACTTTGACGAAGACAACAAAGGTGAAAAGCACAAAAGGAGAAGTAGGTCTGCTCGAATAGCAGCTCAGAAAAAGACTTCTATTCGGATACTGAACGAAATGCTACATACTCTTGATTTCATTGAAGAGTACAATCGCAAGTTAAAATGCGGAAGTGGTGCAGAGAGCGAAAATGGGAAAGAAGTGGCAGATGCGAAAGGCATGAAAGACATGGAAATGGAACGCAGTAGTGACTTAAATGAGAAGTGCGAAGAGAAGCCTAGTACTAGGAAATCTAGAAGGGTAGCATGTTACGGGCCAAAAACCTGTGGCAACATATGTTCTCCTATCACTTTCGAGCCTATATTTGTACCAATGACTCCAACTACCCACCTGGAGAACTACAACGCACTCCAAAAACGGTATCCATCGTTTTATACAATCCAGGCAAAAACAGATATCGAGAGTGTGAAAGAGAATATTCAATCCATGTTGAAAAAAGACGGTTTGCTTAGAGAATTTCTTGAAGGAAAAGAATTTGTTTCAGAAGAAAAGCAGTTTGCAAGATGCATTCGAGGATATTCAAGCAAGGCGGATCAAGAAAAAATCGAGAAAAAGAACTTCGAGGAGGAGCAGAAACTAAAACAACACGAGTTTGACTACTATCAGCAGCGAAAAAAGAAGAGATCACCACAAGATGTTGAATGGAAGGAACTAGTTACGAGACCTGTTCGTTATGTTGGACGCGGTGTATCCGTACCCGAACGACTCGAGAGTTGCAAGTTTAAACCATATTGCTTCATATGTGATCCAAACTTGCGCGGGGAATGTCGCGATGCTGCTATATATTTCCCTGAATTTAGACGCGTCGAAGAGGACGTGTACATCCCTTTTGAGCTTGATTCAAAGAATGAGTCAACGAGAAGGAGCAACTCGAACTGTTTGAACCAACATAAGTTGGCATCTTCATTAATACTGATGGAACTCTATCATACATTGCACTTCATACAAGAATACAATTGCGGTATGATTGTATCGAGGAAGAAACGAAGGTGAAAAGACTGCATCAATCCAGAATTAAGGAATCTGGCAAAAGTTTGTGACAGCCACCAGTGCACGAAACGGATAATATCTCGAGCCTAACCCATGCTTAATCTTCTGGAATTGACCAAATCGTTGTACATGTCATTGAAGTTCTACTTATAGTGATACTTGACTGTTTTGTGTGTTTTGTGTATTATTGACAATGTTGCTATCGCCACAGATCAAGACATAGAAAGGCAGAAAATGTTCAAATCCCATGCAATTTGTATGTACTACAGTACACAGTGTGCAGATCTTTCAGCATCATCAAAAGGACAACCACAATAATGGGCGTAATGTCGATTCTCTACAAGACAAGGAGAAGGTCGGGCAATGGTAATAATATATATCAATCTTTACCAGCTGCTTTTGTTTTGTACACAGGTATTGCTGGCACATCTATGCATTCTGACACAGAAATTGTGTGTTTTCGCGAATGGCCCAGTGATTTGGGGCGATCGACTTTCAGATTAGATAGTTTCCCTTGTCGGCAAGAAATGCACAACATCAAGAAACAGAGACAGTTTGATAGTAGTGCATAGCCCCACCAACTATGAATTACTTCGTATTATGCAATACTGGTGATGTTGGACTCTCCCGCTCTTTTCTCTTCTAACTACGGGAATAGGTGTAATTGGATCAATCGGTGAGATGACAGCGCGTCTCTGTGGAATGAGTGTTACCATGTCAATATCTATAGAAGGCTGTAGATCCTCTTTGGTAGTAGATCAGAGGTATGCAAAGGTACGTGTAGGAACGTCTGACTTCAATGTTACAGTTTATTTGAATGTTGGTGAGTAATGATGTGGTGGACGGCGTCCCATAATGAGTGATTCCCGAGATGATTTTGACCCAGACCAAAAATCACCAGACCCAGATTTTGGCTATCCCAATCGTGCTGAAAAAAAACGTCTATGCGCGTACAAACTTTTTCTGAATTTTTTTTTGTTTGTACCTGATGACACGATCGTCGTGAGAGTTCTTGCTAGTGGAGTCAATAAAAGGGCATCAATCTCAACTAAAGTAACAATCTATCACTTATACTGGTGTGAAATAACGCAGAGAAGGGGGTTTATTACTTAGTTGGGTATTTTTGGCTAATTTTGGCAGAAATCTGGGTCCATTGTGTTTCACATTTTTTTGAGTTTCGCTCTTCATCGTTGTCGCCCCCACCTAGAAAACATGAAAGACTCCAACAAAATCCCACACCGGTCCCACAAAAATAGCAAGGAGTGGTGAATTTGAAGCAATACTTGCTGTCGTCGAGGTCATGGTTGCAGCAATCGAATTGTGATTTTCAAACATAGAAAATTTTGCAATCCGCATCTAACAACGGGACCGGCAACAGCAGCAGCAGCAGCAACAACAACAACAATGGCGTCATCCTCCTCCTCCTGCTCGTCCTGCTACTTAGTCTTCTTTTATCTCTTTGCTTCCTTTTCATAGTTGTTCTCCAGCATCACCTTCTGTTATAATAGATCGGCAGACCGGTGGAAAGTACCATAGCAATCAATACACAAATGGACATAACAAGTATCACACTTCATCAACAGCCCATCCTTTCTAAGCGCAAGCCATTTATGCATAGCACACTGTGTCCGCTTCTTCACCTTGAAAGGAAAGAGGTCTAAGTTCCTCTGCAATCTACTTCTACATCCCAAAGTCCCTCCATCTATGAGTGTTGCGTCATTCATCCTAGTAGCAGACCTTCGACTGCTGATGTTGTCGTCGTCGCCTGTTGCTGTTGCTGCTGCTGTTGTTGCTGTTGTTGTTGTTGTTGTTGTCAATGGAGATACACCAAACTGATCAGCAGTGGAGGAGATGAAGAACATCTGGGCTTCTGCTTCCACTTCAACCGCTTCAGGATCTACCAAGTACTCGTCAATAGCTCTTCTGAAGTTGTACTACCCGTGGGGACTTTGCCACATCGTCCAGCGACGCCTGTTACCCCCCCCCCCCCCCACTATGGGTCACTCCCCGTCGACATCCAGGCCCGGTTCACATGGCTCCATGTTCAGTATCAGCCCACCTTTGTCTGGTGGCACCACTGCGGTACCGTTTCCATCTCCCCCACCGCCCAGCGTCTCCTGCAGGTCATCATTGACTACCTTACTTTGGGCGGCATGTGTTCTACCCCCATTGGCCACCTTGTCTGGTGCGACTTTACGTTTGACCACAGCACCTCTGATGCCAAGCAGAGTGGGATTGGCGCATGTCTCCCTTCCACCTGGGTTTTCTGCTTCCTCCCGTACTCTGCACCACTCCATGCCAGGACCAAGTTGCCTCGTGCAGCAGACCCAGCCTGCTGCGTCCACATCAACACACTTGAGTTTCTTGGTGCCCTCCTGTGCTTCGTCATTGGACAACTCTGGCACAGCCAGTACCCCACCAATTATCCCCCGGCTCCTATCCTCCCCACTTCATGCAACAACACAGCCACAAGAAGGCTTCTGTAACGTAAGCTGTACGTACTACGAAGCTACGTACTACAATCTACCGTACAAGAAGTCATACTATCTAAGATACCACCATCAAAGGATACGTACGATCGAACTAATGAGACCAGGAATAATCTAGGAGGAATCATTAAGTATCCAAACATCAACAATTCTATGCTGGTGTATAGACGCCAGGCGGGCGCACGTTATTTTTATTACTTCGTATTATTATTATTATTTTTACCAGAATCGACACCAAGTCAGACTCCCTGACTGACTTGCGCGCGCGCAATTTTTGACTCGAGTATATAATAACTGACTTATTAATACTGGAACGAATTAATAACACGAGTTATTTTACAGAAGTCAGCGTAGGTTTAGTACTGGACTCTTATTTTAGTACCTGCGAGACACTACTACTTATTTCATTTTACTCAAGTCAGCGTAGGTTTTGTACTGGACACCACTTATTTTAGTAGACTAGTACCGCACCTCTTCTATCCAACGGACGAAACCCGAACTCGAAAGGGAAGAGTGTTCTCCACTTTAGTTCTCCACTTTAGTTTTTAACTCACCGGCTGAGGTGAATCCCAAAACGTTTTCGCAAATTATTTCAGTTCTTTGATACTCACCGCGTTGTTCGATACTTAAGGAAATGGGAACGATTTCCACGATCGGTTGAGATTGGTTGGAGTGATTTGCAAAAGGAAGAAATTCTAATTTGCACGTGATTCTACTTACGTAACATGCAATATTACTAGATAACAAGTGATTCCACTTCATAATTTCTACTTTTGCAACAAAGAGCTCATAATTTCAAATTTGGAACTAAACTCTGCATCTTTTTTGGCTCTGCTAAACTTGGCTAAGCGAAATCTTGGAAACGAATCAACCATGGGATTCATCCTAAACTGATGCTAAGCAAAACAATCTTGGAATCGAATCAACCATGGGATTCCTCCTCCACCAATCAACAATCGACTCGCTCTCCAATCAACAATCGACTCTCCTCTCCTCCCCTCTCCAATCAACAATTGACTCTCCTCCTCCTCTCCAATCCGCGGCTCTCCCCCTCTCCAATCAACAATAGACTCTCCTGTCCTCTCCAATCCGCGGCTCTCCCCCTCTCCAATCCGCGGCTCTCCCCCTCTGCAATCAACAATCAACTCTCCTCTCCTCTCCAGCAATCAACAATCGGCTCTCCTCTCCTCTCCAATCCGCGGCTCTCCCCCTCTCCAATCAAGAACCCCCTCTCCAATCAAGAATCGAGTCTCCTCCTCTCCAATTGAATCGATCAAGTTTCCTCTCCAATCGAATCGACCAAGTCTCCTCTCCAATCGACTCGCCTCCTCTCCAATTGATCGAGTCCTCTCCAATCAAATCGGCTCTCCTCCCCCTCTCCAATTGAATCGATTGAGTCTCCAATCGAATCGGCTCCCCTCCCCCTCTCCAATCAAATCGATCGAGTCTCCTCTGCAATCAGCTCGCCTCCTCTCCAATCGATTGAGTCCTCTCCAATTGATCAAGTCCTCTCCAATCGACTCGCCTCCTCTCCAATTGATTGAGTCCTCTCCAATCGACTCGCCTCCTCTCCAATCGATCGAGTCTCCAATCGAATTGGCTCTCCTCCCCCTCTCCAATCAAATCGATTGAGTCCTCTCCAATCGAATCAATCAATGGAGTCCAATCAACAATCTACAAGTCAATCTGTCAAACCGTTTGCAAAAGCGGGATCGATTATCGATTGGGATGCTGGAATAACAAGTCGAAATGACTTAGCCTTCCGGACATGGTTGTGGAGTGACGTCAGCATGGTCTTTGCCTTCATTAAGGCATCACCTTCCTCCAGAAGTACCTCTAAGGATTTGCCAGAATGAACTCTATCCTTGATGAACTATAATACACTTGAGTCGCGAGAACTGCTTCTGCTCGGCCGCGCTATAATGCTTCCTCCATCGATTGCCAAATATCTTTTCAAGCTCTTCAATGCCTCCAGGGAAGTCATCTTCTTTGAAGTCCTCAAGTCCGAACCACTCCTTCCACATCAACGACACCACGGAATGCTGTCGGATCAAGATTTTTTGGGGAATAAGGTTAGTACCTCGTGCCCCGGCGGTTGTTGTTGTTCCGTCTGCTTCTGTTGGGAGACGAAAGGCCACCATGTGCTGCAGGTAATGGTGTATTTGTCCGTTGATTGCATCTTGTTTCTGTTCAAATTTGCTAACATTATCGTCTATCCGTGTAACATCCTTTGAAACATTATGGACTTTGGTATGAATATTGTGAAGTCGGTCGCGAAACCCCGGAAGTGCTACGTCCATACTTCGTTGGATTGCGGTAGTACTACCTCCTCTCTCCTCGTCAAGTCCTGCTCCCATAACCTTTTCGACAACTTGTGCTTGATAAGCCTGGAACAATTCTGTGTTGAAAACAGGCAAGGAGAAGAGGCAATTCGGTCTCCTGTTGTGTATCAAGACCGCGGCATCCTGCAGTACGAACACATTGCAAATTCAAGAGAAGCTCAAAGAATGCTTGAGCAGTTGGCTTGTTGGGGGCGGCACGATTTGCAATTGTGTCCATTGCCTTGTCAAGGAACAGGGAATACTTGACGACGAAGCTCTGGAGGTGGGTTGACGGTACTATGGGGTAAGAAGAAGCTACCTTTCTCTTGTGCATGTCCAGCCAAGACCCTGCATCGCCTTCAGTGGGAGTTTTGAGGAATACCGATCTTCTCGGACATCAAGGTTCCAATTTCTGATCATCTTGATGTATTGGGGATCCACTTCTTGAATCTCCAACGCAACTGCACCTGATCCGCGGCCAAAGTGAACAAAATTCTTTGATGCGACGCCCAACGCCGTGCATGCTTTCCGCATTGTTTTTGCATAGGCTTGGTCTGTTATTGGACGGTGGTTCTGGGAGTGATTACAATCGGTGAGTAATTTGACTTCAAACCATGACGCGTTCTCTGCAAAGTCGTACCACACAAGTTCTCTGGTTGCATGGAATTTCGCCATTAAGTAGAAGCCCAAAGCGCCAATGGGGACACATGTTAACATTGCGGTGCCTGATCACACAACCATACAAAGTTCGCTGACCGTTTGTTTTCCCTGTAATGATTTGCATGATAAAGATCAGGCAGAGGTGTACGCCTTCGTCAGCTTTGATGATGCTGCACAGGTCTGACAACGTGCATTTGAACAAGGACTCCCTGCGGAGAACACCACAATGGGTCATAAGGAAACAGAATCGGTCCCTCAAGGCAGCGATGTTGTAGTTATGTTTGGTACAATGCTTGTAGAACAAGAAAGCCTCGATTCGCTCAATGCTTGACACCGTCATGTAGGGGGACAACGCGTGATCCGATTTTCTCGTCGTGTTGAATCATCTTGATCCGTTTCTTTCTTACTTGGACAACGCGGAGCAACTGTGTAACCCTGTCACTCCGAAGGTGTTCCTTTGTAAGAGTGTTGGCGTTCTGACTCCTCTGATGCCGCAATATTTTGAGGATGGAACAAAAGTACTGATTCACTGTATCATAACCTACAGGGTCTGTCTCCAGCATCAACTCGCAAGAAGCGCCAGCATGATTGGTGTTGTTGTATTTGGCCATCACGGCGTGGTAGTCGACAGGGTCAAAAATTTGTGTTTGCAATTGCCCCTTCTTATGGTGCCCTCTTGTCCTCTGCGTCCAATAGGCCTGATAGAAGAGGAAGCCAAAGACCTTTTCTTCAGTCACTATTTGAGTGGAGTAACCAAAGGAAGAAAACACACTGGTGCAATACTGAAGGAATTCCTCCCCTTTTCGACCGTAGGCAAGTTGAGTATTCATTGGAATACCATCATTGTCATCATGTTGGACTTGCCGTGCTGCTCTGGCAAATATTCCACTTGTGTAAGACATTTTCATTGCTGGAGACCGAGGGGAGTCATTTTGTTGAAATTGCAAGTGTTTTGGCTGTTTTGGCTGTTTTGTTCTTGTTTTTCGTTGCTTCAACGTTTTCGACGTTTCCGGCGTTTTTTGTGTCTTTATGTTTCGTTTGTCGGAATCAAAGTGTATATGTTTGCTGTGTTTGTTGGTTTGGTTTAGCCTTCTGATGTTTTTGTGGGTTGGTGCCGGCCGGCGCCAAAGACTTGTTCTATGTTCATGTCACATGTTCGCTTTCATGTGTTCGCTTTCCTATTAGTATGTGCTTCATCTCATTGGTTGGAATTTCTGAAATGGGTGAATTTCATTGGTTGGAATTTCTGACATGGTGGAATTTGATTGGTTAGAATTGCAAAAAGTGGCTATTCGACCAAGTCAGAGGAAATTGCCGTTAACCGTTAAACTGCAGCACAATCCTACAGACCGAGGTCTGACTGATCTCTGACTTAGTATAAATAATCTCTTATTATCATTATCCATGTGCCGAATGATAATAACATGTGCGATCGAAGTACCACACGCTCCATCGCTCCTTATTTTATCTGTTAAGTTTCCATCCATTTTTGTAAAGTATTAATCCATCATAATTATCACTCCTACTCAAAATTCTACCCCTAGTGTGTTACAGCTTCTACCTGGTCGCTCCTTGGCCAAAATGCTGTTCGTTTTTGGTCTCTTTCCACAAAGACTCCCCCCTCGGCTGCAGAGTGGACTATATTGAAGGCACGGCAAATACCCTAGCCAGCTCTGTGTCCTGCCCGCATGAATTACCACTGCCCTCTCACGCCTTGTATCACACACACGTACCCCTTCTTCCTTTCCCAGATATGCTCTCAGCAAAAGTCACTTGCGTCTTGGGCTGTTTTCCTCCTAAGTCGCGGCCTTATCTCACTTCTGGCCTCAACACTCTCACCCGCCTGCAAAATTGTAGCCCCACCAATCCCAATGGTGAAGCTCAGATAGTTTGTACCCGCTGTCTCCATTTTATCTGGTGGACCTGCTACTATGGCGTCTACGGCTCATTGTTCCCTCAGATCCACCACCACATTGTAACTACCAAAGCCCTCAACCTCCTGCTGGCCCTCTATGCCAGCCATCTTCTCTCTGGTCACAGCCTCCTCTGCAAGACCATCTGGGCCAAAAACACCCTCAAGTAGTACCTCCAGGCAGCCAGTACTTTTCTTGCTCACTTTGATCATGATGCCGGCCGCGATGCCCGCTGCTGTTCTTCCTCAGCCCGTGCCCTCTGCCCCAAGATTTCTGCCGTCATCAAGGCAGCAAAGCGGTTTGAATCCGTCCCCAACCTGCGCCAGGCATTCACCATCCTGACGCTACTCCATTTCAAGCAACATCATACTACTGCGGACACTGACAGGCTCCATGCAGCCCTGATTGACTGGCTCATGGTCGGAATTGCGACAGGTTTCCGGAAGAGCGAATGGTGCCAAACCCACGCAAACCGGCTATTGTCTACCCACTGCCTCAACCCAGCCAACAACCCCATCACTCAACTGGCTGCCAACCAAGCTGCCACTGTAGATATCTCAACCAATCCAAGATACACAACTGAGAATTTAATGGTACCGGCTTGGGAATTGTTGAATCCAACAGCTGCAAGAAAATTGTGCTCCCTCCACACCGAGTACAAGCCACAATCAAATATTACCACCATGTGCTTGGCCATGCCGGTGCTGAAAGAATGTAGTATCGGACCATCAACCAATTTGTATGTGCTCCAAACTTGAAAGACCAAATCAATGCCTTTTACAAATCTTGGGATGCCTGCCAAAGGTACAAGAACAGTCACCAAAGCCACGGTCAACTTCCAACCAAGGAATAATAATATACGTATTTAAGTAACTTTAACCACCAAAGGTGGATCTAAACTACTCAGTCTGTATCCAGACTTTAACGTCGTCTCAATCGAAGAGAGTTTAAGCCCCAAGTTGTAGAACAACAAATTTGTCAAACGAATCCTGAAAGCAAGCAGGGAGGGTACAAGGACAAACTGCTGAAGGATACCGGGAGCATAATCCAAACTGGGAGCAGCTATCGACAAACATACAGGAGGAAGGGTAAAATACTTGGAGCAGTACTGTGTGCAAAGGTGGGGGAGACACAGCACTGGGTGCAGTGCCTGGAGCCACACGTGGTGCAGCTCGAGAGGCAGAACTGAGTGCAGAACTGGGTGAAACACTGGGAGCAGTGCTAGGTGCAGAAGGTGGTGATATACTGGGAACAGCACTTGGTGAAACACTAAGAGCCACACTTGGTACAGGGCTAGAAGCAGCACTGAGTGCCGCACGTGGGGAACACAAGGAACAGCACTGGGTGCAGAAAGTTGTGGTATGCTGGGAGCAGCACTGGGTGCAACGCTAGGAACCACACTTGGTGCAGCGCAAAGAGCAACACTGGGTGCAGAACTTGGTGAGACACTGGGAGCAGCACAGGGTGCCGAAGGTGGTGAGATAACGGGAGCAGCACTGGGTGCAGTGCCATGGAGTCACACTTGGTGCAGCTCTAGAAGCAGCACTGGGTGCAGAACTGGGTGAAACACTGGGGGTAGCGCAAGGTGCAGAAGGTGGTGATAAACTGGGAGCAGCACTGGGTGCAGCGCCAGGAGCCACACTGGGTGCAGCGCCAGGAGCCACACTGGGTGCAGCTCCATGAGTAGCACTGGGTGCAGAACTTGGAGAAACACTGTGAGCAACACTGAGTGCAGAAGGTGGTAAGATACTGGGAGCAGCACTGGGTGTAATGCGAGGAAACAAACTTGGTGCAGCTCCAGGAGCAGCACTGGGTGCAGAACTTGGTGAAACACTGGGAGCAACGCTAGGTGCAGAAGGTGGTGATATACTGGGAACAGCACTGGGTGCAGCGCCAGGAGCCACACTGGGGGCAGCTATGGGAGCAACACTGGTGCAGAACTTGGTGTAACACTGGGAGAAGCACTGGGTGCAGAAGGTGGCGATATGTTGGAAGCAGCACTGGGAGCAGCGCCATGAGCCGCACTTGGGGCAGCTTTGGAAGTAGCACTGGGTGCAGAACTTGGGGTAACACTTGGAGCAGCACTGGGTGCAGAAGATGGTGATGTATTGGAAGCAGCACTGGATGCAATGCCAGGAGCCACACGTGGTGCAGCTCTAGGAGCAACACTGGGTGCAGAACTTGGTGAAACACTGAGAGCAGCACTGTGTGCAAAGGTTGGTGATATATTGGAAGCAGCACTGGGTGCAGCGCCAGGTGCCATGCTGGGTGAAGCTCTAGGAGTAGCACTGGGTGCAGAACTTGGTGAATCACTGGGGGCCAGCACTGTGTGCAAAGGTTGGTGATATATCGGAAGCAGCACTGGGTGAAGAATCAGAGAGGGCACTGGGGTCAGCGCTTGGTAAAACACTAGGAGCAGCATGGAGTGCAGAAGGTGGTGATATACTGGAAGCAGCACTGGGTGCAGCGCCAGGAGCCAAACTTGGTGCAGCTCTAGGAGCATCACTGGGTGCAGAACTTGGTGAGAGACTGGGATCAGCACTGGGTGCAGAACCTGGTGAGATACTGGGAGCAGCACTGGGTGCGCACCATCAAATGCACAGTAACCAGCTCGGAAGACATCAACATGCTCAGTAGCCCAGATGGCATCAATGGGAGTCCTGGTGGTATTCCTGTTGTAGGTGGCAGGGGGGGAAGTTGAAGGGTGTGTAGTCAAGATGGCATCCTTGAAGCCAAGTGCTTTGAGCTCAGAGGAAAGACCATCAGACAGGACATCAGAATTATGGTCAATCCCTAAAATGACGGAGTCACCAGCCTCTAAACACGCCTGAAGGGCAGCTGTGAGGTCACGGTGCAAAAGAGGATGTGTGGGTTGGGACAGGGAAGATCCTCCTCAGCCTGGAAGTAGCGACAGTTTTGGTTCCAAACAGAGCCAAGGTCCCTGTCATTTTCTACAGGGCAGTAGGCAGAAAAGATGGTAACCATAGCTTGAGCCCTGCCTTGAAACCTGACAAAGGTCCATCACCCAAGCCCAGAGGAATCAGCCCCATGGGCAAGCTTGTGAGAATGAAAGAGTCGGTCAATGGTATAACCCGTGCCACCAGGGAGGCGCCAGGTACCGGTGGAGGCCTCATGCTTGTTGCTAGCAAGGTAGGTGAAACTGGAAGGGTATTCCTGTTTGATGCGAGAGTGGAAGAGATCACAAAGGGGGAGCTGAGGTTCATTCAGACAATGCTCAGCTTAGAGGGCAACCCCAGCTTTACTTTGAGCAACTCGCCAAGAGTTGTGACGAGAGCGAGACATGAAGGCTGACTTCCACTGGGGACCAATATTTTGGAAGGTAATGAGGGTGGAGTTGGAGGAAGGAGCCTGGGGAAAGGGATTGCCAAAATCATCAGCATCCTTAGCAACAAGGATGTCCCCATGAAGATCAGATTGTACAATGCGGGAAACAGGAGGAGACGAGGAGGAGGAAGAAGGACTGGACGAATCCAGGGGGGAAAGAGAGTTGGGGGACCTCCCACCAGGCCCAGATGGAGATATCCTAACCATGATCAGAAGCAAACCGTGTCTGCCGCACGGAGGAGGAAGATGACAGCAACCCTGGATGAAGCACCGGGAGGCACTTCAAAGGCATCGCTGGGGGAAGCACAGGGAGGGGGTTCAGTGCAAAGTGAAACACTAAGATCCCCAGTTGGAGCCGCGCTGGTGGTGACACTGGAAGCAACCCGAGAGAAAGCACTGGAGAGGCACTGCAAAAGCGTTGCTGGGGGAAGCACAGGAAGGGTGGGCAGATCCAAGGGACACACGGAGATTCACAATTGGAGCCGCGCTGATGGTGACACTGGAAGCAGCCCTGGATGGAGCACTGGGAGACACTTCAAAGGCGTCGTTGAGGGAAGCGCAGGGAGGGTGTGCAGATCAAAGTGAAACACGGAGAGCCCCAGTTGGAGCCACACAGGTGGTGACATTGGATGCAACCCTGGATGAAGCACTAGGAGACACATCAAAAGTGTTGCTGGGGGGAGCACAGGGAGGGTCTGCAGATCAAGGTGAAACACTGAGATCCCCAATTGGGGCCGCGCTGGTGGTGACACTGGAAGCAGCCCTGGATGAAGCACTGGGAGGCACTTCAAAGGCAGTGCTGGGGGAAGCACAGGGAGGGTGTGCAGATCAAAGTGAAACACTGAGATCCCCAGTTGGAGCTGCGCAGGTGGTGACACTGGATTCAACCCTGGATGAAGAACTGGGATGCACTTCAAAAGTAGCGCTGGGGGAAGCACAGGGAGGGTGTGCAGATGAAAGTGAAACACTGAGATCCCCAGTTGGAGCTGTGCTGGTGGTGACACTGGATGCAACCCTGGATGAAGAACTGGGAGGCAATTCAAAAGCAGCGCTGGGGGAAGCAAAGGGAGGGTGTGCAGATCAAAGTGAAACACTGAGATCCCCAATTGGAGCCGCGCTGGGGGTGACACTGGATGCAACCCAGGAGGAAGGACTAGGAGACAGAGCAAAAGCATTGCTGGGGAAAGCACAGGGAGAGTGTGCAGATCAAAGTGAAACACGGAGATCCCCAGTTGGAGCTGTGCTGGTGGTGACACTAAATGCAACCCTGGATGAAGCACTGGGAGGCACGTCAAAAGCATTGCTGAGAGAAGCACAGGGAGGGTGTGCAGATCAAAGTGAAACACGGAGATCCCCAATTGGAGCCGCGCTGGTGGTCGCGCTGAAAACCACCCTGGATGAAGCACCGGGAGGCACTTCAAAGGCAGTGCTGGGGGAAGCACAGGGAGGGTGTGCAGATCAAAGTGAAACACTGAGATCCCCAGTTGGAGCCACGCTGGTGGTCGCGCTGAAAGCCACCCTGGATGAAGCACCGGGAGGCACAGCAAAATCATTGCTGGGGGAAGCACAGGGAGGGTGTGCCAATCAAAGTGAAACACTGAGATCCCCAGGTGGAGCTGCACTGGGGGGGACACTGGATGCAACCCTGGATGAAGCACCGGGAGACAGAGCAAAAGCATTGCTGGGGGAAGCACAGGGAGGGTGGGCAGATCCAAGGGACACACGGAGATTCGCAATTGGAGCCGCGCTGATGGTGACACTGGAAGCAACCCGGGAGGAAGGACTAGGAGACAGAGCAAAAGCATTGCTGGGGGAAGCACAGGGAGAGTGTGTAGATCAAAGTGAAACATGGAGATCCCTAGTTGGAGCTGCACTGGTGGTCGCGCTGAAAGCCACCCTGGATGAAGCACCTGGAGTCATGTCAAAAGCATTGCTGAGGGAAGCACAGGGAGGGTGTGCAGATCAAAGTGAAACACGGAGATCCCCAGTTGGAGCTGCGCTGGTGGTGATGCTGAATGCAACCCTGGATGAAGCACTGGGAGGCACGTCAAAAGCATTGCTGAGGGAAGCACAGGGAGGGTGTGCAGATCAAAGTGAAATATGGAGATCCCCAGGTGGAGCTGTGCTGGTGGTGACGCTAAATGCAACCCTGGATGAAGCACTGGGAGGCATGTCAAAAGCATTGCTGAGGGAAGCACAGGGAGGGTGTGCAGATCAAAGTGAAACACGGAGATCCCCAGTTGGAGCCACGCTGGTGGTCGCGCTGAAAACCACCCTGGATGAAGCACCGGGAGGCACGCCAAAAGCATTGCTGAGGGAAGCACAGGGAGGATGTGCAGATCAAAGTGAAACACGGAGATCCCCAGGTGGAGCTGTGCTGGTGGTGACACTGGATGCAACCCTGGATGAAGCACTGGGAGGCACAGCAAAAGCAGTGCGGGGGGAAGCACAGGGAGGGTGTGCAAATCAAAGTGAAACACGGAGAGCCCCAGTGGGAGCCACGCTGGTGGGGACACTGGAAGCAGCCCTGGATGAAGCCCTGGGAGGTACGCCAAAAGCAGTGCTGGAGGAAGCACAAGGAGTGAGGCCTGGTGCAGACAAGTCGGGAAACAGAAGGAGCGGGGGAAGAGGAAGGAAAACTGAGGGATGCAAAGGTGGAATTTGGAGAGGTAGGCATTCCACCAGGCCTGATGCAAGGGATCCTAACCATGATCAGATGCATACTGTGTCTGTCGCACGGAGAGAAGGGAAGCAGGAGCAGAGCTGGTGGAGGCATTAGCATGACTGAGTTCGCTGACACTAGCATCGTTGCCAGGAGAGAAAGCAATGGAGGTGAGGCCAGAGCGCAGAGGAGAATGGAGGGCTGTAGGGCGCCTGGCAGCAGGAGGCAAAGTGTCAGCCATGGCAGTGCCACCGGGGGAGACAGCAGTCGGAGGGGCACCCAGAACAGAAGTGAGGTTGGAAGTACCGGTAGCAAGAGTAGACATGGACTGGCCATCATCAAAACCACACCAACCACTGTCCTCGCGAACCTGAAAAGAGAAGTGCATATCAAGGTCAAAAGTAACAGCATTGGAAAGGGAGTCAATAGACAGATCATCATCAACAAGTTCCCAATCACAGGCATCACCACTACCAAAGAAGGGAAGAGCATCCGCTGGCTCCTGGTCCGGCGCAGGGGCATTTTCAACAACCCGTCCTTCAGTGGGATCCCAATGAAAGTCCTCCATCTCTGTGAGACACTCAGTAGAAAACCATTGGCGGACACAAGAGCCATACCGAGCCTCCAGGAAGATGGGGAGAAATGACAGCATGGTTTGAGCTTCAGCCAAGGTAGTAGTATTGTACAGGGCCAGGATTTCACCATGATAGGAGCTGGTGTCAACGGAGAGAAACAGTGGCCAAGACCAGTTGTCCCTAGTATGGATGCCCAGAAGAACACGGCGCAATGTGGTGGCACCCAAGCCTTGGCCCAAATCTACAGGAAGATCCAAGTCAACAACACCGAGGACAGAAGCAGTGTCATGGGTCTTGATGAACTTGGCTGGACGGTGCTTGGCTTGACGAAGTGTCTTCAGCTTGGAAGGGGGAAGGCATTGGTCAGAGGGATTGGTAGCAGTCTCAATAAACTTGTAGAATTTACCATCAGGAAGGGATGCTATATCAGAAGCAGAGCAGCAATTGAACTGGGCCTTTAAAAGCTTGACAGTCTGAGAACGCTTGGTAGAATCACACAAAATATGTGCAGCTGGAACAGGGGAGGGATTGGGAGTTCGTGAATTGTCTAGCCAAATGTTCTTCCGGATGACAGCAATAGGGAAGGCTTGAAAACGAGGATGAGTCTGGAGCAGTGCATTGTAGTGATCAAGATCAAAACTCTGCATATAGGACCCTAGCAGAAAACCACAGGTGACAGTAGTAGAGGCTTGAATGTGATCGTACTTGAAGTCCATTTCACAGTGCTGGAGTTGCTGAAGGAGAGTGTCAG
This sequence comes from Pseudo-nitzschia multiseries, assembly GCA_037355745.1. Taxonomy (NCBI): domain Eukaryota; phylum Bacillariophyta; class Bacillariophyceae; order Bacillariales; family Bacillariaceae; genus Pseudo-nitzschia; species Pseudo-nitzschia multiseries. The sequence continues at coordinate 10,906,706 of CM074789.1, read as the reverse complement.
ACAGCAGAGTATCCATGGGGACACTGTGGCCCATATAGAACCTGAGGTGGGGGGCAGCTCTAACCCTGAGCCAGAGTGAAGCAACGTAAGTTCAAGAGTGCGCCGGTCAGGCAGGGTAGACCAAAGCTTGGGAACGGGCTTGGCCTTGGGGTTGATGCTAGCGCGGGAAGGAAAAACATAGAGGACCAGCTTCCGGTCTACAGACCAGAGCAAGCTTAGTGCATCAGTCAGGGACTCAAGTATTTCATCGTACAAGTCACTAGGGCGAGGTGACATCAGCCTGGGGAGAGACAGAGTGGAGTAGGAGCTGTAGGAGCACTTGGTACCTTCAGTGACATCAACCGGAGCCCTGGAATCACTGGAGCAAACCCCACGCCGCTGAAGGAAGTGACCAACAGAAGAGGATATAACCAAAGCAGCACCAACAGAAGGAAAAAAGGAGACAGACCGAGATCCAGACACCTGGGTGGAGGAGTCGGAGGCAGCTGTAGGAGCAGGAGCAGGAGGCTTGGTGTGGAAGAACCAGTGAGACCCAAGGACCCTGTTGGCAGACAGCCAAACCTGCCCTTCAGTGCTAGGCATAAGGTTGCCTTCACAGTACAGGTCATCAAAGCATTCAGGAGACATCTTGGCAAGACCAATGAGACATTTCCGGAGGGCTTGGCCGGGAGGGGATTTGGTCCACTCTGCAGAGCCTTGGAAGCAGACCAAAGCAAGGGAAACCAGAGACTCCAAAGAAGCAGACCTCCAATCAGGAGCATTGGGATTGACCAAGGCATACACCAGAGCAACCAATAGGCGGCAAACATCGTGAATGGATTTCTTGTCACGTCCATCCTTCTTGCTAAAGAAGTGGGTAGGACTAGGGGAGGCATTCCAGACCCGGGTCTGAGCTGGCGACTTTCGGAGGTGTTGGATGGAAGAGGGAGTAGGGCAACGACCATCACCATAAAAACGCCAAATTAAAGAAGCAGAGTGGGCCTGGTTGGCAGCAGCCAGAGCCTGCTTACGAAGTGCTTGATGGTCCAAGCCAGGAGAGGGAGTCAGGGAGGGGGACTGCTGAAGGAGAGACTGCTTAAGAGCTGGGGGCAGAAGGGCAGGCGCAGGGGCAGGAGGGGTTGGCTGTTGAAGAGCTGAGGAAGTAAGGACAAGCTGCTTGAGAGCGGGTGGCTGAAGGGGGGGAGACTTAAGGGCGGGCTGTTTAGAGTCCCGATGAGGAGCAGGCTTCTTAGCAGACCAAGTAGAGGAGGCCACAGAGGAATCAGAGGAAGAGACAGACATGGAGGTAACAGAAGATTGGCTAGCTGAGGAAGAGGAAGCAGACAGAGATGCATCTTTCCGCGGACGAAGAGAGGAAGGAGAAGGAGTGGCATGGGTGGGAGCTGGGGTAGGGGAGGACTTCTTCAGATGGACACGCTTGGGGTAACGAGATCCAGAGGAGCGGGTAGACGAGGAAGACAGGGAGGGGGTAGCCTGGAGTCTCTTCTTAGGGGAAGGAGCGGAGGAGCGGCCCGCAGTGGGCTTAGTAGGAGTGGTAGGGGTAGGCATGGTTGGAACCGGAGTAGAGATGATTGTAATGGTGGAGCTGCGGTGATATGGTGCGAAGCGGCGGAGGTGTGACAATCAGAGTGGTTGCAGCGGCGTAGACCGTGTACGGGAGAGTACGGAGGAAATGATGTGTCGGCGGATGTATGTATGTGCTTTGAAATCGAAGGAGTATCAAAGACGATGGAGAGACTGTCAAACAAATCAGAGCGTTGGATCGGAGGACAGCAACGTTTTGAGGATGTGCCGGCGTCGTTGTTGTTGTTGTCTGTTGTTACCGTGTCAATGGCGGGGGGCTTGCACTTTGGAGCAAGTGATTCGGTGGGCAATGGCTGGGGCGTGCGCTGCCGAGCAGTGGATGGTGATCGAGGATGGAGGAAGGCAATGGTACTTAGCACTGGCGCCACCCGCTGAATCGTGTCAATGCAAGTGATGGGGCGTCGAACAGAGTGGGTGCAGCGTCTTGGTTGCGGCTTGTCGACTCCGTTTGGGGGGGGGTTGCGGCGGCTACATAGAAACTCTACTGGAGACAGCGTAGAAAATTATGTGTCAGCGACAACGATGACGCCAAATGGAGAACAAAGCAACCAAAGGAAGCAACAACAAGCTCACAGCCAAACGGATGGCAACAACAGCAGGAGCAAGTCGTAGAGGGGAGGTGTGGGGCCTGGAGTCCGGAATGGCAGAGTGGAAGGGGAAAGATAGTATAAAGGAGATCTGTGTAGAATACTATGTGTATTGAGTACTGGAAATTCGGAACGTCGGACAAGGTTGCACGACACAAGTTGTAACTTCTAACCAAGGAACACCAATATGTTCCCTGGGATACCATTGCAATTGATAGAATCAGCGCTTGGAAGAACAAGATCCCTGGCCATGGAACAATCACATTTAATGGATTCATCATCATGGATATGTGCACCAACTTCCTCAAAATAATCAGAGCACCACAAGTCAACCCAACTGGCCTCATGGCTGTCCATGCCCTTGACAATGGTTGGCTTTCCCAATATCCAAAACCAGTGAATTGCATCATCGACCAAAGAACCAACTTCATGAGCCATGACTTCTGCATGCCCCTTGACAACATTGGAATCAAAGCCAAAGTTTGCTCAGGTTGAAACCCACAAGTCAACACAGTTCTTGAAAGAGTATACTACAGCACCATCAAGTCAGCAATGCGAACCGAGCTCAATACCAATCCACCACAGACCCTTCAGGAAGCAACAGACATTGTTGATAGTGTCTTTGCGTCCACTCAGTTTGCTGTTAGATCAACCATCAACAAGACTTTTGAAATGATGCCAGGTTCTGTTGTATTTCATTGAGACATGTTCCGTCCAATCCCTGTGCTCATGGACTTGGCCATGGTCAGAAACAAAAGACAAGCCCAAATTGACAAGAATGCTATGAAAGAAAATAGCCATAGGAAGTTACATGATTATCATATTGGAGACCAAATTATGCTGAAAAATGAAAAGCAAATTCCAGCTGCTTTAGAAGCAAGAAGCAAGGATCCATACACTATCATGAAAATTCATACGAATGGTACAGTTTCCTTTCTCTTAGGAAATCATGTTGTCCAACAACGGATGAATACTATTTGGAACCTCAAACCGTATCACACCAATTGAAAATTTACTATCTATCATATCAAATAATGGTTGCACGTGAGCACCAAAATTCTGTGCAACCAAGTAAAGCTTTTACAAGATGAAAAAGAGTGTGGTATTCAGCCCCGTATGACTGGATTCCCACGATTCATAAAAATCTGAAATCTGATGTCAGCAACAAATGCCACACCAGCCGGCCTTCAATATTGAATCTCTGGATGAAATACATACTATCTTAATTCCTCTATGTGCAAAGAAAGTTGGATTCAGTTCAACGCCAATCCAATGCTTAGCAAATTAAAGACAAGCTCAACTTGGAGTAGTTTACGGTACAGAGCTTGCTCACAATCTTAGTTTTAGTACACTTTCAACACGTACATAGTATGAGTATCTACACATTGTATTACTACGTATGTTTCAATTAGAGGCATACGACATAACGGTACCGTACGTACGGGTACGACGGTACGACAACAGTCATGAGTCATGATTTGTGTCCCATTTCCTTTTTTCATCTCCAAGTTGATACTTCCTACTCCGTAATAGATACTGAGTAATACGGTACGTTCAGTTACAGGTAATCCGGGGTACACTACTCGTAATCTTACTCGTATGTCGCATTATCTTGAGACGATACCTCCTCAAAAACCCTTCACATCAGTAGCTCAAACGTCGCGGAATATAGGAATACCTGCAACAACAATGTCCTGGTTGAACAACGTCAATAGTCTTCTAACTAGGTTAGATGGGCAGGCAGAAACGATGGCCGAAACTGTCGCTGAGCAAGATGGATTGTCTGACGAAATTGGAATTGATAATATTCTTGCTAAACGAGGACTCTCATCAGTAAATTCCGAGGACGAGGACGAGGACGATCACGATCACGATCACATTAACAATCACGCGGACGGCGATCACACTGGAAAAGATAAACGCAAGGAAGAGAAAATTGAAAAAGTACAAGGCGTTGTAGGCAGTAATATAGATCGGGATAAAGCAAAAGGTACGACAATGGTCGACATGGCTTCTGTCTCGCAAGCGTTTAAGAAGCCATCAGCCGAGAAAAATTCGCGAGAAACGATAGAAGAAGTCAAAACGACAGCAACGGTCCGTGATATCCCAAATGATCTAACCAAGGGAGTTAAAATGACAGATGAAGAAAACACATCTGCATTGAATGAAAAGAATTCTACAGGCCTGATCCCAAAGACCGAGGAACGAGAAGATGATAAGAAAAGTAAGATTTTATTGGAAATTCCCTCGTTGCCGAACTCAGGAGACGAAGTGAGACCTTCATCACCATCCCCGCAACAAAAACCTCTATTGGTAAGCAATGCAATTGAAGAGGTCTCAGTTTCATCAGTTGGTCAAAAACAGAAGCAGCGACCTCCTGTAGCGTCCTCTCCCAATCGCTCAAAAAGAGAGCTTGCTCAGGCTCAGAAAGAAGCTCGTATTTTGAGGCGACACGTCGTATCTCTGAATGAACAACTTGAGACAGCCGAGTTGGAATTGCAAGCGCAACGGAAAGAACTCGAACGAGCAGCAGAACGTATGGAAAAAGACCGCGTTCGACAAAAAGAAGAGAAGGCTTTGTCACAAAGGCAAAGCTCCCAAGAAATTGATGTACTCAAGTCACAACATGAAAGGACCCTGAAGGAACAACAGATAAGATTTGAGGAACAGCTGGAACGGTACAGAAAAAAGCTATCAGAGGAAGAAAAACGCAGAAAGCAACAAGGCGGGGATTGGGATAAGGAAATGTCGAATGTCCATTGATCGAGAACACGAAATGCGAAGAACGCTGAATGCATTGGAAGACGAAAAGGCTGTTTTGCTGTCTCAAATTTCAACTCTGCAAGGGCAACAAGCAGTCTTGGGATCCCGATTGGAATCATTGTCGCAGGCAACTGATAATGCTATGGAGCGTGAACGGGATGCAGAAAACCGTTTGGACGTAGCGCTGAATCAGCACGCACGACAGATCAGTCAACGGCAGGTATGTACTCCTGATCAAGTTTGTAAGAGAGAATTTGTTATAGTGCGCCTCAACAGTGTTTTTGTATCTTTAGACGAGAGAATCTGAACTCGAACGCACAATCCAAGAGCTCAACGCAGCACTTGTAGTGTCGTCGCAAGCTAACGTTGATGAAGATGCTCCCGGTAATGCAGGAACGAATCATTCTCATTTAAAAGCCCGAATAAGTGCTTTGGAAACTGACCTACAGGCTGCAAATTCACAGCTTGCCATGGAAAGAGAACAAGTAAGTCAAAAGCTTTACGATTCTTTGCATAACAAATGATTGCATTCTTAACCAATTGATCTTTCACGACAGAGCGAGACTCTACAGTCTCATCTTCGCAGTTTCTCAAGTGAAACTACTCAGGAGGCGTCCATGGTCCATGCAAAGGAACTACAATATGATCGCAAAATAGCGGATATGTCTCTTACAATTTCCAAATTAGAAGCAAAGGTAAGAGTCTTCGAAGATGCACCCCAGAATAGTTCGAATCCTTCGGCAAGCTCTTTCAACGATGAAGAAATGCCCAGTCGAATTAAGTTGCTCTCAGAAGAAGTTGTCCGGTTGCGGGATAAGGCAGCAAACTATAATAGCGAATCGCTTGCGGTGAAAAATCGTTTGAAAGCAGCTATTGATAGATCAAATAAACTTGAGGAAGAATTGTTGATCGCCAGAACTTCATCAAACGGCGATAGTGATTTGTATGATTCATTCGAGCGGGGTCATAGTACCATTCCCGGTGGAAGGAGGCGGAGACAGGGTGCTATGTCTAGTGCCTCAATTCGTACCGCAATGCTCCTGAATTCGTCGCGAAGTGAAAGGACAGAGAAAATTGGTCAAGTTGTTGATCAGATTGACTCGTTCGCTGCTTCAACAGGTGAGTGGAGGGTCCGGGGTATGTAATCGTCATCTCTTTTCAAAAACCAGACATCTCTTTACTAACTGTAAAAACACTAACTCTTCTGCACGGCTAGGAAAATATCTAAGACGGAATCCTTTCGCGCGCGCTGGATTCATCTTTTACCTCATGCTGATCCATCTGTGGACATTCGTGCTACTCTTCTTTCATGCTCATTCCTTCGACACACTCCCGACTGGATCAAGTATTGGATATAACTCACATGGCCCACATGCATTGATTCAACAACAGGAAGTATTGAAAAATGCTGAGCTTAGGATAAACGCTGATGCAAGTGCTGCTGTACTGAAAAAACCGTCGTAAGAAGAATAAAATGCATCATACTAGAAAACCGTCGAAAACAAGGGAACAAAAAGTCATTGATCCCGATTCGACGAAGCAGACATCGAACGCAGATGAACAGTTCATTGTAAAAATGCTAGAGGTCACTTCACTCTAACCTTAACTGGATAATATTGTCGATTCACATTACACCACCGCAAGCACTGATCCTGCTGATACCGGTATATGAAATAATAGGTTCTTAAGCGGCTACCGTATGAGCGTTCAGTAACCTTCCTTACCGTACATATCATACTACTAACACTTTTTACTTCGTAATTACCGAAGTAATAGTAATAATGAGTGATTCCCGCTAAAGAAAGTGAATAGAATTAGAAGTGAATAAAAAGTATAGAATGAACAATACTTTTTTATCACACCCAACTGACGAATACTTTTATTTACTGCCAAATTTGGAATTCGGAATCCCTAAAGAAGAAACAGTAATTGTCTGTTTAATCACTACCCGCGCCACCTACCTACGCGTTGGGTATGATTGTTCCAACGGGAAAATTTACCCCTTCAAGACCGTGTGTGAAAGCTTATTTGAAGAGGAATACGAATCTGCTGTTTGTTTCTGTTTCCTTTGAAGTCTTAGTGACTCGATATATAAAAAAACTTTATCTACATTAGTGAATATGAATATAAAGAAATAATGAGGTATCTGATGTTCTGCATGTTCTATTTTCAAAACAATTGAGACTCCGCACTGTTACAGCGCGCACGCCAAGCCACTCAGCAGCCGTTAAACCGTTAACAAAGATACTCCACGTGTAATTAATATCAATTCAAATCGTCTATCCATATTGCTGTATCTATGAATGGTATGATACCACTTAGGAGTAATTCAATCGAATAGTAATGTAGAAGATAATTAGTAGTTACACAAAACGTGGTAGCGAGCGCCTCCCTGATGGACGATTGAATCGATAGATTGGTCGATCGGCATCTACAATGCATGTAGATGGGCGCTGATACCTCTAGAATGTTCTAACTCCCTCTGGAAGGAAAGTTATGGCAGTAGCAAGATTTCTCTCCCAATGTAAGATTTTGTTGTTGAAAATTCTTACATAATGTACACGAAACGTAGCAAGATTGGTCTCCCCATGTCACATTGTAGTGTTGTTGAAAATTCTTACATAATTTACACGAATTTTTCTAGCGAGAGCCCCCCTGCCAATCGTTTGAATCGATAGATAGGTCGATCGGCGTCTACAATGCATGTAGATGGGCGCTGATACCTCTGGAATGTTCTAACTCCCTCTGGAAGCAAAGTTATGGCAGTAGCAAGATTGGTCTCCACATGTCACATTGTAGTGTTGTTGTAAATTCTTACATAATTTACACAAACTTTTCTAGCGAGAGCCCCCCTGCCAATCGTTTGAATCGATAGATAGCTCGATCGGCATCTACAATGCATGTAGATGGGCGCTGATACCTGTAGAATGTTCTAACTCCCCCTGGGAGCAAAGTTATGGCAGTAGCAAGATTCGTCTCCCCATGTAACATTTTGTTCTTGAAAATGCTTACATAATGTACACGAAACGTGGTAGCGAGCCCCCCCCCCCCCCCCCCCCCCCCCCCCCCTGCCGGTTCGATTAATCGATAGATATGGCAATCGGCATCTACAATGCATGTAGATGGGCGCTGGTACCTCTAGAATGTTCTAACTCCCTCTGGAAGCAAAGTTATGGCAGTAGCAAGATTGGTGTCCCCATGTCACATTGTGTTGTTGTAAATTCTTAGATAATTTACACGAATTTTTCTAGCGAGAGCCCCCCTGCCAATCGTTTGAATCGATGGATAGCTCGATCGGCATTTAGAATGCATGTAGATGGGCGCTGATACCTCTAGAATGTTCTCACTCCCTCTGGAAGCAAAGTTATGGCAATAGCAAGATTTCTCTCCCCATGTAACATTGTGGTGTTGTTGAAAATTCTTAGTACCCAAATGCACTCATTAGGTGGTGACACACAAACTATCACAGATAACTCACTTCTGTTTCTTTCATTATTCAACTTATCCATAACAGGAACAATATTCATGGACTAATCACACAAAATATCTGATTTTCTAATTTTTAATTGCAAATTAGTGTGTATTCTTCCTCCAAATCCAGTACCCAAATGCATTTAGTAGGTGGTGACACACAAACTATCACAGATAACTCACTTCTGTTTCTTTCGTTATTCAACTTATCCATAACAGGAACAATATTCATCATTCAATCACGCAAAATATTGGATTTTCTATTTTTAATTGCAAATTAGTGTGTATTTTTCCTTCAAATGCAGGACCCAAATGCATTTAGTAGGTGGTGACACACAAACTATGACAGATAACTCACTTCTGTTTCTTTCATTATTCATCTTATCCATAACAGGAACAATATTCATGGACTAATCACACAAAATATTGGATTTTCTATTTTCTAATTACAACTTAGTGTGTATTTTTCCTTCAAATGCACGACCCAAATGCACTAAGTAGGTGGTGACACACAAACTATGACAGATAACTCACTTCTGTTTCTTTCATTATTCAACTTATCCATAACAGGAACAATATTAATGGACTAATCATACAAAATAACAGATTTTCTATTTTCTAATTGCAAATTAGTGTGTATTTTTCCTCCAAATGTAGGACTCAAATGCACTTATTAGGCGGTGACACACGAACTATGACAGATAACTCACTTCTGTTTCTTTCATTATTCATCTCTACAACTTCGCGTCTCGCAATGTTGTCCGACGTTCCGAATTTCCAGTACTCAAAACACGTAGGATTCTACACAGAATCTCTTTCTCATATCATCTCTCCTTTCCTCCGTTTCTCCCGACCCCAGGCCCCACATCTACCTTCTTAGACCTGCTCCTTCTGTTCTAGCATTCAGTTTGGTTGCTCGTTGCCTCCTTTGGTTGCTTTGTTGGATCCACTCCTGTCGTCGGCCGATCCCTCCGGACACAACACATAATTTTCTACGCTGGCCCCAGTACAGTTTCTACGTAGCGTAGCCATAGCCGGCTTATCCTCCACACAACGACACGCCGACACGCCGACACGCCACAATTGCTCGCAGATAACAACCTTGTCTGGTGCTTCCTCCCAACGCTCTTCTTCGATCTGTTCCACTCCCAGCTCGCTTTACTCTATCCACATTATCACCGCCTGACGCCTTGCCTGCTTCATCGACCCGCTCCCCGTACCGACCGACGCCGACTGCTTCATTGAATCGCTCGTCACACCTTCTACCAGCACTCGTACAGCCGCTTTATCGCTTGCCCGATTGGTTCCATAGCCCCGCCCGACGCCGCTGCTCTCGCCTGCCCTATCCAACTGCTTCATCGAATTGATCGCCCCCTCTACTAGTGATCGTACAGCCGCTCCATTGCTCGAGCTCCCTCTTCTCCGCTTACTCCCTACACGACGTACCTTGTTTGTTGAGGCTATAGAATCACCCACCATTGACACAGCACCGACCGGCGCCGCTTCTATCAACTCTCCACCTGCTTCATCGAATCCATCGCACTCTCTCCCCGCAATTGCTATAAACCAATTCCCAGCATGCCTACTCCCACTACTCCTACTCCGCCTCGTGAGGGCCGCTCCTCTGCTTCTTCCCCCAAGAAAAGACTTCAGTCCATGCCCTCTCTATCTTCTTCCTCTGCCGGCTCCTCTGCATCTGGCTCTCGCTACCCCAAGCGCGCCCATCTGAAGAAGTCCTCCACCCCTACCCCAGCTCCTACCCAGGCCACTCCTTCTCCTTCCTCTCTTCGCCCCCGGAAGGATGCATCTTTGTCTGCTTGTTCCTCTTCCTCGGCCAGCCAATCCTCTGTTACCTCCATGTCTGTCTCTTCCTCTGATTCCTCTGTGGCCTCCTCTACTCAGTCTGCTAAGAAGCCTGCTCCTCGTCAGGATTCTAAGAAGCCAGCCCTTAAGTCTCCCCCCCTTCAGCCTCCCGCTCTCAAGCAGCTTGTCCTTACTCCCCCAGCTCTTCAGCAGCCAGCACCATCTGCCTGCTCGTCCCGCCCCTGCTACAGCTCTTAAACAGTCTCTCCTCCCGCAGTCCCCCTCCCTGACTCCCTCCCCCAGCTTGGATCGTCAAGCACTTCGTAAACAGGCTCTGGCCGCTGCCAATCAGGCCCACTCTGCTTCCTTCCTGTGGCGTTTCTATGGTGATGGCCGTTTCCCTACCCCATCTTTCATCCACCGCCTCCGGAAGTCTCCAGCGCAGACCCGGGTCTGGAATGCCTCTCCCAGTCCTACCCACTTCTTCAGCAAGAAGGATGGCCGTGACAAGAAATCCATTCATGATGTGTGCCGTCTCTCCGTCGCCCCGGTGTATGCCCTGGTCAATCCCGCTGATTCTGATTGGAGGACCGCTACTGTGGAGTCTCTGGTTTCCCTGGCTTTGGCTTGCTTCCAAGGCTCTGCTGCGTGGACCAAATCCCCTCCCGGCCAAGCCCTCCGGAAATGTCTCATTGGTCTTGCCAAGATGTCTCCTGAATGCTTTGATGACCTGTACTGTGAAGGCAACCTTATGCCTAGCACTGAAGGGCTGGTGTGGCTGTCTGCCAACCGGGTTCTCAGCTCTCATTGGTTCTTCAAGACTAAGCCCCCTGCCCCTGCTCCTTCAGCTGCCTCTGAATCTTCCGCCCCGGCGCCGGGTTCTCGGTCTGTCTCCTTTTTTCCTTCTGTTGGAGCTGCTTCTGTCCTTTCTTCTTCTGTCGGTCACTTTCTTCAATGGCGTGGGGTTTGCTCCAGTGATTCCAGGGCTCCGGTTGATGTCACTGAAGGTACCAAGTGCTCCTACAGCTCCTACTTCACTCTGTCTCTCCCCCGGCTGATGTCACCCCGCCCTAGTGATTTGTACGACGAAATGCTGGAGTCCCTGACTGATGCACTCAGCTTGCTCTGGTCGGTGGATCGGAAGCTGGTCCTCTATGTCTTCCCTTCCCGCGCCAGCATTAACCCCAAGGCTAAGCCCGTTCCCAAACTCTGGTCTACCCTGCCTGACAGGCGCACTCTTGAGCTCTATGTTGCTTCCCTCTGGCTCCGGGTTCGCGCTGCACCCCACCTTCGGTTCTATATTGGACACAGTGTCCCAGTGGATGCTCTCTTGTCTGACACTCTCCTTCAGCGCCTCCAGGACCGTGAAATGGACTTCAAGTACGATCATATTCAAGCCTCCACTACTGTCACCTGTGGTTTCCTGCTCGGTTCCTATATGCAGAGTTTTGATCTTAGTCATTACAATGCACTGCTCCAGACCCATCCTCGGTTTCAAGCCTTCCCTATAGCTGTCATCCGGAAGAACATTCGGCTCGACAATTCACGAACCCCTGACCCCTCTTCTGTCCCAGCCGCCCACATCTTGTGTGATTATACCAAGCGTTCTCAGACTGTCAAGCTATTGAAGGCTCAGTTCAATCGCTGCTCTGCGTCTGATATAGTCTCCCTTCCTGATGGTAAATTCTACAAGTTCATTGAGACTGCTACCAATCCCTCTGACCGATGCCTTTCCCCTTCCAAGCTGAAGACCCTTCGTCAAGCTAAGCACCGGCAAGCCAAGTTCATCCAGACCCATGAAACTGCTTCTGTTCTAGGTGTGGTTGACCTGGATCTTCCTGTCGATTTGGGTCAGGGACTGGGTGCTACCACTTTGCGCCGTGTTCTTCTGGGAATTCGTACTAGGGACAACTGGTCATGGCCACTGTTTCTCTCTGTTGACACCAGCTCCTACCGTGGTGAAATCCTGGCCCTGTACAACACTACTACCTCGGCTGAAGCTCAAGCCATGCTGTCCTTTCTTCCTATCTTCCTGGAGGCCCGGTATGGCTCTTGTGTTCGCCAATGGTTCTCTACTGAGTGTCTCACTGAGTTGGAGGACTTTCATTGGGATCCCACTGAAGGACGGGTTGTTGAAAATGCCCCTGCACCGGACCAGGAGCCGGAGGATGCTTTGCCCTTCTTTGGTCGTGGTGACGTCTGTGATTGGGAACTCGTGGATGATGACCTGTCCATTGACTCCACTTCCAACACTGTTACTTTTGACCTGGATATGCACTTCTCCTTTCAGGTTCATGAGGACAGCGCTGGGTGTGGCTTTGATGATGGCCAGTCCATGTCTACTCTTGCAACCGGCACTTCCAACATCACTTCTGTTCTGGGTGCCCCTCCGGCTGCTGCCCCTCTTGAAGGCGTTGCCTTGGCTGACATGTTGTCCCCCGCTAGCACACTTCCCACCGCCCTCAACTCTCCTCTCCACTCTGGTTTCACCTCCATCGCTTTTTCTCCCGGCACCGACGCCAGTATCAGCGAGCTGAGCCATACCAATGCCTCAACCAGCTCTGCACCGGCTGTGCGACAGACACGGTATGCCTCTGACCATGGTTAGGCACCTTTTCTTCTGGCCTGGTGGAATGCCTACTTCTCCAAATTCCACCTCTGCATCCCTCAGTCAACCTTCCTCTTCCTCTGCTCCTCCTGCTTCCTGCCTTGTCTACCCCACTGTGTTTCTCCTATCCCTGCACCGGGTGTTCCTTCAGGTGCTCTCCCCCTTTACGCCTTTGGCGTGCTTCCCAGTGCTTCACCCAGGGTTGCTTCCACTGTTTCCCCAAGTGCTGCATCACCTGGTGCTATCGGTGTTTCACCCTGATCTGCCCTTAGTGCCTCTCCTAACACTGCACCAGGCGACACTTCCAGTGCTTCCTCCAGCCATGCACTTTGCTTGCTTTCCAGCGCTTTACCTAGGGTTGTCTCCAGTGTTCCTCTTAGTGCTGCACCACCTGGTGCTTCGATGATTCACCCTGATCTTCACCCAGTGTTTCTTCTAGCACTTCATCCGGTGCCACTCCCTGAGCTTCTTTCAGCACTGCATTTGGTTTGCTTTCCAGTGCCTCACCCAGGGTTGCCACCTGTGTTCCACCCAATGCTGCATCACCTCGTTTTCCTAGTGTTTCACCCTGATCTTCACCCAGTGTTTCTCCTAGCACTGCACCAGGTGACACCCCCAGTCCTTCCTCCAGCAATGCATTTGGTTTGTTCCCCAGTGCTTCACTCAGCACTACCCTCAGTCCTGCACTTAGTGTTGCATCACCAGGATATCCCAGTGTTTCACCCTGCTCTTCAACCCGTGTCTCATCTAACACTGCACCAGGCGACACTCCCAGTGCCTCCTCCAGCATTGCATTTGGTTTGCTTTCCAGTGCTTTACCTCGGGTTGCCTCCAGTGTTCCACCAAGTCCTGCATCCACTGTTGCTATTAGTGTTTCCCCCTGATCTGGCCTCAGTGTTCCTCCTAGCACTGCACCAGGCGGCACTCCAAGCGCTTCCTCCCGCAATGCATTTGGCTTGCTTTCCAGTGCTTCAACCAGGGTTGCCACCAGTGTTCCACCCAGTGCCGCATCCCCTGGCGCTCCTAGTGTTACCCCCTGATCTTCACCCAGTGTTTCTCCTCGCACTGCACAAGGCGACACTCCCAGTCATTCCTCCAGCAATGCCTTTGGTTTGCTTTCCAGTGCTCCCCCTCGGGTTGCCTCCAGTGATCCACCAAGTGCTGCATCCACTGGTGCTATCAATGTTTCACCCTGATCTGCACTTAGTGCTTTTCCTAACACTGCACCAGGCGACACTTCCAGTGCTTCCTCCGGCCATGCACTTTGCTTGCTTTTCAGCGCTTCACCCAGTGTCTCATCTAACACTGCCCCAGGCGACACTCCCAGTGCTTCCTCCAGCATTGCATTTGGTTTGCTTTCCAGCGCTTCACCGCGGGTTGCCTCTAGTGTTCCACCAAGTGCTGCATCCACTGTTGCTATTAGTGTTTCCCCCTGATCTGGACTCAGTGTTTCTCCTAACACTGCACCAGGCGACACTCCCAGTGCTTCCTCCAGCAATGCCTTTGGTTTGCCCACCAGTGCCTCACCCAGGACTACTCTCAGTTCTGTGCTTAGTGTTGAATCCCCAGGGTATCCCAGTGTTTCACCCTGATCTTCGCCCAGTGTCTCATCTAACACTGCACCAGGCGACACTCCCAGTGCTTCCTCCAGCATTGCATTTGGTTTGCTTTCCAGTGCTCCACCTCGGGTTGCTTCCAGTGTTCCACCAAGTGCTGCATCCACTGGTGCTATTCGTGTTTCCCCCTGATCTGGACTTAGTGTTTCTCCTAGCACTGCACCAGGCGACACTTCCAGTGCTTCCTCCAGCAATGCATTTGGTTTGTCCCTCAGTGCCTCACCTGGGACTACTCTCAATTCTGCGCTCAGTGTTGAATCTCCAGGCTATCCCAGTGTTTCACCCTGATCTTCCCCCAGGGTCTCATCTAACACTACACCAGGCGACACTCCTAGTGCTTCCTCCAGCAATGCATTTGGTTTGCTTTCCAGTGCTTCCCCTCGGGTTACCTCAAGTGATCCACCAAGTACTGCATCAACTGGTGCTATCACTGTTTCACCCTGATCTGCACTTAGTGTTCCTCCTAGCACTGCACCAGGCGACACTCCCAGTGCTTCCTCTAGCATTGTATTTGGTCTGCTTTCCAGTGCCCCACCTCGGGTTGCCTCCAGTGATCCACCAAGTACTGCATCAACTGGTGTTATCCTTGTTTCACCCTGATCTGCACTTAGTGTTTCTCCTAGCACTGCACCAGGCGACACTTCCAGTGCTTCCTCCAGCAATGCATTTGGTTTGTCCCTCAGTGCCTCACCCAGGACTACTCTCAGTTCTGCGCTTAGTGTTGAATCCCCAGGTTATCCCAGTGTTTCACCCTGATCTTCAACCAGTGTCTCATCTACCACTGCACCAGGCGACACTCCCAGTGCTTCCTCCAGCATTGCATTTGGTTTGCTTTCCAGTGCTTCACCACGGGTTGACTCCAATGTTCCACCACGTGCTGCATCCACTGGTGCTATTAGTGTTTCCCCCTGATCTGCACTCAGTGTTTCTCCTAACACTGCACCAGGCGCCACTCCCAGTGCTTCCACCAGCAATGCATTTGGTTTGCCCACCAGTTCCTCACCCAGGACTCCTCTCCGTTCTGCGCTCAGTGTTGAATCTCCAGGTTATCCCAGTGCTTCACCCAGTGTCTCATCTACCACTGCACCAGGCGACACTCCCAGTGATTCCTCAAGCATTGCATTTGGTTTGCTTTCCAGTGCCCCACCTCGGGTTGCCTCAAGTGATCCACCAAGTGCTGCATCCACTGTTGCTATTAGTGTTTCCCCCTGATCTGGACTCAGTGTTTCTCCTAGCACTGCACCAGGCGACACTTCCAGTGCTTCCTCCAGCAATGCATTTGGTTTGTCCCTCAGTGCCTCACCCAGGACTACTCTCAGTTCTGCGCTTAATGTTGAATCCCCAGGGTATCCCAGTGTTTCACCCTGCTCTTCACCCAGTGTCTCATCTAACACTGCACCAGGCGACACTCCCAGTGCTTCCTCCAGCATTGCATTTGGTTTGCTTTCTAGTGCTTCACCTCGGGTTGCCTCCAGTGTTCCCCCAAGTGCTGCATCCACTGGTGCTATCAATGTTTCACCCTGATCTGCACTTCGTACTTTTCCTAACACTGCACCAGGCGCCACTCCCAGTGCTTCCACCAGCAATGCATTTGGTTTGCCCACCAGTTCCTCACCCAGGACTCCTCTCCGTTCTGCGCTCAGTGTTGAATCTCCAGGTTATCCCAGTGCTTCACCCAGTGTCTCATCTACCACTGCACCAGGCGACACTCCCAGTGATTCCTCAAGCATTGCATTTGGTTTGCTTTCCAGTGCCCCACCTCGGGTTGCCTCAAGTGATCCACCAAATACTGCATCAACTGGTGCTATTATTGTGTCACCCTGATCTGCACTTCGTGTTCCTCCTAGCACTGCACCAGGCGACACTTCCAGTGCTTCCTCCAGTAATGCATTTGGTTTGTCCCTCAGTGCCTCACCCAGGACTACTCTCAGCTCTGCGCTTAGTGTTGAATCCCCAGGTTATACCAGTGTTTTACCCTGATCTTCCCCCAGTGTCTCATCTAACACTGCACCAGGCGACACTCCAAGTGCTTCCTCCAGCATTGCATTTGGTTTGTCCCTCAGTGCCTCACCCAGGACTACTCTCAGTTCTGCGCTTAGTGTTGAATCCCCAGATTATCCCAGTGTTTCACCCTGATCCTCAACCAGTGTCTCATCTAACACTGCCCCAGGCGACACTCCCAGTGATTCCTCCAGCATTGTATTTGGTTTGCTTTCCAGTGCTTCACCTCGGGTTGCCTCCAGTGTTCCCCCAAGTGCTGCATCCACTGGTGCTATTACTAGTGTTTCCCCCTGATCTGGACTCAGTGTTTCTCCTAACACTGCACCAGGCGACACTCCCAGTGCTTCCTCCAGCAATGCCTTTGATTTGCCCACCAGTGCCTCACCCAGGACTACTCTCAGTTCTGCGCTTAATGTTGAATCCCCAGGGTATCCCAGTGTTTCACCCTGATCTTCACCCAGTGTCTCATCTACCACTGCACCAGGCGACACTCCCAGTGCTTCCTCCAGCATTGCATTTGGTTTGCTTTCCAGTGCTTCCCCTCTGGTTGCTTCCAGTGCTCCACCAAGTGCTGCATCCACTGGTGCTATTCGTGTTTCCCCCTGATCTGGACTTAGTGTTTCTCCTAGCACTGCACCAGGCGACACTCCCAGTGCTTCCTCCAGCAATGCCTTTGGTTTGCCCCCCTGTGCCTCACCCGGGACTACTCTCAGTTCTGCGCTCTGTTGAATCTCCAGGCTATCCCAATGTTTCACCCTGATCTTCCCCCAGGGTCTCATCTAACACTACACCAGGCGACACTCCCAGTGCTTCCTCTAGCATTGCATTTGGTTTGCTTTCCAGTGCCCCACCTCGGGTTGCCTCAAGTGATCCACCAAATACTGCATCAGCTGATGCTATCACTGTTTCACCCTGATCTGCACTTAGTGTTCCTCCTAGCACTGCACCAGGTGACACTCCCAGTGCTTCCTCCAGCAATGCATTTGGTTTGTCCCTCAGTGCCTCACCCAGGACTACTCTCAGTTCTGCGCTTAGTGTTGAATCCCCAGGTTATACCAGTGTTTTACCCTGATCTTCACCCAGTGTCTCATCTAACACTAAACAAGGTGACACTCCCAGTGCTGCCTCCAGCATTGCATTTGGTTTGCTTTCCAGTGCTTCACCTTGGGTTGCCTCCAGTGTCCCACCCAGTGCTGCATCCATTGGTGCTATTAGTGTTTCCCCCTGATCTGGACTCAGTGTTTCTCCTAGCACTGCACCAGGCGACACTCCCAGTGCTTCCTCCAGCAATGCCTTTGGTTTGCCCCCCAGTGCCTCACTCGGGACTACTCTCAGTTCTGCGCTCAGTGTTGAATCACCGGGTTATCGCAGTGTTTCACCCTGCTGTTCACGCAGTGTTTCTCCCAGCACTGCACCAGGCTACACTCCCAGTCCTTCCTCCAGCAATGCATTTGGTTTGCTTTCCAGTGCTCCACCTCGGATTGCCTCCAGTGATCCACCAAGTACTACATCAACTGGTGCTATTAGTGTTTCACCCTGATCTTCACTTAGAGTTCCTCCTAGCACTGCTCCAGGCGACACTCCCAGTGCTTCCTCCAGCAATGCATTTGGTTTGTCCCTCAGTGCCTCACCCAGGACTACTCTCAGTGCTGCGCTTAGTGTTGAATCCCCAGGTTATCCCAGTGCTTCACCCAGTGTCTCATCTACCACTGCACCAGGCGACACTCCCAGTGATTCCTCAAGCATTGCATCTGATTTGCTTTCCAGTGCTTCACCTTGGGTTGCCTCCAGTGTTCCCCCAAGTGCTGCATCCACTGGTGCTATTAGTGTTTCCCCCTGATCTGGACTCAGTGTTTCTCCTAGCACTGCACCAGGCGACACTCCCAGTGCTTCCTCCAGCAATGCCTTTGGTTTGCCCCCCAGTGCCTCACCCAGGACTACTCTCAGCTCTGCGCTTAGTGTTGAATCACCGGGTTATCCTAGTGTTTCACCCTGATCTTCACCCAGTGTTTCTCCTAGCACTGCACCAGGCGACACTCCCAGTGCTTCCTCCAGCAATGCATTTGGTTTGCTTTCCAGTGCTCCCCCTCGGGTTACCTCCAGTGCTCCACCAAGTCCTGCATCATCTGGTGCTATCAATGTTTCACCCTGATCTGCACTTCGTACTTTTCCTAACACTGCACCAGGCGACACTTCCAGTGCTTCCTCCGGCCATGCACTCTGCTTGCTTTTCAGCGCTTCACCCAGTGTCTCATCTAACACTGCCCCAGGCGACACTCCCAGTGCTTCCTCCAGCATTGCATTTGGTTTGCTTTCCAGTGCTCCACCTCGGGTTGCCTCAAGTGTTCCACCAAGTGCTGCATCCACTGTTGCTATTAGTGTTTCCCCCTGATCTGGACTCAGTGTTTCTCCTAGCACTGCACCAGGCGACACTTCCAGTGCTTCCTCCAGCAATGCATTTGGTTTGTCCCTCAGTGCCTCACCCAGGACTACTCTCAGTTCTGCGCTTAATGTTGAATCCCCAGGGTATCCCAGTGTTTCACCCTGCTCTTCACCCAGTGTCTCATCTAACACTGCACCAGGCGACACTCCCAGTGCTTCCTCCAGCATTGCATTTGGTTTGCTTTCTAGTGCTTCACCTCGGGTTGCCTCCAGTGTTCCCCCAAGTGCTGCATCCACTGGTGCTATTAGTGCTTCCCCCTGATCTGGACTCGGTGTTTCTCCTTGCACTGCACCAGGCGACACTCCCAGCGCTTCCTCAAGCATTGCATTTGGTTTGCTTTCCAGTGCTTCCCCTCGGGTTGCCTCCAGTTATCCACCAAGTACTGCATCAACTGGTGCTATCAATGTTTCACCCTGCTCTGCACTTAGTGTTTCTCCTAGCACTGCACCAGGCGACACTCCCAGTGCTTCCTCCAGCAATGCCTTTGGTTTCTCCCCCAGTGCCTCACCCAGGACTACTCTCAGTTCTGCGCTTAGTGTTGAATCACCGGGTTATTCTAGTGTTTCACCCTGATCTTCACCCAGTGTTTCTCCTAGCACTGCACCAGGCTACACTCCCAGTCCTTCCTCCAGCAATGCATCTGGTTTGCCCCCAAGTGTTTCACCCTGCAGTGTCCTGGGCACGCTTTCCAGTGCTTCACCCACGGTTGCATCCAGTGCCAATTCTTCTCCTTGTGCTGCTTCCTGTGCTGCCACTCCTGGTACAGCACCTGCTGTGGCCTTCCGTATTCCACACCTATGCCTCACAAGCTTCCTCTTCCGTGCGACAGACACGGTATGCGTCTGATCATGGTTAGTATGTCTCATTCAGGGCACTGTGGGATGCCCTCCAACTCTCATTCCCACCTGGATTCCTCCAGTCCTTCTTCCCATTCCTTGCCTCCTCCTGCTTCCCGTCTCGCCCAATCCAATCTTCATGGGGACATCCTTGTGACTACAGATTCTGATGCTTTTGGCCATCCTTTTCCCCAGTCTCCGTCCTCAAACTCTACCCTCATCACCTTCCAAAATATTGGTCCCCAGCGGAAGTCAGCCTTCATGTCTCGCTCCCGTCACAACTCTCGGCGTGTTGCTCAAAGTAAAGCTGGGGTTGCTCTCTACGCAGAGCATTGTCTGAATGAACCTCAGCTCCCCCTTTGTGACCTCTTTCACTCTCGCATCAAACAGACCTACCCTTCCAGCTTCACCTTCCTTGCTAGCAACCAGCATGAGGCATCCACTGGCACGTGGCGCATCCCTGGTGGTACAGGGTTTACTATTGACCAGCTCTTTCATTCTCACAAGCTTGCCCACGGTGCTGATCCTTCGGGGCTTGGCGGGTGGACCTTTGTTCGGTTTCAGGGGCGAGCTCAAGCTATGGTTACCATCTTTTCTGCCTACTGCCCTGTAGAAAATGACAGGGATCTTGGCTCTGTTTGGAACCAACACTGTCGCTACTTCCAGGCTGAGGAGGATCTTTGCTGTCCCAACCCACGCATTCTCTTTCAATGTGACCTCACAGCTGCCCTTCAGGCTTGCCTAGAGGCAGGTGACTCCGTCGTCTTAGGGATTGACCATAATTCTGATGTCCTGTCTGATGGTCTTTCCTCTGAGCTCACAGCACTCGGCTTCAAGGATGCCATCTTAACTACCCACCCTTCAACTTCCCCGCCTGCCACCCACAATGGAAATATTACCAGGACTCCCATTGATGCCATTTGGACTACTGAGCATGTTGATGTCATCCGAGCTGGTTACTGTGCTTTTGATGGTGAGCACGGCATGGTTTCTGACCATCGCTTGCTCTGGATCAAAGTGTGTAATGGCAGTATCTTGGGCAAATATCTTCCACCTCCTGTGCGATCCTCTATTCCTCGCCTGAAATCTTCCCACCCTCACCTTCGGCAGCGCTATCTCAAGCGGGTCAAACATGCCTTTGCTACTGCTGGTGTGGTCCCCCTTCAGACTAAGCTTGAGCACCTAGTGGCACTGTATTTATCTGGTGATACCACTGTGTGCGATACTCTCATCACTACCTATGATGTCCTCCATGCTACCTCTGCCTCCATCCGGCTGTCTGTTGAACAACATCTTTGCCGGCTTCGCACCAGCATGATTCCTTGGTCTCCCAAGCTCCAGGTTTACCGTGACACCATAGATTTTTGGAGGCGGATTGTGCAGCTTCGTCAAGGTGTCTCCACCAGTCACACCAAGGTGAAGCGCTTGGCATGTAAACTTTCCTTATACAAGGGTGAACACTGTGATCTTGCCACGGCTGTCCTCCATTTGAAGCAAGCCTACAAGCAATACCGTGCTGTAAAAGTCCTGGCTCCTTCGTGGCGTGACTCCTTCAACCAAGGTTTGGTGGACGCCCTTCTTACTGAAGGCAAGCCCTACAACCAGAGCGCCTCTCAGATTCGGGCACGCATGCGCCGTGAACGGCTCCAACGGGATCTAGGGCTCGCTGCTCGCGCTATCCGTGGTCGTCTTCATAAGCCTGCTGTTCTGAAAGCGGTTGCTGTTGGCTCCGATGGCACTGAACAAGTCTTGGAGTCTCAATCTGCCATGGTGCCAGCCATGGCTGCCTCCAATGTCTGTCGTCAACAACAATGCCTAGACACTCCCTCCATGTCTCCCTCATTCATTCAGGCCTTCGGCTACTTGGGAACTGGACCTTTCTCAGCTGATGTCCTTGCCGGCACTTACGTTCCTCCTCCAGGAACTGACCAGTACCTGACTGAACTTCTTACTTGCCTTCAAGTGCCCGCTGCTATTAAGTCCTTGCCTCCCTTTGACTATTCTGTTAGCCCTGCTGACAATGCTGCTGCCTGGAAATGCCAGAAGGAACGCACTGCTGGTGAGCCTTCTTGCCTCAGTTTTGCCCACCATAAATCTTTTGCTTTGGACACACAGCTGAATTCCTTTGATACTTTGATGCGGACTGCTCCTCTGCTTGCTGGCTTCTCGCCCTCTGCTTGGCAGGTTATCACCGACGTTGAAATCTTCAAGAAACCCGGTGAATACCGTGTTGACAAGATGAGACTCATCCAACTGATGTCGCCTGAGTTCCAGATCAACAACAAGATGATCGGTAAACACATTCTCGCTCATGCTGAACAGGCCAACGCGGTGGCAGTTGACCAACATGGCAGCCGGAAGCATCACAAAGCCATCAACACTTGTCTCAACAAGAAGCTTATTTGTGATGTTCTTCGTCAGAAGCGCCGCTCGGGGGCGGTTGCAATGAATGATGCCAAGGGCTGCTATGACCGAATCTCCCATCCCATTGCCAGTCTCACCCTCCAAAGCTTTGGGATTCCGGCTCATGTTTGCAAGGTTCTACTCTCCACTCTCCAGCGTGCTACCCATCACATTAAAACTGGATTTGGCCAGTCCGGTCCTATGTATGGTGATGAATCTATTCCTCTCAGTGGGATTGGGCAAGGCAACGGTCTTGGCCCAACTCTGTGGGCTCTGGTTTCTACCATTCTTTTCCGGATGATGCAGAATGCAGGCCATGGGGTTCATCTCCTCAGCTCCCTATCCCTTCAGCTGGTCTCCTTGGTTGGTTTTGCTTTTGTGGATGATACTGATCTTTCTTGTGTCGGTTCCTCCTCTACTACCTCTGGTGAGGCTTTGGCTGTTGATTTTCAGGCCGCTTTAGACTGCTGGGCTGGTGGTCTCATTGCTACTGGTGGCGCTATTGAACCTGCTAAGTCCTTCTGCTACTTGATAGATTTCAAGTTAACTGGTTCTGGTTGGGACTATCGCTCTGTTGATGAAATGCCCGGTGTTTTCACCATCACTGACAAATCTGGTGCCCAGTCCCCTCTTGACCGTTTTGAGGTTGATCACGCTGACAAGACTCTGGGTGTCTACATTTCTATGGACGGCAATGAGGAAGCTCAAGTTGATCACCTGCAGACCCAGTCCCAGTCCTTTGGATCTCAAATGAGGTCCTCCAAGTGCAAGAAGAACACCTTCCTCTACACCTTCAAGTACTCATTTATGAAGTCTTTTGAATACCCCATGCCCATCACTCAGCTCAACGCTTCTACCTGGAACCGAATTCTCCAACCAACTCTGGTCCCCGTGCTCAACAAGGCCGGCATGTCTTGCAAATTTCCTCGCAAGGTCTTCTATGGTCCATCTTTGTATCAAGGCTTTGGTTTCGTTCACCCTTTCCTTCTCCAGGAATTCAGCCACATTGCTACCCTGCTTCAGGAATCTGTCCGTGGTTCCCAGACAGGCCATATTCTTAGGCTTACAGCTGAAGCCTTTTGGCTTGAACTGGGGATACCTTTTCATCTCGGTATTACCCCCTACCAGCCTTATGCCTCTTATATCACTCCTTGCTGGTATAAGCATGTGTGGCATTTCTTTTCTATGCACCCTGTGAGTATGGTGGAAGACTTTCCTACACTTCCTCTGCTTCGAGTGAATGACTGCTACCTCATGCAAGCTTTTGTCACTGCTGGCTTTCGGGGCGCCGACCTGTCTCTTCTGAATCTCATCAGGATGTCTCTCCAGGCTATCTCCCTTGCTGATATCTGCACTGCAGATGGTACACGGCTTTCTCCTATGGCCTTCCAGCTGCAGTCCTCCAACCATCTTCGCGCCCACCTTGACTGGCCTCGATGCCCCCCTCCGTGGCATCTTCCAGCCCTTCAGCTTTGGCAACGTGCCCTTCGGAAATCCTTCTTACCCCCGTTGGCTTTGCCTTTGGACCGAGCTTTCCACCCCTCCTTTCACCTGGGGCATTGGCTGTCAACCGAGTCCTCCTCTGTGTGGCCCTGGTTTTTGTGTCGTTCTACTGACCGGATCTTCTTCAAATGCCCCACTGGGTGGAGGGTCGGTTCTTCGCAAGGCCGAGGTCGTTATAGCTTTAACACTACCATCCTTTGTGCTAAACCTCCCAGTGCTGACACTATTGTATCCCTCCTTTCCAGTGGGAATGTGTTCCGGATTGTCGGTCAATCCTCCTTTATCTCTCATCCACTAGACGAAGACCCCTTGACCTATGATCCTTTTCAGTGTCTTCCTGCCACCCCAGAGGATGCATTTGATGCTCTCTGCGGTTGTCCCTGAGTCCTTCTCCATCAATACTCCCTTCCCCAGGATCGATGTCACGCTCTTGCCGATGCCATTCTGCGTGGCTCTGCCAGTGCTGTCTGTGATGGCTCTTATTATCCCGTTCTCCTCCGCGGTACATCTTCTTTCATCCTTTCCCCCAACACCTCCACCAAGTCTCCCTCCTTGTTCCTCACTGGATCTAACCTTGTCAGTGGCTCCCCTGAAGATCAGTCTTCCTACCGGAGTGAATTGGCTGGCATCATTGGTGTCCTCACCTGCTGTATGGCTCTGGTGGACCTCTATGATGTACCCTCCGGCTCCCTCACCATTGCCCTTGATGGGGATACGGCTCTTCAACAGGCTCAGGGAACCTGGCCCTTGTCTATCTCTCAGAAATCTTTTGACTATGTCTATGTCATTCGCAATATGCTCTCTGCTCTTCCAATCACTGTCACCTTCAAGTGGGTTCGGGGTCATCAAGAGGGTCTTTCTCTTAACTGGTGGGCGCTTCGCAATCATCAAGTTGATGGCATGGCCAAGGCATTTCTATCCATGAAACGTTCTTCTCCTTACCACTATCCCCGACTTGTGTTTGAGCCCTGGGCCCTCTCACAGAAGGGTCTCAAATGCTCTCGCTTTGACAGAGATGCCTTGCACATTCTTATTTCAGGTCCTCCACTTCTTCACTGTTGGCACACTCACCACGACATCTCCATTCCACCACAAGTCTCCGATTCTATCCATTGGTGTGCCCATCACTCTGCTTTCAAGCGCCTCCCTCCTGGTATGCAACGGTGGTTTGTCAAGTTTGCTTCGGGTTGTATTGGTGTTGGCAATCAGTTACTTCATTACCAGCACCAGGATCACTCCCGATGCCCTCTGTGTGCCCAAGATGAGGAAAAGGTTTCCCACGTTCTTTCATGTGCCGACACCGGGGCTGTCCAGCACTGCTTGTCTTCCTTTCGGGGCCCTTTGCAACAGCGCCTTACTTCTGAGCTTACAGACCCTTCACTGGCTCTCGCCATTGTGGATGTTACCACTAGGGTTCGTCAAGGTAGGCGTATCCACCCTACCTCCTACTCCCCTGATATTGCATCCGCTATAAGGGCTCAGCATCGGATTGGCTGGCACAACTGGTTCCTTGGGAGGTGGACACCCCTCTGGCATCAGATTCAGGCTGCTTATTATTCTTCGATTGGTAGCAAACGCTCTCCTCGTTGATGGGCCACTGCAGTGATTCATCAATTTTTCCTCACCTGTTGGGATCTCTGGACGTACCGAAACCAACGGCTCCATGGCACTGGAGGGTTGCTTGAGTCAGAACAACACCAATCTCTCAATGATTCCATCTCATCTGAATTGGCCATTGGCTTAGCTGGTGCTCTGCCTCAATCTCACTCCCTCCTCCAGATTCCACTCCAAGTGCTCCGTGGTTACACTCTTACTGCCAAGCGTCAATGGCTTGCGACCATCCAGCTTGCCAGGAGACACTATGCAGTCCCTCTCCCTTCCCAGCAGCCGTATCGCCAGGAGGCTGCCTTGCTGAGGGCTTGGCTGAATGGATCCTAACGGATGGGCCAAACTTTTCACCCAGCGCTTTCCCCAGTGCTTTTCCCAGTGTCTCCCCCAGTGCACCCCCCATTGCTACAGTGTTTCACCAAGTGCTGCTCCCCCCAGTTACCCACCTCTGCACACCGTGCTGCTCCCAGTATTTTACCCTTCCTCCTACCTGTTTGTCGGATTATGCTACTGGTATCCTTCAACAGTGTTCACTTGTACTCTCCCTGCTTGCTTTCAGGATTCGTTTGACAAATTTGTCGTTCTACAACTTGGGGCTTAAACTCTCTTCGATTGAGGCGACGTTAAAGTCTGGATACAGACTGAGTAGTTTAGATCCACCTTTGGTGGTTAAAGTTACTTAAATACGTATATTATTATTCTTTCATTATTCATCTTATCCATCACAGGAACAATATTCATGGACTAATCATACAAAATAACAGATTTTCTATGTTCTAACTGCAAATTAGTGTGTTTTTTTCCTCCAAATCCAGTACCCAAATGCACTTAGTAGGTGGTGACACATTTACTATGAGAGATAACTCACTTCTGTTTCTTACATGATTCATCCTATCCATAACAGGAACAATATTCATGGACTAATCACACAAAATATTGGATTTTCTATTTTTTAATTGCAAATTAGTAGTGTGTATTTTTCCTCCAAATCCAGAACCCAAATGCACTTAGTAGGTGGTGACACACAAACTATGACAGATAACTCACTTCTGTTTCTTTCATTATTCAACTTATCCATAACAAGAACAATATTCATGGACTAATCATACAAAATAACAGATTTTCTATGTTCTAGTTGCAAATTAGTGTGTATTTTTCCTTCAAATGCAGGACCCAAATGCACTAAGTAGGTGGTGACACATTTACTATGAGAGATAACTCACTTCTGTTTCTTATATGATTCATCTTATCCATAACAGGAACAATATTCATGGACTAATCACACAAAATATTGGATTTTCTATTTTTTAATTGCAAATTAGTGTGTATTTTTCCTTCAAATGCAGGACCCAAATGCACTTATTAGGTGGTGACACACAAACTATCAAAGATAACTCACTTCTGTTTCTTTCATGATTCATCATATCCATAATATGAATAATATTCATTGACTAATCACCCAAAATATCTGATTTTCTAATTTCTAATAGCAAATTAGTGTGTATTTTTCCTCCAAATCCAGGACCCAAATGCACTCATAAGGTGGTGACACACGAACTATGACAGATAACTCACTTCTATTTCTTTCATTATTTAACTTATCCATAACAGGAACAATATTCATCATTCAACCACACAAAATATTGGATTTTCTATTTTCTAATTGCAAATTAGTGTGTATTTTTCCTCCAAATGCAGGACTCAAATGCACTTATTAGGCGGTGACACACGAACTATGACAGATAACTCACTTCTGTTTCTTTCATTATTCATCTTATCCATAACAAGAACAATATTCATGGACTAATCATACAAAATAACAGATTTTCTATGTTCTAACTGCAAATTAGTAGTGTGTGTTTTTCCTCCAAATCCAGTACCCAAATGCACTTAGTAGGTGGTGACACATTTACTATGAGAGATAACTCACTTCTGTTTCTTACATGATTCATCCTATCCATAACAGGAACAATATTCATGGACTAATCACACAAAATATTGGATTTTCTATTTTTTAATTGCAAATTAGTAGTGTGTATTTTTCCTTCAAATCCAGAACCCAAATGCACTAAGTAGGTGGTGACACACAAACTATGACAGATAACTCACTTCTGTTTCTTTCATTATTCAACTTATCCATAACAGGAACAATATTCATGGACTAATCATACAAAATATTGGATTTTCTATGTTCTAATTGCAAATTAGTGTGTATTTTTCCTTCAAATGCAGGACCCAAATGCACTAAGTAGGTGGTGACACATTTACTATGAGAGATAACTCACTTCTGTTTCTTATATGATTCATCTTATCCATAACAGGAACAATATTCATGGACTAATCACACAAAATATTGGATTTTCTATTTTTTAATTGCAAATTAGTGTGTATTTTTCCTCCAAATCCTGTACCCAAATGCACTTAGTAGGCGGTGACACACGAACTATGACAGATAACTCACTTCTATTTCTTTCATTATTCAACTTATCCATAACAGGAACAATATTCATGGACTAATCATACAAAATATTGGATTTTCTATTTTTAATTGCAAATTAGTGTGTATTTTTCCTCCAAATCCAGAACCCAAATGCACTTAGTAGGTGGTGACACATTTACTACGAGAGAACTCACTTCTGTTTCTTACATGATTCATCTTATCCATGACAGGAACAATATTCATGGACTAATCACACAAAATATTGGATTTTCTATTTTTAATTGCAAATTAGTGTGTATTTTTCCTCCAAATGCAGGACCCAAATGCACTTAGTAGGTGGTGACACACAAACTTTGACAGATAAGTCACTTCTGTTTCTTTCATTATTCATCTTATCCATTACAGGAACAATATTCATGGACTAATCATACAAAATATTGGATTTTCTATTTTCTAATTGCAAATTAGTGTGTATTTTTCCTCCAAATCCAGGACCCAACTGCAATTATTAGGTGGTGACACACAAACTATCAAAGATAACTAGCTTCTGTTTCTTTCATGATTCATCATATTCATAACAGGAACAATATTCATGGACTAATCACACAAAATATTGGATTTTCTATTTTTTAATTGCAAATTAGTGTGTACTGTTTATGTGGTACTGGTATTCATAGTAGTAGTACTTGTACTACTTGGCAGGTACTTGATGGTCTGTCCTTTTTCCGTTTTTATGGTCTATCCTTTTTCCGTTTTGATGGTCCGTCCTTTACCCCTTTTCTGTTTTTATGGTCCGTCCTCTGCCCCTTTTCTTTTTTTATGGTCTGTTCTTTATCCGCTACCGGCATGCGCGCGCGTGCGCAAGCCGGCACGGTCTGCGCGGAGTTTCAAAATCAGCTAAGAAGCAGTTATTGTAATTAGATTAAAAATAAAGAGTTCTCCATAGTTTTGTTCGTACCATTTACTTAACCCTCTTTCCTTCTGACACACCGATGTTGACAACCAGACATGCCCAGAAAATGTTTGAAAACGTCGTTCAGTAGTACGTGAATTGCGCTTTAAGGTGATATTTTCAGAATTTTCTGGGGATGTCTGGTTGCTGAGATCGATCTGTCAGAAGTTGGGCAGGTGAAAACCGGTACAATCAAAGGCAAAATGACGGTACCCGTCTACTTTGGCAAGCAAGCCCGTTAAGTATTCAAGGATGGCCGGCAGTTGAAAATTTCAGAATTTTTCATGTACCGACTTGCTTAGTATTTGCCCTGCTTATTTCTGCTACTATTATCCTTGCTAAAACACTCACATTGCTCTCCAGCAAGAAACCACACTCTTTTGCAAAACACTCTTTTGAAACACTCTTTCTTGTATAATCGACAATCAACATGGCCCTGGAGTTAGCACTGCTTGGATACTACTATGATAACTTAACCCCCGATTACAATAGTCCACTGCTCGGTGAGGAAGATAAGAGAAGAAGGGATCGTAGAACTCCTAGGATACAATTTTGCAACGAGCAACTTTGTCCGACTTTCCGTGTTTCCAGTACTCAAAACACGTAGACTTCTACACCACATTCCTTATACTCACTCCCCCCCCTTCCCCTTTGCCAAATCAGACCCCAGCCCCCACACCTACCATCTCCGACTTGCTCTTTCTGTTGTTGCTATTGGTTTGGTTGCTTGCTTGTTGCTTCCTTTGGTTGCTTTGGCTGTTCTTCACTCGTCGTCGTCGTGACTCCTGGTCTGCCACATAATTTTCTACACGATCACCGGTACAGTTTCTACGTAGCCGCCGCACAACGACAAATATACGCCTTGGTTGCTGTTACAGCACAAGACCCCACCATTGCAAAAAACCAGCGCACAGCCCACCAACGCCACCATCCGCCGCCTTCGGTTGCTTCCTCTGCCCCAACGCTACGATTTGTTTTACGATCACTCCCTCGTCGTCTTCAATACTCCCTCGCGTTCCTCCTCCCCTGCCAGTTGATTCCTGCTCCTCCACGCCCCCAACTCCTCGCTGTCTCTGAACACGATCTGTTGCTGCCACGATCGATCAACCCATTGGCTTTCAGCTCCATCGAATCGGCTCTCCGATTACAACAGCAGCCGGTCCATCGCCTGCTCCAATCGACTCTGATTTGCCTACAACTGCAGCAGCTCTCACGCTTGCACCAACCAATCGCTGCTCCGGTCACAGTCACTGAATTTTCGTTGCTTCCCTACGTCTTCAACACGTCTTCTCTCCTCGTCAACGGCATCCCCTTCTTGTTCCTGTGGACACCCCGGTACTATTCTGGTCCTCTATCTCCCCATCTTATTATTTTCCTTCTGAATCCGGTCAGTTGAGAGTCTGATTCAAAGGCTTCTGAAGAACAGCGACGTTGTGTTAGTGTGTTAGTAGACAAATGATTGTACTCTACGCGTGACAATTGTGGTTGGATACTTTCGACAACGGATAATCTGACTACAGGCGAGACTATGGAAACGCTGGATCTCTTCTTACTGTGAACTTGTTCAGATACAGCGAGATAGAGCTTAGTAATGTAGATTACAGTTAGTTGGTAGCAACTAGTGTGAATTTTGGGATATAAATCAGTTGAATGTTAAAAATATGAGATAAAGTGAAATCTTGCCGAAATGCAAGATATCTCTTTTATTGAGATGAATACGTTGCAACTGCTGTTGCGTAATGATGAGATTACTCGCTGATTATTTCCGTACATGCATT
This sequence comes from Pseudo-nitzschia multiseries, assembly GCA_037355745.1. Classification (NCBI taxonomy): domain Eukaryota; phylum Bacillariophyta; class Bacillariophyceae; order Bacillariales; family Bacillariaceae; genus Pseudo-nitzschia; species Pseudo-nitzschia multiseries. Next base: position 10,876,310 of record CM074789.1, on the reverse strand, counting down.
GGTCGTTGACCGTATATATCTGTATGTATATATATATTGTGTGAGAATCACACGCCAACGGTTTTCTTCTCTTGTTCCGTTAGGAAGACCCTATGATATGTTTATCATTATGATCAGGAATTGCTCCCATAGCTCGTGTGATGCTTTATGAAATCAGAGTTTGCTCACCAAAGAACAAGGGCAATAATATAAAACAGAGATTGCTCACCGTCAATGCGCGATGGGAATCGATGCTCCGTGGGAATTGATATGCCGTGGGAATCGATTACTTTGGTTGATACGGGACTCATTGATTTGTACGAATAGAATATCTACTGTAGGGTAGCTTTGGTACTTCTGGACACGAAAGGAATTTAATACTCCCCATGTTTCCTTGTGAAAGGTCATCACGTTTTACATGATGCTTCCATCGTCTTGGAGGAGGTCGCCGGTATTCCCACAGAAGTGGAAGATGGGCTTGAGCAGTGGATACACAACTGAGTGTCCCAATGCTTGGTGAGGATATCTGCACAGTTATCTTTACCAGGGATGTGCAGCATTAGGATGAAGCCTTTCGCTATCATGCTTCGTACGTAGTGAAACGATAGGATGTTGTGACGCTTATGCAACCTTGTGTAAGGAAAGGTTGACGTCTGAATCATCTTCTCGTTGTCTCCCCATGAATAGGAGATGTCATGGACTCGTGTTCCAAGGTATCGGAATGAGTGACGTAGATCAATGATTTGCTCGATGCAAGTTCTTCCTGCAACGAATTCAGCTCCAAAGGTGGCCGTTTCCGTAGTAGACTGTTTCTTTGAGAACCACATCATAGGAGTCTTGTTTGCAAAGTGAAGGATACCAATTACAGCCTTTCCACTGAGAATATCATGCATGAGATTTGCATCATAGAAGTGTGTTAACACTACTGTCTTCCCAAGTGGTGCAGGAGCGTCGTCGGGTAGCTCTTCAGAATGCTCCCCATAGACGGTGTTGGACCAGTTGATGGTGTCCGGTTTAGTCAGTATAAAATCTGGGGGCTCCACGCGGAACCTGATTTTAAAATGTCTAAACTTGGAGATATATCCGTAGATACGTTTGGCACGATCAAGGTGTCCGTCTCGTGGTTGAGCTCTGAAACTCGAGAATGTCATCACGGCTGTTTGAACATCAAATCGTCCAATGGCGATGATCCATTGGAGTGAACCGATCATGCTTTGGTATTTCTGTATACCAGTTTCCTCGAGAAAGGCCGAGGAGTCCAATTCGGGATGATCGTTTTTGGCAATGGGTGACTGGAACCTGGTGCTAGGTTTGCATCCAAACATTTGTTCATAAGATGCTTCCATCTTTTCGATGAACTTTATGGGATTCATACAAAAAACACCATGCGCGTCGCGCTCAAATCCACAACCCAGATGAAAATTCATAGGTCCGGATCCCTTCAGTTTGAAGTTGTATGGCTCCGACTGTAGTATTTCCAGGAAAGAATTGGGATCTGCCATGCAAAGACATAGATCATCAACATATGTGCATTTGAGTTCATATACACGTTCCCCATGCTTGTTCATTCCAGGCTTGAGAAAGATTTCCGGTTCGGCGCGAGATCTTTCAAAGCCGAGTTCAATGAGGCAAGCTGCTAGTAAATCACCAAAGCATTTGCCTGATGATCTGAGTCCATATAATGCCTTGTAGATGATCAATAGGTGACCTTCTAGTGATCCGAATTCTGGACCTGCCTTGATACAGACTTTCTCGCAGGTTACTGCTTCAAGGTAAGCATTTCCTATATCGGTACCCCATGCTTCCAGGCTGTTCAGTTCAGCTAGGAACAGACACATACGTAGACCGCAAAGTGATACGACACCGGCATACACACTGTGTACGGGGGCTTCAGTGAGATTACCGTTCGCAATAAGATGAGCCTTGTGCCTACCATCATGTTTGACAGCATATATCATGTGTACCTTGATCTGTTGAAACCCATTTGGGATGGAGCTTGCTTTGTACATGCCTTTGTCGATAAAGGTATTGTATTCCTTGAGCTGTTCCATTTCAAGAGTGGTGGCGTCTCCCCACTTGTGGTTTCCGTTGGCTTGATCAAATCGGAGAGCTTCTTCGTGGTTACGAGGTACCTTGAATTCATATTGGTACTGTGGGGTGGTACGGAAAGACCGAAGTTTGGCTTGATGCACGAGTTGATCAAGTTTCTTGGTTCGTCGTGCTAGGTTGGTGATTTGTTTGAGACTTTTCCAACCTGGGAGGTCAAGCAATTTGTTGTCTTTCCCATATTTGGCAACGGTAACAGGATCATCAGCCGCAATGTTGGCTAATGGTTCATATGTCCGTTCCATGTTTTCCCATTCAATCCAAAGGTTATACTTGGAGCCTTTGTACTGAGGGTGTTTGTTATCCAATGGGCCTTGGTGTCCCAGGATGCGGCGAAACGGCCAAAGTTTTCCATCTTCTTGGGTCGAATCACGGTGGATGTAGTTCATAACATCATTGTATGCAATGATATCGTCAAGTTTGTCATCAGAGTGTTTGCACTTGAATTTGATGAAGTTGTTATTGCGTTCAAGACTGTCCTCTACATCGACGATGGTAAGGCGTTTTCGAGTACCATCTGGGTTGGGGACAAGAAAAGATCTTCCTTGTAGATTGGCAATTGGGATCGTCGGAATGGTAAGAGGTTTACCATCATCCTCAAATTGTGCATTACCTTCTTCATCGGTAACAACTACCTGTGATGGGTCTACTGAAGGAGTAGCAGGGTTGGTGTGTGGAGTTGTGACGTCACTAACATCAAAGTATGCTAGCTCCGGTGGATCAAAATCATCTTCAGTAAGGAGAACGCCATCGGATGTCTCGCTGAAGATGTGTGTCGTAGGAGGACCATCAAAACTCTCCCCATAGTTGTTAGGGAGTGGAGAAGGGGACCAGCTTGGGCTGTCATTGACCTTCTTATATAGAAAGCTTGGTAACGAGGGGTGGGCGGGCGGTTTGATAAGAACCTGATTACCAGATGCGGGAGGTTGACTATGGTCGGGCAGCTGAACTGGAGGTGTGGGACCTTGTTGCCCGGTAGGTACAGACGGCGCGGGGGCGTCATGTTCCGCAGGAGTGTTGAGGCTTCGATCGGTGTCAGGGTCCGTAGGTGAGATGCCAAGAGGAGGAGTAGCTGGGACGTCCTGTGGTTTAGAATCTGCATGGGAACTATCCGTAGTGGTATGCTCCCCATGTTTCGTGAGTGTAGGAGCGTCACCAGTGGCGTACAATCGAGGTAATGAATCCTTGGCTTTACGCCATTTGATGAAGCCGTCATCTGTAAAGAGGCCAGCTTGTTTGTTGCGTGACTCAGGTGTAAGAGCAGAACGTACACCAGAACGGTCAAGCAATTTGTTGGTGACGGGATCCCAGATTTGGAAACAAAGTCCATTGCCCACATGTTTGGCAATGCCTACGAAATGACCAAGGCGTTTGGTAGACTGAGTACCGAAAGGGGAGTCATTGGTCTTGAAATAAACGGGTTCAAACCAGAAGAAACTAGTATGCGCGCTGATATCGCCAAGTGTACCGGTAGCAATGAAGATTGGTTGTTTGTCCGACAGAGTAGGATCAGAAATAACATTGAGGAGTCTGGCGACGTATGTCATGCACAACAACCAGAGATGTGGTGGTGTGCCTGTACGGTCCATGACGCGATTGACAATACGCTTAAACGTTTTGATAGCGTCGTTCAAATTGATTTTGGTGTTGGTGATAGGGTTCACTTTGCCAGAGTCCAATCCATAACATTTTGAGATAATCGTTGACCCTCTTACTAGATTGGTAGTTTCCATGATCACATAAGAGGCAAAGAGGTCTACCCCATTTTCGAACGAAATTCTGAAAGCATGATAGAAAGTCGCCGGTGGTGCGCATCTCTTCAACATGTATGATATGAGACTTCCGACCAAAGAAAATCTGGGCAAGTTTGGAACCGCCATCAATCGCTGGGACATCGGAATAAACAGCGTCAGACAAGACGTCGTCATTGAACGGTCGAACGTTCATAGCCGGCTGGGGGGAATGAAAACGTTTGAAGATGTTACCATCAGGGCTAACCGCTAACGAACCATATTGCGTTGAATTGTCAAAGGTAGCTTTGATGCGGTCTGTAGTAGAAACCCAGCAAAAGAAAGGTTTCAGAGATAAGTAATCATGTTCGTTGGGATAGCGTTCACGGGGTGTAGTTGCGATACCTGTAGCATCACTAACAGTACAATCCGTGGGAAAAGCAGTGACCGTTTTAGAGGTTGGAGGGGAAATGCAGCATGTGAGGCGCTCCTGATGAGCATAGTCAGTAGGTGTAAGCCAGAAGGAGCGGTCGTGGGTTCCATGATCATCAATAGGGAGAAAGGGTGATCGAGTACAATGACTGGAGTAGGAACTGAGAGATGTAACCGTGGATGAGCCAGGAGATACAGAGATATCTAATCCTTCAAGACAACGTGGATTTCCATATTTGTCATATTCGGGATATGGAAGGTGTTACGACTGAGGAGGATATTTCTGAAGAAAGGTTTCATCTTTAGCACTGATTGTGGTATCGAGAACGGATGGGTCCCAGTGTTTATCGGATGTCATGATAACATGTGGGAGCGTGTCAAATTCAACAGTCATATACTTTTGCATGGCAAGGTATGGTAAACCATGTCGAATGCTGAGAGGCAGTGCATATCCATCGGAGATGGTGATTACCTGCCCACCGCCCGCTTTGATGGATGTGTCATCGACATTGGAGAAATATGCTTCCATCTGGCCGGAGGACAAAATAGAGGGGTGTTGTCCCGTGTACGCACATTCATTGAAAATGAGGATGATGGGACCTCTATTGGAAACGGAATAGGCTCCACATGTTGCAATGGGAATATTCTGCACTTGGTGATTGTTGATGCCGGTGACATTGACATATCTGGGCGGAATATCTTTGGAGATGAGGCATGCATCATTACCGATGATACAACCACTTGCACCGCAGTCGACCATAGCGAAGCCGGGATTGGTGACCGTAGCTTTGTGAGCACGGTAGGTGTACGATGGTATTTGATTATCATGTGGGAAGGTCAGATCATTGTCAGGGTTATACCATTGATGAAAATTGACGGAGTAAGAGGATTTTCCCACAGGTATCTGAGTATCACGACCGTCCTTTTTGTACCGAATGTCAGGATTCTCAGAGACGAATCTTGCGGGATGTGCAGGCAACACAGAAGACTTGAGGGGTCTTTGGTCCTTGAGGGAAGAAGTCTGAGACTTGTATACACCAAGTGATGCATGGAAAACGCCTCTACGGTCATTTTCCACAGCGGGATGGAGGTCTGCAGAGGCATTGGTATGTGTATCACCGCTCGAGGTATCATCTTCAAGGAATGAGACGGAATGCTCATGAGTATATGCCTTCCGGGTGATGGATTTGACGGCATTGGGGTCCGGCTGACCATCTGGGAGCAATTCGCGTCGCAATGATGCAACCACTATTTTCTTGCCTTTGGGGGAAAAATTCAGCCAACTCTTCATGTCTTGACATGATAGGGCCTTCCATATGCCAGTGGGCAAGCGTGTGGTAGGGTCAGGTGAACGACCAGCCTTGAATACCACATAGTCTTGGTAGTCACCTTTGAATTCGATAGGGAGAGCATAGTCGTCAGGGTTTGGGCCTTGTCCAGATGAGAAGTCGTGTACATGTGCACATACTGTGGACTTTGGAGCCGACATTGCGGACTGAGAATCGAGTTGAGTTGCTTTGAGTAGGAGCGTGATCTTGAGTTTGTGGATAGCAGCGGCCTCAGCGACTGCATCTGTCGCGGCACTATTCGTGCCGCCTGGATCTTTGACTTTAGCAAACTGTTCACTTAGCTGAAAGCTGGAATAGCATGCCTGGCATAATGCTGATTTTGCAGTATGGTATTCAAGGGGTTTGTTGGGAGGACGAAGCTTGTTGAGGTGATTCAATTCTTCAAACCAATGTGTGATAAATTTCACTTTAGATTCTTTCCAGTTGCTGAGATTCAACTTCAGCAAAGCTTGCGATTGAGTCAAGTTGTCATATACTTTGGCCTTTGATTCACTGTGAAGGTTCACAAAATCAAAATATGCTTGACGTCCATTGCGTGTGAGGGAATGGCTGTGAACGCATGACGCGGATAAGTCACTTTTGAAGACTTCCAACATAAGAACCCAGAAGAAGGCACACTGTTTGACGAAAAGGTCGCGTGTATAGCCTTGTAGTGCAGCAGGAGGCCAAGTTTCATCGAGGAATGTTTCGGTGTCAATGTCATATGCCTCGAGTTTAGCCTTGAAACCCACAAGCCAATGTTCAAATCTTGAGTCATTCATGAGGGGCGTGAAAGACTTTTGATCCCGTGATTTTTGGCACCAAGATTCGTACTTCACTTGCTGAGGTGACTTTTTATTGGTTCCCTGGGGAGGAGCTGGGGGATTCAGGACAGATTCATTCTGAAGGCACAGCGCGCGTGCCATACAGAAGGTTCTGAATCTGTCGTACGTATAAGACATTACATCCTTCCAATTCTTTTCGTCCTTGCGAGAATCATTTGAGAATTCCACAAGTACTTCTATGGTCCGTTGGATGGACCAATGGAGATGGGTTGGTAGTCCACTGGTAGTTTCCATGTAGGTAAGCTCGCGGGCAAAATCAGGCTCGATGAGTGCATCGAGAAAGGTCGGCCACTCGCGTAATCCTCCCTCTCGGAGAGCTTCACACAGATAGCTATTTTCTTCCTTTGCTAGACGGAATATGGTTATGAGTATCAACTTTATATGGGAATCAAAACTAGGAAAGCTGGTTGCGGTAGCGGCGGTGCCATCTCCAGTGCTGTTCCCACCACTGAATGGATTGGCAGGCATGTTCAGTCTTGGTGATGATTCCGATTCGTCGGAGGAATCGCGTGGTGAAAGGAAACTGCTCCGTAGACAATTTGCGATTGGCATATGCCAGCGTAGGGATTGTGTTCAATTTCGTCCCTGTTCTTTGTATGCAAGCCACCTTGGAGCTTGCGACTGTTAATCTATTATTTTCCTTCTGAATCCGGTCAGTTGAGAGTCTGATTCAAAGGCTTCTGAAGAACAGCAACGCTGTGTTAGTGTGTTAGTAGACAAATGATTGTACTCTACGCGTGGCAATTGTGGTTGGATACTTTCGACAACGGATAATCTGACTACAGGCGAGACTATGGAAACGCTGGATCTCTTCTTACTGTGAACTTGTTCAGATACAGCGAGATAGACCTTAGTAATGTAGATTACAGTTAGTTGGTAGCAACTAGTGTGAATTTTGGGATATAAATCAGTTGAATGTTAAAAGTATGAGATAAAGTGAAATCTTGCCGAAATGCAAGATATCTCTTTTATTGAGATGAATATGTTGCAACTGCTGTTGCGTAATGATGAGATTACTCGCTGATTATTTCCGTACATGTATTGGTCATTGACCGTATATATCTGTATGTATATATATATTGTGTGAGAATCACACGCCAACGGTTTTCTTCTCTTGTTCCGTTAGGAAGACCCTATGATATGTTTGTCATTATGATCAGGAATTGCTCCCATAGCTCGTGTGATGCTTTATGAAATCAGAGTTTGCTCACCAAAGAACAAGGGCAATAATATAAAACAGAGATTGCTCACCGTCAATGCGCGATGGGAATCGATGCTCCGTGGGAATCGATATGCCGTGGGAATCGATTACTTTGGTTGATACGGGACTCATTGATTTGTACAAATAGAATATCTACCGTAGGGTAGCTTTGGTACTTCTGGACACGAAAGGAATTTAATACATCTTCACCAAGATATCACGTGTCCCTCCGTTTCCATCAATATTTGCCTTCTTACTCCATCCACGATCTACGGCTCTTACTCCGTGCCCGTTACAGTATCTCCTACACGTCTTATACAGTCCCCGCATCTTCGTTGCTACCCTACGTCTCCTCTACGTCCTATCACTTTACCAACGGCTTTCCCTTGCTCTTGCGGACACGTCGGTACCATCCTTGTCCTTCACCTCCAGAAATTGACTGCGCTATCAAATTTCTAATCCTCAGTCTCCCCGCACCCCCCCCCCCCCCCAGAAAGTGACTGCGCTATCAAATTTCTAATCCTCAATCTCCCAGCATTCCCCCCCCCCCCCCCATGCCGCTTCATCCTCCCTATCTCCCTATGCCTACCCCCACTTCTCCTCCTACGCCTGCTGCAGACCGCTTTTCCGCTTCTTCCCCCAAGAAAAGACTCCAGTCTACTCCCTCCCTGTCTTCTTTGTCAGCCCGATCTTCTGCATCTGGCTCTCGAGTTCCCAAGCGCCTCTTCTTGAAGAAGTCCACCTCCCCTCCTGCCCTAGCTCCCACCAGGGCTACTCCCTCTCCCTCCTCCCTTTGTCTTCAGCGGAATGATGCATCCCTGTCTGCTTCCTCTTCCTCTGCCAGCCAGTCATCTGCTACCTCCATGTCGGTCTCTTCATCTGATTCCTCTGTGACCTCATCTACACGGGCTTCTAAGCAGCCGGCTCCTCGGCAGGCTTCTAAGCAGCCTGCTCTTAAGCAACCTCCTCTTCAGCCGCCAGCTCTCAAGCAGCTTGTTCTTACCCCCTCAGCTCTTCAGACATCAGCATCCCCAGCTCCGAAGCAACCACCTCTTAAAGCGCCAGCCCTTCAGCCCTCTGCTATTAAGCAGTCTCTTCTCCAGCAGCCACCCCCTCCTTCCCCCTCTTCTGGCATGGACCGTCAAGCCCTACGTAAGCAGGCTCTGGATGCTACTAACCTGGTGCATTCTGCATCCTTCCTCTGGTGCTTTTATGGTGACGGCCGTTGCCCTACACCACCTTCCATCCAACACCTTCGCAAGTCCCCCGCTCAGACCCGGGTCTGGAATGCCTCACCCAGTCCTACCCACTTCTTCAGTAAGAAGGATGGTTGTGACAAGAAATCTATTCACAATGTGTGTCGCCTGGCAGTTGCCCCGGTGTATGCCTTGGTTAATCCTGATGATCCAGATTGGAGGTCTGCTTCTGTGGACTCTTTGGTCTCCCTTGCTTCGGCTTGCTTTCAAGGCTCTGAAGATTGGACCAAATCTTCCCCCGGACAGGCACTCAGGGAATGCCTCATTGGTCTTGCCAAGATGTCTCCAGAATGCTTTGATGACTTGTACTGCGATGGTAACCTTATGCCCAGCACTGAAGGGAAGGTTTGGCTGGCTGCCAACCGGGTCCTTGGCACTCATTGGTTCTTCAAGACCAAGCCTCCTGCTCCTGCTTCCACTGCCGCCTCTGAGTCCTCCACCAAGGCATCAGGCTCTAGGTCTGTCTCTTTCCTTCCCTCTGTTGGTGCTGCTTCGGTCATTTCTTCTTCTGATGGTCGCTTTCTTCAACGGCAAGGGGTTTGCTCCAGTGATTCCAGGGCTCCAGTTGATGTCACTGAGGGAACCAAGTGCTCCTACAGCTCCTACAGCTCCTACTTCACTCTGTCTCTTCCAAGGCTGATGTCTCCTCACCCTAGTGATTTGTATGATGAAATACTTGAGTCCCTGACTGATGCACTCAGCTTGCTCTGGTCTGTTGATAGAAAACTGGGTCTTTATGTCTTCCACTCTTGTGCAAGTCTCAACCCCAAGGCCAAACCTGTTCCCAAGCTCTGGTCTATGCTTCCTGACCACTGGACTCTTGAACTGTACGTTGCTGCTCTCTGGCTTCGTGCTCACGCTGCTCCTCACCTCAGGTTCTTTATGGGACACAGTGTTCCGGTGGCTACTTTGCTGTCTGACACTCTCCTTCACAGACTCTGGGACCGTGACATGGACTTCAAGTATGATCACATTCAGGCCTCTACTACTGTCACTTGTGGTTTTCTGCTTGGGTCTTATATGCAGAGTTTTGATCTTGACCATTACAATGCATTGCTCCAGACCCATCCTCGGTTTCAAGCCTTTCTTATTGCTGTCATCCGAAAGAACATTCGGCTGGACAATTCAAGGACTCCAGATCCCTCCCCTGTATCAGCTGCTCATATTTTGTGTGATGCCACCAAGCGCTCTCAGACTGTCAAGCTTTTGAAGGCCCAGTTCAATCGCTGCTCTGTTTCTGACATTGCTCCCCTTCCTGATGGGAAATGCTATAAGTTCATTGAGACTGCTACCCATCCCTCTGACCAGTGTCTTCCCCCTTCCAAGCTGAAGACCCTTCATCAAGCCAAGTACCGTCAAGCCAAGTTCATCAAGACCCATGGCACTGTTGCTGTTCTAGGTGTTGTTGACTTGGATCTTCCTGTTGAGTTGGGACAGGGTGTGGGTGCCACGGCGCTGCAACGTGTTCTTATGGGCATCCGTACTAGGGATAACTGGTCTTTGCCTTTTTTTCTTTCTGTTGACACCAGCTCCTACCTTGGTGAAATCCTGGCCTTGTACAACACCACTACCAAGGTTAAAGCTCAGACCATGCTTTTGTTTCTACCCATCTTCCTGGAGGCTCGGTATGGCTCTTGTGTTCACCGATGGTTCTCTACTGAGTGTCTCACTGAGATGGAGGACTTTCATTGGGATCCTACTGAAGGTCGAGTTGTTGAACATGCCCCTGTGCTGGACCAGGAGCCAGATGCTGCTCTTCCCTTCTTTGGTAGTGGTGATAGTACTTGTGATTGGGAACTTGTTGATGACGATCTGTCCATTGACTCTCTTGCCCCTGATCTTACCTTTGATCTGGATATGCACTTTTCTTTTCAAGCCCGTGAGGACAGCGGTGGGTGTGGTTTTGATGATGGCCAGTCCATGCCCACTCTAGCTACAGGCACTTCCAACCTCACCTCTGCTCTGGGTGCCACTCCGAATGATGCTTCCCCCAGTGATACTGCTATGGCTGACATTCTGCCTCATGGTGCGGACAGCATTCCGCCTGGGAGCCCTACAGCCCTCCCCTCTGTGCACTGGTCTCACCTCCATTGCTTTCTCTCCAGGCCATGATGCTAGTGTCAGGGAGTTGAGCCATGCCAACGCTTCCACCAGCTCTGCTCCAACTTCTTTCCTCTCCATGCGAAAGCCATGGTATGCTTCTGATCATGGTAAGGATCCCTAGCACAGGGCCTGGTGGGATGCCTTCCTCTCCAAATTCCACCCTTGCTTCCTTCAGCTTCCCTTCCCTTTCTTCTGCTCCAGTGCTGCTCCCGGTGTCTCACCAACTTCTGCACCCAGTGCTGCTCCTTGAGCTGCACCAAGTGTTGTTACTAGCGCTGCACCCAGCGCTGCTCCCAGTTTATCACCACCTTCTGCCCCCAGTGCTGCGCCCGGTGTCTCACCATGTTCTGTACCCAGTGCTGCTCCTCAACCTGCACCATGTATGGTTATTTGTGCCTCACCCAGTGCTGCTCCCACTGCATCACCACCTTCTGCCCTCAGTGCTGCTCTCCATGTCTCACCAAGTTCTGCCCCCAGTGCTCCTATTCGCGCTGCACCATGTGTGGTTCCTCGCGCTGCACCCAGTGCTGCTTCCAGTATCTCCCCACCTTCTGCACCCAGTGCTGCTCCCAATGTCTCACCAAGTTCTGCCCCCAGTGCTGCTCCTTGAGCTGACCCAAGTGTGGTTCCTAGCGCTGCACCCAGTGCTGTTACCAGTCTACCACCCCTCTGTGCCTAGTGCTGCTCCCAGTGTCTCCCCAAGTTGTGCACCCAGTGCTGCTCTTTGCGCTGCACCATGGGTGGTTCCTCGCGCTGCACCCAGTGCTGCTCCCAGTGTATCACCACCTTTTTTGCCTAGTGCTGCTCCCAGTGTCTCCCCAGGTTCTGGACCCAGTGCTGCTCTTTGCGCTGCGCCAAGTGTGGTTCCTAGCGCTGCACCCAGTGCTGCTACCAGTATCTCATCACCTTCTGCACCCAGTGCTGCTCCCAGTGTCTCACCAAGGTCTGCCCCCAGTGCTGCTCTTCGCGCTGCACCAAGTGTGGTTCCTAGCGCTGCACCCAGTGCTGCTACCAGTATCTCACCACCTTATGCACCCAGTGCTGCTCCCAGTGTCTGACCAAGTTCTGCACCCAGTGCTGCTCCTTGAGCTGTACCATGGGTGGCTCCTTGCGCTGCACCCAGTGCTGCTACCAGTGTATCACCAGCTTTTGCGCCTAGGGCTGCTCCCAGTGCCTCACCAGGTTCTGCACCAAGTGCTGCTTCTTGAGCTGCACCAAGTGTGGTTCCTAGCGCTGCACCCAGCACTGCTACCTGTATCTCCCCACCTTCTGCACCCAGTGCTGCTTCCAGTGTCCCACCAAGTTCTGCACCCAGTGCTGCTCCTCGAGTTGCCCCAAGTGTGGCTCCTAGCGCTGCACCCAGTGCTGCTACCAGTATCTCACCACCTTCTGCACCCAGTGCTGCTCCCAGTGTCCTGCCAAGTTCTGCACCCAGTGCTGCTCCTCAAGTTGCCCCAAGTGTGGTTCCTAGCGCTGCACCCAGTGCTGCTTGCAGTACATCACCACCTTCTGCACCCAGTGCTGCTCCCAGTGTCCCACCAAGTTCTGCACTTAGTGCTGCTCCTCAAGTTGCCCCAAGTGTGGTTCCTAGCGCTGCACCCAGTGCTGCTCGCAGTACATCACCACCTTCTGCACCAAGTGCTGATCCCAGTGTCTCCCCAAGTTCTGCACCTAGTGCTGCTCCTTGAGCTACAATCCATGTGGCTCCTGGCGCTCCACCACATGCTGCTCTCAGTATCTCACCACCTTCTGTATCCAGTGCTGCTCCAAATGTTTTACCAAGCGCAGATACCAGGACCCTTTCTAGCTCTTCACCAGGTGTAGTTTCCAATCCTGCCCTATGCCTCCCCCAGCTATGCTTTGGCATCTTCCTTCTCCGTGCAACAGACATGGTATGTTTCTGATCATGGTTAGGATATCTCATATGGGGCCTGGTGGGATGCCCTCCAACTCAAATTCCCCCCTGGATTCCTCCAGTCCTTCGTCCCCTCTGTCGGCTCCTCCTATTTCCCGCCTTGTCCAATCTATTCTCCATGGCAAATCACTTGTTGCCAAAGATTCCGATGCTTTTGGCTATCCCTTTCCCAATGCGCCCTCTTCCAACTCCACCCTCATTACCTTCCAAAACATTGGCCCTCAGCGTAGGCCAGCTTTCATGTTCCACTCTTGTCACAACTCTCGGCGCTTTGCCCAGAGTAAGGCTAGTGTTGCTCTCTATGCAGAGCACTGTCTGAATGAATTCAATCTTCTCCTCTGTGACCTTTTCCACTCCTATATCAAACAGGTATGCCCTTCCAGTTTCTCATACCTTGCTAGCAACCAGCATGCGGCCTCCACCAGTACTTGGCGTCTGCCTGGTGGTACTGGCTTCACCATTGACCATCTCTTTCACTCTCACAACCTTGCCCATTGGGCTGATCCTTCTGGGCTTGGCTGGTGTACCTTTGTCAAGTTTCAAGGCAGGGCCCAGGCTACTGTTACCATCTTCTCTGCCTACTGCCCTGTTGAAAATGACAGGGATCTTGGCTCTGTCTGGAGCCAACAATGTTGCTACTTCCAGACCGAGGAGGATCTTTCTTGCCCCAACCCCTGCATCCTATTCCGCCGTGACCTGACTGCCGCCCTTCAAGCATGTTTGGAGGTTGGTGATTCAGTGGATTGATCATAATTCTGACGTCCAGTCTGATGGTCTGTCCTCTGAGCTCAAAGCACTTGGTTTCAGGGATGATGCTATCTTGACTACACACCCCTCATCTTCTCCACCTGCCACCTACAACAGGAATACCACCAGGACTCCCATTGATGCCCTCTGGGATACTGAGCATGTTGAGGTCTTCAGAGCTGACTACTGCCCCTTTGGTGGAGAACATAGCATGTCCTCTGACCATCGCTTGCTATGGATTGAAGTTTGTAATGGCAGCATTATGGGTAAACATCTTCCACCCCCTGTGCATTCCTCTCTGCCCCGTCTGAAATCTTCCCACCCTCACCTCCGTCAGTGCTATATCAAGAGGGTGAATTATGGTTTTGCTACTGCTGGAGTGTTTGTTCTTCAGACCAAGCTTGAGCACCTGTTGGCTCAGTATGTCTCTGGTGATACGTCTGTGCGTGACACTCTTATCACTACCTATGATGTTCTCCACAAAACCTCCGCCTCCATCTGGCTGGCTGTTGAACAACACCTTTGTTGTATTCGCGCGGGCATGATCCCTTGGTCTCCTAAGTTGCAAGTCTACTGTGACATATGTTTTCTTATCTACAGCCCCTTGGCTCCTAAGTGGTTACGATTGGTGCCCGTTTTTACATAGGATCCTTCCAGTGTCCCACCCGGTTCTTCCCGTCTTAAGAGAGGTCTCACTGGTCGAACTTCAAGTTCCAGCCTACGTACCATGTGCCCCTAAGTGTTGTTCTTTTATGGTTCCCATCCTACATACGACCCCTCCAGTGTACAGCCTGCCTTGTTCTTCTTCCTCCAAGACCATGGCCCCTGTGCGCCCCACTAAGTTAATTCCACTTAGGGACTTCCATTTCCGTACTATAGGATCTCTTGCTTCTTCCACCAAGCAAGCCATGCGGCGTTCTGCCCTTCCTATGTGTATCCCTTCCTGATTCGATCGAAAAACTTGACGACGACACTTCCTACTGTTGTCGGCGGCAAGTTTGATCAAAAAACTTTTACTTCGATCGAAAAACTCGACGACGACCCTTCCTACTGTTGCCGGTGCCCTTCCTACCGGTATGTCGGCGCAAAAAAATCCATTGAAGGTTGGCGGCAAATTCAATCGAAAAACTCTGACCCTTCCTACTGTTGTCGGGGGCAAATTCGATTGAACGCACCTCCACTACTCAAACTCCCCCGCATTGTTCTTCTTCCTCCAAGACCATGACCCTTGTCTTCTTCCATCCCACATACCGTAGGACCAGCCCATCTGAGTGGAGCCATGCGGCGCTGCTCCTCCTATGTGTATTCCCTTCCTACTGTATGATTGTTGGCAGCTGCCACCTGTTAGGCTTGTGCTTGGGGCATCATTCATCAGTTTGTTCTTTGTACCTTCCCTGCTTGCTTTCAGGATTTGTTTGAAAAAATTGTCGTTGTACAACTTGGGGCTTAAACTCTCTTTGATTGAGGCGACGTTAAAGTCTGGATACAGACTGAGTAGTTTAGATCCACCTTTGGTGGTTAAGGTTACTTAAATAAGTATATTATTATTATTGCAAGTCTACCGTGACACGATTGATTTCTGGCAGCAGATCGTGCAGCTTCGGCAAGGTGTCTCTACTAGCCACACCATTGTGAAGCGCCTGGCATGTAAGCTTTCCTTATACAAGGGCGAACACTATGATCTTCCTACTGCTCTCCTACATTTGAAGCAGGCCTACAAGCAATCCCGCGCTGTCAAAATTCTGGCCCCCTCTTGGCGCAACTCTTTCAATCAGGGCCTGGTGGTTGATGCTCTTCTTGCTGAAGGCAAGCCTCACAACCAAAGTGCCTCCCAGATTCGAGCTTGCATGCACCGTGAACAACTCCAACGTGATCTTGGGCTTGCTGATCGCTCCATCCACGGCCGCCTACACAAGGCTGCTGTCCTGAAGGCTCTTGCTGTTGGCCCCAATGGCACTGAACAGGCCTTGGAATCTCAGTCTACTATGGTTCCTGCCATTCCTGCCTCTAATGTTCGTTGCCAGCAACAATGCCTTGGCTCTCTTTCTATGTCTCCTGCTTTCATCCAGGCCTTTGGATACTTGGGAACTGGCCCTGCCTCAGCTGAGGTCCTTGCTGGAACCTACACTCCTCCTCCAGGGACTACCCAGTACCTCTCCGAATTTCTTACCTGCCTTCAAGTGCCTGCTTCCATTCAGCATCTGGCTCCCTTTGACTTTTCTGTTAGCCCGGCTGAAAATGCTGCTGCTTGGAAATGCCAGAAGGAGTGGAGTGCTGGAGAGCCTTCCTGTCTCAGTTTTGCCCACCACAAGTCCTTTGCATTGGACCCTCAGCTGAACTCCTTTGACACACTCTTGAGGTCTGCCCCTCTGACTGTTGGGTTCTCTCCCTCTGCTTGGCAGGTCATCGCAGATGTGGAGATCTTCAAGAAACCTGGTGAATACCGAGTTGACAAGATGAGACTCATCCAACTGATGTCTCCTGAGTTCCAGATCAACAACAAGATGATTGGTAAACCCATTCTCGCTCATGCTGAACGTGCCAAAGCGGTGGCAGTTGACCAACACAGCAGTTGGAAGCATCACAAAGCCATTAACACCTGTCTCAACAAGAAGCTCATCTGTGATGTC
Organism: Pseudo-nitzschia multiseries; assembly: GCA_037355745.1. Taxonomy (NCBI): domain Eukaryota; phylum Bacillariophyta; class Bacillariophyceae; order Bacillariales; family Bacillariaceae; genus Pseudo-nitzschia; species Pseudo-nitzschia multiseries. Next base: position 10,860,038 of record CM074789.1, on the reverse strand, counting down.
CTCCGTCAGAAGCGTCACTCTGGGGCAGTTGCAATCAATGATGCCAAGGACTGCTATGATCGTATTTCACATCCCATTGCCAGTCTTACTCTTCAGAGCTTTGGGATCCCAGCTCATATCTGTGAGGTTCTCCTGTCCACACTCCAGCACCCCACACATCACATCAAAATTAGTTTTGGCAGGTCTGGTCCTGTGTATGGTGATGAACCTATTCCTCTCAGTGGGATTGGTCAAGGCAATGGTCTGGGGCCTACTCTGTGGGCTCTGGTTTCTACCAGTGTGTTCAGGATGATGCAGAAAGCAGGCCATAGGGTTCATCTCCTCACATCCCTTTCTCTGCAGCTTGTCTGACTGGTAGGTTTTGCCTTTGTGGATGATATGGATCTGTTTGGTGCTAGTGCTTCCTCCACTACTTCTGGCGAGACCCTGGCTGTTGCTTTCCAGGCAGCTTTAGATTGTTGGGCTGGAGGTCTCATTGCTACTGGAGGGGCTATTGAACCTGCCAAATCCTTCTGCTACTTGATTGATTTCAAGTGGACCGGTTCTGGTTGGGACTATTGCTCCATTGAGGATATGCCTGGTGTTTTCACCATCACTGACAAATCTGGTGTCCGGTCACCACTTGATCGTTTTGAGGTTGATCATGCTGACAAGACTCTGGGTGTCTACATTTCTATGGATGGCAATGAGGAGGCTCAAATTGCTCACCTGCAGTCCCAGTCTCAGTCCTTTGGATCTCAAATGAAGTCCTCCAAGTGTGAGAAGCACACCTCCATCTACACCTTCAAGTACTCCTTTATGAAGTCTTTTGAATACCCCATGCCAGTCACTCAGCTTGATGCCTCTACCTGTACTCAGATTCTCCATCCAACTCTTGTGATAGTGCTCAACAAGGCAGGCATGTCTTGCAACTTCCCTAGAAAGGTCTTCTATGGTCCCTCTTTGTATCAAGGCTTTGGCTTCATTCACCCTTTTCTTCTCCAAGAATTCAGCAACATTGCTACTCTGTTTCAGGAATCAGTCCGTGCCTCCCAGACCGGCAGCATTCTCGGTCTCACTGCTGAAGCACTTCGGCTGGAACTGGGAATTCCTTTCCATCTTGGCATTACTCCCTACCAGCCTTATGCTTTGTATATCACTCCCTGCTGGTATAAGCACGTGTGGAAGTTCTTTTCCATGCACCCTGTGAGTCTGGTTGAAGACTTCCCCACTCTCCCTCTTCTTTGCTTCAATGACTGCTACCTCATGCAAGCCTTTGTCAATGCTGGCTTCCAAGGTGAGGACCTGTCCCTTCTGAACCTCATCCAGATGTCCATCAAGGCTATCTCACTTGCTGATATTTGCACTGCAGATGGCAAAAGGCTCTCTCCAATGGCTTTCACGTTGCAGTCTTCCAACCATCTACGCAATCATCTTGACTGGACTCGTTGTCCTCCGCCCTGGCTTCCGCCGGCTCAGCTTCTTTGGCAACGCGCCCTTCAGAAATCCTTCCTACCACCGTTGGCCTTGCCTTCTGCCAGAGCCCTTCACCCTTCCTTCTATCTGGGGCATTGGCTGTCATCCGAGGCAGCTTCTTTGTGACCTTGGTTTTTGTCTCCTTCTACTGAGCAGCTCTTCTCCAAATGTCCTAATGGCTGGAGAGTTGGTTCTTCTCAAGGCCAGGGCCAATACCGCTTCACCACTATCATTCTCCTTGCCAAACCTTCCTGTCCAGACACTCTTGTCTCCCTTATGTCAAGTGGGGACGTTTTTTGAATTGTTGTTCCATCTCCCTTTGTCTTGCATCCACCTGATGAGGATCCCTTGACCTATGATTTGTTTGAGTGTCTCCCAGCCACCCCAGAGGATGCATTTGATGCTCTCTGTGCTTCCCCCCGAGTCCTTCTCCATAAATACTCACTTCCCTAGGACAGATGCCAGGATCTTGCAGATGCTATTCAGAGTGGAACTGCCAGCGCTGTCTGTGACGGATCATATGACCATACCCTTCTCCGAGGCACATCTGCATTTATTCTATCCCCCACTACTTCCACCATGTCTCTCCCCTTGTTCCTCACTGGATACAACCTTGTCAATGGCTCACCAGATGATCAGTCTTCCTACCAGAGCAAACTGGCTGGCATCATTGGTGTTCTCACCTGCTGTATGGCTCTGGTGGATCTCTATGACATTGCCTCAGACTCCCTCACCATTGCCCTTGATGGTGATACGGCTCTTCAACAGGCTCAGGGAACCTGGCCCTTGGCTATTTCCCAGAAATCTTTTGATTATGTCTATGTCTATGTCATTCGGAATATGCTCTCTGATCTTCCAATCACTGTCACTTTCAGGTGGGTAAAGGGTCATCAAGAGGGTCTCTCTTGACTGGTGGGCTCTTCGTAATCATCAGGTTGATGGCATGGCCAAGGCATTTCTATCCTTGACTCGTGAATCTCCCTACCATTATCCCCGGCTTGTGTTTGAGCCCTGGACTCTCTCACAGAACGGTCTCAAATGCTCTTGCTTAGACCAGGATGCCTTGCATCTTCTTATTTCTGGCCCTCCTCTTCTTCACTATTGGCACACCCACCATGACAGCTCTATTCCCCCACAAGTTTCCAGCTCCAGTCATTGGTGTGCTCATTGGTCTGCTTTCCAGCGCATTCCTCCTGGTATGCAACGGTGGTTTGTCAAGTTTGCTTCGGGTTGCATTGGCGTTGGCAATCAGTTACTCCATTACCAGCACCAGGAGCATTCCAGATGCCCTCTGTGTGCCCAGGACGAGAAAAAGGTTTCCCATGTGCTTTCATGTGAAGACCCAGGGGCTGTCAAGCACAGCTTGTCTTCCTTTAGGGGCCCTTTGCAGCAGCGCTTTACCACTAAGCTTACAGAGCCCTCCCTGGCTCTTGCCATTGTGGATGTTATGACTAGGGTTTGTCAAGGTAGGCGTATCCACCCTTCCTCATACTCCCCTGCTATTGCCTCTGCTGTAAGGGCTCAGCGTCGCATTGGATGGCACAACTGGTTTCTTGGGAGATGGTCCCCCCTCTGGCATCAGATTCAAGCTGATTACTATTCTTTGATTGGTAGCAAGTGGTCTCCTTGCCAATGGACTACTGCAGTGATTCACCAATTTTTTCTCACTTGCTGGGATCTCTGGACGTATCGGAACCACCGGCTCCATGGCACTGGGGGGGGGGGGGGGGGGGTGCTTGAGGCTGAACAACACCACCAATCTCTCTTTGTGCCCAGGATGATGAGAAGGTTTCCCATGTGCTTTCGTGTGGGGAACAAGGGGCTGTCAAACACAGCCTGTCTTCCTTTAGGGGTCCTTTGCAGCAGCGCCTTACCATTGAGCTCACAGAGCCATCCCTGGCTCTTGCCATTGTGGATCTTACCACTCGGGTTCGTTGCGGCAGGCGCATTCACCCTTCCTCCTACCCCCCTGTTATTGCCTCTGCTGTCAGGGCTCAGCGTCACATTGGATGGCACAACTGGTTTCTTGGGAGATGGTCCCCCCTCTGCCATCAAATTCAAGCTGATTACTATTCCTTGATTGGAAGCAAACGCTCTCCTCGCCGATGGGCTACTGCAGTGATTCATCAAATCTTCCTCAATTGCTGGGATCTCTGGACGTATCGGAACGAATGGCTCCATGGATCTGGAGGAGTGCCTGAGGCCGCCCACCACCAATCTCTCAATGCTTCCATTTCGTCTGAATTGGCAATTGGCTTCGCTGGTGCTCTGCCTCAATCCCACTCCCTTCTCCAGACTCCCCTCCAAGTGCTTTGTGGCTACACTCTTACTGCAAAGAGGCAATGGCTTGCGACCATCCATCTTGCCAGGAAACACTATGCAGTCCCTCCCCAGCCCCTGCAGCCGTATCACCAGGAGGCTGCCTTGATGAGGGCATGGCTGAATGGATCCTAAGGGATGGGCCAACCATTTCACCCAGCGCTGTACCCAGTGCTTTTCCCATTGCTCCAAGTGTTTCACCACGTGCAGCACCCAGTGTGGCTCCTAGTGTTTCCCCCAGTGCTGCTCTCAGTGCTCCTCCTAGCGCTGCACCATGTATGGTATCAGATTTTCCCAAGTGTTGCACCCAGCGCTTCTTCTAGCCCTGTACCAAGTGCTTCTTCTTGTGTTTCAGCAAGTGCTGCACCAAGTGTGGTTCCTAGGGTTTCACCAGGTTCTGCACACAGTGCCACTCCCAGCGCTGCACTCAGTGCGGCCCTTTGTGTTTCATCAAGTATTGCCCCGTGCCGCCCCTTGCGCTGCCCCATGTGTGGCTCCTGGCACTCCACCCAGTGCTGCTTCAAGTCTATCACAACCTCCTACACCCAGTGCTGCTCCTCGTGTTTCACCATACGTGGACCCCCCTGTCCTTCCTTGCCCTTCACCAAGTGATGCTCCCACCAGTGTCTTGCCAGCCTTTGCACACAGTGCTGCTCCTAGTATTTTACCACGTTCTGCTCCCGGTGTCTCGCCAAGTTCTGCGCCCAGTGCTGCTCCTAGAGCTGTCCCAAGTGTGGTTCCTAGCGCTGCACCCAGTGCTGCTACCAGTGCATCACTACCTTCTGCACTCAGTGCTGCTCCCAGTGTCTCACCACGCTCTCCACCCCGTGCTGCTCCTCAAGCTGTACCATGTGTGGTTCCTGGTGCCTCACCCAGTGCTGCTCCCAGTATCTCACCACCTTCTGCACCCAGTGCTGCTCCAAGTGTCTCCCCAAGTTCTGCACCCAGTGCTGCTCCTTGCGCTGTACCATGTGTGGTTCCTGGAGCTGCACCCAGTGCTGCTACCAGTATCTCACCACCTTCTGCACCCAGTGCTGCTCCCAGTGTCTCACCAAGTTCTGCCCCCAGTGCTGCTCCTCGCGCTGCCCCATGTGTGGTACCTAGCGCTGCACCCATGCTGCTTCTGCAGCTGCACCATGTGTGGTTCCTGGTGCTGTACCCTGTGCTGTCCCCGTGCATCACTACCTTCTGCACCCAGTGCTGCTCCCAGTGTCTCACCAAGTTCTGACTCCGTGCTGCTTCTTGAGCTGCACCAAGTGTTGTTCCCAGTGCTGCCCCCAGTGTTGCTACCAGTATATCACCCCCTTCTCCACCCAGCACTGCTCCCAGTGTCTCCCCAAGTTTTGCACCCAGTGCTGCTCTTTGCGCTGCACCATGTGTGGTTTCTGGTGCTGCACCCAGTGCGGCTCCCAGTGTCTCACCAAGTTCTGCACCAAGTGCTGCTCTTCAAGCTGCCCCATGTGTGTTTCCTAGTGCTGAACCCAGTGCTGCTCCCAGTACGTCACCACCCTCTGCCCCCAGTGCTGCTCCCAGTGTCTCACCAAGTTCTGCACTTAGTGCTGCTCCTCGCGCTGCACCATGTGTGGTTCCTAGCGCTGCACACAGTGCTGCTACCAGTATCTCACCACCTTCTGCCCCCAGGGCTGCTCCTCGTGTTCCACCACGTTTTGTGCCCAGTGCTTCTCCTCAAGCTGCACCCAGTGTGGTTCCTAGCACTGCACCCAGTGCTGCTACCATTACATCACCACCTTCTGCACCCAGTGCTACTCCCAGTATCTCACCAAGTTTTGCACCCAGTGCTGCTCCTCGAGCTGCCCCATGTGTGGTTCCTAGCGCTGCACCCAGTGCGTCCCCCGTGCATCACCCCCTTCCGCACTTAGTGCTGCTCCCAGTGTCTCACCCAGTTCTGCACCCAGTGCTGCTCCTCCAGCTGCACCATGTGTGGTTCCTGGTGCTGCACCCTTTGCTGCCCCAGTGCATCACTCCCTTCTGCACCCAGTGCTGCTCCCGGTGTCACACCCAGTTCTGCACCCAGTGCACTTCCCAGCTCTTCACCAAGTGCTGCTCCCAGTGTCTCACCAACCTTTGCACACAGTGCTGCTCCAAGTATTTTACCCTTCCTCCTGTATGATTGCCGGTAGCTGCTCCCGGTTAGGCTTATGCTTCCAGTATTCTTCAACAGTTTGTCCTTGTACTCTCCCTGCTTGCTTTCAGGATTTGTTTGAAAAATTTGTTGTTCTACAACTTGGGGCTTAAACTCTCTTTGATCAAGGTGGCGTTAAAGTCTGGATACAGACTGAGTAGCTTAGATCCACCTTTGGTGGTTAAAGTTACTTAAATATGTATATTATTATTATTCGTAGAACTCCTAGGATAGCAATTAAGAGATACAGTCAATCTTCTTTCATTTATCTGTACCAATCCGGCAACAATCAAACCCGTCTAAACTGCTGTGGAGTTGATCATGTAGTATTCAGGGAGCTCCTAGATATATTCGAGCCCGTCTATAATTCTTACACTGTTGATAAGAACACTGGAGTTATTTGACAGAAGAAGACCCGGTCGACAAACCGATTTGATGCAACTGGGTGCCTTGCTCTTGTCTTATTCTGGTTCCGAACCAGAGGATCAGCAGCAAGAGCAGTTGCTCTAGTGCTTGGATTAACAGCTTCTCCTATGTACAGATGGCTGAAATTTGGACGCAAACTCCTTCTTTCTGCATTACAACACCATCCTGCTGCAAAAGTTTGCTTGCCAAATGAAGAAGAGATTCAACAATACATCGATGCTATTGCTGCAAAGTATCCTGTGTTAGCACCTCACAGAGTGTGGGGGGCCTGCGATGGCCTCAAACTCAATCTCCAACAGTCTGGTAACTGGATGAAGCGAAACCAATACTACAATGGCTGGACTTGTGGGACATACATCAACAGTGTTTTGATCTTTGCTCCGGACGGCAGGATCCGGGGTTGCATCTTGAATGCTCCAGGTTGTTGGCATGATAGTACTCAAGCTGACTATGGGCTCTATGAAAAGATGGAGCTCATGTACGATAAATACCTAGTAAAGCTTATTGTCGATTCAGCTTTCAAACTGTCTAGAAAGCCATACCTTATGCGGAGTTGCCAAAGTGATTCCTTCAATACAGCAGATCTTACAGTGAATCGCGCTGCTACCAGCGTTTGGCAGTTCTCTGAATGGGGAATGCAACAGATCCAAGGGGGATTTCCCTGGATGAAGGACAGCATGCTCCTGGAAGAAACAGGAGACAGGAAGATTATTCTGAAGCTCCTTGTTTGTCTCTACAATTTCCAGACAGCTAAAGTTGGAGTCAACACCATACTCAACACGTACACCAGTCGGACTGAAGGTTTCTTCTCCTATGAATTGGTACCAACAGAAACTGCAAACGATGTATTTGATTCGATTGATTCGATTGATTCGATTGATTCGATCGATTCGATCGATTCGATTGATTTGATCGATTCGATCAATTAGTCGATTGATTACGTTAGCATTAGATAATGGATAGTAGTTACGAATTAGCAGCATTACTCCAGCGCACCTCTTTGGATCAATTAGATAATCGATAGTAGTTACAAATTAATTGATCGATTAGTCTATCGATCGATCGATCAATCAAATCGATCAGCAGTATTCAGAGCAGTCGACAACACGACCAAATAATTTTGCTCCAGCGCACCTCTAGTGGTTTTGGATCCCTCTTTTAAGGTGTTGCAATAGAGTTTTTCTATTGTCTTTCTTGTAGCCTAAGATTCTGTATGGAGCAACGGTGTTGTTGTTGTTGAGTTTAGCTAACTAGTAATAATTGATTCCTTTATTTTAACTAACTAACTAACTAACTAACTAACTACAGAATCGATCAATTTGATTCGTCGTCACTGATTGCTCATTCAAAATTGCTTTCGTCACTGCTGTCACCAGCACACAAGAGTCGAAGATTGTGCAGTTTTCTTTTAAGGGCCTTCCCATCAGCAGTAGAAGCATCACCACAAGTAGCAAGTTGAGCAATGAGTGCCTGCAACAACACCTTCCTCTCTTGATCTGCCGCCTTCCTCTCTTCATCAGCCTTGTCCTGTTGTCATTGCTGGAGTTCCAAGGCCGCTTGATGGGATCGTTGCTGGAGTTCCAAGGCCGCTTGATGGGATTCCAATGCCTGCTGCTGAAGCTTTCGATCCTCTCGTCCCTCTTTCAATGCTGCAGCAATCACACTCATCAAGTGTGTGTCCTTGTCCGCTTTGCAATTGTAAGCTCTCTTCTTGTTAGCAGTGCTGACACCACCACTAGTAATGGTACTGGTAGGAGTGAGCTCCGTTGCTTCATCGATTTGTGTTGGTTGAGTTGGTTGACCAAGTAGAAGTGGGGGATGGTTGTCCTCCATTCCTTGAGCTGTTCCTTGAGTCAATTGAGTTGTTCCTTGAGTCAGTAGAGTTGGTTGACAAAGTGGAGGATCTAGTGGAGGATCGGACGACTCCTCATTGGCAGGAACAAACTCCCCTGTTAGAAGATCGAACGTTTCCCCTCCATTCAAAATGGAGGCTCTATCACCAATCAGACACTTGATTTCCTTGGCTTGTTTAACATCCCATTTCTTAATTGGATCACCAGTTGGCATCTTCTTCCGGTGCAACTGAATGTATTTGTTCCTGATTGAATTGGTGTCCCTACCAGGATATTTTTCAGCGTGTAGGCTTGCAATGGCATCCCACTCTTCTGGTCCAATGGGTAGGATATTTCTCATGCATCTGAACAAGTACTCCAAATCGGGCTTCGTGTAGTTGGCAATGCCAGTTTTCCTTCCACCAGCAGCAATCGGTGCCATGTTGATTGTTATGATGGATGGTATTTCTTTTTGTGAGGGGACCGCCGATTGCTGAATTGATTTGTCTTCATCTTCCGATGAATTGTCTAATAAACTAGCGAGAGCAACAAGAGCGATTGTAGTGAAGGGGTAGAAGGGCATTCTTGTCCTGAGTCAGCGCTTGAAAGAAAAGAAAGTGTTGAAGTTCAATTAATTGCTGATTTCTTGCTGGAGCGACAAGTGCTACTGTTGTTGCTGTTTCTTTCCGGACTTTCTTTTCTTTCCGGATTTTTTGTTCGAAATGTTTCAGCTCAGAAAAATTAGCGATGATCACCAAAAAAGCATGCCCGGCAAAAGAGGTGAAATAGGTGCACACAATTGATTCATGGATGCGTTGGGTGACTGAAATGTTTGATTTTAAGATTCCGTTCAAATCTATTCAATGTTAGTTAAGTGAACAGTCGGATACACGTCGACTGACAAATTTTATTAAGAAGTGAATACATCTATATAGAAAAACATACTTTTTACGTGTCTTTTTATTAATTTTATTAGTTTTCGTTTAGCGGGAATCACTCGATATACGTATTTAAGTAGCATTAACCACCAAAGGTGGATCTAAACCACTCAGTCTGTAACCAGACTTTAAAGTTGCCTCAATCAAAGAGAGTTTAAGCCCCAAGTTGTAGAACGACAAATTTTTCAAACAAATCCTGAAATCAAGCAGGGAGGGTACAAAGAACAAACTGATGAAGACCAGGGGCTATAAGTGAATTCACACTTAAAGGTCAGGGGAGAAACAGAAGGGAACTTGAAGGTCGACCTGCGAGTCCTCTTAGCTCGCAGGTAAAGAGACTTGAAGAACCAGAGGGTTTTATAAAGTATATTGCAACCTCAACTTGCAAATACTTAAGGGTCAGGACTTAGGAGCCTTCTAGAAGGGAGGGTTATGTATGTGTTTGTCAACTTCAGCTTGAAAGGAGTTAAGGAGACCAAAACGTTCAGTGAAAATCACTTAGGGGGCTTGGACACAGTTTGAAAGAACCTTGACGAAAGAAGAACGTCGAGTGTAACAGGGTAGAGCGTTAAGTAAAGATACTTAAGAGCCTTGGGGGAGCTTCTTGGAAACAGATCAAAGTTTGTAGTTGCTGTAGCTTGATACCAACCGTTGGCTCTCTCCGACCTAGAGTGTGGTACGGTAGCGGTAGCAATTAGCAAAACTTGAAGGGGGCTGTAGATGTGAATTGTAGATGCTAGCTGTAGGGTACACCTGAAAGGTAGATGTAGGAAGTAGGGCCTCAAGCAAAAACACTTAAAGACCAGGGAGCTGTAAGTGAATTCACACTTATAGGTCGGGGGAGGAACATAAGGGAATTTGAAGTTCAGCCCGCGAGTCCTCTAAGCTTGCAGGGGAAGAGACTGGAAGAACCGAAGGGTTATATAAAGTATATTGCAACCTCAACTCACAACTACTTATGGGTCAGGACTTAGGAACCTTCTAAAAGGAAGGGTTATGTGTGTGTTTGTCAGCTTCAGCTTGAAAAGACTTAAGGAGACCAAAACGTTCAGTGAAAATCACTTAGGGAGCTTGGAAACAGTTTGAAAGAACCTTGAAGAAAGAAGAACATTGAGTGTAACAGTGTAGAGCATTAAGTAAACAGATACTTAAGAGCCTTGGGGGAGGAGCTTCTTGGAAACAGAGCAAAGAAGTGGTAGCGTGTGTTCGTCAACTTCAACTTGAAAAGACTTAAAGAAACCAGAAGTTAAGTGAAAATTGCTTTGGGGGCTTGGAAATAGGTGGAAAGAACCTTGAAGAAAGAAGAACTTTGAGTGTAACAGTGTAGAGCGTTAAGTAAATAGATACTTAAGAGCCTTGGGGGAGGAGCTTCTTGGAAACAGAGCAACAAAGAAGTGGTAGCGGTTCGCAAAACTTCGATTCGCGAAACTTCAACCAGTAGAATTAGTACTAAATTCAGTGTAGGTATAATTAGTACTGGAGTCTTGTATGTAGAAGTAATCCTGGATTCAGTGTAGGAAATCAATGTTGGTTTGCAAGCTCAAAGACCAACGACGCTGACGCCGACAATGGTGAATAGGAGACCAAAGAGACCAAGGAAGGCAACAAGTGACCGAGCTGATACCAAAATTGAAAAGGCCAGGTCTTGGTTAGTATGTGTAGGTCCTGGTGTTGTTTGGGGCGGTGTAGAAGTGAGCAAGATATGGCAGGGGAAATTTGTGCAGAAATTTACGTGGTTTTAGTTCTGGAACATTGGAACATCAGACAAAGTTGCGCGAGGCAAAATTGTACTTCGTAATTACCGAAGTAATTAACAACACTTTCAGGGCTACAACAGCTATCACTTACTATGTGCGTGATAGCCTCAGTAGCCATCCTACTTCTTGTAGTAGTACTGGATGCGCAATGCTTGTAGTTCATTGGTGTGTTGGTGGGTTAAGCAGTGCTAGAGGGGGATCCAGGAAACTCCGGCCTGTTGATGATTGCTTTGCAGGCTAGGGAGTCCGGTCCCTTACATTGTTGTGCCCACACACACCGGCGCACAGCTTTGGCTCTTAAGCCTTTTCTGCCATTGGGCCACAAGCCACAGGGTGGGAGTGGCCTGGAGAGGAACTGGAAGGGACACGGAGGAGAGTGAGGGAGGGGAGATTCATCCATAGAGATGAATCAGAGAGAGCGGCTGGCTGGAGTGGTGTCAGAGGGTAGGCTAGCACCCACTCATCCGGCAGAAAGGAGTATGTTCCATAGTTGAACATGACAGAGGCAAGATTCTTGAAGATGGGGAGGGACTGCTGGTGCAGGTACCTCGTCATGCAGTCACTATGCCATCGTGCAAGGAGCTTGATGACATTAGAATCAAATTTGCCCTGCAGCAGAGCCATTGCCCCCCTTGCCCAAAGTGATTGAGCAGAGATGGCTGCAGGGGAGATGCCTGTGGTAGGGTAGAGGGTCTGAGCATAGACCCTCATGGAAGAGGTGACAGTCTCAGCTCTGACTGGAGTCAGTACACCATTAGTCACGTAACTGGCCAGCCTGAGGGTGGGCTGGAAGGGCGAGCTGCTAGAGCAGCAGCCCCTGAGGTGGAGGACTTGACAAGCACATGCTGCTACAGGGCAGCAGAGTGAGTCACCACTCCTGGCATGAGCAACCACTTCCCCCTTGACATCCTGGAGGAGGAAGGCTTGGACATCCCTGGTAGTACCGGTGTACTCACCAGGGCAAAGACAGAAGAAGGAAGCTATTCAAATCATGTTGGCAATAGCTTGGCAGGCTGGGGAGGGGGAGTCATAGTAGGCAAATCTGAGGGTATGGATGGCAAGGGTGATGGGAACCATCTTGACTCTGGAAGGATCGGTATCAAGCTTGGCATAGCCCTTGAGCTGGGCAGTTAGCCGGAAGTCAAGACTGTCAGTGGAGTTGGTGTGAGGGTCTCTGGACCCCATGCGGGCAAGAATCTGTCCCACTGACCTGATGGTGTTCGATACAGTGCAAGATCTGAGGGGCTTGTGGCTACAGGACAGTCTGCCATCATGGAGTCTTTTTGCAAAGACCTGGAGGATGGGGACTGGATCTGTAACAGATTGGAGGAGGGGGTCAAAGCCCTGAGATAGACAGAAGAGAACCCATTGCTTCCAAGGGGCATCCTTTCTTTTGGCATAGAGCTCAGTAACTAAAGCTTCTTGCATGGTCTCCTGGATAGCGCCAAGGTCAGAGCAGAAAGCATGGAAGACCTAAGGGGGCATAAGATCCAGGGTAGGTCCTGTGGATAGTGAGTGTTGAAATGATGGAGTAAGGCAGTGTCAGAGAGGTCAGATCAGGAGAGAAGGTTGGCAAGGGGATTAACAGGGCCAGGGATGTTATCCCAGAGTGAGACATATTGCTGGAGTCTTTGGTGCAGGGACTGGATCCTGAGGAGGTATGCGGCCGGCCCTGTGGTAGTGGAGGCGCCTTTCCTTTGCCAATAGACAGCGGCTGTGTTGTCATAGCAGTTATGGGTGGTTTGGGCTGTGACACAGGCTGCATGTGTAAACGCATCAGTATGAGCAATGGATCCAGCCAGCTCCAGGTCACTGTTGTTGATAGTGCCCTGAGGGTTGTCAAAGCTGACTAACTGGTTGGGTACCCACTGGGGGAATGAGTTCCTCCATATGAGTGGCTGTACTTTGCCATTGGGAAGGGGGACAAAGTGGATGCCGCCCATGCCCTTGTTGGAGGCATCACAAGCGCCCTAGGTGGCAGGGAACGTGTCAGAAACCAGCTCAGCAATGCAAGTAGGCCAGTTGGACAGGTCATTGGCAAGCCACTGGAAGTCTTGCAGGAAACTGTGGTCCCTTTTGGTGAGCCTGATTTGTTGCCGGCCTGGCTCTTTGTGACGAAAGGCTTCTTCAAGGGTGGAGAAGAGGCCTGTGGAGCCAGGGATGGCAAGGACCATTGATCGGAGCTCGCCAAGGACGTTGGATGGGGGGAATGGAATGGAGGGTTTCTTGTAGGCGTTCAACCTGGTGGGGAGGAAGGCTGATGGTTTTGTTGATGGAATCATGAGCCAGCCCAGGATGACTTTCTTGGTGGTCCAGGTAGCGTCCCCCTTGAGCATTTTCTTGAGGGAAGTTGGTTCTTGCCTAAAGGGTGTGCTGGTGGCATAAAGTGGCCGGAAGACTTTGTCAAAGGACTGAAAGAGCACTTGCTTGCTGGCTCTTCTAGTCCATTGGTTGCCTTGGGCAAGCCCACAGAAATCATCCACATACTCATCCCAGTAGCGGACTGACTTTTTGCTTGGTGTGGTGCAGTTGGTGGTGTTGGTGGCCGATCCGACGAGTGTGATGGTGTTGTCCCTAGGTTCGTTGTTAACTGGGCGGGTTGTCCATACGGTCCCCAACAGCGTTGTAGTCCAGAGGGTTGACGGCTTGGTCGGCAGTGTGGGTGGCACTAGCAACGTCCGGAGTGGCTTCAGACAGCACGTCTAGCCGGCGGGGTTGCAAGCGTGGCACTGATAGCCCCAGTGCCAGGGCAGCGTTGGCTAGGTCTGCAATGGTTTTGGTGCAGGCACAGAAGTTGGGTGGACTTGACTTCCATCCCATTGGGTTGGTGAGGGGAATGCTCATGAGGGGAGGCTCGCCTACTCTGGCATGGTGTCTTCTGGCTTCACCTGGACGTGGTAGAATTCATCAGAGAGGTCAATTTTGGACATGAACACTCGGCCGAACCTGATGTTGGCCCGGTGCAGTTGGGCAAGAAGTTGTTGATGGGCCCGGCCAAACTGCATGGAGTCTTCCAGAACTAGTGGAATACTGTCTTGGTTCACTTCGGAGTAGGTGCAATCAGAGATCATCCGGGGTCGTCGCCCTCGCTGGGGGACTAGCCCAATCGGATTGGTACTAGGCATAGTCGCGGTGCTTGGCTTGGGGGTCGTGGGTACCGTAGTGACTAGGGGCTTGGCCCTAGTACTAGGCGTGGCTGTTGGCAGGGTGGCTTCTAGTGACGTTATGGTCGTTGGGGTTGTTGGTGTTGCTGGTGCTGGTGCTGTTGCCGCTGCTGGTGAGGTTGTTGTTGTTGGTGGTGTTGATGTTGCTGTTGCCGCTACTGGCTGGATATGTCGAGCTGCAGCTGCTGGTTTGGTTTGCGAGAGCACATACAATGTTTGAGAAAAAACATTAAGTGTGACGATTGCGCTTTGTTTTGGGGGCTTACCTGATTCGCGTGGGATGTGTAATTTGCTAGATAATTGTTGATGAGATAATTGCTGTGTACTTATGATGGTCTCCCCCGGGCTTAGGTAGCTTGGGGAGGGCTCGACACCATTATGATGGCGCTTGCCAGCCTTTCGGGCATATGCCTCTTGGCACCATTCCCAGAGTTAGTCCTGCTTGCTAGGGGTAATTGCCACGTGGTCATAGATGTGCTTGCAACCACTAAAACACACTACTTTGATATGCCAGGAGTGGCACCTTTCTTGGCCATCAGCGCGCAAGAGGGGGCCTTTCCTGTTGTCCCTCATAGCTTGAATGGCTTCCCTCATCTTTGATGCCTCTAACTTCTTGACACTGGGATGATTACTGTCTTTAAGGCATGAGTCTCGGTTGGGGTTTGCCAGGCATGCCTGTGCTGGTGCACCTGGTGCGCCCGCGCTGGAGTTGCGGACACCGCTGGAGTGGTTGTTGCTGTTGTTGCTGCTGCTGCTGCTGCTGCTGTTTCCAGTGTCGCCTGTGGCTGTGCCTTGGGGGTCAGATTTCTGGAGGGCCCTTAGGGCGCCTACTTAAGACACATTCGGGAGCCGGTCGAGGTTCTGAGTCATCCTGAACCTTTGTATGCCATCCCCAAAGTCTTGGGTGGGGGGGGGGAGGGTGATGTGAAATTGCCACTGCTCCTCTTCCAGCCAGCCTCTCACCCTTATCTGGAAGTAGTAGACAACCATGGAAGGTGTAATAAGCTCCCCCATTTCATCTGCAATGGCCCTTCTGAGGGGCATTTGCTGCGACTCAAGTCACACAATTCCAAGTTGGTAGCATTTCACCACCTTGTGGGTAGCTCCCAGGATGGTTGCTAGGACAGCCAAGTAGCTCTTCAGCTGGGTGGTGGCTTTGGTACAGTCCACTGGAATGTAACTAAGCCTTGGTCTTCTGCAGCTCTAGCAAGTCCTTCAAGGTGAGGAAGTTGCCTTCTGTGGAGATCATTGTGTCGTAGGCTGCCACATTGGCAGCTGCTTCTTGTTCGCGCTTCAGGGTGGCAGCTCATCCACCTGGGGGTGTGGAGACTAGAGGGAGTATCCCATCTGCTACATCAAAGGGATTGGTACCATGGAAGTTGCAGTCTTGGAACTTTTTTAGGGCAGCTGTAGTAACCAAGTGGGGTTGGACACCTAGCTCCTCGGCTCTCAAGGCGACCTGGCTTTGGAAGATCATGTGTGTCTTCTTGTGTTTTCCTTTCTTGGCCCAGGCTGGGTAGATAGGGGGGAGTTCCTCTTCATCCTTCCTCCCACAGAGTACTAGTAAGAGGCGCTGGGTGTACAAGGGCTCCCACACTTTCTTGACTGTGTACATCTTGACAGATTTGGCCGCTTCCGGTCCAGGTCTTCACTTAACTTCAGTTGGTGATATGTGAGGGCAGTTATGGCGGCTGTGAGGGAAGCATCCCCTAGCGGGGCTGTTAGGCCCAAGTTGGGGAGGTCCCGTAGGAGGACCTTCCTCTTCATGTACATACAAAGGCCAGCCTCTGCTCTGAAGGCTGGTCCTGGCTCGCTGAGTGCTATGGCCCCGTTTGACAGTGGTTGTTCATGTGCCCAGAGATCTGCGTGTGTCAAGGAGGGGTCTGCAGATCTCTCTGAGCCCCTGCTGGAGTATGTGCGGGCAGAGGACCTGGAAGGCTTGCCGGGGTGAGGCCCTTCCCCAGAAAAAGGGGACGCATTCAAAGTGGAGAAAGAAAACTTTGTGAGCCTGTAGCCTCTCTGTGTGGGCCCCCCTCCTTCAGGAATGGCTGGAACATATTTCTGGTGTACGTTCTGGGCCAACATGGCACTGTGGTGCTCAATCAAGAATACCCTGCTAGCGGCTGCCTTGGCCAGCATCGCGGTATTCACTTAGACTAGCTCACAGGCACCCCCTCCAACATCATCTATGTAGCCGAAGGCATTTCCCTGGTTGGCTGAGGGCTGTAATAGCGTGCCCGGGTACTGCCGGATACCATGGATGATCCAGAGCCTGATGATGCCTGCAGCATCTTCTACAAAGCCCCCAGGCCTCCAATAGCTTGTGCCTTGAACAAGTCCAGAACCTGCGCTAAGAGCTGATCACCTTCAGTGCCCAGGAAGATGGTGTAGATGGCCCGGTAGGCTTCATTCCTTCTTTTTGGTACATTTTGTAGTTCATTTTGTGGTACGCCTTGTGCTCGGAACATGTGGTTGTCACGTTGCATTGGGACGTGTTGTGTTGTAGTACCGCCGCGTTGGGACGTGTGGTGTTGTTGAGTCTGGAGTGTACCGTGTGGTATGTCAACAAGAAAGATCGCGTTGCGACTTCTGTTGGTACGGGTACAACGCAATTGTTATCAAACCAGAGATGGGCATGTACTGGTACAATGGGGATGACTATTGGACCAGGATGTGTTTGCCATTTACTTATTCTACTACTATCCATTAGGAGCAAAAAGAGTGAGTCCGTTGCT
This sequence comes from Pseudo-nitzschia multiseries, assembly GCA_037355745.1. Classification (NCBI taxonomy): domain Eukaryota; phylum Bacillariophyta; class Bacillariophyceae; order Bacillariales; family Bacillariaceae; genus Pseudo-nitzschia; species Pseudo-nitzschia multiseries. The sequence goes on along the minus strand of CM074789.1, from coordinate 10,843,269 downwards.
GTATCCCAAGCTTTTGCTGGAGGAATCCTTTACACGCTTGTTAGTGCTAGCCTGTATTTTTTGCAAATTATTATAATATCCTAGTGATACAGTGAGATCTTTCTTGTCATACGCACGCTGTATACTCAAGGTGTTCCCTGGCCCGCACTTCGTCCAGGTTCCACGTGGCACTACCATTCCTTTCATCCGGAATCGCTACAACTATCACTTACTATGTGCGTGATAGCCTTAGTAGCCATCCTACATGTAGTACTGGATGTGCAATGTTTGTAGCTCATTGGTGTGCTGGTGGGTTCAGCAGTGCTAGAGAGGGATCCAGGAAACTCCAGCCTGTTGATTGTTTTACAGGCTGGGGAGTCCGGTCCCTTAGATTGCTGTGCCCACACACACCGGTGCACAGCTTTGGCTGTTAAGCCTTTTCTGTGGGCGGGCATAGTGGGCCTTTTACTTATTTTATTACTATCAGTTAGGAACAAAAAGAGTGAGCCAATTGCTGTATCCCCAGCTTCTGCTGGAGGAATCCTTTACACACTTGTTAGTGCTAGCCTTTACTTTTTGAAAATTATTACAGAAGCCACTGATTTTGTGATAAGTGATATCCTAGTGATACAGTGAGATCTTTCCTGTCAAACGCACGCTTTATACTCAAGGGTGTTCCCTGCACTTTATCTGGGTTCCACGTGGCACTACCACTCCTTTCATCCGGAATCGCTTTATCAATGTATACCGTATGCACGAGCTGCTTCCATTTCCGTGTTGGAGCACAGCACAGACCGTGGTGGCACGCAGAATATATGAAGTTACTAAAAAGAATGAAAAAGGCTTTAGGAGCAATAAGACTACGGGTTTGTATCGGTTCCTACAGAGATGTAAATCTGCTGGGATGAAAATGAGACAGGTTGACAACGACAACCCACAGCAAAAAATTTTAATTTTATCTCACTAATCGTACTTCGTATCATGCTACTAGCAAACAACGCGTATGCGCTCCTTTCACTCATGTAAACAACTACTTCACAGTTACACAATGTACACATTATGTAGTAGGTAGTCAGAAGAAATTCCACAGGTAGTGCACCAAACTCTACCAAGCCTTTGGAATTAAATCAAGGCCACAAGCTTGTTGCCCCTGCTCTCCCAGAAGATTCTTCATTGGTCCAACAGTAAGGGTTGAGGCGACTCAATTCGATCAACATCATCCACAAAAAAGTTTCTTCTTTTTGCCTTTGTTGAACCCCTGTAGAAAGTGTAATGAATTCCACATGGGAAAAACATCGGAAATGTTACTTATTTGTCAACAACAGACCACAACAACACCAAGAAGTGACAGCCATCAGGAGGGCTGTCAAAAGAAATTGACAGAGACATTGACAGTGATATGGAAGCAGATGAGCCCAACCCACGGATGGCCTTAACCAAATATAGAGCACCATCCACCACAGAGCCCAAATACATTTGCATTCATTTTATATGTCCTTATCCTCGCAGCATGGTATGACAGCAACCAAGAGAAATGTCATGCCCTTGAAAATTGACTGGTTTCCAAATGCAGGACAGCCCAACTGATCATACCAACACAACAAACATTGCTTTTTATCACCGAGTCACCACCAAAAACAATGAAATTAGAGAAAAAAACACCCTTTGAATCAGTCCCACAATTCCAAGGAAATACAAATCCGAAATCATGGTATTTCTTCAAAATAAACCACCACCAGAGCCCATACTTCGCAATCCACGCTTACCCGATGAAGTTGGCAAAAAAACTGATGCCGTAACTGTCCCCACTCTTACCACTTATGCCACAAATCTCCTAAATCCAACCAGCAACAAAGTCATGAGTCCCGATTATTTTACAACTCCTGACCTCACCTTGAAAACAAATAAGGTAACCTTCATTGACATAATTGTTCTCCAATGAACTCAACTAGACAAAAGATCATATCAGAAAAGCTATTGCAATACATCAATAACAAATTGACATAGCCCAACAACACACGGAAACTAAAGCGCAAGCGAAAAATGATTTAGAACATCATCTCATTCTCATGACCAATGCCGACAAAGATCTCAAAAGCCAGATTGTAACGTTGGATAGAGAACCAGTTCATCACATCACTGGAGAGAGCCTATTGAAAAGTACACGAGAACCTTACTTGATACCCTGACTCAGGCTGCTAGGGAGCATCAAGAAGATCTCATCGTTGTTGCATTAGCAGTCGATGAAACCATCCAAGAACTCAACAAAGCTAGCATAAATGAATACTGACAAGCCAAATTTATCCAAACCCTACACCAATAATTGATAGCCAAGCTGTCCCAATATGAAAATATGGACGATTGCTTAACCAAGTTGAGAATCTAGTCCACAACACTGATGCAAACACAACGTCAGAAGGAACAGATTTGGAGTATATAAATCACATGAAAAGCAAGCCAGAAATGACATCTTGAATAAGCTAAAATCAGGAATAGTCGCACACCTCCGAGGCCAAAGCACACCACTAACATTTCACTCCCCTCAGGCTACCCCTCCGTGAGGTAGACAAACCTAGGGACCCCCACAGACCACTATCACAACCACATCGGAGCATTTACAACCCGTAAAGCCAGGTAACACCCCAGAAACCACCCTAGACCACTCCCAACAACCACTCAAGACGTTTACAACCCCACACCTGCATCCACAGAACATGGATAATAACGAATTGTCGAGCAACTCTACGAAGATCAATCTTTATGTTCATGAAGGTACTAAACCTACTAACACAACTGCATAGTAATGGCATGTCCTTTCCAATGTACAAGACCTTGCAAAACAAGCTTTTGCAATGAGTCTAGATTTCAAAACTGAATGAAACCATGCAGCAGCGGCCATATCATAGCACAACAGCATTCCTATCCTGGTTACCCTTTGTGGCATTGGTCTGAAGCTCTTCCAAGATCCGGCAAATAAAAAAATGATTATTGTGTCCCAAGCGAACCTGTACAAGAGCTAGTACTCAACGATGAATCCAACGAATATACCCTAAATATAGGTGACACACTTCTTCTTGGCCTAAAAGGTGTTGAAATCAAGAATTTTTTGACCCGGCTATTCACTAGTGGGAAATGTGATGGATTATGATCCTAAGATCCTTCATGCACTGACATGTCTTATATCTCCCTCATTCTCACACACTCATAGATGAATCAGTATTTGGCCATCATTGCCTTCAATACCATGCCTGCAAAGAAATCAATCATGACCTTGGTGATTCCACCACAACGTATCACCCATCCGTCTTCAATGAACAACTCATCCAGAAACCATTACTAGTCAACAATAGGCGCTCAACACAGTTTGTGCTCATACTGCCCATATGAATGATCACAAAATTCAATGGAACAAGGCAGTTCCATCGTCAGCCAGAGATCCTGGCTATTGACACCACTCTTTGTTGTTCCTACGCTGGAGGCCAACATAAATCGCTTACCACATAAAACAGGATTGTATCAAATTCCTTCCATCCATATACAAGTACGCTGTAGTACGTCTTCTTACGTACGTTGAACCTGATCCAATTGTCAAACGACCCCAAATTCAAAGATAGATAAAATTCGAACATCCTGAACCAAGTGAAAGTGCTATCAGCTTGCCAAATCAGAAGTTCCAACGTGCATCCAATAGCCAGATCATTCGCATCAATCGAGTCTGGTATGTGATAATCTGCTCGAGAAAAGCCTCTTCCACCAAACCCGCAGCTTCACATCTAAAAACTACATTTCATGAGGGTTAAAAACCAAAAAGAGAGATTGCAATTTCATCTCAGAACTTCGTCAACAAACCATTAAGGCTCCTTGAATCTAGTCAAAGACATCGGACTTCTTCTTACAAAGCCCAATGTCGTCCTGAACAGCCTCTCCCAAAAATTCATAGCAACGGAAATGCCTAATTTCTGAAACCAGCACAATACCTATCAAAATGCTTAATGAATCAGCTTCGTCTTTTGCAAAAATCCAAATTTTGCCATTTATTAGAGCGGTACGAACTCCTTGTCAAACCCGAGCTCAGACCATCTCGTAGCATCCGTAAATTCAGTTTCTACCTATGATAAGCCAAGGGTGCGACCAAAATCGAGCGGAGCTTCCCAAGAAACTGAGTTCTACATGCTATCCAGCCCCAGATGACAGGCGATAAAGCTATAAAATCTGTTTTGAAATTAGTTGACTGTACGGCATCTATTGCGAATACTGTTGGCAGACTTCCGTTTCCCACTTTTAGCCTTCCAAAACGGCAAAAATGACAAAAGCGACCGAACACAAAACAGATCAGTTTCCCGAGAAAACCAGAGCAGTGCTTCCACTTGCATTACAGTTTTAACCATATTGGTGTTTCCAACCGCACATCAAATGATGAAACTAGGATGAAACAATTAGGCTCTCATAACCTCAGGCCCACTATGACCGTCGCTGGTTGCCCCCTACTTTTTTCTTGATATTGGGTGCTACGGAATGACTAAATCTATTTCTCTTCTTGAGACGAAACCACTGTGATTCCCACTGCCTCCTTCTAGTGTGACAGGTAGAACCTTAAGAAGAATCGACAGCCATCAAATGAGCCTGTTAACATGGGAAATTAGCATGTTGAGATGATTGCAGGAAAAGAGTTGCCAAACGAGAATGAAGGCTGGAAGTGGTGCGTTCTTGTATTATAAGTCGATTTGGATGGATTGAGCACTCTCAAACAAACCTGGCCGGCATGGTGGTATGCCTTCCCTGGACAGCAATGATGAAGCAGGATTCTTGTTCCATGCCTACTTCGCGCTGGTTTTTTAGCTAGCCTCATTCACAAACGGCCAAGTCCCGAAAAGTTTCCACAAACGTGAGCGATGAGCGCACCAAATCTTCAAAACATCAAAATTCTTGACCCTCATTGTGAAGTGAGACGACCTCCTTCATTTTAAGGACAAAACGTCCAAGGTAATAGTGGAGGTTGTCAAGCCTCATGACAAAGATCCACAGCCAACGCTCCAACCCTTCGAAAGAAAACAGGCCTTGACACTGTTATAAAAATGCAACGCCAGTGGCAACACACCGAATCTATTGTTTCCGACCGACTCTCAAAGATCGTTACCTTCGTATACAGGCAGCTATTACATCAGTGAGCACAATGGTTTCAGCTCTCGACCATTACACACTGGAAGCAGATGTGGAATAAGAGTTTTGATAGAGTAATATCTTAGCGATGATGTATCTGGGATGGAACCAAGTACGAATGAAAGTTCCGTGTGAATGAGACAAGGCGTCACCATTCACGGACAAAACCTCACCAATTGACACAATATTATGTGACGAGTAGGCTAAAGACACCTACCGCTCCTTCAGAGCTGGTCGCAACTTCAATACTACGAATAAACCGGGGTCTAAATTGTCGGAGACATTGGATCATGGAAAATGAAAAATAGTTGCATAGAAATCATGATTGCTCCCACACGAGAAACGTCGAGCCGGAGGTAAAGGCACAAATGTCGGTAAAGGGAGTCGACTGTAGAAATATCTGACCAAAAACCAAGCATCATCTTAAGACTTGGTCCCAAATTAGTACAATGAGAAAGGCCGATTTTGAACTGTCTAGGAACGTCGGCTTTACAACAAGGAGGATGCTAAATTGAATTATGATCAACGACACTATCATCCAGTCTTCTCTCAGACATGTTGAGATCCAGTATCCCAGCTATGCTCCACTCCAGGACTCTACTAAAACCAAATCTTACATCTGGTGATAAGCAGGCAATGAAGTGTACACTTAACGTTCCAGAAACGACGCAAAGAGATAAAAGCAACGTCTGGTGTGTCTCGCGAATCAGGCGAGAGAGCTGAGTCCTTGGGAAGGCAGATTTTTGTTAGGCATGCCTTTCAGACCGATAAGGACATTGTCACGTCCCATTTGAGAATGCAAATATTCATGCAGGCACGCGTACTTTTCGGTACGCGGCAGGCATTTTAGAGGTAGTGCTATAAATGCAGGGATGTGTCCCCTTCGGTATCCCACCGGCACTTTAGAGTAAGTGCTTATCCCATAATTGTGTGTCATGTGCTACAGATACATCCGATTTAAGATATGACAGGGAAGAAAACGCCCAGTGCTATGACAACCAACTAAATTACACTCATGCGTGATCATGTCGGGGAAGAATTTCTCATGACGGTCGTAGACGTGTGGGTGCAAACTGAGCTCTGCTTGACAGACCGGAGCGAAATCTTTTGTTTTTCGATAACTTTGCGGTTAGGAATGGAAAGTGATCGGATAGAGCTACAGCGGTTGGATCTTTAAGTTATCAGCTTTCAAATTGAGTGCATTAGGTAAGAAGAACATGGACAGAAACTCAGAAACTGAATTTCGCGGTTGGCGACTCGCAATACCGTGTAGTCCATAAGCCGTAATGACGTCAAGCAGAAGTGACTTTTGATCAATCCAAAATTTCCACTGAGAAGTCTCCAGAAGGAGATCAAAGCTTCTGGCCAGAGAAGTAGCAAGAAGGAGGAAAGCAAAATTCAAAGAGTGAAAACTGTTCACCGTGATTCGATACGATCATAAAGAGTTTAGTCTCTGGTATCATCAACTCGGATGCTCAGTCTGCGGGATCGCACAGATATGTCTGACTCGTTCAGTATGCATTTATATATGTGCACAAACTGTCCATTTGCGCGGGAAAGAATGGAATTTGAAGCTATCTCTAATATCAAAATTGTGGTTGATTTGCTTATTTGACAAAACACGCTTTCGTAGGTAACAGCTTGGTTTCTTAAGTCTCTTTTGAGGAGCCAAAGCTCTTCTGCACCTGGTGTTGTGGAAACATGCATAAGAACTTGGTATTCGCGGTCAGGGTAGGGGGGGGGGGGGAATTATTACTGGCCACTACACTCTAATGATCCGGTATTAAAGCACATTGCTGTCACTCTCGATAACAGGGCTAAAATACAGGAGAAGAGGGGACTGGGTTCATTGAAGAGTCAAGGAGATAGAGACCAGGTTTCTATTTTTGCTCACTTGCAATTCTTTGTCATGTAACACCGACAAGCCAGGACCCCTCCAGCAGCCGAGAACTCTACAGAGAGTACAATCCATTAGAAGAGTCTTAGGATCCATTGAGCATGCATCAGGGCAGCCTCCTGTTGATATGGCTGGGCAGGCTGGAGAGGTACTGCAAAGTGTTTTCTGGCAAGCTGGATGGTTGCAAGCCATGGCCTCTTGGCAGTAAGGGTGTAACGGTGAGGGACTTGGAGGAGGAGTTTGTGGAAGAGAGTAAGATTGGGGCAGGTCACCAGCAGAGCCAATGGCGCATTCAGATGAAATGGAAGCATCTAGAGATTTGTGTTGTTTTGCCTCAAGCGTTCCCCCAGAACCGTGGAGCCATTCTTTTCGATACATCCAGAGATACCAGCAAGTGAAGAAGAATTAATGAATCACGGCAGTAGGCCAGCAGCAAGGAGGACGCTTGCTGCCAATCAGTAAGTAGAAATCAGCTTGAATGCGATGCCAGAGAGAGGACCACCCAAGAAACCAGTTGTGCCAGCCAATTTGCTGCTGAGCCCTGACAGTGGAAGCAATTGCAAGGGGTTGGATGAAGGATGAATGTGCTGGCATTGACAATCCTTAGTGAGAAGATCCACAATGGTGATGGCCAAAGGTGGATCTGTGTGCTCAGCTGTAAGCCGCTGCTGCAAAGGATCCCGAAAGGCAGACACGCTGTGCTTGACAACTGCATGGTCCTTGCACAAAAGCACATGAGAAACCTTCTTGTCATCCTGGGCACACAACGGGGCATCTGGAGTGGTCCTGGTGCTGGTAATGGAGCAGCTGGTTGCCGACACCAATGCAACCCGAAGCGAACTTGACAAACCACCGTTGCATACTGGGAGGAAGGCACGTGAAAGCAGACGGATGGGCACACCAATGGATCGAGGTGGGAACTGGTGGGGGAATGGGAATATCATGGTAATTTTGCTGGTAGTGGAGAAGAGGAGGACCTGAAATCACAAGATACAAGGCATCCTGGTCAAAGCGAGAGCACTTGCAACCGTTGAGCAAAAGTGCCCAGGGTTCAAACACCAGCCGGGGATAGTGATAAGGATAATCTCGATTGACAGAGAGAATGGCCTTGGCCATTCCATCAACCTGATGATTGCGAAGAGCCCACCAGTCAAGAAAGAGGCCCTCTTGATGACCCTTTCAACCCACCTGAACTTGACAGTAATCCGAAGAGTGGAGATCATGTTCCAATTGACATAAATATAATGAAAAGATTTCTGGGAAATAACCAGGGGCAAAAGTTCCCTACGCCTGTTGGAGAGTCGTGTTACCGTCAAGAGCAATGGTGATAGAGCCGGAGGCAATACCAAATAGGTCCACCAGAGCAGTACAGCAGGTAAGAACACCAATGATACCAGCAAGTTCACTCCGGTAGGAAGACTGATCCTCAGGTGAGCCACTGACAAAGTTGCAACTGGTGAGGAACAATGAGGTAGACTTCTTGGTGGAGGTGTTTGGCGACAGAATAAATGCAGACATGCCTCGGAGAAAAACTGGGTCATATGAGCCATCACAGACAGCACTGGCCGTGCTACATCAAATTACAGCAGCAAGAGCATGACAGCCTGCCGGTGGAAGGGAGAACTTGCGGAGAAGGACTCTGGGAGAAGCACAGAAAGCATCCAAGACATCCACTGGGGAAGCAGGGAGACACTCAAACGGATCGTAGGTCAAGGGATCAACATCAGGGGATTGCAATACAAAAGGAGAGGAACCAACAATCCAAAAGACTTGCCCATGTGACACAAGGGAGACAAGGGGTGCTGCAGAGGCCAACTTTGTAGGAAGTACTGTAGAAGGAAAACTGTATCAGGCCTGACCTTGAGAGAAGCCAACCTTCTGTCCAATAGGACATTTGGAGTAGATCCTGCCGGTAGAGGAAGACAGAAACCACGGCCACAGAGAAACTGACTCTGAAGAAAGCCAATTCCCCAGATAGAACAAAGGGCGAAAAGCCCTCTCAGACTGTGATGGAAAGGGAGGAAGAAATGATTGCTGAAGGGCCCGAGTCAAAAGATGCTTAGCTGGAGGAGGCCAGGTAGGAGGACAGCGCGGCCAGTCAAGATGATCCCGTAACTGGTTGGAAGAGTGCAACTGAAAAGCCATAGGAAAAAGCCTTTTGCCATCCGCAGTGCAAAGGTCAGCAAGTGGGATAACCTTGATGGACATCCGGATGAGGTTCAAGAGGGACAGGTCCGCACCTTGGAAGCCAGAATTGACAAAGGCTTGCATGAGGTAGCAGTCATTGGAGCGAAGAAGGGGAAGATTGGGGAAGTCTTCAACCAAACTCACAGGGTGCATAGAAAAGAACTTCCACACGTGTTTATACCAGCAGGGAGTGATATAGGAAGCATAAGGATGGTAAGGTGTAATGCCAAGATGGAGAGGAAGACCCAGTTAAAGCCTAAGTGCTTCAGCCGTGACCCTGAGAATTCTTCCGGTTTGCAAGTCACGGATAGATTCTTGAAAGAGAGTAGCAATGTAGCTAAATTCCTGGAGGAGAAATGGGTGTACAAAGCCAAAGCCTTGATACAGAGAGGGGGACCATAGAAAACCTTTCTGTGGAAGTGAAGAGACATGCCATTAATTAATATACTTATTTAAGTAACCTTAACCACCGAAGGTGGATCTAAACTACTCAGTCTGTATCCAGACTTTAACGCCGCCTCAATCAAAGAGAGTTTAAGCCCCAAGTTGTAGAACGACAAATTTTTCAAACGAATCCTGAAAGCAAGCAGGGAGGGTGCAAAAAACAAACTGATGAATGGTGCCCCAGCCAACAATCATACAGTAGGAAGGGATACACATAGGAGGAGCAGCGCCGCATAGCACCACTCAGGCAGGCTGGTCCTATGGTATGTGGGATGGAAGAAGACAGGGGCCATGGTCTTGAAGGAAGAAGAACAGGGCGGGCTGGAAGGAAGGGTACAAAGAACAAACTGATGAATGGTGCCCCAAGCAGAAGCCTAACAGGAGGCAGCTGCCAACAAACATACAGTAGGAAGGGGATACACATAGGAGGAGCAGCGCCACATGGCTCCACTCAGGCTGGCTGGTCCTACAGTATGTGGGATGGAAGAAGACAAGGGCCGTGGTCTTGGAAGAAGAAGAACAAGGCGGGGATGTTGGAGTAGTGGAGGTGCGTTCGATCGAGTTTGTCTTTGTCGATCAAATTTGCTGCCGTTTGCGAGAACTTTTTTCGATCAACACGACGAGTTATTTGATCAAATTTGCCGCCAACAACAGTAGGAGTTTTTTGATCGAATGTGCTGATCGAATTGTCCAGTCGACAACAGGAGGAAGTGTTTTGATTCGATCGAATTTGCCACCGACAAGAACAGTAGGAGTTTTTCGATCAAATTTGCCGATCAAATTGTCCAGTTATTTGATCGAATTTGCCGCCGACAACAGGAGGAAGTGGTTCGATCCAATCAAATTTGCCGCCGACAACACGTCCGAGAACTGTTTCGCGGGGTTCGAATTTACTTCTCGCGCACAAATTTTGTGCGTAATTTTAACACAGAAATATTTCTGGACACCCTGAAATTTGTGAGTACATCGCGACCAAGTGGCGGGCTATAAATTAACTCAGCACTATTTCTGTGCGCGTGATGCACATTACTCTACTCTCGAATAAAAATAATTTATTTCAGTCTCTAGCAGAACCCAATTATTATTCCGTACCAACAACACTTACTTCTATTCACGAATAAAAAAGAAATCTTGAGTCAGTATTAATTCCAAAATATTAATCTCCCAAATAACAATTCGATTCTGCTCTCCTAATTGTGAATTCTATTTCTCGACTACAATATTCACTTTTTAAAATGTAGATTCTATTATGCTTGATTTATTCCTATTGCAATGTATTACGAATCCTCCATTATTTCTAATAGTCTCAATATTAAGTTCATAATTAGTACGGAGTAGTAGTTTTGTATTATATATGTACTGTTATTTTCTATATTAATTGAAGGGATAAATGGGCATTCATCGATGCTGTTATTGCCGGATCAACATTCATCACTCATGGGTTGGAGTTGTGTTTATTACTCTAGCTTTTGCCGCTGTTTCTACTACTGTGCCCACGCTGTTGCTCTCGTTGCTTGCTGCTGCCGCTACTTTGTTTTGTTGTTTCATTTTGGCATTCCGTTTTGACCATGTTCCATTGTTGCTCTGTTTTTGTTGTTTCGTTTGCGTTGTTCTGTTTGCATTGTTCGGCTTGCGTTGCTCCTTTTGCGTTAGTCCATTTTTGTTGCTCCATTTTTGTTGCTCCATTTTTGTTGCTCTGTTTTCGTTGCTCCATTTTTGTTGCTCTGTTTTTGTTGCTCCATTTTCGTTGCTCTGTTTTCGTTGCTCCGTTTTTGTTGCTCCGTGTTTGTTGTTTCATTATATTGTGTCGTTGTTTTGTTCCATTGTTTCATTGTTCCATTTTTGCTGTGAAAAATAAAAATAACAGAAAGAAGGATCAGAAAAAATAGAATCTCCAACAAATTGTTGTTGTTGTCACTCACCACTTGTGTTCCGTTATTGTTCCATTGCTCCGTTTCATTTGCTATTCTGCTCTGTTGTTCCATTCAATAAAAATAGAAGAAAGAAAAATCAGAAACAAATGGAATCCCCAACAAATTGCCGTCATTGTTGTCACTTACTTGCGTTCCATTGTTGCTCCGTTGTTCCATTCTGTTTGTTGTTTCGCTCTGTTGTTCCCCCGTCCGATAAAAATAAAAGAAAGAAAGATCAGAAACAAATAGAATCTCCAACAAATTGCCATCATTGTTGTCACTCACTTGCATTCCATTGTTGTTGTTCCATTTTGTTGTTCCCTTGTTCCCCTGTTACACTCACTAGTGTTTCTTTGTTGTTCCATTGTTCTGTTGTTCGTGACTGTCGCACAACATTCATTTTCTGTACTTTAAAAAAAATACCGTGTCGACCAAGAAGTATTTTTTTTGGGGGGGTTTTGTGTGTGTGCAGTTTCGTGTGTGTGCAGTTTCGTGTGTGTGCTCAGTTTTTCGTGTTTCTTCAGTTTTCCATGTGTGTGTGGTTTTGTGTGTGTTGTGTATGCTGTGTACCCTGACTTCTTCCATGTGCCGTCTGGCTTGTGTGTGGCCTTTATTTTCTATATAAGTAAAGCATGTACCAGTGCAAGCCCCGCGCCATAATTTTTCAAAATGGAAAATTTGATTACACGAAGGTTATGTACTTAAATTCCCTACTCATCTATAGAATCTGATAGCCAGTCGGTGGTTCGACACTGTGCCGGGTCAGCACAGTACCTACCGATACCTACGTACACTTTTTGCAAAGTACCCAATGGTGTACCTTTTTGCATCTAGTATCATCTACAACTATTAATGCCCGCACACTTTTTTTGTCTGAGAATAATCCAAAAACAGCACTTCCATTTTGATTAAGCAACTTATGAATTAATTTTATTTGACACTCATTAAACTACATGTTTGGTGATTGGATTATAAGTGTTATTCCAATTATGGATAAGAAGAAATGTACCGGAAAAATAAATTGAATTGACCTGATACTTTGGGAGCCATTACCCACTCAGTCAGTGTGTGCCGGATTTGTACCAAAAATACTCTCTCGTGTGCCATTTGGAGAGACAAACCACAACATTTTTTGTATTTTGACTGTAAATGTTGTTCCCAATATGCATCAGATGAGTCATGAAAAAATTATTCATGGCCTGGATCTGATACTTTGGGAGTCATTACCCACTAAGTCAGTTTGTGCCCTGGGTTTACACCCAAAATTGTCTCTTGTGTGCCATTTGGAGAGATAGATCACAACATTTCCAGCATTCTGTGGGGCAAAGTTGTTCCCAATATGGATTTGACGAGTCATGAAAAAATTATTCATGGTCAGGACTGGATACTTTGTGAGTCATTACCCAATAAGTAAGTTTGTGCCCTGGAATTGCACCAAAAATACCATCATGTTTGCCATTTGGAGCGACAAACCACAACATTTTCAGGATTCTGTGGGGCAAAGTTGTTCCCAATATGCAGTTGATGAGTCATCATAAATGTAATCATGGCTTGGACCGGATACTTTTGTAGTCCTTACCCAATAAGTCAGTTTGTACCCTGGAATTGTTGCACAAAAAATACCCTCATGTTTGCCAGTTGGAGAGTCAAACCACCACATTTCCAGCATTCTGTGGGACAAAGTTGTTCCCAATATGCATTTGACGAGTCATGATAAATGTACTCATGACTTGGACCGGATACATTTGTAGCAATTACCCAATAAGTCAGTTTGTGCCCTGGAATTGCACTCAAAATACCCTAATATTTGCCATTTGGAGACACAAAACCACAACATTTTCAGCATTCTGTGTGGCAAAGTTGTTCCCAATATGTATTTGATGAGTCATGATAAATGTATTCCTGGCTTGGAGTGGATACTTTTGGAGTCATTACCCAATAAGTCAGTTTGTGCCCTGGAATGGTACCTAAAATACACTCATTTTTGCTATTTGGAGAGACAAACCACAACATTTCCAGTATTCTGTGGGGCAAAGTTGCTATCACGCGCTACGTTTGTGATAGCTTCAGTAGCTAACCTACTTGTAGTAATGGATGTGAAATGCTTGTAGTTCATTGGTGTGTTGGTGGGTTAAGCAGGGCTAGAGGGGGATCCGGAACTCTGGTTTGCCCAGAGGCCGGTCCCTTAGTTTGCTTTGCCCACACACACCGGCGTACAGTCGGGCTTAACAGCTTAGGCGGTTAAGCCTCTGGCTGTTAAGCCTTTTCTGCGGGCGGGCGTGGCGGGCTATTTATTTACTTATTCTACTACTAATCGGTTTCGGAGCAAAAGAGTGAGCTGTGGGCTTGTATTCTGCTGGGGGAATCCTCTACAGGCTTGTTAGCGCTTAGCCTGTATTTGCAGAGATTTGCTTGCGCTTAGCCTGTATTTGCAGAGATTTGCTTGCAGAATTCGATGCTTGCAGAATTTGATGCTTACAGAATTCCCAGTAAGATTTGTACTGGTGTACCTACAGGGAATGTTCCGTACGCACCGATGTTGCTGATTGCTGATACAGTGAGATCTTTCTCGAAGTACGTGCGCTGTATACTCAAGATGGTTCCCCGGTCTGTACTTCACTACCATTCCCCTCATCCGATTTGCTACATCAACTATCACGCGCTACGTTTGTGATAGCTTCAGTAGCTAACCTACTTGTAGTAATGGATGTGAAATGCTTGTAGTTCATTGGTGTGTTGGTGGGTTAAGCAGGGCTAGAGGGGGATCCGGAACTCTGGTTTGCCCAGAGGCCGGTCCCTTAGTTTGCTTTGCCCACACACACCGGCGTACAGTTGGGCTTAACAGCTTGGGCGGTTAAGCCTCTGGCTGTTAAGCCTTTTCTGCCATTGGGCCTGAAGGTGCCAGGAATGGCACCTGTCTCTGCCATCTGGACGAGACAAGGGAGTGGTGCCTTTGTCTCTCATGATTGCTATGACCTCCCTCAGCCGAGAGTATTTCACTTTGTTGGCTACGCCAGAGACCTGGAGCCGGGGATCCAGACTCGGGTTGGACACCCGGGCTCCCCCCGAGGAGCCCTGGTTGGGACTGGGGGTAGGTTTGGGCTTGGTGGGGCCTTGGCTTGCAGCAGGGGCAGCCACGGCGGCGACGCGGTGTAGGTGTCGCAGGGCCGGCACATTGGTGACATTGGGGAGCCAGTAGAGGTTCTGGGTGATTCGGAAGGCTTGGAAGTCCTTCCCAAAGTCGGGGGAAGGGACAGTGAAGGTTGATCCCCATTGCTCTTCAAGCCAACCTCGCACCCGGATCTGGAAGTAGTATACAACAATGGAGGGGGTGATGAGCTCCCCCAGTTCATCGGCAATTGCTCGGCGGAGGGGCATTTGCTGGAGCTTGAGCTTGGCGAGTCCATTCTGGCAGCCCTGTACGACGGGGTGATGCATGCCTAGAAGGGTGGCCAGGACGGCCAGATAGCTTTCCAGTTGGGTGGTAGCTTCAGTCCAGTCGATGGGTAGGTAGGCTTTGGTCTTCTGGAGCTCCAGGGAATCTTTCAGGGTGAGGGAGTTGCCTTCGGTGGAGATCATGGTGTCATAGGCGGCCACAGTTGCTGCAGCCTCCTGTTCCCTCTTCAAGGAGGCTGCTGATCCACCGGGGGGAGTGAAAGCCAAAGGGAGGATGCCGTCCGCCACGTCAAAGGGGTCCGTCCCATGAAAGTTTCCATCTTGGAATTTCTTGAGTGCAGCTGTGGTGACCAAGGGTGCTTGGATGAGGAACTCGGCGGCGCAGGTGGCCACTTGGCTCTGGAAGATCATGTGGGTCTTCTCGTGCTTGCCTTTCTGGGCCCAGGCTTGGTAGATGGGGGGTAGGTCGGCTTCCTCGAGCTTGCCACATAGCAGCAGCAGACGCTGGGTGTACAAGGGGCCCCAGGTGTTCTTGACAGTGGCTGGGGGGCGACGCTGGTCTAGGCCCTCACTGAGCTTGAGCTGTTGGTTGGCAAGGGAGGTAAGGGTAGCTGCCAGCGTCGGATCTACCCCTGCTGGCTGGCCAGGTGCCGGCTGCTGCCCCGGATGGGAGGGGTGCTTCAAGCCCGGGAGGTCCCAGTATAGTACCTGATTTCGCATGCACAAGGTCAGGCCGGGCTCCCCTTGAAAGGGGGTGCCGGGTGTGGCGAAGTGGACACCTCCATCTGCGATGGTGGGGTCAGTACCTGCAGCTCAGAGGGTATTCAGTTGGGGGGTGCAGGTAAGTGCCAGGTTGAGTGTGTCGAGGTAGGGGTAGATGATGTTCAAGGCTTGGATTGGACTAAGGCCCTTGCCTAGGAGTAGGGGCACCAATTGGAAGGGGATGAAGCAGGCTTTGTAGGGGGTGATGACCTCCATGTGAGGATCATCACCTAGCACCATGGGGATCATGTGGGAATGGTGAGCATGCTTGATGACGTCAAGGTGGCGGTCGAGGGACAGCACCAGGGTCTCGGGCGCCTGCTCAAGTAGGGCAGCATCCAGTAGCACTAGCTCTCTGGCATCGCCTTCGATGTCATCCAGGTAGCCAAAGGCCTTGCCCTTGTTGGTACTTGGCGCGGTTAAGGGCCCCGGGTACTTCCGGAGGCCGTGCACCAATCGGAGGCGCGCCCTTCCAAAGGTGTAAGTCAGGAATATTCCTAGGGCCCCCACAGCTTCTGGTTCGAAGAGGTCCAAGAGCCGGCCCAGGAGTATGGGGGTGGCTGTTTCCTCAGCAAAGTAGTCATAGATGGTTTGGTAGGCCAGGTCCCGGGCAGGTCCCACTCCAAGGGGACTGGGGGTGCTCTGGTAATACTCAGTGTAGGTCAGCATGTTGTGACGGAGTAGGATCAACTACAAGCTTGGATCGAAGAGGTGCTAGGTGCGGATCTGTGGAGACCAAATTGAGTCGACTGGACGCTTGGGAGTAGTCCGTACGGATACGTCTGGCCGCTTGAAGAAGAGGCGCGGTCACAATCACTGGTGCAGACCGGTAGCCAAAATCGATTCACGGCGTCCGTATCTGGAAGAAGGGAAGCGACTGGCCACTTGGAGGTGCGGATTCTCGGAGTGGAAATCAACTGGAGGTGCGAGGAGGTGCTGATCGGTGGGGACCAAATTCGAGTCGACTGGATGCTTGGAGGTGCGGACTATTGGTGCCGACTGGCCGCTTGGAGGTGCGGATTGTCGGAGTAGTCCTGGATTGTCGGAGTAGGAGTCTTCGGAGGAGGGGTGTCGACTGGATCGTCGGAGTAGTCCTCGAGAGGGGTGTCGACTGGCCACTTGGAGGTGCGGATTGGCGGGCGGATCAGAATCAACTGGAGGTGCAGACCGGTGACCCAAATCGATTCGCGGACGCTTGGATGCGGCTATCCGAGAAGTTGGTATCTTGGTTAATCACGGCCGGGCCTGCTGTAAGGTGACGATGGGGAGCCGCTGATGGGTGAGTAGTATGGTTAAGAGACTGACTGCTGTACGGGTACACTAGGCAACACTAGGGGACCAGGACCAGTACACTAGGCAGGGCTAGGGGACCAGGACAGATAGTAGGCTTGTCGTACGGGTACAATAGGATAACTATTGGACCAGGACGCGTTACCTATTTATTTACTTATTCTACTACTAATCGGTTTTGGAGCAAAAGAGTGAGCTGTGGGCTTGTATTCTGCTGGGGGAATCCTCTACAGGCTTGTTAGCGCTTAGCCTGTATTTGCAGAGATTTGCTTGCGCTTAGCCTGTATTTGCAGAGATTTGCTTGCAGAATTCGATGCTTGCAGAATTTGATGCTTACAGAATTCCCAGTAAGATTTGTACTGGTGTACCTACAGGGAATGTTCCGTACGCACCGATGTTGCTGATTGCTGATACAGTGAGATCTTTCTCGAAGTATGTGCGCTGTATACTCAAGGTGGTTCCCCGGTCTGTACTTCACTACCATTCCCCTCATCCGGTTTGCTACATCAATTCCCAATATGCATTTGATGAGTCATGATAAATGTATTCCTGGCTTGGACCAGATACTTTTGTAGCCATTACCCAATAAGTAAGTTTGTGCCCTGGAATTGCACCAAAAAAACTCATTTTTGCCATTTGGAGAGAAAACCCCAACATTTCTGGCATTCTGTGGGGCAAAGTTGTTCCCAACATGTATTTGATGAGTCATGATAAATATATTCCTGGCTTGGACCGGATACTTTTGTAGCCATTACCCAATAAGTCAGTTTGTGTCCTGGAATTGTACCAAAAATACACTCATGTTTGCCATTTGGAGAGACAAACCCCAACATTTTCAGCATTCTGTTAGGAAAAGTTGATCCCAATATGCATTTGATGAGTCATGATGAATGTATTCCTGGCTTGGACCGGATACTTTTGGAGTAATTACCCAATAAGTAAGTTTGTGCCCTGGAATTGCACAAAAAATTACCCTCATTTTTGCCATTTGGAGAGTCAAACCACAACATTTTGGGCATTCTGTGGGGCAAAGTTGTTCCCAATATGCATTTGATGGGTCATCATAAATGTATTTCTGGCTTGGACCAGATACTCTGGGAGTCATTACCCAATAAGTCAGTTTGTGTCCTGGAATTGCACCCAAAATACCCTCATGTTTGCCATTTGGAGAGTCAAACCACAACATTCTGGGCATTCTGTGGGGCAAAGTTGTTCCCAATATGCATTTGATGAGTCATGATAAATATATTCATGGCTTGGACCGCATACTTTTGGAGTCATTATTCAATAAGTCAGTTTGTGCCCTGGGTTTACACCCAAAATTGTCTCTTGTGTGCCATTTGGAGAGATAGATCACAACATTTCCAACATTCTGTGCGGCAAAGTTGTTCCCAATATGCCTTTGATGAGTCATGATAAATTTATTCATGTCTTGGATCCGATACTTTTGGAGTCATTACCCAATGAGTCAGTTTGTGCCCTGGAATTGCACCAAAAATACACTCATGTTTGCCATTTGGAGAGTCAAACCACAACATTTTGGGCATTCTGTGGGGCAAAGTTGTTCCCAATATGCATTTGATGAGTAATGATAAATGTATTCCTGGCTTGGACCGGATATTTTTTGGGTTATTACCCAATAATTCAGTTGTTGCCCTGGAATTGCACCAAAAATACCCTCATTTGTGCCATTTGGAGAGTAAAACCACAACATTTCCGGGATTCTGTGTGACAAAGTTGTTCACAATATTCATTTGATGAGTCATGATGAATGTATTCATGGCTTGGACCGTATACTTTTGGATTCATTACCCAATAAGTTAGTTTGTGCCCTGGAATTGCACCAAAAATAAATACCCTCATGTTTGCCATTTGGAGAGTCGAACCCCAACATTGTGGGCATTCTGTGTGGCAAAGTTGTTCCCAATATGCATTTGATGAGTCATGATAAATGTATTCATGGCTTGTACCCGATACTTTTCGAGTCATTACCCAATAATTCAGTTTGTGCCCAGGAATTGAACCAAAAATACCCTCATGCTAGTATGTATCTAGTACAACAAGCGTGTTGTAATCTACTGAAGCAGAAACCTACTTGGATTCAATACTAGTATGTATCTAGTACAAATAGCGTGTAGTAATCTACTTGCGTAGAAACCTACTCGGATTCAATACTAGTATGTATCTAGTACAAATAGCGTGTATTAATCTATTCACGTAGAAATCTACGCGGATTCAATACTAGTATGTATCTAGTATAACAAGCGTGTAGGAATCTACTCGCGTAGAAACCTACGCGGTTTCAATACTAGTATGTATCTAGTACAAATAGCGTGTAGTAATCTATTCACGTAGAAACCTACGCGGAGTCAATACTAGTATGTATCTAGTACAACAAGCGTGTAGGAATCTATTCGTGTAGAAACCTACGCGGATTCAATACTAGTATGTATCCAGTACAAATAGCGTGTAGTAATCTATGCACGTAGAAACCTACGCGGATTCAATACTAGTATGTATCTAGTACAACAAGCGTGTAGGAATCTACTGGCATAGAAACCTACGCAGATTCAATACTAGGAATTATCTAGTACAAAAAGCGTGTACGAATCTACAGGCGTAGAAACCTACGTGGATTCAATACTAGTATGTATCTAGTACAAAAGGTGTGTACGAATCTACAGGCGTAGAAACCTACACGGATTCACTACTAGGAATTATCTAGTACAAAAAGCGTGTACAAATCTACAGGCGTAGAAACCCATGCGGATTCACTACTAGGAATTATCTAATACAAAAAACGTGTAGAATTCTACACTCGTACAAAAAAACGTGTAGAATTCTACACTCGTACAAAAAACATGTAGAATTCTACAGAAGTTGAAGTATCCTAGATGGCATCGTACGTATCGATCGATCGATGATTTCGATCATACCTCGCGACAAAAAAAAACTCTCCCACACAAACACACAGCATAAAGTAAAAATCACACTGTAAACTCTGTAAAATTACTTTTTGCTGTGTGTTTGTGTGTGAGAGTTTTTTTTGTCACGACCGGAAAAAAATACTCTTTCCTTTCATAATCTTACCCGACTTATTTGAGTAGAGTTGCTAATCGGCACTCCATCTGTGAACGTGGGATTCCACTTAATCCAATGATCCCTTGATCGTTGATCAGCATTAGGCAGGTAATCCGTGCTCGAATATTTTAGTCTGAAATAACAGCCTTGTACTGAAAAAAGAATTAGCTCGCATTGGAGAAGCGGTGGTTTGCTGGATAGATAGTAGTGTTTGGGTGCACACAAACATATACGTCTTGAAAGCAATAAATCTCTATCCATTGCTTCTATATCAACAGGCACGAGGTACTGTTTTTTGTGACAGAGGAGTAAGAAGGCTGCAAATCAACGGCAGCAGCAAAAACAACAATTTCATCGGGACGATTGTCGGAACAACAACGATTGTCGGAACAACAACGATTGTCAGAACAACGATTGTCGGAACAAGCAACGGTACGAATGAGAGAGATAGACAATGATTATACTGCCTCTGGCATTGCTGATACTCAATGTATTTCCTCCCTTTTGTTTTTCTTCTTATTTCCATAGGACCGGATTGGAACAATAGATTGGAAACGTCGGCATCAACGGATTGGAACAACGGATCAGAAGAACGAATCTTTCCTGGTCTGGCTAATCTTTCCTTGAGCTGCATCGTCTTCTTCCCTGTAGGTGCGACGAATTTTTGCGGTTGGTGATAATTATTTCGCTGGAGGTGTGACGTCGTCAGCATTGAATTGATCGGCATGTAGATTATATTATTCTGTTGTTATTATTTACTCTATGTACTACATCAATAGATACTCACTCACTTTGTTCAATTATCATATATTCGAATAGGATCGTCGGCAATGGGAACGGCAACGACTTGATCAGTGGGATTCATCCGACGCGGCAACGAATCCTCGGCATCGAATCGCTCCTCCTCCTCCACCGGCGCAACCCCTAAGAGGCAACAACGGCAACAAATTGTCGGCATTGAATTGCTCCTTCTCCTCCACCGGCGCTCCACCGATGTCACTAGGCAATAACGGCAACGAATTGTTGGCAACGAATCATTGGCATCAAATCGTTGGCATCGAATCGCTCCTCCTCCTCCACCGGCGCTCCACCAACGTTGGCAACTCTATCAGCATTGGCAACGGCAATTGATTGGTCTTCTTGCTGCTGGCTTCCTGCTGCTCAAAACACTGCTCAAAACGCCGCTCCAAAAGGTTCAATTCGATTGATTGGATGGTGGATATGGTGGGGGAATACAATTTACTCTCTTGCTGTTACACTTGGTCTTGGTCTTGCTAGTCGCTGTTGCTCTCGCTGTTGTTGCAAATCGATGTTGATCTGTGTAGTTGCTGTTGCTGTTCCTGTTGCTTTCGCTAGTCACTATTGCTGTTGCTCTTGCTCTTGGTAGTCGCTCTTGGTAGTTGCTGTTGCTCTCGCTAGTCGCTATTGCTGTTGCTCTTGCTAGTCACTGTTGCTAGCCGCTATAGCTGCTTCAAACGCCGCTGCTGGCTGCTGGCTTCCTGCTGTTCAAAACGCCAGTTGAAACGCTGTTGCTGGCTGGTGGCTTCCTGCTACTCCAAAATGCCGCTGCTCGCTGCTCGCTGCTCGCTGCTTGCTGCTTGCTGCTCGCTGCTCGCTGCTCGCTGCTCGCTGCTCGCTGCTTGCTGCTTGCTGCTTGCTGCTGGCTTCCTGCTGTTCAAAACACCGGTCAAGATGCCGCTGCTGGCTGCTGGGTTCCCGCTGCTCCAAAACGCCGCTACTGCTCAGTTTCCTGCTGCTCAAATGGCCGCTGGTCGCTGCTAGCTGCTGGCTTCCTGCTGCTCCAAAACGCTACTGCTCGCTGCTGGCTTCCTGCTGCTTGAAAGGCCGGTCGAAACGCTGCTGCTGGCCGCTGCCTTCCTGCTGCTTCAAAACGCCGCTGCTTGCTGCTTGCTGCTGGCTTCCTGCTGTTCGAAACGCCGGGCAAAACGCCGCTGCTGGCTGCTGGCTTCCTGCTGCTCCAAAACGCCGCTGCTGCTTGGTTTCCTGCTGCTCGAAAGGACACTCCAAAATGCCGCTCAAAAGGCCACTGGTCGCTGCTAGCTGCTGGCTTCCTGCTGCTCCAAAACGCTGCTGCTCGCTGCTGGCTTCCTGCTGTTCGAAACGCCGGTCGAAACGCTGCTGCTGGCTGCTGGCTTGCTGCTGCTCCAAAATGCCTCTGCTTGCTGCTGGCTTCCTGTTGCTCAAAAGGCCGCTCCAAAACGCCACTCAAAAGGCCGCTGCTTGCTGCTAGCTGCTGGCTTCCTGCTGCTCCAAAACGCTGCTGCTCGCTACTGGCTTCCTGCTGTTCAAAACGCTGGTCGAAACGCTGCTGCTGGCTGTTGGCTTCCTGCTGCTCCAAAACGCCTCTGCTTGCTGCTGGCTTCCTGCTGCTCGAAAGGCTGCTCCAAAACGCCGCTCAAAAGGCCACTGGTTGCTGCTAGCTGCTGGCTTCCTGCTGCTCCAAAACGCCGCATGAAACGCTGCTGCTGGCTTCCTGCTGGCTTCCTGCTGCTCCAAAATGCCGCTCCAAAACGCCGCTGCTGGCTGTTGGCTTTCTGCTGCTCCAAAATGCCGCTTGAAACGCCGCTGCTGGCTTCCTGCTGGGGAGCACACACATATTCATTACCCGTAGACTTGTACATGGTTTTCGTACTGTGTATTTATTGTGGTATTTTGTACACAGTGTGTTACTAAGTGCAGTTAACAGCATGTTGCGAAGATGAGAGAAAATCATTCCTGCGTAAGAAGTTTGACATAAAATATTGTTCATCACGGCAACTTCATGATATCCCTAACCCTGAAAAAATTCTTTAATTGATTATTTTATTCCACCAAGTCAAGAGTGAGTTTTAGGTGATGATCCAGATAGGGATCGATGAGATATTGTCTGGAAAGTAGAAGCGCGCAACACACGAGGTATTTTAGTAGACACGCGACCTAAAAAGACAAGAAATTTAAAAATAGGGTCGAGAATTTTAAAAATACCGCGCGAGAGCCCGCGGGGGGTAGAGAAACAGTTCTCGGACGTAACGACTTCATCAAATTCAAGTGCAAACACTCTGATGACAAACTTGACGATATCATTGCATACAATGATGTTATGAACTACATCCACCGTGATTCGACCCAAGAAGATGGAAAACTTTGGCCGTTTTGCCGCATCCTGGGACACCAAGGCCCATTGGATAACAAACACCCTCAGTACAAAGGCTCCAAGTATAACCTTTGGATTGAATGGGAAAACATGGAACGGACATATGAACCATTAGCCAACATTGCGGCTGATGATCCTGTTACCGTTGCCAAATATGGGAAAGACAACAAATTGCTTGACCTCCCAGGTTGGAAACGTCTCAAATGAATCATCAACCTAGCACGACGAACCAAGAAACTTGATCGACTCGTGCATCAAGCCAAACTTCGGTCTTTCCGTACCACCCCACAGTACCAATATGGATTCAAGGTACCTCGTAACCACGAAGAAGCTCTCTGATTTGATCAAGCCAACGGAAACCACAAGTGGGAAGACGCCACCACTCTTGAAATGGAACAGCTCAAGGAATACAATACCTTTATCGACAAAGGCATGTACAAAGCAAGCTCCATCCCAAATGGGTTTCAACAGATCAAGGTACACATGATATATGCTGTCAAACATGATGGTAGGCACAAGGCTCATCTTATTGCGAACGGTAATCTCACTGAAGCCCCCGTACACAGTGTGTACGCCGGTGTCGTATCACTTTGCGGTCTATGTATGTGTCTGTTCCTAGCTGAACTGAACAGCCTGGAAGCATGGGGTACCGATATAGGAAATGCTTACCTTGAAGCAGTAACCTGCGAGAAAGTCTGCATCAAGGCAGGTCCAGAATTCGGATCACTAGAAGGTCACCTATTGATCATCTACAAGGCATTATATGGACTCAGATCATCAGGCAAATGCTTTGGTGATTTACTAGCAGCTTGCCTCATTGAACTCGGCTTCGAAAGATCCCGCGCCGAACTGGAAATCTTTCTCAAGCCTGGAATGAACAAGCATGGGGAACGTGTATATGAACTCAAATGCACATATGTCGATGATCTATGTCTTTGCATGGCAGATCCCAATTCTTTCCTGGAAATACTACAGTCTGAGCCATACAACTTCAAACTGAAGGGATCCGGACCTATGAATTTTCATCTGGGTTGTGGATTTGAGCGCGACGCGCATGGTGTTTTTTGTATGAATCCCATAAAGTTCATCGAAAAGATGGAAGCATCTTATGAACAAATGTTTGGATGCAAACCTAGCACCAGGTTCCAGTCACCCATTGCCAAAAACGATCATCCCGAATTGGACTCCTTGGCCTTTCTCGAGGAAACTGGTATACAGAAATACCAAAGCATGATCGGTTCACTCCAATGGATCATCGCCATTGGACGATTTGATGTTCAAACAGCCGTGATGACATTCTCGAGTTTCAGAGCTCAACCACGAGACGGACACCTTGATCGTGCCAAACGTATCTACGGATATATCTCCAAGTTTAGACATTTTAAAATCAGGTTCCGCGTGGAACCCCCAGATTTTATACTGACTAAACCGGACACCATCAACTGGTCCAACACCGTCTATGGGGAGCATTCTGAAGAGCTACCCGATGACGCTCCTGCACCACTTGGGAAGACAGTAGTGTTAACACACTTCTATGATGCAAATCTCATGCATGATATTCTCAGTGGAAAGGCTGTAGCCGGCATCCTTCACTTTGCGAACAAGACTCCTATGATGTGGTTCTCAAAGAAACAAGCTAATACGGAGACAGCGAACTTTGGAGCTGAATTTGTTGCAGGAAGAACTTGCATCGAGCAAATCATTGATCTACGTCACTCATTCCGATACCTCAGAACACGAGTCCATGACATCTCCTATTCATGGGGAGACAACGAGAAGATGATTCAGACGTCAACCTTTCCTTACACAAGGTTGCATAAGTGTCACAACATCCTATCGTTTCACTACGTACGAAGTATGATAGCAAAAGGCTTCATCCTAATGCTGCACATCCCTGGTAAAGATAACTGTGCAGATATCCTCACCAAGCATTGGGGACACTCAGTTGTGTATCCACTGCTCAAGCCCATCTTCCACTTCTGTGGGAATACCGGCGGCCTCCTCCAAGACGATGGAAGCATCATGTAAAACGTGATGACCTTTCACAAGGAAACATGGGGAGTATTAAATTCCTTTCGTGTCCAGAAGTACCAGAGCTACCCGATGGTAGATATTCTATTCATACGAATCAATGAGTCCCGTATCAACCAAAGTAATTGATTCCCACGGAATATCGATTCCCACGGAGCATCGATTCCCATCGCGCATTGACGGTGAGCAATCTCTGTTTTATAGTATTGCCCTTGTTCTTCGGTGAGCAAACTCTGATTTCATAAAGTATCACACGAGCTACGGGAGCAATTCCTGATCATAATGATAAACATATCATAGGGTCTTCCTTACGGAACAAGAGAAGAAAACTGTTGGCGTGTGATTCTCACACAATATATATATACATACAGATATATACGGTCAACAACCAATGCATGTACGGAAATAATCAGCGAGTAATCTCATCATTACGCAACAGCAGTTGCAACGCATTCGTCTCAATAAAAGAGATATCTTGCATTTCGGCAAGATTTCACTTTATCTTATACTTTTAACATTCAACTGATTTATATCCCAAAATTCACACTAGTTGCTACCAACTAACTGTAATCTACATTACTAAGGTCTATCTCGCTGTATCTGAACAAGTTCACAGTAAGAAGAGATCCGGCGTTTCCATAGTCTCGCCTGTAGTCAGATTATCCGTTGTCGAAAGTATCCAACCACAATTGCCACGCGTAGAGTACAATCGCTCGTCTACTAGCACACTAACACAGCGTTGCTGTTCTTCAGAAGCCTTTGAATCAGACTCTCAACGGACCGGATTCAGAAGGAAAATAATACTTCATTTTTTGGAATAGTTGGATCAAGGAATTGTCATCGGATTGTAAAGTCTTTTCATCCTCGCCTGACACAAAGCTTACTTCCAAGTTTGCTTCCAACACGTATTTTTTGTTCTGGAAAACCGCACACAGAAGTTCCTTCGTCAATAGAACAAACAATAGCCCCCCAGCTGGTAGATAGTTGTAAGTTATAAGAAATCGCAGAGACCTCTCAAAACACTTACAACCTTTGAGTAGTATTTCCGGTCGCATGATAAAAATATCACGGAATACGAATCTTGTATGTTCCCAGAACAATCGGTCGTCCACTGTGTACGTGCAGCTCTCATCAAAATTAAGGAACCTTGTGACGGATAAGCTATAGTCTTCTTTTGCAAGTGGGTAAGTATGTTGACACTTTTCACCTCTTAGAAGCTCAGGTGGAGTTCCTTCTTCAAATTGAATGGATATAGCACCATCATTGGTGAAAATGAATAACCAGTCTTTGCGGTTAGGTTTGCAAGGATTGGAGTTGGACGACAATGAATGGCGCTCTGCTTTCAAATATTTGTCTAAATTCTCGTGTGCCTCGTCAACACAAACAGATGTTTTTTCTTCCTTGCCCAGTACTGCCTTCAGTATTGCTTTTGTAGCCATAATGCTAGTAACTGGGACATGTGTACCGTTAGGACCACAGGACAACCGAGATGTTAGAACATTGTCGAGCAATTCCTCGCAAACAAGATCCGCCTGTTCAAGTTGGTCCTGCGTGGAAACCACATTGTCAACCCAGGACAAACTCAGGAGGTAATGTTGCAACAATGGCTTCACGTGTTGTTCGTCTTCCGGAACAAAATTGTCGACAAGGATGTCCTGTTCCTCCAACAACTTTGCAGTAGAAAGAGTCACCACATTTTTTGCAAAGTCAACGCCTACTCTGTAGCACTTGTTCAGAGTTTTCCGGTGCTCCATAATCTTGCAAAAGTGAAGATAAGATAAGACCATCTGCCGGACGTATCACTTCCCTTTCTTTACATCGTCTTTCAATTGTTGATAGAAAAACAGACCTTCCTCATCAGGTGAAGGTGCAGGTGGGAATTCAACACAATGTACGTACCACCAAAGTAGGCTTAAAAACACTTTCATGTACTCCAGTATGGTGTCGTAGTTAACAACATTCTTCAACCAAACAGCATGCGATATGCCTTCCGCTACTTTGTCTTGTCCTTCAACCCGGGTGTACTGTGTTAGACCTGCTGTACTAGTATCATTGATTTTGATAACGGAGTTGAGCACTGACTGGAAGGCGTTCCATTTATCTTTCATCTCGTAGTCCTTGAAACAAGTTGTCAGCTCCTTTGGATCCAAGATGTAGACCTTCTTTATCAATTGTGAGCCCAAGTCACATAGGAAAAGATTCACCATCACGTCAACAACCCTTGGTATAGGACCCAATGATGGCTTGTCACCCGTTGCTGTCTTGCTGAAGTCAGGACGGGTTCCAGAAGAAAAGACTTTCATGACAATGAAAACCTTATTCATGAGCTGGCTAAAGACTGATGCGATGTCCCAACTTACAGCAGTGATGAGTTTGTCAGTCAAAATATTCTCAGAGAATCCGTTAGGACCCTGTTGCTCAAGACAAGCTTTGACACATCTTTTCATTGCATCTATGTGAACCTTGTATTGGGAGTCATCCTCAAACAATTGTAATGATAAAGTACCACCGCCATCATTGCCCAAACACGACGGAGGTTGTGCACGTGTGACTCCTTGATCTGGTGTTTGGGGAACGCCTGATGGTGTTTGACAACCATCACCTCTTTTTTTAGCCTTTTTTTGTTTTTTAGGTTTTGTCTTCTTCATTTCATTGACTGCACACCCTGGACTGACCGGAGGAGGTTTTAGATCATTTCGACACAACCTTTGTGGTGCTTTCGGTGGGGCTGCGTCTGTGTCTGCGGCTGCCGCTTCATCTCCTGGTGGTGGAATAGTAGTATTGTCTTCTGACGCTGCGGTTGCGTCTGTGACTTCATCTACTGGTGGAATAGTATTGTCTTCTGCAGCTGCGGTTGCGGTTGCGGCTGCACCAGCAACTTCATCTGCTGGTGAATTAGACATACTTCTCGTCTTTGCCATTGTTTGATTGATAATTTTGAGAACAACAGAATAAAATTGTGTGAAAGCAATCTAAGTTGCTATAATTTGATAACAATAACTCATCGCATAACAAATCAGATAACACAACCAAACATGACATAGCAAGACATCCAAAATGATTAAACAAAAAACATATTGAACAAAACTTCAAACCACAACGCCTCTAACAACGAACAAACATCATGCAACAATGTACAAATATTTTGAGATTTTCTGTCCACTTTAACGGCAAATAGTTAGTGTAACCTGCAAAGCCGTTCCAAAAGAAAACTTCAAAACTGACCAAAACAAACCATAACAATGTGAAACACCGATCCTCAATTTTGAGATACGGTGCTCTATGTTGAGATTTTCCAAACACTTCTTTAACACCCAGTAACACCCAGTAACATTTATTTTGAAATTTCAAATTTAAACATGGTTTGAACACAAAACCTGCAACGCGGTTCCGGTAATATAATTCTGAAACGCCGTTCCATGATTGTTGACATGAACTGTACAAAAAAAGGTTTCACCCCTCCAGCATATGTGACGTAAGTTATTACTATCATACCTACATTACTACTACTATCATAATACACCCTGACACACAAGATATTACTATGCTTGGGCTAAGACTACTATCAGTGGAACATACCATTCCTGGGGTGGGGTACTCTATAGCATTAGACACTGCGCCAGGATTTTGGTCCGCGCCAGGATTTTCTCGAAACCGCATTCCAGATTGTCAGGGCACGCGCGGTAAAACGAGGGGCAGGTGACAGTACAACCCCACACAAAACTCAAACAATACTACAAAAATAAATAGTAGTGATACTGAAATCCTCAGGATGCAGTAACCCAGGCGCTTACAACTACTAAGAATTTTAGCACAGTACAACAGTGTGAATGAAAAGTAAAATCAGCATACCCCAAAACAACTCAACTCCCATAAAATGAGCGCGCCAAATACATGAAAACGAACAGTTGGTAAGTTCCTATTTCCGCTTTAACAAAAAAATAATGGTGGAACACGTTTCCACACCGACGGTTCAGGGTACAACGATTGATACACAGAGAACAAACAGCCCAGCGAGCAGCGTATCAGGTAGTGAGACACAAAACACAAATGATAGCACAGCAGATAAAACCAATAGTACCAGTAACAGCAGCAGTGCAATAGACAAATTGCAAGAACGCACTGACAACAACATTAAAAATTGCATTAATGCGTACGTCAAGGAAGAAATGTTCAGGCAAATGAAATTCCCAATAACGGACATACAAGGTAGACGATACATAAAGTTAATTATTCCCATGATTGTAAAATTGCATAATGAAAACAAACTACCAGCAACATGGAACGTCCATGTGCCAAAGTGGAGTGGAATGTTCTGCAGAGCAATAACTACATGCAGGCACAACGCCCAGACACTAGCGAGGAAAAATTATAAAGGTAAGAACCAACGAGAACAACATTGTTCCCATTAGACACATTTTGAAATAACTAACCATGTATTGTTCAAACTGATGCATAGTAGACAATAAAAGGAACAAACAGATACCGGATAATTTCCCAGGAACAGTTCTAATCAAGGAAACCAAAAACACGAACTCAGAAAATAGGTACGAATTACACAAAGACTATTGACAAAAAAATACACCGGAATTACAATATTTCTTCAAAAGAATTCTTGGAGCAGTGTCGCCTAAAGAGACGGACTTCAAAAAAAAATTGGTATGAACAACAGTCAGTAACATTTTCATTTTGAGCGATGAAGCGTTTGCTCTGCTTTTCCTTTACAACGACTACGGATTGTGGCTCAACGCAACAAAGGGGACAAGGATAAGAAAGAAATTCACTGACAGTAAGTCAGGAATTAAGGAGGGGTGGAGTGACAAGGGACAAGATCTTTACGTATATGTCAAAGAGGAAATAGAAAAACGAAGGCAGGAACAACAAACAAAAGATTTAGAGATCAAACTACTTCAAACATACCAACAGCAAAGTGGGTATGATATGAAACGATGTCAAAAGGAAGAAGCCAAAACAAACAAAACCAAACGGAAGCGAAAATATAAAATGATGGACACTCTTGATAAGAACCACAAGGACTACAAATATTACTCGTGAACAGACACAAATTCTAAAAGTAAATAACAGTAACAAAAATATAGTACATCAGTTAGTAGTACTTCATTGGAATCTGATGTGGGTAGCCGCAATAAATTGGTCTGCTGCTAAAATTGCATAGTACGAACAAGATTATGGCAAATGCGGATAAAACACTTTCTTATTAGTACAAAAATATGTTTGTTGCCTTTTGGTATTCGATATATGTACTGTGAGTGTTGTGAAGTGGGTGTAACAGAATACATTGCTGGTTATCAAGAAGCTCATATATTTGTTAAGGAATTCATATCAACGCTACGACAATATCAGTGTACATAGAGGATATTAGTATTACCAAAGATGAGTTCTGTGTGGAAAAACAAAAACCAATCAAATGGAGAATAAATATTATTGGGGTGAGCATGAAACGAAGTTGTACAATACCAAAATTGGGAAGCACCACGAGAATGGGGCAGCAACTATCCTTGCGAAAATAGTCCTCCTTCAAATTGTTGCGTGCACAAATACATAGAGAATGTTTTGTGATGCGCGCAACAAAAGTTTTCGGAATTTTTTAAATACATGGCACAAATTTGACGCAACCACCATGAGCATTGTTTAAGTGACGCATATAGGGTGGAGGTTGGGTGTGGTGGATGCATTAGTGGCTGAGCAAATGAGGCCACAGGGTCGAGTTGTAGGTATGATCATACCTTCAGTGGGTATTGTTGTGTGAAAAGTGTATGGCAACAGTGTACGAATGTACCAAAACAAGTGTGAGGTTAGTGGTTGAGCAAATGAGGCCACAGATGCGGGTTGTAGGTATAATCATGCCTTTAGTGGGTATTGTTGTGTTTGAAAAGTGTATGGCAAAAGTGTCCGAATGTACTCGTACCGGTACCAAAAAAGTGTGAGATTGACCCGTTACGTTCGCACCCCACTAGCGCATGATCTCTGGCGCACACTCATTCTCAGAGGTACAAGTACGGACTTCATATGATTATTGTGTAGTATGAGTAATTACTCATATTAATTTCATGCGCGACATTTCGGTCTCGTGCGCAGGAAATTCTTATTACCGGCCGCTCCAGCCAGTGATAACTATTTTCACTCCAGAAATAAGAAATGTCCAACATTGGATCACGGTAAACCTACCGTAGACCAGCGAAGACTATTATTACTCCGTATCATTATTACGGTACTTGTATTTCGTACGGTACAATACGAAGTACAAGTAATACTCCGTATTGCTTATCTTTGTTTTCCTTGGTCGTCACTGAGGTACGTACGGTACGGTACTCGTGCCGGGGCAACTACGTTATTGTAATTGTTTTGTTCATCCTCGACTGCTATGGACAAGATAGCACTTTTCCATTCACTGTTCTTACCAGCAAGATACTCATTCACCAAAATATGGCGTCGTCTGCGAGTACACAACCGATTTCAATGGTCGGGTCGGTGAATGTCCCAAATGAACAATACAATCCGATTCTAGAGTTCAAAGCAGGTGTCACAGCGTGCCTTGTAAGTTGGTCGGCGTTTCGAACGGCAGTGGGAAGTGGGTGGGGAGGTGGAGAGCGAGAATCTCAGAAAAAGGCAGAAGATCTTCGTTCCCATATCTTTGCAAAATTTGATGGACGATTCCCCTTGGCAAACTATGACGCCTTTGACCTCGCGGATGATCTGGCAATTTACATTGAAGAAGAGTTCTCTGTTACACTAGAAGACGATTCAGAACGCCAGTTAGCCGAAACTATTTTCCGCCTGTATGAATGCTGTTTAAAGGGGGACCCTAGTTTGGCGAGGCATATGGTTGCTCAAGCAGCAGTTGCAGTGGCAATGAATAGTCAATTTCCGGTTAAGGTACAAACGACTGAACACGATGACGAGGACGAAGAGATGGAGTCGAATGAATCATCCGTGATAGTGGGGATAGCAGGCCATGATGGCACAATGCAACCGCCTACACAGGGATTAATACAGAAGCCGATAATGCCGCTCAATCTCGTAGATTATATTGATCAACCAATGTTTGGAAAGGCTAAGAAAAATAATACAAATCCAGTCGAGCCCGCACGACAGCTTGGTGAAACAGTTTCGGAGAGCGCAGTAGAGATGGACGAGGATGGCTTTGCGCCAGTCAAAAAAGGAAATCGACGAGGATATTGACAAATCTAACAGCTTTTTATTGACGAAAAACGACAAAGTTGTAAAATGGTCTGACCACTTACTCATAGTAAAGACGACTAGTATACAACGACAAGAACTTTGGGATATTTGCGAGCGGTATTTGAGTTTGAGTACTTCTATCTCGGCTTGAAAGCATAACTTGATCATGTTAATATCCACCATAGTCAAATAAGGAGTCGGTTCGTACAAGTTTCTGTATTGTCATATCATCGTCTTCAACAGCACCCAAATACCCAGATTCGGTCATTTCAATAGCCTCGATACTGTGTACGCATGACCTGCGATCTCGTATCACCATCGTTGGCGACGAACAATTTTCGTGCGTTCGCTGTACGTCTCTCCTAATGCTTTCCATGATGTCAAAGTCTCGAATGACACAGCGTTTGACCAGCCGTCGCTCCAAATTAAGCAAAGCATTAGATGCTATTGGTTCTCTCAAATACGACTGCATGTATTTTTTCTCGTCCACACCAACATCAATATCGAACCAGCTCAAAGCACATTCCGTTGTGAGTCCCAAACCGAAGACAGTTATCAGTATGATGGCCATGGTAGTCATAGCGAAGTCCTTGCGATGACCCAGGTCGTCAGGGAAAGTGCGAACACAAGCATATGCAACAGCTCCCCGAAGCCCGCAGAACCAAAGCATGTGAGTTGTATTCTTTCGAATTTTCAGGTCCTTGCTCTCCCATGGGGTTGCTGTCACTTCTGTGGCAACTGATTGATCGGAAAAAGACTGCGTGCGATAACCTAATCCAGTGTGAGGATTTTGCTGCGATGGTTCAGCGCTAATTCCCTCGTGTTCAACAACAGAATGATTTGTGGTACGAGAACTGCTTTGCTTCTCAAACGCAGTGCCTGGTGCTGTATAGGAATTTCTTCCTCTCTGACCCCAAAACATGTCAGGCCCGACAGATGAGTTCTTCGCAGTTGGAGTCTCCAACCCTTGTGAGAGATCCCCCTTAGTTCGTGTATTCATTTCAGGATAGTTTTTATATTCTCCCCATCCAGTCGTAGGAGACGGTATCCTATCCTTCAGCAATAGCAGTCTATTGAAGATGAATGCAAGCGGATAGACGTTTAATGCCCGAGCGATTAGACAGGCTAGTAACGCCCATCCAATAAAAACCCAATTCCAATAGCCAACCATTCCGAAGACGGAAAGGCCAAGCTCCAAAAAAATTGCCGTTTCGGCTAGGTGCGCACCTAAGCGAAAGACCATATCGGAATTGACCTTGGTGATGGCAGAAAGATTTGGAACAATGTAGCGATTTGCGGCCACACCCGTGAAAAGAATCGTCACAATCCCCGACAAATGTAAGATTTCCGCTATCAAGAAGGGGATGTACACCAACAATACATATACTGATATCTCAACAAGCCGATTTTGTCTCATGTCGATTTGTTTGAACAAAAAGGCGGCACAACATCCACCAAAGGTACCCAATACCGACGATCCGACAAAATTTGAAAACAAATCAATAAAGAACTTTTTCAGGGCCCCAGGTACATCGATTTCGTCGTTCATAGAAACAAATTTTCCGAAAGAATAAAATAATACGATCGCCAGGGCATCGTTCAAGACAGATTCTCCAAAGCACAAGTAAAATAGGCGAGGATCTACGCGTTTCACCTGAAAGACAGCAAGCGTACTGACGGGATCAGTAGAAGAAATCAGCGCTCCGAAAGTCAGTAACTCCGCCAAAGTTGGTTCAAATCCTCCAGAAAGTCCTAACTTGACGAATCCGTACAAAATCAATGCTGTTGCGATGGCACTTATTGCAGTTCCCACGATGGCGAACATGATGATAGGTGTTATGTGTCGAAAGAAGAGAGGACCCATTCGTAACCCGGTGTTGAAAATGATCGGCGGAAGGAGAAATATGAAGAAGAATTCCGGATCAAAAGATAGCAAGGCGGCCAAATCGTCTTCCATTGTTTGTTGGTCGTCATCATTATTCATATTGTCATTGTTGAGAGCAGCGTTGGCTAAACGCTTCCCCAAAACTATATGAATGAGGTAGCCTGCCCCCATTCCGATGGCAATCACCATAGCCGCCTCTGGGACGATTGATGAGAGTTGCTTAGCTTCATGTAGGTACTTAGACAAGATGAGCACTAATGCCAACAGTGTCACAAAGAAGACCAGAAAGATCGATATGTTTTCCTCGGCCATGCTAAAATATAATTTCTCACAACTCTTGCTTGTGTCCTTTGTACGAAAAGAGATGGAGAGCGTTAGCTTGAAATCTGTTTTCAATAAAGTCTCCCGATTGTCGTTTACCTTTAGCACCTGTCTCCTGATGATGATTAATGAAGGTTCAACTGATCATATTCCGTTTGGGATGTTGGATACAATACGAGTACGAGTTGTGCCCGTTAGAAAGGAAGAGGGATAGGAACAGAGAGTTTCCCAGGAATCTGGCATTGACTATCACTTTGGATTTACTTCGAAACCAAAAAGAACCGTTATTGGAAGCCAGCCATACTAAAAACAAGCAAGCAATGAGGGAGGTTATTTTTTAACGCTTATACAAACAAATCGTGTTACAACTTACCGGTACAACTACCGGTACCTACCGGTACCTTCCGCAGGTACGTACTTCGAAACATGGTACGAGTGCTCGTACAATACCGGTACCTCGTACCTACGGTACCGGTAGTAACACCTTACCAAGAAATAACGGAAAACAAGGTCGCTACCGCTTGCTAATATTTCGTACGATAGTACGGTGAGTGTACAAGATAAAAATACCACAATTAATACCCAGTACCAAAACCATGTAGAAGTCTACAGGAAATAAACATATGTGTGCTCCGCACACCGAAGTCCCTTCAAAAAAAGAACAAGACAAAAGACCCTGAAAACACACCAAAAAACTCACTAGTAAGACAATTTTTTTTTACGGGAAGTCCGATCATCGAAATCACCAATGTCGTAACCCTCCAACGACCCTTCTGTTTCTCCTTTGTTAGAACAGACCATGAAGGTTCACCACCGTACAAATAGTACAAAATGACACCAACTCAAATACCTACACATTCCGCTACTTCGATTTGGAGCGGGAAGGGTATTCGAATGGCAATTCTACTGCAAATCACACACAAAGATACGAAAAATTGACGACGACGACGACGACGACGACGACGACGACGGCCCTTCTCCGACCCATCTGTTTCCCCTCCAATAGAAGGGAAGATGAGGGTGGACATGTACAAATACTACCACATTCGAACACCATCATGTTCCTCTACTGATTTTTCGACTTGGAATGGCAATCGAACGGCGGGAAGGGTATTCAAACGACAATGAAGCAGCGTTTTGGAGCGCCATTTTGGAGCGCCGTTTTGAGCGCCGTTTCAAGCAGCAGGAAGCCAGCAGCAAGCAGCGGCGTTTTGAGCGCCGTTTTGGACCAGCAGGAAGCCAGCAGCCAGCAGCAGCGTTTTTTAGCGCCGTTTTGGACCAGCAGGAAGCCAGCAGCGGCGTTTCAAGCGGCGTTTTGGACCAGCAGGAAGCCAGCAGCGAGCAGCGGCCTTTCAAGCGGCCTTTCGAGCAGCAGGAAGCCAGCAGCAAGCGGCGGCCTTTCAAGCAGCGTTTTGGAGCGGCATTTTGGAGCGGCGTTTTGGAGGAGCAGCAGGAAGCCAGCAGGAAGCCAGCAGCCAGCAGCGTTTTGGAGCAGCGTTTCGAGCAGCGTTTCAAGCAGTGGCGTTTCGGAACGACGTTTCGAGCAGCAGGAAACAAACCTAGTAGACTAAGTTTAAATACAGTACCAAAATATTATACAGCACACTAGTAGCTTACTCAGAGGGGACCAATTTAGCAGCAATAATAGGGGGATTGGTGATTATTTGTCGTATCCATTGTCGTTTTGAAAAAGTGAGCAAAAAAGTGTGTCACGAAATAAGCACCTCTGGGGAGATTTCTTAGAAAGAAAAGACTGAAGAACAACGGTCATGTAAAGTACTTGTGGTATTTGTGGTATTTCCTTAAGAGTTACACGGAGTCTTATACCACTAAAAATGCAACAATACTGTGTATGGAAATTCGACCGGTACACATGTTTTTTTAGGGGTACGACATGATTTCTACAGAGAAAAAACAGTAGAAATAGTCATTAGAGGTATGTATCATTAAGCGTACCGGTTTCTACTTACGTGCCACAGTAGTCCCAGGCTAAATACCACAATTGTGGTATTTCCGAGGTATGGTACCGGTACAAGTATCTTACGAGCACGTATTCCAGGGATATGAATCAAAAGACTCGATTTTTTTTAATCGGTAAAAAAAACCATGATTACGTATTGTTGTTGTGTGTTGGTGATGTGAAGGCATTGATCTTGCTGGAGAGCATCCCTCCCTTCTTGTTGTTGCTAGGGAGGATTCGCCCTGCAGATTTTAGTGTAGTGTAACACATGTTGGTTGGTACCTAAATCCACTTGTAACGAACCTCCTTTGTGGTGGCCTCACCCTGCTTGCTTCTTTGTATCCATCCATTGTCATTGTTGTCGTCATCTTGTTGTTCTTTGTATCGATCGTATCTTCGGTAGCCGTTCCATCGCCATTTCCATTTGATTGCCATTCCAGGTCGGAAAATCAGTAGATGAATATGCTGGCGTTCGAATGTGGTAGCATTTCTACATGTGCACCCCCATCATCCCTTCTATTGGAGGGGAAACAGATGGGTCGGAGAAGGGTCGGCGATGACGACGACGTATCTTTGTGTGTTATTTGCAGTAGAATTGCGGTTTGAATACCCTTCCGGATCGAAAACCAAGTAGCGGAATGTGTAGGTATTTGAGTTGGTGTCTTTTTGTACTACTTGTACAGTCATCAACCTTCATGGTCTGTTCTACGGAAGGAGAAACAGAAGGGTTGTCAAAATCGAATTAGTGTTGGTTTTTCCGTATCTTCGTATACTTGAATCCCTCTTGTCGATTGCCATTCCAAGTCAAAAAATCAGTAGAGGAACATGATGGTGTTCGAATGTGGTAGTATCTGTACATGTGAACCCTCATCTTCCCTTCTATTGGAGGGGAAACAGATGGGTTGGTGAAGGGCTGTCATCGGCTCGTTTTTTGGGTATCTTCATTTCCCTTGTTTGCCATTGAACTGCCGTTCGAATACCCTTCCGGATCAAAAACCAAGTAGCGGAATGTGTAGGTATTTGAGTTGGTGTCATTTTGTACTATTTGTAGGGTGATGAACCTTCATGGTCTGTTCTATGGAAGGAGAAACAGAAGGGTTGATGCATGGCCGACATTTGTGATTTTGATGATCGGACTTCCTATCAAAAAATTGTCTTGTGAGTTTTTTTCTGTGTCATTTGGCTGTGTTTTCAAGGTCTTTTCACTTGTTCTTTTTTTGAAGAGACTTTGGTGTACGAAGTACACACACGTTCATTACCCGTAGACTTGTACATGGTTTTTGTACTGGGTATTTATTGTGGTATTTTTATAACGTACACTCACAATACATTGGAAATACTACAATTGTGGTTTGATTGCCATTCCCAGTCGACAAATCAGTAGCGTAACATGATGGCGTTCGAATGTGGTAGTATTTGTTGTATATCTGCACCCTCATCTTCCCTTCTATTGGAGGGGAAACAGATGGGTCGGAGAAGGGTCGTCGTCGTTGTCGTCAATTTTTCATATCTTCGTGTGTTATCAATGCCGGTCAAAACGCTGGTCAAAACACCGCTGGCTGCTGGCTGCTTCCTGTTGGCTTCCTGCTGCTGCAAAACGCCGCTGCTTGCTGCTGGGTTCCTACTGCTCAAAATGCCGCTCCAAAATGCCGCTGCCCCCCATATCTTCTTCATTCACCATCCAATCCGATAGCCGTTCGATTGCCATTCCAAGTCGAAAAATCAGTAGAGGAACATGATGGTGTTCGAATGTGGTAGTATCTGTACATGTGAACCCTCGTCTTCCCTTCTATTGGAGGGGAAACAGATGGGTTGTAGAAGGGCTGTTGGCGCAATTTTTTTGTCTCATCGTCTTGTGTTATTTGCAGTAGAATTGCCGTTCCAATACCCTTCTGGATCAAAAACCAAGTAGCGGAATGTGTAGGTATTTGAGTTGGTGTCATTTTTTTACTATTTGTAGGGTGACGAACCTTCATGGTCTGTTCTACGGAAGGAGAAACAGAAGGGTCGTCAAAATTGAATTAGTGCCGGTTTTTCCGTATCTTTGTATACTTGAATCCCTCTTGTCGATTGCCATTCCAAGTCGAAAAATCAGTAGAGGAGCATGATTATGTTCGAATGTGGTAGTATTTGTACATGTCCACCCTCATCTTCCCTTCTATTGGAGGGGAAACAGATGGGTCAGAGAAGGGTCGATGATGGCGACAATGACGGCGTATCTTTGTGTGTGATTCGCAGTAGAATTGTGGTTCGAATACCCTTCTGGATCGAAAACCAAGTAGAGGAATGTGTAGGTATTTGAGTTGGTGTCATTTTGTACTATTTGTATGGTGGCGGACCTTCATAGTCTGTTCTATGGAAGGAGAAACAGAAGGGTTGGTCGTCACGAAAATGAAAATAATTGAAAAATGACATATGTGATTTCGACGATCGGACTTCCCATCAAAAAAATTGTCTTAGGAGTGAGTTTTCCGGTGTGTTTACAGGGTCTTTTCACTTGTTCTTTTTTTTAAGAGACTTCGGTGTACGAAGTACACACATGTTCATTACCCGTAGACTTGTACATGGTTTTTGTACTGGGTATTTATTGTGGTATTTTTACAACGTACACTCACAATACCGGTACGACCAGATATAATTTTTTTAATGAAGTCGCACTGTACGTACCGTACGTACGTAAGAGTCTGGCTGGTACCGTACATTAGTACCGGTAATGCCCAGGGCCGAGTAAAATCTTCGAAAACAACTTATGGTCAAAGGAGTCGATTTACCGCCTTTATCTCTTACTTGTTACTGATTTATACGCACTTTGTGTAACCAGGAGTGGGATGCCTTGTTGTGAGACTGGGATGCTGGATCCTACGACGCACCTACCGGCGATGCTGGCATCGTCAAGCATCATTGCGAATAAAACCTAGTTACTGGAATCAACGAATAAGTGATCAACAATGGCAGGTACGAGGATAAACAATGAATGTAGTGTAATTGTGCTGTGCTGTGCTGTGCTTTTTGTTCAATGGACTACAGTTGATGACGAAATCCTTTTCTCTTGGATCGAGCGTCGCGTGCTTTTCTCCATCGGTATATTCGCTAACCGAAGCTTTCTTCCTTGTCAAATGTGTTTGTGGACAACATTGGTATTGCGTGAAAATTATGTATTCGATGACGGCAGGCAAAGCATCAGCAGTAGCGAGCGCCCTTAAGAAGGGTGTCTCGAAAAAGGGAACTCGCATTCACACCAAGGTTCACTTTTACAAGCCGAAGACATTCAAGGCTTCGAGAAATCCGAAGTACGAGAAAAAGAGCACCCCTAAGAAAACTGGTCTCGACCCATATTCCGTCATCAAGTACCCTCTTACAACTGAGTCGTCGATGAAATTGATTGAGGATAGCAACACACTTGTTTTTATTGTCGATATTAAGGCTAACAAGCGTCAAATCAAGGCTGCCGTACGAGAACTGTACAGCATTGAATGTGAGAAGGTGAATACTCTCATCACCCCCCGGGGATTGAAGAAGAGCTACGTCAGACTGAGCAAAGACTACGATGCCTTGGATGTTGCTAACAGAGTCGGAGTCATCTAACCGTGTTAATCAATACCTAGAATAAAAAGATGTCGACGCCCCCTCATTGATACGCCTTACTTTCTGATACGATGTGCCTTCCGTTATGATATGTCGGATGCAAGTTCACGCATAGGAAACATCGTTGAATGCATTCAACATTTCAAAGCGCGCAACTATTAGGCCAACTATACCGATTCTGAAGGGATATTCGATAATTTGTGGCTAAATCACGTCACGTAAATTTTTCCTGACGTTTTTGATCGATCCAAAAGATTAGAGCATCATTGCGTTTCGTCTGAGTTAGGGAGACCTACCGGTAAATCCCGAGGTGTAGGGTCTCGGAAGCATCAAGCACTGCATGCCCGCATTTTTCTGTTCTGAAAAGCAACTAAAGTCAAACGTCACTCCCCAATGTCGCAAGAAGTAACTAAGTTGGACTACTCTATTTTTTGTTTCGTGCAACACCAGGTCAATTTTTCACTGACGAAAAATGGCAAATGCTAAATTCCGATGAGAGCGAATTGATCAATTACCATCAAAATCATGTTTTTCGGTAACTACATATCTGGCAGACGTAATCTATCCCAATATTCACAAATGTGCATCTATCGCATGCCCAATTAACGCGACTCGTATGTACTGAAGAAGGTGAAGGAGATGTTCGTTTCGTCATTTTTTTCTTGTCAGACACGCCTCCACTAATTTGCGATGCCGGTTTCAATTCTTTGTCGCGAGTGGGAGGTTTTTGTCGAACGGAAGAGGATGTTGTATTGGAAAATACCAGCTCCGCGGAGGGTCCGTTTGACGCCGTTTTCGTAAAAGTTGCACTCTTTGGTTTTATTCGAGTCTCGCCCCGATTTATGTGAGTCTCGACAGAGGATGAGTCAATATTTATCACGTCGAAAAAAGATTCCGTTACAACGACCTCATTTTCACTTCCACCTGAGAAATGGCTCTCGTGGTCACCGTCTCCTCCATTACTCGTTTTTGCGTCGCACAACGGCTTGAAAGCAATGGTAGATGTTCCAGAATCTTTCTTCATACGTTCTCGCAATTGATTTACTAGGGAATTGAAATTGGTCTTCATTTTTTTGTCAAAAGTGACGTTGCCGCTTGTGAGGTTCCCAGTTTTGATGTTCTCATTCAATTTCTCCATGCACTTCATGTCACCCGCAGCTCCCGTGATCACAGCTCGCTTTTTTTCATCTTGTTGTGCTTGCAATTCTTTCTTTAGTTCCGCTGCTAGATCAGATGGCTTTTTGGGCTCGATGCTATCTGCTTCTGCGTTCCACATGCTTTGGAACTTCCGCATACGGTCCATTAGTTCTTGCTCAGTCCCGCTTGTCGGAATGTCGTATTCTTTACAGAGTTTTCGTAATTCGATTTTCTTCATTCGGGCATAGTTCCTGGACTGCATCTTTCGTTCGATGGGTGACTCCTGATGATCGTCATTACGAAAACCATCATTATGACAATCATCTCTGAAGGGATCGTCCCCTTTTTTAGGGCTATCCTCGTCGTAATCTACGTTTGCCGAGGCCTTCCGTCTTTTACTTCTCCGCTGCCTGTCGGAACCAGATGGAAGCGTAATTTCATTATCATTTGTTGCTAGTCTGTGATGGTTCAACAATAGTTCTTTGAAACATTTTATACTATCTTGAATACTTCGATTCATCACCAAAGCCTTGTCGACGTCCATGATAGTGACAGTCCTTCGGCATAATGGACAAGCGCGCTTCTGGCGGTGAGCGCCACTCCGCGCTGCTACCCAGAAGTTACGGATACAAACCGAACAGAAGGTATGACCACATTCCTTTATGGTGACTGCTTTGTTGAAAAGACTCGAACAAATTCGGCAACGAAATGTTTCGTCCAGATCTTTGAAGACTTTGGGGACTCGACTTTCCTCGAAAACATTCTCTTCCTCATCTTCCACTTTTTGCAGTTGATCCTCCATTTTTGGCTAACTTTCGTTTGCCTTCCCTTCTGTGGTCTTGTGTCAGGGGATTTCTTGTAGTTATCAGTGACTCTATCAGTCCAATCTATTGCGGCATCCTTTGGTCCTGATGCATTAGTTTGTCTGGCTAGGTACGACAATACGAACTACCGGTATAAGAGTACGGGTAGTTTCAGACGCGTCTGAAAACGGCAGTCCACGGGAAGCCATTCCAATCGACTTAAACGAGTAATTACTCGTAAAAAGATGAGTGGAACGAACAAAAATACTTCGTAAAAATAAAAATAAAGCCATGACGGTGATGATGTTGAAATCAGCATATTTTTGAGTGATTCCCACCAGATGAAAACGAATAAAATTAATAAAAAAACACATAAAAAGTATGTGTTTTCTACATAGATTTATTCACTTCTGAATAAAATTTGATAGTCCATACATATCGACTGACAGTTTTTATTCACTTTTTTAACACTGAATAAATTTCAACGGAATCTTAAAATCATACTAAAATCAAATATTTCAGTCATCCAACGCATGAATCAATCATGTGCACCTCTTATTTTGAAATCATTAAGTGGTAAAAACGATTCCACTTAAGGCTACAACAGAAACAGGTTAAACTATTCAAACCAAGAAGGCATCATTAAAGACCGGATCGATAAGTAAACACTTGGAACCCATAAGTGCATTCAAAAGAGTATATCTGAAATGGGCCTCATTTATTCCATATATCACAATCAAGTAAAAGGCCCATTGAATAAAATACTTAACCTCGCCGGCCAGCCTTGCTTGCCAAAATAGGCCGGTAGGTGGCGCGGGTAGTGATTAAACAGACAGTTACTGTTTCTTCTTTAGGGATTCCAAATTCCAAATTTGGCAGTTAATAAAAGTATTCGTCCGCTGGGTGTGATAAAAAAGTATTCATTCTATGTACTTTTTATTAACTTTCGATTCTATTCACTTTCATCTGGTGGGAATCACTCATTACAAGCACGTGATGCTACTGTGAAAACGCAATCACCTTAAAGAATAAGTTTGAATCTAACAAGAGATTGGGTTATATCCTATTAGTGAGATAAAATTAAAAGTATGTGCCGATTGACTATATGCTGCAATTGTCTCATTTCTTTCGGCTCATGTACATTCGCACTGTGGATCAGTACTGGCCGGTACCTTTCCACCTACGGTCTTGTTTTAAGTAATTTGGTAAACAGGTTGTGCAACCATCGTCTGTGCTGTGCTCCAACACACTCCTGCGACGCGTCTCCATAACAGGTGATGTGGTGTTAAATCGATTAGCTCAGCCCTGTGTGGTATTTGCGCGCATCTGTTTAATGTTTTCAAATTCTGCTTTGTAGGTTAAACATTCCTCCTCGGTAATTCCAAGACTTTTGTTTCTAAACTTCCTAAATAGGGAGCCTTGTAGAGCTTGGTGAAAATGTCAGCCAGCATGTCTCCTGTTGGACAATACTCCACGCTAAGCTCTCGATTCTTTACTCGGTCAGTCACCATGAAGTACCGAATGTTGATTTGTCTTGTCCTCTTGGTGCTGGATTGTTTGCCATTGGTCTCTAGGCGTATGGAACTAGTGTTGTCCTGGTAGAGAATGTTCTTCTCTCCTAGAACCGGTTTGACTGGGTCGTCCCCGTCCAGGGGATTGCATCCTTGTGCATGGTATCCCTGCCATTGAAGGTAGTACCGGCACCAGAGATTGAAGGGCAGATGGTCGTCGACTCCCACCACTTTGGCTTCCGTTGAGCTCTTGGTGTTAATCTTTTGCTTGGTGGACATGGACAACACTGCGCCCTGTCCCATGGTTAGGACTGCCCCAGTGTGGCTTCGCATGTCGGAGTGGACTGCAAATGAGG
Organism: Pseudo-nitzschia multiseries; assembly: GCA_037355745.1. NCBI lineage: Eukaryota > Bacillariophyta > Bacillariophyceae > Bacillariales > Bacillariaceae > Pseudo-nitzschia > Pseudo-nitzschia multiseries. Next base: position 10,799,214 of record CM074789.1, on the reverse strand, counting down.
CGTCCACATACCAGTGGGAATTACCGGTTCCATCCCAACCGAGTACCAGTGGGAGTGCGATGGTGTCTCTCAAGTAGGCCAATACACGCCTCAACTTTTTCTGGTTGTGTTGGTTAGGATTCTGTACACGTGTACATAGGAAAGCAATTGCCGTTTGTATGTCCAGCCGCGCCCTCTTTGCCACGAATAATAGTTTGGCCACACAGGAATGGAAATTTTCCTGTTGGATTTCTTCCAGGGTGTTTGATTCATCCGACACATGGAATAGGTGGGATGCTGCTGGAGTCGGAGCCACCTTATCCTCCTGCAGCTCGGGTGGCAGACTTTCCAGTACATCTGCTATGTAGTCAAACATGCTGAACTTTACCTTCCCCTTCTCAGTGTAGTCGATGGTCATTCCCACGTACTCGTGGACTTTGCCACGGGTTACGGAAAGTGGCTTGAGTTTTCCAAACTCTGTGTTTAGTTGTTCTAGGATGTCGTCCACTACTGCTGGGTCACGATGTGATATTTTGAGATCATCCACATGCCAGACTATGGTCATTTGGTGTCCATCGATCATCTTGTTCATTGTGCACATGTCATATGGATTAGCTGTGAAACCCTGGGCCGTCAGGAATGCCACAAGCTTCTCCCAGAACAGTAGTGCCGCCCAAAGCGTGCCATAGATTGCCTTTTTTGCCTTGACAAACATAACTTTACGTCCATTCCTGTTAACTAGGTATTGGTTGTAGAGCTGTGGATCAATGCGTGTTAGTAGTTCAGCCATCATCCCATCCAGCCATATGAAAACTTCCTCATCGTCCGGCATTGGTGTTTGTAGGAATGCCCCTGGGATGTCAGCTGTCGCTACGTCCCGGCCTTCAATAGCGTTGATGAGACAGGATAGCATCAGAGCATAGAGCAATACTGTGGGTGACGAGGCTTCTTCCTTGGAGATGAATGCTCTCTGTGATCTCCCATCGGCGCATCCTCTTGCTTTGACTTTGCCACACCGTTTGCGCTTCAAAAACATTAGGTACTGGAGGGACCGTTGCACTTGCTCCTTAGTCATATCTCGGGGGTGAATTGGTGCAACAACCTCCATGTCATGCATCTGTTGCAACTCACTCAGAATAGCTTCCACACAGGACTCCCCAAATATATCGAGTCCCTTTTTTACCCCATATTGCTTGGTAGCCAGGGTGGCGTCGAGATTGTTGTACTGTTCTAGCGCAGAGGCTGCCAGAACCACGGCGTGGTGTTCTTTTTCGAGTACTTTGATTGCTGTGCGGAAACCCGAAGAGAAGAAGGACCGGTGGTGTGTTATGTCTGTGTATCCTTCCCCTGCATTGAACTTGTTGTGTGTTCTTTGAACGGTGGGACGGAGATTATATCGGGGAGGAGAATTGTTATCTGGCTTGCCCTCCTCGGGGTCAGTTTGGGCGTCAGTTGAGTGTTCTGACGCGTGTGTGTTATCTGCTGTGTCTAGCAATTGGTTGTCATTGGGGCTGGCCGGCGCGCCGAGCGGTGGATCAGGATCAGGTTGATCGTGTACGATGGGCGTGGCGGGCACGTTGTCAATATTGTGATCATTATCGAGCGGTGCCGCTGTAGTAGCAGACTCTGTTGGAGCCTCATCCTCTGTTGTTGTTGCTGCTTCCACATCATTACTCGCCAGATTAGTTGCAGGGGGAATGGCACTGTCTTCAAAAATCGAACTGCCGCGGCTTTTGAGGGACACTCCTGTGAGGACGGTGTCAATAGTAGCGTCATCGGCGAGGTCAGGATGGTAGGATGGGTCAGTAGCATCATCAACATGTTCCGAAGAGTGCTCGTTGATGTCGAGAATGGTGGTTTGGCCCAAATGGTCCCCAAACCACAGACCGGCAGGTGCTTGCTGCGCATCAGCAATGGAGTGCACCCTGCGGATAACAGTGTCAGTCATGCGACCTAGTGTAGCTGATCAGCGATGTATGCGTCGACCGGTCTTGAGATTGAAAAGGAAAAAACCTCCTTGTTTGTTGTTAGATGGTCGTAGGTAGATAGCATCAGTAGCTCGTGGCTTCATTGTATTGTCTTGCGCATCCTCATGCCCTAGTACATAGTCACCGAATTGGAATTTGCAGTGTCGAGTGGCGTTGAGCTTTTCTCCTGTGATGAGCTCCCGGGCTGACAAAGTGGTGCCCAGCCCGCTGGTCATAGTGGAACTGTTGAGCCAAAAATCCACCCTGTGTACCATTTTGATCACCATTCGGGGAGGCATTCGGTCAAAAGGAACGGCAGCAAATGTGCACCGGCAGCGTTCCTTACTGGTTCGATTGTCCCGTTCAATGTGAGGCTCATGCTCATTACGAGCAGTGACATGAAGGGTAACTAGTGTGGGTAGGGAGAGCAGCGCGTCGCTCAAGCAAGCAAATTCATTGTCCCCAAACACTTGAGTGATGGTGAAGCCTCGCCGTTGGTAGATGCCAAAAACAGCTTTGAAACACTGCAGCAGTGTTGATCGACGTGCATCATTAATGGCACAGCTGGTACGGAATCTGATGTGATGGGAGATAGTGCGGAAAAACCTGATGCCATTGACAGTGTAGATGTCGGCAGCCAGAGTAACCTCACGGTAGTGTGCTAACTCTTCGGGTGGAACGGGTAGCACGTCGGTGTGGACATGTGCTGGTCTTTGCCGCACGGTTTTGCCTTTAATTATGTTGGTGTTGACACCATAGATATCTTCTGCCATGATGACATCCTTCCGGGTTGTCCCGCAGTTTTGAATCCGATTGTTATCAATCATGTGGAGTAACTCTTTGGTGCTGGGGAATCCCATGATCTCCTGCAGTCGTCTAGCCTGCTCGGCTCTCTTTATATCGTTGTTTGAGTAGAATTCTTTCTTTCCTTCTTCTGTGGTGATGGCAAAGATATTTTTGTCTTGGCTTGTCAGGTTGCAAGTGTACAGGTTGTTGCTAGCCCGGTCAAACCTTCGTGTTGTTCCATCATTCTTGTGGACGTAGAAAGACTGGGCAATACTGGTGTCAAGCGTGGCGCGGTACTTGTCGGTAACTAGGCCGAGGAATAGTATGTTAGCAATTCCTCCCTCAAGGTACCACACCATTCCAAATCCGGGGAAGTCCCCCACCATTGTGGTTTCCACGCTTCCTGCATTGCAGTGAATCACAATCCGGCCGTTGGGTGTGGCCTGATGTTCTGCAGGAGGGCCCTGTTACTGATCACATTGCAAGAGGCCTGGCTGTCCAACAGCAGGAGATTGGGGTCAAGCTTGCCATGATTTTGAGCAAGCAGGAATTTGGTGTCCTGGCTAATAGTCGTGTCCATGGCCCGGCTGGCGCCATCCTCACTCCTGGGGTTCTCACTCCTGGGGTTCTCACTTCTGGGCTTCTCATCAGTTGCCGATCCATCGATGGACCATTCAGCATATAATGTGTTGTGCTCCGTGCTGCTCACCTCAGTGGTGGCTGAGCTTTCATTGTCGTTGTCGCTCTCCCAACTGGCTTGCCGGGCCACTAGCAATGGTACTCCATCGTCTGACTCCAACTCGTCCTCTTCACTGTAGGTTCCACCGTGTGACAACAATTCCATGTTGCTGATCGGCATGAAACATAGTTCTTTGCCAAATGTTTCTCCTTCTGATATACCATCAATCAGTAGCTGGTGTGCTTCCTTTACAGCTCCCTTGCTGTCCTCTCCATTGGTCACAAAGGCTGTTCCTTCAAATGTCTTTTCCGAGCCTGGCTTGTTGCTGCTGCTACCTTCCGTCCGTGATGCTCTAGTACTGCTGCCGTTGTTGTTACTCGAGGTGTTGCCTGTTTGTTTCGGGTTGTTGTTTTTGGCTGTTTTGAATCGGAGCAACATATCAAGTGCTTCAGATGTATTGACTGGATATGAGTCCTTCTTTAGGCAGTATTCATCCTTCAGAGTTCCCTATAGGTTTCTGTGGTTCTTTTGGTTGGATCCCTCAATAATCTGTGCTGATAGTAATATCTGTTCGGCGGCTTCGATGATGGGTTGCTTGTCTGCATCAGTCATTCCGGAATAGTCGCTATACTTTTTGGTTGGGAAGACTCGTTTCATGGTGTATCTAATCAGTTCCTTGGACACAATCTGGATCCCAGCTGCCTTCATTACCTTGAATTGCATTTGCATTTCTTCCACGTATTTAGTTGGATCTTTGGTCCCGTCTTGAAATGCCAAGAGGATTTTTTTCAGTTTCATGAGTACATCAACAGGCGGGCAAATGGAAGACTCATTGTCTCTGTAGCATATTTCTTTTAGGTACTCAAGCACTTTTAACGTGTCAGCCTGTTCCTCAGTTGCTGTCCAATCCTCCTTTGCCTTCAGTTTCTCGGTGATTCCTGAGCTAAGTTGTCCATGCATGATGTCAAACATCTTCTTCAAGTCCTCTTCGTATCTCTTTATCCTCTTCTTGATCCCTTTTTGCTCCTCTATCCAGAGCCGGCTGTAGAGCTCTTTCTTGTGGGTATCAATCACCCTGTTGTCGGTCCATTTGTCTGAGTCTGGAAACAAAATCGTGAAGTCATCCTCGGTGAGTCCTTATAGGGTTCTCATGGGCTTGCGTAGGTCGGGATTCATCTTTCCTGCTGCGATCTTTGCAGCCTTGTAGAAGGTGTCAAACTGCTGTGAGATGGGTGTTTTGTGGTCCAAGTTGTGGTCAATAACTATCCCTTTCATCTTGGTTTGGTCTTGTCCCTGGAATCGACTGTTCGTGCTGGTCGTTCCTCGGGTGTTGGGGCTGTTGTTACGCCGCCCACGCTGTCGTTGACGGTCACCATCGTGCTGCTTGCCGGTTAGATGTCCGGCGCTGTTGTTGTTTGTCTTGTTCTTGGTGTCCATTGGTCTGTTTCTTGCTGTGTGAAATGTGAATCTGGAGTAATCTCTGACAGATCGTGTGAGTGATTAACATGTGCCGAGGATATGATCTCTACGAGGCTAATGTATTCTGTTTCCAACGGCCCGGAATGTCTTGACGGGGTTAGTTGGATCGAAGGTAGAAATAACTGTGGTGATTTCTGCTTACCGGTACTTTTAATTTTATGTTGAAATCAGCATATTACAAGCACGTGATGCTACTGTGAAAACGCGATCACCTTAAAGAATAAGTTTGAATCTAACAAGAGATTGGGTTATATCTATTAAATTCCTTTCGTGACCAGAAGTACCAAAGCTACCAGAGGGTAGATTTCCTATCCGTACGAATCAATGAGTCCCGTATCAATCTAAGTAATCGATTCCCACGGCATATCGATTCCCACGGCGCATCGATTCCCATCGCGCATCAACGGTGAGCAATCCCTGTTTTACAATATTGCCATTGTTCTTCGGTGAGCAAACTCTGATTTCATAAAATATCACACGAGCTACGGGAGCAATTCCTGACCTTAATGATAAACATATCATGAAGTCTTCCTAACGGAACAAGAGAAGAAAACCGTTTGCGTGTGATTCTCACACAATACATATACATGCATACAGATATATATGGTCAACGACTAATACATGTACGGAAATAATCAGCAAGTAATCTCAGCACTACGCAACAGCAGTTGTAACGTATTCATCACAATAAAAGAGATATCTTGCATTTCAGCAAGATTTCACTTTGTCTTATACTTTTAACATTCAACTGATTTATATCCCAAAATTCACACTAGTTGCTACCAACTACTTGTAATCTACATACTAAGGTCTGTCTCGCTGCAATCTGAATAAGTCACAGCAAGAGGAGATCTGGCGTTTCCATAGTCTTGCCTGTAGTCCGATTATCCGTTGCCGAAAGTATCCAAACACAATTGCCACGCGTAGAGTACAATTGTTCGTCTACTAACACACTAACGCAGCGTTGCTGTGCAAACACTCCGATGACGAACTCAATGATATCATTGCATACAATGATGTCATGAATTACATACATCGTGATTCAACACAAGAAGACGGCAAACTCTGGTCGTTTCGCCGCATCCTAGGACACCAAGGTCCACTGGATAACAAGCATCCTCAATACAAAGGTTCCAAGTATAACCTTTGGATTGAATGGGAGAATATGGAACGCACATATGAACCTCTGGCCAACATTGCGGCTGATGACCCTGTCACCGTTGCAAAATATGGGAAAGACAACAACTTGCTTGACCTCCCGGGTTGGAAACGCCTCAAGCGAATCACCAACCTAGCGCGACGAACCAAGAAACTTGATCGACTCGTGCACCAAGCCAAACTACGTTCTTTCCGTACCACTCCGCAGTATCAATATGGATTCAAAGTGCCTCGTAACCACGAAGAAGCCCTCCGATTTGATCAAGCCAACGGAAACACCAAATGGGAAGATGCCACCACTCTGGAAATGGCACAACTCAATGAGTACAATACATTCATTGATAAAGGGTCTGTCTCGCTGCAATCTGAATAAGTCACAGCAAGAGGAGATCTGGCGTTTCCCTGCTAGTCTCGCCTGTAGTCCGATTATCCGTTGCCGAAAGTATCCAAACACAATTGTCACGCGTAGAGTACAATTGTTCGTCTACTAACACACTAACGCAGCGTTGCTGTTCTTCAGAAGCCTTTGAATCAGACTCTCAACGAATCGGATTCAGAAGGAAAATAATAATATCCTATTAGTGAGATAAAATTAAAAAGTATGTGCCGATTGACTATATGCTGCAATTGTCTCATTTCTTTCGGCTCATGTACATTCGCACTGTGGATCAGTACTGGCCAGTACCTTTCCACCTACGGTCTTGTTTTTAGTAATTTGGTAAACAGGTTGTGCGAACCATCGTCTGTGCTGTGCTCCAACAGATGACACATTTTTTGTCACATCCCAAGAACCGGCGATTAACCTCACCCATACTGGTACGAACCGTACGTCTTTACGATTCAGAAAATCTCATAGGTACGGTACTACCGTACGCGATAGTACAACATGTTAACAACTCCGATTCGCCCCTGCAAAGCGACCAATCTTGCTCGCACGACTTTTGGGGGTGAAAAATTAATGGACGTATCCATACGAGTAAGATTACCGATACGTAAGATCTTACTCGTACTCGTACTTCGTACTTCTGATGTTTTCATTCAACCGTTACGAACCTACCGGGGGAACGGTACAGATGCGCAACCATTCGTTTTCCGCGTTTCCAATCTTAAAAAAATAGAATTTACCGGCACCTGGGAATAGGTCAAACGGTACTATACCGTACGATGCTCTTTGTTTTCCACAAGTTTTGTTCTTCTGCATCTTGTTAAAAACTGCCTTCGCTATAGTCGGATATTCTATTCAAATATTTGAATGGCGACTACGAATATCAGTTGTTTGCATTCCAGTTCATAGTAGATAGAAAACGCAGAAGAAAATTGAACCATGAAACGAAGACAAAAGCGAGCCGTGGCCGACGGAGAAGAAGAAAATCTTGATCGATTCGCTGGATCCAGTGACGAAGAGGAGGAAGAACCGATGGCACCACCTGCACCCGCCGCATCAAGACATGATGATCATCATGATGCCGACGAAGAGAATGGTACCGATGATGATGATGATGATGATGATGATGATGATGACAATTTCCCACCTGGCGATGAGTATTTGCGGGGACGCAGCGACTCGAAGGGCAGTGTACAACACGAAGATGATGATGACAACGACAGTAACTCGAGTAGCATACAAGGGGAAGAAATGAACCCGGCGACAAAAATGGCGAATGCCATGAGTAAAATTCTTGGATCACAGGCAACCAGCTTAAGTAAAAAGTCTGCGCATCCACCATCTGTTGTGCTCGCGAAGACTGTCACGCCGTTGCAGAAATTACAAAAGAAAGAAAAAGAGCAACAAAAAGCAATCAAAGAAAAACGTGGGGCAAATCGTGAACGGAATCTTACGGCTTTGCACCTTCCTCTGTCTATTGCTACCAGCAACACTGTCCAACCAGGGGGTCGGTTATCAGTGGCGAAAGAATTAGAACAGGAACGTTTCCATCGACGTGTTGCTACGAGAGGTGTGGTTGCCCTTTTCAATGCTATTACTCAGCATCAGAAGATTAACAACCCCGATGTGCGTATACCTTCCACCACCCATGTTTGATATTTACAATAGCCCTTAATCGACACAGATGCTAGCACCAAAACTCACTGAACTTTTCCCTTTCATGCGACTCGAATCTCAGAACGAATGCACTGTATCGTCGAAGAACAAAGAAGCATCGAAGTTGACGAAGCACGGATTTTTGGACAAAATTAAAGCTGCTGCCAAGACAAAAGGAATTGATGAGCGTCACGACACCCACGCTCAGAAAGCGGAAAAGAGCGCTTCTAGCAGTGGAGCGAGCAATAGCTCCTCGTGGGGTGCATTAAAAGATGATTACATGCTTAATTCGAAAAAGGTGAGTTATTGAAATTATCAGTTCAATTCGTCCGTAAGTTGTTATAATGCTGGTATTTCTCCATTTTCACTTCTAATGAAGTTTTTATCTTTTTGGTTCGAAAAGAATTGGGATGAAGAATCTTCGGAGGAGGAACCTTTTGATGAATCTGAAATTCTAGATGGCGAAGAGAAAGTAGATGTCCAAGGATCGACATCAAGGAAAAAACGCCGTGTTTCGGGCAAGCAATAATAATAATAATGGCTGTAACGCCAATCCATAATAATCGAAATTGTTATCTTCGACCCATCTTATGTGAAGCAATACAAATATTTTAATTTGGCACGATCAAGAAAACGTGTCTCGTGCATTATATCATGCCGCTTCATCAAACGTATATTGGTCATCTCCATGATTCGAATCTGCGGTATCATTCCTGTACAAGTTTGCAATAAGATCACTGTATGTTTCCAAGACTTTGTGCTTTCGAATGCTCATTTTGGGAGTTACCATGTTGTTGGCGGCAGTAAATGGCGCCACAAACGCCCACTTTCGTGGAATTTCAAACTTTTTCAGGTCTGAACAGCACTTGCGGATTTCGTTGTCGATCAAAATGTGAACTTGCTTTTTGTTTGCGATTTCACTCTCTGGGATCTCGTCATTGTACTCCAACTTCTGGCTAATGGCAGGCCAATCTGGTACTATCAGTGCGACATTGTATGGCTTATTGGCTCCACAGATCACAACTTGGTTGATAAATCGGCTGAGACCAATAGCATTTTCGATTGGTGCGGGTGCCACATATTTTCCGTTTTCTAATTTATACTGTTCCTTGATACGGCCGGTAACTTTGATCCATCCGTCCGCGTCCATTCTCCCCAGATCACCAGTATGAAACCTAAAAAATGAGATGAAGAGTAAGATACGACTGCTCTGTTCTTGCATTTATTTCTGTAGATTGAATGAAGTTGATACACACTTACATCCTCGATTTTCCATCTGGAGCAACGCTGATAACCTCATCTGTAGCTTCCTTGTTGTTGTAATAGCCTCGCATCACGTTTGGACCAACACAACAAATCTCTCCCTCTTTACCCGGAGGCAATACTTTTCCGTCGTTGTCAATGATGTAAACTTCTACACCTTGTAGTGGACGTCCGACGCTTCCGATTGATCGTTTGCTGATAGAATTGAGCGAAATGATCGGTGACGTCTCTGTAAGACCATAACCCTCCAAGACTGGAATTCCAATTGAATCCATAAATTTTAAAACGTCTATTGGACAAGCAGCTCCAGCAACACAACCATAACGTAGGTTACCTCCAAATCTATCGCGGATTTTTGACAACACTAATCGATCTAAAACTGTATATTTTAACGTTTGAGCAAAACTCAGAGCATCTCGCTCGCCTCGTCGGAATTGAGCGTTTTTGTTGCCAATTTCAATTGCATTTCTTAGCAATGCGTCTTGAATATATTGCCCGGAATTCGCTTTATTCTGGACACTGTCGTAAACCTTGCTATAAAGAGTTGGAACAGCGAAGATAACCGTAGGTTTGACGAGCTGCAAATCTTCCAAAAGAAATGGTATGCCCCTACAAATTGCGCAACTTGAGCCAAATGACATTGCCATCCAAAGTTCGACTGTTTGTCCATAGGAATGAGCCCTGTGATAAGTCAAAGAAATGAAATTCATAGTGAGACGGTAGGAAAGATGAAAGGTAAGAGGTGCAAATATGATACACACAAAACGCCAAAACATCAGACTTACCATGGTAAGAATGCTAAGGTTTTACTAGATTCATCAAGCAAATCATGCGGTTTCTGTGACAACAATCTTCCACCTTTGATATTTGATACAATGTTGCGATGGGTGAGTTCAACACCCTTCGGATTCCCTGTCGTTCCTGACGTATAAATTAGATTAGCAAGATCCTCTTCGTTTGGAGTCGTTACAATAGAACTCTGTTCAGGTGGCAAGGAGTTATCGATAATTTCACTCATAGCTGTCTGATATCCATATTCTTCGCCGTCAACAGCGTCCAAGCAAAGTGTGGAATGAACACTGGGTGTCATGTGAAGGACCTCATTGCTGAAGCGGTGGAAAATGTCTTTAGTTGAACAAATGATCACACTCGCAGACGAATCGTTAATGATATACTTCCAGTCGGTCGCTAGCTGGGCTTCGTACATGGGTACTAGTGTCGCATTTAATGAGTAGGTAGCAGCAGCAATCATGGCCCATTCGTATCGATTGTTGGAAATAATTCCTATTTTATCAAATTGTTTGACTCCTACACGTAAAGTACAAAAACGAAATCGGTTTGTTTTTTCGGAAATGAGAGGGTAAGATTGCAATCGAGCTAAATGTTACTTCGGGTAAAACATAGAACTCGAAAATGAATATCTTACCAAGATCCTTCAAAAGTAAGCAGCATTCGTTGACCTTGCTTCCGAAATCTTCATAGTTTAAGTACTCAAACTTACAAGTTGTTTCGTTGTAAGTTCCATAAATTGGGTTTATAGAGTAGACCTAGTCGCACGTGGTCGAGGTCAAGATCGAAGTAAATGGACACGGTTAGGAACTGATTGAAGTCGCGCTCTTCTGGCAGGACAACGCCGGGTCAGAAACTCACATCGCATGCTGTCTTTTGAAGTTCATAAAGTGTTTTAAATTGAATATCTTTTTGTTGAAATCCATTCGCATTTGACGTCGACTCTACGGTGGAAAAGAAGCTATACACGGTTCTTTTTGTGCCGGTGGGGAACAGATATCTTCGAGCGCCCTTGAGGCTTGTCACATTAAAAAAACGCATCTACCGTCTCCTCTTTTTTGGTTCGAATTGTCAGCGTAGAAAATATTGAGTTTCTTTGTACGAAATAGGATACTCGTATCATCTATCGTCTCCTTTTGGTTCGAATAGTGACAACGTTTGAAAAGTGGGATCGTTCGTAAAGAAACGAATCAATTCCCTTTTCTTCTCGTGATTATTTGCGACCAGATGTTTTGATCCCACGAAAAGAAGTTACAAAATTGGTGTCAAAGGAAGAATGTGATTCAAAATTTTAACATGACACCGTTGTCATCGACGCGAACGATTTTCAGACTTTACCAGGGCCGTGAATGAATAGAGTGAGTCACGATCAATGTTTGTGTGGTATTCCAACGCTCACGATTGAAATTACCCACGATTCAAGAAAATCTGAAAAGCAAGCCGGTCTTCAATATTGAAGACTGGATGAAGAACATATCCAAATTCTCTATGTGCAATGTACGTTGAAGTTCCATTCAACGGCTTTTTACTGTTATAAGCTTTCTCAACGGCTCCTCGGAGTAGTTGACAGAGCTAGCTCACAATCTCAATCTTAGTTTTTAACAAATACATAAACCTTATTTTAGTACCTTTTTAGAGGCGTACGACACTGTTTAAACAGTCGAATAACCGCTTCGACCTTTTTCTACCGGTAAAGACTACTTCAACTACTACACGAACAAAAATTACCACTACCACACAGCTAACAAACGAACAACCGATCCTGAAGATTGTCCAGTAACAATAAGAAATCGACCAGTATGTCTTACTCAGTCATTCCCTTCAAGTATGACTTTGATCAAGAGTCTATTGACAAAATTGAGTACAATAACACCCAAGACGTCAATGGATCCCAAGAAGTTACCAAGATCAAAATCCCTTTGATTACTGCAGGATCAACCAAATTACAAATTCTTTTCACCATCAATGAGTTCATTAGATCTAAGAAGACCCTCAACCTAACCACAGGACCAAGAATCTATGACAAGTTTGTAGATCTCCTCAGAGACTACACCGACTGTAGCTGGTGGAACAGCTATGTGTCAGCCAACGTCCCACAGAGAACTGTGGACAACTTCCAGACGACAGTGGAAGCATTCATCAACTTCAAGTTCAACAGCAACCTCGATGCCTACCAGAATCATAAAAGATTCCTCACCAACATTAAGAAGACAACCTCCATGACTGTACACCAATTTGTAGCTCAAGTCAACTTCCACAACCATGTTATCCTCCCATTACTACCAGGACACCCACCGCAAGATGCAGAGATCAATGAAAGCGACTTCAAGAATCTAGTTTTCGAATCGATGCCAGAGGACTGGAAAGACATCTATCAACACCACCACTCTCCCCATAGAGATTCTCTTTCTGAAATGATGATAAGATTTGAAAGATTCCAATCTGTACAGAATAAAAAGAACAAGAAATCAGACAACCAGTCTCAAAACAACAACAACAACAACAACAATGCCAACAACAACCGTAACAACCGTAACGGAAACAACAACAATCGCAACAACCGAAACAATCGCAACAATCGAAACCGAAACAACAACAACAATAACCAACGCAACAACAACAACAACAACAACAACAATCAACGCAGCAACAACCAAGGCAACAACAACAACAAAGGCTCGACTAGGATCTCAAATGACTCACCGTGTCCTATCCACCCTGGTACCAATCACACTTGGGGGCAATGCTACACCAACAAGTATGGCAGCAACTCCAATCAGTCTAATAACAACTCTAGGGACAACACCGACTCGCACGTGAATGATTGCAGCAATCGATCCACTACCTCCTCGTCGCACGGTAGTAACTTCCATGAACCAGAGCAACACATGTGTGTCTTCATCAATGAACCAGAAGAAACTACCATCCCTACAACTCCTTGGCCGGATCTCTTCCATGCCGATATGGATATCGATGAAGAATACTACAACTCGGATCTTCAAAGGTTTCCCTCTGAAAAGACCGATTCCGACAACAACAAGCAAGATGTTGCTCCTAGCAAGGACAACGTCGACATCGACCTTGCTCCAACCACAGTAAGTGTCTGCAACTCGATCAATGGATCCCTTGGCAAGTACTACTTGAAAACCCTCTTCGATTCCGGATCAACCGACAATCTCATAGTGGAATCAGCAATTCCCTCTGGAATCAAGAAGAACCTTCTAGACCAACCAATCCAAATGCAAACAACAAATGGCAAAACCACTTGCAACCACTACGTAACCTTGGAGAACACCATATTCCCAGAACTATCATACTCGATGAAAGTCCTACAAATCAAGTGCTTTGTGGTCTCTCAGAATATCAACTACCACCTCCTTATCGGAAGGAAAACCATGAGAGATCTTGGAATGAAAATGGACTTCGAGACTTGTACCATAGAATGGTATGAGAAGACAATGGACTTCCATCCTCGCAATTACTTTGACAACAAGTCCTTGCTCCACAAGGTTATGTCTGCAGAACCACATGCCATTGCAGAAAGTTACTCCAACCAATCAATCCAACAATCTTATGTAGATGGAACCACCAAGTATGAGAAAACTGACCTCCACAAGCTTGTCACCGACCAAAACCATCTCTCCTACCAAGAGAAACAAGCCTTGTTACCAATACTCCTCCAAAACGAAGAACTTTTTGAAGGCTTGAATGACAAAGAATTAGGTATTTTCCCTAATCAAACGTTCCACATTGATCTCCAGCAAGGCGCAACTCCATATCATGTAAAACAGCCCTATTCCATTCCACTGCACCAACAAGAAGCAGTGAAGAAAGAAATTGATCGACAAGTGAAACTTGGCATCCTCGAACGGTGCTATGCAACTGAATGGGGAATGCCAACGTTTGTAGTGCCAAAACCAGATGGCTCCTGTAGACTCATCAGTGACTTCCGAGAACTCAACAAAGTCACCAAGAAACTTCACTATCCACTCCCAAAGCTCCAAGATATCTTCCACAGAAGAAGAGGCTTCAAATATGTCACCCTTATTGATGTCAGCATGCAGTTCCACACCTTCAAACTTGACGAGACCTCCACCTGGCTTTGTGTCCTTGTTACTCCATTCGGAAAGTTCAGACTGCTCCGATTGCCAATGGGCTTCCTTAACTCTCCAAGTTGGGCCCAAGGCTGCATGGAACAAATGCTCTCACACCTGAAGGACATCGAAGTATACATCGATGATATTGGTATTTTCTCAGACACCCTTGAATCCCATTGCAAATCAGTCTCCTCTGTTCTGTCCTTACTGAAGTGTCACAACTACTCTGTCAAGCCCTCCAAGTGCCACTGGTTTCAATCCCAAGCTCCTTGGCTTGGCCACATTATCTCGCGCGATGGTATTAGGCCCAATCCAAACAAGATTGCTCCTATTCTGAAACTTGCTTTTCCCTCAACAACAACCCAACTTCGATCCTTTGTTGGGATGATTAACTTCTATCGAAACTTCTATCCCAAACGCGCTGAAGTCCTTGCACCCCTTACTGACCTCTCTGGAGGAGCCAAAGGCAAAATCTCTCCAACACCAGAACTTCTCGAAGCTTTCAACAAAGCCAAATCCCTTATTGCCAATGATATCCTCCTTGCCTTCCCTGATCCAAACAAGCCCTTCCATGTCTATACTGATGCTTCTGATTACCAACTTGGAGCTGTCATCCTCCAAGACAGCAAAATCATCCTTTGCTTCTCCAGAAAACTCAACGCCGCTCAACGGAAATACCCAACGGTCGATAAAGAGATGCTCTGTATTGTAGAAGTCTTCAAGGAATTCCGTACCATTCTTTGGGGTGCTGAAATCATCGTATGGACAGACCACATCAACTTAACCAGGCAAAATCTTACCAGCCACAGAATTATGACTTGGCGAATGCTCCTTGAAGAATTTTCCCCCGTATTCAAATACATCAAGGGCAAAGACAATGTCATTGCTGATGCCCTCTCAAGGCTCACACTTCAGCAAGACACTCCGGAGAAGAAGAAGGAGCTCTTCGGTCCCGCTGCCGATCCAACGGACGACTCGGACCTTGCAACTGACTCCACCGACTCCAATCTTCTCTCTCTTTCCGAATTGTTTCTTAACTACCCAGAAGACATTCCCATGTACCCCTTAGCCTTCGACCAACTCGCCCAAGATCAAGCAGCCAATGCAGATATCGCCACCAATCCTCGTTATACAACTGAAAACTTCAATGGCACCGACTTGAAAGTTGTAGACTCCAACGGTCGCCAGAAAATTGTACTCCCTCCAAACAGAGTGCAAGCCACCATCAAATACTACCACCACGTGCTTGGCCATGCCGGCGCAGAACGATTGTACCGAACCATCAACCAATTTGTATATGCCCCAAACCTGAAGGACCAAATCAACGCCTTCTGCAAAACGTGTGACACGTGCCAACGATACAAGAATAGCCACCAAAGCCACGGACAGCTCCCCACCAAAGAACACCAATATGTTCCTTGGGACACCATTGCAATCGATGGAGTAGGCCCTTGGAAAATCAAGATCCCTGGCCATGGAACAGTCTCCTTCAATGGCTTTACCATCATGGACATGTGCACCAACCTCCTTGAAATCATTCGAGCCCCACAAGTAAACCCAACCGGCCTCATGGCAGTTCATGCCCTCGACAATGGCTGGCTCTCCCGATATCCCAAACCAGTAAATTGTATTATTGACCAAGGAACCAACTTCATGAGTAATGACTTCCAACTCCATCTTGCCAACCTAGGAATCAAAGCCAAGGTCTGCTCAGTCCGGAACCCACAATCCAATGCAGTACTTGAACGCGTCCACGATACCATGAAGTCTGCAATGAGAACAGAACTCAACACCAACCCTCCACAGACTCTCCAGGAAGCAACTGATATTATTGACACCATCTTCGCATCGGCTCAGTTTGCGGTTCGATCAACCATCAACAAGACCTTTGGAATGACACCCGGAGCCCTTGTATTCCACAGAGATATGTTCCTACCGATTCCTGTAATCACTGACTTGGCCATGGTCAGAAACAAAAGACAAGCTCAAATCGACAAGAATGCTATGAAAGAGAACAGCCACAGGAAGCTTCATGATTACAGTGTAGGAGATCAAGTTATGGTGAAAAATGAAAAGCAAATCCCTGGAGCTTTCGAAGCAAGAAGCAAAGGCCCCTACACCATACAGCAAATCCACACGAATGGTACAGTTTCCTTTCTCTTACGAAATCAAGTAATCCAACGCATGAACATTCGAAATCTGAAACCATATCACACCAACTAAAAATTTCTTATCTAAGCAATACTGGTCGCACACGACTAACAAAAATTCTGTGCCACCGATCGAACTTTTACGAGAAGGAGAAGAGTGTGGTATTCCAACGCTCACGATTGAAATTACCCACGATTCAAGAAAATCTGAAAAGCAAGCCGGTCTTCAATATTGAAGACTGGATGAAGAACATATCCAAATTCTCTATGTGCAATGTACGTTGAAGTTCCATTCAACGGCTTTTTACTGTTATAAGCTTTCTCAACGGCTCCTCGGAGTAGTTGACAGAGCTAGCTCACAATCTCAATCTTAGTTTTTAACAAATACATAAACCTTATTTTAGTACCTTTTTAGAGGCGTACGACACTGTTTAAACAGTCGAATAACCGCTTCGACCTTTTTCTACCGGTAAAGACTACTTCAACTACTACACGAACAAAAATTACCACTACCACACAGCTAACAAACGAACAACCGATCCTGAAGATTGTCCAGTAACAATAAGAAATCGACCAGTATGTCTTACTCAGTCATTCCCTTCAAGTATGACTTTGATCAAGAGTCTATTGACAAAATTGAGTACAATAACACCCAAGACGTCAATGGATCCCAAGAAGTTACCAAGATCAAAATCCCTTTGATTACTGCAGGATCAACCAAATTACAAATTCTTTTCACCATCAATGAGTTCATTAGATCTAAGAAGACCCTCAACCTAACCACAGGACCAAGAATCTATGACAAGTTTGTAGATCTCCTCAGAGACTACACCGACTGTAGCTGGTGGAACAGCTATGTGTCAGCCAACGTCCCACAGAGAACTGTGGACAACTTCCAGACGACAGTGGAAGCATTCATCAACTTCAAGTTCAACAGCAACCTCGATGCCTACCAGAATCATAAAAGATTCCTCACCAACATTAAGAAGACAACCTCCATGACTGTACACCAATTTGTAGCTCAAGTCAACTTCCACAACCATGTTATCCTCCCATTACTACCAGGACACCCACCGCAAGATGCAGAGATCAATGAAAGCGACTTCAAGAATCTAGTTTTCGAATCGATGCCAGAGGACTGGAAAGACATCTATCAACACCACCACTCTCCCCATAGAGATTCTCTTTCTGAAATGATGATAAGATTTGAAAGATTCCAATCTGTACAGAATAAAAAGAACAAGAAATCAGACAACCAGTCTCAAAACAACAACAACAACAACAACAATGCCAACAACAACCGTAACAACCGTAACGGAAACAACAACAATCGCAACAACCGAAACAATCGCAACAATCGAAACCGAAACAACAACAACAATAACCAACGCAACAACAACAACAACAACAACAACAACAATCAACGCAGCAACAACCAAGGCAACAACAACAACAAAGGCTCGACTAGGATCTCAAATGACTCACCGTGTCCTATCCACCCTGGTACCAATCACACTTGGGGGCAATGCTACACCAACAAGTATGGCAGCAACTCCAATCAGTCTAATAACAACTCTAGGGACAACACCGACTCGCACGTGAATGATTGCAGCAGCAATTCCAACAACAGCAATCGATCCACTACCTCCTCGTCGCACGGTAGTAACTTCCATGAACCAGAGCAACACATGTGTGTCTTCATCAATGAACCAGAAGAAACTACCATCCCTACAACTCCTTGGCCGGATCTCTTCCATGCCGATATGGATATCGATGAAGAATACTACAACTCGGATCTTCAAAGGTTTCCCTCTGAAAAGACCGATTCCGACAACAACAAGCAAGATGTTGCTCCTAGCAAGGACAACGTCGACATCGACCTTGCTCCAACCACAGTAAGTGTCTGCAACTCGATCAATGGATCCCTTGGCAAGTACTACTTGAAAACCCTCTTCGATTCCGGATCAACCGACAATCTCATAGTGGAATCAGCAATTCCCTCTGGAATCAAGAAGAACCTTCTAGACCAACCAATCCAAATGCAAACAACAAATGGCAAAACCACTTGCAACCACTACGTAACCTTGGAGAACACCATATTCCCAGAACTATCATACTCGATGAAAGTCCTACAAATCAAGTGCTTTGTGGTCTCTCAGAATATCAACTACCACCTCCTTATCGGAAGGAAAACCATGAGAGATCTTGGAATGAAAATGGACTTCGAGACTTGTACCATAGAATGGTATGAGAAGACAATGGACTTCCATCCTCGCAATTACTTTGACAACAAGTCCTTGCTCCACAAGGTTATGTCTGCAGAACCACACGCGGTTGCAGAAAGTTACTCCAACCAATCAATCCAACAATCTTATGTAGATGGAACCACCAAGTATGAGAAAACTGACCTCCACAAGCTTGTCACCGACCAAAACCATCTCTCCTACCAAGAGAAACAAGCCTTGTTACCAATACTCCTCCAAAACGAAGAACTTTTTGAAGGCTTGAATGACAAAGAATTAGGTATTTTCCCTAATCAAACGTTCCACATTGATCTCCAGCAAGGCGCAACTCCATATCATGTAAAACAGCCCTATTCCATTCCACTGCACCAACAAGAAGCAGTGAAGAAAGAAATTGATCGACAAGTGAAACTTGGCATCCTCGAACGGTGCTATGCAACTGAATGGGGAATGCCAACGTTTGTAGTGCCAAAACCAGATGGCTCCTGTAGACTCATCAGTGACTTCCGAGAACTCAACAAAGTCACCAAGAAACTTCACTATCCACTCCCAAAGCTCCAAGATATCTTCCACAGAAGAAGAGGCTTCAAATATGTCACCCTTATTGATGTCAGCATGCAGTTCCACACCTTCAAACTTGACGAGACCTCCACCTGGCTTTGTGTCCTTGTTACTCCATTCGGAAAGTTCAGACTGCTCCGATTGCCAATGGGCTTCCTTAACTCTCCAAGTTGGGCCCAAGGCTGCATGGAACAAATGCTCTCACACCTGAAGGACATCGAAGTATACATCGATGATATTGGTATTTTCTCAGACACCCTTGAATCCCATTGCAAATCAGTCTCCTCTGTTCTGTCCTTACTGAAGTGTCACAACTACTCTGTCAAGCCCTCCAAGTGCCACTGGTTTCAATCCCAAGCTCCTTGGCTTGGCCACATTATCTCGCGCAATGGTATTAGGCCCAATCCAAACAAGATTGCTCCTATTCTGAAACTTGCTTTTCCCTCAACAACAACCCAACTTCGATCCTTTGTTGGGATGATTAACTTCTATCGAAACTTCTATCCCAAACGCGCTGAAGTCCTTGCACCCCTTACTGACCTCTCTGGAGGAGCCAAAGGCAAAATCTCTCCAACACCAGAACTTCTCGAAGCTTTCAACAAAGCCAAATCCCTTATTGCCAATGATATCCTCCTTGCCTTCCCTGATCCAAACAAGCCCTTCCATGTCTATACTGATGCTTCTGATTACCAACTTGGAGCTGTCATCCTCCAAGACAGCAAAATCATCCTTTGCTTCTCCAGAAAACTCAACGCCGCTCAACGGAAATACCCAACGGTCGATAAAGAGATGCTCTGTATTGTAGAAGTCTTCAAGGAATTCCGTACCATTCTTTGGGGTGCTGAAATCATCGTATGGACAGACCACATCAACTTAACCAGGCAAAATCTTACCAGCCACAGAATTATGACTTGGCGAATGCTCCTTGAAGAATTTTCCCCCGTATTCAAATACATCAAGGGCAAAGACAATGTCATTGCTGATGCCCTCTCAAGGCTCACACTTCAGCAAGACACTCCGGAGAAGAAGAAGGAGCTCTTCGGTCCCGCTGCCGATCCAACGGACGACTCGGACCTTGCAACTGACTCCACCGACTCCAATCTTCTCTCTCTTTCCGAATTGTTTCTTAACTACCCAGAAGACATTCCCATGTACCCCTTAGCCTTCGACCAACTCGCCCAAGATCAAGCAGCCAATGCAGATATCGCCACCAATCCTCGTTATACAACTGAAAACTTCAATGGCACCGACTTGAAAGTTGTAGACTCCAACGGTCGCCAGAAAATTGTACTCCCTCCAAACAGAGTGCAAGCCACCATCAAATACTACCACCACGTGCTTGGCCATGCCGGCGCAGAACGATTGTACCGAACCATCAACCAATTTGTATATGCCCCAAACCTGAAGGACCAAATCAACGCCTTCTGCAAAACGTGTGACACGTGCCAACGATACAAGAATAGCCACCAAAGCCACGGACAGCTCCCCACCAAAGAACACCAATATGTTCCTTGGGACACCATTGCAATCGATGGAGTAGGCCCTTGGAAAATCAAGATCCCTGGCCATGGAACAGTCTCCTTCAATGGCTTTACCATCATGGACATGTGCACCAACCTCCTTGAAATCATTCGAGCCCCACAAGTAAACCCAACCGGCCTCATGGCAGTTCATGCCCTCGACAATGGCTGGCTCTCCCGATATCCCAAACCAGTAAATTGTATTATTGACCAAGGAACCAACTTCATGAGTAATGACTTCCAACTCCATCTTGCCAACCTAGGAATCAAAGCCAAGGTCTGCTCAGTCCGGAACCCACAATCCAATGCAGTACTTGAACGCGTCCACGATACCATGAAGTCTGCAATGAGAACAGAACTCAACACCAACCCTCCACAGACTCTCCAGGAAGCAACTGATATTATTGACACCATCTTCGCATCGGCTCAGTTTGTGGTTCGATCAACCATCAACAAGACCTTTGGAATGACACCCGGAGCCCTTGTATTCCACAGAGATATGTTCCTACCGATTCCTGTAATCACTGACTTGGCCATGGTCAGAAACAAAAGACAAGCTCAAATCGACAAGAATGCTATGAAAGAGAACAGCCACAGGAAGCTTCATGATTACAGTGTAGGAGATCAAGTTATGGTGAAAAATGAAAAGCAAATCCCTGGAGCTTTCGAAGCAAGAAGCAAAGGCCCCTACACCATACAGCAAATCCACACGAATGGTACAGTTTCCTTTCTCTTACGAAATCAAGTAATCCAACGCATGAACATTCGAAATCTGAAACCATATCACACCAACTAAAAATTTCTTATCTAAGCAATACTGGTCGCACACGACTAACAAAAATTCTGTGCCACCGATCGAACTTTTACGAGAAGGAGAAGAGTGTGGTATTCCAACGCTCACGATTGAAATTACCCACGATTCAAGAAAATCTGAAAAGCAAGCCGGTCTTCAATATTGAAGACTGGATGAAGAACATATCCAAATTCTCTATGTGCAATGTACGTTGAAGTTCCATTCAACGGCTTTTTACTGTTATAAGCTTTCTCAACGGCTCCTCGGAGTAGTTGACAGAGCTAGCTCACAATCTCAATCTTAGTTTTTAACAAATACATAAACCTTATTTTAGTACCTTTTTAGAGGCGTACGACAGTTTGTGTCGTATGCCTCTAGAAAAAGGTACTAAAATAAGGTTTATGTATTGGTTAAAAACTAAGATTGTGAGCTAGCTTTGTCAACTACTCCGAGGAGCCATTGAGAAGGCTTGTAACAGTAAAAAGGTGTTGAATGGAAATTCAACGTACATTGCACATAAAGAATTTGGATATGTTCTTAATCCAGTCTTCAATATTGAAGACCGGCTTGCGTGGCATTGTATTTCAGATTTTCTTGAATCGTGGGTAATTTCAATCGTGAGCATTGGAATACCACACTCTTCTCCTTCTCGTAAAAGTTCGATTGGTGGCACAGAATTTTTGTTAGTCGTGTGCGACCAGTATTGCTTAGATAAGAAATTTTTAATTGGTGTGATACAGTTTCAGGTTTCGGATGTTCATACGTTGGATCACGTGATTTCGTAAGAGAAAGGAAACTGTACCATTGGTGTGAATTTGCTGGATGGTGTAGGGGCCTTTGCTTCTTGCATCAAAAGCTCCAGGAATTTGCTTTTCATTTTTCACCATAATTTGGTCACCTACACAGTAATCATGAATCTTCCTGTGGCTGTTCTCTTTCATAGCATTCTTATCTATCTGAGCCTGTCGTTTGTTTCTGACGATGGCCAAGTCAGTGATTACAGGAATTGGTAGGAACATGTCCCGATGGAAGACAAGGGCTCCGGGTGTCATTCCAAACGTTTTGTTGATGGTTGATCTAACTGCAAACTGGGCGGAAGCAAACACGCTATCAATGATGTCGGTGGCTTCCTGGAGGGTCTGTGGAGGATTGGTATTGAGTTCGGTTCTCATTGCAGACTTCATGGTGTCGTGGACTTGTTCAAGTATGGCGTTGAATTGTGGGTTCCGAACTGAGCAGACCTTGGCTTTGATTCCTAGGTTGGCAAGGTGGAGTTGGAAGTCATTGCTCATGAAGTTGGTTCCTTGGTCGATAATACAATTTACTGGTTTGGGATATCGGGAGAGCCAGCCATTGTCGAGAGCATGGACTGCCATGAGGCCGGTTGGGTTTACTTGTGGGGCTCGGATGATCTCGAGGAGGTTGGTGCACATGTCCATGATGGTAAAGCCATTGAAGGAGACTGTTCCATGCCCAGGGATCTTGATTTTCCAGGGGCCTACTCCATCTATTGCAATGGTGTCCCAAGGAACGTATTGGTGTTCTTTGGTAGCGAGTTGTCCATGGCTTTGGTGGCTATTCTTGTACCTTTGGCACGTGTCACAAGTTTTGCAGAAGGAATTGATTTGGTCCTTCAAGTTTGGGGCGTATACGAATTGGTTGATGGTTCGATACAATCTTTCTACGCCGGCATGGCCAAGCACATGGTGGTAGTATTTGATTGTGGCTTGCACTCGGTTTGGAGGGAGTACAATTTTCTGTCGACCGTTGGAGTCTACAACTTTCAAGTCGGTTCCGTTGAAGTTTTCAGTTGTGTACCGAGGATTGGTAGAGATATCTACATTGGCTGCTTGAGCTTGGGCGAGTTGGTCAAAGGCTAAGGGGTACATGGGAATGTCTTCTGGGTAGTTAAGAAACAATTCGGAAAGAGAGAGAAGATCGGAGTCGGTTGAGTCAGTTTCAAGGTCCGAGTCGGCATCCGTTGGATCGGGAGCGAGAGTGGGAGGACCGAAGAACTCCTTCTTCTTCTCAGGAGTGTCTTGCTGGAGTGGGAGCCTTGAGAGGGCATCAGCAATGACATTGTCTCTGTCTTTGATGTATTTGAATACTGGAGAAAATTCTTCAAGGAGCATGCGCCAAGTCATAATTCGATGGCTTCTGAGGTTTTGTTGGGTGAGGTTGATGTGGTCTGTCCATACTATGATTTCAGCACCCCAAAGAATGTTTTGAAATTCTTTGAAGACTTCTACAATACAGAGCATTTCCTTATCGACCGTTGGATATTTCCGTTGAGCCGAATTGAGTTTTCGCAAGAAGCAAAGGATGATTTTGCCATCTTGGAGGATGACAGCTCCGAGTTGGTAGTCAGAAGCATCAGTATAGATGTGGAAGGGCTTGTTTGGATCAGGAAAGGCAAGAAGGATATCGTTGGCAATGAGGGACTTGGCTTTGTTGAAAGCCTCAATGAGTTCTGGAGTTGGAGAGATTTTGCCTTTGGCTCTTCCAGAGAGGTCGGTAAGGGATGCAAGGACTTCAGCGCGTTTGGGATAGAAGTTCCCATAGAAGTTAATCATCCCAACAAAGGATCGAAGTTGGGTTGTTGTTGAGGGAAAAGCAAGTTTCAGGATAGGAGAAATCTTGTTTGGATTTGGTCTAATACCATCACGAGAGATAATGTGGCCAAGCCAGGGTGCTTGCGATTGAAACCAGTGGCACTTGGAGGGCTTGACAGAGAAGTTGTGGGACTTCAGTAAGGAGAGGACAGAAGAGACTGATTTACAGTGGGATTCGAGAGTATCTGAGAAGATACCAATGTCGTCGATATATACTTCAATGTCCTTCAAATGTAGGAGCATTTGTTCCATACAGTCTTGGGCCCAACTTGGAGAGTTAAGGAAGCCCATTGGCAATCGAAGCAGTGGAAACTTTCCGAATGGAGTAACAAGGACACAAAGCCAGGTGGAGGTCTCGTCAAGTTTGAAGGTGTGGAACTGCATGCTGACATCGATAAGGGTGACATATTTGAAGCCTCTTCTTCTGTGGAAGATATCTTGGAGCTTTGGAAGTGGGTAGTGAAGTTTCTTGGTGACTTTGTTGAGTTCTCTGAAGTCACTGATAAGTCGACAGGAGCCATCTGGTTTTGGCACTACAAACGTTGGCATTTCCCATTCAGTTGCATAGCAATGTTCGAGGATACCAAGTTTCACTTGTCGGTCGATTTCTTTCTTCACTGCTTCTTGTTGGTGCAGTGGAATAGAATAGAGTTATTTCACATGATACGGAGTTGTGCCTTCTTGGAGATCAATTTGGAAGGTTTGATTAGGAAATATACCTAATTCCTTGTCATTCAAGCCTTCGAAAAGTTCTTCATTTTGGAGGAGTATTGGTAACAAGGCTTGTTTCTCATGGTAGGAGAGATGGTTTTGTTCCGTGACTAACTTGTGGAGGTCAGTCTTCTCATACTTGGTGGTTCCATCCACATACAATTGTTGGATAGATTGGTTGGAGTAACTTTCTGCAATGGCATGTGGTTCTGCAGACATGACCTTGTGGAGCAAGGACTTGTTGTCAAAGTAGTTCCGAGGGTGGAAGTCCATGGTCTTCTCATACCATTCGATGGTGCAAGTTTTGAAGTCCATCTTCATTCCGAGGTCTCTCATGGTCTTCCTTCCAATGAGGAGGTGGTAGTTGATATTCTGAGAGACTACAAAGCATTTGATTTGTAGGACTTTCATCGAGTAGGACAGTTCTGGGAATATGGTGTTCTCCAAGGTTACATAGTGGTTGCAAGTGGTTTTGCCATTTGTTGTTTGCATTTGGATTGGTTGGTCTAAGAGATACTTCTTGATTCCAGAGAGAAGTGCTGATTCCACTATGAGGTTGTCGGTAGATCCAGAATCGAAGAGGGTTTTCAAGTAGTACTTTCCAAGGGATCCATTGATTGAGTTGCAGACACTTACTGTGGTTGGAGCAAGGTCGACATCTGTGCTGCTGGGAGCAACCTCTTGCTTGTTGTTGCCGGAATCGGTCTTTTCAGAGGGAAATCTTTGAAGGTCCGCGTTGTAGTATTCTTCGTCAATATCCATATCTACATGGAAGAGATCCGGCCAAGGGGCTGCAGGTATGGTTGTTTCTTCTGGTTCATTGATAAAGACACACATGTGTTGCTCTGGTTCATGGTAGTTACTGCCATGTGAAGAGGAGGTAGTGGATTGATTGCTGTTGTTGGAATTGCTGCGATCATTCACATGCGAGTCGGTGTTGTCTCTGTTGTTGTTATTGGACTGATTGGAGTTTGCGCCATACTTGTTGGTGTAGCATTGACCCCAAGTGTGATTGGTACCAGGATGGATAGGACATGGTGAGTCATTGGAGATCCTAGTCGGCCCTTTGTTGTTGCCTTGGTTATTGCGTTGGTTATTGTTGTTGTTGTTGTTGTTGTTGCATTGGTTATTGTTGTTGTTGTTGTTGTTATTATTCCGATTGCGGTTGATGCGATTATTTCGATTGTTGTGATTGTTGTTTCCATTGCGGTTGTTATGATTGTTGTTGGCATTGTTGTTGCTGTTGTTGGTGTTTTGAGATGGGTTATCTGATGATTTCTTCTTTCGGTTTTGTGCACATTGATACCTTTCAAACCTCATCATCATTTCAGAGAGGGAATCTCTATGAGGAGAGTGGTGTTGTTGGTAGGTGTGTTTCCAATCCTCAGGCATCGATTCAAAGATTAGATTCTTAAACTCTCTTTCCTTGATCTCTGCATCTTCTGGTGGGTGTCCTGGAAGTAGTGGGAGGATAACATGATTGTGGAAGTTGACTTGTGCAACAAATTGGTGTACTGTCATGGTGGTTGTCTTCTTGATGTTGGTAAGGAATCTCCTGTGATTCTGGTAGGCGTCAAGGTTGTTGTTGAACTTGTAGTTGACAAATTCTTCCACTGTGACTTGGAAGTTATCCACAGTTCTCTGTGGAACATTGGTTGATACATAGCTATTCCACCAGCTTCTGTCGGTGTAGTCTCTGAGGAGATCTACAAACTTGTCAAAGGTTGAGCATCTTCTTGGATCGAATGAACTCATTGATGGTAAAAAGGATTTGTAGTTTGGTTGATCCTGCAGTAATCAAGGGGATCTTGATCTTGGTAACTTCTTGAACTCCATTGACTTCTTGGGTGTTCTTGAATTCCACTTTGTCGATAGACTCTTGATCAAAGTCATACTTGAAGGGAATGATGGAGTAAGACATCGTTTTCTCTTGTTACTGGACAATCTTCAGGGTCAGTTGTTTATTAGATGTAGTGGTAATTTTTGTTCATGTAGTTGAAGTAGTCTTTACCGGTAGTAATAAGGTTGAAGCAGTTATTTGACTGTTTAAACAGTGTCGTATGCCTCTAGAAAAAGGTACTAAAATAAGGTTTATGTATTGGTTGAAAACTAAGATTGTGAGCTAGCTTTGTCAACTACTCCGAGGAGCCGTTGCGGCCAGCTTGTAACAGTAAAAAGGCGTTGAATGAAAATTCAACGTACATTGCACATACAGAATTTGGATATG
Organism: Pseudo-nitzschia multiseries; assembly: GCA_037355745.1. Classification (NCBI taxonomy): domain Eukaryota; phylum Bacillariophyta; class Bacillariophyceae; order Bacillariales; family Bacillariaceae; genus Pseudo-nitzschia; species Pseudo-nitzschia multiseries. The sequence continues at coordinate 10,772,159 of CM074789.1, read as the reverse complement.
TTCTTCATCCAGTGTTCAATATTGAAGACCGGCTAGCGTGGCATTGCATTTCAGATTTTCTTGAATCGTGGGTAATTTTCAATCGTGAGCGTTGGAATACCACACTCTTCTCCTTCTCGTAAAAGTTCGATTGGTGGCACAGAATTTTTGTTACTCGTGTGCGGCCAGTATTGCTTAGATAAGAAATTTTTAATTGGTGTGATACGGTTTCAGGTTTCGGATGTTCATACGTTGGATAACGTGATTTCTTAAGAGAAAGGAAACTGTACCGTTGGTATGGACTTGCTGGATAGTATACGGGCCTTTGCATCTTGCATTAGAAGCTCCAGGAATTTGCTTTTCATTTTTCACCATAATTTGGTCTCCTACACAGTAATCATGAATCTTCCTGTGGCTGTTCTCTTTCATAGCATTCTTGTCGATTTGAACCTGTCGTTTGTTTCTGACCATGGCCAAGTCTGTAATTACAGGCATGGGTAGGAACATGTCTCTGTGGAATACAAGGGCTCCGGGTGTCATTCCGAAGGTCTTGTTGATGGTTGATCAAACGGCAAACTGAGCAGACGCAAACACGCTATCAATGATGTCGGTGGCTTCCTGGAGGGTCTGTGGAGGATTGGTATTGAGTTCGGTTCTCATTGCAGACTTCATGGTGTCGTGGACTTGTTCAAGTATGGCGTTGAATTGTGGGTTCCGAACTGAGCAGACCTTGGCTTTGATTCCTAGGTTGGCAAGGTGGAGTTGGAAGTCATTGCTCATGAAGTTGGTTCCTTGGTCGATAATACAATTTACTGGTTTGGGATATCGGGAGAGCCAGCCATTGTCGAGAGCATGGACTGCCATGAGGCCGGTTGGGTTTACTTGTGGGGCTCGGATGATCTCGAGGAGGTTGGTGCACATGTCCATGATGGTAAAGCCATTGAAGGAGACTGTTCCATGCCCAGGGATCTTGATTTTCCAGGGGCCTACTCCATCTATTGCAATGGTGTCCCAAGGAACGTATTGGTGTTCTTTGGTAGCGAGTTGTCCATGGCTTTGGTGGCTATTCTTGTACCTTTGGCACGTGTCACAAGTTTTGCAGAAGGAATTGATTTGGTCCTTCAAGTTTGGGGCGTATACAAATTGGTTGATGGTTCGATACAATCTTTCTACGCCGGCATGGCCAAGCACATGGTGGTAGTATTTGATTGTGGCTTGCACTCGGTTTGGAGGGAGTACAATTTTCTGTCGACCGTTGGAGTCTACAACTTTCAAGTCGGTTCCGTTGAAGTTTTCAGTTGTGTACCGAGGATTGGTAGAGATATCTACATTGGCTGCTTGAGCTTGGGCGAGTTGGTCAAAGGCTAAGGGGTACATGGGGATGTCTTCTGGGTAGTTAAGAAACAATTCGGAAAGAGAGAGAAGATCGGAGTCGGTTGAGTCAGTTTCAAGGTCCGAGTCATCATCCGTTGGATTGGTGTTGGGAGTGGGAGGACCGAAGAACTCCTTCTTCTTCTCAGGAGTGTCTTGCTGGAGTGGGAGCCGGGAGAGCGCGTCAGCAATGACATTGTCTTTGCCCTTGATGTACTTGAATACTGGAGAAAATTCTTCAAGGAGCATTCTCCAAGTCATAATCCAATGGCTTGTGAGGTTTTGGCAAGTTAAGTTGATGTGGTCTGTCCATACGATGATTTCAGCACCCCAAAGAATGTTTTGAAATTCTTTGAAGACTTCTACAATACAGAGCATCTCTTTATCGACCGTTGGATATTTCCGTTGAGCCGAATTGAGTTTTCGCAAGAAGCAAAGGATGATTTTGCCATCTTGGAGGATGACAGCTCCGAGTTGGTAGTCAGAAGCATCAGTATAGACGTGGAAGGGCTTGTTTGGATCAGGAAAGGCAAGAAGGATATCGTTGGCAATGAGGGACTTGGCTTTGTTGAAAGCCTCAATGAGTTCTGAAGTTGGAGAGATTTTGCCTTTGGCTCTTCCAGAGAGGTCGGTAAGGGGTGCAAGGACTTCAGCGCACTTGGGATAGAAGTTCCCATAGAAGTTAATCATCCCAACAAAGGATCGAAGTTGGGTTGTTGTTGAGGGAAAAGCAAGTTTCAGGATAGGAGAAATCTTGTTTGGATTGGGTCTAATACCATCACGAGAGATAATGTGGCCAAGCCAGGGTGCTTGCAATTGAAACCAGTGGCACTTGGAGGGCTTGACAGAGAAGTTGTGGGACTTCAGTAAGGAGAGGACAGAAGAGACTGATTTACAGTGGGATTCGAGAGTATCTGAGAAGATACCAATGTCGTCGATATATACTTCAATGTCCTTCAAGTGTAGGAGCATTTGTTCCATACAGTCTTGGGCCCAACTTGGAGAGTTAAGGAAGCCCATTGGCAATCGAAGCAGTGGAAACTTTCCGAATGGAGTAACAAGGACACAAAGCCAGGTGGAGGTCTCGTCAAGTTTGAAGGTGTGGAACTGCATGCTGACATCGATAAGGGTGACATATTTGAAGCCTCTTCTTCTGTGGAAGATATCTTGGAGCTTTGGAAGTGGGTAGTGAAGTTTCTTGGTGACTTTGTTGAGTTCTCTAAAGTCACTGATGAGTCGACAGGAGCCATCTGGTTTTGGCACTACAAAGGTTGGCATTTCCCATTCAGTTGCATAGCAATGTTCGAGGATACCAAGTTTCACTTGTCGGTCGATTTCTTTCTTCACTGCTTCTTGTTGGTGCAGTGGAATAGAATAGAGTTGTTTCACATGATATGGAGTTGTGCCTTCTTGGAGATCAATTTGGAAGGTTTGATTAGGAAATATACCTAATTCCTTGTCATTCAAGCCTTCGAAAAGTTCTTCATTTTGGAGGAGTATTGGTAACAAGGCTTGTTTCTCATGGTAGGAGAGATGGTTTTGTTCCGTGACTAACTTGTGGAGGTCAGTCTTCTCATACTTGGTGGTTCCATCCACATACAATTGTTGGATAGATTGGATGGAGTAACTTTCTGCAATGGCATGTGGTTCTGCAGACATGACCTTGTGGGGCAAGGACTTGTTGTCAAAGTAGTTCCGAGGGTGGAAGTCCATGGTCTTCTCATACCATTCGATGGTGCAAGTTTTGAAGTCCATCTTCATTCCAAGGTCTCTCATGGTCTTCCTTCCAATGAGGAGGTGGTAGTTGATATTCTGAGAGACTACAAAGCATTTGATTTGTAGGACTTTCATCGAGTAGGACAGTTCTGGGAATATGGTGTTCTCCAAGGTTACATAGTGGTTGCAAGTGGTTTTGCCATTTGTTGTTTGCATTTGGATTGGTTGATCTAAGAGATACTTCTTGATTCCAGAGGGAAGTGCTGATTCCACTATGAGGTTGTCGGTAGATCCAGAATCGAAGAGGGTTTTCAAGTAGTACTTCCCAAGGGATCCATTGATTGAGTTGCAGACACTTACTGTGGTTGGAGCAAGGTCGACATCCGCGCTGCTGGGAGCAACCTCTTGCTTGTTGTTGCCGGAATCGGTCTTTTCAGAAGGAAATCTTTGAAGGTCCGCGTTGTAGTATTCTTCGTCGATATCCATATCTACATGGAAGAGATCCGGCCAAGGGGCTGCAGGTATGGTTGTTTCTTCTGGTTCATTGATAAAGACACACATGTGTTGTTCTGGTTCATGGTAGTTACTGCCATGTGAAGAGGAGGTAGTGGATCGATTGCTGTTGTTGGAACTGCGATCATTCACATGCGAGTCGGTGTTGTCTCTGTTGTTGTTATTGGACTGATTGGAGTTTGCGCCATACTTGTTGGTGTAGCATTGACCCCAAGTGTGATTGGTACCAGGATGGATAGGACATGGTGAGTCATTGGAGATCCTAGTCGGCCCTTTGTTGTTGCCTTGGTTATTGCGTTGGTTATTGTTGTTGTTGTTGTTGTTGTTGCATTGGTTATTGTTGTTGTTGTTGTTGTTGTTATTCCGATTGCGGTTGATGCGATTATTTCGATTGTTGTGATTGTTGTTTCCATTGCGGTTGTTATGATTGTTGTTGGCATTGTTGTTGCTGTTGTTGGTGTTTTGAGATGGGTTATCTGATGATTTCTTCTTTCGGTTTTGTGCACATTGATACCTTTCAAACCTCATCATCATTTCAGAGAGGGAATCTCTATGAGGAGAGTGGTGTTGTTGGTAGGTGTGTTTCCAATCCTCAGGCATCGATTCAAAGATTAGATTCTTAAACTCCCTTTCCTTGATCTCTGCATCTTCTGGTGGGTGTCCTGGAAGTAGTGGGAGGATAACATGATTGTGGAAGTTGACTTGTGCGACAAATTGGTGTACTGTCATGGTGGTTGTCTTCTTGATGTTGGTAAGGAATCTCCTGTGATTCTGGTAGGCGTCAAGGTTGTTGTTGAACTTGTAGTTGACAAATTCTTCCACTGTGACTTGGAAGTTATCCACAGTTCTCTGTGGAACATTGGTTGATACATAGCTATTCCACCAGCTTCTGTCGGTGTAGTCTCTGAGGAGATCTACAAACTTGTCATAGATTCTTGGTCCTGTGGTTAGGTTGAGCATCTTCTTGGATCGAATGAACTCATTGATGGTAAAAAGGATTTGTAGTTTGGTTGATCCTGCAGTAATCAAGGGGATCTTGATCTTGGTAACTTCTTGAACTCCATTGACTTCTTGGGTGTTCTTGAATTCCACTTTGTCGATAGACTCTTGATCAAAGTCATACTTGAAGGGAATGATGGAGTAAGACATCGTTTTCTCTTGTTACTGGACAATCTTCAGGATCAGTTGGTTGTTTATTAGATGTAGTGGTAATTTTTGTTCATGTAGTTGAAGTAGTCTTTACCGGTAGTAATAAGGTTGAAGCAGTTATTTGACTGTTTAAACAGTGTCGTATGCCTCTAGAAAAAGGTACTAAAATAAGGTTTGAGTTATGTATTGGTTAAAAACTAAGATTGTGAGCTAGCTTTGTCAACTACTCCGAGGAGCCGTTGCGGCCAGCTTGTAACAGTAAAAAGGCGTTGAATCGAAATTCAACGTACATTGCACATAGAGAAGCACATGGAGAATTTGGATATGTTCTTCATCCAGTGTTCAATATTGAAGACCGGCTTGCGTGGAATTGTATTTCAGATTTTCTTGAATCGTGGGTAATTTTCAATCGTGAGCGTTGGAATACCACAGTTTGTGTCGTATGCCTCTAGTAGAAGGTACTACTAACGTAGTAATATAATGTCTAGGAATGTATGTGGTACTAAATAATTAATTTATTAAAAAATTAAAACTAAGATTGTGAGCAAGCTGTCAACTACTCCGTTAAAAAGCTTGTCTTTATTTGCCAACAGTTGCAAAGGTGTTGGACTTGAAATCCAACGGTCTTGCACATAGAGGAATTAAGATATGTAGATCATCCAGTCTTCAATATTGAAGGCCGGCTGGTGTGGCATTGCTGCTGACATCAGATTTCAGATTTTCTTGAATCGTGGGAATTCAACCGTGAGGGTTTGAATACCACACTCTTTTTCTTCCCATAAAATTTTCAATTGGTGGCACAGAATTTTTGGTGGTTGCGTGCAACCAGTATTCCATAGATAGGACATTTTTAATTGGCGTGATATGGTTTTAGGTTCCAAATGTTCATCCGTTGGACAACGTGATTTCCTAAGAGGAAGGAAACTGTTCCGTTGGTGTGGATTTGCTGGATAGTGTAGGGGCCTTTGCTTCTTGCTTCAAAAGCTCCAGGGATTTGCTTTTCATTTTTCATCAAAATGTGGTCTCCAACACTATAATCATGAAGCTTCCGGTGACTATTTTCTTTCATAGCATTCTTGTCGACTTGAGCTTGTCTTTTATTTCTGACCATGGCCAAGATGCTGATTACAGGGATTGGTAGGAACATATCTTGATGGAAGACAAGGGTGCCTGGTGTTATTCCAAAGGTCTTGTGGATAGTGGATCTAACAGCAAATTGGGCGGACACAAAGACACTATCAATGATGTCGGTGGCTTTCTGAAGAGTCTGTGGTGGATTGGTGTTGAGCTCTGTTCTCATTGCAGACTTGATGGTATCATGGACTCTTTCAAGCACAGTGTTTGACTGTGGGTTTTGGACCAATCAAACCTTTGCCTTGATTCCAAGGTTGGCGAGGTGAAGTTGAAAGTCATTGCTCATGAAGTTGGTTCCTTGGTTGATGATGCAGTTGACTGGTTTTGGATATCTGGAGAGCCAGCCATTGTCAAGGGCATGGACTGCCATGAGGCCAATTGGGTTTACTTGCGGCACTCTGATTATTTCAAGGAGATTGGTGCACATATCCATGATGGTGAATCCGTTGAAGGAGATGGTTCTATGGCCAGGGATCTTGATCTTCCAAGAACCGATTCCATCGATTGCAATGGTATCCCAAGGAACATACTGGTGTTCTTTGGTCGGGAGTTTGCCATGGCTTTGGTGGCTGTTCTTGTACCTTTAGCAAGCATCGCAGGATCTGCAGAAGGAGTTGATTTGATCCTTCAAGTTTGCGGTGTATACAAATTGGTTAATGGCTTGATACAACCCTTCAGCGCTGGCGTGGCCCAGCACATGGTGGTAATATTTGATCGTGACTTGTACTCGGTTTGGAGGGAGTACAATTTTCTGCCGGCCATTGGATTCAACAATTTGCAAGTCGGTACAATTGAAATTTTCAGTTGTGTACCTTGGATTGGTGGAAATATTGACATTGACAGCTTGGTCTTGGGCAAGTTGATCAAACGCTAAGGGGTATATGGGAATATCTTCCGGATAGTTGAGGAACAAATCAGAAAGAAAGAGGATGTCAGTTGGGTTGTCCATCGAATGCGTTGGAGCAATGTCCAAGGCTGTTGGCATTGGGGATTCCTTCTTCTCCTCCGGGGTTTGCTGAATAGAGAGCCTTGAGAGAGCATCAGCAATCACATTATCTTTGCCGGGAATAAATTTGAAGACCGGAGAAAATTCTTCAAGGAGCATTCGCCAAGTCATAATCCTGTGGCTTTTGAGGTTTTGACAAGTTAAGTTGAGGTGGTTGGTATATACAATACAAAGCTTCTCTTTGTCAACCCTTGGGTATTTCCATTGAGCGGCATTGAGTTTTCTGGAGAAGCAGAGTATGATTTGACCATCTTGCATAACAATGACGCAAAATTGATATTCAAACGCATCAGTGTTCACATGAAAGGGCTTGTTTGGATCAGAGAAAGCAAGCAGGATATCTTTTGCAATAAAGGCCTTGGCTTTGTTGAAGGCCTCAATGAGTGCTGGAGTTGGAGATATCTTGCCTTTGGATTTTCTGGAGAGGTCTGTAAGTGGGGCAAGAACTTCTGCATGCTTTGGATAGAAGTTTTGATAGAAGTTGATCATCCCAACAAAGGATTGAAGTTGGGTTGTTGTTGAGGGAAAGGCCAGTTTCAAGATGGGAGCTATCTTGTTTGGATTGGGCCTGATTCCATCTCTGGAAATGATCTGGCCAAGCCAAGGTGCTTGTGATTGGAACCAATGGCACTTGGAGGGCTTGACAGAAAAGTTGTGGGCCTTGAGCAAGGAAAGAACAGAAGAGACAGATTTTCAGTGAGATTCAAGGGTGTCAGAGAAGATTCCAATATCATCAATATATACTTCAATGTCTTTCAAGTGCAGCAGCATCTGTTCCATACAGCCTTGGGCCCAACTTGGAGAGTTGAGGAAGCCCATTGGCAATCAGAGATAAGAGAAGCCAAAATTTGCCAAACGCTGTAACAGGGACACAGAGCCAAGTGGAGGCTTCATCAAGCTTAAAGGTGTGAAATTGCATGCTGACGTCAATGAGAGTCACATATTTGAACCCTGTTCTTCTCTGGAAGATATCTTGGAGTTTTGGAAGTGGATAGTGGAGCTTCTTGGTGACTTTGTTGAGCTCCTGATAGTTGCTGATGAGTTGACAGGATCCATCCGGTTTTGGAACTACAAAGGTTGGCATTCCCCACTCAGTTGCATAGCATCTTTGGAGAATGCCAAGCTTGACTTGCCGGTCAATTTCCTTCTTCACAGCTTCTTGCTGGTGGAGTGGAATTGGATATGGCTGTTTGATGTGGTATGACCTTGTGGCTTGCTGGGAGATCAATGTGAAACTCTTGATTAGGGAAAATGCCTAATTCCTTGTCATTCAGGCCTTAAAAAAGTTCTTCATTTTCACGGAGTATTGGCAGCAAGGTATGTTTCTCATTGTTGGATAGATGTACCTGTTTGTTGACTAACTTGTGGAGGTCTGTCTTTTCATACTTGGAGGTGCCATCAACACACAATTGTTGAATGGCTTGGTTGGAATAGCTTTCAGCAACAGAGTGTGGTTCTGCTGATATGATCTTGTGGAGCAAGACCTTGTCATCGAAGTAGTTGCGAGGATGGAAGTGCATGGTCTTTTCATACCATTCTATGGTACAAGCTTTGAAGTCCATCTTCATTCTAAGGTCTCTCATGGTTCTTCTACCAATGAGGAGATGATAGTTGATGTTCTGAGTGATGACAAAGCACTTGATTTTCAGGACCTTCATGGAGTAGGACAGTTCTGGAAACATGGTGTTCTCCAAGATCACATAGTGATTACAAGTGGTTTTACCATTGGTTGTTTGCATTTGAATTGGTTGTTCAAGCAAGTTTTTCTTGATTCCAGGAAGGATTGTTGTTTCGACAATGAGATTGTCTGTCAATCCAGAATCAAAGAGGGTCTTCAAGTAGTACTTTCCAGAGGACCCATTGATAGAGTTGCAGACACTGACCGTGGTTAGAGTAAGTCAACGTCCGTGTTGCTGGGAACAAGATCTTGCTTGTTGTTGTCGGAATTGAGGGTTTTCACTTCATCGATGGGAAACTGCTGAAGATCTGAATTGTAATATTCTGGGTCTGCATCCATGTCGGCATGGAAGAGGTCCGGCCAAGGTGTGGATGGATTTTTTCCTCTGGTTCATTGATGAAGATACACCTGTGTTGTTCTGGTTTGTATGGGTTGTTTCCATATGAAGAGGAATTGCTAGATCGGTTGCTGTTGTTGCTATTGTTGGAGGTTTGATCATTTGCATGGGTGTTGGAGTTGTTCTTCTCATTGTTATTGTTGGATTGATTGGAGCTTGTTCCTAATTTATTGGCATAGCATTGGCCCCAAGTATGGTTTGTACCTGGGTGGATTGGATATGGTGAGTCATTGGAGATCCTTGTCGAGCTATTGTTGCTGCCTTGATTGTTGTTGTTGTTGCGTTGTTGTCAATTTTTGCCATTGTTGTTTGATAGGTTGGTTCCATTGTTCCGATTGTTTCCATTGTTGCAATTGTTACGATTGCGGCGGTTATTGTTGTTACGATTGTTGTTGCTATTGTTGTTGTTGTTATTGCTGTTTTGCAATGGATTATCTTGTTTCTTTTTTTTGATTTTGTGCATACTGATATCTCTCAAACCTCATCATCGTTTTGGAAAGAGTATCCCTATGAGGGGAGTGGTATTGCTGGTACATGTACTTCCAATCATCAGACATGGATTTGAAGATTAAATTCTTGAACTCACGCTCCTTGATTTCTGCATCCTCTGGTGGGTGGCCTGGAAGCAGTGGAAGAATAACATGGTTGTGGAAGTTGACTTGGGAGAAAAATTGGTGTACTGTCATGTTGGTTGTCTTCTTGATGTTGGTAAGAAATCTTTGATGGTTTTGGTGTGTGTCGAGGCTGTTATCAAACTTGTAGTTGACAAATGCTTTAATGGTTGTGGTGAAGTTATCAACAGTTTGTTGTGGGACATTGGCTGCTATGTAATCATTCCACCAGCTCTTGTCAGTGTAATCTCTGAGGAGATCCGCAAACTTGTCATATAGTCTTGGACCTGTGGTTAAGCCAAATGTTTTCTTGGCAGGAATAAATTCATTGATGGTGAAAAGAACTTGTAATTTGGATGCTCCTGCAGTAATCAGAGGGATCTTGAGCTTGGTAGCTTCAGGCATTCCATTGAATTCTTATGTGTGCTTGAATTCCATCTTGTTGATAGACTCTTGGTCAAAGTCAAACTTGAAAGGGATGATGGAATAGGTAGACATTGTCTTCTTCTTCTTCTTACTGGACAATCGGTAGGAGCAGTTGGTTGCTTGTTAGTGTTTACTCAAGTAGTTGAAATAGTAGTAGTAGTAGTAGTAGGTTGAAGCAGTTATTTGACTGTTTAAACAGTGTTGTATGCCTCTAGTAGAAGGTACTACTAACGTAGTAATATAATGTCTAGGAATGTAGTATGTGGTACTAAATAATTAATTCATTAAAAAATTAAAACTAAGATTGTGAGCAAGCTGTCGACTACTCCGTTAAAAAGCTTGTCTTTATTTGCCAACAGTTGCAAAGGTGTTGGACTTGAAATCCAATGGTCTTGCACATAGAGGAATCAAGATATGTAGATCATCCAGTCTTCAATATTGAAGGCCGGCTGGTGTGGCATTGCTGCTGACATCAGATTTCAGATTTTCTTGAATCGTGGGAATTCAACCGTGAGGGTTTGAATACCACAGTTTGTGTGTGTCGTATGCCTCTAAGAGTAATACAACATGTAAGTATGTATGGATTAAAGGTTGATCTAAGACTAAGATTGTGAGCAAGCTCTGTAAACTACTCTGAAGAGTGTTGAGCTTATATTTATTTGCTAAGACACTTATATGTATATCATTTGGAATTCAATATTGAAGAGCCGGTTGGCGTGTCATTTGGTCTGACATCAGTTTCCAGATTTTTATGAATTGTGGAAATTCAATCATGAGGGTTTGTATTATTTTCCTTCTGAATCCGATCTGTTGAGGGTCTGATTCAAAGGCTTCTGAAGAACAGCAACGCTGCGTTAGTGTGTTAGTAGACAAACGATTGTACTCTACGCGTGGCAATTGTGGTTGGATACTTTCGGCAACGGATAATCGGACTACAGGCGAGACTATGGAAACGCCAGATCTCTTCTTACTGTGAACTTATTCAGATACAGCGAGACAGACCTTAGTATGTAGATTACAAGTAGTTGATAGCAACTAGTGTGAATTTTGGGATATAAATCAGTTGAATGTTAAAAGTATGAGATAAAGTGAAATCCTGCCAAAATGCAAGATATCTCTTTTATTGAGATGAATACGTTGCAACTGCTGTTGCGTAGTGATGAGATTACTCGCTGATTATTTCCGTACATGCATTGGTCGTTGACCGTATATATCTGTATGCATATATATATATATATATATATATATATATATATTGTGTGAGAATCACACGCCAACGGTTTTCTTTTCTTGTTCCATTAGGAAGACTTCATGATATGTTTATCATTAAGATCAGGAATTGCTCCCGTAGCTTGTGTGATATTTTATGAAATCAGAGTTTGCTCACTGAAGAACAATGGCAATATTATAAAACAGAGATTGCTCACCGTCGATGCGCGATGGGAATCGATGCACCGTGGGAATCGATATGTCGTGGGAATTGATTACTTTGGTTGATACGGGACTCATTGATTTGTACAAATAGAATATCTACCATCTGGTAGCTTTGGTATTTCTGGTCACGAAAGGAATTTAATACTCCCCATGTTTCCTTGTGAAAGGTCATCACGCTCTACATGATGCTTCCATCGTCTTGGAGGAGGTCACCGGTATTCCCACAAAAGTGGAAGATGGGCTTGAGCAGTGGATACACAACTGAGTGTCCCCAATGCTTGGTGAGAATATCTGCACAGTTATCCTTACCTGGGATGTGCATCATTAAAATGAAACCTCTCGCTATCATGCTCCGTACGTAGTGAAACAATAGAATATTGTGACGCTTATGCAACCTTGCGTAAGGGAAGGTTGATGTTTGAATCATCTTTTTGTTGTCACCCCAAGAGTAGGAGATATCATGGACTCGTGTTCCGAGGTATTGGAATGAGTGGCGTAGATCAACGATCTGTTCGATGCAAGTTCTTCCTGCAACAAATTCAGCTCCAAAGGTGGCTGTTTCCGTAGTAGACTGTTTCTTTGAGAACCACATCATGGGAGTCTTGTTTGCGAAGTGAAGGATGCCGGTTACAGCCTTACCACTAAGAATATCATGCATGAGGTTGGCGTCATAGAAATGTGTCAACACTACTGCCTTCCCAAGTGGTGCAGGAGCGTCGTCGGGTAGCTCTTCAGAATGCTCCCCATAGACGGTGTTGGACCAATCGATGGTGTCGGGTTTAGTCAATGTAGAATCTGGGGGTTCCACGCGGAATCTGATTTTAAAATGTCTAAACTTGGAGATATATCCGTAGATACGTTTGGCACGTTCAAGATGCCCATCTCGTGGTTGAGCTCTGAAACTCGAGAGTGTTATCACGGCTGTTTGTACATCGAAGCGCCCAATAGCGATAATCCATTGGAATGAACCGATCATACTTTGGTATTTCTGTATGCCAGTTTCTTCGAGAAAGGCTGAGGAGTCCAATTCAGGATGGTCGTTTTCTGCAATGGGTGACTGGAACCTGGTGTTAGGTTTGCATCTGAACATTTGTTCATAAGACACTTCCATCTTTTCGATGAACTTCTTTATGGGATTCATACAGAGAACACCATGCGCGTCGCGTTCAAATCCGCAACCTAGGTGAAAGTTCATAGGTCCGGATCCCTTCAGTTTGAAGTTATATGGCGATGACTGTAATATCTTCAAGAAGGAATTGGGATCTGCCATGCAAAGACATAGGTCATCGACATATGTGCATATAAGTTCATATACACGCTCACCATGTTTGTTCATTCCGGGCTTGAGGAATATTTCTGGTTCTGCGCGGGATCTTTCGAAGCCGAGTTCAATGAGACAAGCCGCGAGTAAATCACCAAAACACTTGCCCAAGGATCTGAGGCCATATAGGGCTTTGTAAATGATCAATAGATGACCTTCCAGCGATCCGAATTCGGGACCTGCCTTGATGCAGACTTTCTCGCAGGTAACTGCTTCTAGGTAGGCATTACCTATGTCGGTACCCCATGCTTCTAGGTCGTTCAGTTCAGCTAGGAATAGGCACATACGTAGACCGCGGAGAGATACGACACCTGCATTAACACTGTGGATAGGGGCCTCAGTGAGATTACCGTTAGCAACGAGACGAGCCTTGTGCCTACCGTCGTGCTTGACAGCATATATCATGTGTACCTTGATCTGTTGAAACCCGGGGGGAATGGAGCTTGTCTTGTATACGCCTTTATCAATGAATGTATTGTATTCATTGAGCTGTTCCATTTCCAGAGTGGTGGCGTCTTCCCATTTGGTGTTTCCATTGGCTTGATCAAATTGGAGGGCTTCTTTGTGGTTACAAGGTACCTTGAATCCATATTGGTACTGTGGAGTGGTACGGAAAGAACGAAGTTTGGCTTGATGCACGAGCCGCTCAAGTTTCTTGGTTCGTCGTGCGAGGTTGGTGATTTGCTTGAGGCGTTTCCAACCCGGGAGGTCAAGCAAGTTGTTGTCTTTCCCATATTTTGCAACAGTGACAGGGTCATCAGCCGCAATGTTGGCTAGAGGTTCATATGTTCGTTCCATATTTTCCCATTCAATCCAAAGTTTATACTTGGAACCTTTGTATTGAGGATGCTTGTTATCCAGCGGACCTTGGTGTCCTAGGATGCGGCGAAATGACCAAAGGTTGCCGTCTTCTTGTGTTGAATCACGATGGATGTAATTCATGACATCATGGTATGCAATGATATCGTTAAGTTCGTCATCAGAGTGTTTGCACTTGAACTTGATGAAGTCTTTGTTACGTTCAAGACTGTCTTCTACATCGACGATGGTAAGACGCTTCCGAGTGCCATCGGGGTTGGTTACAAGGAAGGAGCGTCCTTGTAGATCGGCAATCAGGATGGTAGGAATGGTAATTGGTTGGCCATCATCGTCAAATTGTGTGTTGCCTTCTTCGTCGGTAACAACTACCTGTGATGGGTCTACTGAAGGAGTAGCGGGGTTGGTGTGTGGAGTTGTGACGTCACTAACATCAAAGTATGCTAATTCCGGTGGATCAAAATCATCTCCAGTAAGGAGAACGCCATCGAGGGTCTTGCTGAAGATGTGTGTCGTAGGAGGACCATCAAAACTCTCCCCATAGTTGTTAGGGAGTGGAGAAGGGGACCAGCTTGGGCTGTCATCGACCTTCTTATATAGAAAGCTCGGTAACGAGGGGTGGGCGGGTGGTTGAAGATTAGACTGATTATATTACCAGATGCGGGAGGTGTTGTACCTGTTTGTTCGTTGGGTACAGATGGCGTGGTGTCATCGGCGAAGTCGGAATCAGCGGGTGAGACGCCAGGAGGTGGAGTAATTGAGTTGCCCTGTTTTGTAGAATCTGCAATGGGGCTATTCTTAGTGATATGCTCCCCATGTTTGAATGTTGGAGCGTCTCCAGTGGCGTATAATTGGGGCAAGGAATCCTTGGCTTTACGCCATTTGATGAAACCATCATCAGTGAATAGGCCCGCATGTTTGTTGCGAGACGCAGGCGTGAGAGCAGAGCGTACACCGGACCGGTCAAGTAACTTGTTGGTAACTGGATCCCAGATTCGGAAGCAGAGTCCATTGCCAACATGTTCTGCAATGCCGATGAAGTGACCGAGACGTTCGGTAGACTGGGTACCAAAAGGGGAGTCATTGGTCTTGAAATAAACAGGTTCGAACCAGAAGAAACTGGTGTATGCGCTGATGTCGCCAAGTGTACCGGTAGCAATGAAGACTGGTTGTTTGTCTGACAGAGTAGGATCAGAAATAACATTAAGGAGTCCGGCAACGTATGTCATGCACAGCAGCCATAGATGTGGTGGTGTGCCTGTACGATCCATGACGCGATTGACAATGCGTTTGAACGTTTGATATCGTCGTTCAAATTGGTTCTGGTGTTGGTGGTAAGGTTCACTTTGCCAGAGTCCAATCCATAACATTTTGAGATAATCAGTGACCCTCTTGCTAGATTGGTAGTTACCGTGGTCACAAAGGAGGCGAATGGGTCTGCCCCATTTTCGTACAAAGTTCTGGAAACATGATAGAAAATCGCCAGTGGTACGCATTTCTTCAACATGTATGATATGTGACTTTCGGCCGAAGAAGATCTGAGCAATCTTGGTGCCGCCATCAATTGCTGGGACATCCGAATAGACAGCATCGGACATAACGTTGCCATTGAAGGGTCGAACGTTCATGGCCGGTTGGGGGGAATGGAAACGTTTGAAAATGTTTCCATCAGGACTAACCGCTATCGAACCATATTGCGTTGAGTTTTCAAACGTAGCTTTGATGCAATCTGTGGAAACCCAACAAAAGAAAGGTTTCAGGGATAAGTAGTCATGTTCGTTGGGGTATCGCTCACGGGGCGTAGCTGCAATACGTGTAGTATCACTAGCAGTACAGTCCGTTGGAAACGCAGTGACTGTCCCAGAGATTTGAGGAGAAGTGCAGCATGCAAGCGTTCCTGGTGAATGTAATCGGTAGAAGTAAGCCAGAATGAGCGATCGCTGGTTCCATGATCATCAATAGGGAGAAAGGGAGACCGAGTGGAATGACTGGAATACGAACTGAGAGACGTGACCGTGGAAGAGCCAGGGGATACAGAGATATCCAATCCTTCAAGGCAACGTGGATTTCCGTATTTGTCGTAATCGGCATATGGGAGTTGCTGCGGCTGAGGGGGATATTTCTGGAGAAGTTGTTCATCTTTTGCACTGATCGTTGTATCGAGAACAGATGGGTCCCAATGCTTATCTGATGTCATGATAACATGTGGGAGCGTGTCAAACTCAATAGTCGTGTACTTTCGCATCGCAAGGTATGGTAAACCATGCCGGATGCTAAGGGGCAGTGCATATCCGTCGGAGGTGGTGATTACCTGTCCACCGCCCGTTTTGATGGATGTGTCATCGACAGTGGAAAAATATGCTTCCATCTGGCCGGAGGACAAGATAGAAGGGTGTCGGCCCGTATATGCACATTCATTGAAAATGAGGATGACGGGACCTCTATTCGATATAGAATAAGCTCCGCATGTAGCAATGGGAATATTTTGTACCTGATGATTGTTAATGCCTGTGACATTGACATATCGTGGTGGGATATCCTTGGAGATGAGGCATGCATCATTGCCGATGATGCAACCATTTGCACCGCGATCGACCATGGCGAAACCGGGATTAGTGATCGTAGCTTTGTGGGCACGATATGTGTACGATGTTACGTGACTATCGTGTGAAAAGGTCAGATCATCGTCGGGATTATACCACTGGTGAAAATTGGCGGAATAAGAGGATGTTCCTACAGGTATTTGGGTATCACCGTCCTTTTTGTACCAAATGTCAGGGTTTTCGGAGAGGAATCGAGTGGGATGCGCGGGTGACACGGAAGACTTGAGGGGTCTTTGGTCCTTGGAGGAAGAGGTGTTAGACTTGTATACACCTAATGATGCATGGAAAACACCTCTACGGTCATTTTCTACAGCGGGATGTAGGTCTGATGCGGAATTGACATGTTCATCTTTGTTCGAAGTATCATCTTCTAGGAATGAGACAGAATGTCCATGTTGGTATGCTTTCCAGGTGATGGGCTTGACATTGTTAGGGTCAGGTTGATCCTTTGAGAGCAAATCATGTCGTAACGAGGCGACCACGATTTTCTTGCCTTCCGGAGAAAAGTTTAGCCAACTCTTCATGTCCTGACGTGATAGGGCCTTCCATATGTTTGTGGGCAGGCGCGTGGTAGGGTCAGGTGTACGACCAGCCTTGAATACCGCATAGTCTTGATAGTCACCCTCGAATTCAATAGGGAGAGCATAGTTGTCATGGTTTTGACTTTGTCCAGATGAGAAGTCGTGAACATGTGCACGTACAGTTGACTTAGGAGCCGACATTGCGGACTGAGAATCGAGTCGGGTTGCTTCGAGTAGGAGTGTGATTTTAAGTTTGTGAATAGCAACTGCTTCAGCGACTGCATCTGTCACGGTGCTATTCGTCCCACCTGGGTCCTTGACTTTGGCAAACTGTTCACTTAGCTGGAAGCTGGAATAGCATGCCTGACATAGTGCTGATTTTGCAGTATGGTACTCAAGGGGCTTGTTGGGAGGACGGAGCTTGTTGAGGTGATTTAATTCATCAAACCAATGTGTGATGAATTTCACTTTGGATTCTTTCCAATTGCTGAGATTCAACTTTAGCAACGCTTGTAGTTGAGTCGAATTGTCATATACCTTGGCTTTCGATTTGCTGTGAAGGTTTACGAAATCAAAGTATGCTTGACGTCCATTACGTGTAGTAGAATGACTGTGTACACACGATGCGGGTAGATCACTTTTGAAGACTTCCAACATTAGTACCCAGAAGAAGGCACACTGTTTAACGAAAAGGTCACGTGTATAACCTTGAAGCGCAGCTGGAGGCCATGTTTCATCAAGGAATGTTTCTGTGTCGATGCCGTATGCCTCGAGTTTAGCTTTGAAACCTACGAGCCAATGTTCGAATCTTGAGTCATTCGTGAGGGGCGTAAAGGACTTTTCATCCCGTGCTTTTTGGCACCAAGATTCGTACTTTACCTGCTAAGGTGACTTTTTATTACTTCCTGGCGGAGGAGGTGGAGGGTTCAGAGCAGATTCAGTTTGCATACGGATGGCACGTTCCAAACGGAATTTTCTGAATTCTTCATACGGATATGACTTTACATCTTTCCAGTCCTTCTCGTCTTCTTGTAGTTCGATAGAGAACTCCGCAAGTGCTTCTATGATCCGTTGGATGGATCGATGGAGATGTGTTGGTAGTCCTCCTTCAGTGTAGGTAATCTCACGGGCGAAATTCGGTCCGATAAGTGCGTCGAGAAATGCCGTCCACTCGCATAATCCTCCTTCCTTGAGAGCTAAACACAGGGTGTTATTTGCTTCTCTCATTACGTGGAATAGAGATATAAGTATCAGCTTCATATCAATATCAAAACTAGGGAACTGGTTGACAGCAGCGGCTTCGGCATCACCCGTGCTGTTCCCGCCTCCGAATAGATTGGCGGGCATGTTCGGAATTTGTGATGATTCCGATCCTTCGACGGAATCGCGCGGTGAATGAGAACTGCTTCGTACACGATGTGCGATTGGCATATGCCAGCGTAGGGATTGTATTCAATTCCATTCCTGTTCCTTTTTGTGTGCAAGCCACCTTGGAGCTTGCGACTGTTAATCTATTATTTTCCTTCTGAATCCAATCTGTTGAGGGTCTGATTCAAAGGCTTCTGAAGAACAGCAACGCTGCGTTAGTGTGTTAGTAGACAAACGATTGTACTCTACGCGTGGCAATTGTGGTTGGATACTTTTGGCAACGGATAATCGGACTACAGGCGAGACTATGGAAACGCCAGATCTCTTCTTACTGTGAACTTATTCAGATACAGCGAGACAGACCTTAGTATGTAGATTACAAGTAGTTGATAGCAACTAGTGTGAATTTTGGGATATAAATCAGTTGAATGTTAAAAGTATGAGATAAAGTGAAATCCTGCCAAAATGCAAGATATCTCTTTTATTGAGATGAATACGTTGCAACTGCTGTTGCGTAATGATGAGATTACTCGCTGATTATTTCCGTACATGCATTGGTCGTTGACCGTATATATCTGTATGCATATATATATATTGTGTGAGAATCACACGCCAACGGTTTTCTTTTCTTGTTCCATTAGGAAGACTTCATGATATGTTTATCATTAAGATCAGGAATTGCTCCCGTAGCTCGTGTGATATTTTATGAAATCAGAGTTTGCTCACCGAAGAAAAATGGCAATATTATAAAACAGAGATTGCTCGCCGTCGATGCGCGATGGGAATCGATGCACCGTGGGAATCGATATGTCGTGGGAATTGATTACTTTGGTTGATACGGGACTCATTGATTTGTACAAATAGGATATCTACCATCTGGTAGCTTTGGTATTTCTGGTCACGAAAGGAATTTAATAGTTTGAATACCACACTCTTTTTCTTCTCGAATTTGTTTATTGGTTGCACAGAATTTTCATGATTTCCCGCAACCAGTATGCGATAGTTAGTAAATTTTTAATTCAAGTGATATGGTTTCAGGTTTCGAATGTTTATGTGTTGAACCACGTGCTTGTCTAAGAGAAAGGAAACAGTCCCATTTGTATGACTTTGCTGGATGGTGTAGGGACCCTTGCTCCTTGCTTCAAAAGCGGCTGGAATTTGCTTTTCACTTTTCATCATAATATGGTCTCCAACACTGTAATCGTGAAGCTTCCTATGACTATTCTCTTTCATCGCGCTCTTGTCTATTTGGGCTTGTCTTTTGTTTCTGACCATGGCCAAGTCTGTAATCACCAGAATGGGAAGAAACATATCTCTGTGGAATACAAGGGAACCAGGTGTCATTCTGAAAGTCTTGTGGATGGTTGATCTCACAAC
The DNA here is from genome assembly GCA_037355745.1 of Pseudo-nitzschia multiseries. Classification (NCBI taxonomy): domain Eukaryota; phylum Bacillariophyta; class Bacillariophyceae; order Bacillariales; family Bacillariaceae; genus Pseudo-nitzschia; species Pseudo-nitzschia multiseries. Next base: position 10,752,739 of record CM074789.1, on the reverse strand, counting down.
AAAGCTAGCAGCAGCAAAGACACTATCTACAATATCTGTGGCTTGCTGGAGAGTATGTGGTGGATTGGTGTTGAGCTCTGTTCTCATTGCAGACTTGATAGCATCATGCACTCTTTCAAGAGCTGTGGTACAATTGAAATTCTCAGTTGTGTACCTTTGATTGGTAGAGATATCTACATTGGCAGCTTGGTCTGCAGCCAGTTGAGTGAAGACTAAGGGGTACATGGGAATGTCTTCTGGGTAGTTGAGGAGCAGGTCGGAAAGAGAGAGAGTGTTGGTTGAAGTGTGGTTGCAATTTCCGAATCTGAAGTCGGAGTTGGGGATTCCTTCTTTTCCCCGGGGGATTGCTGAGTGGGGAGCCTTGAGAGGGCATCAGCAATTACATTATCTTTGCCTTGAACGTATTTAAATACAGGGGAAAATTCTTCAAGGAGCATTCTCCAAGTAATAATTTGGTGGCTTGTGAGGTTTTGGCAAGTCAAGTTGATGTGGCTGGTCCACACTATGATTTTTGCACCCCAAAGGATTGGTCTGGATTCTTTGAAAACTTCAACAATACAAAGCATCTCTTTGTTGACCGTTGGCTACTTCTGTTGAGCGGCATTGAGTTTTTGGGAGAAGCAGAGGATAATTCTTCCTTCTTGGATTATTATAGCACCAAGTTGGCAATCAGACGCGTCAATGTAGACATGGAAGGGCTTGTTTGGATCAGGGAAGGCAAGCAAGGTGTCCTTTGCAATGAGGGCCTTGGCTTTGTTGAAGGCATCCTTGAGCTTTGGAGTTGGGGTGAGCTTTCCTTTGGATCTACCAGAGAGGTATGTGAGAGGGGCAAGGACTTCTGCGCATTTTGGATAGAAATTTTGATAGAAGTTGATCATCCCAACAAAGGATCGGAGTTGGGTGATTGTGGAGACAAGAGTCAGTTTCAATATTGGATCTATCTTTTTTGGATTGGGTCTGATTCCATCTCTGGAAATGATGTGGCCTAGCCATGGTGCTTGTGATTGGAACCAATGGCATTTGGAGGGTTTGACTGCAAAGTTGTGGGCTTTGAGCAAGGAAAGAACAGAAGAGACAGATTTGCAGTGAGATTCAAGGGTGTCAGAGAAGATTCCAATATCATCAATATATACTTCAATGTCTTTCAAGTGCAGCAGCATCTGTTCCATACAGCCTTGGGCCCAACTTGGAGAGTTGAGGAAGCCCATTGGCAATCAGAGATAAGAGAAGCCAAAATTTGCCAAACGCTGTAACAGGGACACAGAGCCAAGTGGAGGCTTCATCAAGATTAAAGGTGTGAAATTGCATGCTGACGTCAATGAGAGTCACATATTTGAACCCTGTTCTTCTCTGGAAGATATCTTGGAGTTTTGGAAGTGGATAGTGGAGCTTCTTGGTGACTTTGTTGAGTTCCCAAAAGTCGCTGATGAGTTGACAGGATCCATCCGGTTTTGGAACTACAAAGGTTGGCATTCCCCACTCAGCTGCATAGCATCTTTGGAGAATGCCAAGCTTGACTTGCCGGTCAATTTCCTTCTTCACAGCTTCTTGCTGGTGGAGTGGAATTGGATATGGCTGTTTGATGTGGCATGGCCTTGTGTCTTGCTGGGAGATCAATGTGAAACTCTTGATTAGGGAAAATGCCTGATTCCTTGTCATTCAGGCCTTAAAAAAGTTCTTCATTTTCAATGAGAATTTTCAGTAAGGAAGATTTCTCATGGTCTGAGAGGTTTTCTTGTTCAGACGCTAGCTTGTACAGGTCTGTCTTCTCATACTTGGCAGTGCCATTGGTATATGCTTGTTGAGCAGCTTAGTTGGAATAGCTTTCAGTAATGGAGCAAGGCTCTGCTGACATGACCTTGTGGAGTAGGGTCTTGTTATCAAAGTTGTTAAGAGGGCGGAAGTGCATGGTCTTTTCATACCATTCTATGGTGCAAGCTTCAAAGTCCATCTTCATTCCAAGATCTCTCATGGTCCTGCAACCAATGAGAAGGTGGTAGTTGATGTTTTACCTGACCACAAAATGCTTGATCTTCAATACTCTTATGGAGTATGATAGCTCTGGAAACATGATATTCTCCAGGATCACGTAGTGATTACAAATGGCTCTACCATTGGTCATTTGCATTTGAATTGGTTGAGCAAGAGAGTGCTTCTTGGCTTCAACAGGAAGCAATGGCTTATTCAATGACGAGGTTGTTAGTGGATCCTGAATCAAAGAAAGTCTTCAGGTAGTCCCTTCCAGATGTGCCGCTGATGGAGTTGCAGACACTGACTGTGGTTGGCACAAGATCAATGTCCTTGTCAGTGTTGCCTATGTTGTTGCTAGGAGGAACATTGCTATCGCTGTTGTGGGTATTCAAGGTTTGCGCTTTGGGAAATCGTTGAAGATCCAAATTATAGTATTCTGTATCAACATCCATATCTACATGGAAGAGATCTGGCCAGGTTCTGTTAGAGTTGGTGTTTCTTCTGGTTCATTGATGAAGACACACATGTGTTGGTCTGGCTCATGTGAGTTGTTGCCGTAGGATGATGAATTGCTTGATCGATTGCTATTGTTGCTGTTGAAGTTGCTGTTGAAGTTGTGATCATTCACATGTGCGTCGTCGTTGTTGTTGTTGTTATTTCTGTTAGGTTGATTTGGGTTGTTGGCATTGAGGTAGCACTGTCCCCAAGTGTGGTTTGCGCCTGGATGAATAGGGCAAGGTGAGGTATCTTATACTCTTGTGGAGAGATTGTCGTTGTTGTTGTTGCTTTGGCTGTTGTTGGAGCCTTGCTGTCGGTTTTGGCTGTTATTGCCATTTGATTGGTTGTTACTGTGATTATTCTCATTACAATTGTTACGATAGTTGTTGCATCGACTCGGTTACTGTTGTTCCAATTGCTGTTGTTATTGTTGCTGCTGTTATTCCTGTTTTGGGAGGAATTATCTTGGTTATTATTTTTCGTACTTTTCTTGTTTTCTTTGTTTTGGTATCTCTCCATCCTTGTCACAATCTGTGAAGGGTATCTTCATAGGGAGAGTGCTGGTGTTCTTCATAGAAGTCCTTCCATTTGATTGGCATGGACTCGAATATCAAACTCTTGAAGTCTTCATCGTTGATGGCTGCATTCGCAGGTGGGTGTCCTGGGAGCAGTCAAAGGATCACATGGTTGTGGAAGGTGACCATGGAGACAAACTGGTGTACAGTCATGCTGGTGGTCTTCTTGATGTTGTTGAGGAATCATTTGTGGTGTCTGTATGCATCTGTGTTGTTGCTGAATTGGTAGATGATGAAGGCATTGATAGTAGTTAAGAAGTTGCCCGTTGTTTGACTTGCTAGGGCCGATACATACTCATTCCATCAGTTGCGATCAGAATAGTCTATGAGGAGATCAGAGAACTTGTTGTATTGTTTTGGTCCTGTTGTTAAGGAAATGGTTTTCTTTGCATTTATGAATTCATGAATGGCAAAAAGGACTTGGAAAAGGGGTGCTCCTGCAGTGATGAGAGGTACTACTTTGACCTTGACAGTCTCTGACACTCCATTGGTAGTACTTGTGTGCTTGAACTCTATCTTCTCAACGGGCTTTTGGCCAAAGTCAAACTTGAAAGGGATAACAGAGTAGCTTGTCGTCATTACTGGACAATCTAGTGGAGGAGAGTTGGTTGCTTGTTAGTAGTTGTTACTTGAGGGAAGGATAGTATAGGTCGAAGCAGTCATTTGACTGTCTAAACAGTGTCATATGCCTCTAAGCGAAGGTAGTAATACAACGTGTAGGTATGTATGGATTAAAGGTTGAACTAAAACTAAGATTGTGAAAAAGCTCTGTAAACTACAAGTTTTGTTGCTAATGCCAATCGATTTTAAAAGACTGGTCGTGAGCCTCTTTTTCACGTGTTATTTTACACACTAAGCTAAAAACTGCCTGACAAGCACCTGTCCATGGTATTGTATCTCAGGCTATAGAGCCTCCAAAAAGTTGGTAGCACAGGCAAATGAATCCCCACATTAAGGGCTCTTCATTGATGTATTTGTAGCTTATTTACTCCAACGGTTTGAGAGAAACGAACGCACTTTATAGCATAGGTAGTAAGGATTCACGTGTTTTTTTTTAATTTCGTCGCTGTTTTTGCACCTCTGTGGTTAATTTTGGTACTGTTTTTGTTGAAGGAATGCCGCGCGGACAGGTTTTTATTTAGTGGTTAATGATTCGCGCTGACGCTCTGTAGATTTTGGTACACTTTCTACGTGTCCCATAGGCATTAACCACTAATCCTATGATATACTTATTTAAGTAACCTTAACTACTCAGTCTGTATCCAGACTTTAACGTTGCCTCAATTGAAGAGAGTTTAAGCCCCAAGTTGTAGAACGACAAATTTTTCAAACAAATTGTGAAAGCAAGCAGAGAGGGTACAAAGAACACACTGATGACTGATGCCCCAAGCAGAAGCCTAACAGGAGGCAGCTGCCAACAATCATACAGTAGGAAGGGGATACACATAGGAGGAGCAGCGCCACATGGCTCCACTCAGGCAGTGTGGTCCTACGGTATGTGGGATGGAAGAAGACAGGGGCCATGGTCTTGGAGGAAGAAGAACAGGGCGGGCTGGAAGGGAGGGCATCCGATAACTGTCACACGACCCAGCGCGACCCCTCGCAAGCCCTATTTTCATAAAATTGACTCTGCCTTTGTTATGCGCAAGGGCAATTTTTTAAATTCACAATTTTTTGTGGTGAAGAGTTTCAACCCCCCTCAGGTTGCGACAAAAACTCTCCCCAAGGACTCAAAATGTCCCTTGATCTCTCAATTTTGACTAAATTGATTTAAAAAATCTATTTCTTGCTACCAAACTTTCTAACCTTAACCCAAGATATGAAATAAAATCAATTTCAGAAGTGTTTGTTTGGTCCTTTGCCGTGTTCCACACTGTGTACAAAATACCACAATAAATACACAGTACAAAAACCATGTACAAGAGGTAATGAACATGTCTGTGCTTGGTACACTGAAATCTCTTCAAAAAAAGAACAAGTGAAAAGACCCTGCAAACACAGCAGAAAAACCCTCAAAGACATGATTTATTTTTGACAGGAATTCCGATCATCGAAATCACCGATGTCATTAACTTCCATTGTGACGACCCTGCAACAACCCTTCTGTTTCTCCTTCACTAGAACAGACCATGAAGGTTCACCACCATACAAATAGTACAAAATGACACCAACTTAAATACCTACACGTTACTCTACTTCATTTTTGATCGGGAATGGTATTCAAACGGCAAAGACAATGACAACTACAGGTCCTACTCCGACCCATCTCTTTCCCCTTGGATAAAGGAGAGAATGGAGGCAGACATGTACAAATCCTACCAGGTTTGAACACCAGCATGTTACTCTACTGATTTGCTGACCAGGAATGACAATCAAAGGGCGATTGAATGGCAAATTAGGAAGATCCAAACACCATTTCCATTTTGACGACCATTCTATTTCTCCTACTGTAGAACAGACCATGAGGGCTCACCACCATACAACTAGTACAAAATGACACCAACTTGAATACCTACACGTTATTCTACTTTGATTTTGATTGGGAAGGGTATTCAAACGGCAATCAAGTGGCATTTTGGAGCGGCATTTCAAGCAGCGTTTTGAGCAGCAGGAAGCCAGCAGCGTTTTGGAGCAGCAGGAAGTCAGCAGCGAGCAGTGGCGTTTCAAGCGGCATTTGGAGCAGCAGGAAGCCAGCAGCCAGCAGCAGCGTTTCAAGCAGCGTTTCGGAGGAGGAGCAGGAAGCCAGCAGGAAGCCAGTAGGAAGCCAGCAGCCAACAGCCAGCAGCGTTTTGGAGCGGCATTTTGGAGCGGCGTTTCGAGCAGCAGGAAGCCAGCAGCAAGCAGCGGCGTTTTGAAGCAGCCAGCAGCCAGCAGCCAGCAGCCAGCAGCCAGCAGCCAGCAGCCAGCAGCCCGCAGCCCGCAGGCTGCAGCCCGCAGCCCGCAGCCAGCAGCCAGCAGCCAGCAGCCAGCAGTGGGCTGCCAGCAGCCGCGTTTTGGACCGGCGTTTCGAACAGCAGGAAGCCAGCAGCGAGCAGCGGCTTTTGAAGCGGCATTTTGGAGCAGCAGGAAGGACGCAGTCAGCAGTCAGCAGCGGCGTTTTGGACCGGCATTTCAAACAGCAGGAAGCCAACAGCAAGCAGCGGCATTTGGAGCGGAGATAGCAACTAGCGACAGCAACTAGCAACAGCAACTAGCAACAGCGAGGACTAGCAAGAGCAATAGCCACTAGCAAGAGCAATAGCGACTAGCAAGAGCAACAGCGACTGGGGAGAGCAACTGCAACAGCAGTAGCAATAGCAACTAGCAAAAGCAACAGCAACTAGCAAGGGCAACAGCAAAAGCAACAGCAACAGCGACTAGCGAGAGCACGGAAGGACTATCCTTTGTGTACGGCTATCTCTTTGGCGCCTTTCATCTTTGTCTTTGTCGTCCTCTAGCAGAGACAAGAAGCTAACAAGCCACTTGAGTAGCATACAAATGGTTACCTTTTGAGCAGCAGAAGAAGCCAGCAATAAACAGGAAGCAGCGGCATTTCAAGCGACATTCTGGAGCAGCGTTTTGAGCAGCATTTCGAGCAGCAGGAAGCCAGCAGCAAGCAGTAAGCAGTAAGCAGCAAGCAGCAAGCAGCGACGTTTGGAGCGGCGTTTTGGAGCAGCAGTTTTGGGCGGCGTTTTGGAGCAACGCTTTGGAGGAGCAGCAGGAAGCCAGCAGCGAGCAGCGGCGTTTCCAACGGCGTTTTGGAGCAGCAGGAAGCCAGCAGCAAGCAGCGGCGTTACCAGCGGCGTTTTGGAGAAGCAGGAAGCCAGCAGTGAGCAGTGAGCAGCGAGCAGCAGCGTTTCTAGCGGCGTTTTGGAGCAACAGGAAGCCAGCAGTGTTTTGAAGTAGCAGGAAGTCAGCAGCAAGCAGTGGTGATAGCGTCTAGCGATAGCGAGAGCAACAGCGAATAGCGAGAGCAACAGCAACGGCGACAGCGACTAGCGAGAGCAACACCAACAGCAACTAGCAACTAGCAACAGCAACAGCAACAGCCACAGCAACCAGCAATAGTGACTAGCGAGAGCAACAGCGGCTAGCAACAGCAACAGCAACAGCAACAGCAACAGCAACAGCGACTAGCGAGAGCAACACCAACAGCAACAGCAACTAGCGAGAGCAACAGCAACAGCAACTAGCGAGCTCAACAGCAACAGCAACTAGCGAGAGCAACAGCAACTTGCGAGAGCAACAGCGACTGGCGAGAGCAACAGCAACTAGCGAGAGCAACAGCAACAGCAACAGCGACTGGCGGAGTGGCGTTTTGGAGAAGCAGCAGGAAGCCAGCAGCAAGCATTGGCGTTTGGAGTGGAGCACCAGGAAGCCAGCAGCAGCGTTTTGGACGGCATTTTGGAGCGGCGATTCAAGCAGCAGGATGTCAGCAGACAGCAGCGGTGTTTTGCAGTTGGATTGCTGTTCTTGATTTGTTGCCGTTGATTCATCCTGTGGATTCGTTTTGATCGTTGTTGCTGTTGCGGATCTATAACAATAAATGATAATTTAACAAAATAGGGTGAGTATCTATTGATTTAGAGAAAATAATAACAACAGAATAATATAATTTACATGCTAACCTACCCTGCTGCTGTGTTGCGGGTCACCTGTGTTGCCGTCTGCTCCCATTGTTGATGCCGTTGATTCATTGATTCGTTGATACGGTCGATTCATTGATACGGTCGATTTGTTGAGGATACCGTTGATTTGTTGATGCCGATGATTCATTGATATCCGTTGTTCCTGTTCCGGCCCTATGAAAATAAGAAGAAAAACAGAATTTAGGAATACATCATCGGCAATGTAGGATGTAGGCATCATTGTGTCTCTCTCTCTCTCTCTCTCTCTCTCTTATTCGTACTGTTTGCCACAGATTTGTTATTGTCATTTACCAATGATTCGTTGTTGCCGATCAACGCACCAGGGAAGAAATTATTGTTGTTGCTGCTGCCGTAGATTTGAAGAAATCTTACTCCTATATCACAAAAAACTGGATCTTGGTCCTGTTGATATAAATACGCAAGGGATGCAGATTTGTTGCTTTTCAAGTGTGATAAAATCACTTTTCGCAAGATAAAAAAATTACTTTTCGCTGTGTGTGTGTGTGTGTGTGTTCGAAAAAAAAATTGATACTTAACCTATGAGATCAAATTCTGTGTGTGTGTGTGTGTGTGTGTGTTCAAAAAAACAATCGATACTTAACCTGTGAGATCTAATGCGGTAAATATAGAGCAATGAAGAATGATTTGACTTTCTTAATTCAGTTGATAACGTTAAGTATGCTTTATTGCGCCGCGTGCGGTTTTAATATAGAATAATAAAGAATAATGCTCTTATATTTTATTTATTGTTCTCAACTAGTGATACAGTGAGATCTTTCATGTACTGGTTACAGTGAGATCTTATCTACATCATTTTCGTACTAGATAATTTTTAGTAACAAATTTGCGTAGCATTCTACGACAGTAGCTTTCTACACAATGTTCGTACTAGATAATTTCTGGTACTTAATTTGCGTAGCATTCTACTACAGTAGCTTTCTACACCATTTTTGTACTAGATAATTTCTGGTAACGAATTTCCGTAGCATTCTACGACATGTGACAGTATATTCCTACACAATTTTTGTACAAAATAATTTCTGGTAACGCATTTGTGTAGAAATCTACAGCAGTAGCTTTCTACACTGTTTTTGTACTAGATGATTTCTGGTAACGAATTTGCGTAGATATCTACAGCAGTAGATTCCTACACAATTTTTGTACTAGATAATTTCTGGTAACGAATTTGCGTAGAAATCTACGACAGTAGCTTTCTACACCATTTTTATACTAGATAATTTCTGGTAACGAATTTGCGTAGAAATGTACTTCAGTAGATTCCTACACAATTTTTGTACTAGATAATTTCTGGTAACGAATTTGCGTAGAAATCTACAGCAGTAGCTTTCTACACCGTTTTTGTACTAGATAATTTCTGGTAACGAATTTGCGTAGAAATCTACAGCACTACCTTCCTAAACAATTTCACCGCCATTATTCCTTTTTTCCTTTTTTTGGAACGGCGTTCCAAAAAATGCTCTTTTCGTAGATATGTGTCCGGGTGTATTATGATAGTAGTAGTAGTAATGTAGGTATGATAGTAATGACTTCTGTTGGGGTGGTGAAACGTTTTTTTGTACAATTCATGTCTACAATCATGGAACGGCGTTTCAGAATTCTCTAACCGGAACGGCGTTGCAGGCTTTGTGTCCACAGCGTTTTGAATTTGAAATCTCAAAATGAATGTTACCGGGTGTTAAAGAAGTGGTTGGAAAATCTCAAATTTGCAATTAAAAATAAGAAAATCAGATATTTTTAGTGATTAGTCCATTAATATTGTTCCTGTTACGGATAAGATGAATCATGAAAGAAACAGAAGTGAGTTATCTTTGATAGTTTTGTGTGTCACAAACTAATGAGTGCATTTGGGTCCTGGATCTGGAGGAAAAATACACACTAATTTGCAATTAGAAATTAGAAAATCAGATATTTTTCGTGATTAGTCCATGAATACTGTTCCTGTTATGAGTAAGATAATAATAATATACGTATTTAAGTAACTTTAACCACTGAAGGTGGATCTAAACTACTCAGTCTGTATCCAGACTTTAACGTCGCCTCAATCAAAGAGAGTTTAAGCCCCAAGTTGTAGAACGACAAATTTGTCAAACGAATCCTGAAAGCAAGCAGGGAGAGTACAAGTGAAAACTGTTGAAGGATACCGGTAGCATAATCCGAACTGGGAGCAGCTACCAACAAACAGGCAGGAGGAAGGGTAAAATACCGGGTGGAGCACCCTGGGTGCGGAAGGTGGTGATACAGTGGGAGCAGCGCTGGGGACAGTGCCAGGAACCACACTGGATGCAGCACAAGGAGCAGCACTGGTGGGTGCAGAACCGGGTCATACACTGGGGGAAGCACTGGGGTGCAGAAGATGGGGATATATTGGAAGCAGCGCCAGAAGCCAAACTTGATGCAGCTTGTACCTGGTGAGAAACTGGAATCAGCGAGGGGTGCAGAACCTGGTGAGACACTGGGAGCAGTACTTGGTGAAACACTGTAGCGATGTGGGCTGCAGTGGGGGAGACACAGGGAAAAGTACTGGGGAAAGCGCTGGGTGAAAAGTTTGGCCCATCCATTAGGATCCATTCAGCCAAGCCCTCATCAAGGCAGCCTCCTGGCGATACGGCTGCTGGGAAGGGAGAGGGACTGCATAGTGTCTCCTGGCAAGCTGGATGGTCGCAAGCCATTGACGCTTGGCAGTAAGAGTGTAACCACGGAGCACTTGGAGGGGGATCTGGAGGAGGGAGTGAGATTGAGGCAGTGCACCAGCGAAGCCAATGGCCAATTCAGATGAGATGGAAGCATTGAGAGATTGGTGTTGTTCTGACTCAAGCAACCCTCCAGTGCCATGGAGCCGTTGGTTTCGGTACGTCCAGAGATCCCAACAAGTGAGGAAAAATTGATGAATCACTGCAGTGGCCCATCTACGAGGAGAACGCTTACTACCAATTGAAGAATAATAGTCAGCCTGAATCTGATGCCAGAGGGGTGTCCACCTCCCAAGGAACCAGTTGTGCCAGCCAATCCGACGCTGAGCCCTTATAGCAGATGCAATATCAGGGGAGTATGAGGAAGGGTGGATACGCCTACCTTGACGGACCCTAGTGGTAACATCCACAATGGCAAGAGCCAGTGAAGGGTCTGTAAGCTCAGAAGTAAGGCGCTGTTGCAATTAGAAATTAGAAATAAGAAAATCAGATATTTTTGGTGATGAGTCATTGAATATTGTTCCTGTAATGGATAAGATGTATAATGAAAGAAACAGAAGTGAGTTTTGTGTGATAGTTTGTGTGTCACAAACTAATGAGTGCATTTGGGTACTGGAATGGGAGGAAAAATACACACTAATTTGCAATTAGAAATTAGAAAATCAGATATTTTTCGTGATTAGTCCATGAATACTGTTCCTGTTATGAGTAAGATGAATCATGAAAGAAACAGAAGTGACTTATCTTTGATAGTTTGTGCATCACCACCTAATTAGTGCATTTGGGTACTGGATTTGGAGGAAAAATACACACTAATTTGCAATTAGAAATTAGAAAATCAGATATTTTGGGTGATAAGTCAATGAATATTGTTCCTGTAATGGATAATATGTATCATGAAAGAAACAGTAGTGAGTTATCTGTGATAGTTTGTGTGTCACCACCTAATAAGTGCATTTGGGTCCTGGATCTGGAGGAAAAATACCCACTCATTTGCAATTAGAAATAAGAAAATCAGATATTTTGGGTGATTAGTCAATGAATATTGTTCCTGTAATGGATAAGATGAATTATGAAAGAAACAGTAGCGAGATATCTTTGATAGTTTGTGAGTCACAAACTAATGAGTGCATTTGGATCCTGGATCTGGAGGAAAAATACACACTAATTTGAAATTAAAAATTAGAAAATCAGATAATTTTTGTGATTAGTCAATGAATATTGTTCCTGTTATGGAAAAGATGAATCATGAAAGAAACGGAAGTGAGTTATCTTTGATAGTTTCTGTGTCACCACCTTATGAGTGCATTTGGGTCCTGGATTTGGAGGAAAAATACACACTAATTAGAAATTAGAAATAAGAAAATCAGATATTTTTGGTGATGAGTCATTGAATATTGTTCCTGTAATGGATAAGATGTATAATGAAAGAAACAGAAGTGAGTTTTGTGTGATAGTTTGTGTGTCACAAACTAATGAGTGCATTTGGGTACTGGAATGGGAGGAAAAATACACACTAATTTGCAATTAGAAATTAGAAAATCGGATATTTTGGGTGATTAGTCAATGAATATTGTTCCTGTTATGGATAAGATGAATCATGAAAGAAACAGAAGTGAGTTTTGTGTGATAGTTTGTGTGTCACCACCTTATGAGTGCATTTGGGTACTGGATTTGGAGGAAAAATACCCACTCATTTGCAATTAGAAAATAAAAAATTAGATATTTTTGGTGATTAGTACATGAATATTGTTCCTGTTATGGATAAGATGAATCATGAAAGAAACAGAAGTGAGTTATCTGTCATAGTTTGGGTGTCACCACCTACTAAGTGCATTTGGGTACTGGATTTGGAGCAAAAATACACACTAATTTGCAATTAAAAAATAGAAAATCCAATATTTTGTGTGATTGAATGATGAATATTGTTCCTGTTATGGATAAGTTGAATCATGAAAGAAACAGAAGTGAGTTATCTGTCATAGTTTGTGTGTCACCACCTACTAAGTGCATTTGGGTTCTGGATTTGGAGCAAAAATACACACTAATTTGCAATTAAAAAATAGAAAATCCAATATTTTGTGTGATTGAATGATGAATATTGTTCCTGTTATGGATAAGTTGAATCATGAAAGAAACTGAAGTGAGTTGTCTGTCATAGTTTGTGTGTCACCACCTAATAACAAGTGCATTTGGGTTCTGGATTTGGAGTAAAAATACACACTAATCTGCAATTAAAAAATAGAAAGTCCAATATTTTGTGTTATTGAATGATGAATATTGTTCCTGTTATGGATAAGTTGAATCATGAAAGAAACAGAAGTGAGTTATCTGTCATAGTTTGTGTGTCACCACCTAATAACAAGTGCATTTGGGTCATGGATTGGGAGCAAAAATACACACTAATTTGCAATTTAAAAATAGAAAACCAAATATTTTGGGTGATTAGTCCATGAATATTGTTCCTGTTATGGATAAGTTGAATCATGAAAGAAACAGAAGTGACTTATCTGTCATAGTTTGTGTGTCACCACCTACTAAGTGCATATGGGTTCTGGATTTGGAGCAAAAATACACACTAATCTGCAATTAAAAAATAGAAAATCCAATATTTTGTGTGATTGAATGATGAATATTGTTCCTGTTATGGATAAGTTGAATCATGAAAGAAACAGAAGTGACTTATCTGTCATAGTTTGTGTGTCACCACCTACTAAGTGCTTATGGGTTCTGGATTTGGAGCAAAAATACACACTAATCTGCAATTAAAAAATAGAAAATCCAATATTTTGTGGTATTAGTCCATGAATATTGTTCCTGTTATGGATAAGTTGAATCATGAAAGAAACAGAAGTGACTTATCTGTCATAGTAAATGTGTCACCACCTACTAAGTGCATTTGGGTACTGGATTTGGAGCAAAAATACACACTAATTTGCAATTTAAAAATAGAAAATCCAATATTTTGTGGTATTAGTCCATGAATATTGTTCCTGTTATGGATAAGTTGAATCATGAAAGAAACAGAAGTGAGTTATCTGTCATAGTAAATGTGTTACCACCTACTAAGTGCATTTGGGTACTGGATTTGGAGGAAAAATACACACGAATTTGCAATTAAAAAATAGAAAATCCAATATTTTGTGTGATTGAATGATGAATATTGTTCCTGTTATGGATAAGTTGAATCATGAAAGAAACAGAAGTGAGTTATCTGTCATAGTTTGTGTGTCACCACCTACTAAGTGCATTTGGGTTCTGGATTTGGAGCAAAAATACACACTAATTTGCAATTAAAAAATAGAAAATCCAATATTTTGTGTGATTGAATGATGAATATTGTTCCTGTTATGAATAAGTTGAATCATGAAAGAAACAGAAGTGAGTTATCTGTCATAGTTTGTGTGTCACCACCTAATAACAAGTGCATTTGGGTTCTGGATTTGGAGTAAAAATACACACTAATCTGCAATTAAAAAATAGAAAGTCCAATATTTTGTGTTATTGAATGATGAATATTGTTCCTGTTATGGATAAGTTGAATCATGAAAGAAACAGAAGTGAGTTATCTGTCATAGTTTGGTGTGTCACCACCTAATTAGTGCATTTGGGTACTGGATTTGGAGGAAAAATACATATTAATTTGCAATTGAAAATTAGAAAATCAGATATTTTGTGGTATTAGTCCAAGAATATTGTTCCTGTTATGGATAAGTTGAATCATGAAAGAAACAGAAGTGAGTTATCTGTCATAGTTTGGGTGTCACCACCTACTAAGTGCATTTGGGTTCTGGAATTGGAGCAAAAATACACACTAATTTGCAATTAAAAAATAGAAAATCCAATATTTTGTGGTATGAGTCCATGAATATTGTTCCTGTTATGGATAAGATGAATAATGAAAGAAACAGAAGTGACTTATCTGTCATAGTAAATGTGTCACCACTTACTAAGTGCATTTGGGTTCTGGATTTGGAGCAAAAATACACACTAATCTGCAATTAAAAAATAGAAAATCCAATATTTTGGGTGATTAGTCCATGAATTTTGTTCCTGTAATGGATAAGATGTATAATGAAAGAAACAGAAGTGGGTTATCTGTCATAGTTGGTGTGTCACCACCTAATAACAAGTGCATTTGGGTTCTGGATTTGGAGCAAAAATACACACTGATTTGCAATTTAAAAATATAAAATCCAATATTTTGTGTGATTGAATGATGAATATTGTTCCTGTTATGGATAAGTTGAATCATGAAAGAAACAGAAGTGAGTTATCTGTCATAGTTTGTGTGTCACCACCTTCTAAGTGCATTTGGGTTCTGGATTTGGAGCAAAAATACACACTAATCTGTAATTAAAAAATAGAAAATCCAATATTTTTTGTGATTGAATGATGAATATTGTTCCTGTTATGGATAAGTTGAATCATGAAAGAAACAGAAGTGACTTATCTGTCATAGTAAATGTGTCACCACCTACTACTAAGTGCATTTTGGTTCTGGATTTGGAGAAAAAATACACACTAATTTGCAATTAGAAAATAGAAAATCCAATATTTTGTGGTATTAGTCCAAGAATATTGTTCCTGTTATGGATAAGTTGAATCATGAAAGAAACAGAAGTGAGTTATCTGTCATAGTTTGGGTGTCACCACCTACTAAGTGCATTTGGGTTCTGGAATTGGAGCAAAAATACACACTAATTTGCAATTAAAAAATAGAAAATCCAATATTTTGTGTGATTGAATGATGAATATTGTTCCTGTTATGGATTAAGTTGAATCATGAAAGAAACAGAAGTGAGTTATCTGTCATAGTTTGTGTGTCACCACCTACTAAGTGCATTTGGGTTCTGGATTTGGAGCAAAAATACACACTAATTTGCAATTAAAAAATAGAAAATCCAATATTTTGTGTGATTGAATGATGAATATTGTTCCTGTTATGGATAAGTTGAATCATGAAAGAAACAGAAGTGAGTTATCTGTCATAGTTTGTGTGTCGCCACCTACTAAGTGCATTTGGGTACTAAGAATTTTCAACAACACTATAATGTGACATGGGGAGACCAATCTTGCTACTGCCATAACTTTGCTTCCAGAGGAAGTTAGAACATTCTAGAGGTATCAGCGCCCATCTACATGCATTATAGATGCCGATCGAGCTATCGATCGATTCAAACGATTGGCAGGGGGGCTCTCGCTAGAAAAATTCGTGTATATTATGTAAGAATTTTCAACAACACTACAATGTGACATGGGGAGACCAATCTTGCTACTGCCATAACTTTGCTTCCAGAGGGAGTTGGAACATTCTAGAGGTATCAGCGCCCATCTACATGCATTATAGATGCCGATCGACCTATCTATCGATTCAGCGAACCGGCAGGGGGGCGCTCGCTACCACGTTTCGTGTACATTATGTAAGAATTTTCAAGAACAAAATCTTACATTGTGAGAGAAATCTTGCTACTGCCATAACTTTGCTTCCAGAGGGAGTTAGGACATTCTAGAGGTATCAGCGCCCATCTACACGCATTGTAGACGCCGATCGAGCTATCTATTGATTCAATCGTCCATCAGGGAGGCGCTCGCTATCACGTTTTGTGTAACTACTACGAGTAATTATTTTCTACATTACTAATTTTAAATTTTGATTGGAACCGATTGAATTACTCTTAAGTGGTATCATACCATTCGTAGATATAGCAATATGGATAGACGATTTGAATTGATATTATTTACACGTGGAGTATATATGTTAACGGTTTAACGGCTGCTGAGTGGTTGGGCATGCGCGCTGTCACTGCGCGGAGTCTCCAAATTGTTGAAAATAGAACATAAAGAACATCAGATACCTCATTATTTCTTTATATTCATATACAGTAATGAAGATAAAGTTTTTTATATATCGAGTCACTAAGACTTCAAAAGAAACAGAAACAAACAGCAGATTCGTATTCCTCTTTAAATAAGCTTTCCAACGGTATATAGGTTAATAGGGGTTACACACGATCTTGAAGGGGTAAATTTGCCGGTTGGAACAATCATACCCAACGCGTAGGTACTGGAATGGGAGGGAAAATGCCCACTCATTTGCAATTAGAAATAAGAAAATCAGATATTTTGGGTGATAAGTCAATGAATATTGTTCCTGTTATGGATAAGATGAATCATGAAAGAAACAGAAGTGAGTTTTGTGTGATAGTTTGCGTGTCACAAACTAATGAGTGCAGTTGGGTACTGGAATGGGAGGGAAAATCCACACTCATTTGCAATTAGAAATAAGAAAATCAGATATTTTGGGTGATTAGTCAATGGATATTGTTCCTGTTATGGATAAGATGGATCATGAAAGAAACAGAAGTGAGTTATGTGTGATGTTTGGTGTGTCACAAACTTATGAGTGCATTTGGGTACTGGATTTGGGGGGAAAATCCACACTAATTTGCAATTAAAAATTAGAAAATCAGATATTTTTGGTGATCGGTCAATGAATATTGTTCCTGTAATGGATAAGATGAAAGATGAAAGAAACAGAAGTGAGTTATATGTGATGGTTGGTGTGTCACAAACTAATCAGTGCATTTGGGTACTGGATTTGGAGGAAAAATATTGGGTAACGACTCTCAAAGTTTTTGGTGCCGTGCATGAATATATTTCTGATGACTCATCTGATGCATATTGGGAACAACATTGCCACACATAATGCTGAAAATGTTGTGGTCTGTGTCTCCAACTGACACACAAGAGGGTATTTTTGTTGCAAATCCAGGGCACAAACTGACTTATTGGGTAATGACTTACAAAGTATCCGGTCCAGGCCATGAATGATTTTTTCATGACTCCTATGATGCATATTGTTGGTAACAATATTGCCCCACAGATTGCTGAAACTGTTGTGGTTTGTCTCTACAAATGGCACACAACAAGAGAATATTTTTGGTGCAAATCCAGGGCACAAAATGAGAACATTTACTTTGTATAATCCAATCACCAAAAACGTACTCTAATGAGTGTCAAATGAAAATAATTCATAAGTTGTTTAATTGAAATGGTGGTGCTTTTTTTAATTATTCTCAGACAAAAAAAGGGTGCGGATATTACCAGTACTACTAGTTGTAGCTAATATTGCATGCAAAAAGGTACATAGTTGGGTACTGTGCAAATAGTGTACGTAGGTAGGTACCATACTGACCCAAGGGAGTTTCGAACCACTGACTGGCTACCAGATTCTACAGATGGGTTGGGGATTTAGATACATAACCTTTGTGTAATCACAATTTCCTCTTCGAACAAATTATGGCGCGGGAGGGGTGGCGTGCACTCGTACATGCTTTACTTATATAGAAAATAAAGACCGTGCACAAGCCAGGCACATGGAAGAAGTCAGGGTGCATAGCACACACAACACACACAAAACCACACACACATGAAAAACTGTATACACACGGAACCACCACACAAAACGCAACACATGCTTCTTGGTTGGCACAGTTTTTTGAAGCAGGGAAAATGAATGTTGTCTGACAGTCACAAACAACGGAACAACCCAACAACCGAACAACAAAGAAGAAACACTAGTCAGTGACAATAACAGCAATTTGTTGGAGATTCTATTTGTTTCTGATCTTTCTTTCTTTTATTTTTATTTTTATTGAAATGGAACAACAATCAAACAAACCAACGAGGGAAAGAACAACACTCAAAATGGAACAACGAATTTAAAAAAAAGGAATGACAGAATGGAACAACAGAACAACAGCAGTGAGTGACAATGACGGCAATTTGTTGGAGATACTATTTGTTTCTGATCTTTCTTTCTTTCATTCTTATTTTTATTGAAACAGAACAACAATCAAAGGAACCAATGAAGGAAAGGAGGGCACTTAAAACAGAACAACCAATGAAACAGAACAATGGGACAGAACGACAGAATGGATCAACAGAAAAGTTCACACACACAAAACTGTACACACACGGAAAACTGTACATACCCCAAATCAAAACCACAAAAAAGCAACACATCCTTCTTGGTTGGCACGGTATTTAAACAAAATGAAAAGCACGGAAACAACGGATCGGCAACGAAAGAGAACAACAAGAAACACTAGTGAGTGTTGGAGATTTTATTTGCTTCTGATCTTTCTTTCTCTTCTTTTTATTCTTCAGGAACAACAAACCAACAAAAGGACATAAGAAGGACAAAGGGATGAAACGGAATGACAAAATGGAACAATCAAACGGAACAGAACAGCGGAGCGAGGCAAGTGTTTGCTAGATTGTGCAAGAAGGTACAAACGTTAAGAGAAGATCCGGAAACGGGTAAAAATTTGGAGAAAATGATGCTGGAAAGATTCAAGTCAGACAAAACCCTACCGGTACTGTATCAAAAGATGGTGGCACTGTTGCCAGTAGTCTTGCTGAAGAGGAAAATGAGGATGACAACTATAATGATCCTGTATTGATACAATTGCTTGGCGGAATGGAGGAAGTTTAGGCATTGTTTTCAGAATTGTTACTGTTCATTGTGTCAGTCCATTCACTAATTTGACAACAACGCGGGTGGGTTCACACCTAGTACGACACGAGTAAATCTTTGGGGAGAGTGATTAGGGTAAAAGGTACATATTATACATACATTGCATACCGTTGCAATAAATAGTACATTGTGTGACACAAATGATTAAAATATACGGAAAGGAGTACTCATACCTATCATACATATTTTGCATATGATACTACTAGACAAGTTCTTGACCCAAAAAATTCAACTGTAGTGGTAGGTAGTCGCAAGCGATGATATTAAATTTTAAGGGTTGTGTGTCGCGAGCACAAATATTAAATTATAAGGGTAGTGTGTCGCGAGTAATGGAGATACATTTTAAGGGTTGTGTGTCGCGAGCACTAATGTTACATTTTACTGGTTGTGAGTCATGACCTTGCGTATTTAATTTTAGTAGGTGTGATTCGCGAACGTACAGGTAGGTAGCATTAAAAATTAATAATAATTATTCATGACCCAAGGAAAAAAATAATTGTGAACCAGGGATTGAGAGTTAGAAAAATGAGCATGATACGAAGCTACCGAATCACAGGGGGGGCTCGGTTGTGAGTTATGACCTTGCGTATTTAATAATAGTAGGTGTGATTTACGAACGTACGGGTAGGTTATATTAAAAATTAATAATAATTATTCATGAGCCAAGGAAAAACAAAATTGCGACCCAGGGATCGAGAGTTAGGAAAATGAGCTTGATACGAAGCTACCAAATCACAGGGGGGGGCTCGTGTAAAAATTACACACAAGCAAGGGTTGCAAAAGTACCTTGCGACGAGGAAAAAAAAGGGTCGCGGGACAGTTATCGGACGGGTACAAAGAACAAACTGATGAATGATGCCCCAAGCAGAAGCCTAACAGGAGGCAGCTGCCAACAAACATACAGTAGGGTTGAGGTGCGTTTGAGTGTAAGTCGTCCGCACCTCGGTCGTCGTCAAGACTTCAGCACTGAACCTTGGTCGAGTTTTCGATCAAATTTGCCGCCTACAACAGTAGGAAGGGTCGTCGTCAAGTTTTTTCATCAAATTTGCCGCCGGCAACAGTAGGAAGGGATACACATAGGAAGGGCATAGCGCTGTACTGTTTGCTTGGTGGAAGAAGCAAGAGATCCTACGGTAAGTAAATGGAAGCCCTTAAGCGGAATTCAGTTAGTGGGGGGCACAGGGGCCATGTTCTTGGAGGAAGAAGAGCAAGGCAGGCTGTACACTGGAGGGGTCCTATGTAGGATGGGAACCATAAAAGAACAACATTTAGGGGGCACAGGGGCCATGGTCTTGGAAGAAGAAGAACAAGGCGGGCGGTACACTGGAAGGGTTCTATGTAGAAATGGGCTCTAAGCAAAACCACTTAGGAACCAACGGGCTGTAGGTGTGAAAACAGATGCCAGCTGTAGGGCACACCTGATGGTATATGCAGGAAGTAGGGCCGTAAGCGAAAAAACTTAGGGGCCAGGGGGTATAAGTGAATTCGCACTATAGGTCAGGGGAGGAACATAAGGGAACTTGAAGTTCAACCCGCGGGGCCTCTTAGCTTGCAGGGAAAGAGACTTGAAGAACCAGGTGGTGCACTGGAATGGTTCCATGTAGAAATGGGCTCCAATCAAAACCACTTAGGAACCAAGGGGCTGTAGGTGTGAAAACAGATGCCAGCTGTAGGGCACACCTGAAAGGTATATGTAGGAAGTAGGGCCTTAAGCGAAAACACTTAGGGACCAGGAGTATAAGTGAATTTTCACTTATAGGTCAGGGGAGGAACATAAGGGGCCTTGAAGTTTAGCCCGCGGGTCCTCTTAGCTCGCAGGGAAAGAGACTTGAAGAACCAGAGGGTTTTAGAACGTATATTGCAACCTCAACTTGCAAATACTTAAGGGTCAGGACTTTAGAAACCTTCTAGAAGGGAGAGTTATGTGTGTGTTTGGCAACTTCAACTTGAAAATACTTAAGGAAACCAAAACGTTAAGTGAAAAGCACTTAAGGGGCTTGGGAACCTTGAGAATGAAGAATGTTGAGTGTAACAGGGTACTAGAGCTTTAAGTAAAGATACTTAAGAGCCTTGGGGGAGAAGCTTGGAAACAGATCAAAGTGTTAGCGCTTCAGGAAAACAGAGCAAAGGAGTAGCTTTGTGGGTTTAGTACTGGGCTACTAGATTCAGTGTAGGTAGAAGTAATACTGGACTTAGTGTAGGAAATTAGTGCTGGTTTTCAAGCTCAACGACCGACCACCAACAATGATGACAATGGTGAATAGGACATCAAAGGGACCAAGGAAGGCAACAAGTGACCAAGCTGATAGCAAAATCGAAAAGGCCAGGTCTTGGTTAGTACGTGTAGGTCCTAGTTTTGTTGTTTGTGGCGGTGTAGAAGTGAGCAAGATATGGCAGGGGAAATTTGCGTAGAAATCTACGTGATTTAAGTACTGGAACATTGGAACGTCATACAAAGTTGCGCGAGGCAAAATTGTATAGAATTGAATAATGGAATTGAATGGTAGGTTTGAGTCAAAGAATTGAATCATAGAATTGAATCATAGAATTGAAGGACTTGAATCATGGATTTTCATCATAGACTTCAATTGTTGAATTGAATCATAGACTCGAGTCATAAATGAATCATAGACTTGAATTGTAGACTTGAGTCATAGTCTTGAATTGTAGACTTGAGTCATAGACTTGAATCCTAGACTTGAGTCATAGACTTGAGTCATAGAATTGAGTCATAGAATTGATTCATGAAATTAAATCATAGATCTGAGTCAAAGAATTGAATCATAGACTTAAATCATAGAATTGAATCATAGAATTGAATCATGATAGATTTGAATCTTGGAATTGAATCATAGACTTTAATCATGGAAGTGAATCATGGAAGTGAGTCAAAGAATTGAATCATAGACTTGAATCATCGATTTGAAACATAGACTTGAGTCATGGAAGTGAATCATAAAATTGAATCATGGAAGTGAACCATAGACTTGAATCATAGACTTGAATCATGGAGTTGAATCATGGAGTTGAATCATGGAATTGAATCATGTAATTGAATCATGCAAGTTAATCATGGAATTGAATCATAGAGTTGGATTATAGAATTGAATCATGCAGGTTAATCATTGAAGTGAGTCATAGAATTGAATCATAATTGAATCATAGTCTTGAATCATAGACTTGAATCAAAATTGAATCATAGAATTGAATGATAGACTAGAATTATGGAATTTGATTATTGAATTGAATCTTAGAATTGAATCATGGACTAGAATCATTGAATTGAATTGTACAATTGAATCATAGAATTGAATCTTAGAGTTGAATCATAGAATTGAATCTTAGAGCTGAACCATAGAATTGTATCTTCATTTTGAATCGTAGACTAGAATCATTGATTTGATTCATATATTTGAATCTTAGAATGGAATAGTAATAGAATGGAATCATTGAATTGAATTATAGACTAGTAGAATCATAGACTAGAATCATAGAATGGAATCGGAGAATACTACAAATATGTAAGGAAACCACTACGTACACAACAACTCCACATGGTCCCTGCAAAGCACTAGCTAATTTCATTCATTTTTCTTAGGTGGGAATCACTCATAAAACACACTATCATGCCCTTATATACGTATATCCTAGTACCAATTCTACATGATATCTCTCCAAGTACACATGAATATGGTTAAGAATAACACTATCACGATGATGATTATCCATAAAACGATGATTATTACGAAAGTAAATAACCGACGACAACGATTAACTCACTCAGTCGAGATTTCGAGTTAGGCGCCACGCTACCGGTAGGTCGATACGATTTCACAAAACCGTTCTCGAGAGAGAAGATTATCAAGAAGGGCTAGAGTTGATTAGTCAACTATCTGGCAGGCTCTACGACAAGGTGGCACAATAAAAATTACATGCTTATGTGTACTGTGATGATACACACGACACAGAACCTTACGCGCAAGTTACCGGGAATATAATGGCATTTCAGTTGTTGGGCGAAAAAAAAACAATTATTCAGTTTTAAGATTGTGATTTCATAAATAATAATTCATCACGCAGCTTCTCCAAGAGCTCCGTCAGCAGCTTCTGTTACAATCTCATCGTGATCATACATAGACGAGATCAATTCATCGTATGCATCCATGACCTTGTGCCTTCGGATGCTCATCTTTGGAGTCAACATATTATTGGCAGCTGTAAAGGGTGCTACAAATGCCCAATCTTTTGGAACCTCAAACTTTTTTAACTTTGCACAACTGTGAATTATTTCATCGTCGATCAGCTTCTTCACTGCCGTATCGTTTGCAAGTTCAATATCTGTTGAGTTATCGGCACTTCCAAGTTCAGCTCGTATTGCAGGCCATTCGGGAACAATGAGAGCAATATTGTAAGGTCTATTTGCTCCACACAGCACGACTTGATTGATAAAGCGACTCATACTTATCGCGCTCTCAATTGGCGTGGGAACAACATATTTTCCATTTTCAAGCTTGTACTGCTCCTTAATTCGACCAGTGACTCTAACCCACCCATCTCTGTCCATCTTGCCCATATCACCAGTGTGAAACCTATCAGAAAACAGTGTCACCCAACCGAAAATTTGGCAATGAAAATAATGAGAGATTTATTAAATGAAGGATGATTGAAATTCGCAAGGCGATGTAAGATTTTTTTCGAGATCAAATAGCGGATTGTTTTGTGATATTTTTCTCAATTGTAAACTTACATTTTTGATTTTCCGTCAGGGGCAACGCTGATAACATCGTCTGTAGCTTCCTGATTGTTGTAGTAGCCTTTCATGACGTTTGGACCAGTACAACAAATTTCTCCCTCCACACCATAGGGCAATTCATTGCCATTTTTGTCTATGATGAAGACAGCGACACCTCCGACGGGACGTCCCACGCTCCCGACGGTTCTGTGTTCCGGTACGTTCAGTGTGATAATTGGAGACGTTTCGGTAAGGCCATATCCCTCACAGATTGGGATTCCAATATTGTCCATGAACCCAATAACTTGAGCTGGACAGGCAGCTCCACCTGAAAATCCACGTAGGAGGTTGCCTCCGAATCGACCTCGAATTTTCGATAGAACAAGTCTATCCAAAATGACATACTTTATCCGTTCAAACGAATCTAATTGCCGCCTCGTTCCCTTGTCCGCTGCAACCTTCGCCTCTCCCATCGCCAATGCATTCTTCATTAATTTTTTGCGGAGAGGGGGTGCCGACTCCATCAAATTATGAACACCATCGAATACCTTTTTGTATAGTGTGGGTACTGAAAACAGGGTTGTTGGTTTTACAAGCTGCAAATCCTCCAAAATTACGGGAACACCCCGACAGATTCCCATTGATGCTCCGCTAGACATCAGTGACCACAGCTCACAAGTTTGTCCATATGAGTGTGCCCACGGAAGGAAGGAAAGAGATCGATCGGATTCATTGATAAACGCTTTCGGGTCCTTAACTAAGCTACGAGTTGCTCCTTTAACATTCGAAGTGAAATTCAAGTGAGTCAATTCAACGCCTTTTGGTTTTCCCGTCGTTCCAGATGTGTATATTAAACCAGCAAGGTCTTCGGGACTAGGTTCAATCATTAGTGTTCCGTCACTATCTATTTGATTTGAAGATAGTGCTGTTTGAAAACCATGTTCCTCTCCTAAAGGTGCATCCAAACACAAGGATGACTTGACAGTCGGCGTCGAGGGTAGAACTTCTGTTTGAACTTTGTCAAATATTTCTTGAGTGGCGCAAAAAACTGCATGGGCGCCAGAATCATTCAAAATGTAGGTCCAATCAGAAGGAAGTTGTGCTTCGTACATAGGTACCAGTGTTGCGTTCAAAGAGTATGTAGCGGCAGCAATAGTAGCCCACTCCCAACGATTGTTTGAGATGATGGCAACTTTCGAATGTTCACCGATCCCTTCGCATTCCAATTTTCAAAAAGAACAGATGGTCGACGTCATTAAAAACAGACAACAAAGGCAACATTACAAAGACACGACTGTCAGCATCTACGTGAAAATGTCTGTTGCGGTCACGTTAGCCCCTCCGATACTCACCCAGGTCTTTCAAAAGGGATCGGCATTGATTTACTTTTTGGTTGTATTCGGCGTATGTCATATACTTGAAAGTTTTTGACTGTTCATCGTAAGTTCCAAACAATTCATTGTCCGCGAATATAAGAGAACTGTGCTCTTGAAGTTCGTGGAGCGTTTTGAATGCAGTCATTCCCTGCTCATCAAGAATCCCCCTTTCTTGAAAGTGTGCCTCCTGTTCGGTTGTAATGAAACGGCAAGAAGCTGATGAAGCTGACATTGAGATTTTGAATTGGGGTGCCGATGCTATAGTCTTGGCGACCCGCTTCAATGCAGCATCGGTATGAGCAATTCTAGTAATACTCCTAGCAAAAGGACGCATCTTGGTGGTCAACATTTTCGCTCGTGCCGTGTGTCGAAATTACTGTTCTGGTTTATTATTTTTTTCTTTTTGTTTGTTGTTGTGAGGGGAGGCAAGGCCCAGGTTTTGGGAGGGACTTTCATTGACTGCAGAATCGTGACACCGATCAATCCGCAAATACGCCGTGAAACCGCGATTCTCATTTTCGAAGAAAATTAGATTCCGAAAACATGACTCCAAGAGAACGCGCGATCGCTGTCACTTCAGAGTGATGGAAAAGGTGTCAAGGATTTTGTCAACATCATGATCACCCTGATGATGACGCCCACATTTTTGGGGGATCTAGGGGGGGGGGGGGGTAGAAAAATAGTATTTTTTATTGGGGACATGATAAAATGTTTGTGTCCCATTCAAATCCAAGGACAGACATCTGACACGCCAAAGAACAAAAACTCAAGGGTAACGGTATGCTTATATTTTTAAAGCTAAGCTAAAGATACTATACATACATATGATTTCAATATTTACATATTGTTCCAAAGGGGAATGCATGTAAAAATAATCACCATGATCATAATATCATTTCCCTAGTTAATACAATGCAACGGTAGGCAAGATTAATCTTAGAGCCTATATGATATTTTGAAGGCACTTCCTATCATCCAAGTGCATGATTATAGTGCATAATGGTCTGACTTGCAAGGGGACTTGCAAGGGAACTTGCAAGTGGGACCATTATGTCCTCTGATTGTGTACTCAGGTAGAAACTGTACTGTCTGGTACAGGAAACTTGCAAGTGCACCGTGCCCCATTTGGGGAACAGGATGACATCTTCATTGTGCTCCAAACTGATGCCCTGTGCCCTGTTTGGAGAACATGCAATCTTCCTTGTGCCCCAAACCAATGCCCTGTGCCCCATTTGGGGAACATGGCATCCTACTTATGTCTCAAACGGATGTCCTCTGCCCCATTTGGAGAGCATTGCTGATTAATACAGCCTCTAAATGATTATGCCTTCACACTTTATGGTGTTCTCTGACATGCCAGGTGTCTGTCCTTGGTTTTGAATAGGACAAAAAATCTCATGACATATGCATTTTATGTCTTCCCCATTATGGGGGTGACCCAGGAGCGGTCGTTGAAAGAAGAATTTTGATCGCAATTTTTCTGCGCGGAATATGAATGAGCCATAAGCTACAACAAAGAATGATTTTTGTACAGACCTAATGATATTATCACTCATTCTGTCTTGGGTTTCCTTTGAAGGGGAAGGATCCATGAATGGTTTCAGATACAAGCTCTAAACTGGCTTAGTAGACGACCAGATTGAAGCAGTGATAAACATCTCAATGGAAGGGCAAGCTTTAGCACAGGCATGCATTCAGGATTCAAAGATGCTCACTTCAGGACTCATATAGTGGATGTGCCACACCTATCAGGACCTCCAAAAATCTAACCCATCTTCCATCAGAGAAAACTAGAGATACATCTCCTGCTGCGTCCGGGCTATTTTTGAGCATCTTCACAGGGCCCAAAAAGTGGGTGCAAAGTTGGGTGTGGACAAATCTGTAATCATGTGGGGGTGTTTACAAGGAAGACAGTTGGGGCTAGAATTTACACAAGATGGCTTTTCCAGCCACCCTGTTGTCCAAACTGCTCTCAACAAGCATATGCAACACAGAGTGGTCATGCAAGACAAAATGGAATCACACCTAGCCATTATGAGAAAGGAACAAGAGGGGCTGATGAAAGAACTCAGATCCTTAAAAGGCAGGATAGAAAAGTTTCTGAAGAAGGCTTGACTATACATGTCTGGGACTTGCAAGGAAAAAATGAAAAAATGACTCTCGGTGGCAGTCCCGTTTAAATGGGCACTATACCAGTTTTAGTGCTTCTGCCTGACATACTGGAAGTAGAAGGTGAGGCAAGATTTCACTATCTGGTTCTGTCAAAATAGGACTTTGAAATTCAATGCCGGCAAACTTGAGTGGGATGGCCTGAAAGGTTGTGATAGTGCAGCTGGTGGAACTCAGGCAAAGTATCAAGTTTTTCCTTTTGGAGATGGCCCCCTGATTTCCCGGAGACTGCCCTACTTGGACTGACTTCAATGTTTGATGCCCCCACCCTCTCTAATGAGGATTGCCAGCCACCATATCATGACCCTAATTCCAAGGCTGAAGGAGAAACTCAGTGCAGTAATCAATAAGGGATACGTTGATTTGGTTGACATTTAGTTAGTGGAGGCAATGATTTTCATGTTTCATGTGCCAAAGGGAGAGAACAACATTTAAATGGTTTATGGCGGACCCAAGTCAGCTTTGAATGATGCTCTGTATGCTCCTTGGTTTGCACTCTCTACAATGGACTTGATGGTATGATTGATGGTGGCGGGAACTTGGTTAGCTGACAATGACTATGGAGAGCAATTCCTGAACTTCCCCTTACACCCCAACCTATGCAAGTATTGTGGAGCAGATTTGTCTCAGCTCCTAGAGGACAATTTGGAAAACAGAGAAGCTTATTGCGCAACCAGAGTGGGCTGCAAGATGCTGCCTGCAAGAGAAGAAATTGGAGCCAATAACCGGGATGGGGCAATGGGCTCAACCAAAAAGGCTGGGTGTAAAGGCGTCACCAAAGAAAGATGTGTGAAACTTCAAGATCAGATTTGGTGGACTGCTACGTCCAATAACTGTCCCGCGACCCTTTTTTTCCGTCTTGATTTAACACGTGCCTACCCTGTGATTCAGTAGCATAAGTATCATACTCATTTTGAAATTCTCAATCCCTGGGTTGCGTTTTTTTTCCCCCGTGGGTCATGAATAACTATTATTAATTATTAAGAAAAACTACCATTACAATTAAATACTTAAGTTCGGGACACACACACACTACAATTAAATACATTAGGGCATGACTCACGACCAGTAAAATTTAACACGAGAGCCCGCTGCACACCACCCTTAAAATTTAAATCTATCCTCATTACACACTGCCCTTAAAATTTAACACTAGTGCTCGTGGCACACCAACCTTAAAAATAAACTCCAATGCTTGTGACACACTACCCTTATGATTTAACACTTGGACTCGCAACACGTCGTCCTTAAAATTTAACACTAGGCCTTCCAACCACCGACCACTACAGTTGAATTCTGTGGGTCAAGAATTTGCCTAGTATTATTATATGCAACATATGTATGATAGGTACTCCGTCCAGTCTATTTTAATCATTTGGGTCATAAAAACTACTTTTTGCAATGGTATGCAATGTATGTATAATATGTACCTTTTACCCTAATCACCTCTTCCAAAAGACTTACCCGCGTTGAAGGTGTGAATGGACCCGCGTCAAAGGTGTCAATGCACCCGCATGGACTGACACAAGAAACACTACTGATACCAAACAAAAAATGCCTAAAGCTCCTCCATATCACCAAGCAATTGCAGGAATGTAGGGTCAATATAATCGTCATCATCAATTTTATCATCAGCAAGACTACTGGCAACAGTGCCACCATCTTTTGATACAGTAGCGGTCCTTTCTGCCTTGAATCTGTCATGCATCATTTCCTCCAATTTTTTACCCGTTTCAGGATCTTCTCTTAATTTTTTTACCTTCTTGCACAATCTACTGAACACTTTCCGTCCTTTTTTGTCCCATCCATCTGCACTCCCACTCTTTGAATCACAATACTTCTTTCTCCTGTATTTTTTCTTTGTTGGTGTTGCGTCAGTGGCATCAAGTTTCCTTTTCTTCTGTTTTTCCCAATTGCCGAACTCATTGTCAATGATCATTAGGGCCAAAGCCTAATCAGTATTATTATATATGTATTTAAGTAACTTTAACCACTGAAAGTGGAGCTAAACTACTTAGTCTGTGACCAGACTTTAACGTCGCCTCAATCAACAAAGAGAGTTTAAGCCCCAAGTTGTAGAACAACAAATTTGTCAAACAAATCCTGAAAGCAAGCAGGGAGGGTACAAAGAACAAACTGATGAATGATACCCTAAGCAGAAGCCTCACAGGAGGCAGCTGCCTACAATCATACAGTAGGAAGGGCATACGCATAGGAGGAGCATACGGTATGTGGGGATGGAAGAAAACAGGGGCCATGGGCTTGGAGGAAGAAGGGCAAATTGGGCTGGAAGGGAGGGTACAAAGGACAAACTGATTGATATATCAGGGTCAAGTCGAATGAAGCGGGAACGGCGAGGGCAGGAAGAAAGAAGCAAAGGCCCATCCCTCAGGATCCATTCAGTCATACATGCATCAGGGCAGCCTCCTACTGATATGGCTGCGCGGGCTGGAGATGGACTGTGAAGTTTTTCCTAGCAAGCTGGATGGTTGCAAGCCATTGCCTCTTTGCAGTAAGTGTGTAACCTTGAAGGACTTGGACGGGAGTGTGGAGAAGGGAGCGAGATTGGAGCAGAGCACCAGCAGACCCAATGGCCAATTCAGATGAAATGGAAGCATCTAGAGATTGGTGTTGTTCAGCTTCAAGCATTCCTCCCAAACCGTGGAGCCACTCATTTTGATACGCCCAGAGATCCCAGCAAGTGAGGAAAATTGATGAATCATGCTGGCAGTAGCCCAGCATTGAGGGGAGCGCTTGCTGCCAATCTTGGAGTAGTGATCAGCTTGAATGCGATGCCAGAGAGGGGACCACCAGCCAAGAAACCAGTTGTGCCATCCAATTTGCTGCTGAGCCCTGACAGCTAATGCAATTGCAGGGGGATTTGCTGAAGGGTGAATCCTCCGGCCTCGACAAACCCTAGTAATAAGATCCACAATGTCTATGGCCAAAGATGGATCAGTCTGCTCAGCTGTAAGTCGCTGCTACAAAGGACCCCAAAAGGCAGACAGGCTGTGCTTGACAGCCCCCTGATCCTTGCATGAAAGCACATGAGAAATCTTCTTGTCATCCTGGGCACACAAGGGGCATCTGGAGTGGTCCTGGTCCTGGTAATGGAGCAGCTGGTTGCCAACCCCAATGCATCCCGAAGCAAACTTGACAAACCACTGTTGCGCCCCGGGAGGACAGTGCTTGAAAGCAGACCAATGGGCACACCAATGGAAGGAGCTGGAAACTGGTGGGAGAATAGGAATGTCATGGTGGGTTTGCCAGTAGTGAAGAAGAGGAGGACCAGAAATCACAAGATGCAAGGCATCCTGGTCAAAGTGAGAGCACTTGCAACCATTGAGAGAGAGTGCCCAGGGCTCAAACACAAGCTGGGAATAGTGATAGGGAGAGTCTTGATTGACAGAGAGGAAGGTCTTGGCCATACCATCCACTTGATGGTTGCGGAGAGCCCACCAGTCAAGAAAGAGGCCCTCTTGATGACCCTCAACCCACCTGAACTTGACAGTGAGTGGAAGAGCGGAGATCATGTTCCGAATGACATAAACATAGTCAAAAGATTTTTGGGAAACAACCAAGGGCAAGATTCCCTGAGCCTGTTGGAGAGCTGTGTCACTGTCAAGAGCAATGGTGATAGAGCCAGAGGCAATACCAAAGAGGTCCACCAGAGCAGTACAGCAAGTGAGAACCCCAAGTATTCCAGCAAGTTCACTTCGGTAGGAAGACTGATCCTCAGGTGATCCATTAACAAAGTTGCAACTGGTGAGGAACAAGGAGGTAGACTTGGGGGAGGTGTTGGGGGACAGAAGAAATGCAGACGTGCCTCAGAGAAGGGTAGGGTCATATGAGCCATCACAGACAGCACTGGCTGCGCCACACCAAATTGCAGCAGCAAGAGCCTGACAGCCTGCCGGTGGAAGGGAGAACTGGTGGAGGAGGACTCATGGAGAGCCACAGAAGGCATCAAAGGCATCCTCAGGGGAAGCTGGGAGATACTCAAATGGATTGTAGGTCAAGGGATCAATATCAGGGGAACGCGAGACAAAAGTAGACGAGCCAACAATCTGAAAGACTTGCCCACATGCCACAAGGGAGACAAGGGTATCTGCACAGGCTGGTCTAGCAAGATGAGCTGCAGATGCAAGGCTGTAGCGGCCACAACCTTGAGAATGTTGGACCTTCCATCCAGTAGAACATTTGGAGAAGGTCCTGTTGCTGGAGGAAGACAGTAGCCACGGCCACAGAGAAACTGATGCGGAAGAAAGCCAATGCCCTAGATAGAACAAGGGATGAAGAGCCCTATCGGACAGTGATGGAAACGGAGGTAGAAAGGATTGCTGAAGGGCGGGAGTCCAAAGACACTCAGCTGGAGGAGTCCAGTCAAGAGGACGGCGCGGCCAGTTAAGATGATCACGTAACTAGTTGGAAGAGTGCAACTGGAAGGCCATAGGAGAAAGTCTTTTGCCATCGGCAGTGCAAAGGTCAGCAAGTGAGATAGACTTGATAGACATCCGGATGAGGTTCAAGAGGGACAGGTCTGCGCCTTGGAAGCCAGCATTGACAAAGGCTTGCATGAGGTAGCAGTCATTGGAGCAAAGAAGGGGAAGATTGGGGAAGGCTTTGACCAAACTCACAGGGTACATAGAAAAGAACTGCCACACGTGTTTATACCAGCAGGGAGTGATATAGGAAGCATAAGGCTGGTAAGGTGTAATGCCAAGATGGAGAGGAAGGCCCAGTTCAAGTCAAAGTGCTTCAGCAGTGAGCCTGAGAATTCTTCCAGTTTGCGAGTCATGGACAGAGTCTTGAAAGAGAGTTCCAATGTGGCTGATTTCCTGGAGTAGAAAGGGGTGAATGAAGCCAAAGCCTTGAAACAGAGAGGGTCCGTAGAAGACCTTTCTGGGGAAGTGACCAGACATGCCAGCCTTGTTCAACACTGGGACAAGGGAGGGGCGGAGAATCCAACTCCAGGTATCTGCATCAAGCTGAGTGACAGGCATTGGATATTTGACGGACTTCATGAAGGAATACTTGAAGGTGTAAAGGGAGGCATTCTTCTCACGCTTAGAAGCCTTCAGTTGGCCGCCAAAAGACTGAGACTGGGATTTCAAGTAAGCAATTTTGGCCTCCTTGTTGCCATCCATGGAGATGTAGACACCAAGCGTCTTGTCTGCATGATCAACTTCAAAACAGTCAAGGGGGAAACAGAAGCCAAGTTTGTCCATGCTCGTGAAATCACCAGGCATATCATCAATGGAGCGATAGTACGAACCAGAACCAGTCCATTTGAAATCAATCAAATAACAGAAGGATTTGGCAGGCTCAATAGCACCACCAGTAGCAATGATACCTCCAGTCCATTGATCAAGAGCAGCCTGGAAGTCAACAGCCAGAGTCTCACCAGAAGTAGTAGTGGAAGCAGCACCAGCGCAAAACAGATCAGTATCATCCACAAACACAACACCAGCCAGACAAGCTGCAGGGAGAGGCAGGTGAGAAGATGAACGCCATGGCCTGCTTGCTGCATCATCCTGAACACAATGGTAGAAACCAGGGCCCACAGAGTGAGACCAAGGCCATTGCCTTGACCAATACCACTAAGAGGAACAGGGTCATCACCATACACAGGACCGGACCTGCCAAAATCAGTTTTAATATGATGCTTTGCTTTCTAAAGGGTAAACAAGAGGACGTCACATACATGGACAGGAATGCCAAAGCTCTGAAGAGTAAGACCAGCAATGGGATGAGAGATTCAATCATAGCAACCCTTGGCATCATTCATAGCAACAGCTCCAGAGCGGCGCTTCTGACAGAGAACATCCCAGATGAGCTTCTTGTTCAGACATGTGTTAATGGCTTTGTGATGCTTCCGGCTACCATGCTGGTCAACTGCCACCACATTGGCACATTCAGCATGAGCAAGAATGCGTTTGCCAATCATCTTGTTGTTGATCTGGAATTCAGGAGACATCAGTTGAATAAGTCTCATCTTGTCAACGCAATATTTACCAGGTTTCTTGAAGATCTCCACGTCTGTGATCACCTGCCAAGCAGAGGGAGAGAACCCAGCATTTAATGGAACAGTCTGGAGGAGTGTGTCAAAGGAGTCCAACTGAGGGTCCAATGCAAAGGATTTGTGATGGACAAAGTGGAGACAGGATGGCTTGCCAGCAGTACTTTCCTTCTGACCCTTCCAGGCAGCAGCATTGTCAGGCGGGCTAACAGAAGAATTAAAGGGAGCCAGATGTCAGAGAGAAGCGGTCACTTGAAGACAGGTAAGAAATTCTGAGAGATACTGGTCAGTCACAGAAGGAGGGGTGTAGGTTCCTGCAAGGACCACATCAGAGGCAGGAGCAGTTCCCAAGTAGCCAAAAGCCTGGATGAAAGAAGGTGGTATAGAAGGAGTACCAAGGCATTGTTGCTGGCGACAAACATTAGATTCAGTCATGACAGGAACCATAGTAGACTGAGACTCCAAGACGTGTTCAACGCCATCAGGGCCAACAGCAAGAGCCTTCAGAACAGCGGCCTGGTGGAGACAACCGTGGATGGAGCAAGCAGGAAAACCAAGATCATGTTGGAGTCATTCGCGGCGCATACAAGGAGCTTGAATCTGTGAGGAGCTCTGATTGTGAGGCTTGCCTTCAGCGAGAAGAGCATCAACCAAGCCTTGATTGAATGAGTCATGCCAAGAAGGGGCCAGCATTTTCACAGCATGGTATTGCTTGTAGGCCTGCTTCAAATGTAGGAGAGCAGTAGGAAGATCACAGTGTTCACCCTTGTATAAAGAAACCATGCACGCCAGGCGCTTCACAATTGTGTGGCTGGTAGAAAGACCTTGCTGAAGCTTCACAACACGCCGCCAGAAATCAATTATGGCATGGTAGCCTTGGAGCTGAGGAGCCCAAGGAATCATGTCAGCCCAAATATGGCAGAGATGCTGTTCAACAGACAGCCAGATGGAAGCGGAGGTTGTGTAGAGGACTTCATAGGTAGTGATGAGAGTGTCACACACAGACGTGTCACCAGAAACATACTGAGCTAGTAGGTGCTATAGCTTAACATGGAGAGCAAACACACCGGCAGTGGCGGAACCGTGCTTCACCCGCTGGAGATAGCGCTGTTGCAGATGAGGGTGGGAAGCCTTCAGGCGGGGCAGAGAGGAGCGCACAGGGAGTGGAAGATGTTTACCCATGATGCTGCCATTGCAGACTTCAATCCACAGCATGCGATGATTAGAGTTCATGCCATGAGCATGCCCAAAGGGACAGTAGCCAGCTCTGAAGACATCAACACTTGCAGTAATCCAGATTGCATCAATGGGAGTCCTGGTGGTATTCCAATTGTAGGTAGTGGGTGGAGAGGATGGGGAGTGTGTGGTCAAGATATCATCCTTGAAACCAAGTGCCTTGAGCTCAGAGGACAGACCATCAGAATGTACATCAGAATTATGATCAATCCCAAGAATGACAGCATCACCGGCCTCCAAACACACTTGAAGAGCGACAGTCAGATCCCAGCAGAATAGAATTCAAGGATTGGGGCAGGGAAGATCCTCCTCTGCCTGGAAATACTGACACTGTTGATTCCAGACAGAGCCAAGATCCCTATCATTTTCAACTGGACAGTAGGCAGAGAACATCATAACAAACAAATGAGCTGGACCTTGAAACTTGACAAAGGTCCACTGGCCAAGGCCAGAGGGATCAGACCCGTGTGCAAGCTTGTGAGAGTGAAAGAGGTGATCAATGGTAAAGCCAGTACCACCAGGCTGGTGCCAAGTGCAGGTGGAGGCCTCATGCTTGTTGCTGGCAAGACAGGAGAAGCTAGAAGGGCAGACTTGTTTGATGCGTGAGTGGAAGAGGTCACAGGGGAGAAACTTGGATTAGTTTAAACAGTGCTTGGCATAGAGAGCAACACTAGCCTTGCTCTTGACAAAATGTCGAGAGTTGTGACAAGAGCGTGACATGAAAGCAGACCGGCATTGTGGGCCAATGTTCTGGAAGGTAATGATGGTAGAGTTGGAGGAAGGGCCATGGGGGAAAGGATGGCCGAAAGCATTGGAATCCTTGGCGGCAAGGGATTCCCCATGGAGATTGAATTGGACAAGGCGGGAAATGGGAGGGGTAGAGGAAGGGACAGGAAAACCGGGGGAAGCAAGGGTGGAATTTGGGGTGTGGGGCATCCCATTTAGCCCTATGTGAGAGGTCGTAACCATGATCAGGCATACCGTGTCTGTCCCACAGAGAAGAGAGATGCCAGAGCAGAACTGGTGGAGGCATTGGCATGGCTTGACTCACTGACACTGGCATCATGACCTGAAGAGAAAGTGATGGAAGGAATGCCAGTTCACAGAGGAGAAGGGAGAGCAGTAGGACCACCAGGCAAAACACCGGTAGGAACACCAGCCACAACATTGGTCAGAGTATCAGCCATGGCAGTATCACCAGGAGCAACATGGTTTGGAGCAGAACCCAGAGCAGAAGTGAGGTTGGAAGTCCCTGTGGCTAGGGTTGGCATCAGCTGGCCATCATCAAAATCACAGCCACAGCTGTCCTCACGGGCTTGAAGGGGGAAATGCAAAGCCAGATCAAAGAGACAGCATTGCCATAGCTTCAACCTTGGTGGTGGCATTCTATAAGACAAGGATTTTTCCGCGGTATGAGCTTGTATCAATGGAAAGGAAGAGAGGCCATGACCAGTTGTCATGAGTGCAGATACTCATGAGAACGCAGCGCAAGGTCTTGGCACCCAAACCCGGGCCCAAATCAACAGGAAGATCCAAGTCAACAACACCTAGAACAACAGCAATTTTGTGGGTCTTGATAAACTTGGCTTGGTGGTACTTGGCTTGACGAAGAGTCTTGAGCTTGGAAGGCGGAAGACACCAATCAGAGGGGTTGGTGGCAGTTTCAATAAACTTGTAGAATTTACCATTAGGAAGGGAAGCAATGTCAGAGGGAGAGTGGCAGTTGAACTGAGCCTTCAAGAGTTTGACAGTCTGAGATTGCTTGGTAGCATCACACAAAATATGAGCAGCTGGTACAGCGGAGGGGTCAGGAGTCCTGGAATTGTCCAAGCGGATGTTCTTCCAGATGACAGTAATAGGGAAGGCTTGAAACCAAGGATGAGTCTGAAGTAATGCATTGTAATGATCAAGATCAAAACTCTGCATATAGGACCCAAGAAGAAAACCACAAGTGACAATAGTAGGAGCCTCGATGTGATCATACTTGAGGTTCATTTCATGGTTCCTGAACCTCTGAAGGAGAGTATCAGACAACAGAGTATCCAAGGGGGCGCTGTGAACCAGAAAGAACCGGAGGTGAGGGGCAGTACAAGTACAAAGCTAGAGCTGAGCAACCTACAGTTCCAGAGTCATCCGGTCAGGAAGCGTAGACCAGAGCTTGGGGACAGGTTTGGCCTTGGGGTTGAGACATGCTCTAGAGGGAAAGACATAGAGCACCAGCTTCCTATCAACAGACCAGAGCAAGCTGAGTGCATCCGTAAGAGACCCAAGCATTTGGTCATACAAATTGCTAGGGCAAGGGGAAATGAGCCAGGGAAGAGACAGAGTGAAGTCAGAGCTGTAGGAGCACTTGGTCCCCTCAGTGCCATCAACAGGGGCCCTTGAATCATTTGAACAGACACCGTGTGGTTGAAGGAAATGACTGTCAGAAGAAGAGATGACTGTAGCAGCACCAACAGAGGGAAGGAAAGAGATGGACCTAGAGTCTGATGTCTGGGTGGGGGAGGAATCAGCACTGATGGTGGGAGCAGGAGCAGGAGGCTTTGTCTTGAAGAACCAATGAGTGCCAAGGACCTGGTTTGCAGCCAACCAAATCTTCCCTTCAGTGCTAGGTATAAGGTTGCCTTCACAGTACAAGTCATCAAAGCATTCAGGGGACATCTTGGCCAAATCAATAAGGCATTTCCTGAGAGCCTGTCCAGGTGGAGATTTGGTTCAATCTTGAGAGCCTGTGAAGCAGGCAGAAGCAAGGGAGACCAAAGAATCCACAGAAGCAGACCTCCAATCAGGATTGTCAGGATAAACCAAGGTGTACACCGGAGCAACTGAAATGCGGCAGACATTGTGATAGATTTCTTGTCACGACCATCTTTCTTGCTGAAGAAGTGTGTGGGACTGGGGGAGGCATTCCAGACAGGAGTCTGAGTTGGATACTTGCAAAGGAGGTGGATTGCAGGCAGAGTAGAAAATGACCATCACCATAGAAATGCCAGAGGATGGAGGCAGAATGTGCCTGATTTGCAGCAGCCAGAGCCTGCTTACGGATGACGTAATAGTCCATTCCATGAGAGGGAGAAGTATTAAATTCCTTTCGTGTCTAAGTTGGTAGAGGTACGAGATCGAAAATAATGAGACCTCGAAAAGGAAATTAACAAGAAGGTGTAGTGGGCTGCTGGAGAGCGGGCTGCAGGAGAACGGATTGCTTAAGAGTGGGTGCCTTAAGAGCTGGTGACTTAAGAGCTTGTGACTTCAGAGCCGGGTGCTTGAGAGCTGGCAGCTGAAGAGCTGGTGGCGTAAGGGCTGGCTGCTGGAGAGCTGAATGTGTAAGAACAAGCTGCTTGAGAGCTGGCGGATTAAGAGATGGTTGCTTAAGAGATGGTTGCTTGAGAGCTGGCTGCTTAGAAGTCTGCGTAAGAGATGCCACGGAGGAATCAGAGGTAGAAGAGACAGACATGGAGGCATCAGACAACTGACTTGCAGAGGAAGAGGAAGCAGACATGGATGCATCAGTCCTCTGAAGAAGGAGGGAGGAGGGAGAAGGGATGGCCCGCATGTTGGGAACTCGGGCATGACGGGGGGAGTTCTTCTTCAAGAAGGCACGCTTGGGAAATCGATGGCCAGAGGTGGTGGATCGTGCAGACGAAGAAGATAGGGAGGGTGTAGACTGTGGAGGTCTTTTCTTGGGGGAAAGGGCAGGGGTGGGAGACCGGCCCTCAGTAGGCTCATTAGGGGGAGTGAGGGTAGGCATGCTGTGTGTTCTAACTGAAAGGAGACGGCGTTGGGTTGAGTGACGCAGTTGGTGGTTAAAAATAGGGCTTAACAGAAGCAAATGGAGGGCGTCGATGCTTCAGGGATGCTGGGTGGCTCCTGTTGTGGACAAAGTTGCTAGGTGCAAAATTGTGAAGTTGGTCTTCAGGGAGAAATGCCTCCTGTCTTAGCAAAGCTTGCTTAGCATCGTGCCACAAGCATTTGTGCCTATCAAAGTTGTAGTGTTTGGAATCCCCTGTGTAGACTGATTCCTGGATAAATTGGCGTTTTGTTTCAACAATCAATTTGATGTTCTTGGTCTCCTCATAGGCTTGAGAGTAGAGTGCAAAATATGCCTTACGGCCATCCTCCTTGTGTCTCATAACTTTGAATATCCCTTAATTGGATCGTACGCGTACAGCCGTACAAATCGCTCTTTTTTGAGGGGCCGAACAAAAGTCTTCACTCTATCGGATTTTGAATCCGACTTCATATTCTTATTCCTTGTAAAAAACTGTCTTAGAAAACACTTTGTCCCAGGTCCCTACTTGGTATTTTGGCTGAGCTATCGTCATCGGCAGCTCTATTACACTTGGCTTTTTTTGAGCATCCGTACAAACTCAAAATTTCTTATCACCATGGGAAAAAATTATGACCGGCCGCTACACTCCAACAATTCAGGATCCAAGCACATCACCGTCACCGTCATCAACAGAGCTACAATCCAGTAGAAGAGCGGACTGATTCGGCTTAAAACCAAGGAAATTCGGACTGATCTTGCACCTCACCCCCATTACAAGTGGCCCAAAATGCCATTAATGATAGGGATCTCTCTCCAGCAGTTTGATACAAAGCGTCGCCCGCAAATCAACACGTCGAACGTCGTATCCTATTAGATACCAACACTCCATAGAAAGAACGGACTGATTCCTGCAGAAATCAAGGTTGTAGGGATAGTACAAGCGGCACAGATCATGTGGGATGTGGATTTATGGATTCCTACTTCTGCTCTAAAAGGCCAATGAGTACAAGAAGCTTATTACAGCAATCCAAGGCGTCGACCCCATTCTACTATTAGATACCTACAAGCCACAAAAAGAAGGGACTGATTCCTCCAGATATCAAGGAGATACGGCCTATTTTGGTGATTTGGACCGGGGACAAACGAACAACAACAACAACAACACTGCTGCGAATCCACCAAGCGAGCTCCAGGATCGTTCGATGCCACCAATCAAAGTACTCAGTCCTCTTTGACTATCAGATACCTACAAGCCACAAAAAGAAGGGACTAATTCCTCCAGATATCAAGGAGATACGGCCTATTTTGGTGATTTGGACCAGGGACAAATAAATAGCAGCAACAACAACACCACTGTAGCGAATCCACCAAGCGAGCTCAAGGATCAATCGATGCCGCCGATCGAAGCATCCTGCCTTCTTCTACTATTAGATACCTATTAGCCAAAAAAAGAAGGGACTGATTCCTCCAGATATCAAGGAGATACGGCCTATTTTGGTGATTTGGACCGGGGACAACAAACAACAAACAACAACAACATTGTAGCGAATCCACCAAGCGAGCTCAAAGATCAATCGATGCTTCCAATCGAAGTATATGGCCTTCTTCAACTATCCGATACCTATTAGCCACAAAAAGAAGGGACTGATTCCTCCAGATATCAAGGAGATACTGCCTATTTTGGTGATTTGGACCAGGGACCAGAAACAACAAAAATGATGCTCAAGCAAAATCCACTAGGCGGGCTCCAGGATCTTTCGATGCCACAAATCGAAGTACCCGATCCTCTTCTACTATCAGATACCTACAGGCCACAAAAAGAAGGGACTGATTCCTCCAGATATCAAGGAGATACGGCCTATTTTGGTGATTTGGACCGGGGACCAAAAACAACAAACAACAAACAACAACAACAACAACAACACTGCAGGGAGATCCAGGATTATTTGATGCCACCAATGGAAGTACCCAGCCCTCTTCAATTATCAAAGGCCTACGCATCACAAAAAGAACAGACTGATTCCTCCAAATATCAAGAGAGATGGCCTATTTTGGTGATTTGGACCAGGGACCAAAAACAACAAACAACAAACAACAACAAACAACAACAACAACAACAACACTGCAGCGAATCCACCAAGCGAGATCCAGGATCATTCGATGCCACCAATCGAAGTACTCAGCCCTCTTCTACCATCAAATGCCTACACGCCACAAAAAGAAGGGATTGACTCCTCCAGATATCAAGGAGATGTGGTCCATTTCTGTAATTTTGACTGGGGGTGAAAGAATGAATTTGCATGATCATCAATTCTTGATTCAATTGCAACCTTGACCTCGACAACAGCAAGTATGGCTTCAAATTCACCGCCCCTCGCTATTTGTATGGGACGGACACGGTATTTTGATGCAGTCTTTGTTGTTTTCTTGGCCCAGGCGGACAACGGGGATTGTGAGAGAACAACGAGTGCCAAAATTGCGAAAGATGGCATTCCTACTATGATTCGATGACCCAGGTGCCGGCGACAGCAAATATTGCTTCAAATTCACCACTCCTTGATATTTGTGTGGAAACAGCGTGCGATATTGGTGGAGTCTTTGGTGTTTTCTAGGTGGGGGCGACAATGACAACGACAACGACGGCGATGACAAACTGGACCCGATGTATGAAAATCGGCCTATTTCTGACAAAATTAGCCAAAAATGCCCAACTTAAGTAATAAAACCCCCTTCTATGTGTTATTTCACACTAGTATGAGTGATAGATTGTTACTTTAGTTGAGAATGATGCCCTTTTATTGACTCCACTTGCAAGAAATCGGACGACGATTGTGTCATCGGGTACCAAAAAAACCCAAAAAATTCGAAAAAAAGTCGTACGGGAATTCGCGTACAACGTCAATCCAATTAAGGGATAGAGCCAACCTCTTGTGACCTATAACTTTGAATGTAGGACCAACCGGGACCAGATAGTGTATCGTTGTCTTTGGACCAATGTGAGTCATTGTGGGTTGTGCATCTGATTGCATACTCAGTCCAGTCAGCGTACGCGTTTCCAGGGCCTGTTCCAACAGTTCCTTCCATATTAAGGTCTTCAATGGCAGATTGCTGTCTTATTGTGTAGAGTAGGGATGTCTTGATGACTCTTCTTTTATGCTGGAGGTATTCTCGGAGATTCTCATCAAATTCCCTGAGCTTGGACATGGATGTCAGCCTGTCTGGGAGTGTTACGTCCTTTGCTGCTGTGTTAGCGTCATCCTCTTTGGTAGACCTCAAACGGTTGCGCCTGTCAGACTCGGCAGTTGGATTCCCTAACCAGGTGACTTTGGTGGCGGTTGCTCCTATTATAAGCTGAAAATTAATCCATGCCACGAATAGCTTAAGCCAGTCCCCAAAAGTCCTTCCGATAAAGACCTCCTTTGGATCAGGGCATAGGTGATGTTTTGACTTGTTCAATGACCCGAGGAAAGACTTGATCCCTTCTGGGTCCAAGTCCTGGATTGTGTTGATGTTTGAGTATCCACTCCTGAATATCTTGTTGTCTGTAGGCCTGTTGACATCAAGGGACTTGAGGATTTTTCTGAAGCACACTTCTGTAGCCGTTAGCTTCCTCTCTCCTTCATATCCTAGTAGTATGCCCAAGTTGGTGGCTGCTCTCTCCTTGGCTTCCCTTGCTGCTGTCAATAGGGACATGCTTCTGTCTGATAGCCTTGTGACCTACATCCTGGTTAGCTCTTCAAGCTGTTCTGCATCCAACTGTGTTGTTACCATTGTAGGTAGTAATGCCTCCAAGTCCTCTTCTGCGGTGGCTGCTGCCGCTGCTTCTGCGGCTGCTGCTGCCGCTGCTTCCGCTTCCGCTGCTTGTTGAGCTCTGGCCAGTGGTAACATGGTGTCTATTTTGATGTTGTTGGGGAATATTGTAGGCTTGTAATAGCGAGGTAGGTTGCTTTTGCTTTTGCTAAGAAGCTGGAATCGTGATTTTCTGAGTTATGAAGCAACTTGTGGAGTATTTTCTGATCCACGGGCTTTTGCTAGTAATAGGCTCGGTTCCACGGTGTGAGGAATGATTCCTATCCAAACCCAGTTTTTTCAGTTCCCTGATACTTAAGCTCAACTGTTTGTTCCTTCTTATCAAAACAGTATTGAATATTTGATTTGTCATTTCTTATCATTTCTATTTTTGAATATGTGTTTAGCCTATGC
Source organism: Pseudo-nitzschia multiseries (assembly GCA_037355745.1). Classification (NCBI taxonomy): domain Eukaryota; phylum Bacillariophyta; class Bacillariophyceae; order Bacillariales; family Bacillariaceae; genus Pseudo-nitzschia; species Pseudo-nitzschia multiseries. Next base: position 10,710,310 of record CM074789.1, on the reverse strand, counting down.
CGGTTGTTTAGATAACCTTGGCTGGCTTTGTTATCATATCACTCGTATACTCGTGAGTATATAAGTGTGTACTTTTAGGAATCAAATATGATGCCTACGCGGGGTACGTTCCATGCGCATTGTTATTTTGGGAATTTAATATGATTCCCGCATGCTTGCATGTCTTCTAATTCAAGGTCACGTGTCATTTTCTCAACGGTCGCATTTTGCGTCACATGTCACTTAGGAGCTCTTTTTGAATCCCTCTTTTGTTAATGGTCCCCTTGTGGGCCATTAAGTGATTTCCTGTACTGAACACACGTACATCACGTTATTATCCTGCCGGCTCTATTATAGCTATGGCTGTTTGCTTTTCCGTTGATGGTTACCAATCGTTGTTAATAGTGGTTTAACATACGCGATTCCTCAGAGCAGGACGAGCATGATCTCTCATGATTGCCAACACCTTCATTTGCAATCCCCATTGATGGGATCTTCCTTGCAAGTGTCCTCTTAGGTAAATAACAATCTTTTATCGTTCTTTCTCCCCTACAAACCTCAGTAGAAGCCACAGGTATTAGCCTGGTGTACTCTGCTGCGGTAGTGTTGTTAGTCGTCTAAGCGCCTGAGTTTCTTCTGTAGAGAAGGGTCTTTAATGTCCGGCCTTCAGGCTTCAGACGGAGATTAACCAGTGATCAGTCGGCAATCAGCTTTCATTTGTTACCCAGACTCTTTGAGTCCATTTGGGTCTGATAAACTGTAGTTTTGCTCTCGTGAGCCTACTTCACTAACATGTTTCAGGTGTAACTACTACTAAGTACTTAGTCAATGATTTTAAGTAGTAATATTTTAATTTGTGAGTGTTATCATGTACCGGTATGTCAATTATTCGGATCATACCTCCATCAATGCACTATTAGTGCACCTTTATCATTAACGATTCAGTGAGCCGGCCCAAGTTAGCTGTTCTCTTTATTGGTCTGTTAGTCATTCATGTGTTTGTCACGTTCGTATGTCGCTCGTACGTTTGCTACCGGCGCTTTTCTGGATATTCAACACTTTTTTGACAATGACTTTGTTTTCACTGCATTGTGTTATCGATAAACTCTTACTTTCTTCTGATTTCGAATCAAATCTTTTTTTCATGTCCTTTGCCTCACTTTGACACTAATCCCAGAACTTCTAGTTGCTACCACTTCCATCGTCTTATTGAATACACCCACCGAACCAGATAGCAGAGTCACAAGCAAAGTGTAGACAAATTTGGCCATGTGGTCCAACCTTGCGAAAGGATTGAATTCGACTGATATCAACGCAACATTAGAGAAAATTGGAAACGCTGTTGCACCTCGGGAAGACGACGACGACGACGACGACGACGACTTCGAGTATTACGAAGAGGACGACAATGAACAGTACTATGACGATGACGAGGATTATTACGATGACGAGGATTTTTCTGAAGAAGATGATGATGGAAATCGAAAAGGGATTATCGGAAAAGTGGCGAATGTGACTCCCTTTCGATTGGCAGATATGTTGACCCGAGCATTGGATGACCGTCAACCCGGGCTTCGAGATGAGAGCATCGACGGGAATAATTCGCTCGGCAACGAAGTAAACACAAAGAAAGATAACGAGAGTGACGAGGAAATGAAAGAAAAGCTGGATCGCGTACTGTTTCCGAAAGAGTCAAATCAAATAAATGGATATAAAATTGATGCGGGGGACGGTTCCCCTATTGAACCGTCACACGAGATAGAAACTATAGACGAAGTTTTCCAAGGGAAAAGTCAGCTTATTTCAAATGATAACTTCAACCTCTATTCAGCAGCAAGTCCTGCAGAAATAATCTCTCAAGGAAAAACCTTTCAATCGAAAGAATTGAATGAGCATGCAATGAAGTCAGAGAATCCAGTCAGAGAACAAGTGGTAGGCGGCGCAAAAAATATTATCAATCCCTCGGTAACGACCGGCACAACAATACAGAAAGAAGTAAAAGAGAGAGTAGACTCAAATCCATTGATTTCAGCTAAGACAACAAAGGAAAAGAAACTAAAGTCAGAAATTCGGAATACGATTCATGGTGGCAGCAGAAAAAAAATCGAGGATGCGACAAAAGCGAATCCTTTTGTGATCAACACAGTTTCTCCAGGAAGCGGGCGAGAAGAAAAACAACGGCATGCAAACGAATCGCTTTCCTCCCATATGGCGCCTGGTTTTACCAATCCAGGAAGCGATTGTACAGCGAACGAGGAAAGTGTTTTGTCAAATACCGATGATACTGATAGAGTAGTCAACATACATACAACATCCGCACCAAAAGTTACGGGAAAAGGGGCAACCAAAGCTCCGAAGAGCCACGAGCCACATAAAGAAGTGAGCGATAACACTGATTTAATTTTGAGCAACGATTTGATAAGTTTACAGGTAGATTTGAGTCCGCACTTGAAAGACCAAGACCAATGTGGCAAGCTCGATACTACAAACAAAGAGGAACATTTAAATAAGAATGATGGCATCGGTGCTGGTACTGGAAAATCCTCCAAAGCAGTGAGTGACAAACCGAAGAAAGTGAACCAAGTGGCACCAGCATTACCTTTATCTGAAGACAAGACGATCCCACTTAATACTGTCCACGGAAAAAGCGGGGCTCGAAATGATACGCAGCTCCCAAAAATTCGAACACAGCAAAGAGTCAACCCACCCCGCACGACGGAAGATTCGGGTAACAAGGTCAAATCGGATTACAAACAATTGCTCTTCAAGCTAGAAGTTGCAAATAAGAAATTGAAATCCTCCAGAACCAAGCTCAGCTGGAGAGAGAGAAAGCCGAGTCCGAAAAAGAAGTTCTCATTTCACAATTTCACAGCAAAGAGGTCCGATTGCTGCAAGCGACTTCCGAGGAGAATCAGAATCAAACTCTCCTTTTGCAACAAGAATTTTCCGCAAAGATTCAACATCTAGAGCAGCTACTGGAGAAAGAACGAAGAGAGTCACAAAACGAACAAGCAGAATATAAGAAGTTGCTCAGAGAAAGCTATGCGAATGTCGACCGGACTGAGAGCCAGTTGAAAGCAACCGTGAGTAAATATGAGAACGATATAGCCCAAGCAAAAAAACAGGAAGAGCGTGCTCTGCGAAAGGTCGACGATCGCATGGCTCAAACAATGGCGGTCTTGGACGAACGAGACGAAGAAATTTCTCGTTTGAAAAAATCTATAAGAAACATGGAATCTAAAGTAAGCGAGCACAAAGAGGGCGAAGAAGAAGCTGAAGAAGAGCTTGAGGAGTTACATCACGAAAACGAGTCATTGCGAGCGTCTATTGAAAACCTTGAAATCGAAAAAAAGAAATTTGAAGTCCAAATAGAAGCATTAAAATCTGGTTCTGAGGAGCTTTCCGGACTTCAGATGGAGCTCACCATGCTAAAAGAAGAGCGCGCTCGGGAAAGGACAAAGAATCAGGCGGCTGCGGATTCTGCACTAGTGACTCGCGCACAGATCGAATCTGAACGGGACAGTGCCTTGTCGGAGTTGAAAGATTCGAAGCAACAACTAGCGGCTGCATTAGGGGATCTTGAAATTGCACGCTCAGACAATAGTCGTATGATGACAGCTAACGACAACTTACAGATTGCTTTAGAAGCGTTTCAAGACGAACGACGAGCGGAAATGGAAATGATCGACGAACAACGGCGAGAGTCCGAGGAAGCTATAAAGTCTGCACATGCAACGGCGACTAATGCGCTTAAACAAATTCATGAGGCTGAGATGTACGAAGTTCAGAGGGCATCTGACAACGCTGTAAAGAATGTGATGCAAGAAATGGAACTAGTTCAAGGAACGGTAGAGAAACTAAAATCTGAGAATAATCAAATGAGACGTTCACTTGATGAGGCTATTCATCGGCTCCAAACTACTCAAGAAGATGTTATCGACCGAAACGTCATGAAAAATATTCTCGTTGACTGGTGCACACTGAATGACAAAAGTAAACGACACCAAGTTTTGGAAATCATGGCGAACTTGCTCCACTTTTCCGAAGACGAAAAGGAGAAGGTTCATATAACGTCGAAAAGCCTTGATTCGGTTAGAGCTAAGGTTGTTGGTGCCTTGGCTGCTCCTTTACCTCCTTCGAAAGCTGATGTTGAGCATTTGGAAGGCAGCAACGTTCACGAAAAGTTTATCAATTTCCTTTTGGCAGAAACTGATGACATATAGTATTTTTCTAAACGACAGTATTACTTTCATTTAATAGTTTGACTTGATCAAATTTCAAGGAAGTTTTTAGTTCTTGAGGTTACCTAGCTTTTTCACACTTTCGTCCACTCGTTTCTTTGTTTTCTTCGCCGTGTGCGATTTATAGTCATCAAACGTACCGTCGAATCGCGCTGCTTTTCCTTCTTCAACAACCCATATTTCATTGCATGTGGCATTGACGAAATATTGGTCATGACTCACAACGAGAAGACCTCCTATGTGAACGAGCATATGAAGGGGAATGTGAGATCGAATCACGATTCTGCATTTACCGGTAGTAGGTAAAAAATACCTTCGATTTTCTCACCTTTGAAATCCTGGATCGCTTGAATCAGCGCATCCACCGCATCCATCGAAAGGTGATTTGATCCTTCGTCAATAATGAGCAAGTGAGGGCGCTGGTATGCTAGGACCGCAAAACTAACTCTGCTTTTCTGACCTGGAAATAGATGAAACATTCAGAAGAGTTGATGTAAACAGAAAGTACTCATTGTCAAAAGGGCATTCAGAATCTGCTAATTAAAAAGCGGATTATTCGATATTGAGTACTCACCCCCCGAAAGATATCGCATGGGTTTCAATGCATCCGCACCCTGAATCTGAAACCGGCCAAGAAAACTTCTGATAACCTGGTCTTCTGCACTGTTGAATATATTCAGCATGTTTTCAACCGAAGACAGGTTGAGATTAAAGCGTTCGGAGTGATGCTGTGTAAAATGACCAATGCGAAGACCGTTGTTGACTACTACACTTCCCGCAACAGGCCTGTGATGTCCCATGATCAAATTCAAAAGCGTCGTTTTCCCCTGTTAAGAAATGAGCAATTGATGAGTACTACAAGTGCAGAGACAAATAGAGACAGACGTATAAACGTTATTGTAATATCTCCATTTTCAGCTTCACATACCTGCCCATTCGCACCAAGGAGCGCGATCTTGGAAGAGTTATCTAATCCAAAATTGACTTTTTGAAGAAGAAATTCTGCCTCAGGCTTTTTCGTTCCATCTGGTAGTTCTAGATTGTAATCAAATGTGACATCGTTGATTGCAATGATCGGACGACCCAATGGTTCCGACGATGGAATTGAAAATCTCCACACGGCTTCCATTTTAACAGGCTCAGGTGCTTCGGCATCCATTTTATTTACAGCCTTAATTCGCGATTGAACTTTTCAACGTAAACGGTCCATTAGGCACGAGAAGGCAGTTAGTTTTATCAAGTGAATAATTGCAAAGTCGGCGCTTCGAAGATTAAATGAAAAATGGTACAAGCTTACCAATCGTCGCTCTTTTGGCATTTGCTCTGAACTTTTCAATGAATTCCATCATATGATCACGTTTCATCTTATATGCTTCATACTCGCGCATTTGATTTTTTAGTTTCTCTTCCTTCAGCTTGACGAAATTATCATAATTTCCTCTGTAGTAAGTGAGTTTCTTGTTTTTGAATTCGATAGTATCGGTGCAAACCTCATTCAAGAAACCACGGTCGTGAGAAACGGTGATAACAGTGTGTGGGTACGACCTCAAGTGTGCCTCCAACCAGAGAACCGCCTCTAAGTCCAAATGGTTGGTAGGTTCATCTTATTTTTCCAGCAAGGAGATTATGAAGTGTGATAGAATCAACATGTGATCATACCAAGTCACACCGGGGGATACGGATCAAGTGTGTTTTGGTCATTTTTTTTTAAATGAGGCGGAAATAAGGAACTTTGGGTGTACAAGAATGATACTAATAGGGTACACACTGAACACGCCTATCGATCAAATGACTTACCCAACATAAGTATATCTGGTTCAATCAACAACGAGGCCGCAAGGGCAACGCGCATCCTCCAACCCCCACTCAAACTCTTGATTGGCGATACTTGCATGTCATCAGTGAATTGGAGACCGCTAAGAATGGATATGGCTCGTGATTTCGCTGTATCAGCTCCTAAAAGTGTCAACCGTTCGTAAATATCATTAAGTTTTTTTAGATCGTCGGAAAAATTCTTGTCGTCCTCGGCCGCTTGGGTCAGGCGCTTTTTCCGTGATTCCACAGTTTCTTCTTCATCGTTATTGTTCTCTTCTACTTTCCCGCCTTCCAGACGTGCTGTCAATTCTTTTTCTTCTTTAATTAGTGTTATCCGCTCGATGTCTGCCTCTAAGACTGCGTCGAGAACCGTGGTTTCTTCGTTTTCCGTGTGCAATTCTTGTTTCACATGGAGAACTCGCAAGTGCCTTGGAAAGCCTTCTAAGTCGTCCCAATTGGCAATGCGATTCAAAAGAGTTGTTTTGCCTGCATAAGCCATTGTAAAAAAAACGAAACGATGAGTTTTTCTGCCATCCATCTTGATTCGACGCGTATCGCATGTACCGTGACTTTGTGATACGAATCTTTCTTTTTCCTCCGACATACTTACCTACGCCATTCTCCCCAATAACTGCATACCTCCTTTGATATGCAAACTTCAGATCGCCGTGTTCTAAGAGACTCGTTCCATTTTCGAGGGAGAGCGTAATTCGCTGAACGTTGACATCCATTTCTTTACCCTTCACTTGTGGTAAAATCATCGCGGAAATACCAGCCTTCGTGGAACTTTCTTGGCGTCTGTTCTGTATTTCCAAATCATTACGTGATTTTTCTAGCTCTTGCCGTTGCTTGCGTTTGTCTTTTGAGGATGTCTTCTCATGATACGCATCGATTTGGGTGTTTGCATTTGCCTTCATTTTTCCGTTTGTGCTCCACATACTTTCATCGTTGTTGTCGTCACCATCTGTTTGCTCCTGGAGCACTGAGGACATGCTTACAACGCCCTGAGAAAGTTTGTGTACTTGGCCTAAATTCGCATCGGATTTTTCTGTGCCGGTTGGCACAGCTGCCTGTACTCGATTTTGAATTGCAGTTGTTGCGGCTTGTATTAATTCAGATGGGACTCCGACCGAATCCAAAAAAGGAATCATGCTTTCTTCAAGAATTTCTTCCATTACAGACGGACCATCTCCTTCTATTTCTTGCAATTGAGTGGAGATCAACCCAGAAATATATGGCAAAAGATCTTCCAGCTCGCTATTTTGCTCTTCATCATTTTGTACCAGAACGCTCCGAAGAAGATCTACCAGATCCTCCTCATCTATAGACTGCACCATTCTCCCTCACTTCGTTTTGTTGGATGCTCCCGCACACAATTCTTATGTTTCAACACATGAATCTTCTTCACAATGAAGATTATAACTCACTGCTTGACGTTTGTACTACGAGTAATTACTCATCGAACGAAACAAATCTTTCCAAAACTAGTTCATAATTCCGATAATTTCTCGGTCTTCAAAAAGTCAAGAAAAAACTAACGAGATTCTCAAGATTTTCTACAGCTTATAACCTGATGTTATCTTGTTACGTAAAGATTAGACATCTTCCACGTGGAGTATGAAAACACAAAAACACAAAAAATCACGACTGCCATCAATTTTTGTACGATACGGTACTAGACTAGTACTTTTCGCAACGCTACAACGATGCATTGTTTAAGTTTATTTTTTTTAGGTTTCGGATAGCATCGCACATTTTCCGTCTCTCACGGTGAGGTGACAACTACTTCTCGTCGTCCATACGTACCGGTAATTACCACCATCGTAGTCGGACAACAATTTATGAACAGGGAAAGAAAGAGAACATTGTAAGCGACAATGACTACATCTATACCTCGCTACCATCTATTACACCATGGTGCCGCAGCTAACTCGTCTCCGAAGGTCACAGCCTGTATCCAAAACTTTGGCGGCAATATCCTCCAAGGACAGGGCGAAATGAAGGACGCTGCAGAAATAGGGACAACAGAACTGGTGTATGCCAGTCATTTGATGCTGAATGTAGCCAAATCAAGAAAACTGTCATTGGGAACTGCAGATGACAGCGGTGATGCAAACGATATTATTAATCAAGAAGAAATATGGAATGTAGAACAAACGCTTCGAACGAGAACCTCATTAACCCAGGAAGAGTCCGAGACGGCCGCTGCAAATGTCTCAACAAGGACCGCCAAACGTGTTATTACATCGGTGGTTCAGTTGAAATGGTTACCGCACCAAGATGTTGACAATACAAGTAAATATGATGTGGTATTGGTATGCGGATTTTCCGATGGAAGCTTGACATTTTGGTATCGACCACGACACTGTCACGACTGGGAGGAACGCGTTCTTCTTTCATTTAGCGACAATCGCGGTGATGAAGTGTCGTCAGCTGAGAAAATTATAAGAGAAAAGGCGGTTTCAGCCATGAAGGGAAGATCGATAACAGATATTGACGGACATGCCATTTACAGTGGGGAGAATGACGAGCATAAAAGGTTGGATCTCTCTGTGGTAGCCTGCTCTTCGGGAGGTGCTCATTATTTTCAATTTTCCTTGAAACTGAATAACAGCGATCAAGATAACGAAAGAAATCTACAAGATTCAATGTATGCGACGATGAAGGATACAAAAAGATTGATCGGGACACCATCTAATACTGTGAAGTTTCACACAATAGTATCGGACGGAATGGGGAGTGAAACAGGAAAAATTAATGGTGGTAACAAAAACAACCTGGGTGTATTTTTGGTAGGAACAGCGGCCCCTCGACACAACAAAATTCACGTCCTCGTCGTGCATCCTACTACTCGTATAGAGAGACCAAACCAAGTGGTAGCGAGTCTAACGACGACAATGTACAACGACATTCCTCCTGCCCCGAAATTTGCTGGCTCGTTAACAGGTCACGAGGATTGGATCACATGCTTTGATTGGACAACAGTTATTGCGACTGCTTCCACGAGTGCAACTAATGATGGAGAGGGGGGTGCTTCTTCTATATCAGAATGTGTTTATCTTGCTAGTGGTAGCCAGGATGCAAAGATTCGGCTCTGGAAATGGGTCACGAAAACCAGTGAATTGGGCGAGAAGATTGTATCTTCAGAACAACTTACAGATGAGTCAGAATTAGAGAAGCGGGAAACTTCGGGCATTGATTTACCTGAAGACGATGGTAGTGATGATGATGATGAAGAGGAAGTCATCGAAGGAGAGGCGCGCCTTGAAATCCATCATTATAGTTCAATTAAAAATCACCAACTGAGGACGTCCGTATACCTCGAAGCATTGCTTATTGGACACGAAGAAATGGTGACATCGGTTGCGTGGCATCCAGATCCCAAGAAAATATACGGCCGAGACATGATTTTGATTTCTAGTAGTATGGATAGATCCATTTTTATATGGAGTAGTACTGATGGTAGCGAAGGAAATATCAGCAGTGGAGTCTGGACTCCAATTTCGCGAGTGGGTAGTCCAAGTGGAATCTTAGGTGGTCCGGTGGGATCTTCGCTTCTGGGCTACCTCCGCGTCCAAATCGAACCAGAGTTCGGTAGATGGATCATGGGTCATGCATACGGAGGAGCTATCCATTTTTTTTCATGCGAAGAACATGTACAAAATGAAAAGTTGAGTGTAGAGAGCTGTAAACAACCGCACATGAGTGTTGAAGAGCGAACAGCTCTCGTCAAATGGAAGGCCCAACCATGCATCACTGGACACTTTGACGAAGTCACTGATCTGTGTTGGGAAGCCCTTGACGGAGATTATTTGATAACAGTAAGCAATGATGCGACCTGTCGTCTATGGGCCCCCGTGACTAAATCTCTCGACGTATGGATCGAAATTTCGAGACCTCAAGTGCATGGATACACGCTCTCAGCTGTGACATCTCTTTCCACTACGGGTCACAAACATTACTTGGTGACTGGTGCCGATGAAAAGGAGTTAAGGGCTTTCGATGGAACGAATTCTTTTCTACGCATGCTTTGTTTAGCGTCAAAAGCACGAGGAGAAGAAAAGATCAGTACTCGAAATAACGATATCTCCCGAGTAGATCGTGCCTATATGCCTTCGTTAGGATTAAGCAACAAGGACACGGCTGCTGATGGTGCCGACGAGGATACCGCTGCAGCATCTATATCGAGCACGATGCTCCCATTGGAGAAAGACCTTGGTTCTACTTCTTTGTGGCCAGAGACGCGAAAGCTTTATGGGCACAACTCCGAGATTGCAAGGCTAGCGTCAACACTTTCAGCGAGAACATGCCAATCTCTTGAATATTCAACTCCCTATTTCGACCAAATTTTAGTAGCGTCTTCAACAAAAGCGAGAGATGTAAATACAGCAAATATTCGATTGTGGGATGTAGACATGAATAGATGTCTACAAACTTTACAGGGCGGGCATCGATCCACAGTCACTGCCCTGAGTTTTTCTCCCGATGGGACATATTTGGCGTCTTCGGGCAAAGATCGACGACTTTGCATATGGAAGAGATACGATCTCAATGATTCCACTGAACAAAGCGAATTGTTCTTCTTGGCTTCAGCTGTGAACTCGTCGCATAAGAGAATTGTATGGAGTGTTCATTTCTGCCCATACAACCCAACCATTCTCGCGTCTGGGTCGAGGGACGGAACGGTGAAGCTTTGGAAAATCACGGGCAGTTCATTAGAAGCGGAACAAAATACTAGTGTGGCGGAATATTCAAAATTCATTCCAACGGTTGATGCGGGTACTAGCGACGGATCGAAAGAAAAGCCGCAAGCAGTAACAAGTCTTGCCTTCTCACCTTCCAAGCTATCCGATAGTGATAGAGGAGTTCTCGCCATCGGCCTGGAGAATGGATTTATCCATTTGTGGTCAGTGCCACTACTTTCAAGTTTGGAGGACAACTCAGTGGAGCAACCGACGACAGTAGCTTTATTTGATCCACAAATTTGCCACATCGGGGCCATTAAAAAGCTTGCGTGGCGTCCTGTGGGAGATGAGAGCAAGGGTCCGTCGGTACTTGCGTCTTGCTCATCCGACAATGGCTGCCGAATTTTTAGTGTATGGCTACAAAACGAATGAAGCCTTGGCTGACAACAAGCTTTCGACTCTTTCTTCCGTCGGTCATGTGGCGAATGCCCAAGACTAAAAGCTAATTCTAGTCTATTGTGTTTAGGTCTATTGATGCAGGATCTGTTGAACTTCAATGAGAATGAATATTGGTTTCAGACAACAACCTAAATAGTAGAGTGTGCCAACTTGAATCCAATAGAGGCAATAATTACAACAAGCGTGCGGATAAAAATAACCTCAAATAAGAACCCAAGGATTTACCTTTTGATCTAAAGATTGAAGAGAACATTGTGTCTGATACAGCAAATACTGTCACCCATATCCAAACTTTGACAGCACATGCACCAATCCACGAGGCTTCTCTCTTGGTGTCACTGACCAGGATGACGTTCCCCCAACTTACATAACTCAAATTGGCAATGACTCCCACATTGCATGGGACGTCCTTCACGTTGCATTTTCCACAATTCCCGACCTGTGAGATCCTTTGTAGCATTATTGCACGCATGCACCAACATCTCGTTGAACCTCCTACATTCCTAAGCACCATTTGCCCCACTCAAGGCAAACTGTCATTGGCCAAATATCGGAATAAATATCACCACTACATTATGCTTTGTGCACTCATCAAATATAACCCCCAAACTGTTCTTAATGCCCACCAACATGAACACTTCTTCAATGGCTGTAACCACTCAGATTTCCTCCAATCTGAAGTTCCTTGCGAACAGCATATTGGACACCTACAACACAAATTTGAACGACAAAATATCCTTACCACAATCATGGAATATCTAAATCTCCCATACAGTCCATAAAAAAAGACACCCAGTACACCACGCTATGCACTCGTCTCAAAACAACCCTGTTGCGACAATCCACACCGCCCTCGTCATCCTACCATGCCATCTCCCCAACCTCCTCAACGCAATCTCTACACCCTACCAGCCACCAACGACCCACTCTATGATGCCGATGCCCTCAATTGTGCTTTTGACATCCAAGTCAAACAAAACCCAGGCCTATTTGAATGCAACTGCCTCATATGCAAATCATGCCTGACAAACAAGCCGACCACAAATTTGAAGATTGTCCTGTCCTCAAAAATGACCAAGCACTCCAGCACAACTTCATCAATTTCTGTCAAGAAGTCTTCAAACATGGCAAAAAGGCACTCACACGTGTCCATCAAATCCAGGAAACACCTCATGAAGCCCCTTCTCCCCCCCCACCAGATGACCATGTGTCCAATGTCAACCCTGAATCTGATTTATTTGGTCCCACTCAACAGGATTTTTGCAACGACAGATTCAAAACGGTTGAATCCCTGCCCGTTACCACCATCTTTACTTGACATGCCACGTATGTACAATCATGCTTCACTCAATGTCCCTTCATCTTCACTTGCCATGCCCGTCAAACACATGCTCAACACAGTCCATATCAACACAACTCCTCCCCTTCCCTCAATTGATATTGTCCTCCCTTCCTTTGAGGAATCACCTTCCATGTCACAGTCTCCCTCCGAATCCCCATCTCCACACCAATCCCTATCTCCCCTCATATCAAGACCATTCACCTCTATGATCTTCATACAACTCCTATCCCTCCGCCTCTGCCAGATATTGATCATGATATCACTACCTTGATCCTTGCACAAATTGACACCAGTGCCAACATCACTTGCATGAACATTATTGATATCATCTATGCTTACAAACCCTATGATCTGGGCTCCCCTTGCCCCTTCAAACTGACTGGTTCAATTGACAACAAACCAATCTTTCCCCTTGGCAAAGGCTTCATCCACGTTCCAGCCACTACCCCTGCCAGTCGCGCTTGTACACATCGTGCCTACTCCCCCAGCCTTACAAGCACCCTCATCTACAAAGATTATATCATCTGCTCTAATCCAAATCTACATCTCAACGACTTCACTACTGCCATATACAAATACAACAATGCCAGTACTATGTCCATTGCATACACTCATGTATCCAACCCCTCCAAATCATTCATGGTTTATGGTATTATCTCCTTTGGTAAAAAATTTACTCAGCCTCTCTACATGCCTGACTTACCTTCACAACACCCTTGCGTCACCCTCTACAATTTGCTACAGAAAGCCATTCAAAGTGACTGGCAAGTCCCCCAACTCTTTCATCAATTTGGCTATGTCATTCAGCCTACAGGTGCCGATGTATCCCACCAGAATGCCCCTGTTAAACATGCCCAGCACCACACAATTGCCAATTGTATCTAATGTCTCCTATCTGATCCTAAGCATTTTATCATGCCATTCTGCATACACAATGCTCTCCCTGGCTACGATCAACAATTATCACTTCTCCAATTGGCCACAAATAAATGTGACAACTTCCATAGCTTCAAAACGTTCTGTTGTTGTGTTTGGGTTTATCAACCTGGATGCCGTCCTGCCAAACTTGTACCCAACTCCCGTAAAGGAATGTTCCTTGGCTTTGTCCCTGACACTACTCAAAATAGTCTATGATATGACCTCAAAACTAACAAGATCAAAATTGCTTCCCATGCTGTCTTCAATGAAGGTATAAACAATCTCTCCATTGATGCCCTAACTCCTATTGTTCTCCACCTTAATCAAACAACTGACAACATCCCAATCCCAGTTAATGCCACTGCCACAAACATTAACAACTTCTTCTTATGCCACACCCTTTGACACCCTTCTACCAAAAACTATCAGCGTCAAATACAAATCAGCCACCTTTGACTTCCAACTCAAAGAAGACAAATTCAATGGCTGTGCCTTCCTCCATGATGTTGCTCAAAAGTCCACCGCCTTGAAAAAATTCTCCACCCATAAAATTGCCCATAACAAATCTGCAGCTCCTTCATTGTCTCCATCAATGACACTCCTGTCTTCACCAAACAGAAAGTGCTTGGCATCCTTTTGACCTCTGTTTGCACAAAATTACCTCTTTTGATGTAGTTTTTGCTATTGATGACAAACTCTCCAGCAGATACCTAGGGCACAGCCACCCTGAACATAGTATATTCAACCCTGATCCTCTCACTGATCCCAACTCTCTCTTAATTGACTACCTTGCACTTTGTGCTATCACTGCACTCCGCACCAATCTTGACACCTCTGACTCTCCCATACCCCATGATGTCCTCCAAATGTACATCAACACCTTAGGATCTACTGAAACCACACCAGCCAAACAATTCCTAGGACAGTTTACTCGTCGTAAGTTACACTGCCTTGACAACTGGTCCAAGTGGGGTGGTGCAGAATGCTGCCAACTCATTCAATCCCTTGAATGCAGCATGTATGATAAATCATCCCCTCTCCCCAAAGGTGCCATCCTCCTCTGCCCCCTTTGGCAATACACCATCTGTAAATCCAGAGAATCTCACTCTTGCAACTGTTGCAATGGTTCCAAACATGCTTCACTGTTCCTTCACACAATGGCCAAGAACACCTACTCTTCCTGTGTTGAACAACCCACCCAATGTCTATTTCTTGCCCTCTCCGCTATCCACAATCACAAATTTGATGCAGGAGATGCAAAAAATGCCTTCGCTCATTCTCCTGCACCCAATGTTCCCACCTACATTTATGTTGACAACGCATATGCTGACAGGTAAAAATGGAAAAACAACAAACCAATTGATTGCTCCATTGTTCTCCCCATTTAACATGTCTTTCAAGGACACCCTAAATGCAGCCACCTTTGGGAAGAACAAATCCATCACATTCTTACCTCCCACGACCTTGGTTTCAAATCCACTGTCCATGACAAATGTATCTACCAAACAACCTTTGATGGCAAGAAAATCCTCCTACTCTGCCAAGTTGACAACTCCTCATTTCTTGCACCACTGAATCCACAGCAATGAAAATATACAATATCATTGAGAACATCTATAACATGCCAGTGAAACAGCTCCACCATTCAAATATCTTGGCCTTGTCACCTTGCACAATGGTGTTAGCATCCTCCAAACACAACAATGCATTGAAATCACTTGTCATGACTATTTGAGCCGTCTTGTCCGTACCCTTTGTTGGACCAGAGCAAACAATATCTGAGCTGAAAAGCCACCATGCATCCCAACTCTATGACAAAGCACTCAACCACACCCATGTTGACCCTGGTCCCCTCAAAGGCACCAATGAACATCTTCACCTAGAAACTATGCATGGCTTTTCATACCACATCCTCCGTGGCGAACTTCTTTATGCCTACACAACCTGTTGCCCCAACATCGGCTTCACCATCTCCACTCTTTCAAAATTTTCTACAGCCCCTGCCAATACCCATTATCAGTATTTTAAAGATGGCACCCTTTATCTTTGCCACATCAAACATTGGGTCTTTGATATAGACGCTCCACCAAAACTCCCCACCATGACCTACATATGCACCTTCTCTGACTCACCCATACCGTTTCCCCCAGAACTGCCTCCCTTTCCATCCATCCCCACAGGTCCTGTCATCACATGCTTTGTTGATGCTGCATATGGAAACATCCGCTCCCGCCATAAATTCACTTCCAGCATCTCTGTCCTTCTAGCCAATGCTGCCACTATCTACAAATCAAAGACACAGATACGTCACATAAACGATGCTCGTGCTTTCGTAAAATTCGTGCGATATTTTAAAATATTCCGAAACATTTTGTTGCGCGCACAATAAATAATTCTCTACCTATTTTTGCACGCAACAATTTCAAGTAGGACTATTTTCCTATCCATATTTTCACCCCTTGTTTCATGGTTGCTTCCAAATTTTTCTATTCTACAATTTTGTTTCATGCTTACCCCGTTAATATTTACTCGCCATTGAATTTTTGTTATTTTCCACACGAAACTCATCTTTTGTAATAATATCCTCTATGTACACTGATATTGTCGTAGCGTTGATACCATTTTCTGAACAAATATACGAGCTTCTTGATAACCAGCAATGTATTCTGTTACGTCACTTTCACGTTACTCACACTATCTTTTTCGAATATCAAAATCCAACAACCATATTTTTGTACTAATAAGAAAATATTTTATCCGCATTTGCAATACTCTCCGACATTTTACAATATTCACGCTACGCTTATCAAATACGGAAATACAACAAACCTATTTTGTAACAAATACGAAAGTATTTTATCAGCCTTTGAAATTATCTTGTTTATTGTATTATATTCGAACAGAAGACCCGGAACAATATTGTGCAAACCATAAAATAATAATGAACTAGCCGTTCTACTATTGATGTTGATATCATCCATTACTCTTGTTCGTTTTTATTGTATTCCATGAAAAATTTGTAGTCCTCATCATCTTCGCCAAGAATCTCAACCAAGGTACATTTTCGCTTCCGTGTTTTTCCCTCTTTGTTCTCCTCCTTATCTTGTTGTTTACGATTGCCATTTTGCTTTTGGTACATTTTAAGTATTTCCGTCTCTAATTCTTTTGACTGTTGTTCCTCCCTTCGTTCTTCTAATTCGCTTACTAGGTATTCGTAAAGATCTTGTCCCTCGTTACTCCACCCCTCCTTATTTCCAGACTTACCGTCAGTGAATTTTTTTCTCAACCTCGTGCCCTTTGTTGTGTTTATCCACGAGTCGTAGTCGTTGTAAAGGAAAAGCAATGCAAAAGCTTCATCGCTTGGTGTGAAAATGGTACTGATTGTCATTCTGACTGATTTTCTTTTGAAGTCTGTCTGTTTTGGTGACACAGCTCCAAGAATTCTTTTCATGAAGTATTTGAATTCTGGTGAATTTTTCCGCCGATAGTCTTCGTGCAATTGGTACCTATTTTCTGAGTTAACGTCTTGGGTGTCCGTGATTAGAACCGTTCCTGGGAAACTATCTGGTATCTGGTTGTTTCTTTTATCGTCTACGTGTCAGTGTTAATACGACCAAAATGTTAGAATGGATTATGAACGATTGCATGCCGGCAGTCATTTTCTTGTTGGTTGCGTACCTTTGTAGTTTTTCCTGGCAAGAGTTTGAGCATTGTGCCTACACGCAGTCACTGCTCGGCAATAAATTCCACTCCACTTTTGGTCTTTTATATCGATTGTATTTGGTATTTCATTGTTATTCGCTTGTTTTACAATTTTGAATATCGTCGCCTTCACGAATGTAATCTCTGGCGGGAATTTAAATTTCCTGAATGCTTTTTCTTTGACGTGTTTGACAATGTTGTTTTCCAAGTTATCGTTATCGTATTGTTTTGTTGTCAGTAGAATATTTCTGTTGCTAGTACTGTTGGTGGTTGTATATGTTTGGCTATCGTTTGTGTTTGTTCGGTAACTTCCCGATACACTGCTGTTTGGGCTGTTTGTGTTATGGGTAACAATGGTTCTACCTGTCACCGGACTGCAAATAGTACTCAGTTCCACCATAATTTTTTTGTTAACTCGTGCACATCAACTTACCGTTTTTACCTTTGATTGATTTGGCGCGCTATTTTTATGAGAATAATGTTGTTTGTAGGAATCGTTTGGTATTTTTTTTTCATTCCTACTGTACACACTGTAAGCTCTTGATTTACTGTCTCCAAGGAATAGCTGTATTTCAACTAATTGTACTATCTGTGAGTGTTGTTCTTGTACTGTCGCCTGCCTATCTTATTTTCGAGCGTGCCGTGATATTCTGGAATGTGGAGTCCTCAAAATTTTGGCGCGGACCCGAACATTTTGTTCTTCCCTACCCTACTGTACTTACCCTACGGTACCATATCATTCCATATTTATTTATCTACTTATTGTTTTTCAATTTTCTGCAACGGCGTTGCAGTAAATTCTATATTTTGGGTGGTTGACACTCCCCCCTTAATTAATTATGGATTGGATCACAATTTGTAGGTTAAACGGATGGAATGTTGTTGTTGTTGTTTTGTTGCTTTCTGATGAGTATTTTTTTTGAATGTATATTTTTTTTAGGTGATATTTTACATAATTTCCGTTCTATTTTTTGCACTTAATTTGTACCGGCGATACCTTCGATATTGTCATTTTTTTTTTGTAATGGAATCCTTACAGAGTTGCAGAGTTAGTGTTTCACGCGTCCCCATGCTCCACAAGGAACGGGATAGTTGTTATATTCCTCTAAATCTTCCGGCGAATTCCAACGTTTTTCGTAAAGACTTAGCCATTTCTCAATTTTCCACTCGTTTTCGTCTTGTTCGCTTTTTCCCCCCCTGTTTGTCACTTCTTTTACCTTCCGTTTTTTCTTTTTTGACTGTTTTCTTGCTTTGTTCATGAACGAATCCCACTTATGTTTGGTACATTTTTTTTCCGTGTTTTTGTTATTTATGTTCTCTTCTTTAATTGGCGGCAATATTTCTTGTGTTGAGTACCACTCGTTATCGTCTTTTGATCTGCAATACCATTCCAATCTGTCAGTTTCGATGATTGCCTCATTCGTCATTTTGCGCCAGTTGTTGAACCAAATGTACGTCATACAAGGACGGTTCCCAGGGTGGTAATGTATACATTCTTTTATGTGTTCTCTTGCCTCCGGTGTCAGATTACTCCATTTTTTTGCCGGGAAAGTACGACCGTCTTGTATCATTCTCTCTCGTTCTATTGATTTTACTTCCGGTCCAATACCCACGTTGTCGTAGCACTTAATGTCTTCCGATGTTTTCAATGCGGGATAACCACATGTAATGTATGCAAGAATGACTCCCATTGCCCATACATGGTCCATCCCGTCAGTGTTCCCTTCTTTGTAGTCGGGAAATACTTCCTCGGTTATGTACTTGAAGCATTGTTCCCAAATGTTCAAAGCTTCGTCCTCCTCGAAATGTCCTTTTTTGCTGTTGAGTCTTTGTCGCACTTCTTCTATCTTCTGGCATCCACTAAGGATTGTGTTAACCAAGTGTCCGTTTTTGGCACACAAGGCATCAAATCCTGTTTCGAAATGATATAGAAACGGGTTTCCGTCGTTGTTTACATCATCGTGGTTTAGCTCGTGCATCTGTTTGTTGTAATCCTTGGAGAAGACAGTACCCCGGGTTGGCACAACTGTTGTTCTGTGTGTCGGTTTCGGTGTTTTACTTTTCATTTTCCTGTTATTTCCCATTTGTAACGCAGTCATGCACCTATTTGTACCACAGTACACCTAACGTTCGTACTCCCACGCCGCATCATAAAGTTGGTATTTGTTGTTTTCTCCAGGCGTTGTAACTTGCAGTTTTTGGTTGTGGCTGCTTTTTCCCGTTCACGCATAATTCTTACTATTTTTACGTACCCGTACCAACACTACGACGGTGCACGCAAATAGTCTGATTCAAAAACAGACAAGCTTCTTTAAGTAATGTAACTTTCCTCATCTGCATGCGATTGGTTCTTGATATATCGTTGAGATGAACGTGTCCGGTGGATCGATACCTCCATAGAGATGTGTACAAGATGTATTCTTCGTACTTCCTTGGTACTATTTTTTTAATATGGTATTGGTACGACGCACATAAATTGTCTGACTCATAAACAGACTAGCGTTAAGTAGTGTAACTTTTCCCCTTTGGATAAGATTGGTTCTTGATATACCGGTAGAGGTGAACGTGTCCATTGGATCGATTCCCCCGTAGACATATGTCCGAGGTGTGTCCTACGTATTATTTTTGTATAAATTTTTTATTATTGTAGTATTGGGACGGTGCACACCAATTATATGGTTCAAAAACTGACTAGCTTTATGTAGTGTAACTTTTCCCGATCACGTATAATTGGTTGTTGATATAGTGGTGAACGTGTCCAGTGGATCGATTCCTCCGTTGAGATCTGGTGTACCAAGGGTAGTCTCCGTAAATTTTGGTTATTAGTTTTTTGATTTTTGTATGAACAAGTAACCAAATTAGTGTTTCTCATTTACTTTTTGAGTGTCAAAGTGTGTTATTTTCTGAAATGTTTGGATGAATATTGCTCATACTATGGATTGGGGAGACTATGAAACCATATTGAGAAGTCACAGCCTTATATTTTAGTCATTATGAATTTTCTAATAATGTTTGTCCCTGGCCATGCATGTACCAAAATAGTGAGTCCTAGTACTTATTTTTAGAGTGGAAATGTGTTGCATTGACTGCAATTTCAGGATGAATAGTGTTCATACTATGGATGGGGTACACTGTGCTGAAACAAACTGGACAAGAAGCAGGCTGATACTTTAGTCAGTGTGAATTTTAGAATAATGTTTGTCCCTGGACATGCATGTACCAAAATACTGAGTCCTAGTCAGTTTTGAGTGCAAATGTGTGGCATTGACTGCAATTTCAGGATGAATATTGCTCATACAATGGATTGGTGAGACTATGAAACAAACTGGACAAGAAACAGGTTGATACTTTAGTCAGTGTGAATTTTAGAATAATGTTTGTCCCTGGACATGCATGTACCAAAATACTGAGTCCTAGTCAGTTTTAGAGTGCAAATGAGTGGCATTGACTGCAATTTCAGGATGAATATTGCTCATACAATGGATGGGGTAGACTATGAAACAAACTGGACAAGAAACAGGCTGATACTTTAGTCAGTGTGAATTTTAGAATAATGTTTGTCCCTGGACATGCATGTACCAAAATATTGAGTCCTAGTCAGTTTTGAGTGCAAATTAGTGGCATTGACTGCAATTTCAGGATGAATATTGCTCATACTATGGATTGGGGAGACTATGAAACAAACCGGACAAGAAACAGGCTGATACTTTAGTCAGTATGAATTTTAGAATAATGTTTGTCCCTGGACATGCATGTACCAAAATAGTGAGTCCTAGTCAGTTTTGAGTGCAAATGTGTGGCATTGACTGCAATTTCAGGATGAATATTGCTCATACTATGGATTGGGGAGACTATGAAACAAACCGGACAAGAAACAGGCTGATACTTTAGTCTGTATGAATTTTAGAATAATGTTTGTCCCTGGACATGCATGTACCAAAATACTGAGTCCTAGTCAGTTTTAGAGTGCAAATGAGTGGCATTGACTGCAATTTCAGGATGAATATTGCTCCTACAATGGATGGGGTAGACTATGAAACAAACTGGACAAGAAACAGGTTGATACTTTAGTCAGTGTGAATTTTAGAATAATGTTTGTCCCTGGACATGCATGTACCAAAATAGTGAGTCCTAGTCAGTTTTGAGTGCAAATTAGTGGCATTGACTGCAATTTCAGGATGAATATTGCTCCTACAATGGATGGGGTAGACTATGAAACAAACTGGACAAGAAACAGGTTGTTACTTTAGTCAGTGTGAATTTTAGAATAATGTTTGTCCCTGGACATGCATGTACCAAAATAGTGAGTCCTAGTCAGTTTTAGAGTGCAAATGAGTGGCATTGACTGCAATTTCAGGATGAATATTGCTCATACAATGGATGGGGTAGACTATGAAACAAACTGGACAAGAAACAGGCTGATACTTTAGTCAGTATGAGATTTAGAACAATTTTAGTCCCCTCTGGCATTGCTGCATGTACCCAAATAGTGATTCCTAGGCAGTTTTCGAGTGCAAATGTGTGGCATTGGCTGCATGAAACAGAATTGACCAGAAATCTTCTACTTATACTTGAGTCAGTTTTAAAATTTATTAGTCCTAGTAATATTAGTTAGTATGTTTATGATTGTGCGAATTAGGCTGCAATTTCATGATCAATATTTCGCATAATATTGATTGAATAAAGAACTATGAAGTATAATGGATAAGTTACAAACGGATGCTTGCATTTGGTGTAACATAGTATGCCTCACTCATCCAATCTTGGATGATTTGGTGGAACTGGTGCTGTACTCTGACACGGTTGTGGTTGTGTCAGAAGATGAATCGGATACCTCCTCACTTCCATCCGTCGGGTCACGAATCCCAACATCCTTGCTGAAACATTTTACTAAATCCGATACTTTTTTAATGCGTCGAGGGTTGGTTTCTTTCAGGCCGGAAATCTGAAAGTATGGGCAAAATTGTCGTTTCTCCCCCACCTTACGTTTGTGGAAAGTACATATATAACCCGCCACTCGTTCATATTGGTCGTAGTCTCCGAAAACGTACCTATAAACTTCTCCAATTTCAACTGGTCCGTTTTTTTCTGGAGTATAACGAACTTGTTCGTTTACTTCGTAAATAGGAAACAATATCTCTGGATCCTGATCTTTCAACAGCACAGAACATTGGAATTCACGTTTGGTTTCCTTCTCCTTGATCTTGATAGGATAAACTTGCAGTGTTACAGTGGCGTTAAGATGATTTTTTGCAACATCTATAATCATTTCTTCGCTTTCATTTGAACCCTTTTTTTCACAGGTTTTAGTCGTTGTGTCAGTCAAACCAGTATCCTTGGAATTACCCTTACTTGTGTCAATTCCCGATTCTTTAGATTCGTTTGGCTTATTTTTCGAACCCTTACTGGTTACTTTCGATCCACTGATGTTCTTTCTCCCATCGTTGATATTGTTCGTCTTGCCAACATTGTCACCGTCAACGTTATCATCCCAGGGTGGTATGAATCCACGCTTGGAATCATTTGTCGTATTGAGATTGAAAGTAACCCATCCTACCCGGTATGTGTTATTTGATTTGTTGAACTCATTGATTTGAACCTTGGATCTTTTGAAGCAATCCCAAGTTAGAAAGTCCGATGGTTCGTAAAAAACAAAGTCACGACCCTGGAGGTGTTCGAATGCCAGATTCAATTCTCCCTTTCCCTTTCCATAATTGTTGACAACCTTATCGTCCAAAAATTGAACTACAAGGTTAGCCGATGATAGATCATCCGACTTTTCCAACAAATATATTGCTAGTTTTTCTGTCAACGGGGTAAATATGGTACCCATTTCTGGGAGGTAGCTATACTGAATGAATTTTTCCACCCAAGTATGACGTTGGAGAACTTCCGGATCAATTACGAATATCTCACGGAACACGTATGGAATGTGTTCCATAAAAACTCGTTGGTGCACCTCTTGTTGTGAGTTAACATCGTATTGAAGGAATCTTGTAACACAAGTTTGATTCTTATGTTGTTCTTCCAATCCGGACAGTTCCAAAATACCTGTTACAAGTTCTTCTGGTTTATCGTCAAAATTGACATGGGCAAATTTTGTCTTACTCAGAACACATGCCGTTGGGAAAATGTACAATCGATCATTCCTTTGAAAATACGGAACACTTCCCTCCATTGATTCGGTGACCATAGCTCCTTTTAGAAAATTCCTCTCGGTCAATACCAAATCTTCAATGGTTTCCATCACATGATCGTAACTGACAAATGATTGGTTATTGGTTTTGAAGACTTTTGGTATCATTTTCTCACAAACATTGTCAATTGAACAATCAAAGGACGAACCAACGCCGTCGACTCGAATCATTGATGCACATAGTACTTGAGAAATGATCAAATTACATGCTGTTTCCAACGAATCGACCACGTTTACCCCAATCTTGTTCCCATGTTGGACAAATTTTGTTATAAGCCATTGATGCACCAAATATAGGATTCCTTTCGGCACCTTGAAATATGCCAGATCTATTTTTCCGGTTCCATGTTTGCATGGCGACAGGGTGACAAGGTCCTCATCATGATCGAAATGTATGTTGTAATATTTTGTGACCGTGTGCTTGTAGTGGATGACGTAGTGGAAAACCAATTGAGTATTGAGTGGTAATAACACTTTACCCGTTTCCGGAATTTTCGTGTCCCCTTGTCGATGAAATCCTACTGGAACCCACTTCTCCCCAGAAAGTACCGTGGTGCCCAAGACGAATGAATTGTTAATTAATTCGGGTAAGTAATACTGATAAAAACCTTCGTGTGTCAATACTTTGATGTCGACGTGTCTCATGTCGATGATGGTACAAATGGTTTTCGCCTTCCCTTGAAAGCGTAACCAATGTTCACGAATGAGCTCCTGAAAAGCAGTTTCTCGTTCCGTTATCTTCATCAACTTATTGTTTGACACAATAAGTTCTTTAAACTCGATGTTTTCTGTTCGTAAGGATTTTAAGCATTCAATACGCTGCTTCTTGAAATGTTTGTCTAAGTCCACCTGATTGCAGCTATGAGTCATTGAAACACGTAGAGAGGTCTTTGCCATAAGGCAGTCCAAGAAGTTCCTCATTGATCTGACGTATCCTTTCAACTGACTGGGAGAACAATTGTCGCCTTTGGTATGGAAACACAAATCCTCAGACGAAATATCCGACCCAGGTGGATACTTCACATTCTTCATGTACCAAACCAATATCTCACGGTACATTATCATGTACTTCTTCATTGTAACGTAGTTGACGACGTTGCGCCCATAAATAGCATCCACGCCTGATGTGTCGTTAACATTCTTCAACAGTGACTCGAACCTATCCCACTTGTTCGCCATGTCGTAGTCATTGAATCGATCGGTTAATTGCTTCCTGCTCAAAAATTTCAAGACTCCAGTCATACCGTTGTCAATTTCAAACAAAAATAAATCCACCATGACATTTATTTGATGGGGAATAGGCCCTAAGTCACTTAAGGTTGTATCGGGTTTTTTCTTCTTTCCCTTCCCCTTATTCTTTTCCGCAGAGTTAGTAGTAGACATTGACTTCCTGAAATCTGGTGTAGGTTCGGATTCAATAATTTTTGATACAAGGTAAACCCTCGTCAACAATGCAGTGAAACATGTTGTAACCTCAAGACTGAGGTTCCTCACAAACTCCTCTGTTCCATATGACTCACCCTTCAAAGCCTTTGTAAGGTTATTAATTACTGCCTGTCGATGATCTCTTTGATCGGTATCATGTTTGTCAAGACTATTGGTTGGTGGGTCTTTCAATCTACCCTTCTTACAACTTGTCGTTTTCTCATTTGAATTTGGGTTGGCACCGCGCTTGCGAGCACTATTAGTCGTAGGCGTTTTCTCATTTGAATTTGGGTTGGCACCGCGCTTGCGAGCACTATTAGTCGTAGGTGTCATTGGCAATGTAAAATGTTATCAGTATTTGAGACAATCTTTTTATTGTTTGAAAACAATGAGAATCACTGTTGTGTGAATCTAGTTTACCCGAGTTACGAGCAAACATTGAATGAAAGAAGGATAGTAGTACAACTTGAAACTTCTTTCACCAGATATCACCACTCACGTAGCGACGCGACAGTGGTAATCATGTCTCAAAAACCATTTCTCAAAAAATCGAAAACGTAGAAGGTGCCCGTAAACGTGTCCTTGTTCTCGTAAAGACGTTCTACCACTAACCTGAGAAAGAGTTAAACAATATCGTCACAATAATTGGACAAATAAAACCTGCAACGACGAATGCAAGGGCGGGGATTTGTCTGTGAATCCGTTGGGATCAAAAAACCATTTTTTGTAACTGGAACCGCCGTTCCCGAAAAACGGAAAAAAGGGTTTTTTGGGTGGAATGAAAGGTGAGAAGAAGAAAAGATAAAAAGGAACATTTTCCAATTTGGAAAATGGCCCCATCGCTGAATTGTTCCATTGTGTGTACAAAAGTACAGTCGTATGAACACCTAGTAGCGCTAAATAGGGAAAAGGGCATTGGTTGGTGTAACTCCGTTGCCAAAAAACAAATGATCCGATCGCTGAATTGGTGCAATTTGTGTAGAAACGTACAGTCGTATGAAACTTTTCACGCTAAATACTAAAAAGGGCTTTTGTTGCAACGCCGTTGTCAAAAAAAAAAATGGTCCGATCGATGATTTGGTGCATTTTGTGGGGTACAAAGGTACTTTGGTATGACCAGTACTATCGTATGAACCATGACGCTAACTACGTATGAACCATATCACGCTAAATAACAAAAATACCATTTGTTGCAACGCCGTTGCAAAAATAATCCATATCACGCTAAATACCAAAAAGACAATTTGTTGCAACGCCGTTGCAAAAAAAAAATAGAACATAATACTTAACGAACCAATATCATTCTTACGTTCGAAGTTTGTTGTACTGTTGTATGATCCATATCACGCTAAATACCAAAAAGACCATTTGTTGCAACGTCGTTGCAAAAAAAAAAAGAACATAATACTTAACGGACCAATATCATTCTTACGTTCGAAGTTGTTTACTTAGCAGAAAATGTATGGAACTGGTGGTGTCATTCTTATCACGCTAAATACCAAAAAGACCATTTGTTGCAACGCCGTTGCAAAAAAAAAAAAGAACATAATACTTAACGGACCAATATCATTCTTACGTTCGAAGTTCTTTACTTAGCAGAAAATGTATGGAACTGGTGGTGTCATTCTTACGTTCGAATGTTGATACTTGATCTATCGGACACGAACCGATGTCGTCCTTACGTTCGAAGTTTGATATAAGTACTTTGTACGGAGTAGTTAGCTTACAATGAAAGTATGTTGCTCACTAACTTCGGTCACTTTTTTTCACTTTCCGACAAACATCAATTTCCAACTTATCTGAGTAGAGTGTTGTTTCTTTCCAACAACACTCCGTCCGAGAACGTGGGATCCGACCCTCTTCGTCACATGCCTTAGGGCGACGATGTCACGAGCACAACGATCCGTTCTCAGATATTTCAGTCCGATATAACAGCCTTGTACTGCAAAAGAAGTAGAAAGCATTCGATTAGGGATTAGTTGCTGGAAAGATATTCTTGTTTGGACGGCCGCCTTACATAAACATCTTGAAAGCACAAAATCTGCATCAATTGCCTATATATCAACAGGAACAAGTCCCTGTTTTTCGTGACATAGGAATTACTACAAGTCTGCAAATCAACGGCAGCAGAAAGAACAACGACAACGAATAACAACGTATCGGTGACATCAACGGTAAAACGAATCAGAACAAGCAACGGTACGAATGAGATAGACAACAATGATAATACTTCCTCGACCGGCATTACTGATAATGTATTTCCTCACTTATGTTTTTCTTCCTTATTTCATAGGACCGGAACGGAATAACAGATTGGAAACAACAGATTAGAAATTGGCAATCGCAACGGTAAGAATGAGAGAGGAGAAAGACAATGATCTTACTTCTTCTGGCATTCCTGATAATGTATTTTCTTCCTTCTCTTTTTCTTCTCATTTTCATAGGACCGTAAGGGATTGGAAACAACGAATCGGAAGAACCAATCTTTCCTGGTGTGGCAAATCTTTCCTATAGGTGCAAAGGATACAACAAATCGAACGCGACACTGAATCGAAGTCAACACAGAATCGAAGGTAACAACAACGGCAACAACACAGCAACACCACCAATCAACAACAACAACGAAAGGAAGCAAACGGTGTACGTTGGTAGCATGTAGATTATATTATTCTGTTGTTATTATTTACTGTACTACATCAATAGATACTCACCCATTTTGTTCAATTATCATACCAAATATTCCAATAAAGTCGTTGACAACGTCAACAACTCGTTGAACCGCAGATAGCAACAGCGGCAATTGGCAGCAGCGAGAGCAACAGTGGCAATCGGCAGCAATAGCCACAGCGGCAGCGGAAAGCAGCAGCGAGAGGAACAGCGGCAATTGGCAGGGAGAGGCGCAGCGGCAGCGGCAAGCGGCAGCAAAACCAACAATAGCGGCAATTGGCAGCAGCGAGAGCAACAGCGGCAATCGGCAGCGACAGCCAAAGCGCCAAGCAGCAGCGAGAGCAACAGCGGCAGCCACAGCGGCAGCGACAGCCACAGCGGCAGCGCCAAGCAGCAGCGAGAGCAACAGCGGCAGCCACAGCGGCAGCGACAGCCACAGCGGCAGCGCCAAGCAGCAGCGAGAGCAACAGCGGCAATCGGCAGCGACAGCCACAGCGGCAGCGCCAAGCAGCAGCGAGAGCAACAGCGGCAATCGGCAGCGACAGACACAGCGGCAGCGGCAAGCAATCGGCAGCGACAGCCACAGCGCCAAGCAGCAGCGAGAGCAACAAAGCGGCAATCGGCTGCCACAGTGGCAGCGGCAGCGCCAAGCAGCAGCGAGAACTACAGCGGCAAGCGGCGGCGACAGCCACAGCGGTAGCGGCAAGCAGCAGCGAGAGAAACAGCGGCAATCGGCAGCGACAAAAAGCGGAAAGCGGAAAGCGGCAAGTGGAAAGCGGCAAGCGAAAAGTGTCAAGCAAAAAGCGGCAAGCGAAAAGTGTCAAGGAACAAGCGCACGGGCGAAACAACTAACGGCAACGAATCATTGGCTTCAAATTGCTACACGTACTCCAACCATGACAAGAAATCAGTTCTCGGACCGGGCTATGAAGCAAAAAAGAGATAGGAAACATGAGAAAAGAAGAAAGCAGAGAATGTCATCGAACTTTCTTAGGATTGCAGCACCGGTGTCAACGAGCCATAAAACTTATACAAAGTTGTCCGACATAAAACCAATGAAGAAGGAAAGGACAAATAGGCGTAGTACTTACAAAGATTGTGTCAGTACAATAGCGTTGAAAAACAAAGACAGAACAACTGTGGTCAAAGGAAAATACATGGAGACAAACTGGGGTGGCAAAATAAGAGGAAAGAAAAAGTATCAACCGGAACAGGCTTTGTTGATAGATAAATTCGATAGATTGGATAGTAGAAACGACGAGCATATTGTTGCGTTTGACGAGAATAATCCGTCGTTGCGCATTTTCGCAAAAGTTTCCAGAAAATTTGCCAAGCGACACCTTGCTACGAAGAATAATATCAAACTGTTAAGAAAGTTTGCTCCGGAAATTGTTGGATCCAAACCGACAGTTGCCAGAGGTCAGAAGCGCGGCAGTATCAACGATGATTATGCTATCATTGGAGTTAGACCAGAAAGATTGTCTTCCAACAATGGTGAGTACGTGTTCAAAAGTCATGTGAAACCAAACATGAAACTGGAGCTGGAACACACGACAGTGAGAATTGTGAAGCATATGCATCATAGTTTAACACACATCGAACCATTTGTTGAGGATGAAATGGATGTGTTGTCTCAGATTCTGACTCGTACGCAGCTCAATGCCATTGGGAAACAGGCATTAGCTTTTTCGATTGGTCGAAATTACCATTCTCGATGCCATGTTGATGATGACATGTATTATACTCGTTTAACAGTCATAGCTCCGTCGGGAGTGCATGCTGACGAAGTGATTTATTATTTTGTCTTCCCAACGTACCGCATCAAAGTGCCGTTGCGTTCTGGGGATACTCTGCTCTTTAATCCGTTAGTGTTTCATAGCTGTTCGAATCCCAAATACGAAGGGTGTTATATTATGAGCGCCTATGTATCGCGCAAAACTATACTAAGAAGTAATCCATTATAATAATAACTTGATACTCATGACAAAAAATTTATGACTGTACCGTACTAGTACTATACCGTCGAAAATACAGGAAAAGGGCATTTTGTGCAACGCCGTTGCAGAATATAGAAAAACGCTAAATAAACATGAGAAGGGGGGTATGATTGTACCATACTAGTATACAATCCAAAAAACGGGAAAAGGGCATTTGGTGCAACGCCGTTGCAGAATATAGAAAAACGGTAAATAAACATGAGAAGGGGGGTATGATTGTACCATACTAGTATACAATCCAAAAAACGGGAAAAGGGCATTTGGTGCAACGCCGTTGCAGAATATAGAAAAACGGTAAATAAACATGAGAAGGGGGGTATGATTGTACCATACTAGTATACAATCCAAAAAACGGGAAAAGGGCATTTGGTGCAACGCCGTTGCAGAAAATAGATAAACGCAAATTACACATGAAAAGGTGGGTATGATTGTACTGTACTAGTATACCATCCAAAATACGGGAAAACGGCATTTTGTGCAACGCCGTTGCAGAAAATAGAAAAACACAAAATATACGTCACACAGGAAAACCAGCATCCAAAACACGGGAAAAGGGCATTTGGTGCAACGCAGTTGCAGATAATAGAAAAACGCAAAATACACATGATAAGGGGGTATGATTGTATTATACTAGTATACCATCCAAAACACGGGAAAAGGGCATTTGGTGCAACGCCGTTACAGAAAATAAAAAAACGCAAAATACATCTGAGAAGGGGGGTATGATTGTACCATACTAGTATACAATCCAAAACACGGGAAAAGATAATAAACTTGTTCATTGAAGTCATGTGCTGTTTTCACCATCTCGTACTATTGATTGTAAATCCTTCTTTTCCAGTGAAGCCATTGTCTCGCGGAAATTAAACAACCATTGTTCACGATTACCCAGCACAAAATATTGGTCAGGACTACCATGGTTTCTAACAACGGCAGCTTCGGACTCAATGGCGTTGCAGTCGAACAAATACAATTTGTTCCGAAGCTCACCTAGCTTTACCAACGCATGATGGTGTTTTTTTCCTTTGTCCCTCTTGCTCGGTATGGGGTCTGCAGAAACAAAGCAACGAGCGACGGCATAATAACCATCGTGCACTAATTCGAAACCACTAACGGAGCTACCCACGGGGAACGGACCTTCGAGGTAAAGCAGGCACAGAATCTGACATGGATAAACTTTCAGTCCACGTCCATCAAGGAGGTCGAGTTGAAAATTAGCCCAATCGTACCATACATTGGACAATTGTCCAGAATCAGACTTAAACGATGGGTGGGCACGAAACAATAATTTCATCTCGCGAGATTGGTCATACCTCTTGTGCTCCGTGGTTCCAAAAACCTTGCTGCTGCCCACAGCCGGTAGGACCACGTCACAACAAAATTTGAGAACATCAGATGGAAACCAGGGTAAACTTGAGTTTTTTTTTTCATCCCACTTCATGTAAGGGAGACCATTCATCACACCAATCCAAAACGAAGACCCACCTGACCAACCACCCTCCTTAGGATGATTTGGTCCGGTTACGGGTCTATGTTCGAACAAATCAAATTCACGGTCAAGTCGATCAATAGTTCGATACTCCATCACTCGGTTGCAAGTTTGCTTGATAAGTGTGGACTTGTTTCGTTGAGTTCTCTTAGCAGGAGCCTTCACTTCAGTTTTATGATTGCTCTCACTCGCGGCAGAGTCCCACCCAGTTGGAGGACCAAATAATCTCATGTACTGTGATAAATGAAAATACATGTGATTCTTCACAAGATTGTTACCCTCTCCCTTACTTCGTTGAAGATTGTTATTTATACAGTTAATGAAAAGAACAACCATTTTGTCCACATTCAAAACACCTTTCTTGTCTTGTTTGAAAACCTCGTCGAACGTTCCAGCATACTTTAGGAACTCTTCCATACCCAACAACAACTCAATGGCGTAAATACGTCGGTCAATTTCCTCTTCACACTTTCTGCTCTTGTTCTCGAGATTGGAAGGAGTCTTTCGAGACAACAACAATTGACGGCCTCCAGCAGACAGAAGTGACAGCATCTGAATATAAAGCATTCCAATGTACTGGTTACCCTCCTTCTTCGCTGTATGTATTGATTCTGAAAAATTGGTTCGTGGGAAGTCACGATCGGATTGCCTCTGGACAGCACCACCGTAGTAACTGGCTAACCTTTCCATCTCACCAAGAAGCCGCTGGTTATTGCCTAAAAAGTCCTCGCGGAACGTCTCTGCTGCACGCTTTGCGCAACCAAGTTGGTGCATATGCAGTCTCTCTCCGGGAGACGCTAGATGAATATTATGTGGGTTTTCCCCAAAATCAAGATCATAAAAAGCATTGCCGTTATGTACACCATGGTGAGAAATGTTTTTGAAATACTGTTCAACATTCACTCCTTCGCCAACCATTGGAGCAGTAAAATCAGATATATTCCAGAGCCGAATGGATTGGTACTCATCCCCATTTTGGTGCTTAGACACTTGCATGTTACCACTTTTAACTGAAACAGGAACCTTCAAAACATTCACACGAGCGTTAATACCAAGTGCTCTGGGACAATTGCAATGCCTACAGATCATCTTTGAATTCGACGTTTGATAATGACCACAAAGTTGGTCGTGCTGGGGAGTATCACCTATGAAATAAGCAACCGCAAATTTCATTCGAACCGACCATTTCTTCTTGTTCCACGGCAAATTAGACCATTCAATACCATCCGTTAGGTTGCAGGCATCTTTCAAAGATGAAAGAGCCAAACGAAGGCCAGAGTGAAGATTGTTCACATTGTCAATTGATTCGGCACCTTTATCACCGGGACATGTTGGGTGATAGTATATAGCCTCCCACGCATCCGGCCGGGAGTTTCGAGTTAGGGTGTTGAATATGCCAAGAGTCATGTTCAGTGGGGTAAGAGTGGTTTGACAACTATTGTCAATTGCAATTCCATCCATGTAGAGAATAATAGGAACCAGAATTTCATTCGATCCAGATTTGCATCTCTTCTCCCAAGTGTTGATCCACCATTCACCGTGATGCAGTTCGTCAATATCAATATTCCCTTGAAGTAATGGATAACGGACTGGTAAGGTGGGGTCTTCAGCATGGGGGAATGACAGATTATCTTCCTTCACCAAAGTCACATTTGTTAATAGGGAATGAAGTGCTTTTTGGAACGACCGGACGTAGATTTGTTTGCGACTGGAAACATCAGCATTCTGTGATTTCTTAGAACACCAGTCAATAAGATGAGGTTCAAACCCATCGCCTTTTATTTCAGGCACAGTTGCGGAAATCTCCTTCATAACACTTGCCCTGGTCTTTATGAGATTGCCTTTAGTCCATGAAAATAAATTAAGCCGCTCCGATTCAATAGCCCATTCATACAATTCCTTCTCGGCAACTAAGGGTATGCTATGATTCCGCATGATTTTCATTAACTTGATCTTGACCTTCAATTCGTCAGATATGTTCCTCCCTACATTGGGTGTCGTAATTAATAGCGCGTTTGAAGCACGATGGGAATCGTCAACATCAATGTTGATGCATTCTTCATCATTGACAATCGAAGAGTGGGGGGCCTCTATGATCTCACTTCCTTCTTCCTCATCGTCATTGTTAGGAAAGAAAAAATTGTCATCGGAGACAGAATCATTGTCATCGTCTATGTTTGATAATTCCTGACCAATCAAGGCACGCCCAATCGATTCGACAGAAGGGTCATACATAACTTGATTGTCAAGCACCTCTGGTAATGCGCCGTCACTACTCTGTGGACCGTTACGGGTGTTCGTTAGACCTAATTGTTGACTAACATCCTCAAGCTTCTTCCTCTTTTTTCTAATGAATACGCAAGATGCAAAATCTACTATCCCCGAAGATTGCGTGAAATAAGAATAGCATGATGCGTCATTCACAATATGGTCCCGAAGACCGGGAGAAACAACTACTCCCGTTTTCTTTCTTCGTCGCGCTGTAAACAAGGGGGGTTTCTTCTTCTTGGTAACCTTCTGCTTTCCGTAACCAGTAGTGATCAGAGGTGAGTCCCGGTAGCAACGTAAACAATATACCTGATATTTAGGTATCGTCACCATCGTTAGTACGATAGCCAGTAATAACAATAGAAAAGAGGAAACGATTGAGATTGAAAAATTGCGACCATGCACTGTTTGTTTCAGGCATAAAATTCAGTAACATGCCACTACTTCGGAAACAGATGCCAGAGGGGTAGGAAAATGAAATGTGCATAAAAATATTAGGAGTTCGCCATTAATTTTAATAAATAGGATGAAATTACAAAGGGGGACCAGTGGAGTTCGACCCAAATATGCGCGTGATTCTGAAATAACCCTGAATCTCGTTTGTGTGACGTACAAACAGCTCTTAGCTCCACTGAAGTCAAATTCTATGCTGCTGTCTCCACTGCTAAGCTGCTGGTTATCTACATCCAATCCATCTTAGCTGACCTTGGCTACCCTGAACACTCCCTGACCACCGTTTATGATGACAACAAATCTTGTATCAAATGATCAACAACTGTTCTCCTACTGAATGCTCTCGTCACATCCTTATCCCTTACATTGCTGTCCAAGAATGGAAAAAATGTGGTCTCATCAAACTGAACTCTATTGAAGGCAAAATCAACCCTGCTGATGCTCTCATCAAGCCTCTTACTTGGGTCCTTCACAGCTGTCATGCCTGTTGCCTTATGGAACACTTTCCTTTCTGATCTCTTCGTCCACTCTCCATGTCCTCCTTCTTCTTTTTGGTGATCTCCCATTTCCTATTCCAGATCAGGGGAGAGTGTTGTCCGTAGAACAGTTTCTCACTTACACACTCTACATTCATACATATGATACATACATAAATACATATCATATCATATGTGCCATTGATACGATATGATCCTTCTCACAATTAAACACTTCTCTCCTCAATGGAACATGATTAGCATAGTTCGATGGATACCAGTAAGATGCTCCATCATCTCAGCTTCTATTTTGACATTGGATTGCATCTTAGAGAGTCCTCACTCCCACAGACAATTCAGACCCAGCTTTTGCAGTAAAGTACCTTACGTTGTGCACAAGGGCCGCATAGATGTAGTCAAACTTGTAGGCATAGTTGAACTTGCTTGTGCCATGCTTGCACTCTGCCATCTGCACATGCTCTTCCAGGTTACAGTTCAGCTTGAGATTAGCCTTAATCTGACGCCAGCAATACCAGCTCGTGGTCTGTGCTACCTGGTGTGAGTACAAGGCACCAGAATGAACCCATCTTTAATGGATACTCTCCTTCGTACCATCAAGTGCACCATGATGGAAAACTATACCATCAAACTACACCACATCTTTGAGTGTAATGTGGAAAATGTAGTGTCTCTTCACTGTGTGGTCATGATTGCCATAGTTGGAGGACCTCCTTTTCTTCACTGTAAAAATTCTTCCTCTTGGACAACATGTCCTGTGCTTCATCAACTGAATTCAAATGAAGGGGATGCAGCAGCTGATAGAAGAGTAGAGATTCTCCCAGAAGCAATCTTTCTCTAGTTAGACCATGCTGTTTGAGCTTCCTCATATTGAGGAATCCCTTCCTCTCAAATGTGAACAACAATTTAGCATCAACCGTGGATGGAACAACGTGCCTCCTAAAGAACCCTGGTTCATCATCTTCCAAAGTCCTTCCAACATATAGAATGGAACTCCCAGTCACTATTTCTTTGTATTCCCTCCCCCTGGTACTACTAGCATACATCCTGATGGAAGCTGGTGATGGAGGTATTTGCCATTCTTTTTTCTGTCAAACTTTGGGCGGTAGCAGTATGGATCCCAACCGCTACTCCGGTGTTCTTGTCATCATCATTGATGTCATTGCATTTGTATTCCAAAGACACTCATATTTTTGCCTGGAGTGTGTACCATTTTCATGGGTGTCAGTTGGAAAAAACTCATCTGGTGGAAAACACTGATCTGAGAGAGGAGTTTAGATTGATCACTTTTTTGTGTGTATGTTTACATGGTGATGCATTTCACTGGTCTCTTTTTTGTTTGCGGTGATTTTCATGTGTTTCCACTCCTCTCTTCTTTTGCACTCCTCTTGCTCTTGTTGTTTCTTGTAGCAAGTCCCAAAGGAAGAATCCCGGGATGATGTCAGCCGGTAGTCAGTCAAGCACAGCCACAGAAAATAGAAGCCAGATAGGGATAGTAAGATAGTAGCAACAACAAGAGGAAAGAGATGGTCCCTACCAGGAATTGTATCCTCATTGTTGCTACTAGGCTGCTACCCAAGTGAGTAGAAAATAGTACTAACTTGCAACAGTACTAAGTTCAGGACGCTAGTCACACCTAGCAACACCAGACCCCCTGCTGCAATGGCTAACCACCGCACATAGCACTCCTTGTTTGGGGACCCCAGATGGGACCCTATGAGAACAGGAGAGGGACAAGCCGACATCATTCAAAGCGTCTACCACAATTGGAGATCCCAGGACAATCCCCAATCAGCCAGCCCTTCTGTACCGGACCCTCAACCTCTTTGAGCAGCAGGCCATAGGAGCCCTCAGTATCTTTGTCCGAGACGCACAAGGCACACCCCGACTACACATGATGGTGCATGGAGTTGGATGATACAGGGGCAACCTAGCTGGAACTTCCTGCCTAATTGATGGAGTGTCCGGGTACCAAGACGATATTGAAGATGGCATAGAGGAGTTTATACTACTGAATGACAATTTCTTTGCCCTCACTGGACCCATGTTTGTGCTCACAGGAGCAGTCCAGCACCACAAACTAGCATTTGAATCCAAACCAGGGCTCAAGGTAATCCCTACAAAGACAGCCGCAGTCGCTAACTGCAAAAGTATTATAGCTTGCTGCTCCAGGTTTGTTCCCTACGGCCTAGTATACCTGTACCTAGAGCATAATCTAACACCTTGAGACGCCTTCCTATTGACCATGGAGTCTCTACCAGAATACACCCACCAAGCTTTCACCCCCTGGATAAATTTCTCTGCATTGCCAGCACTTACAACAATCTCAACACCCAGTTTGCGGTGATGGACACACCCGGCGACAACTTCAGAGCAAAAAGAGACCTTGTGCGCTACATGCAGGAACAAGTTCTGTACCGCAACCTACCCTCACTGACCAACAAGAAATCTCCCTTGGATGCATGGGGACAAGCCACAGTTGACAAGCTTAGTCAACTTACCAGGAAGACTGACCAAGGCAAACTACCGGACCTCTACAACTGCTGGGCTGGCAAGAAAAAACACGAGTCCCTTGCCACTATAGTGGATGATTGCATCCAAACTGCTGCAGGATACTTTGGGGTCCCCTACCCTGTCTCCATGACCACTGGGACATTACACACGCCAAAGTCATTGCATTTCTATGGCTGCAACAAATATGGTGTTGCAGATGGACTGCTCCCCATGGCTTTCGTGCCCCCAGGGACCTCCAAGGAGCAAGCCGTAAAGGAAGCCCTTGAGGTGATTGCTTACAATACCGAGGACACCTCCTCTAGTACCAGCATCACCCAAAGGAAACAATTGCCTTCTCCACCAACAAGAGATACATCTGCACCAATTGGACAGAAGCGATTGTCCAACTCCGGGCGTACCTACCACTCCTAGGAGCCCTGCTAGGCTGGCAACACCCAGTTGTCCGTTATTACGCTAAGGGCTTCCCGTTCCTCAACTGAGTACAACTTGCAGTGCAAAATGCCTTAAGCAATGCAAATGGGCCCACGGTGGGCCCACCGTGATGGTGTACTTATTCCAAGTCCAAGTATGTGGCTGGCTTGAAAAGCAGTGGAATGCAACAGAACCACTCGGTGACTATCCAGACTTTGTATCCGATCTCCAGGGTTTCCGACACACCAAGAACCTTTCCTGGCTTCCCAACATCAAAGATGTGCCCGCCTTCAAGCGTACATGAAAGCCTGTTGGAAACTCCAGTGGAAACTCCTCAAAGGCGTAACCAAATGAAACCTCCAGTAACAACAACAACGGAAATGCCTACAATGTGAGAAACACGAAATGGGACCAATCTGCATTAAACGACGGCAGCACGCTCTCCCAGCAAGTCCAAGAATGGAAGATAGCCTGAGCGCTTGCAGCTGTGAGGAAGCTTGTCGGCAAGGGGCCATGCTTTTGCGACAACAGGAAGGATATGTGCCACACTTACCATGTAAAGGGGCAATGCTCAAGTGCATGCAAGCTCAGCTATGATCACACCACGAACTTGGAGGAGGAATACAAGCGCTTCCGCCGCAGCGTGCAGGTGCATTCAAGATGTACCCACGAACGTCATGGGTATTGGTTCCCCAAAAAAACATGATTGGTACCCACAAACGTTGTACCAGTACTCAGCTGTTTCAATTGTTATCTGACGCATAGGATGAAATATTTGGGAAAAAGAAAATTTTCGGGGTACCAAAAATCTGCCCCCATTGTCAATTTTACGGTTCGTCCGTTTGGGACGTACCGGTACGGTGGCCTGCATCCCCCGGACGGCCCATAGCATGAATACGAATAATGAATAATCTTAGTCAACCGACGTCTTTCGGACGTTGAAAAGCTTCGAAGTTGTTTTTTCCTCCGTCCCTAGTCGCCAAAATTACATCTCATAGAAAAATGGGTCTTGTACGGAATCAATCGTTGTAGATCGTGACCTGCCGCCAAAAAACGATTATGTTTTGGTCGCGTACCTCCCAAACGTGAATGCTTCATTTAAAGGCCTAGTCAAAACAAGAACGTGTTGGACGAAATAAGACAGAAAATAAATTGATCACATCTCATGATGAACTCGAGTTCAAAAACGATTCGAAGGAACTCCCTTGCATCTTGGAAAACTATTGTTGTGAAGAAACTGTCGTTGCCCTGCTTTATGCATAGCGCCATAACTTCAAAACATCGTCATAATCATCATCATCACCATCCAAACGAACTTGAAAAAATCCAGAACAGCACCCTACATCGGACCGTTATTCAAGCATCATGTTCACTAACGGCAAAGTTCTCCTCCAATTTATGATGCTGACTGTAATATTGTCGCAAACTGTTATCGCGAGCAGCCTGAACACAAACGGCCGCGACCCCTGGATACAGAGAGCAAGGAAACTAAACACAAGAGAATTCATGGAAGAATGTGACCAAGTATTTATGAATGAGGAACACATCAAACAGCATACTTATCTCATGTCTCATTTCGCTGAAGAAGTTACAGATTTGTGTAGTAGGCTGGCTCCCAATCCTGATCAAGGAACTTGTCGACGTTCTGGCTTCGGGAGTCTAGATAATAGCCTCAAAAAGGCTTTCTTCCGCCAGGCTGTGCAGCACACTAACAACAACTTCCCAATGGACTTGGTTGCTTCATGGGGAGATGCTGGGTATATCATCTCCGACAAAACTAACATCGAAAAGGATGTACTGAGAAATGACTTATGCTCAGAGGTTTTTACATCTATTGGAGGTAGGTTCCCACTTATTTTGAGGCTTTGAGGGTAGCGCTATCTTCTTCTCCAACGTTGCTTTGTCAGTTGACCTTATCATTTATTACAATTTTCGTATGTCGTATTCGCAGAGGACTTCATTGATCATATTCCACCTTCAAAGCTTCCAATTACTCAGTCATCGACTCCTCCCGAATCGAGCGAACCAAACAAACCAAACGAACCAAAACGCATGTCACCTCCACTACCCGAAACAAGCGCAATTGTTGGAGAATCTAACAGTGGGAACAATAACGACGAACCTATCACGATCGTGCAAGTTGAAAAGGAAGAGAAAGTTTTGAGTGTCGCTGCTATCATTTCGATTTCCTGCGCTGTGGCCGCGCTCATTGTACTTTTCTTTTACCATGAAGCCCGGCGTCGAAAGGAGGCACGCATTGCCCATTA
Source organism: Pseudo-nitzschia multiseries (assembly GCA_037355745.1). Taxonomy (NCBI): domain Eukaryota; phylum Bacillariophyta; class Bacillariophyceae; order Bacillariales; family Bacillariaceae; genus Pseudo-nitzschia; species Pseudo-nitzschia multiseries. The sequence goes on along the minus strand of CM074789.1, from coordinate 10,670,988 downwards.
CCACAGTGGAAGCAAAGGCCTCGAAGAAGATGGAGTGACCCAAGTATCAACTTACTCAGGAGGTAGAAATACCAGCCCTTTCAAATCTTTTACCAAATCCAATACAAAATCTGCGAATAGTACGTCCACTCCGGCTGATGAGATAAAAGCAGCTATCAACAATGCAGATTGGGATAGTGTTTACAAGTTAGCTTCTCAGATTGCCGAGAATGATGACGGTCTTTCGACTCGTTTCGGTTCATTCAAGACCCAAAATCGAAGTCACCTCGGTGCAGAAGACCAAGAACGAACCATGACACTTGATGAGCTCGCTTCGAATGGTGACTGGACAGGTCTTGCAGTGACCGCTGCTTTGTACGCTGGCGAGACAAGTGGGACCTCACACGACGACGCCGAATACAGTGCAAATGTGAATTCTTCGACAGGAGTTTCTTTGAGTCCCTCACAAAGCCAAGATGTAGAAGAGGGTCATGCAACGATGGAACAAATGGTCAATGGTCTCAGCGTAGCTCTAAATGCAGGGAAGTGGTCTGAAGTTTCGAAATATGCAAACCTTATCAAGGATGAGAAAAATGCAGGTAGCTCTTTCGATACTGATTCGCAGGTAGTTATGTCTAGTTCTTCATCGATAGCGTCAATTGATACTAACAACACAGAAGTGTCAAAGAAACAGACAATTGAGAAGCTGATGAGGGCAGGAAAGTGGAAGGGTGTCAGCATCATGGCAAACATGTACGAGATGGAGTCGAAAAACAGAGGTTCACCAACCCCAATTAGACCATACCCGACATCTCCTTCTCATCCGTACACCGATAGACGATCGATTGTCGGGACAAGGGAGTTACAACACGAAGACCGTTTGCAAGAAAATATTGTTAGTTTCCGACGCGACCCCTAAGTCTTTTGAACGTTCTGTTTTTATTTCCGCCCTATTACCTGTGTGATTGTTACATATGAAGCCCACATGTAGCTTCAAAAAAAACTTAATATCTCTAATTTTATTTTCACCAGCATCGCGGTAGATCTTCTTCTCCTTCAATAATACTTCGTACTATGACTGAATTCTGATTTCATTTTTTTCGTTGAACGTAGTCCCAATTCTATATGAAGTTCGGTTGGTTCCGTCAATTCCCGTGAGAGAATATATGGCAGAAGAAAAAGCTATGACTTATCGGATCCTTTACAGTTTAGGTACTAGGTGTTAAACTACACGGTATGAGTACGAGTACACTGCTGTCTATTTTTGTTGGTTTTTGTAAAACTTCTCTACGGTACAAGTAGCAGTTTTTCAACTCCAATTCTTTTGTCCTAATCGTCGTCTGCAGACGTTCTACGCCGGGCAGTTCGTTGCCCCTTTTTCTTCGCCCTCTTCTTAAATGCTACCTTCCCCCCAGTAGAAGGCCCCCCCGATTTACCATCATCCATCGATTGTCGAGAAGCACAAGGTGCCAATCGCTTGGCTGTATCCTCGATCGAGCAGTGAATTTCTTTGGAAATATCTACACCTTTGTAGTCTTTCTCCCCCCAAACATCGTATGCTCCTAGTGCCGAATCGTTGGCGTTGGACGCCCTGGCTTCTTCCAGTCGCCTCTCAACGACCCGTCTTTCCTCCGCCTCTCGTTTCCGGGCAGCTTGACTTTTCATTTCTGCAAATCGTTCTTTCTCCTCACGGCAGTGCTGTCGATGGGTCGTTTTCTTGATGGTCACCGTTGACCACGCTGATAAGCCCGTAGCCTCATTAAAAATTTGTTGCTGATCATTGGTCGCCGTGGCGTTAGCGCATTCGCTGCCCGAGACATGAATTTCTTCGCCACCCATTGCGAGCAACCGAGCCTCTTCCAAATCATCAGGAATTTTATCGTCGCCGCCTAGTATTATCCGAATACGATCTAACGTTACTTTCTTTTCGATCGTCTCTTCGGTGTCTTCGTGGGATGACAAATAACTTACATGAAGCGTGGGCCGTTGCAGTTCATAATCAGACTTATCAGGAGTGTTTTTCGGCCTGTGATGAACGACAGCTACAACTAATGCGTTTTTCCAATGCCTTATATTTTCTGGTTGTTGCTTTTCCACCCGAGAAGCTGATGATCCCGTCCATAATTGTACTGGCAAGTCTTCTTCTAGCAAACCAAAAAAGACTTCGCCTTCAAGGTAAATAGTGCCCTTTTGTTCCGATTTGCTGTCAGTATCTTTATCAACTCTCACTTTCTGAACTTCGATTTTGTTTGTTTCATTGTAAATGTAAAATCCTTCACCAGGAAGAATATTGATTTTTTGACGCTTATTTGCAACCTTGTCGTTTATGTCGTTCCCATTATGCTCCTCTGTCTTTTTCCGCTTGTTGTTGTCCTCTTGTCGTTTACATTTTTGGGCTTGCCAATCGAGCTTTTCTTGTTCAAGTTGCAAGCAACTCGAATGGTTTGGTGGCACTACTCGTATTTGGCTAGCATGAATCTGTGTATTGAGTGTTGGAGGTGCTATAACGCGTCGAGGACACGGTTGCGTTAAGCCTTGAACAGAATATTGACCTTGTTGAGGAAGCGGTCTGTTCTTGTGCATACTATACTGGGTAGGTAGATGTGGATAATGGTTCCAGTTGCTGCCTGGTTGCACCGTTTTCACTATCGACGGTCTTGTGCTGGTCGTATTCTGGCTGGTATGGTAGCTATTAGATGGTACGACTCCGCTTCCTGCAAGCGCGGCTTGCTCCATCTGCTTCAAAGAATCCGATAAAAATTTCTCTGCCTTTTCTTGTCGTTCTTTCTCAATTCGCTTTTCCTGCAATGCATGCTCCAAATTTTCTTTATGCTTTTTTCCATTTTCGTGGAGCATTATCGATTGCCGATCGCTTCCCATCCAAGCATTGCACACAGCGCAATAATGCCGCTCCGCATTCTGCCATGGTGCTCGTTGTTGTCGTCGTTGTTGAGACGACATTTTGTTTTGTATGACTCCGTTGCGCGGTCCCTACGCCTCGTCTGCAAGGAATGAAGTGAAATGACAAACGGTATCACCTTTCCGTTCCAGGTCACGGTCACTGTGGTATATGACACGTTGCGGTGTCGTACGGTGAAAAGTACTGCTCTAGTTACTGCATTACGAATGTCACTGGTTCCATCTCTAAACAATGGGTGGCAGAGGAAGTAAGAAAGGTTGCGGGATCAGTGAGTTTGAGAGTCACATCGCAAATCTACCCATAGTGTATGTAGCGTGCCGTACGGTACTCGTAGTTTCTGTTACTCCGTACAGTAAGATTACTTCGTATTTCTTCACTGGCTTAGTTTTACATTCGTAATCCTATGGCTTCGGCGGACGAGCACGTGTACTCACTCCTAAGTACCAAGAAAAATGAGGGTTTGAAACAGGCTCAACGGGCCGGAGAAGGGAGTGGTACTCCGGTAGCAGATGGTGGTACTCTGGTACCAAAAGTGGTACTCCGGTACCACACTTTATTCTGGTACTATTTTCTACGTGATTTCCAGTAGAATGTACTGCTGTGCAATTTCCAGTCATATTTTGAGCACTGTTCTCTTACGACTAGTTTCGATACTCCCAGAACAGACTAATACACAGCAGACTAGGGACCAGAGTATATGCCAAAAAAAGAGCTAGAATTAGTCTGTAGACCTATTTCTTGCTAGAGAGCACACCATGATGAATATTGAGGCTGTTTGGGCCAAAATCAGAGCTTGTAGTAGCTCCTCGTGCGCTTGTAGTTTGGATGCTGGAGCGAGAACTACAGTCGTCCCATAGTAAATGAAGCAGCGCTTGTAGTTCGGACGCCGTGGATACACCAGTCCCCTAGATCAGAGCAGCCCAGTGTGCTTGTAGTTCAGAGAACACTGTGGATACACCAGTCCCCTAAACTGGAGCAGTGCGGTAGTACTTTTAGCTCAAACGTTGTACACCGGTTCCCTCCATTGCGAAGGACGCTGCTCGAACAACTGGGCACCACAGGGGTGCGGATCATTGTATCACAGTTACTATTCTTGTTGCAGCTTGAGGAGCGTTCTTCTTGTATGGGCTGGGCAATATCGTAGACTTCCTGGCTGCTACAGAGCAATGTTGGGTTGTTGTTGTTGTTGCATCTGCAGATGTTGTTGTTGCGTTCGATGGTGGAGTTCAGGGAGCTCGAGCAGCAGCAGAAGATCAATTCTGGGGAGCTGGAGCTTTGCTCTTTCGAGGTGGTACAGTTCAAACCATGGCTGCTGAAAGGACCTATTCCCATGGTCAAAAGCAAAAAAGAAGAAGAGTGTCGTGAGATAGGAATCAACAAATGACGACGACGCGCCGACAGCTCCAAATCAAACCAAAACAGCCTGTATGTCTCCCCCCAGCAAACGAGGAACCAGCAACAACTTACAGTGTGATAGGATGGGTTTCTTGTTGCTGTAATAGGAAAGGAAGGATTCCCATGGTGAAAAGAAAAAAAGAAGAAGAGTCATCATGAGTGGTATGAATAAACAAATGACTGTTGACGATGACGACGGTGGCGAAGATCAAATAAAAACACCATCCCCCCCCCCCCCCCAGCAAACAAGAAAGGACCAGCAATCACTTACAGTATGATAGAAGAATGGGTTGCTTGTTGTTGTAATAGGAAAGGAAGCAGTGGAAAGGGTCTATTCCCATGGTCGGGGGAGCAATTTGCTTTTTGAAAATGGTTGATTTTGAAATTATGAATTACAACTGGGGAAAAACAGCAAACATCCAGGTTGTAGTAGGAATTCTACTAGATTCTACACAGGTGGTGTCAAGGAATCAACCAAATCCTGCTGCTGCTGCGAATCCCGCGTGTTTGCTCCCTCTTTATGCTTGAGTATCTAAAAACAGGTGCAATGCGTTGAAAACATTATTACTTAACAAAGTGAGCAGTGGTACTCCGGTACCACCAAAATGGTACCACTGATCCCTACCGTACATCTTGTACTTGTTCCTACGAGTACTCCTTGGTACCACCGATCGGTACCAGTTTACCCTTGTCCCCCCCTGTAGCAGCAACAACAGCTACTACTCCCCCTGTAGCAGCATCGAAACGCTACTGCCTGTAAGCAACACCGATACGGTAGCATGACCTCCTCCTCCATTGTGCTCGTCCTTCCGAAGCCATAGAGATTACCATGTCAACACCCCTTTCCTCCTTTACCTCCTCCTTGTATTATCAGTGGGGAGGAGGGGTGTTACTTGGTACCACTCTAGCTCCTTGTTTACGAGGCCCCCGGCCGAGGAAACAAGGAGCTAGAGTGGTACCAAGTAACACCCCTCCTCCCCACTGATAATACGAGGAGTTGATTTGGTTGGCACGTGTCATCCCCTCTCTAAAGAAAAAACTCCCTTAAGAAAAATCCTCGGCGCACGCGCCTCGGATTTTTCTTAAGGGAGCTTTTTCTTTAGAGAGGGGATGACACGTGCCAACCAAAACGGAGGACGGGGTGTTACCTATAGTAAAACCATGGCTCGTACGGGAGAGCACCTGCACTCAATGCCTAAGTAAGAAAAAATAAAAGGGACTCACGAGTTTAAAACAGACTCAATGGGCGCCAAAAGGTGTGGGGAGGGGGTGTTACTTTGGTAATTTCGAAAATATGCCGTATAATTGCTACACGATTTCTAGTAGTATTTTCTGCCTCGACAATGGCATGATACTTTAGTAATTTTGAAAATATGCCGTAGAATTGCTACACGATTTCTAGTAGTGTTTTCTGCTCTGACAATGGCATGATACTAAAGTGATTTCCAAAATATGCCGTATAATTCCTACACGAATACTAGTAGTATTTTCTGCTCTAATAATGGCATGATACTTTGACAATTCCGAAATACTCCGTATGAGTGGTACGTAATATAATAGGTAGAAGTGGTACGTGATTTTCTAGTACTAGTAGTAGTGTTACTTGGTGCCTCTGTAACTACCGTACGGTAGTAGAATTTTCTGTCGTGATTTCCAGCAGTCGTATTCTGAGTACTATTCACCTAGCACTCTTTTTGATACTCCCAGAACAGTCTAATACACCGCAGACTAGCAGGGACCAGAGTATCATATGCCAAAAAAAGAGCTAGAATTAGTCTTTAAACCTATTTCTTGCTAGAGAGCAAGTCATGATGAATATTGAGACGGGGGATGGGTCTTCTTGCTGTATCGCAGCTCGTAACACGGTTGACAGCAATCCTTGTATTGCTGCTCGTAATTCAAACGCCATGGATACACCAGTTCCCTAGATTGGAGCAGCGCAGTGCTTGTAGTTTGGACGCCAGAGCAAGAAATACAGCTCGGGGGGTGGCATTACCTGTAGGACGTCCAATAACTGTCCCGCGATCCTTTTTTTTTTCTCGTCGCAAGGTACTTTCGCAACCCTTGCTTGTGTGTAATTTTAACACAAGCCCCCCTATGATTCAGTAGCTTCGTATCATACTCATTTTTCAACTCTCAATCTCTGGTTCGCGATTATTTTTTTCCTTGGGTCATGAATAATTATTATTAATTTTTAATACAACCTACCGGTATGTTCGCGAATCACACCTACCAAAATTAAATACGCAAGGTCATGACTCACAACCAAGTCCCCCCTGTGATTCGGTAGCTTCGTATCATACTCATTTTTCTAACTCTTAACCCCTGGTTCGCGATTATTTTTTTCCTTGGGTCATGAATAATAATAATTATTTTTTAATATAAACTGCCCGTACGTTCACTAATCACACCTACTAAAATTAAATACGCAAGGTCATGACTCACAACCAGTAAAATTTAACATTAGTGCTTGTGGCACATAACCCTTAAAATTTATCTCCGTTGCTCGTGACACATTACACCTACAATTTAATAATTGGGCTTGTGACACACTACCCTTAAATGTATCTCCTATGCTTGCAACACACAAGAACCAGTAGAACTGAACATTAGTGCTCGCGAGACACTACCCTTATAATTTAATATTTCTGCTCACGACACACGACCCTTAAAATTTAATATCATCGCTTGCGACTACCTTCCACTACAGTTGAATTATTCGGGTCAAGAATTTGCCTAGTAGTATCATATGCAAAATATTTATGATAGGTATGAGTACTTCTTTTGTACATTTTAATCATTTGTGTCACACAATCTAGTATTTGCAACCATGGTATGCAATGTATGTAAGATATGTACCTTTACCCTAATCACTCTCCCCGAAGATTTACCCGTGTCGTACTAACGTAGGTGTGTACCCACTTGCGTCGAATTAGTGAATGGACTGACACAATGAACAGTAACGATTCTGAAAACAATGCCTAAACTTCCTCCATATTGCCAAGCAATTGCATCAATGCAGGAATTATACTATAGTTGTCATCCTCATTTTCCTCTTCAGCAAGACTACTGGCAACAGTGCCACCATCTTTTGACACAGTACTGGTAGGATTGCTTTCTGAGTTGAATCTTTCCAGCATCATTTTCTCCAAATTTTTACCCGTTTTGGGATCTTCTCTTAACGTTTGTACTTTCTTGCACAATCTAGCAAACATTCGCCATCCTTCTTTGTCCCATCCATCTGCACTTCCACTTTTTGAATCGCAATTTTTTTTTTCATGCATTTTTTCGTTCTTTGTGTCGCGTATGTTCCATCAAGTTTCATTTGCTTCTGTTTTTCCCAATTGCTGTACTCGTTGTCAATTATCATTAGGGCAAAAGCCTCATTCGTAACAGTAAAGATGGTACTAATAAGATCCTTTGTCTTCCTCAGCTTAAAGTTTGTCTTTCCTGGATTAACGGCAGACAGGATTCTTGTCACAAAATAACAAAATTCTTCATTATCCACATTTCCGTATCGCCGGTACTCGTTGGCCGGAATTTCCACCGAGTCCGTATTTAGAGCTACAGTACCAGGAAATGATGCCGGCACTTTTGCCATTTCACTATCAGCTGCGGTGATGACAACAAATGGCAGTATGATATCATAGTATGGCGGGGTCAGTTGTACGTCGGTTGTAGGCACATACGGAAGAATGTCAACAGCACCAGAATTTCCTAACGATTCAACCATTACGCCGACACTTACCAAATCGATTTTTTCTTGCCAATGTTTGATTATTGTGCCTCAATTTTGCCAGGGCTTTTGGTACTGCATTATCAAAACAGTCACAGAATTCCTTAATGGGTGTATTTTTTGGAACAGAGATTACACACGCATCGATTCCTTGCACCATTATTTTTTTGGAGAGTGTGTTTGTTGTCAGAAATTTCATGCCACCATACCATTCCTTCTTCACATAGGCTCTCACCTGTCCTTCAATTGTATCTTTACGTGTTTTCAATAGTTTCATAGTACCCGTTTTCATACTATGTATACTTCCATAACTCAACGTACTCACTTTATCAACGCTATCACTGCTCCGCACTGTTTTCAATGGAACCATGTTGGTAGTTTTTGCAGCATCCTCTTTATAATTCTCTCCCTTCTTACTATCACTCACCATTGTCAGCATCTTCTCTAGTAGATCTGGATTCTTATTTGCTAGTTCTGTTAATATTTTCACCGTTTGGTTCACGTTCTTCTTTTTCTGTTGTCTGTCCTCTGTAGTTTTTTTTTCTTGTCTCTTTGATTATTTCACTATTATCCTTATTCTTGTTGGAGCTCCCATCATTGTCTTCACTAACCGAACTCAAATCACTGTCACTGTCACTGTCACTTTCACTGTCGCTGTCCATCATGCTAATGTTTTCAGCTGTTCTTTTTAGTGGTGTCTCTCTTTCCGCTGCGGTGGTGCCTTCTTGTGTTGTTGCAATTGTTGTGTTCTTCTTGGTGGACATGGTGGTAATGCTTGTATTTTTGGTATTATCTCTAGTGTCTCCGTCCCTGGCTGGGTTTGCCATACCTGCTATTTTCTTTTCTTGGAGACGTGTTTTTGCCTTGGGTAGGTTGGACCATTTTTGTTTCGTCATCTTGTATTTATATTTTTTCAATCGTCGGTGTTTTTGGCAATTTTGTGAATTTTTATGATGCCTTGTTTTTGCATTGATTGTACGGATTCAGCAATTTGCATTACATTTCTCTTTGTGGAAGCAGGCTTGTGAGATTCTGCGATACCAATTTATTTTGATCTTCCCCATCCTATCACTCTGCATATTGAAATCTGTAGAACCAAAAACAGGCAAATGTATGGAACGGTGTTGGAGATAACAATTCTCTGTTAGGGAGAATCCGCACAACGTCTGTATTTTTGTTTCAGGGTTAAGCTTCTGGAACGGCGTTTCAGATTGAGTTGTCTGGAACGGCAATTCTGACTTCTTCATTTGTAATGAACCAGGCGTATTGATGAGCCTGTACTGGAAAATAAGCACAATATATGGAACGGCGTTTCAGTGTTAAGTGTTTTGAACGGTGTTGGAGATAACAATTCACTGTTAGGGAAAATCCGCAGAACGTCTATATTGGCGTTTCAGGGTTAAGTTTCTGGAACGGCGTTTCAGATTGAGCTGTCTGGAACAGCAATTCTGACTTCTTCATTTGTAACGAACATTTTTCACAGTAGTTAATTTTCATATTTACGTATTTAACGAGGACAGGATCGTGCACATATTCCTAAGTAGGGGTAAGTTTTGCCATAAAGCTTGTTACTAGTACTCGTACTATTTCACACGTCCCCATGCACCACAAGGAACGGGATAGTTGTTGTACTCCTCTAAACCTTCTGGTGAATTCCAACGTTTTTCGTAAAGTTGTAGCCAGTGCACAACGTTTCTCTCCTTTCTATCCTCTTCCTCCCTTTTCTCTTCGTTTGCTAATTGTTTTAGTTTTCTTTTTTTCCTCTTAGACTGTTTTTTCGCTTTGTTCATGAATGAATTCCAATCGTCTTTAATCTTGTTTTTCTTCGTTTCTTCGTTTCGTTCCTTTCTGTCATCGGTTTCTTCTATATACATTATACGGTACTTTTCAATGATTGCCTCTTCAGTCGTTGTGCGCCACTCGTTGAACCAAAGTGTTGTCAGACAGGGACGGTTACCTGGGTGAAAATGTATGCATTGCTTTATGTATTTTCTGGCTTCCGGCGTCAGGTTACACCATTTCTTTGGTGGAAAAGTATGACCATTCAGTTTGAGCCTCTCTCGTTCTCCTGATTGTACTGGTCGTCCAATACCCACGTTGTTGTAGCACTGTATGTCCTCCATTCCTATCAATGCAGGATAACGGTATAAAACGTATGCCATAATGATACCCAAAGCCCACACGTGGTCAACGGCAGCAGTGTCGCCTTCCTCATAGAAAGGAAATATGTCCTCAGTTACGTACTTCAAGCATTGTTCCCAAATTTCTAGAGCTTCTTCTTCATCAAAATGACCTTTTGGGCTGTTGAGTCTTTCTCTCACGCCATCAATCTTGTTGCATCCATTAAGTATTGTGATTACCAAGTTGCCGTTTTTGGCACATAGCGCATCGAACCCAGTTTCAAAATGATATAAGAATGGATTCCGCTCGTCGTTTTTGTCACCGTTATTTAGCTCAGTACTTCTTGCACAATACTCCGCTGAATCCAAAAGAAACCTATGCTTCAAAACCTTCTTCTTGTACGCTGATTTGGGTGTTGTGTTCTCCATTTACCTCTTACTTCTAACAATGTTTGACATTCGGTAAATACTCCGTTATTTTAGTACAATTACGGTAGTACTTGTTGTAAACTGTTAAGGAATAATCCTTACCACGCTTTAAGTGGTGTAAAGTTCCTGATCCCGCAAGGATTGGCTTATATTGATGTCACTGCGTCTGGTGGTTCGACTCCTCCGTAGAACTGTGCAGTCATAGTAGTCTCCGCATTATTTTTTGTTCCTACCAGTATTTCTTAATTTTTGTATGAAGTAACTTAAATAGTGATTGCTAGTCAGTTTTTTAGTGCAAAAGTTTATCTTTTGCTGCAATTTCAGGATGAATATTGCTCATTCTATGGATTGGGTATAGTATCAAACAATTTTGACAATTCTCAGGCTGATACTTTAGTCTGTAGGAATTTTATAATAATTTTGGTCACTGGTCATTTTTCCTCCAAATCCAGTACCCAAATGCACTAATTAGGTGGTGACACACAAAGTATCACATATAACTCACTTCTGTTTCTTTCGTGATTCATCTTATCCATAACAGGAACAATATTCATCGTTCAATCACACAAAATATCTGATTTTGGAATTTTTTATTGCAAATTAGTGTGTATTTTTCCTCCAAATCCAGTACCCAAATGCACTAATTAGGTGGTGACACACAAAGTATCACATATAACTCACTTCTGTTTCTTTCGTCATTCATCTTATCCATAACAGGAACAATATTCATGGTTCAATCACACAAAATATCTGATTTTGGAATTTTTTATTGCAAATTAGTGTGTATTTTTCCTCCCAATCCAGTACCCAATTGCACTAATTAGGTGGTGACACACAAACCACGACCGATAACTCACTTCTGTTTCTTTCATGATTCATCTTATCCATAACAGGAACAATATTCATGGTTCAATCACACAAAATATCTGATTTGGAATTTTTTATTGCAAATTAGTGTGTATTTTTCCTCCCAATCGAGTACCCAAATGCACTACTTAGGTGGTGACACACAAACCATGACAGATAACTCACTTCTGTTTCTTTCATGATTCATCTTATCCATAACAGGAACAATATTCATGGTTCAATCACACAAAATATCTGATTTTGGAATTTTGAATTGCAAATTAATGTGCAAACTGTATAATTTTCCAGCTGATACTTTAGACAGTATGAATTTTGAATTACTTTTTGTCCCTGATGAATTTTGAAATACGTATTGTACCTGGATATAATCCAATTACCAAAACTGTGAGTCCTAATAAGTTTTCAAGTGCAACTGTCTGTCATTGCCAGCAATTTCATCATCAATATTGCTAACACTATGGATGTGGTAGACTATGAAACATACTGTATAATTTTCAAGCTGATAGTACTTTAGACAGTATGAATTTTGAAATGCTTATTGTCCCCGGACATAATCCAATTACAAAAACTGTGAGTCATAATCAGTATTCAAGTGCAACTGTGTGTCATTTCCAGCCATTTCATCATCAATATTGCTCATACTATGGACGGGGTTCAATTCATTGTTCACTGAAAATGCATCCTGTTGTCGTAAATCATGATACAAACATATTGGACTTCTGTATTAGTACTACTACTAATAGTAGTAGTAGGTAGAAGAATCTGAGAACATTCAACTATTAACCACTATGAACACGCAGGTTGGACTACAGAACTACAAGAACATGTAATACTAGAGTAATATGAAAAGTTTAAAGTAATGTACTGCTTGTAGTACTCTAGTAAATATGACTTATGTTTCTTTCTTACCTCCACAGCCATTTGTTGGTTAATCTGAATCCAATGTGGAGAAGAAGAAGTACTAGTGACGTAGTACTACTATGATCACTTCTTTGCCGCTTTGCCGCTCTTCCTTGTGTTCTATGGTGGTGCATGGTCAAGGCTATGCACGTCTACCCAATACAGCATTGTTTCATTATTTGAATACCTCAGACAACTTGGTGAACTGGGGTTTATTTGACCCAACACGGTCGTAAGGGAACCAGGTTGCGCGTTTCACTGTTGTACCATCCGGTAGTTTCTTGTGCACCATGTATCCAGGGTATTGAGGATAATGGTTATTCCTCTTTGATGCATAACTCTTCACTACACCAGCTCCAGGTGCTGGAATACCCGTGATTGTAACCTCACTACCAATTGCATAACAAGGATACTCGATCTCGGGATCAAGTTCTGAGAACAACACCTTCACGTTTCCGGAGCGCTTCTGCGTTACTACGTTGTCGGGTCTTGGACAAGGAACTTGCAGAAGGTATCCAAGATCTTGAACATGGCCAAGGTTTGGAGAAACCTTCCTCTCCTTGTACTTCCGCTCTCCATTTGATTTGTCTGATGCAGACTTGTTTCCTTTATTACGTTTCGTAAGGAACGACTTCTTCTTTGCCTTCGTGGATGCGTTCTCTTTGACTGCGCCGGGGTTGGTGGGAGGTTCGTCGGCGTTTCCTCCGTCGTCTTCTTCTTCATCATCCTTTGGGTTACCTTCACCAATATTGGAGTCCGAGTCTACCATCGATTTATCTTCCCAAGGAAGTTGAAAGAATGATTCCACTCCATTGAGACCTTTGTTAGTGAACACTAGCCATCTGACGGAATACTTGCCATTCTCTTTGATGAATGTCTCAAAGTTTTTCAAGTGCACCTTCGTGAAGTCCCACTTTGCAATGTCAGTAGCTCTGTAAAGTTGACTCATGGGTACCTTGATTTTTTTGAATAGTTGGATCAACGAGTCGCCATCGGATTGTAAAGTCTTTTCATCCTCGCCTGACACAAAAGTTACTTCCAAGTTTGCTTTCAACACGTATTTTTTGTTCTGGAAAACCAAAGACAGAAGTTCCTTCGTCAATGGAACAAACAATAGGCCCCCAACCGGTAGATAATTGTAAGTTGTCAGAAATTGCAGAGACCTCTCAAAACACTTACAACCTTTGAGTAGTATTTCTGGTCGTGTGATGAAAATATAATGGAATACGGATCTCGTATGTTCCCAGAACAATTGGTCATCCACCTTGTACGTGCAGTTCTCATACAACTTTGCGTCTCGCAACGATTGTCCGACGTTCCGAATTTCCAGTACTCACAACACGTAGGATTCTACACAGACTTCCTTTCTCATATCTCCTCCCCTTCCTCCCTGTTTCTACCAACACCAGGCCCCACCCTTACCTTCTAAGACTTGCTCCTTCTGTTTTCGCTATTAGTGTGGTTGCTTGTTGTCTCCTTTGGTTGCTTTGTTGGATCCATTTTCTTCGTCGGCCGATCGGACGACAACACAACACATAATTTTCTACGCTGGCCCCAGTACAGTTTCTACGTAGTGTAACCGGCTCATCCTCCGACACACCGACAATCGCTCGACACGACGCCAATCGACTGTCGTCTCCCCCCATCCACATTCTAGACAACAACCCTTCCGGTCTCTCGCTTGGTCCTTCAAACGCCCGACGGTGTTCCCTTTGCTTCCTTTGACTCCTTTGGTTGTACGATACAGCCAGCCAAGCGCCGTTGAAGCAAGCGTCGTCGTCGCCGATCGTCGCCGCCATTCCATTTTCTCCAGTCAGCACGCCGCTCCCTCGCTAGCGCTCCAATCGATCCGTCCCCATCCCTATTCCCGGACTCCAGTACCTCATCAGCCTCCCCTACTACGATTCCCAGCATGCCTACCCCCACCACTTCTACTAAGCCTACTGAGGGCCGCTCCTCTGCTTCTTCCCCCAAGAAACGGCTCCAATCTACACCCTCTCTTTCTTCTTCCTCTGCCCGCTCCTCTGGTTCTCGCTACCCCAAGCGCGCCCATCTGAAGAAGTCCTCCACCCCTACCCCAGCTCCTACCCAGGCCACCCCTTCTCCTTCCTCTCTTCGCCCCCGGAAGGATGCATCTATGTCTGCTGGTTCCTCTTCCTCGGCCAGCC